>BSBK01000833.1:1262500-2627500 GCA_027943335.1 Chamaecyparis obtusa | reverse complement strand
GATCTTGTGTCTTCATAGGTGTCAACAATTTTTTATGTATTCTTCAACCCATTCCTTATTCTTGCGTGCTTCCAAATCACCTACAATACAAAATTGACAAAATCATGCAAGCTTCCTAGCCCATATAGTCCAAGTGTTAAAATCAAAACTCTTAAATTAATGTCATTTAGTTGACCCATTGATTGTGTCACAATCATTTCTTAGAAGGATATTATGCACTTCAACTAGCCTGAAGAAGCATCTCATTACATAGTTCTCTCTTGATCTTGTAAACAATCTTGAATTGAACCATTCAACAATTGTTTGTGCAACTTTAAATTTGACTTTATCCTCAAATTTCAGTTGCTCTTTGCAAAGAGCTCTCTTAACACATGCACAAGCTCCATCACATTCTTCTTTCCCATGTCCATCCTCAAAAAATCTCCACATATGTTGGATGTTTGATGTAGAGTGCACAACCAAAAGTGTGTTTTATGGGCCTCTTCTTGGTTAAGTCACCAAACAACCAACTCTTCACTCCCACCTTTTCCAATCACTTCTTCATCAAGTATGCTAACTCTCCAAATTCTCTATACACCCTACACAACTTTCCTAGCTCACTAGGGCTTTGTTCAAGTTGGAGCAATTTTGTGGTTTTGAGGACAATTCCCACAACTAGGCCCAATTATGGAAATCTACCTTACACCCTTTACTCCTTCAATCTAATGGTTTAAGCACCTTTCTTAGGGAATATGCATGAGGAATAAACCACTTATTGGGTTCCAAGATGCCAATAACACACCTATCTCTTATTAGGCTAGTAGACTAATTAGGTCTCCCAATGAAGTTTTTAACCAATAACTTCCAAAAAAATTTAGTGACCTGGAAAAACAAGCATAGATTTGAGTACCCTTTTGGGACTTCTGAAAGACACCAAAGTGATATAATCTAAGTCTACTCTAGCACCCCTCAACCCTTACTATGTTCACAAACCTAATAGGCCTAGTTAGGCTTGGTTAACAAATAAATTCCTAAGGAATGGGTACATATAACAATCCAACACTTCAAAGATATTATCCTATCACAAAATGTTCCAAATCCACCCTTTACCAAGTCCCGATACTCCTTTTGTCTGACTGTTCATACAAAACCAACATTCTCTAGGCTAAACACATGGGCATATTTAACCTAGGGCTCACTTGAAAATATAACAAACTAGCACCTCTTGTCATGAGCCTTAGTAATCTTATAGTAAAAATCCCTAACATACATTTCCCCAGTGGCCATGGAATTCCATTAGAGAAATGTCAAGTTACGGCTCCATCTTTTCCAAACCCTTATTTTGAGAGGGTTTTCGGGCTGTCTGTGCAAAAATAACTAGATCTCCCTTCAATTATCACCAAATTAAATCAAACCAAGTGCATATGAGAGAGAACTCAACCTACTATCTTCCCATGCAAATGGATCTGACACACCAATCCGTAAAGGGTCATACAACACAGGAAAATAGACAAATTAACAAGAATTCAATGTTGTTTCATTCATTAGTCTTCAAATTTCGTACAATCTCCAACCTCTGACCCCATGAATGAGTCAAATATGTCTAAATATACTTGTCCCAATGATCACAACTGGTATTTGAAAGGTTATGACAATTTGGGAATAAGTTACAACTTCCGGAGCAACTTTTGAAAAGTTGCTTGACAACAATTTTGCAACTTTTGAAATTTTCTTCCTATAAGACATCTAATGATTCAAACATGCTCTAGGACCTTGTCCATGGTCATTATTAGACAAAGCACCTTAAAAATCCTATGACTCCCTATTCTAGACTTCCAACTAGGTCCTATTGGTCTAATGAGACCCAAGGTTTATAAAACACCTTTGGGACTCTTAGCCTTACAAAGTGGACCAATGACTAAATTGGGTTGATCTAAAGGATCCAAACCCTGATTATATCATGTTGATCTTCTCAAACCCTGGAATACATGAGGTTCTTTGCACCAATGTTAGTTTGCATATGTTGGATGTTATTTTGCTTGTGTCCTACTAAGCCAATAAAATATTCTAGCAATCTTGAACTATCCCGTGCAATTATCTACCCATATTAGATGTTGTGTCATCTAAATTTTTCTCTCCAAGTTAAATTAGCATAAATTGTCTTGAGGCGACACTAAACAAAACTTCATCAGTGTGATCAATTATCAATCACATAGAAGTGGTACTCCCTCAAAAAAATGATTTTGTACTATCAAGTGCATGCCTATATACAATGTGAACAAAAATTTCTACTTGCACTAAATTGTAATATTGTGATTGGATCTCTTCTTTTGGTGCAACCATGTAGTTATCTGTAAATTTAACAACTAAAAGTATAGTTACAATTGTAAATATGTTCTTTCAAATGTGAAACTACCCATCAAGCCATCAAGCATGTTGGGAGTGTTTCACATATTTGGGTACAATCTTACTCTTAAATTCGCTAATAAATCCATGTACACTAACTTTTTCAATGATTACATTGCATTGTCTTCCAACCTTTCCATCCTTTAATGGATAATCAATATTCTTAAATCTTTTTACATCAACTAGTTTCTATTCAAAATTATTTGAAACATTCTCATGCAAACATTCACTTAACAATGCAAGGTTGCCACATATATCACATACACCAGAAACACATACATTTAAAGAAATAATTTCTCATGAGGTTATATACAAAACAAACCTAATATAAACTCCTTTATTGTTTGAGGTGGCATATTAATATCACATTCGTGCAAAACTTCGTTAGTATGCATGGTAGAACGTATATACCAAAATACATCATAATAGTAATGAAATTGAACATGAGTTTTACAACAATAGGAGATTGTTTCCTTGTTAATTTTTGCATACCAAGGTTTGAATTTTTCAAAAGATATTTGACTAATAATAATAATATTTTTTAGCATAAAATCATCCAAAAAATATATATACAATTCAATTTGAGTCATGTCTAAAAGTTTTTTTGATGTGAATGGTGAATTTTTAACCCAACTCTTAATTTCAAAACATCTCTGACATTAGGTGATACCCTTGTATTATCATGCCAATATTTTTCAATCAAAGTTCTAACTTCGTCACTAAGTTTCATGTTGGACCTTGGGAGCCTACCACTAAAACTCCACAATTGGTTCATCGAATCCTTTTCAATGTTAACTCTTCTCTCTGCAGATCTTGTCAAAATTTTGCAATATATATTAAGATGTCCACTTATGTTACTCATCATTCTTTTATTCAAAGTTTCTTTATTGACTAAAGCTATATTTATTTCTCATTATGTCGTATTCTTATCTTTTAAATGACTTTTCTTTCTAGTTGTATCAATGTCACTAGCAGTGGTAGATACAACTTGTTTAAAAGACTCATCCTTCTTTTCAGGCTTGACATAAATGCCTAACATCTTCATCATTTTTTCATATTTTTATCATTTTAATTAATTGTAACATAAGTTGAAATTGAAATCCAATTTTTTTATTATAAAAAAAATGTTTGAACAATCTATTCACACATCTTCTAATCTAACTCCATGAAACCAAACCTCAAAGATTGTCCAACACATTACTTTCAATTTGAAAATGTTCATGATCACTGAAAGAAGAGGTTTCTTTCTCAATTTGGGTTTCTATGTCTACATCCACATTATTAATATCAATTGGCATTTCATTTTCAATTTCTAGTTTCTCAATCTTTATGAATATTATTAATATCATTTAGCATTTGATTTTCAATCTCTAATTCCCTATCTTCAAAAATATTATTAATATAATTCAATGAGTATCCTACTTGTTTTAAATCACCAAATTCTATGATTAATATCATTCAATGAGTATCTTAAATTGGTAGAAACACACCTAGATTTTCTTCTTTCATATTTACTTCTTCAACATTTTCATCTGTCACAGTGTCCTCAATTTGTCCCCTTTTGAAATGATTGTGGAACTTGATGCTCCAATGCTATTCAATTCTCAAATTCTTTCTCTTCTTGATGAACTACAACTGATTTGAATAAATTGTATAACTTGAAGATATGTGATTTAAGATCACTGAGTTGCTGATTAGATATGTAAGATGATTAAATCAGTAATATGTTGTCATTGATGTCAACTAGTTTTGACAATACTTATCTTGTAAGTTACTATACCCAAACATCTGTAGAAAGAAGAAGAGAACAGATGAAGAACAGATATATCTACATGAGGAAGATGGATATGATAGATGAGGATAAGGAATACATTGGGTAACTTATGAATGAGTCTATGACCTTATGTTATTGACTTGATTATGTTGCATTCATCTATGATGAAGGATAGAGAAAAATGCACAAAGCAGTGTTGTCGGTTAAAGAAGCATTTCAGTATACACCAACGTAGTGTAGTGTATACCGAGCACAGTATAAACTGAGCTTGTGTTCACCGACATGTTTCTTTGTTAACCGAGCAGGAGAAAAGAACTAAATGATTAGTTTAGCCAATGGAAGTTGATGAGCTGTAAAGTGTTATGATTACGAAGTTGAAGATAATGCTTTTTACGAAGATCGACAACTAACATAATTCGAAGAAGATCTAAGGGATTGAAATAAAATGTGTTACTAACACATCAGTCGAAGAAGGTTAAAGAAGCAAAATCAACAAAGGAGATTAAGCGGCAAAATCTAATGGATAGAATTCAAATAGTTTACTCGTCTATTTAAGAGACTAGGATTTCATGATGAAATCATGTCAGAAGAAGGAGACTGTAGAGATATCATGTGAACAAGCTTCATGCATGCCTGATCAGACTAGTTAAGGAGAACTGAATTGCAGAGATTACCGAGCGACAGAAAGCTATAATCGAGTGACAGTAAGTTACTGAATATTGATTGAAACAGAATTGATATATTGATCAGAGGATTTGAATGAGCTTAACATAGATATGATAATCTTCAATTGAAGTTGTGTTGTAATCACATCACCCGATGTTACATTTTAACCATTGTAAACAGATAAATATCTTAACAGAGTGGACTAGAAAGTCTTGTAATGTCATTCATAGAGTGTACATTTTTTATCATGTCAACCCCATAGTGAATGCTAGTTAGATGATAACGGTTGGTCTAAAATTATCTAACAAGGTCACACCTCACAGTGTCTTTGTAACCTTTAACAGAGTTGGGTCTTCACCGACCTCACTTCAAAAGAGTGAACAATTTCTGGGTTGCCGGTCCCAAGTGGTTTTTCCCTTTACAGAGTTTCCACGTTAAATCTCTTGTGTTATGTGTTGACTGTGATGATTGTTTGTTGTCATACTTTACATGTTGCATATTGGATTTGATTGGTAAACACTATATGTTATTAACTGGTAATCGGTAAAAGCATAGACAAAATACTACTTTATGTTACCGAGCTGCAGAAGTTTTAGTAAATTGTTTTTGTATATACAATTTATGATTGGGACTGTGGATAACTAATTCACCCCCCTCTCAATTATTCTAACAATTGGTATCAGAGCGTTGGTTGCTTGGAATAGATTTTTAAGGACTTCAGCACAAAGATCTCAAAATGTATAAGAGGGAACTGCCAAAGCTGAATAAGGATAACTTCACAGTATGGCAAAGCCGAATGAAGCTGCATGTATTTGGAATTAGGAATTCTGCCCTTACACTAATGGAGAATTGCTACATTGCACCACCCACTGGTCCCTTGACCCTTGATCAACTAAGATACAGGCATGAACATAATGTTACTATGATGGAGATTGATGCTGCCTATACAGATGCCGAATTTGAAGATATTAAAAATTGCACTACTGTTAAAGATATGTGGGATAAACTTGCTCAAGTTTATAGTGGTGATGTGAATGTCAAAAGAGCCAGAGCTGAAAGCTTAAGGGGAAGATTTGATGATATGAAGATGAAGGAAGGAGAAAATATTGTGCAGTACACAAATAGACTAAAAGAGGTAGTCCATGCTATTAGAGAATCTGATGGTGTTATTGATGAAGAGACAATGGTAAGCAAAGTTCTCAGAACCTTATTGCCAATTTATGCAATCAGAATATCTGCAATTCATGAAACTAGGTCTGCATTTGGTAACAACCTTACTCTTGATAATCTAATCGGTAAGCTTACAACCTTTGAACTTAACAACTTTGATAATAGTGTTGTACCATCTATTGAATCTTCTTTTATGTCTTCTCTGAAGATTGGTAAGTCTAGTAGCAGAAATAAGAATGATGATAGTGATAGAAATGCAGATGATGAGCTTGATGAACTTGAAGCTCTTATGGCCAAAAGGTTACCTAAAGGTAAAGGGAGATATAGAGGTAAATTACCTTTAGCATGCTTTAATTGTAAAGAGGTTGGTCATATTGCTACTAGATGTCCACATAGGAAAGATGATGACAAAAACAAAGACCGATCTAGTGAAGGAAGCTATGGGAGAAGAGGCAACAGAAGTTACCGACACTACAACAGAGACAACCAAGATAATAATGACAAAGGCAAGAAGGTGTGCTACATTGCAGAAGAAGATGTCACCGATACCGACACTGATGAAGATGTGGAGGTAGTATTTGTTGCAATGAAGGATGACTCAGAGGAAGATGAAAGGTATGTAGAGACAACACTTATCTCAAAGGTTAATAAATATGATACATGGATCATAGATAGTGGTTGTACACATCACATGACTGGTGATGAAGAAAATTTTATCATCTTGAAGAACATAATGGAGGATTTGTTAGAATGGGTAATGATGCACCTTGTATGGTTAAGAGAAAAAGGATCCCTGATGATAAATGATAAAATTAGATGTGACAATGCTTATTGGGTAAAAGGTCTAAGCTATAATTTGTTAAGTGTGGCACAGCTGAACAATTCAAGCCACCGAGTTGCTTTTGAGAGCAAGAAAGTGAAGATATTTGATGATGGAGGAAGACTTATTGGAACTGGAACACAATCGAGAGGTAATTTGTTTTATCTTGATAATGGTCAGTCTTCTTGTTTAATGATGAAAGATGAAGATGCATGGTTGTGGCATAAAAGGTTATGTCATGTGAATTTTGATAACATGATTAAGATCAGTAAAAAGAAAAAGGTTAGAGGTTTGCCTAACTTATCTAAGCCTGATCATGTTATGTGTCATGAATGTCAGAAAGGTAAAATGAAAAAATCTAGTTTCAAAAGCAAAGATTATTCAACAAAGAAATTACTTGAGTTAGTGCATACTGACCTATGTGGTCCTATGAGAACTCAAAGTTACTATGGAGATAGATATTTTATTCTTTTTGTTTAAATGATTATACTAGATTAATGACAGTCATGTTCTTGAAGGAAAAATCAGAGGCATTTAAGATGTTCAAGTGGTATAAAGCTGATGCAGGAGCATCCTGGGTGTAAGAGAAATCTTGCATCACCCAAAAATATTTCTGTTTTTGTATTCAATAAGGGCTATCTTGTGCAGAGCTGCTATTTATGGAAACTTGCTATTTTTAGTAAGTTGGTCATACGATCTCAGAATGTTTTGATTTTACATGTGGAGGTTCATCTCAGTCATATCAGTCTGCCAGTAAAGTTTCATGGCTAGATCAGGTCTAGTTTTGAAGATATTGAAGATTTTCGGTATTGGCAGCAGGGTATAGAAACTTTGAACTCAATTTTGAAGGCTTTAGAGGCCTCGGATGAGGTCAAAAATTTGGGTGATAGGCGCTTGCGCGAGTCAAGCCTGTAGAGCACTTCGGGCCTTTCCAAAATGGGGTTATAATAGTCAATCGGGTCAACTGGTGATGACTTATGGTCTCCAGAAGTCGGGCCACCTTAAATGGCAGAAAATGATTTTCCTTCAAAATTTATGTTTGGGTTTCAAAAGTTATTTTGAGCCGACTTTGATGTAATAAATTGTAAAATAAAATAATTCTAAGTTTGGTCGGCCTTGTTGGATAAAATTCTGGAACCTTCCCAAGCGGTGGAAATTTGCCTATATAAGGTTGTAGTGTTGTCTTAGGCAATTCGGGATAGTTCTGGGTAGTAGATCTAGGTATTGATTCGAGGCTTTGTCCTAAAGAATATTGTAAGGGAATGCCCATGTGGCTTTGCATATTGTAATTCTGAAAGTTTGTAATTCCACATTTGTGGAGATAATAAGAAGCCAATTCTTTGTTCTTGCATATTGTTGTTGTTTCTCTATTTTTGTTATGTGTTTGTGGTATTAAGGGGAGCACCCTTCATCAAAAGAAAAAGTTGAGAAAGAGACTGGTAAAGAATTGAAATGCTTAAGATCTGACCGAGGTGGTGAATTTATTTCTGATGAATTTACTAACTTTTGTAATGAGCATGGTATTAAAAGATAGGTCTCTGCACCAAGGACACCACAATCTAAATATATAAAGGAAGTATTGAAGACATTTGGCATGGAAGATGCTAAACCTGTGGGAACACCAATGGCTACTAGATGTAAACTTACTAAAGAAGATGGAACTACTGAGGTAAACTAGACACTGTACCAATCCATGATTGGTAAGTTAATGTATGTAGTTCACAATAGACCTGATATAGCACATGTTGTTGGAATAGTTGCTAGATTTTTTGCAAACCCTAGAGAGTCACACATGGTTGCTACAAAGAGAATCTTAAGATACCTAAAGAAAACTAAAGATTATGGACTACACAGTATCCTAAGAAAGGAAATTTTGAATTGAAGGTATACACCGATGTTGATTGGGCTGGAAATGTGGATGATAGAAAGAGTACCATCGGAAGAGCATTCTTCTTTGGTGAAAGACTTGTTACATGGACAAGTAAGAAATAGGCTTGCATTTCCCAGTCTACAGCTAAAGTAGAGTATGTTGTTGTTGCTACTAACTGTTCAAATATTGCATATATCAAGCAAGTGTTAGAAGGTATGAATGAGGTAATCATTGAGCCGGTGATTATATATTGTGATAACACTAGTGCCATTAATATTTCAAAGAATCGAGTGATGCATTCTAAAACAAAGCATATATCTATTAAGTATCACTACTTAAGAGAACAAGTACAAGAGAAACAAGTAAAGCTAGAATTTGTTACATCAAAAGAACAACTTGCTGACATATTTACAAAGCCTCTACCAAAGGATACATATGAATACTTGAGGACTAGACTTGGGGTCTATCCCCTATCTACCGGTCACTAAGGTGATCTGGAGGTTGCATCAGCCTAATCTTATCAGAAGATCATACATGTTGATGCAGCAGAGTTCACACCTTGGACTTCTGTCAAAGGTTGTGAAAGGTTGAAGAACTGGAACAGATTTGAGTATACCGAGATACAGAGAATGCACCGGACAACAGAGAGTTACATGGCTACTACAGAGCTGTATGTTTTTATTGTTCTTTGGCATTGTTGTCAAAGTGAGAGAGATCAATATGAGGAATATGAAGCCAAAGACAAAAGGAGAGAGATATAGAAAAGGGAGAGCATTGAAGATCAGTTACTAAGAACAGAAGAAAACCTAGGAGCTGAAAAGATCATATCTGCACAAGTTAGTCTACACTTGCAAATTATTTTATGTAACGTAGTGATTAAACATATTAAGCTAGGGAGATCTTGTACCGAGTTACAAAATTTGTTAACAGAGTTGTAGAATACATGTTTGGTATGTGTATGGCATATTTCATATTGCTTGTGTTGCCATCAATGCCAAAGGGAGAGATTGATGAACTACAACTGATTTGAATAAATTGTATAACTTGAAGATATGTGATTTAAGATCACTGAGTTGCTGATTAGATATGTAAGATGATTAAATCAGTCACTAATACATTTTGGGCCATTTTGCGACGGCTATGTGTCGCAATTGCGACAGCTATGTGTCGCAATAGCAACACCCATAGACGTCGCTGTTTTTTAGTCGCAAATTGCGACGTCTATGGGTATCCGTCGCAATTGCGACACCTATCCGTCGCAATGTGGCTAAGATTTAAGAAGCGGCATGGCCGTCGCCCCCCCGTCGCATGGCTTCGGAGGGCCGTCGCAATCGCGACGGACCTCCCAAGCAATTGCGACGGGCGCCTGCATCGCCTTGCGACGGGTTTCCGTCGCAATTGCGACGCCCGTGGGTGGATTAAAAAAAAAAAATTAATTTAATACATTGCTTATGAACCACATTAATGCTTTTTTCTTTCAACAAATGAGGACAGCCACTGTAAAGACAACATGATAATGTACACTCACTGTAAGGACAGTCACAAATGAGGACATCTCACAGTGACTGTCCCTAGTGTAATTGCCACTATTCAGCCACATTAATGCTTTTCTTCTTCAACAAATGAGGATAGTCACTGTAAAGACAACATGATAATGTACACTCATTGTGAGTGTACATTATCATGTTGTCTTTACAGTGACTATCCTCATTTGTTGAAGAAGAAAAGCATTAATGTGGCTGAATAGCGATACATTCAAGTGGCAATTACACTAGGGACAGTCACTGTGAGATGTCCTCATTTGTGACTGTCCTTACAGTGAGTGTACATTATCATGTTGTCTTTACAGTGAGTGTACATTATCATGTTGTCTTTACAGTGTCAATATATGCATTATTACTTAAACTGAAGAGTACTCTAAATAATATGTCATTGTGGAGTTCTGATTGCTTCCAATTTGATATACGCTTGTTCTACTTATGTATCCAGCATCATGTAAGAAAAGTTGATGCTTTTAAATAGATTCATTTAGCCATGAAATGCCTGTGCATGTTACATACAAGATTCCAAGGCCCAAAACTGATTACTCATTATAATTCATGTACAGAATGATAATCAACCACAACGAGGCATGCGTAGGCGCTGCTTAGATTTTGAGGCATCAGAAGCTCGTAGAAGAAACTTGACCAATGGCTCATGGAATGCAACAAACTTATTGCCTAAAACAGGAGCATTGGTAACCACAGATGATGGTTTTGAAAAGAACACTTCACCATCAATGTCACGTGAGGGAACTGCAATTTCTGATGGCAAGTAACTTGTAGTATATAAGAGAGATGCAGGTACAGATGTTGGGAATACATTGCTAATGAACCACATTAATGCTTTTTTCCTTCAACAAATGAGGACAGTCACTTTAAAGACAACATGATAATGTACACTCACTGTAAGGATAGTCACAAATGACGACATCTCACAGTGACTGTCCCTTGTGTAATTGCCACTTGAATGTATTGCTATTCAGCCACATTAATGCTTTTCTTCTTCAACAAATGAGGATAGTCACTCTAAAGACAACATGATAATGTACACGGGCTGTAAGTGTACATTATCATGTTGTCTTTACAGTGACTGTCCTCCTTCAAGTGGCAATTACACAAGGGACAGTCACTGTAAAGGCAACATGATAATGTAGAGAAACGTTGTCATTTGTATTTTCAACAGTGCCGAGAGAGATTCCCTCCGCGAAATCACAGCTACAATTTCTGAGTACGTTGGGTTTATTTTTCTTTTGCCATTATTATGTAATCTGGTATTCAGCTGTTACAGAGCTAAAATACCCAGAAATGAGGACATATCTGTGTTGAATTTATTGTTAGCGGCTCTGGTTATTTAGAAGTTTAATTTTATTTGTTCATCTTTCAAGCACAAACGTTTTCTGGACCGTAACATCTTCATTGTTTCGGGAATGCAATGAAACAGTCGTAACTTACAACTACCTTCACGGTACTTGTGTACATTATCATGTTGTCTTTACAGTGACTGTCCTCATTCAAGTGGCAATTACACAAGGGACAGTCACTGTGAGATGTCCTCATTTGTGACAAGGACAGTCACACAAGGACATCTCACAGTGACTGTCCCTTGTGTAATTGCCACTTGAATGTATTGCTATTCAACCACATTTATGGGCCCGTTTGGACCCCAGCACACAGTAGCATCTACAGAGAAGAATATCCCAGGTGTAACAAGTTGTAAGAATATACCAACAGTTCTAAGAAGTTCCCTAGCACATAGTAGCATCTACAGAGAAGAATATACAACATGAGGGCAGCCACTGTAAAGACAACATGATAATGTACACTCATTGTATGTGTACATTATCATGTTGTCTTTACAGTGACTGTCCTCATTCAAGTGGCAATTACAGAAGGGACAGTCATTGTGAGATGTCCTCATTTGTGACAAGGATAGTCACACATGAGGACATCTCACAGTGATCGATTGTCCCTTGTGTAATTGCCACTTGAATGTATTGCTATTGAACCACATTAATGCTTTTCTTCTTCAACAAATGAGGACAGTCACTCTAAAGACAACATGATAATGTACACTCATTGTAAGGACAGTCACAAATGAGGACATCTCACAGTGACTGTCCCTTGTGTAATTGCCACTTGAATTACACAAGGGACAGTCATTGTGAGATGTCCTCATTTGTGACAAGGATAGTCACACATGAGGACATCTCACAGTGATCGATTGTCCCTTGTGTAATTGCCACTTGAATGTATTGCTATTGAACCACATTAATGCTTTTCTTCTTCAACAAATGAGGACAGTCACTCTAAAGACAACATGATAATGTACACTCACAGTAAGGACAGTCACAAATGAGGACATCTCACAGTGACTGTCCCTTGTGTGATTGCCACTTGAATGTATTGCTATTCAGCCACATTAATGCTTTTCTTCTTCAACAAATGAGGATAGTCACTCTAAAGACAACATGATAATGTACACGGGCTGTAAGTGTACATTATCATGTTGTCTTTACAGTGACTGTCCTCCTTCAAGTGGCAATTACACAAGGGACAGTCACTGTAAAGGCAACATGATAATGTAGAGAAACGTTGTCATTTGTATTTTCAACAGTGCCGAGAGAGATTCCCTCCGCGAAATCACAGCTACAATTTCTGAGTACGTTGGGTTTATTTTTCTTTTGTCATTATTATGTAATCTGGTATTCAGCTGTTACAGAGCTAAAATACCCAGAAATGAGGACATATCTGTGTTGAATTTATTGTTAGCGGCTCTGGTTATTTAGAAGTTTAATTTTATTTGTTCATCTTTCAAGCACAAACGTTTTCTGGACCGTAACATCTTCATTGTTTCGGGTATGCAATGAAACAGCCGTAACTTGCAACTACCTTCACGGTACTTGTGTACATTATCATGTTGTCTTTATAGTGACTGTCCTCATTCAAGTGGCAATTACACAAGGGACAGTCACTGTGAGATGTCCTCATTTGTGACAAGGACAGTCACACATGAGGACATCTCACAGTGACTGTCCCTTGTGTAATTGCCACTTGAATGTATTGCTATTCAACCACATTTATGGGCCCGTTTGGACCCCAGCACATAGTAGCATCTACAGAGAAGAATATCCCAGGTGTAACAAGTTGTAAGAATATACCAACAGTTCTAAGAAGTTCCCTAGCACATAGTAGCATCTACAGAGAAGAATATACAACATGAGGGCAGCCACTGTAAAGACAACATGATAATGTACACTCATTGTATGTGTACATTATCATGTTGTCTTTACAGTGACTATCCTCATTCAAGTGGCAATTACAGAAGGGACAGTCATTGTGAGATGTCCTCATTTGTGACAAGGATAGTCACACATGAGGACATCTCACAGTGATCGATTGTCCCTTGTGTAATTGCCACTTGAATGTATTGCTATTGAACCACATTAATGCTTTTCTTCTTCAACAAATGAGGACAGTCACTCTAAAGACAACATGATAATGTACACTCACTGTAAGGACAGTCACAAATGAGGACATCTCACAGTGACTGTCCCTTGTGTAATTGCCACTTGAATTACACAAGGGACAGTCATTGTGAGATGTCCTCATTTGTGACAAGGACAGTCACATGAGGACATCTCACAGTGATTGTCCCTTGTGTAATTGCCACTTGAATGTATTGCTATTCAACCACATTAATGCTTTTCTTCTTCAACAAATGAGGACAGTCACTCTAAAGACACCATGATAATGTACACTCACTGTAAGGACAGTCACAAATGAGGACATCTCATAGTGACTGTCCCTTGTGTAATTTCCACTTGAATGTATTGCTATTCAGCCACATTAATGCTTTTCTTCTTCAACAAATGAGGATAGTCACTCTAAGGACAACATGATAATGTACACTCACTGTAAGTGTACATTATTATGTTGTATTACAAATGGACCTTATGTTGGTCGGGATATAAGTGCAAAAAAAAAAAGGAACGTTGTCATTTGTGTTTTCAACAGCGCCGAGAGAGATTCCCTCCGCAAAATCAAGCGGGTTATCATTTGTGTTTTGAACAAAGCGGGTTGTCATTTGTGTTTTGAACAGCACCGAGAGAGATTCCCTCCGCGAAATCAAGCGGGTTGTCATTTGTGTTTTCAACAGCGCCGAGAGAGATTCCCTCCGCAAAATCACAGCTACAATTTCTGAGTACGTTGGGTTTATTTTTCTTTTGTCATTATTATTTAATCTGGTATTCAGCTGTTAGAGAGCTAAAATACCCAGAAATGAGGACATATCTGTGTTGAATTTATTGTTAGCGGCTTTGGTTATTTAGAATGCTTCCCCACAATACTTAATTACACAAGGGACAGTCACTGTGAGATGTCCTCATTTGTGACAAGGACAGTCACACATGAGGACATCTCACAGTGACTGTCCCTTGTGTAATTGCCACTTGAATGTATTGCTATTCAACCACATTTATGGGCCCGTTTGGACCACGACACATAGTAGCATCTACAGAGAAGAATATCCCAGGTGTAACAAGTTGTAAGAATATACCAACAGTTCTAAGAAGTTCCCTAGCACATAGTAGCATCTACAGAGAAGAATATACAACATGAGGGCAGCCACTGTAAAGACAACATGATAATGTACACTCATTGTATGTGTACATTATCATGTTGTCTTTACAGTGACTGTCCTCATTCAAGTGGCAATTACAGAAGGGACAGTCATTGTGAGATGTCCTCATTTGTGACAAGGATAGTCACACATGAGGACATCTCACAGTGATCGATTGTCCCTTGTGTAATTGCCACTTGAATGTATTGCTATTGAACCACATTAATGCTTTTCTTCTTCAACAAATGAGGACAGTCACTCTAAAGACAACATGATAATGTACACTCATTGTAAGGACAGTCACAAATGAGGACATCTCACAGTGACTGTCCCTTGTGTAATTGCCACTTGAATTACACAAGGGACAGTCATTGTGAGATGTCCTCATTTGTGACAAGGATAGTCACACATGAGGACATCTCACAGTGATCGATTGTCCCTTGTGTAATTGCCACTTGAATGTATTGCTATTGAACCACATTAATGCTTTTCTTCTTCAACAAATGAGGACAGTCACTCTAAAGACAACATGATAATGTACACTCACTGTAAGGACAGTCACAAATGAGGACATCTCACAGTGACTGTCCCTTGTGTGATTCCCACTTGAATGTATCGCTATTCAGCCACATTAATGCTTTTCTTCTTCAACAAATGAGGATAGTCACTCTAAAGACAACATGATAATGTACACGGGCTGTAAGTGTACATTATCATGTTGTCTTTATAGTGACTGTCCTCATTCAAGTGGAAATTACACAAGGGACAGTCACTGTGAGATGTCCTCATTTGTGACAAGGACAGTCACACATGAGGACATCTCACAGTGATCGATTGTCCCTTGTGTAATTGCCACTTGAATGTATTGCTATTGAACCACATTAATGCTTTTCTTCTTCAACAAATGAGGACAGTCACTCTAAAGACAACATGATAATGTACACTCATTGTAAGGACAGTCACAAATGAGGACATCTCACAGTGACTGTCCCTTGTGTAATTGCCACTTGAATTACACAAGGGACAGTCATTGTGAGATGTCCTCATTTGTGACAAGGATAGTCACACATGAGGACATCTCACAGTGATCGATTGTCCCTTGTGTAATTGCCACTTGAATGTATTGCTATTGAACCACATTAATGCTTTTCTTCTTCAACAAATGAGGACAGTCACTCTAAAGACAACATGATAATGTACACTCACTGTAAGGACAGTCACAAATGAGGACATCTCACAGTGACTGTCCCTTGTGTGATTGCCACTTGAATGTATCGCTATTCAGCCACATTAATGCTTTTCTTCTTCAACAAATGAGGACAGTCACTCTAAAGACAACATGATAATGTACACTCACTGTAAGGACAGTCACAAATGAGGACATCTCACAGTGACTGTCCCTTGTGTGATTGCCACTTGAATGTATCACTATTCAGCCACATTAATGCTTTTCTTCTTCAACAAATGAGGATAGTCACTCTAAAGACAACATGATAATGTACACGGGCTGTAAGTGTACATTATCATGTTGTCTTTACAGTGACTGTCCTCATTCAAGTGGAAATTACACAAGGGACAGTCACTGTGAGATGTCCTCATTTGTGACAAGGACAGTCACACATGAGGACATCTCACAGTGACTGTCCCTTGTGTAATTGCCACTTGAATGTATTGCTATTCAACCACATTTATGGGCCCGTTTGGACCGCGGCACATAGTAGCATCTACAGAGAAGAATATCCCAGGTGTAACAAGTTGTAAGAATATACCAACAGTTCTAAGAAGTTCCCTAGCACATAGTAGCATCTACAGAGAAGAATATGGGTCAACGAGGTTGACTTCAAAGCCATGCAATCTAATGGTAATAGTAATATCATAATTTGACATACTATCAGAAATACTTCCTAAATAGACTATTTAATCTTATAAGAGATGGATTCATGAGAACTATTATTTATGAAATATGAGTCAATGACTTTAATTAAAAAAATTACACAATCTAATTCTTGTAAAAATATCAAAATTTGACACATTGAAAATACCTTCCAAAAGTATCGTTAATTGATTAATATGAATCACTACTCATGAAATATAATTTTATAAACCTAATCTAAAAACTACACAATAAAAATCTTAATAGCAATATTGTAAGAAACTATTCCCAAAAGCAAGCCTAATAAAATTTGATGAAAATAATTTTTGTTTCACTCAACTTTGACATTCACAACTTCCTCTTTTATTATAATAAGAAAAAAAATGTCTTTTTAGATATACCTCATGAACCATACTCGAATAATCTATCATTTTTCTTCTCAAAAACATATTTGCAGAGCCTGCTTCTTTTACTTGTTTGTACTTTTATCTCTCTGATGGAAAGGGTTCCTTCAGGACACATTTTTCCAAGTTCACTGCTTGAGATATTTGAGGAGGGTTCCCCTGCTTGAGTATCCATCCAACCCATATTCGAGTAGTTCTACAATTGCACAGTCTAAATTAATAATACTGACAATTGAATGACGAATGATGATACATAGAATTGATATAAACTAATCCTAAAAACACTAAAACATTATTAATATATTTATATTTCATAAATAAAATTGATATAAAAGATTTGGAAAGATACATTAAAAAATAGAAAAACAGTAATTTATAATAGAAGGAAACTTAAATTGCTATTTAAAAAAAAAACAAGAGTCTTAAATCTTATCATTTTGTTTCATTATCATCCATAAGTACACACCTCTAGCATAATAATTATATTTTACCACCCATAAAATGAAAAAAAGATTTTCACAAGAGAAATTGAAGCTAGATTATAAAAATGAACCATCTTATTGGAAACTGGAACTGTTATCATACCCAAAAGGACTACAAAATTTCACCTTATCATACCCAGATTGTTGCTTTGCCTGGCGGAGGGAAATTTGATCAGTAAAATTGACACAGAGTATGTTGTCTCCATTGTCATGCTGGATAACAAAACACCAACTTTAATGGGCATGTACTGTCCCTTGTGTAATTGCCACTTGAATGCATTGCTATTTGATGCAGGGGCATCCCTAATGCAAGCCAAAGACACCATGATTGAAGGAAGTTGCCATGAAGCCAAGGAGTCAAATCCTATCAATTGGAACATAAGATTTTCACCTTGGAGCTTTGAAGGATTGACTGGTGAAAGGTCCTTTTGATTGACAAATCAGAGTCTTTTTGAATGACAAATCAGAGTCTTTTTGAATGACAATAAATTAGAATAGGAGTTTTAGATGTTTTCTTGGTTTGTAATAAATATTAAGGATTGATCTTATCTCCTTATAAACATCCACTTGTTGGACACAAGACCCCTTGGTGACTTATAAACCTTGGGCATCTTTTGAGTCCTTGGATGAAATGAGCATAGTAAGTGTTTATTAGGTGTCTTTTAGATGTTGTTAAGAAGTTTGAAGGTCCAAAATAACTTTAATAAGGTTCCTAAAGTTTCACAACACATTTTTAACCTTCTCGGCAAAGTTGTTTGCAAAGTTGTAATGCAACTTTAAAAGTTGCTTAGCAAAGTTGACATTTGTTGGATAAACTGTTCTAACCACCTAGATGGTTGAACCAACGTTTGGAGAGCCTATTTTAGGCTTCAAATGGTCGAAGACAGACAGAGAACCAGTATTGTAATCATTTTGCTTTCATAAAAAATAAAAATAACCCTGTTTTAGTGCATTTCTGGTGAAAAATGAACTCTGTACGGCTGTACAGATGGTGGTTGGATGATAAAATTTGCCTGGAAGTTGTAATAGTGACATCTGATGCTTTGGAAGTTGGTTTGATTGATTCTCTTTGTTTTATATCTAAGTTATTTCAAATTTTCTGTGCATTGTTTACAAACCCTCATTTTCAGGGTTTGACTGATGTAAAGACCTTAACTCACGTTTCAACCATTGGAATTCCTTCTTCCTTGGTGGAATGAGAGTTAAGGATGTATATTTGTATATTCTAAAAGCCCTGACTACTCTGCATCACTATTGAACCACATTAATGCTTTTTTCCTTCAACAAATGAGGACAGTCACTGTAAAGACAACATGATAATGTACACTCACTGTAAGGATAGTCACAAATGAGGAAATCTCAGAGTGATTATCCCTTGTGTAATTGCCGCTTGAATACATTGCTATTGAACCACATTAATGCTTTTTTCCTTCAAGTGGCAATTACACAAGGGACAGTCACTGTGAGATGTCCTCATTTGTGACAAGGACAGTCACACATGAGGACATCTCACAGTGACTGTCCCTTGTGTAATTGCCACTTGAATGTATTGCTATTCAACCACATTTATGGGCCTGTTTGGACCACGGCACACAATAGCATCTACAGAGAAGAATATCCCAGGTGTAACAAGTTGTAAGAATATACCAACAGTTCTAAGAAGTTTCCTAGCACATAGTAGCATCTACAGAGAAGAATATACAACATGAGGGCAGCCACTGTAAAGACAACATGATAATGTACACTCATTGTATGTGTACATTATCATGTTGTCTTTACAAGGATAGTCATTTGTGACAAGGATAGTCACACATGAGGACATCTCACAGTGATCGATTGTCCCTTGTGTAATTGCCACTTGAATGTATTGCTATTGAACCACATTAATGCTTTTCTTCTTCAACAAATGAGGACAGTCACTCTAAAGACAACATGATAATGTACACTCACTGTAAGGACAGTCACAAATGAGGACATCTCACAGTGACTGTCCCTTGTGTGATTGCCACTTGAATGTATTGCTATTCAGCCACATTAATGCTTTTCTTCTTCAACAAATGAGGATAGTCACTCTAAAGACAACATGATAATTTACACGGGCTGTAAGTGTACATTATCATGTTGTCTTTACAGTGACTGTCCTCCTTCAAGTGGCAATTACACAAGGGATTTGTGTTTTCATTTGTGTTTTCAACAGCGCCGTAACCCTCCGCGAAATCACATCAGGATATAAGGGCAAAACAAACAAGAACGTTGTCATTTGTATTTTCAACAGCGCCGAGAGAGATAAACAAACTTAAAACTCAGACTTAAGAAAGATGAAGGCAATGCTTCAAAAGGCCGATGCCCTAAATACGGGAAAACACAATACCACCATTAAACGATGCCCTAGTCACCGTATCAATGCTGCCAGCTCCGTACCAGTATGCTGACTGCTCACTTTCATCCTGTGATAAAGGTAACTTCATTAATCATACTTGAAATGGCAGCATACGAACTAAAGCTGATGAACATTTATAAACTAAAAGTTTAAAACTACAGATTACAAATGTAGTAGTTTCATACGAAAAGAACTTGATGTCTGAAATTTACCATTAGAAGTATCCAAAGGAATACCACAGTACTGTTGAACTTGGAGAATCGGAGATGAAGTACACAGCAAGGTTCAACAGCTGTAAGGACTGTTACACCATCTTTAGCATTTGAATACATTTTCTCCTTGGCTTCTGGTGGATCCTCAAAGACCCCCAATGACGTTTTCCCTACAATTATCAATTGTTTGTCAGTATGAGATATTAATAAATAAACATTAATCACAATATTAGGCAAACAATGTTCTTGATGTCTAAATCTAAATCACAGAAAGCTCTAATAAAGCAGTTCTCAGTTTCACATTAAACTAAGTTTCAATTTCAAATGGTTATAATAATTTTTGCAAGTTATAAGTAGCTGGTTACAGTATATGACATAAAAAGAAAAAAAATCATTTCTATTCTTTTCTTCTTTTTCTCTTTCAACGAAGCTTTTGCACCACACAAATGCATACCAAGAATTTCTCAGGAGGTTTCAAGACCATTGCATACCAAACTTCTTCTCTGTAGATGCTACTGTGTGTCGTGGTCCAAACGGGTCCAAATAGACCTAGTGACTCTAGTAGGTCTCCAAAACCTGTTCTGCAGCAATAACTCTTCAATTTGACAAAGGACCTTATGAACTTATATGTTTTTTGAGTACCCTTTTTGATGTTCTAACAATCCTCCAACTCCCAGACCTTGACTCCACTCCAGAGCATATCAATGTCCTTATTGAGTCCGCAGACCTAATGCATGCCTTTGGGTGTGGGTTCCAAAACAAGGCATTGAAAATGGGTGCATGAAACCAAGATCAGAGTTTGAAGATGTCCACCATGCTCTAAAGATCTAGATTCAACAAGGTTTGAGGTCCTTTACTTGCCGCTACCCTCTGATCTTGCATAATCCATCAACTCCTAGTCAAGAACATTGAGATTCTTGACCTAGGGCTTGCTCTTGAAATTCTCTGGCTTAGTATCCTGTTCCAAAGCTTTTAAAATATGAAAATAAACCCCCTTAACTTGCATTTTACAAAGAACAGAGGATATCCTATGGTTTATTTGCAAGTTAAGGCCATTTGAATGCAATAACTCAAAAAATGAGGGTTTGACAGAACAACAGATAAGAAAAAGGAATAACTTTGATATAAGGTGTCTTGAATCTACCAAATAAACTCTCAAAGCATAAGATATAAATACTCTAACTTCCACACTGGTCTGCCCTCCCTTTCACATCCGTACACTGTACAGTGCTTGAAGGAAATGCACAAAAAAGGCTCTGAAATAGTGGCTCTATCTGACAGAGAGTCCATGCTAGGCTTCATGACTAACCTAGAGCACATTCCTTGTTATGGAGGAAGTTTGAATGGTGAAGAACTTATGGAATGGATAGAGGACCTAGATAACCATTTTGACTACAAGTATCTTATTAATAACCATTTTGACTACAAGTATCTTATGGATAGAGGACCTTGATAACCATTTTGACTCATTTAGTATCTTATTGAGCTTCACTTTGTTTCGAGAATATAGTTTAATATTCTCTACTAAACAGGGCCAACCACGTGAAGGTGGAAGCTCATTTGGCCCCACCCCCCTCCCCCTAACATCACTCTACATTCCCCGTTAACATCTAACATTCATTCATTCTTTCAATTATTAATAAAATGTAACATTCAATCAATATCACATGATAACATTCATTAACACATTAGATTCGTTAACACACAACATTCATCAATATGAAAATAAACACATAATTCATGAACATTCATTAGCACATAATTAAATTCATTGAGACATAAAATTTAGTCATTATCAATTAAGGTATTTAGATGACAATCATTTCTTTTTTCTCTTTCTAATTTTTTTTTCTATGTAAGCTCTAAGAGGAGCATCAGTGTTATCATCAATACCCCCCTCATCAGTTGTTTTGTTCTTTGTTCTTGATGATCTCAAATTCCTATGCTGCTGCAAAGGGGGGTCCTCTACAATAACAAATAAAAGAGTTAAATTTAAAATATTTAATTATAATTGTTACAAGTATTTAATTATTTTAAAGAACATAACTATGGCGCTCTTTAATTACCTGATCTGGCCACATCATTTTGTCTAGACTCAACCTCAACATGCTCATGAGCACCGACCCCTCGATCCTCTACAGTTGCTATACAAAATGTTACATTAATCCAAACACCAATTGTAATTACATATAAAAATTTTAATAGCAAATGTATACCTCCACCACTAGGATGCACATCATGTGAACCTTCATTATGCATAGATTGTGTAGAAGGATTGTCAGGCTACATTCCAATATCCTACACATTGTTATCATTGCTTTCTTAAAACAGATATACTCACTTTATATTAGAACTTAACATCAAATAGACTAATTGGTAAAGTATTCAATTTGAAATAAATTTCATTTAGCTTATTTACCTGTGGCTCAGATGCATCATTATTTGAACCTTGCACACTGATTTCAGCTCGTAGCCATTCAGCCACGGCTCTATAGCCTTGTTGGAAGCCAATTCTCTTGTCCTCTTCTGTGAGGCATCTATTGAACTCTGACCCCTACATTTTTTCTTGGTATGGTGAATTTTACTTGCATTGTTTGATCAAAAAAAATTTCCTTGCAATATATAAAAAAATTGATACAAGTTTTCATTTACTAATACTTACAACTCGTGCTTGAAGTTTGGAAAAACCACCAGAGCCGAGCTTGTGTGTCCCGTGCTTTTCTAATCTTGCCTTTGTTGCCTTTGATGTGTCAGGCAATCTATGAAAAGTTTGAAATATGTTAGAGACCAATATAGGAAAAATTTAGAGGTTAATTAGTACATAATTACATTCTCAAAAGTATCACATACCTTGCTCTACTCTCTACTGGCGTAATTCCTTTTTTCATGTCGGCTTTATACTTTCCATCCAAAATCAAACCCTGCCACTCAGCCTCAAGAACACAGGGCGGACGCTCGTGCCTTGGGTTAACCTCTAAATATTTCCTGTACTGGTCCCTAATATACTTCAAACATAAACCAGCTCTTTCAAGGAGCTTGTTTCTCTCGAATGCACGAGGTCCAAAAAGCTGGGTCATACTATCTACAAGATCATCCTTCAACTTTTTATCTTGGTTATTCCACCTTTTAAGTAAAAAAAAACATGTTAGACTCATAAATGAAGAGAAGCTACCTTTAATATAGTTCAAGAAATTGATGAAAAGGAAAACTATTCTAGCAATTATATGAAATCAAAATAGTGGTTTGGGGTTTTAGTTAGGATATGATGTTCCACCATGTACGTATGGTGGGCCCGAATATCCGCAAACACTCGTCACCAAGTTTTCGCCAAAAAATATCATTCCCTACAAAATAATCATGGGATCATTAGTCGATGAAGAGTGATCAAAAACTAAATTACTATTATATCACTAATATAGAATAATAATAACTTTAAAGTACCTGGAAGTTTGGATACTTTTAAGGGAACGCCTTCATCGTCGCTGATGATCAATACGCAATCCTTCACCGTTCCCGTACTAGGAACACGGGAACATCCAGGAAATGATGTTGCATCGGGACTTGTTGCATCTCCTATTGCAAAAAATGAAAACCATTATCAAATGCCTCCAAGAAATAATACTTCAAGGGAAATAAATTGGTGCAGAGCACCCATGGCACAAACACAATCAAGGGATCTACATCGTAAACACATAACACTTAAACACATAACAAAAGAGAGAAAAAGAGGGATTTGTGTACCAGTAGATGGTGCAACAGTTGGTGCATTTAGGCTATGTGTTGTTGACATGGCAGTCGGCAAGACATTTGTGGCTGTCCTGGATGGAGGCGGCGTTGTCATATCATCATGGAAAGGAGCTGAAGAATAAAATTGTTAGAGCATGCATAAATATAGAACGCGTGGACTAGCATGGACAAGATTGTTAGAGCATTAAAAAAAAAGATTGTTCGAGCATGTATTGTCAATGATTATGATCATTCCTATATATATTCAGTGGAAAACACAAGTGGGGAATGGAACATGTGATCTACCCGAACCACTTGCAATACCGGCCTCATCATGGGAATGGGGTTCAAAATTACGCAAATAACTCTGTAAAGACAATGCATCCATATTTTAATTAATGTCATAAAAGAGCATAACATAAAAACCATTATTGAACTCTTGTAATAATTAAAAATTTCATTAATACTTACTTTAAAGTTTTCAGAAGTGCGCAACAACTCAGCTGCCCTGTCTTTTATTTCCTGAGTCTGAGGATGTATGGATACCAAACGTAGAAGTTCTTTCCCAATTTTCTTTAGCAGCTTTTTAATGGAACCGATCGGGTCATCGGTCTCTGCTAAATCAATAAAAAAAGGGTCCACAAGGGGGGACTCCTGAGGGACTGCAGGTTGCTTTCCCTCTCTCCGACCACCGGCCCTCTGTGACAACAATAGTATTAGTATTATCAAAATTACTCCAAAACAATGAAGAAAATAACATTAAAAAAAATAACATTTTGCTTCTATCTAGTTTGCACAATTACAATGAATTTTACCTGCTCATGTGTAGATGAGCTAGGAATATCGTCACCATCACCTTCGGGCGGTTGCTCCATATTGTGCCCCTGTGTCAAAGATCAAGTATAAAAATGTTAGCCAAAAATTTAATAACTAAATGGTATGTTGGAGTCATTGATTAGAAGTTGGTTTAATAGTATGTACCACCCCCATGATAGTAGCCTCGTTTGTATCTATGCGGTTCAAATTGTAATCAATAAGCAGCTCTTCCCCTGCACGTATTGATTTTATCACACAGATGAATACACGATTTCCCTCGCGCGCCTCAAATATGCAATTGGGTTGCTTTATAGTTGACCCAGGTCGTGTACTATTTATAAAACCCGCAATATTCCCTGTTGCTTTTGGCCTTCCATCAATGTATATAGCCACACTTTTACTTTGATTATTGTCTTGCTGTTGTATATAATTTGCCGAGAGTGCATACCTACGCATACTTTTTTTATATTGAACAATATGCATCCAACTTTTGTAATCGTAACATGGTCCAACATACTCCATCAATTCAGAAACTTTGTTGTAAGACACCTTTATGCCATCCATAGAAAATAGGCCCAAACCATGTAATGATGATGGTGCTATGCGATATATCCTCTCATTAACACAAAAATCAATGTTTATTGGAGGAAGTTCCTTGGGTACCCAATGTTTCTGTAGATGTTGGTACCTCAAGGGCACCTCGATGTCGCCTTTCGTCTCATCATCATAAGAACATGACCCCCCTTGAGCAAGGAAAAATTTCATGTGTTTATTGAATTTCCTTCTAGTCCTTTGACCTCTAGTTAATCTCCCTATTCTAGATAAACTGCATGTCTCACTTTCCTCTTCTATTCCTATATTTCCCTCACTCGAGGAAGACACTTCTGACAAATACCTATTTGCTGGTACCTGCAAATGGGAGAGATCTTAGAAGACATCAATCTTACTATTGATAAGTGTATTAAATAGACTTTCTATAAGGTGTATTGACTTATACCTGTCGATCCATGAGACTGTGCGGGATGCTCTTGAAAGGGGTTCAATTTCCTGCAAATGTAATTCAATTATCGTGAGCATAATCACATCATAATCATAATCACATCCATCATAAGCATCACATAAAAATTAAAAACATTAAAACGTACACATTATAACACTTATAGCTTTTAAATAGATAATGAATAAACTATGTAACCATTTAAGACAAATATATTTCTATCAAGAAATGAATATTAAATACATTAAGGATTGATGGCATACCTTTAAATTTCATCATCATCATCCTCATCATCATCATCATCCTCATCATCATCATCGTCATCATCGTCGTCATCATCATCGTCCTCGTCGTCCTCGTCGTTGTCGTCATCATCAACATCATCATCATCAACATCAACATCATCTTCATCATCATCATCAGTAGCAGCATCATCTTCTTCTTCTTCTTCATGAAAATTTGTCTCAGGAACATCATCCAATAATTGTCGATCGTGATCATCATCTACATCATCTTCTACTTCTTCGGTATCTTCTTCTTCCATCGCATTATACTTTATCGGCCTTCCTCTCGGTTCATGTCTAACAACAAATGACCAACCCGGTTTATGTGAAACCTCTGAGTAAAATACCTGTTCACATTGGCTTGGAAGAACATAGGGCTCATCCCCAACTGGCTCAAACGACCTTGTATTAACCATTGTAAATCCATTATCATGTTCAATAACAGTTCTATTAGGATCATTTGGATTAAGTCATAGCCTGTACCATTTGACAACGAAGAGTACTAATTTGAAGGAACTAAAGTCGCACTCAAGTATATCATCCAAAATGCCATAGTATTGATTTTTAGACTCTTGAGGATCTAAGTCATTTCTAGATGAAATATTAGTCACTTGAAAGACTGCAGTTATTCCAGAATCACAAGTTTTCTTCGTGTCATCCAACACTTTGACGCGAAATTTTTGACCATTACAGAACATACCCTTGTGGTGTTTAACCTGCAATAATATGTGAAACATGTCAAAATTATTATATCGTGAGTTGATAAACATACGGGTGATTAATAATTTTGTACGTACCTGGAAATCTCTTAAACCATATGCTAAATCTATTTCCCTTTGCGTAACATTAGAATCTCCATTACGATGAGCTTCTTTAACCAATGAAGATACACCTTCCCATGTTAATGTGTGACCAGAATGTTGACATCGTTCAATCCATACCGTCATCCAATCAAGATTGTTTGCAATATACAAATGTAGTGCATCCCACTCTCGAGCAACTGTACAAAAAAAAAATAGACGACTTACAACCGATTTATTTTGAAGATTAAGAAATAATTTATTACAATAACATCTTATAATTTATTACCTGTCACTTTCCTCAATCTACCTTTCCCCATCAAGTACTCCCCTTTGAATTTTTGAAAAGGGTCGAGATCCCAAATGCGATCTACATGGATATTTGAAGCAAACTTAGGAAGATATTCAGTAATGTACACCATAGTCTGGTATACCATGTATCCCTCTACCATAGAACCCTCAGGATGTGCTCTTTGTCGAACCAAAGCCTTCAAAGATTTCAAGTGCCTCTCAACCATCCACATTGACCTAGTGTGTGCAGGTCCACACAATTCAATCTCCTCAACTTGGTGTATGAGGTAGTGTTCTTGTGCATTGAAAAAAGTTGGAGGTAGACACTTTTGCATTTCACACAATAAATGAGGAATTCTTCTCTTCCAATAGTTTATATCTTCTTTATGGATTTCTTTAGATGACAACCACCTACATTAAGAGATTCAAGTCACAAAAAATATATAAATACGAGACTTTACAAAATAATATACAATAGATTACATAGCAAGAAAAACAAATCGCGAATATAATAAATATATACAACAAATTGAACAGATATTACTGCTTACCTCATGTATTTTCCAAGATCATATATCACTTGTTTGATGTTATTGTTGAAGTGCTCTGGGAGAGATAGAGGTAGCACGTACTGCAGTAATTATAAACCAATCATTTCATTATTTTCTAACATAACATAATGAATAGTACACGTAGTTTATGAATATATTGTAAATACAGAAGAACATAACTTACCTTGATGAAAGTATGCCAATCATGCGTTTTGAGCCCTGGCCCAAATTCACTTTTCTTTGATATGAGATTGCTTATGTTCCCAGCAAATCCTGTGGGAAATCGAATTTTTCGTATGACTTCTTTTATGGCATCACTTTGCTGCTCCGTTAATAACCAAGGAAGGGCACTTATATTAATCTGATCTCTATTGCTATTTGAGTGAATGAAATTCTTCAGTGCATGATTGGATTCATGAATGTCATTACAAATTTTGACAATTTTTTCTTTGTCACGCCTTCCATCCAGTATTTTCCACAATGTCTCTATTATATTCTTTCCAACATGCATAAGATCAAACAAATGCACAATTTGTAGGTCCTCGTAGTAGGGCAACCTACTAAATTGTCTGGGATAGCTTTTTAGTCCCTTTGGAAGGTTGTCAGTAGTGCCTTGACGACCTTCACGATCATCAATTACATAATTAGTAAACAAAAATCACAATAGAAATATATAAATTACAAACATAAACCATTAAGTGGAACGACATTACCTCGACGATTAATTCTATTATATTCCAACTTCCATAGGCGAGGTGTCATTCTTCGTGGCTTTGATGTAGTCTCTTCTTTCCCATTGAAAAGATGTTTTTCCATACTTCGATACTTATGATTCCTGTGGAGGAAGTGTCTGTACTCATCAAACACATGCTTTCCTAAACTTTTTGAATGACGAGATTTCATCTTTGGACCACAAACTGGACATGCAAATTTTCCCTTTGTTTGAAGACCTACAAGATAATGATATAATTGGATTATTAAATATGTTGATTTTTATAATTAGAATTATCATGCGCAACTTGAATTCACTATAACATACCACAAAAATGTGTTAGCCCTGGGGAATCATGTATTGTCCATACAAGTATTGCATGGAATTGAAATTGTCTTTGTCCTATTGGTCTAGACACGTCATACATAGTGACACCGTTCCATAACTCCACCAACTCGTCAATAAGAGGCTCAATATATACATTCATATCTTTAACTTGATATTTACCTACTTGAATGAACAGTAACATTACATAATTATTGTGACCATTTTACTGTAAGATTTGTAAGTACATGTAAATTAATAACTATCAAATGATAAAATACCTGGAACAATCATTGCCAACATAATGTGCTCCCTCTTTATTGACATCCACGGAGGAATGTTATTGTTGATAACAAAAACAGGCCACACCGAGCAAACAGATCTCATCTCTCCAAATGGATTGACACCATCCGCTGCCAATGAAAGCCTGAGATTACGAGGTTCTTCTTTGAAGTGTTGCCACTTTTCCTCTATGTGCATAAATGCCGAACCATCCGCAGGGATTCGAATAATGTCATCTCGACTTCTATTGCGTGCATGGTAATCCATAAATTGTGCCAAGCTAGTACACCTGAATAATTGTCGCATCCGTGGAATAATGGGGATGTAACGAAGAACCTTGTGAGGCACCTTTTTTGTTATTCGATCTGTTCGATATCTACTCGTATGACATACAGGGCATTGTGTTGCAAATTCATGTTCTTTATAATATATAATATGATCATTGGGACAAGCATGTATTGCTTGATACTCCATTCCAATATCTTTCATAATAGCAGATAATTCTCGATATGAGCGAGGTAGAATATTTGATGGTGGTAACAAAAACTCGCCTATCAATCTACAGCAAAAAATATAAGTTGTTAATATAAACAATATTAGTGGTACATTATTCACCCTTTGTTAACTATAAAGACATATATGACATACCTTAACATACGTGACATTGTTATGTTGGATAAACCATTCATAACCTTCAAGTTCAACAACAACAATACAGCAGAGAGAAGAGTTGTTTGGGAGTCTTTGTATAGGGGCTCGTATGCCTTCTCAAGTAGAGGTACATCAAGGCTATCATCATCATCATGATCAGATCCGCTTGGACTAAATGTGTCATGGATCAATGTATTTATACCATCATCTTCAATTGTGTTTTCTGGCGCATGATCGTCATCTTCCATGGGATCATTATCTTCACCTTGGATATTCGCACCCCCATGTTCCTCCATATCATGTACTTCCCTGGGGAGATTAACCTATATAAAATTGATTAACATAAATAAACCATGATCTTCAACTCATCATCAAGTGATTTCATATGTATATAAATTGTTAAAATGATATAATGAACAACTTACCAGTAGATGATAGTCATGCCCCCCTTCAATGTGACCATTCTCCCTACAATGTCTCTTAACTGTTTTGATTAGCAATCTTCTACGGTTTAAGCCCTTACAAATTTTGCAGGGACAATAACATTTTCCATCACCTTTTCTTTTCAAGTTAGACCACAATCTAGCGATTGTCTCCCTATTTTGTTCTTCACTTATATTATCTGACATGATCGTTCTTCGCAGGAAGCAAAAATTGGGCTATGAAAACTTCGGTCTACAACTTTCAGTGACTAAGCAAAATTGTCAAAAGTACACAAAACATATAAGCTACAAGGCCTTCTTGCTTAGCTCTAGAAGCTCTCTAGCAATCAAAACATATAAGCTACAAGGCCTAACAGCAATTTCAAAACATATAAGCTACAAGGCAAGACATATTACATGACATGGCAAAAGGATTAAAATATACATTAGATTAAAAAATATACAATTTTCAAACCTGAGCGCCCGGCTATAACTCGTGCAATGGTCTTCTTGCTTAGCTTTAGAAGCTCTCCAGCAGTCAAAACATATAAGCTACAAGGCCTAATAGCAATTTCAAAACAAGGGTCATCAAAAGAACCAAAAACAATGTGTGCAAACAATACCTTGTGAAGTGGTATAGACAATTAGAAGATGCTACTATGTGCTAGGGAACTTCTTAGAACTGTTGGTATATTCTTACAACTTGTTACACCTGGGATATTCTTCTCTGTAGATGCTACTGTGTGCCGTGGTCCAAACGGGCCCATAAATGTGGTTGAATAGCAATACATTCAAGTGGCTTACACAAGGGACAGTCACTGTGAGATATCCTCATGTGTGACTGTCCTTGTCACAAATGAGGACATCTCACAGTGACTGTCCCTTGTGTAATTGCCACTTGAATGAGGTCAGTCACTGTAAAGACAACATGATAATGTACACATACAATGAGTGTACATTATCATGTTGTCTTTATAGTGGCTGCCCTCATGTTGTATATTCTTCTCTGTAGATGCTACTACGTGCTAGGGAACTTCTTAGAACTGTTGGTATATTCTTACAACTTGTTACACCTGGGATATTCTTCTCTGTAGATGCTACTGTGTGTCGTGGTCCAAACGGGCCCATAAATGTGGCTGAATAGCAATACATTCAAGTGGCAATTACACAAGGGACAGTCACTGTGAGATGTCCTCATGTGTGACTGTCCTTGTCACAAATGAGGACATCTCACAGTGACTGTCCCTTGTGTAATTAAGTATTGTGGGGAAGCATTCTAAATAACCAAAGCCGCTAACAATAAATTCAACACAGATATGTCCTCATTTCTGGGTATTTTAGCTCTCTAACAGCTGAATACCAGATTAAATAATAATGACAAAAGAAAAATAAACCCAACGTACTCAGAAATTGTAGCTGTGATTTTGCGGAGGGAATCTCTCTCGGCGCTGTTGAAAACACAAATGACAACCCGCTTGATTTCGCGGAGGGAATCTCTCTCGGTGCTGTTCAAAACACAAATGACAACCCGCTTTGTTCAAAACACAAATGATAACCCGCTTCATTTCGCGGAGGGAATCTCTCTCGGCGCTGTTGAAAACACAAATGACAACGTTCCTTTTTTTTTTTGCACTTATATCCCGACCAACATAAGGTCCATTTGTAATACAACATGATAATGTACACTTACAGTGAGTGTACATTATCATGTTGTCCTTAGAGTGACTATCCTCATTTGTTGAAGAAGAAAAGCATTAATGTGGCTGAATAGCAATACATTCAAGTGGCAATTACACAAGGGACAGTCACTATGAGATGTCCTCATTTGTGACTGTCCTTACAGTGAGTGTACATTATCATGGTGTCTTTAGAGTGACTGTCCTCATTTGTTGAAGAAGAAAAGCATTAATGTGGTTGAATAGCAATACATTCAAGTGGCAATTACACAAGGGACAATCACTGTGAGATGTCCTCATGTGTGACTGTCCTTGTCACAAATGAGGACATCTCACAATGACTGTCCCTTGTGTAATTCAAGTGGCAATTACACAAGGGACAGTCACTGTGAGATGTCCTCATTTGTGACTGTCCTTACAGTGAGTGTACATTATCATGTTGTCTTTAGAGTGACTGTCCTCATTTGTTGAAGAAGAAAAGCATTAATGTGGTTCAATAGCAATACATTCAAGTGGCAATTACACAAGGGACAATGTCATGAGCCGTGACATATTGAACTTAGTATAATAATAAAATGATTAGATGATATATAATAATCTATTATTAACGGTATATAACAATAATATATAATTATTATCAAAAGATAATAATAATATATAGTTAGCATAATAAGTAATATGTTAATTAAATAATATTAAAATATTAATAAATAATATAATTATGATTATAATTATAATATAAATTAATAATAAATAATTATTAATAAATTATATATATTATATTATAATAATATATTAAGTAATAATATTAAATCAATTATTGATATAATAATTTTAATATATAAATAATATTAATAAACCTCTCAATATAAAACAATATGTTATCACTATAATAATATTTATTATAATATTATTAATATTACTAACATCATTAATTATAATATTTAATAATAACAATAACATTAATAAATATAATAATAATAATAATAACGTTTAAAGCAATATCGAATATCTGTAATCGATATACATCTACATTAAACATCTGCATTATCTATCACGATGAGGAACGAAGAAGTGATACAACAATCACTAGTCATTACACATCGATACCATGAGAGGATGATTAATGAACCAAATACTATGAAGTCAAGATCAACATGATATGAATAAGGGATAGGTCGCTATGGGTTTCAGAAGATGTATTGATAAGCAAGAAGGATAACCATTCATATATTATAAATAATCATTAATTGCACAAGTTTAGACAATGACATATCCGATAAAGCAATATCAAACATGAAGACCCGCTAGCAAATATGCACCATCACTTCCTATGTTATCATGACAATAACATAAACTAGATTGAATTCTACTATCTATATCAATAGACACCACATAGGAGGATATCGACTAAAGGATTGAAAGATTATCGATTGTCTGAGATAAACCACATCTTGTAGAAACACAAAAGCATCAGTGATTATATCACAAGCTATTGATGAATGAGGCATCAGTCATGGATAATAAGTACAATGTATCCTTAAGTATTAACAGGAATGGAAGTCAATTTGAAGATCAAACTCCATTACCAGCAATCAACCAATAAATGGACAATTATCAGAAAATGATATCGACTTATATCAGAGTAGAAAGATTGGATATCATCATAACAATATGGGATAAGGCAAGAGTTAATATCGATTGACTAAATACTAATGATAGTTAGACCAAACTAATACAAACACAATGGATGTTAACTACTGGTTGCACTACCAATTAGGGAAGATTACCTTCATAAAAAGATTTGATATTGAGTCAATCTGGGAGTTATCTATGATTAGAAAATAATGAAATAATATTATGTGAACTGTCGGATTATGGAAAGGTGTGCTTAACAAAGGGACATGGAGGAAGAAACAAGACACGTCTCATTCATAGCATCTCTTCATTTGTTAAAGACAATATAAGAATGCATTCTCGTCAGTCACTCAAGGCATCATTAGAACTTTATTTACTTATCCATATTTGGATATACTCAATAGAGCATCTGCCTTTGGCAGTTTGGTTTCAAGTTTATCATTGCAGATCAGAGACAACACCATGATTGCACAGATAGAAAGGATAGTCAGAAACAGCATCAATATTTGAAGTTGCAAGCATATAATTCAGAATCTGAAATAGCAACATATCACTCATAGCGATATTACACATTTTCATAATTACATCATCATATCAGACACAGCAAATACATTGCTGTAAGCAATACTTATTGATTGTATATCGATATTGTTTATATCAGACATACCATCATTATACTATAACTATAAGTGATAGGAAACATCATATTCATAGCATATTTCATATCATTATATCCGACAGTGCTATTAAACATATTGGTATCAATATCATCTTGCACACATATTGTGATTGAATCTGAAATAGCGGTTGATATCTTAAGTAACCTCCATTACTTAGTTTAATTGTAAGTATCTGATAGAGTAAGTCTGAGAAGTGGAGTAATTGTTCCTGTTTTCCAAGTTAGCCAAAAAGGGGACATTACAGACAATCACGGTGAGATGTCCTCATGTGTGACTGTCCTTGTCACAAATGAGGACATCTCACAATGACTGTCCCTTGTGTAATTCAAGCGGCAATTACACAAGGGACAGTCACTGTGACATGTCCTCATTTGTGACTGTCCTTACAGTGAGTGTACATTATCATGTTGTCTTTAGAGTGACTGTCCTCATTTGTTGAAGAAGAAAAGCATTAATGTGGTTCAATAGCAATACATTCAAGTGACAATTACACAAGGGACAATCACTGTGAGATGTCCTCATGTGTGACTATCCTTGTCACAAATGAGGACATCTCACAATGACTGTCCCTTATGTAATTCAAGCGAAAATTACACAAGGGACAGTCACTGTGAGATGTCCTCATTTGTGACTGTCCTTACAGTGAGTGTACATTATCATGTTGTCTTTAGAGTGACTGTCCTCATTTGTTGAAGAAGAAAAGCATTAATGTGGTTCAATAGCAATACATTCAAGTGGCAATTACACAAGGGACAATCACTGTGAGATGTCCTCATGTGTGACTGTCCTTGTCACAAATGAGGACATCTCACAATGACTGTCCCTTGTGTAATTCAAGCAGCAATTACACAAGGGACAGTCACTGTGAGATGTCCTCATTTGTGACTATCCTTACAGTGAGTGTACATTATCATGTTGTCTTTAGAGTGACTGTCCTCATTTGTTGAAGAAGAAAAGCATTAATGTGGTTCAATAGCAATACATTCAAGCGGCAATTACACAAGGGACAGTCACTGTGAGATGTCCTCATTTGTGACTGTCCTTACAGTGAGTGTACATTATCATGTTGTCTTTAGAGTGACTGTCCTCATTTGTTGAAGAAGAAAAGCATTAATGTGGTTCAATAGCAATACATTCAAGTGGCAATTACACAAGGGACAATTGATCACTGTGAGATGTCCTCATGTGTGACCTTTGTGAAGGCAAGTGCCAATTTGTACCCAAGTTACCAATATTGTGGCAAAAGTGGGAATGAAGCATTTAGGGGTCAAATTGGGCAAAGAAGTGTAGAAGTGGCCTATGTGAGGTCTAAATAGCCTAACTAAGTCATGGTTAGGGTCTTATGGTGTTTGAACAATAAGTTTTGAACCAAAATCCCAAAGGTTGTAACAAGTTGTCAATGTTGTCATTCACAACATTGACAACATTTGTGCAAGGGAGCATTTTCGAGTAAGATGGTTATGTAACTATATGAAACCATTGAATTAGGCATCAGATCAACTATAAGAGGCCTCCATCGATCTGTGTAAAAGGTTGGGGGGAAAAACATTTGGAATTAAGAAGATTTGTAGAGTAACACGATTTTAGTGAATTCTTGAGTTTTTTTGTTTCTTTGTTTTTAGTTGATTAATGGATTAGATAGCTCGCAGTGTCTATTGGAAAAGTTAGTACAAGTTGTTTTTTTATTCTGTGTTGTGTTTTTTTTGAGTTTTGAAGCATTCCAACTAGTTTGTTAATTCTTTTGTTAAGTACCCTATCATTGGTTTGAACCAGGCAGGTTGAACAAATGGAGTCTTAGCTCATCATTCCATTGTCAATTTTGTACGGGCTCTTGGAATGGGTGAGGAGACTCCATGTACTATATGTTTGGAAGGAGGGGCCCTGGGAAGCTCATTTTCTATGTTTGCAATGATGTCCTAGGTGAGTCAGTTGAGCACAGTTAGGGATGACAAATCATTACAAGAAGATTACAACAAGTTGAATGCATTGGTTGCTTCAACTAAAATCTCATGGAGAGGTAGACACACATCTAAAGAAGCCCCAAGTCAAATTAGAAGATTGGGTGAGTTTCTTTGGCTGCTAAGAAAACAAACTCTTAGTCAGACTGTCCAAGTTGTGTCAAAATACTTGTTTTCAGGCATGGCTGTAGTAGTTGGTGTACAAAAAATCTAGGAGGAGAAGACCTTAGATATCTTGGAGTTCTCAATAAAGGGCATCTGAATCCTAAGCCCTTTAGGTGGCTTAATATAAACAAAAAGGCTTGACAAAGGCCTAATTGCTAGCAGCCTATTTTTGGGTGCAATTGGCATGCATGGTTTGATGAACCGGATTGAAGTACTGATGAAAAGTATAGGTGAAGGAGTAATATTGAAACCAATAGAGGTCCTAGTGGCCAGCCTCTCCATGGAGTAAAGTTCTAGTTGAATGTGTTTCAATTTGTGAAGACAAGACTAGGAGTGTCCTAGTAGCTAGATTGGTATTGAGCAGAGTTCGTTGTATTTCTTGTTGGTGTGCACTAGTTGAAGGAGTGGGATCTTGGGTAGAGATACCTAAAGCGTGTAGGGATAGTTAAGTACCCTATCAAGTCAAAACATTGGCCTAAAGAGACCCTAGTGAAGGATAGGGAGTGAGCAAGACAAAGTGTTACATCAATTAACAAGATCATTTTTTGGTAATTCTGTACATTATCATGTTGTCTTTACAGTGACTGTCCTCATTTGTTGAAGAAGAAAAGCATTAATGTGGTTCAATAGCAATACATTCAAGTGGAAATTACACAAGGGAATATCACTATGAGATGTCCTAAGTGTGACTGTCCTTGTCACAAATGAGGACATCTCACAGTGACTGTCCCTTGTGTAATTCCCACTTGAATGAGGACAGTCACTGTAAAGACAACATGATAATGTACACAAGTACCGTGAAGGTAGTCGCAAGTTAGGGCTGTTTCATTGCATACCCGAAACAATGAAGACATTACAGTCCACAAAACGTTTGTGCTTGAAAGATGAACAAATAAAATTAAACTTCTAAATAACCAAAGCCGCTAACAATAAATTCAACACAGATATGTCCTCATTTCTGGGTATTTTAGCTCTCTAACAGCTGAATACCAGATTACATAATAATGACAAAAGAAAAATAAACCCAACGTACTCAGAAATTGTAGCTGTGATTTCGCGGAGGGAATCTCTCTCGGCGCTGTTGAAAACACAAATGACAACGTTCTTGTTTTTTTTGCCCTTATATCCCGATGTGATTTCGCGGAGGGTTACGGTGCTGTTGAAAACACAAATGACAACGTTCCTTTTTTTTTTTGCCCTTATATCCCAACAACATCGCAATTGCAAGTTAGGGCTGTTTCACTCCATACCCGAAACAATGAAGACGTTACGGTCCACAAAACATTTGTGCTTGAAAGATGAACAAATAAAATTAAACTTCTAAATAACCAAAGCCGCTAACAATAAATTCAACATAGATATGTCCTCATTTCTGGGTATTTTAGCTCTCTAACAGCTGAATACCAGATTACATAATAATGACAAAAGAAAAATAAACCCAACGTACTCAGAAATTGTAGCTGTGATTTCGCGGAGGGAATCTCTCTCGGCGCTGTTGAAAACACAAATGACAACGTTCTTGTTTTTTTTGCCCTTATATCCCGATGTGATTTCGCGGAGGGTTACGGCGCTGTTGAAAACACAAATGACAACGTTCTTATTTTGTTTGCCGTTATATCATGATGTGATTTCGCGGAGGGTTACGGCGCTGTTCAAAACACACATGACAACGTTCCTTTTAAATTTTAAGCTTATATCCCGACAACGTCGCAATTGCGACAGTTACAAATGTATTGTCGTCGCAAATTGTGACGGTGTCGGGCTATATTTGAAAAAAAAAGAGCAAAACCACATGACATTTGCCTGCCGTCGCAAATGGCCGTCGCAATGTCACCCCAAATGTATTAGTGAGTAATATGTTGTCATTGATGTCAACTATTTTTGACAATACTTATCTTGTAAGTTACTATACCCAAACATCTGTAGAAAGAAGAAGAGAACAAATGAAGAACAGATATATCTACATGAGGAAGATGGATATGACAAATGACGATAAGGAATACATTGGGTAACTTATGAATGAGTCTATGACCTTATGTTATTGACTTGATTATGTTGCATTCATCTATGATGAAGGATAGAGCAAAATGCACAAAGCAGTGTTGTCGGTTAAAGAAGTATTTCAGTATACACCGACGCAGTGTAGTGTATACCGAGCACAATATAAACTGAGGTTGTGTTCACCGACACATTTCTTTGTTAACCGAGCAAGAGAAAAGAACTAAATTATTAGTTTAGCCGATGGAAGTTGATGAGCTGTAAAGTGTTATGATTACGAAGTTGAAGATAATGTTTGTTATGAAGATCGACGGCTAACATAATTCGAAGATCTAAGGGATTGAAATAAAACATGTTACTAACACATCAGCCGAAGAAGGTTAAAGCGGCAAAATCAACAAAGGAGATTAAGCGGCAAAATCTAATGGATGGAATTAAAATAGTTTACTCGTCTATTTAAGAGACTAGGATTTTATGATGAAATCATGTCGGAAGAAGGAGATTGCAGAGATATCACGTGAACAAGCTTCATGCATGTCGGATCAGACTGGTTAAGGAGAATTGAACTGCAGATATTACCGAGCGACAGAAAGCTATAACCAAGCGATAGTAAATTACTGAATATTGATTGAAGCAGAATTGATATATTGATTAGATGATTTGAATGAGCTTAACATAGATCTGATAATTTGCAATTGAAGTTGTGTTGTAATTAGATCACCTGCTATTACATTTTAACCATTGTAAATAGATAAATCTCTTAACAGAGTGGACTAGAAAGTCTTGTAATGTCATTCATAGAGTGTACATTTGTTATCATGTCAACCCCATAGTGAATGTTGGTTGGATGATAACAGTTGGTCTAAAATCCTCTAACAAGGTCACACCTCACAGTGTGTTTATAACCTTTAACAAGGTTGGGTCTTCACCGACCTCACTTCAAAAGAGTGAACAATTTTTGGGTTGCCGGTCCCAAGTGGTTTTTCCCTTTACAGGGTTTCCACATTAAATCTCTTGTGTTATGTGTTGACTGTGATGATTGTTTGTTGTCATACTTTACATGTTGCATATTGGATTTGATCAATAAACACTATATGTTATTAACTAGTAATCGGTAAAAGCACAGACAGAATACTACTTTATGTTACCGAGCTGCAGAAGTTTTAGTAAATTGTTTTTGGGTATACATTTTGTGATTTGGACTATGGATAACTGATTCACCCCCCTCTCAGTTATTCTAACACTTCTTTCTCTTTGTCATTTTGCCTCATTATTTGTCGCAACCTCCGCAAATGTCATAACCTTCCTTTGTCTCTTTCTTTGATGTTTTTTTATTACATATCCAATAAACTTAAAAAATGTTCCAATGCTTGCCAAATTTTAAAAGCAAATGACTCTACTCATGCCAAAAGCCACAAAAGATGAGAATCTGCAATGATTTGACTAATGGGTACCCGTTTTGAAATCCAACGGTTAGGAAGGAAATGAGTACGCACTTTGAAAAATGTGTACCCATTTTTTTAATTTTGAACTGGACACCCGCCCTCTACATTGGTTTTCAGGTCAAGACAAGCTTGGTGGGAACAAGCTTGTGCCTTGACCCTACAAAATAATGGCTAAGGTATTAGAATCCAAAAAAAAACTACCTTGCTGCAATTTTTTGAAGACCTTCCCAGTCAAATTTGTTGATGAAATAAAAACCCATTGGACTTCTTACTGTGCACAATTCAAAAATGTGATTTTTTGAAGATTTTATTGATTTTACTATTTTTGTATTATTTATTAATCAAACTGGTACATAAACTTCAAATAGCAAGTTTGTCCAATTTTTTATGACTTTTTTAGTTTTACATTTTTTGCAAAACAAATTATATGACATCAATCTACACAAAATTCTCTTGAAGATTTTTTTTGAACAAATGTTAACTTTAGGTCAATTTATGGTAGTCGTACACCAGAGGTTTCCAAAATAGAATATAAGGTCAATAAAAAATATTCAATAAAAAAACAAAAATATGTTAATCAATCTTCAGTGTCTTAGGTATCTTTTCCCAAAAGGATTTACAAAACCACTTTTATTTAGCTCAAAATATGGTGGTCATACACATGTATGGTATGGTCCTAAAACAAACATTTTTAAAAAGTGGTTTTTACACAGGCCAACTAAAAATCAAATTCTACCATGTGGGTATTGGAATAAATTACATAGTTGAAAAGTAGACTCTGAGGAATACATTTCCTATTACTAGAGTTTTTTGGAGATTCAATCTTTAAACTTCAAATTTTACTTCAATTGAGAGAAAAATTGAAAATAAGGGAAAACACTTTCACGTTTTGCCCAAAAGGGGGACTCAACTTCTTGTAGGCACCTTTTATGTATTTCATTTTTTATTAAACTTTGATTGTTTTATTATTTTATTTTTTTTAATTTGTTTTTTGTAAATTGATATCAAATGCTCCAAACCTTAGGCCTAAACAAAATTCATGGGAACTTTTTTCAAGACCAAAGGACAAGAATGTGACTGGTACCAAGTGGGTGTTTAGGAACAAGATGAATGGAGAAGGCCAAGTGATAAGAAAAAAAGGTTAGTTTGTAAAAGTTATGCTCAAGTTGAAGATACAGATTTTGAAGAAAAAATTTCTCATGTTGAAAGATTAGAAGCCATTAGAATATTATTGGTATTTTTGTGTTTCAAGAATTATAAAGTCTATTAGATTTATATCAAATGTACATTTTGAGATGGAAATTTAGCTCGAAACAAATTTACATTGAACAATCAAAAGGGTTTCTATAATTAAAAAAATTAGAATTATGTGTGAAAGTTGAAGAAGGCACTTTATGGGCTAAAACAAGCCCCTAAATCTTGGTACTCGAGACTTGAAAAATACCTTTTTTGTAGGTGGCAGCGATAAAACATGTAAAGAGTTTATGTTGATGACATATTTGTCCACTTTAGAGGTAGAGTATATAGTAGCAATGTCATGTTTCACACAAGTTGTTTGGATGAAGTAGACATTGAAGGACATCAAGGTAGAGTATAGTCATCCAACTTCAATACTTTGTGACAACACTAGTGCAATACGCATTTCCTAAGAAAGCAAGAATTAGAATATATTGTCAAAGAACAATTAAATATTTACTAAGCCCCTTCCAAAAAAATTAGTATATCAAGTAGGAGTTGTGTGTGGTATCCCCTTTATCTTGTCATTAGGGAGGAGTAAATTTTGGGAGAAGCTAATGACTATTTTATCTCTCAACCCTATAGAGTTATGTTCAAAAAAAGATCACCTAGTGTATTGCTAAAAGGGAGATGCATAGAAAGAGGAATAATAGCACAAAAGGGGAATTTTTGTTGTAAAGGTACTAAATATATCCCTTTCAATTGATGTCAAAGTGGGGAGATACACTTAGCGGGGGAGTTACAAAAATGGGGAACATTGCAAATAGTGGTTTTCATAAATGAAAAGGAGGTCTAGATTGTTGGAAATGTTATCACTTGTGTCAAAATTTGATGTTTCTTTCTCTATTGGAGATGGTGTTATTGACATCAAAGATTGTTGATGTATTCTTTGAGATCATTACAATAAATAGATTGCAGGAAACTTGTCAAAATATCATTTAAGTCAAAGTAAATTGGTCGTTAAACATAGCATAATGGGCCTAAGTTTGTCATACGTTGGAGTTTGGTTCTTTGGCCTAACAATTATTTTGTGTTTCTTGCAAAAATTTGGCATTACTTTAAGTCCATATCAATCAACATACAAACTTTTTTTTCCTAATTCTAAATTTGATGGAAGATTTTATAACATGCTTTTTTAGATAATTGACCACCAATTTGGTCTCTAACCATAGTTTCTTAGGCCTTTGGATTAATAAGTTCATAAAAAAAATGATGAAAGATCATTTCAACAAAAGTTAGGTTTGACAAAAGGAAAATGCATTGAAAACTAAGTTCATTGAAAGAAAAGTTTGCTAAAATGGTGATCTATCAAAAAGAAGGAAGAGCTTGCAAGTTAGTTCATGAACCACCCAATTTTTTGGATGGCTAAGTCATTGAAAGACCTTAATATTTAGCCAATCCTTAAAGTTTCAAAATCCTTGGTACAAAAGAAGAGCTTAGTCCATAATTTTTATGAAGTCTCAAGTTCACGAAATTTTAGTTAGGGTCTCAATTCAATTATAAAAGGAGAAGAAGAAAATAAGTTTGTTCAACTAACATGTATATGTATTAAGTTTCAATTTTTTCCTTAAGATGGAAAAATGATAACGTATTTGGCTAAATTGATAATGATCAAAAGAATGAGGTTTATTCAAAGGAGAACTTGTGGGATAATTAATTTATTTTTTTGTTGACTAGTATATTTGAATGGATGTGTGTGTGTGTGTGTGTGTGTGAAGCAAGGTTTAAGTAGGTTATTGTTGTGGAGAGTGTGTGCTCACTATAACACTATCAATTAAACACATAGCATAATATATATGTTGTAGATAAGATTAAAATGTAAAGCACTAAGGAGGTGAATAAGGATATGTATGTGATGAGATAGTGAAGTGGAATGCAATATTGCATAATTGCATATCATCCACAAATGTGTGTATGTGTGTGTGTGTGTGTGTGTAATCCATTTCATTCTCCATTTAATTTTGTATCCACCTTAGGTGGGATGTCTGGAATGTAATACTATGTCATTAAGTGACATACATTTGAGATTTAATTACAAATATTTTTGAGATCTTATGTATTCTAACACATTCAAAACATTAAGGACATTAACTAATAGTGAATGAATTCAACACAAAAAACTTTACACCATCATCACTTCTTGTACTGAATACTCCAAAACCCTTACATTAATTTTTATGTACTTATTCCAATTATCACTACCAACTTTTTTATTCCTATTAACTATTTACTTATTGATTGAATTTGCTTAATTAATCTAACCGATCAAAAAAGAAGATTTATTACATTAGTTTTTTCCTTTAATTAAGGAAAACACAAACAAACAAATCAAATAAAATTACAACGATATTAATTGATAAGAAATGGTAACCTCATCATTTTTTTAATATTATTTTTGTAATACGAATTCGAAGTCGACTGCAATTCAAAAGAGACACCACTTTATAAATGCATTTTTATAAACTTTATATTGTAAATTGATGACATTCAAATTTTCTGACCTAAATTTAGAGTCCATAGGTTGTTGAAATACTCCTTTGAACGGACAAGTGAAGAAAAAAAAAATCAAACGCAAACGGTTAGATTCATCCCATCCCATCCCATAGGCTACTCCTATACATATTTGTATGATGATTCATCCAATTGGCCCCTTCTTCTGAGGACATGCGAGAGAAGATCACCAGCATGGAGTCATATGTTATGAGGTATGCTTTCAGCCCCTGTTTCCTGCATATGTAAAGCCCTGGCAGGGTCCTCATCCCCTGTTTTCTTCAAGTCATATGTAATCTTTCCGCCCCTCACCTTTGCCTTGAACGTTCTTTTCAATTGAATGCATTTGAAGTGTGCGTGAGTTTGATTTTTTGGTGATGTGTTTTGGGTTGGATGGGTTTTTTCAATGAAATTTAACCTGGGCACTATGGAGTGCTTGTTTATGAAAAATGGTGTTGCCTGGAAGTGTGTTTAGTCTGTACCCAGTTGAACTGGCTTCACTTGGGCTAATATACGATGGCCTACGCTTATTTCCTTCGTCAAATTCACCCAGCTTCAGTTGAAGTACACAACGCTCAGGTTCGGATGTTCTTAAAACCCGTTTTCTAGGATTTAAACCCAAGCCGTTGTTATGAATGTCCTCTTGATAGTAACAGAGCTCATTCTAAATTCCAAGCAACGTGTTTAAGGGATTGGAAATTTGAGTATTTCCATAGAAAGTATCCCTTACAAGAGTCTATTAATCTGCAACTGGCAGACAACATGGGTCTGATCATGGTAAGAGGGTTAGGTTACTTTTGCACCAACAGCTTTTCGAGTCCAGAAGATGGATTTAGGTGCAAGTCCTTTGGTTGGCATGTTAGCATCCTTTGTCTCTCTGAAATTAGAAGAATTGTGATTGCATAGAAATCAATTCTATGCATGTTAAAATAGAACTTACAAGGAATTAGAAGAATAGTGATTACATAGCAATCAGGGTTCAATCTATAAGTGGCAGGCAACACGCATACAAGATTGTATCTATCTTAGAAAGTGCCTTTTGCTCTCCATTTCAGCCGTAAGCATATTAAGATACTGTTCAAAGCAAGGTTCAAAACCAAAAAGATGAAATCTAATCATTTTTAGCAAAAGTTGATCGGCCCTCAAATTGGATTGTCAGCCTAGGAATCTTTCAGGTCTAAACCCACCAGGGTCATTGGAGATGATGTGCAGATTAAAAATTACACATGGACTAACATTTGAAATGAATTGGGGGGTAAAGTGAATCAATTGATCTATTACCATATGTACTCTCGAGAGAACTATTCCGGGGGTGAATGAACTGAGTATTGTTACTGAACTAGATAGGACTTGAACCTATAAGACCGCCCATTTGTTGGTAACTTGGTAGAATACTCTACCAACTAAGTTACTGACCCTTTGTGACCAGTCCATCATTGATCTTTATTTCCAAGAGCTATGAAATTTTCAACCATCTTTCCTTCTCCTACCACCATATCAACCCTGTAGATTATGTATTATTTAGCTACATCAAATCTCCAAGCTTCCCATATTTCTCTATCATTTAGCTTGTTTAATCTCTCAGTACTGACTGCAACTTGTCTCTACTTATTGGAACCATCTCAATTTATTGTTTGCCCCTGTCCATTTTTTTCATATCTGTGATCATCTCCTATCAATTTTCTCTCACTTGATTCAGAGACAAATTTAGTAAATAATCTTCCAGTCTATCTGATTACAAGTTGCCCTGCTAGTAGCTTGTCACTTTTTATGAATGAAAAATGTACACAGCGATTGACTGGGCAAACCACCTTATATTTTTTGTTTTAAATTAATTGAAAACCTTTTAGATTAAAAGTGTACAATGTGGGACTGCTACTCTCTGCAGGCATCCTCAAGTTAAAGGTGTGCTATCCTCTTAGTCTTGTATCACATTTTGATTAATTACCTCTATTTAGTGCATTGTTATGAAAAGCTCCGGTGTGCAATGTGGAACATTGTTGTGCTGGGTTGTGCTTAATAGAACAAGGCAAAGGACTTGGTCACCAGCAATGTGGGGCTGCTACTCTCTACAGGCATCCTCAAGTTAAAGGTTGTGATATCCTCTTAGTCTTGCATCACATTTTGTTTCTCAAACACCAATTCTATTTAGTACATTGTTATAACTTATCTTTAATGGGAATTTGATAGGACAATTAGGGAGGTAGTTTAAATCTACCTTTCCATAGCCCAAGTGTTGGGTAACCTCTGGAATTGGCTGCTAAGAAAAATGTTCGGCAATTTACTAATGTGGGCAGAGTAGATATTCCGTTGCCTCCAGGGATAAAGAGCATCTTTAAAACATAAATGAAAATCACAAAGTTTTTTATTATGTAAGTATAAAACCCACAAAGTTATATGTGCTACTAGGAGATATTTTAGCCTTAATTGCTTGTCATTCGAGCACTTAGGTAATGTTTCAGCTTATGTTTTACCATGTTATCCCTTGCTTAGATTAGGAGGATTAAGAAAAGGTCCCTCACTTATGTTTGGACCAAGACTGTAATCTATATAAGATATTTTAGCTATGAAAATGGTACCGGCTTTTGAGCTTATCAAGCTGGAAAGTATTTTTCTAATTTTCAAAGATGAGAGTCCAATGGTTAACCTAAGATTTGTTCACATTGATTGAATTTTCTTAACTTGCTTCTATCAATGTAGTTCTCTCCCTTTTGCTTCCTCCTTTTATGGAGTGTGTATCTAAAGACCCCTAATACCTCAACTTCTTTTTTGGTGAATCTTGAGGCCCTTAATGCTAGTTTTGATCGTTATACAAACAATGCATTCTTGTGACTTTGATGGGAATATTTAGAGAAGAGGGATACAAGATGATTTTACTACATTTGTGATATTCTTTTGCTCAGAAACAAAAAGGCTTTGATTCTTTGTGCAGCAAAGCATAGCAGATAGTGGATACAAGAGGTATGCATGCCTACCCTTGTACTCATTTATTCATTTCGTTGTGTATTGTTATTATAATTTGTAGTTATATATGTAGATTCTAATATATGCATGGTGGTTGTTGAGTCATACTGAATTATAGTAGTCTAGCAACGATATTATTGTGTTATATGTAAACTAACCATGTACATGTTTATGTTGGTCTCCCTAGCAGTATTATATTAGTTTTTCATCCAACATTTATATTTTATGAAAAATAGTATGAAGTGATGTCAACCATTATAATCATATCGCCAGTATATTAGTGATATCTTTTAAATTTGGAGTGTAAAGCTTCTTCCTTAAGAACTATAATATTGTGTTTCTTTCCATTGCTTTCAACCCCTCCACATTGAAGTCGTTTTCTTCTTTGGATCTTTATGGTGTTCTCTGTTCTCAATGGGTTCTTTATCTTCAACCAACCTTCCTTTGTTCTTCTTTATCAATCCCAGTTTCTTCTCTTTCATTTGTTGTTTTGTCTCATCTATCTCTAACATTCACTATTATTAGTCATGGTATAGAATCATCTTCTAGCAACACAAGTTAGAGTAATTTGCCAACATCCTAGGGTTCTTGGTGTCACAAGTAGTAGTTGTCATTGCACCAAAAGATCGACCTTTTAATGCCCGATACAAACACTAGACTTATAAAAGACACAAGAGGCGGTTAAGCCATATCGTGAATCCCGAGGGGAGCGTTGATCATCTTTCCAACAATCTCCCCCTCAGTGTTACCCGAGGGGATTCGAACCTGTGACCAAGCTCTGATACCACTTGTTACAAGTAGTAGTTGTCGTTGCACCAAAAGATCGACCTTTTAATGCCCGATACAAACACTAGACTTATAGAAGACACAAGAGGTGGACCATTTTTCCAACACTTGATTCTATCATCTTTGGCAATAAGTTGTCTCTCAGATGTTTGGATCATTTGTAGACTATTTATATTCATCTTGATGGTCTCACAGGGTATTTTCCTTTTGACAAGATTAGGGTTCTTTTGTTTTTTCAGTTTTCTTTTTGCTTTTAGATTTCTTTTTAGTTTGTCGTTGTTGTGGAGATTCTTTTTGGCACTCTCTTGGTATTGCCTCTAGTTGTATTTCTGAGTCCCATTTACCTTTTTGGTCACTTTTGGATAATTTATTTCATTATTCTCCATTTCTAAGTTGTGTTCCCTTAATTTATTGTTGTTTGATGTCACGTGTAAGTGATTCTAAGTGCTAATGAGATCAATCTGGAGAGATTTTTCTATTTGTAGAGAATTTTGTGCAAACTATTAAGGATGTAAAAAAAATGTACTGAAAGAGGCAAGACATCCCTTGCAGTTTTAATGCACAGACTTGCAGATGTATGATTGACTAAAAGAGGCAATGAATTGTTATGTTCAAAATATATATTTGGAAATTTTGTCTTCTCTGGTGAACTGGACAGAGAATGGTCCATCAACATAAATAGACAAACTACGTTCAAGATATAATCTGACCAAAAGGGTTGAGTGTATTGTTTTGACTACTCCCTTGTTGTTCTTTATCTTCCGTAACAATATGCCTGTGCATGATTCTTCTTCTGTTCTAAAGAATTTCTTTAACATTATTTATGGATCGGATAATTATTTTGATGTTATAAGGTGTATTAATGTTAGGTGGGAAATGTAAAATGTGTAGGGTCGTTTATTAATGTTAGTTGGAAAATGTAAAATCATTTCATTTAGAAGAAATAGTGCTATCATTTCTTATTGTAAATAGATTTGTGTATTCATGAAAACCCTAAATTTCTTGTAAACATTGCATAACAATTATAATTAATGAAAAAATATTTTTTTCAGGAGGGGTAGAAATACCTCTCCACAAACTCTTAAGGAAGGCCATGGACATCCTTCAAGAGGTCTTTGTCGTTCGCTTTTCATGTTATTTTAAATTTTTTATGTTCAAATTTAATTTAATTAAATAATTTTGCTTATCAAATATATTTTTTACAAATTAATTTTGTGTTAATGGTATAATTTAAAATTGTTGAGGTTTACAAATTTCTTTTTTAAAGTCTATAGTGATCTAAATGTGGTTGTACGGTTTTTGTTGCAAGGTTGCATGAATCTCATATCAATTGCTTACAGTAACCCATTCATGGAGTAAATATGATGATTGCATGTAAAAAAACTTATTGATTTGTTGTGTCTTATGGATTTTATATAAGATATGGAGTAAGTTTGATAATAGCATGTAAACAACTTAATGAATAGTTGAGTCTCATGGGTTTTATATAAAATTATCATAGTTAATTTGCTTTTAACTATTATGGAGTGTTTGGTGTTCTTTTGCATTAAAGTTAATGACATTAACTAAGTGTCACTATTTTTTTTTCTCAAGTGTCTGATGATAGGTATATCATCAAGTTTAATGATATGTCTTAGTGTACACATGTATTAAGCTAAATGTCTTGATTACATTATCATTGTACATCAAAAGCTTGTGCTATGCCTAATGTGTTTGTCCATGCATCATGGTCAAGTGAAAATAAGTCTATGATTTTTTATTAGAAGTCAAATTAAACTCCTATGGTTTATTTAGTGTGCTTATTCATAACATCACGGTTGAGTGAGATTAGCTCTTGTGCTTGATGATTAATGAATCTTACTATCATCAACCTCAATAAACGATAAAACTAAGCATCCATAATAGTTATGTAAATTATTATTCACAATGGTTAGTGACATTTACTCTTGTGCATTACATATGACTTTTGTATGAAGAGTATAATAAAATATCATTAAGCTATATTTATGCATAATCATAACTAATAATGAATTGGGATTTGTACATATCTTAATTATATATAGGGTATACTACTATTATTTTTTTACACTTCAATTTTTCTTTATGGTTTTAATGTTTATATTGAATTATGTTTATGCATTTGTATGTGCATGTATATGTCTATGTTTAAATTTATGGTTTTGTATATGTATGTGTTTGTGCACACATATACTTAACAAAAAGTTTTTGTGTGTGAATGCATATGTTTGCATGTATGTGTATATGTATGTATGTACATATGCATGTATGCATATATGTACGAGTGAACATATATAAAAAATGAATGTATGAATGAATGCGTGCATTTGTGTATGTATGTGTATGTCTAAATGTGTGTATGTATGAATTTGTGTGTGTGGATCTATGTATATTGTATGCATGCATGTATGAATAAATGAATGAGTGTATGTAGCCATGCACATTTGTTTGCATGAATATATGTATGTATGTATGTATGTATACATGCATGTACATTTATGCATTTATGGATATATGGGTTTATATATGTAGGCATGTATGCAAATATATATGTATGTATGTATGTATGTATGTATGCATGTATGTATGTACAAATGAATGAATGTGTGCATGTTTGCTTCTATGTGTATGTGTTTATGCATATGTATGCATGTATTATGTATATATGTGTGCATGTGTATTTATATATGTCTGTTTGTATGGATGGATGGATGTAAATATGCATGTGTGCATACATATATAGATGTATGCATGAACATATGTATCATGCATGCATGTGTGTATGTATGTATACATAGCATTTATGTATTTGTATGTATGTATGCACACATGCTTATGCATGTGTGTGTTTATATGTGTGTGTGTGTGTGTGTGTATACAAATGTATGAATGTATGCATGCATGCATATAGATGCATGAATGTATCCATGTATGCATGTGTATAAATGCATGCATGTATGTGTGTATTAATGTGTGAATGACATTTATTTATGTATTTGAAAGCTAACATTGGGAGCATTTTCTAGCTCACCATTTTCCAATTGTTAGACGCCTCAAATTTTGGCCCTTCCTAGTTGGACAATAGTGCCTAGTGGGTGATGCAGTCCAAAGTCGGAGCATCCAATAAAGGACTGTCCAAACTTGCAGCCAAACACCAACAATGAGGAATAACACAACACGATAAAGCTTCAACAAAATTTTCATTCAACATGCTCGGTTGTAAGGCCTTCTAGGTTAGGGCCAAATACAATTACTTACAGAAGTATTTCTGCAATCTCCTAGTTAGTCCAACTCTGAAATACATCAGCAACTGATGGAAACCCTAAGGCAGATCTAAACTTGAGCTTGAAAGCCTCCAAGCAATCTTCTTGTCTCCAAGCATGCAAACCACTAGCTCTGCTATTACAATTATCAGATAAACAATCTAATCTTCAAGATCTCGTAGGATCCAATTGTTATCCTTCTATCAACACCACTGACTGACTCTCTAAACATCTACCTAAACACTCCTTAAATACATTTCCTCAACCACAAGTCGGCTGGAAGAAATAATTAACTCCTAAGACAAGTCGGCTTCTACTACAAACAAATATTAAATGCAACAACAGTCGGCTCACAAATAGCCTTACAAATAATTAATTCTCTATGTCAGCCTCTAGGTCCACATAGGAGAATACAACAAAAGCTACCAACATTAAATACACCAAGTCGGCCAACCAAAACTTCAAGAACTTCAGTCGGTAAACCAGAACTACCGAGCACTAGTAAAACAACCAAGCACGCCAGGCATCACCGAGCAAGCATGTCGATCGAGCACCACAAGCATCGTCGAGCACAAGTTCCACCGAGTGCCAGAGGTTTTACCGAGTTCCTTCAGCAACCAAGCTCCTTCAATAACTGAGACCGTCAGTTAAAGCTACAACCAAGAAACACAAAACCACTTCAACACACCACCATGCAGATTTGTCGAGTACCCTAGAATGCCCTGCATCAGACACCCCAGGTTCGAAAAGATGTTCTCATAGGCTGGAAGAACATCTTCTGGAATTCAACACATAAACCCTAAACTAGTTTTTCACATACAAGCCCTTCAACTCTTCACCTTCCATACTCTTCCACTTTTGCTTCCTCTGTCTTTTCAAGTCTTTTCTTGATAATGCACAGGTCTATTCTCCATACTGATCAATCCTTTCAGAATTCTTCAACTCGTCTTGGCTACCAAAACTTAGATTTCTCCTACCAAGTGTTGTATCTAGCAAAGGCATCAGGGAAAGCTTCATGTTATTCTTCTCAACAGTAAATACATTCTTGACACAATTATACATAGCTTTGCAATCATACTGCCAAGGTCTACCGAGCAATATGTGACAACTATTCATCTCCACAATATTACACAACACTTGATCCTTATACTGGCCAATCTAAAAATCAACAAGACATTGCTCCCTCACTTCTAGAGCATGAACATCTTGCAACCAGCCAATCCTATAAGGATAAGTATGTCTCATTCTCTTCAAACCAAGTTTATGAACCATATCATCAGCTACAAGGTTATCAGTACTACCACTATCCACAATCACATCACAAAGTTTACCTTCTGACTTGCACTGAAATCTGAACAAATTACTCCACTAACAAGGTTCCACCTTTGCACCGAGCAGTGTTCTCTGAACCAGCAAGTTCTCAGATTCAGGTTCATTCTGAATGTTCTCATTCACCACGGCATTCCTTCGGTCACCAAACTTCTTCTGTGTACACTCAAAAGATCTATGTCCTTCTTCACCACAATTATAACAAGTGCCCTTAAAGATAACCCTAACTATCTTCTTTTTCGGCTCCACGGGCTTTGATTCATCTTCAACAATCGGTTTATCCTTCACTGAGTGATCAAGCTTCTCTTTCCCTCAGGAATTACCATGTAGTCTCCTTTTCAACTTATCTTCTTTCTTCAGAGCATACTGATAAGCATCCTCAACCAAGTCAATCTTCATCATACCAAGCTCATCCTGAATATTGAATCTCAAACGATTCACATACCGAGCTACCTTTTCTTTACCAAGTTCTCTGTGTCTAGACTAAATAGTCAACTTACAGAACTCCTCGATATAGTCCTCCACAGTCAAATCTTTTTGCTTCAGATTCTGCAACTTCTTGAACAAATCAAGCTCATAGTCGACAGGTATGAACTTAGATTTAAATTTAGTTACCATCAACCTCCACTGATTGATATTCATTTCACCTTCATCTTCTCTATCTCTTTGTAATTCTTTCCACCAAAGAGCAGCATGTCCTTTCAGCTTAGTCTAGGTCAATCTTACTCTAGGAGGATCTTCCATTTCTTCAAGCTCAAAGAAATCTTCTAATTCACCAATCCAATCAATCAAATCCTCGGGTCTCAAAGTACCAAAGAAAGTAGAAACTTCCATTCGGTAACTAGTACTTAATCGAGCTCCAGATCTATGCAACTGACCAGTTATGTCTTCACCAAATCTGTCCCTCCGGTCATCTCCACTATATCCAATAGCGTCAAAGTCTTCAGCAGCTTCCTCATAACCATCTTCAGTACCAAGATTCCTTGGCATACCAACAATAGCTCTGATGACCTCAGCGATCATGTCATTCTTCATCAATTCCTTCTCAGATCTCAAATCAACTTTAACTTTCTCTGTAATCTTCGATTCCACAGCATCACAGAGATCTGCAATCGCTCTAGGGTCCAATCTTCTCGGAGGCATCCTTCGAGATCCTTGAAAACCCAAGGAAACAAATCACCAATCAAGGTCCTGGTGCAAACCGCCTCAACTCAGAGATCGGTTTACACACTCAAGAACTTCAAGCTCTGATACCACCTGATGCAATCCAAGGTCGGAGCATCCAATAAAGGACTGTCCAAACTTGCAGCCAAACACCAACAATGCAGAATAACACAACAAGATAAAGCTTCAACAAAATTTTCATTCAACTTGCAATCTCCTAGTTAGTCCAGCTCTTAAATACGTCAGCAACTGATGGAAACCCTAAGGCAGATCTAAACTTGAGCTCACAAGCCTCCAAGCAATCTCCTTGTCTCCAAGCATGCAAACCACTATCTCTGCTACTATAATTATCAGATAAACAATCTGATCTTCAAGATCTCGCAGGATCCAATTATTATCCTTCTATCAGCACCACTGACTGACTCTCTAAACATCTACCCAAACACTCCTTACATACATTTCCTCAACCACAAGTCGGTTGGAAGAAATAATTAACTCCTAAGCCAAGTCGGCTTCTACTACAAACAACTATTAAATGCAACAACAGTTGGCTCACAAATAGCCTTACAAACAATTAATTCTCTATGTCGGCCTCTAGATCCACATAGGAGAATACAAAAAAAACTACCAACATTAAATACACCAAGTCGACCAACCAAAACTTCAAGAACTCCAGTCGATAAACCAGAACTATCGAGCACGCCAAGCATCACCGAGCAAGCACGTCGACCGAGCACCACAAGCATCCTCGAGCACAAGTTCCACCGAGCGCCAGAGGTTTTACCGAGTTCCTTCAGCGACTGAGCTCCTTCAATAACTGAGACCATCGGTTAAAGCTGCAACCGAGTAACACAAAACCACTTCAACACACCACCATGCAGATTTGTCGAGTACCCTAGAATGCCCCTGCATCAGTGGGTTAGAAATAGGCTAGGGAGTGAGAATGGATAGTAAAATTCCAAAATTAGACATTAGATTGAACAAAAGCCCTAAATGAGCATGAATTTGTACGAGGATGTGATTTATGATGCTACAAAGGACGTTAGGGTTAACAAGGATTTTAAATTTTACTCGAAATCCATGTTCTAACAAATCTCATAAATCCTTTCTTTAAAGAAAGGATATTTAAATATTCACATATTAAAGAGCTATTATTTTGGACAAAGTTTATTAGGGGTTTTGGGCAAGCCATGCTAATTAGTTAAATTTAGAAGTGGTTCCTAATTAAAGAGCACCATGAGAGGAAGTAGTTGATTTTCTTGGGTTTGATTCATTGGAATTTCTAGAGTTTGAGGTACTTGTAATGGCCTGCCAAGAAACCCTTGGGGATAAGGGTAAAAAATATGTGATTTTATGCAAAATGAATTATTTTTAAGAAATCATTAATGTTGAGCTCAACTTCATGACTCAAAATATAAAATTATCATAGTTAATTTGCTTTTAACTATTATGGAGTGTTTGGTATTCTTTTGCATTAAGGTTAATGACATTAACCAAGTGTCACTATTTTTTTCCTCAAGTGTCTAATGATAGGTATATCATCAAGTTTTATGACATGTCTTAGTGTACACATGTATTAAGCTAAATGTCTTGATTATATTATCATTGTACATGAAAAGCTTGTGTTGTGCATCATGGTAGAGTGAAAATTAGTCTATCATTTTTGTTTAGAAGTCAAATTATACTCATGGTTTATTTAGTGTGCTTATTCATAACATCACGGTTGAGTGAGATTAACTCTTGTGCTTGATGATTGAATGAATCTAATTGTCGTCAACCTCAATAAACAATAAAACTAAGCATCCATAATAGTTATGTAGATTATTATTCACAATGGTTAGTGGCATTTACTCTTGTGCATTACATATGACTTTTGTATGAATAGTATAATAAAATATCATTAAGCTATATTTATGCATAATCATAATTAATAATGAATTAGGATTTGTAGATATCTTAATTATATATAGCGTATATTGTACTAATAATTTCTTACACTTCAATTTTTCTTTATGGTTTCAATGTTTATATTGAATTATGTTTATGCATTTGTATGTGCATGTATATGTCTATGTTTAAATTTATGGTTTTCTATATGTATGTGTTTGTGCACACATATAATTAACAAAAAGTTATTGTGTGTGAATGCATATTTTTGCATGTATGTATGTATGTACTTATGCATGTATGCATTTATGTACAAGTGAATATATATATATATATATATATATATATGAATGAATGCATGCATTTGTGTATATATGTGTATGTGTATGCCTAAATGTGTGTGTGTATGAATTTTTGTGTGTAAGGATCTATGTATATTATATGCATACATGTATGAATGAATGAATGAACGTATGTACCCATGCACGTTTGTTTGCATGAATATATGTATGTATGTATACATGCATTTACATATATATGCATTTATGGATATATGGGTTTATATATGTAGGCATGTATGTATGTATGAATGCATGCATGTATGCTTCTATGTGTATGTGTTCATGAGTACATGTATTTATGCATATGTATGCATGTATTATGTATATATGTGTGCATGTGTATTTATGTATGGATGGATGGATATAAATATGCATGTGTACAGACATATATAGATGTATGCATGAACATATGTATCATACATGCATGTGTGTATGTATGTATGTGCATGTACTTATGTATGTATACATATATGCAAGCATTTATGTATATGTATGTATGTATGTATGCACACATACTTATGCATGTGTGTGTTTATATGTGTGTATATACAAAGGTATGAATGTATACATCTATGCAATCTTCTCACGGTTGTTCTCTTATGCATTGTATGCATGCATGCATGTATATAGATGCATGAATGTATCCATGCGTATAAATGCATGCATGTATGTGTGTATTAATATGTGAATGACATTTATTTATGTATTTGAAGGCTAACATTGGGAGCATTTTCTAACTCACAATTTTCCAATTGTTAGATGCCTCAAATTTGGGCCCTTCCTAGTTGGACAATAGTGCCTAGTGGGTTAGAAATAGGCTAGGGAGTGAGAATGGATGATGAAATTCCAAAATTAGACATTAGATAGAACAAAAGCCCTAAATGAGCATGAGTTTGTATGAGGATGTGATTTATGATACTACAAAGGACATTAGGGTTAACAAGGATTTTAAATCTTACTAGAAATCCATGTTCTAACAAATCTCACAAATCCTTTCTCTAAAGAAAGCATCTTTAAATATTCACATATCTTCAACATTTTACAGAGCTAATATTTTGGACAAAGTTTATTAGGGGTTTTGGGCAAGTCATGCTAACTAGTTAAACTTAGAAGTGGTTCCTAATTAAAGAGCACCATGAGAGGAAGTAGTTGATTTTCTTGGGTTTGATTCATTGGAATTTCTAGAGTTTAAGGTACTTGTAATGGCCTACCAAGCAACCCTTGGGGATAAGCGTAAAAAATATGTGATTTTATGCAAAATAAATTATTTTTAAAATAACATTAACATTGAGATCAACTTCATGACTGTGCACCAATGCAAGGTTGAAGTCCTCAAAAATTAAACCAATAAAGGAAAAGGTCTTATAACTCTTATGAAAGGTACATGGGTGCTTAGCCTTACTTGAGGGGTCTCCTTGAAGTTTCATAACTTAACTTGAAAGATTGAATCTTAACCTAAGTCTTGGCTGTTACAAATGAGCTTTTAATTGACTCCAACTAGGTCAAGTCCACCCTAAATTGATTAAGGATACTTGAACGAATAAGGAGATTATTATATCAACCTCTATCACATTACTAAGCACTATAAGATTCATTTCAAAACACCAATGGAAGTATTCCTACAATAACCCTACATGTAAAGTACACAAGAACTTAAAAACCTTGCAACCGAGTATGTGCAAGATCATGAGGGGCCAAAATATGCCCTTAAGTGGCAATGAAAAATTAGCAAATCAAGGTTAGTCAACTTGACATGAAAATTTCAACTAGCTATCAACCTAATATCAGAAAGTTGTAAGAATAGAATCTGTAGAAAATTGAATTTAGTTTCTAAACTACTAGGCCTTTTTTGAAAAAAAGTTAGTATGATTGGTGAAAAATATAAATTTCAATGTAGCAGTAAAAAAATTTCAGGAAAAAAATAAGAAGTAGGTGTATGTCTGACCACCTTAATCATAATCAAATGATAATATTTTATTATAAGATTTTATATATAAGTAGTAGACTCATGCCCAGATGTGACGAATATTTTTTTATAATTTTAGTCCAAAAAAATAATTAATTATGAATTTTTTGCTACAACATTTTCAGAATCAAAAAACTCTCGTGTCTGACCACCTTAACTCATTCAAAACTTCACAAAATTCAATTTTTATTTTTTTCCCCTTATAGTAGGCGAAGCATAGAATGTGATGCATTTTTCGGATTTCAAAAATGTTATACCGTCTGAAAGTTATAGTCATTTTTCAATCAGTATATAAATTGGCACTTTAGAGGTAACTCAATTAGAAAATAACTAATAATTACTTACCGAATTCAAAATTTGACAGCAATTATATCGATAGAAAGTTGATAATCTCCTTAAGATACCCTTTTCGTTTCATCAAATTCAGGTGAAAAAAAAAGTCGTCAGCTACATGGTCGAAGTCTGGAACTCAGAGAAACAAGGGAAAAACACATTTTTGAGACATTTCAATAATTGACCATGTAGGTTTGGTGCACAAAGCAATATCGAGCCTAATTGGGTACCCGATATTTTTGGGTACCCAAAAAGGCCAGCAAAATTTTGATTTTTCACTTTTCTCTCCCCTTTCTCCCTCCCATTTCTCCATCCTATATTAGATTAGATTATATATTATATATCAAAAACTATATATTAGATATATATTAGATTATATATTATATATATTTATATAATATCAATTATTTATTAAATATTATATAATATACATTTTACATTAAATATTATTATTTAATATATATTAATATTAAATGTTACATTATATATCATATATTACATATTATTTTATATGTATATAATATATATTAATATGTATTTTACAACTATGTACAAAAGGTTGGAAGATTGCAGAAAAATCATCGATGGCCATTGAAAGAAGCAAAGGAAATCAATCATCCATTTAAAAAATTCATGGGCGGCCATTAAGGAAGAGAGAGAGTGAGAAGGTGGCAGGGGCTGAGAGAGGAAGAGAGAGAGTGAGAAGGTGAGAAGGAGAGAGAGAGAGAGAGGGGGGATGGGGAGAGAGTAGTAGAGAGAGAGAGAAGGGGAACGGGAGAGAGTAGGAGAGATAGAGAGAAGGGGAAGGGGAGAGAGTAGGGGAGAGAGAGAGAGAGAGAGAGAGAGAGGGGACAGAGTAGGAGAGAGGGAGAGAGAAAGAAGGGGAAGGGGAGAGAGTATGAGAGAGAGAAGGGGAAGGATAACCAATTCATTACAATATTAATCAGTAAGGAGCAAGGCAAACTTAAATAATATCACAACAGGCATTAGAAATCCAAATTCTAATTAGGAGTTTTAAGCAAAGTGAGTAAGGTCCCAGATAGGGACATTACAGATCCACACATTGCTCAGTAGATACCTCCAAGAACCCACATACACAGGAGTAGGTTTGAAGTAAGACTAAGATTGTTTATTGGTTCAAAAATATTACTGTGTTGTACTTTTGATTAACATCCAATGATTGGATGTGAAATTCACAAATTTGATTATATTACCACTGGTTCTATTTCAAATTTTGGAAAAAATGGATATTTGACATATGTTCATAAATTTTAGTCAACACCATTTTAAAATAACACATCAGTTTATTTTTACACATTGAGAATATCATCAATAGGAATTGAACTGAAATTGGCATAGGTCATAGGAAATAAATGCCCCAACTATTTGTTGTCTTCTGCATTTTGAGTTTCTTATTACAATCAGGAGAAGAATATTACTCTCAAAATGGTTTTGGACAATAACATTTGTACTTCCTCTTCTCAAATATTTCTTCCCTCATCTTGTTGTTGTACACACTAAATAGTGCACTTTTCTAAGACATTACTTCCAAGGGAATCCATGAATGGGAAACCTTGAGAAAGCGACCTAGAGCTCCCTAAGCATGGAGTCACAAGGATGTTGATGGTGCTCTCAGCTAGAGCTATTGAAGCATGCAACCTTGTTAGTAAACCACACAATGGGAGATTCAAAAAGACAATGGCAAGAATGCCAATATCCTCAAGAATCAACAATGGAAATACAATGCAATGCAAGCTATGCTAAGAATGAAGATGCAAGCTAAGCTATGAAAGGAAAGTATTACAAACCCTTGCTAATTAAGCTATGTTAGCTAATCTAAAGCATAAAAGAAACTAAGCTAGATGCCATGAAAGCTATGATGCAATAATGAAACTAGAATGCAAGAATGATCTCCAAAAAGCTCCAAAGTCTCCAAAAAATCTTGCAGCATAAGATTAGCATAAAAAGTTGGGATCTAAGAATGAGAAAAGAGCTCTCCTTTTAAAGGAATTGAAAAGGAATGGACTATGGAGATTAAGAGGCAAAAGATTTAATCAAGGGTGGAGCTTGAAAGAAGAGCAATCCATGTGCACAAATATCCTCCAATGAGAAAATAAGAGTTGACTTTTGTGTCCATATGAGACAAAAAGTGTTTTTCTTCTTTTTATAAAATAAGAATAATGTTTTATTTGTACAACTTAGGATAAGAGGAAAAGTGGGGGCTTTTTATTTATTAAAAGGCGAGGAAATTCCTTTTAAATAAATAAAGACTTTAGGATAAAATGGTTAGCCCAACGCAAATAATCGAAAATGATAAAATAGGATTTGATCAAGGAAATTGATATAATTGAAAAATGTTGATTTTTGAAAATATTGATTCAGGGATTTGATAAATTGCTGAATGGGGGCCCAAAGTCTAGGCGACCATTTTAGAGTGCATACAACTGCCTATTGATACCCACAAAGTGAATCTAGGCATTTCTGCCATGTAATGGGAGAAAAATGGTTTCCTAATTGATATGTGTCTAAATAATACATGCAATAACCTTTTCTTTGATATTGCTCACTAACCCTTTACAACAGAAAATATTTACAAAAATTGTTATGTACTTGCATGACGACATTATATATTACAGAAATCCTGCAAAGAAGCAGTTGGCAAGCCACTCAAAAAGTAGTAACTGATAGCAAGTGGGTTATTGCAGATGCTTTAATAAACCACTATCTTCTTTACTCAAGCAACATCTGGTTCATCTACTTGATTGGGGCATGTTTGGGAACAAATAGTCTCCATTTAAACTCAAGTCTCTGGAAGCAGTTATATTTGTCAGTGGAGGAGATACACCCATTGGATCTGTAATAAATTTATGCTCACTGGAATTTCAATTTCTCTTCAATTGGGATACTCTTTCCAAAATTGCATCTACCCTTTTACCAATTTGGGAAATCAATGGGTCTATTTGTGGACCTCCAAGGTGTTGGTCACCTAAACGAGAACCTTGAGATGAATCAGGAACTTCTCTATGAAAGAGATCAGTACCTTGAGAAGCTCTCCACTTGTCAGCTGAATTAAAACCTTGGACCATAGATGGCTACCCTTTGTTGTAAAATGAGGAGTGAGACTACCTTGCCAAAGGTGGCAATGAACTTACATTTGAGGGATAATGCCCAACATGAGTAAGCTAGTTTCCCAAGTCCCGTAAATGCAAGGTCATTGACAAAAAGGCATTTCTAATAGAAATATTTGTGGTGCTAGAATGAAGTGCATGACCAAATTCTTTGCTTGCTAAACCAATTTGAGGCTTCATTTCACATTGCTCTGTGGATAATTCCACAACACTTATTACTTGAGCTACTACCAGATGGTGAGTACTCATCATCATCATCTGACATAGGCTCACATGTGCATATCTTACTTCTTTCCTTTGTTGTTTTCCCCTTCCTAGCTCTTCCTCCTTATCTATAACTTATATCATGGGTCCAAGAAGCTCTTCCCATTCTCTCCCATTAACTGTGGACTTTGTCTCTTCGTCCTAAGTAATTGGCATACCTTGGATGGCACCAAGATAACCATTTTCTTCTGAAATGTCCTTTTCTCTCACATTAATCTCTCTATTAAGAAGATTTTCTATATCTTCCTCTGTATATTAAATAGATGTAGTCACAATCCCATGTTCATCAATAATATTCCTTGCACCATAGAGTAATATATCATGCGATTCCTTAATAGTTTCTATCATGGGTCCAAGAAGCTCTTCCCACTCTTTCCCATTAATTTATACAAATATTTTTGTCTGTAACAATATTTTATGCATATATTATGATATTGATCCGATTTGATGCACCTTCGCTATTTGATCCATACTTCCCTTTCATTTCACTTGCTTTACTCATTTTGCATGACATAGGCCAGGATTTGACAGCGGGTAAAGATTTTGCAAATTTTGGAGAATCTATGTTAAAGAGAAGGTAAGCATGGCTAAGTTGAGTGCAGTGGAGAGGGAGAGAACTAAATTGAGAGAGCGGAGGCGAAGAGTGATAACGATGAAAATATTTTAGGGCTTACGAAAATATGGAAATTATAATCTTCCTCCCAGAGCAGACATAAATGAAGTAATGCATGAAAATAATATGACTTGCTAGGGGTCCTAGTATGCCTTATCACGCGTTAGGACCCCTAGGAACTCACCGTGACCCGTTTTGACACATTGGAACACTCAAGTGTGTCCTAAGAGGTCCTACAATGCCTTCGGACACACTTGAGCGTTCAAATGTGTCAAAAGGGGTCATGGGGACTTCCTAGGGGTCCTAGTACGCCTTATCCCGCGTTAGGACCCCTAGGAAGTCCCCGTGACCCCTGTGGAAACATTAGAATGCTCAAGTGTTTCCTAAGGGGTCCTACAGCCCCTTCGAACACACTTGAGCATTCAATTGTGTCAAAAGGGGTCATGGGGACTTCCTAGGGGTCCTATTAGGTCTTATCGCGCATTGGGATCCCTAGGAAGTCCCCGTGACCCCTATGGACACATCTGAATGCTCAAGTGTGTCCGAAGGGGCCATAGGACCCCTTATGGACACATTTGAATGCTCAAGTGTGTCCTAAGGGATCCTACGACACCTTCGGACACACTTGAGCATTCAAATGTGTCAAAAGAGGTCATGGGGACTTCCTAGGGGTCTTAATAGGCCTTATCGCACATTAGGATCCCTAGGAAGTCCCCGTGACCAATTTTGACACATTGGAACACTCAAGTGTGTCATAAGGGGTCCTACGGCCCCTTCGGACACACTTGAGCATTCAAATGTGTCAAAAGGGGTCATAGGGACTTCCTAGGGGTCCTAGTACACCTTATCACGTGTTAGGACCCCTAGGAAGTCCACGTGACCCCTATGGACACATTGGAACGGTCAAGTGTGTCCTAACCGGTCCTACAACCCCTACTGACACACTTGAGCATTCAAATGTGTCAAAAGGGGTCATGGGAACTTCCTAGGGGTCCTAGTACGCCTTATCACGCATTAGGACCCCTAGGAAGTCCACGTGACCCCTTTTGACACATTAGAATGCTCAAGTGTGTCCTAAGAGGTCCTACAGCCCCTTCAAACACACTTGAGCATTCTAATGTGTCAAAAGGAGTCATGGGGACTTCCTAAGGGTCCTAGTAGGCCTTATCACGAGTTAGGACCCCTACGAAGTCCCCGTGACCCCTATGGACATATTGGAACGCTCAAGTGTGTCCTAAGGGGTCCTACGGCCTCTTTGGACACACTTGACCATTCAAATGTGTCAAAAGGGATCATGAGGACTTCCTAGGGATCCTAGTATGCCTTATCGTGCGTTAGGAACCCTACAAAGTTCCCATGACCCCTGTGGACACATTGGAACACTCAACTATTTCCTAAGGGGTCCTACGAACCCTTCGGACACCCTTGAGCATTCAAATGTGTCAAAAGGGGTCATGGGGACTTCCTAGGGGTCCTAATATGCATTATCATGCATTAGAACCCCTAGGAAGTCCCTGTGACCCCTTTTCACAAATTGGAACGCTCAAATGTGTCTTAAAGGGTTCTCTGATGCCTTTGGACACACTTGAGCATTCCAATGTGTCAAAAGGGGTCATGGGGACTTCCTAGGAGTCCTAATAGACCTTATCATGCATTAGGACCCCTAGGAAGTCCCCGTGACCCCTTTTGACATATTGAGATGTTCAAGTGTGTCATAAGGGGTCCTACGGACCCTTCGGACACACTTGAGCATTCAAATGTGTCAAAAGGGGTCATGGGGACTTCCTAGGGGTCCTAATAGGCCTTATTACACATTAGGACACCTAGGAAGTCCCCGTGACCCCTTTTGACACATTGGAATGCTCAAGTGTGTCGTAAGGGGTCCTACGACGCCTTCGGACACACTTGAGCATTCCAATGTGTCTAAAGGGGTCATGGGGACTTCTTAGGGGTCCTAATAAACCTTATCGTGCGTTAAGACCCCTAGGAAGTCCCTGTGACCCCTTTTGACACATGTGAATGCTCAAGTGTGTCCTAAGGGGTCATATGATGCCTTCAAACACACTTGAGCATTCCAATGTGTCAAAAGGGGTCATGGGGACTTCCTAGGGGTCCTAATAGACCTTATCGTGCGTTAGGACCCCTAGGAAGTCTCTGTGACCCCTTTTGACACATTGGAATGCTCAAGTGTGTCCTAAGGGGTCCTACGACGCCTTTGGACACACTTGAGCATTCCAATGTCTCAAAAAGGGTCATGGAGACTTCCTAGGGGTCCTAATAGGCCTTATCACGCATTACGACCCCTATGAAGTCCATGTGACCCCTTTTCACACATTAGAATGCTCAACTATGTCCTAAGGGGTCCTACGACGCCTTCAAACACACTTGAGCATTCCAATGTGTCAAAAGGGGTCATGCGGACTTCTTAGGGGTCCTAATAAGCCTTATCATGTGTTAGGACCACTAGGAAGTCCCTGTGACCCCTTTTGACACATTGGAATGCTCAAGTGTGTCCTAAGGGGTCCTACGATGCCTTCAGACAAATTTGAGCATTCCAATGTGTCAAAAGGGGCCATGGGGACTTCCTAAGGGTCCTAATAGGCCTTATCGCATGTTAGGACCCCTAGGAATTCTCCGTGACCCCTTTTGACACATTAGAATGCTCAAGTGTGTCCTAAGGGGTCCTACGACGCCTTTAGACACACTTGAACATTTAAATGTGTCAAAAGGGGTCATGGGGACTTCCTAGGGGTCCTAATAGGCCTTATCACGCGTTAGGACCCCTAGGAAGTCCCCATGACCCCTTTTGACACATTAGAATGCTCAAGTGTGTCCTAAAGGGTCCTACAGCCCCTTCGGACACACTTGAGCATTCAAATGTGTCAAAAGGGGTCATAGGGACTTCCTAGGGGTCTTAATAGGCCTTATCAAGCGTTAGGACCCCTAGGAAGTCTCCGTGACCCCTGTGGACACATTGGAATGCTCAAGTGTGTCCGAAGGGGCTGTAGGACCCTTTAGGACACACTTGAGCATTCTAATGTGTCAAAAGGGGTCATGGGGACTTCTTAAGGGTCCTAATAGGCCTTATCGCAAGTTAGGACCCCTAGGAAGTCCCCGTGACCCCTATGGACACATTGGAACGCTCAAGTGTGTCCTAAGGGGTCCTACGGCCCCTTCGGACACACTTATGCATTCAAATATGTCAAAACGGGTCATGGGGAGTTCCTAGAGATCCTAATAGGCCTTATCATGCGTTAGGACCCATAGGAAGTCCCTATGACCCCTTTTGACACATTGGAACACTCAAGTGTGTCCTAAGGGGTCCTCTAATGCCTTCGAACACACTTGAGCATTCCATTGTGTCAAAAGGGGTCATGGAGACTTCCTAGGGGTCCTAATAGGCCTTATTGTGCGTTAGGACCCCTAGGAAGTCCCCGTGACCCTTATGGACACATTAAAAGGCTCAAGTGTGTCCTAAGGGGTCATACAGCCCCTTCGGACACACTTTAGCATTCAAATATGTCAAAAGGGGTCATGAGGACTTCCTAGGGATCCTAGTATGCCTTATCGCGCATTAGGACCCCTAGGAAGTCCCCGTGACCCCTTTTGACAAATTGGAATGCTCAAGTGTGTCCTAAGGGGTCTTACAGCCCCTTCGGACACACTTGAGCATTCCAATGTGTCAAAAGGGGTCATGGGGAGTTCTTAAGGGTCCTAATAGGCCATATCGTGCATTAGGACCCCTAAGAAGTCCCCATGACCCCTTTTGACACATTGGAACACTCAAGTGTATCCTAAGGGGTCCTCTCATGCCTTCAGACACACTTGAGCATTCCAATGTGTCAAAACGAGTCATGGGGACTTCCTAGGGGTCCTAATAGGCCTTATCGTGCGTTAGGACCCCTAGGAAGTTCTCGTGACCCTTTTTGACACATTGGAACACTAAAGTGTGTCCTAAGGGGTCCTACGATGTCTTTGAACACACTTGAGTATTCCAATGTGTCAAAAGGGGTCATGGGGACTTCCTAGGGGTCCTAATAGGTCTTATCACACGTTAGGACCCCTAGGAAGTCCACATGACCCCTTTTGACACATTGGAACGCTCAAGTATGTCCTAAGGGGTCCTACGGCCCCTTCAGACACACTTGAGCATTCAAATATGTCAAAAGGGGTCATGGGGACTTCCTAGGGGTCCTAATAGGCCTTATCACTCATTAGGACCCCTAGGAAGTCCCCATGACCCCTTTTGACACATTAAAACTCTCAAGTGTGTCCTAAGGGGTCCTATGACACCTTCGAACACACTTGAGAATTTCAATATGTCAAAAGGGGTCATGGGGACTTTCTAGGGGTCCTAATAGGACTTATCACGCGTTAGGACCCCTACGAAGTCCTCGTGACCCTTTTTGACACATTGGAATGCTCAAGTGTGTCATAAGGGGTCCTACAGCCCCTTCGGACACACTTGAGCATTCAAATATGTCAAAAGGGGTCATGGGGACTTCCTAGGGGTCCTAATAGGCCTTATCGCGTGATAAGATGCCTAGGAATTCCCTATGACCCCTTTTGACACATTAGAATGCTCAAGTCTGTCCTAACGCCTCGGACACACTTGAGAATTCAAATGTGTCAAAAGGGGTCATGGGGACTTCCTAGGGATCCTAATAGGCCTTATCACGCGTTAGGACCCCTAGGAAGTCCCTGTGACCCCTATGGACACATTGGAACACTCAAGTGTGTCCTAAGGGGTCCTACGGCCCCTTCGAAAATACTTGAGCATTGCAATGTGTCAAATGGGGTCATGGGGACTCCCTAGGGGTCCTAATAGGCCTTATCGCATGTTACGACCCCTAGGAAGTCCCCCGGACCCCTGTGGACACATTGGAATTCTCAAGTGTGTCCTAAGGGGTCCTACGGCCCCTTCGGACACACTTGAGCATTCACATGTGTCAAAAGGGGTAATGGAGACTTCCTAGGGGTCCTAATACGCTTTATCACGTGTTAGGACCCCTAGGAAGTCCCCGTGACCCCTTTTGACACATTTGAACGCTCAAGTGTGTCCTAAGGGGTCACGGGAACCTTTTTCAAGCCTTTTTCCCAATCAAAACCGTGAAAAGAAATGAGGAAAAGGGCTCGCAGGTTTTGAATTTATGCCACAAGTATCAGGTACCCGATTAGGCATGTGCTTTAGTGGTAGGTTTGCCCAGGTGTACTGATACCCAGGCCTACTAAAAAGTCAACAAGCATTTTCATGCACTTTTGGACGAGTGGAAAGTGAATATTTTTTACATCGCCACTTTTTGGCCCCTCATGATCTTGCACATACCCTACCATAGATATGTCAGATTGCTTTTGGATGTACAAAAGCAGGTGAGGTGAAATACAAGCATAGACATTGAACTATAGGTGGACGTGACAATCAAAAAAGGAACTAATTTGCAGTGGGTCGTGGTAGTCTAGTAACAACACAGACATTGAACTGCAAAAAATTGCACCAATCAATCAAGCCATTAATCTGCAGTTAGCAAAGCTAGTCCAGTGGTAGTAGAGGCATTAAGCTATATGTCGATGTTCCAATTAGCGGGGGCTCTAATTTGTAGGGAGGTGTGATATTTGCAGAGGCATTGATCTGCAATTGGCGTCACTACTCTAGAAGCGATAAAGGCATTGAATTGTAAGAGAGGGTGGTGATTCTCAAAATTTCTTCAAAAACATAATGTTAAACTTACAAATAGTAGTATGATACAACTATATCACTTCCCATGTTGGGTACAAGATACCAATTATTAAAGTTTACAATGCTTAATCCAAATACATTAAGATTGCACCTTAAAAAATGATAAAGTAAGAGGTACAAGAGAAATAAATAATGAAGTAGCCTTCAAATCTGATCTTGAACTAAGTCCATCAATCCCTAATAAAGGTTTGGAATGGCACTCGACCATAAACCTATAGGTCCACTCCATCGTGCTTGCAGAGACAATCACATGTCCCATACAATCACACTGTAAACACAAGGGGGATAAACAACTTACACAGACGCAAGATAAAGTATACACATCAACATGATTAACATCACATCCTGGTACTTCTAATTTGGCCTCTTCGAATAGGTGCATCCTACTCCACCTCTTACTACTAGTGTGGCCCACTCTAGCTACATGGACCCTTCTAAGACTGTTGCTTCTACCTGGCTCCAACCTTTGGTTGACAGTTGAACCTTGTCAGCACTCTGTACCTTGTGCTAAAAATCTCTGAATGAGGGTTCCACCACTTGCTCCTTTTTTGTGGTGGGGATCCTAGTGATAGTATCACTTGGACAATTGTTCAACGGTTTAGGAAAAATCATTCTTCAATTTTCTATTCTCCTCCAACTGTAGGTGCGCTATCTACCCACCCTTGACTGGGTTACTAGCTATTTCCTAGTGATAGTATCACTTGGACAATTGTTCAACAGTGTAGGAAAAATCATTCTTCAATTTCCTATTCTCCTCACACTATAGGCACGCTATCTACCCACCCTTGACTGGGTTACTAGCTATTCTACTAGTGTTGTTAATAGTATGTTCTTGACCTTGTTGTAAATGGCATTTTGTTGGTATGTCTTTGTAAGAGCCAACACCCTTGTTTTGTTTCTTTAATGATACAAAACATCACTATCAAAAGAGTGCATGCATTATTATTTCTTAATGGGATGATTTCAAGTCTATACAAGGTGTTAGATTATAGACTATAGCGGATGGAGTTGTCGGCAAGTGATGTTTTGGGAGCACTAGGGATCACTTAAGGGTTGTCATTTATGGCAACACTTATGCTGGAGTGATCGCATGCAGAGATTTTTGGTATTGGAGACTCAGTCATGAAAATGACTAAGTACAAAATCCGAATAACAATATACTACGGTATTGTTTTGATCAGTGAAGATAATACATGTTGTATTATGGCTTGAAAAGATAAAGGAAGACATTTTGGGATATGTAGGACCTTCAGTTAAGGTCACATGTGTTTTGGAGTTGATATCAGTAAGATACAGTGATATGAATGTATGTGAAGATAAAGAATCAGTGAAACAAGTCATATGAACAGTCGCGATGATTGAGGGAAGGTTAGTTGGTATGGTAACGTGCTAAGTCAGATGAATGTTGTATATTGCCAACACTTTGGTAATATAATATCGTTGACTCTATGTTTATCATTTGCATAAGTAATTATTATGTTTTGTAATGTATTTTGAGAGCCGACTGGATGGCAGAATTAATATAAGTATAGTGTTTTGTGGAAGCAAGAAGTATGATTGTGATGATGATGTGATGGATGCGAATTTGAGAGCAGAGAGTAGATGTGAGATCAATGTTTGACAGAGCTATAACTGGACCTATCTAAGCATAGTAGATCAATGTTTGGCAGGGTTTTGTATTCCTCTAACAAGGAAATGTACTATGTAATACTCAGCTCCTAACAAAGCTAGATCTCCTAACATGGATACTATATTTTAGTGCATAGTTATGGGTACCATCCCCATCGGGGTTTTCCCTTAGCCAAGGTTTCCTCAAAAAAAAATCATGGTGTTATGAGTTATGTGTTGTATATTTATGTTCTTTTCATTTCAGCATTAATGTGGTTTATTTACAATTGGTTGAAGTTTAAACTAAAGTGTTGTAATACTGATTCACCCCCCCCCCCCCCCCCTCAATATTACCCAATCCTAACAATTGGTATCAGAGCTATTGTCCCTTGGAGAGAAAGCCTAACAACTTAAGGGAAATCAGAATGGATTCAGAAAGTTTGCAAGAGAACTTTGAAGCAACACTTGATGACCTAGACAAAGAAAAGTGTGAGAATGGCAAATTAAAATTCAAATTGAGAAGAGCAAAAGATTTCATCAAGAAACTAAAGAAACAACTTGAAATTTCAAGAAATCAGAAACAAGACCTTATGGATAAGATCAAAGAGGATTCAGACAATGATACATCAAATCAAGTAAAGAAGTTGGAGCAGGAAAAAGAGAAAATCAATCTTCTGATGATTAAAGAGATTCAACATGAAAAAGATGCAAGACACAAAGTTGAAGAGACACTGAAAGAAGCAAATGTGAAGATAACAAAAATGAAGACTGAACTTGATCACTACAAGGATAAATGTTAGGAATTGGAGAAGTACAATCAGATCATAAAAGGAGAACTCACTCAATCCAAATTGCATATTGAGAAGTTGCACATGAGCAGTGATAAGATTGATGAACAAAGAGAAAGACAGAAACCTAAAGGAGACATGACTGGAGTTGGATTCAATGAAGCAAAATGTTCTAAGACTAATGAAGAAACACATGAAGAAAAGACTAAAAAAAGACCTACTCTTGAGAGACCTAGAGATTAGATCAGACCTTTCAGAGGTAGATGCTTTGGATGCAACAAACTTGGACACATGAAAAGAGATTGTAGAGGTAACAGTTCTTTCAAACCTTTTTCTAGTTATTGTCATAATTGTTATGCATATGGACATAAGAAAGCAGAATGTAGAAAACCTGATTAGTCTAGGTATAAACAAGATTACATCAGAGAAGATTCAGAAACGAAGATCACATGCCACAAATGCAATAACTTTGGGCATACTGCAAGGTATTATAAGCTACAGGTAAATCAAGATAGAAGGAGACCATCTACATGTTATAAATGCAACAACCTTGGACACATAGCGAAGTTTTGCAGATATAATGGAGAGGACAACAGAAGAGGACCACCTCATGTGGTTATAAAGATGAATATTGGAGACAGTGGTAAAATTCTTACTGAGTACATGGATGAGTTCGAGAATCATTTCAAGAAATATGCAAATGAAGAAGATGAGAAGATATGGAAGGTAAAAGATTTCAATAAGGCATTGGTTCAAGGAGAGATAGTAGATGCTACTATGTCTTCGCATGATGAGTACATTGAGACGTTGACCTAGAAGGTCGCATGGCCTTAGGGGGAGCATTGGATGCAGATAACAAATTATATCCAGCCCCAGATTATGTGGAATGAGCTCATGCAAGCTTAGATATGGTGTGTACAGACACTATGGAGTCTATGTTTGTGATCGCGGCACTTAGAGAATTCATATTCCATTTTCGCGGGATTTGTGTTGACTGAACAACATGCGAACTTGAGCTACCTATGATTAATGCACTTACTCCACCAGCGATGGATAAAAGAGCTTGAAGCATATCATTTCCTCACTGTTTGATAATCAGCGACGAAGGAGAGTAGTGTGAAGAAGCATGTTAGCCATCTAGCAGATATATTGCATGATCGATTTGAGCAGAAGTTCCAAAATTTAGCATATCAAAGGTATTTAGACTTTATACTCTTCAAGAAGATATGGATACACCTGTAATTTTTTATGTTGTTGATAGAAGAAACATCTGTTTAAGTCTTGTGAGGATGATCCGGAAGGGGCATTTTCGCAAACCCCTTACGGCGTGTTACATGTTGAAGACATTAGGGCTTACATACATTGCAAGTATGAGATTATAGGAGATGTTGATATCTATAGTGAATTAGATGGGATGATAGAAGCAGATGGAAAGATAATAGAAGAGTTTAAGCATTTGGAAGATCAATCCATTATTAAGTTAACCGTTATGAATGAGTTCCATGAAACTGAATGCTTTAAGATAATCCTAAGCAGAATCCATGACTAGTTTATATGGATTGGAGACCAACCAGTTAAGATATGTGGATAAATGATTCATGAGATAACCAGATTGAATAATATTGGAGCCCTCCCAGTAGCTGAGAAAAACATCAGAAAACAAGCAGAAACCCTTACCCATTCTAAGTGGGATAAGAGAGCAATGACAGTAAATGACATCTTTCAACAAGATGTGAGATTGGTGGCAATGATATTAGGTTACAAGATGTTCCATAGCAGCAGACCTAACTCTATATTAGTTGGAGTAGTTATGATGGCATATAGAATGGTTAAGGAAAACAAGAAATATAACCTATGTGAAGTTCTAGCACAACAGGTTTTGGAAAATGTGAAGGTTATCAAGAAAGATAAGTCAAAGGCATTCAGGTTTGGTTCACTTTTGGTTCATATGTACATCCACATTGTACACAACTTTCCTAGAATGCACCCTAGAGCATGGAAGAATGATATACCTACTGGTATACAAATCTCTGAGAGCTACATAAGACAAAATAAAAATTAGGTAGATGGGGAGCTATTTGCAATGACCAAAATCCTTCAAAGGAAAATGAAGGAGAGATACAGGATACCTGAGGAAATAAATGAAAAATATAAAGACACAATGTATTTCATGGTTGAAACTGACTATGCATGCTTTGAGGCAATCAAGCCTAGGAAGAAATGATGCTACCCTATGGGGTATGAAGTCAGTTTTGAGGTTCTCACAATGCAAGTTAAACATGTTCTTGTAGCTGAGGTAGACACATCTGAAGAGAGATGCGGAACATACTGGGAAAAGTCAGAAAAAGTTAGAGAAGAATAGGATAAAGGGACTAGGAAGAGAAAGATTGACAAAATAATTGAGGATATTATTGCGAAGGTAGGAATCACTAGGGAGAAGCTAAAAAAACTAAGGACAAAGATGACAGAAGCATCTTCCAGTATGGCAATTGATGCACCTCCTTTTGGAGCTGAAAAGATAATAAGTCCTACTCCGGACATAATTGATTTATCATCTACACATGAGAATACTGCACAAGAAGTTGTACCTGTGAGCACACCTAGAAGATCTACAAGATCTACCAAATAAAGTAGCCCTAAGAATCAAAAGGTAGAAGCAAGGGAAAAGAAGGAAGAAGAAATAGAAGTACACAAGAGGCCACAAGATTTGTGGAAGCCAGATATTCAAATGCTACAAAAGAGAGTAATAAGAGATGGGATTTTGAAGACTATAAATAGATACTATGAAAGGTATGACCCTGAAAATCAAGTAATAATTGAGGACATGATAATTGAGTACTTTTAACTTTCAAGAAGAATTTGTTAGAGATAGAAGGAAGTATCCCCAAGGACTTGTATAGCAAGTTAGAAATAAGAAAACAGTTAGCACGGTTTGAGGATGAGAATATAAGAAACAAGGCTATTGAAGACATGTTGCTGGTAGTCTCTATACAAGAGAGGGAGAGAATCATCAAAGAGTTGAAACCTTTATTGAGGACAAAGGCCAGATTGGTGAAGATTATGGCAAGAAAATATGATGAAGTCATAGAGGACACACAAAAGGCACTGGATCGAATTCTTATGAGGGACATGCCTGAGAAGACATCACCTCCCAAGGTTACCAAGCCTACACCTTTGGGAATAGGAGAAAGCTCTAAGAAAGTTGAAGTGTGTGAGCAAGCAAGCGAAGTTGACATGCAACTAGACTTATTTGTCTCTGGTGTGCATGTGACCCTTGACACTTCACTTAATGTGAATGGCCCATTTCAAGACAATCTAGACAATGCGATGACAGTTGAAGAGGAAGAGCATATAGAGGAAAAATAGGAAGAGAAGGAACGGGAGAAGGAGATACAGAAAGAAGAAAGGCAGGTAGAAGAAACAAGAACAGAAAAAGTAGAGGTAAGAGTTGAGCATAAACAAGAACTGGACACCTCCTCTACTCTATTGTTGGCAAGCATGGCCAAACCATTGAGCGCAGATGTGGAAAGCATGGATGAGGATAAACTCATGAGGTTATCCTTCATGGCTTTTGCTAAGGCAAAAGAAAGGTCAGTACAAAATGAGGATAAAAGGGTAAAGGTGATTACTAGGGCAATAGAGACAGTGAACAAAATACTCCCTACACCTATTGTCTTTCAAGGTAAGGATGATGTAGAGAACTTGATCATGGCATTGGACAACTTTGACAGTCGTTTTGAGTCATTGTTGAATACCGCAAAGGATAAGGCAAAAAAGAGGTTCTTAAAAAAGAAGTTGAAGGAAGTTTGTTAGTCCATCTCATGGGACTTGGACATTCTAAAAGAAACTACACTTAAAGCTAGAAGTTGCGTAGCACAAGGAAGAAAGGTATACAGTTATTGTATAAATCCGATTAGATATGTGAAGAATATTGAAGATATCATAGCCAAGGACAGGGCTACGCTAGACAGCTTGATGGACAATTGTGAAACCTCTTCACAATCTGTGGTAGAAATGGACAAACAGACATCCAAGCTTTTGGATAAGATAAGTGTTTTGAATACGGAGAAAGGAAGAGTAGTGGAAAGATTTGGATTGCTAAAGAGTCTAATCACTCCTAAGCTTTCAATTCTTGAAGCTCATCTCACAAAGATGGAGAAAATAGAAGGATCAATAACGAATGCTATACCTACTGAGTTAAAGGCAACAGAAACAACATCTTATACACTGAATGGACTAATCCATGTCAGTGAGCTTCTGATTAAGTCATGGGCTGATGAAGTGAAGACCTTGGAAGACTCCTTCCAAGACATTCTAAATCTGGTGAGTAAGCACTAAGTCTTTTGTGCTTAGAATTTTGAAATTTTGTAAGTACCTTTGCCATTGATGTCAAAGGGAGAAGAAGAGAAGAGAAAAATGAAAAGAGGAAGAGAAGAGAAAAAATGAGAAGAAGAAAAAGAAGTAAATAAAAAAAAATTAAAAAATAAAGAGAAAAAGAGAATATGTATATATCTAGAAGTAGAAAGAAGATAGTGCTTTGACACTTAGTCATTTTTCACTAAGTGTTTCCATCAATGCCAAAGGGAGAGATTGTTGGCAAGTGATGTTTTGGGAGCACTAGGGATCACTTAAGGGTTGTCATTTATGGCAACACTTATGCTGGAGTGATCGCATGCAGAGAGTTTTGGTATTGGAGACTCAGTCATGAAAATGACTAAGTACAGAATCAGAATAACAGTATACTACGGTCTTGTTTTGATCAGCGAAGTTAATATATGATGTATTATGGCTTGCGAAGATAAAGGAAGACATTTTGGGATATGTAGGACTTCAGTTAAGGTCGCACGTGTTTTGGAGTTGATATCAGTAAGATACAGTGATATGAAGGTATGTGAAGATGGAGAATCAGTGAAACAAGGCATATGAACGATCGTGATGATTGAAGGAAGGTTAGTTGGTATGGTAACGTGCTAAATCAAATGAATGTTGTATATTGTTGACACTTTGGTAATATAAGATCGTCGACTCTATGTTTATCATTTGCATAAGTAATTATTATGTTTTGTAATGTATTTTGAGAGCCAACTGGATGGCAGAATTAATATAAGTATAGAGTGTTTTGTGGAAGCGAGAAGTGTGATTGTGATGATGATATGATGGATGCGAAATTGAGAGCAAAGAGTAGATGCGAGATAAGTGTTTGACAGAGCTATAACTGGAACTATCTAAGCATAGCAGATGCTTGTATTGTTCACTTTTGAAGAACACTTTGTGATAGTATTTTGATTGTATGAGTTGTAAGCTCACCACCTTTACCAAGGTTTTTGTATACCCCCAACAGGGTTTTGTATTCCTCTAAAAAGGAAATGTACTATGTAATACTCAGCTCCTAACAGGGATACTATATTTTAGTGCATAGTTGTGGGTACCATCCACACCGGGGTTTTCCCTTGGCCAAGGTTTCCTCGAAAATAAATCATGGTGTTATGAGTTATGTGTTGTGTATTTATGTTCTTTTCATTTCAGCATTAATATAGTTTATTTACAATTGGTTGAAGTTTAAATTAAAGTGTTGTAATATTGATTCACCCACCCCCAGCTCAGTATTACCTTTTCCTAACATGAGTGTCATCATATGTGCTCAAGAGAATGCACAATACAAAACCATGCTTTCTCTCGTGTAGACAAAATTAACGATCATGCAAGAACTAGTGTCACATAAATAAGCATACATATCTAGACAAGTCCCTATGCACTCCATGTGTAAGTATGCCTTCCCAAGAAACTCACAACCTTGTTCTAGTTTATGGTATGTTTAGGGAACCAATTATCATATTAGTGTTTGCCCAATTAATCTTATTATGTTTTCGCTTGTTTAAAAGATTCCCCACATTGTAATCAAACCAACAATAAACTTATAGGTCACAAAAACAGTGGGAGTCACTCTAGGACCTAATGTTGGGCTCATGCCAAAATCATATGTAACATCCTAATGTCATCAATTAACTCATTTGCACAATGTCATGTAATTAAATTTTTAATACCAAAATCCTCTTTTATTTAATACCAAAATTGGGTCAAAACTACTCATGGAGGTCATTCGGCATTGATGGACCTCCAAAAAGCTAAAAAGATTCAAACTCAATAAATTAAAAATTTAGGAAGACTCATTGATCCCCTATTACACAAATTTGGACAACACATCCCCATTCAAATTCATAATCTCCAAATTTTATAATTTGAAATCCAAAATGCATCAAACCCTACAATAAATGTATAGGTCGCAAACACAGTGGGAGTCACTCCCTAAGACACTCTAGGACCTAACCCTAGGCTCATGCCAAGATCATATGTAACATCCTAATATCATCAATTAACTCATTTGCACAATGTCATTTCCAAACATACACATGACACACTCAATTGGACACAATACTTATAGGATGGATCCAAATCGATTCCATGGTAAATTTCTCCATAAATAATACTAATATTCCATAATATAATAACACATTTAAACCACCAAAATCCTCTTTTATTTAATACCAAAATTGGGTCAAAATTGCCCATGGAGGTCATTTGTCATTGATGGACCTCCAAAAAGCTAAAAAGATTCAAACTCAATAAATTAAAAATCCAGGAAAACTCATCGATCCCCTACTACACAACTTTGGACAACACATCCCCATTCAAATTCATAATCTCCAAATTTTATAGTTTGAAAGCCAAAATGCATCAAATTAAATTCTACAAGTGGGACTAATATTTAAAACCACTCTACAATTCATTTACAATTCTCATAAATTAATTCAAATGGAGGACAAGGGAGAAATCAAAATTCCCTACCTCAAACCTAGAGAAAACTTCAAATTGGAAGAAAATTCCTCGCACATCAAGAGAAGATTTGGATAATTGGCAGATTTTCCCAAACAATTCTTTCAAGACAATACCCACATAAATATTCCCATCCAAAATCCAAATCTAACCAAATCATATTCCAACATGTAGGGTTTGGGTGCAAAAATGAGGAAGAAAAGGCTAATTCTAGAAAAAATGAGTTCTAATTTCAAATTAAAAGGCACTTTTGAAAAGCCAATAAAAAATATTACTAGCACTTGCATCCAAAGGAGATGCAAGAATTTTGCTAATAGGAAATTATATAAGACAATATATTAGATAGATACAATATTTTAAATATGTAATAGTATTTTTTCAATATGTCTTATACTTTTTTTGCATCATATCCTCATGAATCCAAACCTTTTTAAGTAATATTTCTTGTCTTAGTTTATTGAAAAAATAAGAGTACAAAAACATAAATTTATAAATATATTTATGAATGTTTTATTTGAAGTGACCTATAGAGATATAGAGATGTAGAGAGAGCATGACAAGAGGAGTGAATAAAAAAGAGATAAAGAAAATGAAATAATTTTTCTCCTTGATAATCATAATTTTTCTCCTTGATAATCATGTTCACTTTGTTTTCTCAAAATGGATGAATATGATTGATATTTATCAAAGCTTAATAGAAAGAGACACTGCCCTTCACCTTTCAGTATGTGAAAGAATGAATTTACGCTCACAATAAATATATTTTCACATAAGATATTGTAAATAAAATTAAAGTATCTTCTATTAGCATATAAAATTATTATTTCTTATGTATTAGTTTATATAATTCTCTATCAGCATAACCCTTAATCAAATGTGACATCAAAAGCATACTTCATAAAGAATGAGGGAAAGTCAATCATCTAATTTCTAAAAATTTGGCATGACAAATGCAACAATATGAACCCTATGTTTGGAGTTTAAGAATGCAAGTAATGGTTGAGTATGCAAACCTATATTGTTGTGATTTTTGAATTTTGAAAACCTTGGAATGCAAATCTAAGTAACCAAAAGGGAAATCTAGACCTTAAAGACCAAATCAATAGGATAGAATTTCATAAAATATTACCTTTCACTAGACTTATGAGCTATGGGTTTCGACTTGTTGGTGGAAATGACAAAAGAGAGTTGATAAGGTCAACACATCCTAATGATGATTAAGGGTTGATCTAAGATTTGATTTTTGGGGGTCACATATATGATTTATGCTTAATTGAACATTATCTTTTGTTTATATTACATATATTATATGTTTAATATTTATTGATATTTCTTTTATAATATCTAATTTGATATTTTATGTTCTAGCAAGCATATACTAACAAATATAAATATGCTTTAATATAATTAATATGTAATATAATTTTTATATACAATATTAATCAAAATAAAAAATAATTATATGTTTAGTATTTTTATATTTATAATTACTTTTTAATTAAATATTATACTAAATATATATTTTATAGAAAATATTAGGAAAATACAAACATAATGTGAAACTTACAATTTACAAGCATCTATGATATTTGAGCAACTATAACATGAGACTTATAATGATATATAGTATCTATGAAGTAGGGAGTTACAAAGCTATCTATGACCAACTAAAATGGTCAACATTAAATGATCTTGTACAAGAGGGATTTATATATATTGAATGGGGTGCATGGATCACATATTATCCTCTTTATTTTCAAGGAGAAAGCAACCTTCATGGCTAGTAGTAGAATTTGATGAAACTAAGTGTTGGGTGGGGTACTTTTGTTTACACCGTAACATTCTTATTCATGGTTTTGTAGAACTTGGTGGGGTTGATAAAGCATTGCTCCTATAAATACAAGTAATTAATAGTATTATATTTGTGTTTTGATAGAACTAAGGGTAACAATTGGAGTATCTAAGTGAAGGTGATTGAATTCTAGATTGGAGAAACAAGGAAAATATAGAAGTTACAATTATATTAAAAATATTATATTGTTAATATATTGATTAGTGTTGTGTTTTTCGCAAGTTTTTTTCCTAAAGAGTTTCCCAAGGTAAATATGGTATTCTTCCTTTAAGTTTCATTTTTAATTTCTATTACATAAATAAAATATTAAAGTGCATAAATTAAAATCATTATTTAAAATTGTTTGGAATGGCTAACAATGAGATCAACCTCAAAATGCTATTTCACTAAACACTTGCCCTCTTCCTTTATTTTTTAGACATGCAAGGTAGCCTTGTAGACATGAAAGTTTCAAATGTTAGTGTCCATGATACTCTAACATGAGCATGTATTTACAATTACATAAACATTTGCAACCAAAATAAAAAGTTAACACTAAAAAACTCACAAACGGATATTGATTTATATAAAGTAACAAATCATTCTTCAATTCTTCTTATATAGTATGAATATTTTATCCCAAATTCGCAAAACCAAAAACAATGTGCAATGAGTAGCTTATATCACTGACCATATTAATTTGCATCTTGTGTGCCTCAATTTGATGCCACCTTAAATCAAAATTCTATTTTGATTTAATTTTCTCATTTCAAATAGTTTCCAAATGTGAAATCTAAGCATGAGAATCAATGGATTTAATTTTCTAATGATTTTATTTTATCAAAACAATTGCATTGCCTATTTAGGTTACCTGCGACATTGAAGTTAAGAAGACATGGTTTCTCAAACGGAACACAAAGCAAATTTTGGTCACCGCATGGTATTTTTCATTGTCTTTGTAGTTCATTATGTGAATGCATCTCTTAGCCAAGCAATAGATTGAAGTAGCAACACAAGTAAGATTGGATTTGGTTCACCTCATTTAAAATAATACTTTATATGCATAAATTAAATTGTACCTTTTAATATATTAAATTACAAAATAACAAATCTGCTCGATCCCTACATCCCTTGCTTGCAATAAATAACTTTGACATGCAACACAACCTTACTTGCCTTGCATATATCTAACATGATTACATATCTCTAACTCCATGAAAGCATACTTCAAAATGTTCAACTAGCATCCAATTAACATATGTATATACATTTTCAATTATCAAATTTGTTTGAAGGTCTGCTTTGTTGTGTTTTGGCCAAACAACAACCACATAAATTTGAGGAAATCCCAAGTTCAGCAATATGATGTTTACGAATGTAGCAATTGACAACACATGTAAAGATTCAATACTTTATATATCTTCTGAGAATTTCTTTGGTGTCTTCAAATTTTTTATCTCTAAAATGTTACCTCTATTTATTTTACAATTGGCTTTCTCTTTCAACTCATTAAACATTTGTTTTAAGTGGTATCAGATTTGACAAATTCCTACTTTGTAAGTAAGAAAGAGATCAAGTCATAGATGTTCTGATTAAGTAAAAACAGGATTTGAAAGGTCCCGAACCTTATACAAAAGCATTTAAAAGATAGAGCGTTTAGAAGACCATAACATAGCTGTGGTGCCCCACCAGACAAGCCAAAGGGTTAAACAACCTAGGCGGATACAACAAAGGGCGATCAAGAATTACATTTTTGCCCAGCCTTGTGTGAACGTAAATTCATATCAAAAGGAGTAGATGATTTAGATTTCTTTCCCTTAACTGTAGTCCATCCATCCTCCATCTTACTGATAGCCTTCTACCAAGCCTCAGAAGAACTAGAAGAGCCCACAAAGGGGCAAGTAACATCTGAGACCCCAGAAGGGGCAGGAATAGCACTGTGACCGTTCTCCTGAACCCTTACAGGAGAGACTTATCAAGTCATAGATGTTACAGTTGATGTAGAATGGATTATTGAGTTGTAAGTAGAGCCACATGGAGTGGCTAAAGAGTTGTATTTTCAAAAAGTGGTGCACTATTCCACATAACCAAAGAAATGGCACATATAGTTACAAAGGGCATCTTTGAGATTTTGAACTCTACAATGCCTATTCTATGAGCTTTTCAACTCATCCAACCTTTGGTTTCGATTAATACATGCAACGTTTTTTTCCAGTTCCTAGGATATGTGCAAAACTACACCCTTACTCAATAGTTTACCTCTCTTAGCCATTCCCCATGGCAGTTGCACCTTACTTCTTCAATTCTTCCAACCTTTAGTTTGGATTGATGCATGCAACTTTCTTTTCCACTTCTTAGGCTATTTGAAACAACGCACTCTTACTCAATAATTTATCTCTTTTGGCCATTCCTTTTGGTTTTTCTTACAACTCAATTATCTACTCCACCATGAATTGTTCCCTTTTCACTCAGAAATGGGTAACTTTGGTTACTAATATCACCTTCAAAAACGAGAATGCGATAACCTCTACAAAAAAATTATAAAACTTATTACATCCAAATTTATAAACAACACACCACATGAATATGTATTTTTTTGCACCATAAAATTGGATAACACAAATAGATAACATATTCACATGCCAAACCCACAAATAGTTCTAAAAAAATGAATCTTGTGTAGTGTATACAAACCACCAAACATGCACCAAAATAAGAAAGATAATATATTTAGTACAATTACAACTTCTATGTGATAGACTGTCGAAGGGTGAAATGGCTATAGAGGGGCCAAAATGCAACTAATTTCACCATTTTTTTGTACTTTTTAAATAAATTAAAATTTACAAAATAATTGTATTGTGATTTTTTATTTAATTAATAAATACATGCAAATTGTCTAATCATGTGCATTTTGGCTCCTACATAGACATTGTCATCGAAGGGCCCAAAAGGGTTTCATCCTTTGGTTTCAAGATTCAAGAGATTTTGTCCTCAAATCAGCTACAGATCACTAATATAGAAATACAATGATAAGAAAGGAAGAGAACTCATAGAAAAATGCCTCATTTTATAGTACAAAGGAGGCCCAAATCTCAACACTTCCATAAACTAACTCCAGTCCCAAAATAGCCAAAGGAAGGGTCATGTCAAAATCAACTCCCCCATATTATCACTCTCTACATCCGTTGGCCTCCATTTCTCAGCCAAAGGAGCCAAAAAATTTATAGCATGGCCCGTATCAAGACATTGATAGGGCTCTCACACAATGAAATGCAAAGAAGCATCTGAAACTCATTACCCATAGTAAGAAAAGAAAACAAGACAAGTTTATAGATGTGATCATTAAAACAATAAGAAAAAATTGGCATAGCAATGTAAAACCTTGATTTTATGAGCCATTAGGTTAAGAAACTTAGGTAAGTCAATGGTTCCATTCACATCCATATCCACCTCGCTGATCATATTTCGTAGCTCAACTTCAATGGGATTTTGCCCCAAAAGACCGCATCACAAATTCTAGATCTTTGGTCATAATGGAGCCTACAAAAAGTAATCATTTCACCCTAAATCCCAACACAAGAACAAAATCCCAAATACAAAAGGCAAGTGGAAACGCTTGTTTTGAAGATTTTTCAAAACCAAAAAAGGCCAATGAAGATCTTAAATTGAAAATTACCATTGCCATATTTGTCAAAATGGCCAAAAGCCTCCTTGAACTCTACAATCTGATCTTCGATGAGATGCTCTGCAATAAATGTTTGATCAGTGATTTCAAAGTCTCTGATTTCTTAGGCAAAATTCAAAAGTTGTGAACTGGTTGAGAAGTCGGGTGGAGTGCTTTCAGAAAAATCAAACATGGGACCTCAAAGAAATTTCACCCAAAAAGAAGCTTCGAGGTAGGAGAGAAAGAGAGAAATCAAGGAAAAACTCTTGAGGAAGAGCAGAGTCTCAACACAACCTCCTAGCTTTAGGATTCTTAGGCTAGGGACAAGCATTTTAAATGAAAATATTGATTGCAAAAGTTTTAATTTATTATAAGATTTGATTCAATCGCATATAAGCAACCTGATTTGCTTCAGATCGATTTCATTTGCATGTTGCTTTCCACCTTGTTTTTCCACCCTTTTTTTGATGGAGTTTAATAGGCAGTATTATTGGAAACTACAATTGAAATAATTGTTATATTGTCATTGATGTCAAACCTTAACTGGTAAGACAATTGCTATCTAGGAGAGTACCATATCTTTTGATTGATGAAGAGAATTTGAAAACAGGAGATAACAAGAGGACCTAAGGGAAGGTTGAGTTATGTGATACTTCAACGGGCACTTGATTAGTTGGCACACTGACAAGGTAACGTGTTGTTTATCTTTAACACCAAGTGAAGAAGAAAGACTGGAAACATAGGTTTAACCGAGCAAAAGTGAAGAAATTTAGTTTAAGCCAAGTGATGCTAGTGTCGACCGAGCAAAGACAATGTTTGTCGAGAAAGAAAGTTTTAGCAATGACCGAGATATCCAGTAATGACGGAGGAGATGAACATAGTATTGACCGAGTGTCAGAAATTTACATTTTGAGAAAGAATTGAGAATCCCAACTGACATAGTTGAATTCTTGGGATATGTAAAACATGTTGAAATTATTAATGAATGATATGGAGAATTTAATGCATGGTAAACCGTTTTCTTATGAATTCAAAGAGAATTTTGGAGATGTATCTAGAAGGAAAAGAAGGAGAACAAAATGATGGAAGGATTCCATGAATCTGACCTAAACCTAAGATCTACAGAAGAGATTAAGCGGCAAAAGATTAATCTACCTGATCAAGGACGTATAAGGATGACATAAGAGAGAGGTTACAATGTGAGATGTGTGGAAGAAGTTGATGTTATTGATTGATGAATCTAAGCATAAGGCTAAGGAGAAGTTGTGAAGAGCTGAACATAGTTGTGGTGATTGCTTGAAGAGAATTTCAAGCAGATCAGAGATGGAGATGGAAATGAAGGTCAGCTGGTAAATTAGTATATGTGCGAAGTGGATCTGTATTTGCAAAGTGAGTTGTATATTTCATATCAGAACCTACTTTTACTTTATAACCATTGTATCAGTCTAAATCCTTTAATCAATGTTGACCTAATAGTCATTGTGTAAACCCTTTAATCAAGGTGATATCCTGATGGAATGTTCTTAAGCCCTCTAACCAAGCCACTCTTAACAAGGTGATTAAATCCTTTAACAGGGTCACACCTAACAGTGTGTATTGTAAACCTTTAATAGGGTTGGCTTCTCACAAAACTCTCTTCAAAAGAGTGAAAATTAATAGCATGTTACAAGTGGTTTTTCCCAAATTGGGTTTCCACTATGAATCCTAGTGTTATACTTGTGCGAATGTTATTTGATGTGAATGTTGCTGAAAGTTTTATATTCTGCAAGTTAATTACTTTTGGAAAGTGGACTGCAAGTTTTATGTTGATGATATATGCTATAGAGACCAAGTGAATTGCTGATTAGATCTAAGTTTGTTGAAGAGCTAGAAAGTTGAATTGGGACATCTGGACCAAGGATAACTGATTACCCCCCACCCCCCCCCCCCCCCCCCTCTCAGTTATTCTAAAATAATTCTAACAAGTACATAGGTTTTCCCACCTTGTATTCTAACAAAGTTTACCAAACAACAAAGAGGTTTTGTAGTGTCATACAGGTTTGGGTGAAAACCCCACATAATATAGCCTATCACCCTAAAAACCCCACTTAAAACTCAATTATAAAATAAAATTCCAAAAGCCTCCAAATAATAAATCGTCCAATACTCATTAGAGAAAATACACAAAGCATGATTGCCACCTAAATATTAAATTGGCCACTATAATAATTTAAATATCATTATAAATAATTTAATAATAACGACTTTGAAACAACGAACTATTCACAAACACTTTTTACCAAACATAGATAAGATTTTTTTACCAATGAAACTATCTCTTCATGGATCTATTAAATTCCTAAAAACTTGTAATCCCAAGACTTTAGATATTAGGTCTTAATGATGAATACTTTGAAACAACTGACAATGCACAAACACTTGGTTCCAAACATAGATAAGATTTTTTTACTAACGAAACTCTCTCTCTTGATTGTCCATCTATTAAATTCCTAAAGATTTGTAATCCCAAGACTTTGGATGTTAGGTCTTTACTTTTTGAGGCTTCTCAAAATCCATTGTTTCATTTGTTGTTTTCACAAAGGGTCTATCAATTTATTCTAAGTTTATTGTAGATTGGAATTCTATGTTAAATTGACATCATAAGAGTTTGTACAAACATTGTTTTTGATTAACGATAACTAATATTGTACAAACATTGTCAATATAACTAATCAAAGTGTAAAGGATAAAATATGGATGGGGTCCTAGAACAATGGTTTGCACATAAAAGAGACCCCAAAACCAATATTTTACACTTACATTTGAATTGTATTGATACGGAAAGTAAATATAAATGACTAATATTGAAATGAAGAGATAAAGGTACTTACCTCCGGAAAAAAACCTGCTGAAAACCCTCTCAAACAATCTCAGAAACTATTGATTTCTGCGACCTTGGACCGAAACTGCGAGATCTACAAAACCCAGAAATCTTTTCCAATTTTAAGGGAGGTCGAGGTTGACCCTCATAAAAGGTCAAATACTACATTTTTTGTTTGAAGGTCGATTCTGACTTTGTTCGCATATACAAGAAGTTCGCCGAAAAGGGTATCCAAATCTACTCTCAAATCCGAAATTCCGCACCTATACCTGCAAGAAAAAAAGGGTTTTGTTGTTTGTTTGGGGGGTTTGCCTTGGTCAAACCCCAGTTTGGAATCAACCTTAATATTGAAATTGAAATGGAGAATGCTAGCAAGTAGTAGAAGTAGATCTAAGAATGAAGCTATGACATTCAATAGATATGCAATTGTATTTGAAATGTAATCAAGTATGTTGATATGGAAGCTTGAACACAACAATGGTAAATCAAACCTCCATGATTGTATGCTTGGAATCCACTTTGAGAGAAGGATGAAATGGATCTTGAAGATGAACAAAGGATCTTGAAGGAAGATCACCCCATCATGATGGCTAGATCTAGGGTTTGAATGATGAATCTTGAATGCTTGAACCAAATCCCTTCAATGGCTTGAATGCTTGAATCATTGATCTTCAATGGAGAACTTGGATGGAGAAGAAGACTTGAATGCTTGAATGGAATTCTTGATGAAATGATTTATTGATCTCCTTGCTTGAGAGTGCTTGAGCATGAAAACTTGATTGAGAAAACTTGATGTGAAAATGAGAGAGGAAGGCTTCCTTTTATAGTGATCTAGGGCACAATCCTCTAGAGGGGCCACCTTGGGGAATTAAATCCCAATTAGGTCCTAACCTTTAGAAAATATACCTGGATTAAATGCAATTAGAGGATTTACCATCCCGAAACCCAAAATGGCCAACCTGGAGGTGGAAAAACAAATATCCCAAAAGCCCAATACCCGAAAATCAAGGATTTTGAAGATTTGAAGGAAGGGGGCAAAATCGAGGTTGGGACTGACCTAGTTAGGTACGACCTCGATCCTGACCTAGTCAGGTTCAAGCTCAATCCTGGGTCAACCTCAAATTTTACCCTGGGCCCAGATCCAATCAGAATCAAGACAGGAGGTCTCGGTGATGCCCAGAGACCTAGAAATGATGCCAAAACAAGGTAGAGTGCCAGGGAGAGGCACAAAATCCTATGATCAACACAATGAAGGATAGGAGGACCTATTTATAAGTTCTACCTAGAAAATAGAGCCATAGAAGAGGGAAATTAAGGAGAATCCTCATGATCATAACCCTAATTTCACCTAGAATGAAGGAATCAAGTGCAGACAAGAAGTGGAAAGTAGGGAGAAAGTCAGATCAAGGCAAAGATCAATTCAAGGCATCTGATATGACCCCAAACCACTTACTCGGAGGGCTAAACGCTCTTAACATGGAAGTGCTTCCATTTTAAGACAATACATTAAGCCCCTACTTTAGCAAGAGTATGGACTCGATGCAAACTCTTGGTAAAAAAGAAGAAAGAAGAGATCCAAGTGGATTCACAACGAGATAAAATAACACTTAGTTAAGGACACAAGCCCCCAAACTAAGGATTCTAACTCGACATACATGCATGAGGGTTTCAAAAGAACAAGGGTTAGTACTAAACAACCCAAATCAATTAGCATAAGAAACGTTGCTAAGAAATATTTCTCATACTAATATCATATTTGGAAAGCTATCATAAAAGCATAAATGATTACATAATAAAGACAAGTGCAACACTATAAATAACATAGCTTCATGATCCAGTCCTACTAGCATGAAAGCGAAAAGAGAGAGAGGGAAAAGAGTGATTACCTCACCTAGTAAGATGCCCACCTTACCATGAATCACCCTGGAGGGAGAGCCTAACAGGTTCACCCATAAACTGTGCTTGCAATTGTAATGTGTCTTCTGACGGCTTCTGGAATACTCACAGATCCACCTTCTTGTATCACTATGAATATGAAATGTGTGTCTCCTTGGGATTTAGCAACTTATGTGCGTTACCTTCGGAAGATTTAGCATATGAATGTGTGTCTTTTCAGGATTTAGCAACTTATGTGTGTTACCTTCCAAGACTTAGCATATTTGAAATTGGAAATGTGTGTCCCTTCAGGATTTAGCAACTTATGTGTGTTATCTTTAGAGGATTTAGCATATTGAAAAACTTGAAAAATGTGTCTCCCAGGATTTAGCAACTTATGTGCGTTACCATCGGAAGATTTAGCATATGGATGCGTGTCTTTTCAAGATTTAGCAACTTATGTGCATTACCTTCCAAGATTTAGCATGTAAAAATTTAAAAACTATAGTACAAAGGAGGCCCTATATATGCCCCCCTCCTGAATATGGAAAAAACATCCTATTTTGACATGTTAAGGAAAGAAAAGAACAAGGATAAATCTTTCTTCAGCATCAAGACAATATCCACAAACAACACCCAGTCCAAGCCAAGATGGTCACAGCTCCTATGAGGCCATGGAAGGAACGAATGTAAAGAGATATCATGCAAGAAGTGAAAAGAAAGTAACCCTTATGAGGGATAGCACACTATTCAGTTTCCAAGGTGAGAGATATATCAACCATGGGAACCCAATGTCAAACAATAAAATAGGTTGTGATCAAGGACAAAGATCCTCAATGCAAACCAAAATTTTCATGTATGAGTGGATATCACATAATAAATAGATACTACTTAACCAAGGAAAGAGGTGAATCCCGAAAAGACAGGAAAGAAGGAGATGACATCCTTGCCCCCCAAGTGTAGGAACAAAGATTGAAGAGGATACCTACTCAATGCAAGGAGATATCCTGTTTAGCAACAATGTATACCATATTCTGAGCGAGGGATATTGACCCCTACATCCAAGAATATAGATAATCGTGAAAAGGATATGTCACTCATGGAAAAGGATCCTCAAATGAAAGAGATCTTATCAACAAGACCCCCACCAAAGAGGAGTGCTTTAGATAAAATATCATCTTTCAACAGTGGGAACAAAGATTCAACTATCAAGCCCCCTGCAAAGAAGAGGAAGAGGAATCTTTGGAATGAGGGAAACAACTCTAACACCAAAGCAAGGGTGAGAGTTTATAAAGAACATAATTTGCAACATAGAGAAGAAGTGTCGACTTAGGACAACTTCTCATATAAGAAGGTTATCCATAGCCAAAACCTCTGTCAATATGATGAAATAATATTGCCATATAAACAAATACCACTAAGCTAAGGAAAGCAGTTCCCTAGACAAAGAGAGAGAAGAAAGAACCTTGCCCCCAAGGGATGAAAGGCAAGGGATACCTTTGCAAAACACATGTCCTAGAAAAGATATCTTGAATAATAGAAGAGAGCAATAGATGAAAAACTATCATAATACAAAACCATCAAGATAAATGAAAGCTCAAAGCAAGAACATAATGGATTCTAAAGACATGAAGAAATATACCTCTTGCCCCCCAGTCTAAAGGAGAAAAGAGAGTGGAGTAAAATTATGAATAAATCTCAAAGGAGAAATTTCTTTTCTTTTATCTTTATGGATCAAATAATAAGGAGAAGGTACTTTGAAGAATATTTGCACATCTACATCATGAACCATAGTTTGAACCTCAACATAAGTGTGGGAAGAACTAGGAATAGCAGATGGAGAATTAGGAATTGGATTAGGAAAGATAGGATTAGGATTAGGAAGATTAGGAACACTAGTAAAAGTGTAGGAAGTGATATGAATGGAAGACACAACCGGAGGGATACTTGGAACCACAGTTGGAAAAGGGTTGGAATAGGTATAACTAATACTATGGTAAGAAGGATGTGAGGTAGGATCTTGATTTCCCATAAGATCACCACTAAGAGGAAGAGTGTTAAAGGAATGCATATATTTCTCCACTAATGTCTTGTCACTAGAAGGAATCCCAAATGGAGGTAAAGGATCTATAATGTCATCTTCTTTCGCATAAGGGAAGTGTGTTTTATAGAATATGTCATCCTTTTGTATCAAAAATGCTTGACAAGGAGGGGATAAATCAATGTCTTTATCCAAGGGTTCATCCCAAATAGGAGGATTATCCACAATGGCTTCATGAGGAAGAGAGTAATCAACATCAAAATCCAAAGGTTCATCCCACATAGGAGGATTATCCACAATGGCCTCATGAGGAAGAGAGTAATCAACATCAAAATCCAAAGGTTCATCCAAAATAGGAGGATTATCCACAATGGTTTCATCGAAATCCAAAGGTTCATCCCAAATAGGAGGATTATCCACAATGGCTTCATGAGGAAAAGAGTAATCAACATCGAAATCCAAAGGTTCATCCCAAATAGGAGGATTATCCATAATGGTTTCATGAGGAAGAGAGTAATCAACATCCAAATCCAAAGGTTCATCCCAAATAGGAGGATTATCCATAATGGTTTCATGAGGAAGAGAGTAATCAACATCCAAATCCAAAGGTTCATCCCAAATAGGAGGATTATCATCCCTATGCATTAAGCGCATTGTAGGAGTGTCATAAGTCATTAAAGCTTGATCCCTAAAGGGGAAATAAGGTAAATTGTATTGTAAAATAGGCTCATAGAAAAGACATATATTAGGAGAAGAATTAACATCAATCCCTAACTCATCTTTGTAAAGGTCAATTGAAGAGGTTGTGGAGGAAGGTGAAATAGGAATAGGATCAATGGAGATCTTATTCAAACAATTTTCATCCTCACTTCCATGTACCTCATTAAGGTATCTATCATCTTGAACAACAAAAGCCGCATCAAAGTACTCAAAACAAGAATCATACATGTTGAATACTAAAAGCATGAAAATGTAAATCTTTTTGTATTTTTAAAGGAATTTTGCAATTTTTTTGGATTTTTGAAATATAAATGCAAGAGCATAAATAAACCTAATCTTAATGCAAGAAAAGATTAACCACAAATCTAACACAATAGGGCATCTAAATCCACAAAAGAAAGGAGAGTATCTTGGGTTCACCAAAATGTAAAGGATAAAATATGGATGGGGTCCTAGAACAATGGTTTGCACATAAAAGAGACCCCAAAACCTATATTTTACACTTACATTTGAATTGTATTGATATGGAAAGTAAATATAAATGACTAATGTTGAAATGAAGAGATAAAGGTACTTACCTCCGAAAAAGAACCTGCTGAAAACCCTGTCAAACAGTCTCAAAAACTGTTGATTTTCGCGATCTTGAACTGAAACTGCGAGATCACCAAAACCCAAAAATCTTTTCCAATTTTGAGGGAGGCCGAGGTTGACCCTCATAAAAGGTCAAATCCTACATTTTTTGTTTGAAGGTCGATTCTAACTTTGTTCGCAGATCTCGGAAGTTCACCGAAAAGGGTATCCAAATTTACTCTCAGATCCGAAATTCCGCACCTATACCTACAAGAAAAAAAGGGTTTTGTTGTTTGTTTGGGGGGTTTGCCTTGGTCAAACCCCAGTTTGGAATCAACCTTAATATTGAAATTGAAATGGAGAATGCTAGCAAGTAGTAGAAGTAGATCTAAGAATGAAGCTATGACATTCAATAGATATGCAATTGTATTTGAAATGTAATCAAGTATGTTGATATGAAAGCTTGAACACAACAATGGTAAATCAAACCTCCATGATTGTATGCTTGGAATCCACTTTGAGAGAAGGATGAAATGGATCTTGAAGATGAACAAAGGATCTTGAAGGAAGATCACCCCATCATGATGGCTAGATCTAGGGTTTGAATGAAGAATCTTGAATGCTTGAACCAAATCCCTTCAATGGCTTGAATGCTTGAATCCTTGATCTTCAATGGAGAACTTGGATGGAGAAGAAGACTTGAATGCTTGAATGGAATGCTTGATGAAATGATTTCTTGATCTCCTTGCTTGAGAGTGCTTGAGCATGAAAACTTGATTGAGAAAACTTGATGTGAAAATGAGAGAGGAAGGCTTCCTTTTATAGTGATCTAGGGCACAATCTTCTAGAGGGGCCACCTTGGGAAATTAAATCTCAATTAGGTCCTAACCTTTAGAAAATATACCTAGATTAAATGAAATTAGAAGATTTACCATCCCGAAACCCAAAATGGCCAACCCGGAGGCAGGAAAACAAATATCCTGAAAGCTCAATGCCAGGAAATCAAGGATTTTGATGATTTGAAGGAAGGGGGTAAAATCGAGGTTGGGACTGACCTAGTCAGGTACGACCTCGATCCTGACCTAGTCAGGATCATCCTCAAATTTTACCCTGGGCCCAAATCCAATCAGAATCAAGACAAGAGGTCCCGGTGATGCCCAAAGACCTAGAAATGATGCCAAAACAGGGTAGAGTGCCAGGGAGAGGCACAAAATCCTATGATGAACATAATGAAGGATATGAGGACCTATTTATAAGTCCTACCTATAAAATAGAGCCATAGAAGAGGGAAATTAAGGAGAATCCTCATAATCCTAACCCTAATTTCACCTAGAATGAAGGAATCAAGTGCAGAAAAGAAGTGGAAAGCAAAGATCAATTCAAGGCGTCTGATATGACCCCAAACCACTTACTCTATGGGCTAAACGCTCTTAACATGGAAGTGCTTCCATTTTAAGACGATACACAAAGATATAATATTTCATTCGACAACTTTCACCAAAAAAAAAAAAAAAATCAAGGGAGACAGATTAAAAATAAATCTAAATTGACAAATTTACTTTTGCATACCTTGATAAAACATGAAAAGAAAAGAAAATATCTATACTTTACCAAAATTATTGATAATGCAAATCTTCAAAGGTAATCTGCTACACCATGAAAGTGCAAAAATACATCAATATTCTTCCAGGTGTAGTATTAAAGTAGGATCGTGGGCTTCCAAAATAATCCCTTATGTGGCAATGAAATTTTAGGAAAAAGTAGGGAGACAATTTGACATAAAAAATTAACCAAGTTATTAAAAAGTAGGTGATCCTCTGAACAACCTAAGTACAAGAAAAAAAAAACCTCTCTTTCTCTAAAATATTCAAACAAATCCATACAATTGAATTATATTCATCATTGAAGCATCCATACAAAAGCCATATAATCTTTATGTACAAAACTAGATATCATGTAACCATAATGAATAACCACATGGTGGGAAATTGATGCAACCTTCAACCACAACCCATATAACTCGACAACACAGAAACCATAAATGAAACTCATACAATTAGAACACATGAACATGAATGACACTAATCATCATGTATGATTAAGCATACTAGACAAACCATAGGAGTTTGATGCATACTAGTCATAATTGAAGCTTCACTCAAAAGGCATGTAAATCAAAGGATACTAAGCCATTTAACCCTTAATGCATACCATATCTTTTGTATTCAATTATATCATCACAGGCTATACATGCAAATCAAAAGAGACTAGCCCATTCAACCCTAATGGACACCATATCTACTATATTCAATCAAATCATCACACACTCGTTGATGTCACTCAAACATGGCAAATTTAGACAAGCACACTAGGCGTGTTAATAGATTGATGTAGATTGGCCATCTAAACAATATCACTAATTTTAATGCATGAGTACACTAAAATGCACCATAAGGCTAAATGGCATGCATGTCATTGGAACTTTGTGATAAAACCTTATAATCAAATACACATAGTCAACGTCATTAATCTAAATTCACAAGAACACTAGGTACTCGATACTCACTATATGCATATGAGACATCAAAATTGCTCATAAGACTCAATTAATTTTATATTTTCATAAGACCCTTCATACAAAAGTCATATAAATAATTAACGGTGTACAAGTGTCATTTGGTCCATACAAATATAACATACATTTAGTAATTAAATGATTTCACAAATATAAAAACATAATTCAAATAAGTAAAACCTAAAAAAAATTATTTCTACATATAAACAAAACCTACCACTAGACGGACACCAAGCGCTTTCATTACATAGTAATTAGACATACCCTAGTAACCTCAATAAACATATTAGAAAAATAATCACATTATACAATATAGAATATTTATTATTTATTTCCATTCCATTAATTAATAAGTTTTTTCTACTTCCTCCATTGTCTTCTAATTATTGTTTCCTTCAATCAATGATAATCATTCCAAAATTTTATATAGTTCTATTCAAATAAGTTCATAAAACATTCTAAAAGTATCTATTGTAATAATTTTAATTAACTTTCAAAATATCCATTTGATTAGGAAAAAATTAAATTTACTTTAATTTTAAAAAGAAATACTAAAAACAATATAAAAGGAGAACAAGAGAAACCTCTTGAAAGATGTCGATGGTCATCCTTAAGAGTTTGGGGAGAGGTATTTCTACCCCTACTCAAAATTAATGCATCTTTTATCAATTATAATTGTTAAGCAATATTTACAAACGATACATATTTTTATTAATTATAATTGTTAAGCAATATTTACAAATAACTTTGGTCATCATTACTACACGGCTTTTTCCAACTAAGATGCGAACGTCTTTTAAATTATTGCATTCCTTGGTATTTATTTTTATATCATTTCTTGCAATCAAAATGAATCCTACACATTTCACATTTCTGACAGAACATTTATAAACCTTTTAACATCAACATCATCAATACTTGTTTCCACAAGTGGAATTTACATTTTTTGAGGTATGTAAATACATATCTTAAAGAAAATCAAGAATAAAATTAATATAACGAACATATTTTTATTATAAAGAAAAGCCTAATAATAAAGTAACTTGAAGCTTACAATTACTGTACAAAACGGAATATCTTGGAGCTTATAATTACCATACAAAATTAAATATTTTATACTTGTTAAAGAAAACCTTTAATTAAAAGTTCCTACACAAAATATAGAATTTCAAATATCAAAATTGCCCATTAACTATAGAGAATATATATTTTTTCTACCATTTCACTTTGTAAAATTTCTCATTTCACCTTTCCTTTCCTACTTGTTATGCATTCAAAGACCATTCAATGTACTGAAAACAACTCAAAAATAATAATAAAATTATTTCCTCCTAGCAACCAAACCTGCAACATTATAGCAATAGAAACTAGGAAACCCAAAAAAAACATCCCATCAAATTTTATAATGAAGCTTTCAAATGTGCTATCCTATACAGTTGCACTTCTTTCAAACAAACTACAACTAATCTAAATTTTAAGCATATTGTTTATAGAAATTGCTTTCAAACCATTGTAAGCTAATCAATTAGAAAACATGTTGTCCAAGGATGGTTCACAAAAATTTAATATCAATCAAACAAGCATTAGATTAAATCGCTAAAATCATACCTTACAGATCGATTTTGCAGCTCATTTTGAAGAAGTAAAACTCCTACAATCTCTATGAATCAACAAGTACTATGAATATATTAGAATCTTTAAATATATTTACAGATTAAAATGATAAAAACTGTGAAATGAATAGACAGATACACAAGTAAACAGGCATACCTGTTTCACCATTGGCTTGATATATCCTCTATCTCGAATGCTAGAACAAAAGCTGAAACATCAGTTAACTGGTGGAATCGCAAGCAACTAAAGCTAAAATATCTCCTTGCAAGACAGATATAAATTTTCCAAGAATGACCTTTATCCCTAGGGGAAATTGAATATCTACTCTTGGCCACATTGGTGAATTGCAGCTGATTTCAGATGTTGGGTAGGTTGAGAATACCTCTCTAATTATCGTCTCAAATTCCTGTCGAAGCGAAGCCAATATTATAACAATGCACTAAGCAGAATTTGGTAATTTAGAAACAAAATGTGATACAAGACTAAGAAGATACTGCAACTTTAACTTGAGGATGCCTGTAATACTGCTCTGTAATTTAAAATTTAAAATTTAAAATCTCACAATATTATGATTCAATGAATTATAGATGATGAGAAAATCATGCTTTCTTCCTATCATGTTGCTTTGCTTCCTATATGAAATAAGCCACCAGGGACTAAAATTTTACAATGATAATTTTTCAGATTCTCATTTTTTATGTATCTGATTTTCCCCTCAGCTGATTAAGTGTTTTATGGCTGGGGTCATTGAGGAAGGAGATATATTCAACTCTTTATTGGAGTGTGAAGACTACTTTGTAAAATTGAGATCAAAGTCAATTATCGAGCAACATTATCACTCTGAATTTTCTCATTGTCGAGTTAACCCTTGTTTGTCATCCTACCAAGCATCCAAGTCAAGATCATGCAATTGAGGTGCTTACAATTATAGAGGGAAATCTTGGTGCTTAATTGTTGCTACATCTGCTCTTGGATAGAGGAGGAACTTAATTGCATTCTCAACCAAGTAATTGGGCACAATCTATAAATAGAAACACTTCTGTTTGAAACAAGAGACAGTAGAAAGCCCTTGTAACAATTTTTTTTTATTAGATAGAAATGAGTCCATAGAATTGATTATCATATAATCGACTCAACTTCCACTCTGCATCATGGGTAGAGATAAAAAAACTGAATTGGCATGAATTACCTTATAAGAAGTTGCAGACAATGCTTTTTGCTCTCTAGCATAACTGATAGCCCAAGTTACTAAGATAAGAACAAAATGCAAAATAGAGAAAAGGCATCTCTATATTGAGCACTTGAATTTCTTGTAAATTTTGAACATGCCTTTTGATGATCCTTGCCTGCTATCACTTTTTTGAAGAAGAATTCTCCCATGTAATACTGAAACATTCAGACACATTGTAGCTTGCCTATTCTTGAGTTTGTGTATTTTTCATTGCTGCCCTCCGTTGGGAAGAAAGTGAGCTATGGTTTTTTACAATAATGCAATGGAAATGGAAATATGATAAGTGAATGTCCAAAAATAAAGTCTTAGTGAGGCTAACAACTTTTAACGGGTTCGATTGCTAAATTTGATTAGAAGAGGTTGATAAATCCATTCTCAATGTTGCTTTCATCAAGATGCTGAAGAAGCAACAGAACTTCATCATCATCATAGAAACGAGAAACGCCAGTGAATCACCAGTTTGGCGATTCGATTCACTCTGGCCAATTTTTTATGAACCATTGAATCGGCTCGGCAGTTTTTTAAATTGTTAAAATCAAGGGTTTTTTAAATTTGCCGATTCAATTCCGATTCATGACCGATTCGCGATTCAGTTGGCCTTGCCGATTCCGATTCTCGTTACTTTGATATCACTGCTCTTTCACCACCTTACTATAGGGGAAGGTGAAGAATACTTTAAATGGGATTTGGTTTAGTCCAAAGAATCTCGAAGGTCGCACATGTTCTTCGAACTGTACAAAAAAACAATAAAACTCATCAGCTGCCATGTGTAGAACAAATGGAAAAGAATAATATTTCAGGAGAATGTGACAGTGGAATGTCTTTGAGACCCGTGTTACATAATCTGAAAGTATTCCAATATTCACATTTTGAACCTTATGTCAAAACTAAGGGATAATTAAAAAACGAAAGTGAAAATTATTGAGAGTCAGATATTTAGGTATGATCCCAACTTGGAGTTTGTTAACAATCCACACTCATGACTGGAAAGAACCCTCTGCAGTAAATGAGAGAATATTTTAGTCTCTCTATAAATTGGAGATAGACTTGTGGGAGACAAGCTCCAAACAGGCCACTTCATGAGCTGAAATGAAAAGCCTGTAGGCGAAGTACTGGTAACCTGCCTGTGTTGCCCCTGTTATTTGGTCAGTTCTCTATTCCATGGTGTTGGGCAATGTTTATATGTAATATGTTATCTGTTATCCTTTCCTACAGTGTTTTGGTCACCATACATAATTCATTATTACTTCAAGTTGTGATATTTGCCATAGATTCTCAGATATGACAGTCTAATTCCAAGCACAGTCCATCAGTTTACAGTGACCCTGTCATTATCATGAGCTCTGCTCCTTCATAAGTAATGGGAAAAAAGAATTGACCACATATTGAGGAGGCTGATTTAATTTCGTTATTCAATTTTAATAAGCCACGTTTGTGCAATGATCGGTCTGAATTTGTTCTTTCAAGATTTTTGTTAAAATCAAAATCATTATTGGAACTTATGGGACTCGGCATGTTCACAGATGCTGCATTATTTATTTATTAAATGGTTTTTTCCTCTTGATTCCACAGAATGTTTGCCTTGTCGATCATTATGATTGGAAGTTTGTAAATGAAAGAAATTGCAGAAAATGGGGATTTTCACATAGAAGACCTAACTTTCAGAAGTAGGTATTACCATTATGATTGCAGAAAATGGGGATTTTCACATAGAAGACCTAACTTTCAGAGGTAGGTATTACCATTATGCCTAAGATCTGGTGATTCCAATAATTTATACACTAGAGAAGACAGGTGAATAAAACCCAATTAGATTCTTCCATGTTAGATGCTTACGCAAATAAACCTAATTAGATTAGATGAGAGTATAAAGCTCTAAGATACCCTCAGCAGACATTCAACACGAGGGTTTTCGATTCATTCAAACAGATGAGGGAGGAAAAAACAAAAACGCAAATAGAAAAAGTGTCGGTATTTTCTTGAACCCACTAAATTCTAAACAAAACCACATCAACATGTTCCATGTCCACTGTTAACACCATTTATACTTTCTAGCATAGGTTGAAAAAAGGAGAAAAATCAAAATAGAGGGCTTGTGGAAGAAAAATGCAAATGCACCCAATTATAGCACTTTGCCCAATACCGCTTTCCCATGATTATAATGCCCAAATTGTGAATACCGCTTACACCCATGATAATAATGCCCAAACTACGAATATTGCTTACACCCATGATTATAATGCTCGAATTGCTCCCTTACACCCATTTCTTATCTCATACTCGATTTAAAATATTTCTCCAAAACACTAACTCTAATGCTTTTTCTACGAAGAATTGCATAAAAGAAGGAAGAGAGCTTACTAACCTGGACTTGGACGGTCTCTCTTTCTGAGGTGCACGAAGCAATGTAGTCGTCCATTTGAGCAATTGTGATGCCCTCAAAAAGATGGCATTGAATTTCCTAAATTGTTTGCTTTCCACTAATGAAGAAAAAGCCTTCAACAACACAATAGAGCCATAGAATGGTCTTTGGCTTATCATCCTCACTTGCAAGAAATGGCTTATGAAGAGGTGAACAAAGGGGCTCAAATGCTATGTGCTATTGTGAAGGAGTCTTGGGATGATGACTTGCATATTATGGAATTTGTTAACAAGGGATTTAATCTGCATCAATTATGAATTGGGGAGGAATGCAAATCCTACTAGGATTTTACACCATCACCATCTCAAGAGGCTTATTGAAAAGCTAAAGGTGAGGGATGAAAAGATTACATATGCTAATAAATTTGCATGAACAAGGCATATTATGGAATTCGCACCAACAAAGCATATTATGGAAAACATAGGCTAATAAATTTGCAAGAACAAAGCATATGATAGAAAACATACCCTAACAACGTATCATAATGACAAGTCCTATGGTCCACAAATATGTATAATCCCTTGCATCTCAAACCACATTTAAAGCTCTGTAAATCTAGCCATTTAGATAGTTATTCTTTTTCTTTTGCTTCCAATTACTCTTATTTTTTTGTTTTCATTCACTTGTTCGTTGAAAGGAGCGACCGAAAATCCAACTTGAAATTTGGGTCGAGAAAATTAGCTATGGTGAAAGTTACTCAACAAAAACATTTATCAATAAAAAAATATTTGTATTTGGTAATTCCAAGCCACATTGTGTCGGTGCATTCTGTTAAGTGCCCAAAAGGTGCAAAAGATGTCAAACTTTGACGGAGCGCTTCTCGAAGTCTATGACACATGAATGTTTTGTCTGAACCTATGAGGCCGTGTGATGAAGCTCTACAATAACCTCTCAATTTTCCACGACTCATCCATTTGCTTGTGCCAAAAAAAAGTTGCTACCCCAAAAATAGTCAAATGCATTTTGTGAAAGTTACAATATAGCATAAACTTTGTTCAATTTGTCATGGGCATGAACAATCAGCTCCAACACATTTGAGTGGACTAATTTGTGCCAAGCATGCTCTTATTTTGCTCACCAATTCACTTAAATATTCTAGGCCACATTGTGCTAGCAAATACTCTAAAGTCCCCAAAAAGCAAAAACTACCAAACTTTGATGAGATATTTTTGGGAATATATGAGACAAACAAATGTTTTGTTGGAAGTTGTGGGGTCGTCTAATGACCCTCTAGAATAACCTCTCTCATTTGTCTAATGGTGAACGTTTTTGTACCGCCCCCAAAACTGTCAGGTGCATTCAGTGAAAAGTTGCAATAAGGCTTAACTTTCATTCTGTTCATCCTGAGCATGAATCATAAGCGAACATGTTTGGGTGGTTGGGTTTATGCCAAGCAAAGCATAGTCTAATTTTCTTCGCCAACTCACCTGAATGTTCAAGCCCACACTGTGTCGGCACACCCTATTTAAATGCCCAAAGCAAAAAAAATAACCAAACTTTGATGGGGCACTTCTCAAAATCTATAGCACATATGAAAGTTTTGTTTGAAGCTACGAAGTCGTGTGATGACCCTTCACCATGATCTCTCTCAATTTTACAAGACTCAAATCCATTTGCTTGTGGAGAAATTTTTACCACTGCCCAAAAACTATCAAGTGCATTCAATAAAAAGTTGCAATATACCATAACTTTCGTTCTATTCGTCATGGGCATGAACCATCAATGCCAACACATGTGGGTGGTCAAGTTAATGCTAGACATGCCCTTTTTTGCATGCCAAGTCATCCAAACATTATGTGCCACACTATGTGAGTGCATCGTCTCACGTGCCCAAAGTGCAAAAACTTTGAAGCCCTAACAAGTTGTTTCTTGGAATCAATGGCACATAGGAACATTATGTCTTAAGTTATTAGGTCATGTGATGACTCTCTACAATAAACTCTTAGTTTTTCAAGACTCGAATCCATTTTCTCATGGCCAAAGTTTTTCTATGGCCCCAAAACACTATCAAGCACATTCAATGATAAGTTGCAATATAGAAAAAATTTTGAGTTGTTCATCTTGCACATGAACCATCAATGCCACCACATCCGAGTGAACATATTTATACCAAGAGTGACCCTATTTCACTAGGAAAGTCGATGTAATGTTCCATGCCACATACTCCTAATGCATCCTCAAAGTTCAAAAACTCTAAAACTTTGATGGGGCATTTCCCAAAAAAATTGTCACATACAAATCTTTCATTGGAAACTACAAGGTCGTGTTATAACCTACAATAACCTCTCTCAAATTTCAAAGACCCAAATCCATTTGCTCACAAAGAATGTTTTTTTGCTGCCCTAAAAAACTGTCAAATAAATTCAGTGTAAAGTTGCTATATAGCATGACTTTTGTTTTGTTCGTCCAAGGCATGGACCACCAACGCAGATGTGTCCAATTGGTTAGGTTTACGCCAAGAATACCCATATTTTTCTCTCCAAGTCACCCAAACATTCCAAGCCATATTGTGCCACCGCACCCTCATAAGTGCCCAAAGTGCAAAAGCTGCCAAACTTTGATGAGTCATTTCTCATAATTTATGGCACATTCAAAAGTTTTGTTTGGAGTGATGGAGCCTTCAATTTCTACAAAATTTGGCTCCATTTGTACATTTACTTTGACATTTTAGTACTCTTAATGTGTAGCATTCCTATTGTTTCAATCATTATTTTCATATGCATATAATTAGGATCATTCTCTTAAGTCCTTCACATGCATATTGATGAGGTAACACTCCTAAACCATTATTAATTAAGGCTTCAAAATAAATATTCTTTTCATTTTATCCCATATTCATGTTGTCCTTAATATAATGAAGAAGTCTTGCAAATTTCATGTTTTCCTTAATATAATGAAGAAGTCTTGCAAATTTCATGTTTTTATCTGTTACCTATCACTCACAATTAAATCTTTTGTGTTCTCACTATTCTCTATTTTTGGTTTCCAGGACTTGGCACCAAAAAATTAATATTTATATCCTAAACAGCTAGGAGGATTTGTGTTTTAAATATCAGTTGTTGATCTGCGACGGGAAGTTCATCCAAGGGTTCAATCAGCAGGGACCTTAATCTTCGACTACCTTTTCATCAAGATTAGGTCGTGATCGTCAATGCAGTACACGTGCATTTTAATGCACCTTTAGTTGTCTACGCTTAAGTGTTTGGAGTTAGAAGTAGAGAAGGAGAATCCCGCCTTTCCCAAACTGTCGAAAATCGCAATAAAGGAGTGCGATTTCAAAACTTCCATCAAACTGTCAAAAATCGTTGTGAAGGAGTACGATTTTTGAACTTGTCCAAACTATTGGGAATCACAGTAAAGAAATGTGATTTCCTAAATGCAACCAAACAATCAGAAATTGCAAGGAGCGGGTGCAATTTTCGATAAGCCATTGCAAATGGAAGAGGACAGATGCAAATCGCGAAATTCTGAAGGAAGACTGGGGCCCACCTTTTTGAAGTTATAGTTGTACAAAGGACAAGTTATCAAAAATTCGACGGATTGGTGACAAGTGGCAAAAGCCTGAGATCTCGCGAACAAAAAGCTTGAGGATTGAGAAAAAAACCTCGGAATCGTGGCGCGTGGCAACATTAGAAGTGAACACGGGGGCACACTCTGCAGCAGTTAACCGAGGTGGCTGATGATGTGACATAAAGACCGACAGGTTCGTCTAATAGATACATCATAAGCCGTTGATTTATCGCACATGCAAAATGGGGTATGTTAAGTAGTCTGAGATTTAACCAAGGCCCAACAAAGAATTAGAAGAAGGGCTCATCGTGGACAGCCACGTGGTCACTTGGGATTTCACTTTGGCATGATGCAGATTCCAGAGGATATAATCGTGACCGCTGAATGTTTACAAAGGGAAAGAAATGGATTTTTGAAATCCAACGGTCACGAATATGAAATTCAACGGCTATTTGTAGACTAACGGAGTAGTTTTGTGCCTAATGACATTTGCAGATCATTTTGCTTATGATCATTAGATTTTTTCTTGTTGTAATCTGGCAGTTACAGTTGTTGACATAGGATTAGGTTTTCTTCACGAAGAGTCACGTTGATTGAAGCTTGTATGCATATTTTCATTTACATATAAATGAGGATACCAAGATCAACAAGGCTCAAAAGACACGATTCAATAGATTGATACCAATTTGTAATTAGGACTATAGATCAGAAGTCACAGCTTGCAACATGAACTTATGTATTATTCTTTCATGATCAATAAAGTTTTTATGTTTTTGTTCATTTGAGGCATAGGGATAAATTGCAAGTTGGATTAGTCCTTTGTGGTCACCAAGGTAATTGGTGAATTGTTCCTGACAATGCTTGTGCATTAAGGTCCATCATAGCATTCTTTGTTTGATAAACAGGGATAGTGTGAAATATACATGTGTTTCCTCATCCTTGTCTAATTGGTCTTCCTTCGAAAGAAGTTAAAATCCTATTGGACTAACACTGAATTGCATATATGGTTGATTTTCTGCATTTAGAGAACAGGAACAATTGATGATACTTTAAAGTATATTGTCCCATAAAGTTGTACATAAAGATCTTCTTTGTAGTAGACTCTACTGCCCAAGTGAACAAGGCACTGATCTTTGAGATCATTGAAAGGTAATCATTGGATTCATAGTTGAAGTTAGTGACTCTTTTCTATATTTCTTCTTGCAAGCATCAGTCCAATTATTGAAACAATCTATATGAACATTTTATTATTTCAAGCATTCTTATTTTCAAGCATTATATATTCAAGCAATTTGTATTTTCAAGCATCATACATATTGTCAAATTGTGCATTCTGAAGGTCTTCCTGATTTCTTGCCATTTGGAAGAGTCTTTGGTTGCATTTGTGATCATATTATCTGTTATAAAAAGCCTAAGGCCGGAGGAGTTGGCTTAGGAATAGGTATACCCGCCTTGGTCCTCCAGAGCCAAAAGGGCAAGGGAATTGGATCTTTTAAGACTATTCCTGTCAGTTGACCAAATTAATTTGAAAGATCCTAGCATTGAGTAGGCAAGCTCATAGGATTTCCAACTAGTCAATTTGAGCACCAACAGATTGGCGACTCCACTGGGGAGAGTTACGAAGTAGCCCTTGAAGAATATTTTATTTCAGACCAGAGAAGAGGAATTAACATTCATTTGATTTGTTAAAACATTTGACATTTTAAGAAGTTCTAATACTTATTGACGTAAATTCAATTTCTTTGAAAGTTCTGATACTTTATGAAGATTGGTTGCGGTGGATTCACTTGAAGATATGATCTTTTGGAAGCATAGGTGTTTTGTCTATTCTCTGACACTGTGTGCAGACCTGATCTTTGGTGACGTGTACTCTACTGGAGTGAAGAACTCGGACTTTGGAAGTTCATTCATTTCCTCCATCAGGAGGTGGCGGCTCTATTGTATTTTGATGAAGTTCGGATTAGGATTATCCTAGTCATTAGTGACTGCTGAGGGAAGGAATTTAGAGAAATTTTCTTTCTCGCCGTTGAAAGAAGGGACATTATTGTTTCAAAATATTCAAGCCAAGGCAAAGAAGACAATGCATTCCAAGTAAAATTAGGACATTGGACCTCAAAGGGTTTCAATGCAATCCTAATGATCTATTTTTGAGACTTTCATGCATTGCACCCAAATTCTATGGAAAAGGTGGTGAATCTTCTCTCGATCATTTGGATGCCTTCTATAGGTTCACACATACCTAAAAGGTGGATTCAGAAAGTCATGTAATCAGGCTTTTTGTTAGAACCTTGAAATATTTTGCAAGGAAGGCATATGAATTATTGCCTACACAAAGTATGTCATCATGGAGGGATTTGGAGCAGTGGTTCCTTGATGTATTCCATGATGCAGATCAAGAAGAAGAGGACATGTATGAAGACCAGAGTTGCAACATGAAGAAGATCCTAACATGTCTCTACTTGATGCCTTTTTCAGTTTGGAGAGATTTGAAGGGGAGTCTTATGCACAATTATTCATAAGGATGGTAAATATGTATCAGAGGATACCTACAGACATTATGCCTTCACGTAAAGAATTCATAAACAAGGTCAAGGAATTGAGGATCTTAGAGGAGCTTAGCATGGATACATTGTTCAAGATTATAGAGCAAGACTTTTATGGATCAGATTACGCTGCAGAATTTGATGACAGAACTCTGGATCATAATAAAGTAGAATATAAATCTAATGATCTTTGTGCAAGAAGAAAGAATGCAGGCAAAGAAGGGGAGGCTTATGACCAGATGGAACAAGGCCCTGTGCTTGATGACAATCATAGTGGCATTGAAGAAAGGCAAAGAAACATGTCACCATTGGATGCATTTCTGAACTTAGAGAAACAAGAAGAATCTGCAGTACAGTTCTTCATGAGGATGTTTAATGTCCATCAAGAAATACCTTTAGAATGCAGACCCCCATTCTCTGATCTTTTCAACAGAATGCATAAATTGGGCCTCTCACATTATCCTCAATTTCTTATCCTTCTCAAACATATAAATGATGAATTGACTACAGAAGAGAATGAATGCATGATTGAAGATGCACATGAGTTAAGTGATGTTTTAGATACAGAAGATGTCCTAGATCAGATGGAAGAAGAGCCCATCAATAATGAAATTTACATGACAGAAATAGACACTAATGACCATAGGGAAGATGATCTTCTGAGAGTACTCAAAATAAATCTCTGATTTACTAGACTGAAAATCAAAAGTACATTGGGAAACATGGTCAAAAAAAAAATTTGTTTTATCAAAGTAAACAAACTAATGATGCAGTACATGTGCATCAAATTTTCGATGAAGTTCCAGATCAACTTCAAAAAGATGAAACATCTGAAGAGGATTTTCTATACAGTCAATTCCATCAATAGTACAAAGAAATTTTTTCTGAACGTGAGTCATGTCTTATAGATGAAACATGGATGCACACAATGAAAGAAGTATCAGACCCTATGAGAGATGAACACACACATCATTATGAGAAAAATGAAAATAGAAGACCTAATGAATATTTTGAAGATGATGAAACTCATTATGTGTGGGGAAGTATATTCAGAAGGTGAGATATTCTTCAGTTCATCCTATGAGCAGGAGTTGTATCAAATGAGTAAAGATGAGACGAAAACAGACAAGCACAATGAGGAGAATGTGTTGAAAAATAGCTCTGAAGATCTTTTAAGTATCACATCTAATCAGATCCTTGATATAAGTGAAGAAGTGTCTCATATACATGAACCATCCTTCCAGCCATTTTATGAACAAATCTTGTATCCCAAGTTTGAAGAAAAGATTGAATCAGATAAAGATAGTGAGATGGAAACAGATGAGCATGACTCTGAATATTCTTTATGTGTCCTGTCTGATGAAAATCTTGACATATGTAAAGTGACATCTTCTGAACATGAGCTATTTGCAAAGCAATTTTGTGGAGAGGAACTACATCTGAAACATGGAGATGGAGCAAATTGTATCTAAGAAGACAATTCAGCAGAAGACATTGATTCAAATATTTGTATGATTAATCAAACAGATGACTCTTGGGTAGATTCATGTAATGAAGGTTACAATGTACCTGATGATCTCTCAAGTGATGAACAAAAGACAGATTACAAGGATTGCATTCATAAAGAGAAACCAGTAAGTACTGATCAAATGGATGATGCACATAAACCAGGTATGAAGTATAGGCAGCAGACTGAGGTAAGTATCCCTAAAAACTATGTGATAAAATTCGTTAAGAAAATGCTAAGGGAAAAATATTTAAGTTTTCATCCTGATTCTTTTTTTCTTCCATGTATACTAATCAAATGTGTGAAGCAAAGGATAAAATGTTTGGGCTAAATGACTATGAAATTGGTTCTGCTCTTGTTGATAAGGAAAAGATAAATTCTGATCATCGAAAAGTGATAAAGGAAAAACACGTGTATGTTGATGTTTATCACAAGATTGCAGTGGCAAATAGATACAATCAAACATTGGGTTTCCTTGATCAATACTCGAATGAGCATAACATGTTAGGCATCTCTGACATATCAGAAGACTTAAAAAGGACTTATGACAGATAATGCAATGGTTGTTCTTTGAATTTGGCTCATAAAGCTAATCACACTAAGGGAGAAGATGTTATGATCACAAGGAATGGATTGTTACAAGATCAGAATATGGTGTTCGACAGAGGAAAGATTAGACTCTCTTTTGATGGGCTTGAGGTCATTTGATCTCATTATGCTCCTAAAAGGACACACAGGGGGTTTCTTTTCCCTTTCCTTCTTTTCTTCAATTTTTAGACCTTAATGCTTTGATGTCATTACACTATTGTATTGTTGCATGTATTATGTCTTCTTGTAGGTCTTCTTCATCCAGAGATAGCTGGGATACTCATCATGCCCACAAGGGGCATATGTCCCCAATAAGAGCCACTGAAGGAGCCTTCTATTTCAACAAAATTTGGCTCCATTTGTGCATTTACTTTGACATTTTAGTACTTTTAATGTGTAGCATTCTTGTTGTTTCAATCATTATTTTAATATGCATATAATTAGGATCATTCTCCTAAGTCCTTTACAAGCATATTGATGAGGTAACACTCTTAAACCATTATTAATTAAGGCTTCAAAATAAATTTTCTTATGGTTTTATCCCATATTCATGTTGTCCTTGATATAATGAAGAAGTCCTGGAAATTTCATGTTTTTATCTATTACCTATTGCTCACAATTAAATTGTCTGTGTTCTCACTATTCTTTGTTTTTGGTTTGTAGGACTTGGCGCCAAAAAATCCATAGTTATATCCTAAACGACTCTTACATATTTTTGAGCATTGAGGCTCTTGGATAGAATTACCAATGGAAACTATCTTTTTGAGAACTTGCGGATGTAACTTCCGAGAGCTTGTGGATGGGATCTCTTGTGGAGGAGATTTACACTTTGAGGTTAGTGTTTTATTTTGAATTTACATCTTGTGAAGATGCTTCCATTATTAAAGTCTTGATGATGCTTCTTATGATTACAAAGATCTATCAAAGATCTATTGTTATGTTGATTACATAGATTTGAGATTTATTGTTTTAATTTCCGATTACATAGATTTGGGATCTATTATTGAGATAATGCTATGCTTAAAGTTGAGATCTATATGAGATTATTGTTTACATCATGCTTCTTACCTCTTATTTCATGTGAATGATGTTTGGAAAACCTTACAACTTGTAGTAGATGATATTATCAAGGTTGGGACATCTTGAGGATGGTTAATCACATTAATTACATCAGGTATGAATACATGATGAATATATATTATGTTGTATTTTTTTTCCTTTAATGGTTCCATATTCATTGAGAATGAAATCTAGTGTGAAAGAAATTTTGTGATTACATTATGCGATTTATTTGATCTTCCCTCAAGACCAAGAGGGAGTGTTAGTATTTATGGCCTTTTCGGAAAGATCAAATACGCTGGAATTAATAACAAATATTGAATCTCATAATTATTGGATATTATATTTATTTTGATATGGGACGACTTGTTTATCATATCCCTCTTTGGCAAGAAGGACGACTTGTTTATCATATCCTTATATTGGAAAGGAGGGACGACTTGATTAATGGTCATTATATTTGTTGATGACACCGACCTGCTGCTGAATAATCATTAATTGTTAAATGTCGACTTGCATGTGCAAGTCGGCTACCATGCCTTGTTAAGCAATCCCCTCTTGGATACATATATATGTTGAGTTATGTTGTGAATTAGACAAGCATCGAAAACATAACATGCCAGCCTAATTCACACCATAGCAGCAGTCAACAAATTCCTATTAATCTGATCCAAAGCAATTACATTTTCATACTAAATATTGCAGCCATTTCTAGAGGAAGTATAGCAGATCTAGAGCGAATTGTAGAAGACTTGAGGAGCAGATTATAGTAGACTTGAGGAGCAAATTGTAGCAGACTTGAGGAGCGAATTATAGTATACTTGAGGAGCGAATTGTAGCAGACTTGAGAAGAGAATTGTAGCAGACTTGAGAGGCGAAATATAGCAGATTTGGAGCAGACATAAAAGTTGAATTACATATTGAAGGCATCATCAAGGAGACCCTACAGCAAAATCAGGTATTATCTATTTTTTTATTTATCTATATTTTGTATAGGGCCTAAATCTTAGTTTTGAAAGATCGTCTTTAGATTGAAATTTCCTTTCAAAGTCTGAAATATTAACATGGTATCAAAGCCTTGGTGAGTGAAAGATCAACTTTCAGATTAAGGAAAACCAACCTAACGCTTTTAAAACTAAGAAATTCAATATGACAAGTGGAATTAGACCAGAAGATAGACTCGAAGGAGCCACAAACTTCTTATCTTGGAAAATTAGAATACTACTTGTCTTCAGAGAACTAGAGCTAGATTAAATCATAGAAAATCTACCTAAAATTGAAATGAATGAAGATGAGTCACGTGAATGGAAAAGGGGTAATAACAAAGCTATGAGAATTCTGATTGATATCGTAAAAGACCATATCATACCCACAATCTCTTGTCTAGAATCAACCTATCTAATGTTCTCAACATTATCAGGAATGTTTGAAATTAATAATACAAGTAGAATTATGACTCTTAAAAATGAAATTTCACGAATCAAGATGAGACAAGGAGAATCTATCACATCATTCTTTATGAGAATTACTGAGTTAAGAAATCAATTAGCAACTATTAGGCACACCTATGATAAAAAGGAACTATCTATGATAGCACTTAATGGATTACCTCTTTCGTGGGTCTCCTTTACTCAAGGAATCAATGCACGTCCTAAAAATGCCTAAATTTGATAAATTAAAAATAGTTTGTCTTCAAGAAGAATCGAGACTAATATCTAGAGGATCAAACTTTAAAGAAGACCTTCAAATTTTATACTCTCAATCAAGAAAGAAAGACGACTTCGAAAGAAAATCTCAATACAAAGAAGATAGAAACTTTAGGAACAAAATAAAGAGAGATTATTAAAACAAGCAAGAAGGGAACTCTAACAATAACGGATAGAGAGGGAGAGACTATCAAAACAACAAATTTCAAAAGAGAGATCTGTCTAAAATACAATGCTATAGATGTGACAAATTTGATCACAAGATAACAAATTGTCCTGAACGAAACAACCTTCAAGCCTCTATTGCTGAAGTAAAAGAAACAAAATATGAACGTCTTGTCCTTTAGTCTTCACCTTGAGAGGGAGTTCAGATATGGGTCTTCCTAAACATTAAAAGTCATGCTATAAACTCTTTCTAATTCCTTGTTAGATTTTTACATCACTTGTTGTAAATAAATCAAATATTACTTTACATTGAGAATATGATTCTTCGTTATGTTAAATTATTATGTGAGTATTTTGTTATACTAACATATTTGCAGGATATTTGAGCATTGAGACTCTTGCACCTTTGAGCGATGAGGCACGTGCATATTTGAGCATTGAGGCTCTTGATATTTGAGCGTTGATGCTCTTGCATATTTGAGCGATAAGGCTCTTACATTTTTTTGAGCATTGAGGCTCTTGGATAGAATTACCAATGGAGACTATCTTTCAGAGAACTTGTGGATGTAACTTCCAAGAGCTTATGGATGGGATCTCTTGTGGAGGATATTTACACTTTGAGGTTAGTGTTCTATTTTGAATTTACATCTTGTGAAGATGCTTCCACTATTAAAGTCCTAATGATGCTTCTTATGATTACAAAGATCTATTAAAGATCTATTGTTATGCTAATTACATAAATTTGAGATCTATTATTGAAATAATGCTATGTTTAAAGTTGAAATCTATATGAGATTATTGTTTACATCATGCTTCTTACCTCTCATTTCATGTGAATGATGTTTGAATACTCTTACATCTTGTACTAGATGATATTACCGAAGTTGGGACATCTTGAGAATGGTTAATCACATTGATTACATCAAGTATGAATACATGATGATTAATATATATTATGTTGTGTTATGTTTCCTTTAATGGTTCCATATTCATTGAGAATGAAATGTAGTGTGAAAAAGATTTTGTGATTAAATTATGCGATTTATTTGAGCTTCCCTCAAGACCAAGAGGGAGTGTTAGTATTTATGGCGTTTTCAAAAAGATCAAATATGTTGAAATAAATAACAAATAATGAATCTCATAATTATTGGATATTATATTTATTTTGATATGGGACAACTTGTTTATCATATCCTTTTTTGGAAAGGACGACTTGTTTATCATGTCCTTATAATTGAAAGGAGGGACAACTTGATTAATGGTCATTATATTTGTTGATAAGACCACCCTGGTGCTGAATAATCATTAATTGTTAAATGTCGACTTGCATGTGCAAGTCGGCTACCATGCCTTGTTAAGGAGTCCCCTATTGGATACATATATATGTTGAGTTATGTTGTGAATTAGACAAGCATCAAAAACATAACATGCGAGCCTAATTCACACCATAGTAGCAGTCAACAAATTCCTACTAATCTGATCCAAAGCAATTACATTTTCATACTAAATATTGCAGCCATTTCTAAAGGAAGTAGAGCAGATCTAGAGCAAATTGTAGCAGACTTGAGTGAATTATAGCAGACTTGAGGAGCGAATTGTAGCAAAACCTGAGGAGAGAATTATAGCAGACTTGAGGAGCGAAATATGGTAGACTTGAGAGGTGAAATATAGCAAATTTGGAGCAGACATAAAAGTTGAATTATAGCAGCTTGAAGGCATCATTAAGGAGACCCTACAGCAAAACCGGGTATAATCTATTCTTTTATTTATCTATATTTTGTATAGGACCAAAATCTTAGCTTTGAAAGATCATCTATAGATTGAAATTTCCTTTCAAAGTCTAAAATATTAACACATTTGAGGCATAGAGATAAATTGCAAGTTGGATTAGTCCTTTGTGGTCACCAAGGTAATTGGTGAATTGTTCCTGACAATGCTTCTGCATTATGGTCCATCATAGCATTCTTTGTTTGATAAACAAGGATAGTGTGAAATATATATGTGTTTCCTCATCCTTGTCTAATTGGTCTTCCCTCCAAAGAAGTTAAAATCCTATTGGACTAACATTGAATTGCATAAATGATTGATTTTATGCATTTAGAGCACAGGAACAATTGATGATACTTGAATGTATATTGTCCCATAAAGTTGTACATAAGGATCTTCTTTGTAGTAGACTCTATTGCCCAAGTGAACAAGGCATTGATCTTTGAGATCATTGGATTCATAGTTGAAATTAGTGACTCTTTTCTATATTTCTTCTTGCAAGCATCAATCCAATTATTGAAACATTCTATATAAACATTTTATTATTTCAAGCATTCTTATTTTCAAGCATTATATATTCAAGCAATTTGTATTTTCAAGTATCATACATATTGTTCAAGTTGTGCATTCTGAAGGTCTTCCTGATTTCTTGCCATTTGGAAGAGTCTTTGGTTGCATTTGTGATCAAATTATCTGCTATAAAAATCCTAAGGCCGGAGGAGTTGGATTAGGAATAGGTATACTCACCTTGGTCCTGCAAAGCCAGAAGTGTAGGGGAATTGGATCTTTTAAGACTATTCCTGTCAGTTGGCCAAATTGAGTTGAAAGATTTCAGCATTGAGTAGGCAAGCTCATAGGATTTCCAACCAGTCAATTTGAGTACCAACATGGAGCTATGGAGCCATGTGATGAACGTCTATAATAACCTCTCATTTTTTCAATACTTGAATCCGTTTTTTCCTAGTGAAATTCTTTTTACTGCCCCAAAAACAATCAAGTGCATTTAGTGAAAAGTTGCAATATATCATAACTTTTATTCTATTAATCTTGGGCACGAACCATTAGCGCCAACACATCCAAGTGGTTGTGTTATGTCAATCCTAACCACGATTTAGTTGTCGGGTTTCTCGAACATTCTAGACCCCACTATGCCAATGCATCCTCGTAAGTGCCCAAAGTGCAAAAACTAATAAAGTTTGATAGGAAGGGCTTCTCAAAATCTATGGCACATACAAATGTTGTGTTTGAAGCTAAGTGGTTATGTGATGACCCTATACAATAAAATCTCTCAATTTTCCTAGATTTTAATCCATTTGCTTGTGGCGAAAGATTTTTTGCTGTCCCAAAAATTGTCAAGTGCATTTTGTGAAAAGTTATTATACGGTATAACTTTCGTTTTGTTTGTCCTGGGCATGAACTTAAAGTGCCAACATGTACAACTGGTTTATGCCAGGCATGCCCCTATTTCACTCACTAAGTCACCCAAACATTCCAAGCCACACTATGTCGACACATCCTCTTAAGTGCACAATGTGCAAAATCTCCCAAATATTGATGTTGCATTTCTCAAAATTTGTTGCACATATGAATGTTATGTCTAAAGCTACAGGCTTGTGCAATGACCCTCTACAATAACCTCCCTCAATTTTCCAACATTCCAAACCATTTGTTGATGGTGAAAGTTTGTATGTTGCCTCAAAAACTATCAAGTGCATTCAGTGAAAAGTCGCAATATAGTCAAATCCATTTTCTCGTGGCTAATTTTTTCTACTGTCCCAAAAATTGTTAAGTGCATTCAGTTGAAAGTTGTAATATAGTAGGGTTTGGGGCCTAGCTTTATTAGTGAGAGCTTCATGTGGTAACGCACGAGGTCACGAGGTCTAGTCTCCTCCCAATCCACATGTACTGGAGGACGTCTCGGTCCAGTGTCATTGGCCACATTAAAAAGTTTACCTAGCACACTACAGTTGAAATATAGTATAGCTTTCATTATCTTCATCCTTGACATGAATCCTCAACACCAACACATCTGGGTGGCCAGGTTTTCAACAAGGATGCCCATGTTTCACTTGCCAAGTCAATCGAATGTTCTACGCCACATTATGTCAGTGCATCCTCTTAAGTGTCCAAATTGCAAAAAATAGCAAACTTTGAGGGGGAAATTGTCAAAATCTATGGCACATACAAATGTTCCATCTTAAGCTATAGGTTCATGTGATGACCCTTTGTAATAACCTCTCAATTTTTCAAGCCTCACATACATTTTCTAGTTGCAAAAGATTTTTTGCTGCCCCAAAAACCATCAAGTACATTTAGTAAATATTTGCAATATAGCATAACTTTCATTTTATTCATCCTAGGCATGAGCCATCAACACCAACATGTCTGAGTGGTCGTGTTTATACTAGGAACGCCCCTTCTTTTGCTCACCAAGTCACTCAACAATGCACATCACACTATGTTAGTACATCGTCTTGAGTGGCCAAAGTGTAGAATCTACCAAACTTTTACTATGCGTTTCACGGAAGCTATGGCATATATGAACATTTTGTCTAAAGCTACAGGGTCATTTGATAACCCTCTACAACAACATATCTCAATTTTCCAATACTCAAATCTATTTTCTCATTTTAATAGTTGTTCTAACTTCTACTACCCCAAAACCCGTCAAGTGCATTCAGTGAAAAGTTGCAATATAGAATAACTTTCATTTTGTTTGTTATAGGCATGAACTGTCAGTGTCGACATGTCTGAATGGCTGAGTTTATGCTAGGCATGCCCCTATTTCACTCACCAAGTTGGTCAAACATTCCCAGAAACACTATGTCAATGCATCCTCTTATGTGCCCTAAGTGCAAAACCTACCAAAATTTGACAAGCTATATCTCAAAGAGGAACAAACAAATATTTTTCTTTAAGCTACAAGGTTTTGCAAGGCCGCTCTACACCAACCTGTCTTGGATTTTGAAGAATTGAAACCATATGGCTATGGAAAACATGAAACTATTGCACAATAATTATCTGATGCGGGAAATCCTGTTATGTCCTTGGCAATCCTATGTCGCAAAAAAGATGTTTGAAGTTTTCTGTGTTGCTCGGTTCCTTCTTTGACCAAGTTGGTTCGGTGTTGCTCGGTTCCTTTGCTTTCCAATGTTGGTCGGTTATCTCTTTGGCGCTCGGTGAATTTCCCTAGCACTCGGTGATGCTTGTCTTGCGCTCGGTTTCCTTGCTTACTGAGTTGTTTATTTTAGATTTTTGTTGAGGCCGACTTGTGCATTTAAGTTGGGTTGGGGATTTAATGTTGGTATCTATCATTGTGAAGCGTGTGGACCTAGATCTGGTCGTTCCTTCCGTTAATGCTTGATCTAAAGGCCGACTTGATTCGGTAGCCTCTTGTATAAATGTAGTTGTTTAGTTAGAGTTTAGGAGTCAATCAGTGTAGATAGAAGATAGGAGATAGAAAATTAGAGATTGTTGGCAGATCCTCACATGTTGGAGGACTTTTGTACTTGATTGTAATATATGGCCTAAACCGGGAAGGCCTTAAAGCCCGGCATGTATGAATCAATTGAAGATAATATATGAAAATATCTGCATTCTCTCTCTCACTATTGTGTGTTGTTGCTTCCACGTGTGATCTCTGCAAGGTGGATCTGGTTAGGGTGTGCCTTTGGCCCCTCTCCCCATCCTTCCTTGCGTCAGGTGGTATCATAGCGAGGTTATATCTGGATCTTGGTTTGCGAATCTAGGTTTGAGGGTTCCTTCTTGTCAAACCCTAGTAGAATTGTTGTAGGGTAGCAAATTGTGATCTGGCCTGCAATCGCAAAGGGTTTCAAGATGGTTCGTGGGAGGCGAGATGTAGATCCAGGATTGGCAGACATGTTGAGACAACTTGCTGCTAGATTAGAAGCTGTTGAAACAGTCCAAAGAAGAGGAAGACATCTTGAAGATGTTAGTGATGATAAAATTGAGGAAGAACAAGGTGATGTAGAACCTGCACCAGCGCTGGATCAAGGTGAGGAAATATTGTTGAAAGCTTTGACAAATTTGAAGTCTACACCACACTTTAATCCTCCTGAGTATAGTGGAAAATTGGATTTTGATGAATTGGTGGATTGGATCACTGAGATGGAAAAGTATTTTGAATATAAAAATGTACCTAAGGAAAACAAGGGGAAAATTGCAAGCACAAAGTTGAAAAGTCATGCATCCTTATGGTGGGAACATCTGCAGTTGGACAGAAAGAGGAAAGGCAAAGACAAAATCAAGGTATGGAATAAAATGGTGAATAAATTGAAAGGGAAGTTCTTACCTTGTGATTATCAAATTAACCTAGTTAGGCAAATGCAAAGTTTGAAGCAGAAAGATAGCTCAGTAAAAGAATATACTGAGGAATTCTATAGACTAGATATCAGATCTGGACATGATGAAGATGAGGTGGAAAGAATTGCTAGATACCTGAATGGTTTGAGAGTTTCTATCCAAAAAGAAATCAGTTTGGTCAAATTGGAGAACATTGAAGAGGCTTATCAATTTGCATTGAAAGTTGAGGAGAAATTGAACAAGAGACATAAGCAAAGACAAAGAGGTAGAGGTGGTAGATTCCCTAGAGGAAGAGGGAGATCTTATGGTGAAAATAGTAGATCTGAACCTGAAAAGACAACTCTAGATAAAGGCAAGGCCGAGTGGAAAGCTGAAAGTTCATCTAGAGGCAGAGGAAGTAACTACCGAGGTGGTTATAACAGAGGTGGTTTCCGAAGAACTTGTTACAATTCTGGAGGACATAGATCATTTGAGTGTAGACATGCAAGTAAGAATGTCGGTAACAATAGAAATGTTTTGGTGCAACAAGGGTCACCAAATGAACCTGAGAAGGAAAATAATTCGATGGTAAGGAGAGCACTTTGCAGTGAAAATAATAAGGAAGATCCGGTAAGGAAAAGTTTGTTCAAGACCAGATGTAGAGTTTCTGATGAAGTTTGGAAGGTAATCATTGACAGTGGTAGCTTAGAGAATCTAGCATCTGCGGAAAAGGTCACAAAGTTGCAGTTGAAAAGGTTGGAACATCTGAAGCCCTATCAGATTTCATGGATCAAATATGAGCATACACTCTTGGTAAGTGAACAATGTTATGTGAATTTGAAAATTGGAAAGTACTATGATAAGGTGTTATGTGATATCATGCCTATGGATTGTTGTCATATTTTGTTGGGTAGACTTTGGCAATATGATAGACATGCTATATATGATGGGAGATTGCATAAATATACTATTTGGGCTGATGGGAGAAGACAAATCTTGTTACCTTTGATTGAAGAACCCGTTAGTAATGTTTGCACATCTGTGAAAGTTTTCTTGATGGAAGGAAGAACGTTTGTTAAGGATTTGAAGAAGAATGATGTATGTTTTGTTGTGATTCCTAACAAGTCGAGTAAGAAAACAAAAGATAGTGTCCTTGAGGAGATTGATAAGTTACTCACTGAATACAGTAAAATCATTTCTTATAATGTACCTGGTGGTTTGCCACTGAAGAGAAGCCTTGATCATTGAATTGATCTTATCCTTGGAGCTAGTTTACCGAATAAGGCACCACATCGGCTGACACCTACCTAGAATCAAGAATTGAATCGACAGATTCAAGAATTGTTGCAGAAAGGTTTGATCAGAGAAAGTTTGAGTCCTTGTGCAGTACCTGTTGTATTGGCACCTAAGAAGAATGGAGAATGGAAAATATGTACCGATTCCAGAGCAATTAACAAGATAACAGTAAAATATAGGTTTCCTATACCGAGAATGGATGACATAATGGACAGTTTGACTGGAATAAAGTATTTTACCAAAATTGATTTGAAAAGTTGATATCATCATATCAGAACCAAAGAAGGTGACGAATGGAAGACTGCTTTCAAGAGAAAAGAAGTTTTATATGAGTGGTTCGTTTTGCATTTTGGTTTAACTAATGCACCGAGTACTTTTATGAGAGTGATGAATGAAGTTTTGAAGAAACTCTTGGGTAAATTTGTGATTGTTTATCTTGATGATATTCTAATATTCAGTAAGACCAAAGAAGATCATTTGTTGCATGTTAAACAAGTATTGCAGAGATTGAAAGAAGAAAAGTTGTTGATAAATCTGAAAAAGTGTTCATTCATGAAAGAGGAGATTGTGTATTTCGGATTTGTGATTTCAGCTGATGGTTTGAAAATGGATCCTGAAAAAGTTGAAGCTATTTTTAATTGGCCTACACCTGAGAATGCTAGTGAGGTAAGATCATTTCATGGTTTGGCAAGTTTTTACCGAAAGTTCATTAGGAATTTCAGTTCAATATGTAATGCTATAACTGATACTATGAGAGGAGATAAAAGAGAACTCAAGTGGACACATGAAGCTGATAAAAGTTTTGACACTTTGAAGCAAAAGGTTGTTGAATTGCCTGTTTTGGCATTGCTTGATTTCAATAAGGTATTTCAAGTGGAATGTGATGCAAGTGGAAGTGCAATTGCAGCTGTATTGAGTCAAGAAGGTAAACTTGTTGCTTTCTTTAGTGAAAAGTTGAATGATAATGCTATGACTGATACTATGAGAGGAGATAAAAGAGAACTCAAGTGGACACATGAAGCTGATAAAAGTTTTGACACTTTGAAGCAAAAGGTTGTTGAATTGCCTGTTTTGGCATTGCTTGATTTCAATAAGGTATTTCAAGTGGAATGTGATGCAAGTGGAAGTGCAATTGCAGCTGTATTGAGTCAAGAAGGTAAACTTGTTGCTTTCTTTAGTGAAAAGTTGAATAATGCAAAAAGGAAATATTTTGTGTATGATCAAGAATTTTGTACTATTGTTCAAGCACTGAAGAAATGGAGACATTATTTGATACCGACTGAATTTGTGTTGTATACCGATCATAAGGCTTTACAGTATTTGGGTAGTCCGAATAAGTTGAATTAGAGACATATGAAATGGGTTGAGTATTTGCAAAGTTATACATTTGTGATAAAGCATAAGAGTGGAGTCACTAACCGGGTTGCTGATGCATTGAGTAGAAGGAGATCTTTGATGACCGAGATGAAAATTGAAGTTCTTGGCTTTGATGACATGAGAGATTCTTATGAATTTGATCCTGATTTTTCTGAGCAGTGGAGAAAGTACAAAGCACCTATAAAAGATCAACCGAGTACTAAATGGGACAAATATTTTATGCAAGGAGGTATGTTGTTTAAGGGTATTCAGTTGTGTATACCGAGAGGAGCAATGAGAACTAATTTGATAAAGGAGAAACATAGTAGTGGTTTGGCTGGACATTTTGGAGTTGATAAGACATTGAATTTGCTTAAGGAGAAATACTTTTGGCCACAGTTGTATAAAGATGTTCAAAAATTTGTAGAAAGTTGTGGAATTTGTCAAGTTGCAAAAGGAGTAAGTCAGAATACTAGATTGTATACACCGATTTCAGTTCCTGAGAAACCTTGGATTGACATCAATATGGATTTTGTTCTTGGCTTACCGAAGAGAGTAAGAGGTAATGATTCTGTATTTGTTGTTGTAAATAGATTTTCTAAAATGGCACATTTTGTACATTGTAGAAAGACATTGGATGCAGTACATATAGCAAATCTTTTCTTTAAGGAAATTGTCAGATTGCATGGATTACCGAGGAGTATTATCTCTAACCAAGATAGTAAATTTGTTGGATACTTTTGGAAGACCCTTTGGAGAAAGTTTGGCACCGGGTTGAAATATAGTTCTACATTTCACCCACAAATTGATGGACAGACAGAAGTTGTGAATAGAAGTTTGGGAAATCTTTTGAGATGCTTAGTTGGAGACACACCAAGTAATTGGGATTCTGTGTTGGTACAAGCGGAGTTTGCATACAATAATTCAGTGAATAGGAGTACTAGAAAAATACCTTTTGATATTGTAAATGGTATACAACCGAGAGGTATATCTGATTTGAGGGATATTGCTGATGAAAGAAAGAGAAGTGTTGAAAGAGTAAAGTTTGTTGAGTACATGAAGACATTACATGAAGATGTGAAACAGAAGTTGGAAGTAAGTAATCAGAAATATAAAGATAGAGCTGATAGATCAAGAAGACAAGACTTTTGCAGTCGGTGATGAAGTAATGGTTCATTTGAAGAAAGGCCGATAAATTGTTGGAAAATATGGGAAGCTGAAAATGAAGAAGTTTGGACCTTGCAAGATACTGAGGAAATTTGATAGTGGAAATGTATATGAGATTGAATTACCTGATGACATGGATATATCACCTATATTCAACATTGCTGATTTGTATGAGTATCATGAACCTGATGAAGACATGACAATACCGATGGATTATCCTAAGATCAGATGGAAGAAGTTGAAAAGATTTTGGAACAAAGAATTGGCAGAAGTACAAGAGGAAAATAGTATATGGAATATCTGGTAAAGTGGAAGAATAGACCAATTGAAGACAGCACATGGATTTCACAATCTAAGTTGGATGTAGCTCGGATCATACCTATTTCATGATTCGAAGAATCATTCAAAATAACCCCAGGTGTCTGATGTAGGAGCATCTCGGGTCCTTGGCAATCTTGTGTCACCAAAAAGATGTTTGAAGTTTTCTGTTTTGCTCGGTTCCTTGTTTAACCGAGCTGGTTCGGTGTTGCTCGGTTCCTTTTCTTACCGGTGTTGGTCGGTTATCTCTTTGGCGCTCAGTGAATTTCCCTGGCACTCGATGATGCTTGTCTGGCGCTCGGTTTCCTTGCTTACCGAGTTGTTTATTTTGGATTTCTGTTGAGGCCGACTTGTACATTTAATTTGGGTGACGGATTTAATGTTGGTATCTATCATTGCGAAGCGTGTGGACCTAGATCTGGTCGTTTTCCGTTGATGGTGGATTTGAAGGCCGACTTGATTCGGTAGCCTCTTGTATAAATGAGGTTGTTTGGTTAGAGTTTAGGAGTCAGTCAGTGGAGATAGAAGATAGGAGATAGAAAATTAGAGATTGTTGGCAGATCCTCACATGTTGAAAGAATTTTGTACTTGATTGTAATATATGGCCTAAACCGGGAAGGCCTTACAGCCCGGCATGTATGATGTTAGCAATATGAGTTGCCATTAGTGTATTTCACAAACACCATTCACACTGGTAAAGGGTCACCGGTCACTTACATTACTCTAGACACCACCGGTAGACTAAGAACAGATTGTATGCAATGGTTGACTATACCAATAGATACACCGGTAGACCAAACCAAGTACACAGTACCGGTCTTATGTTGCATACAAGAACGAACCAGGTATAAAGGGTATACCGGTCTAACTGCAAGAAAGATCCTATCCGGAATTTATGGATCTGTTTGAGTTAAAAGCCTGATTATACGGGACATCCACCGCTCAGAAGTGGAGTTAGCTTTTTAACAAGAGTTAGGTTTATTTCTACGGATGATCTCAAGGTAAACTCCAGATCAAATTGCATAGCTTTTATGTGTTGCATGAGTTATGGTTAAGTTTACAGCCTAGCAGTTCTATGAGTGAAGAGGTTCACTCTTGTATAAATATAGGTCATAGGACGCAAGAATGTTGTTGTTGGTTATTGGTGATTGCATACAGCAAAGGAGAGACATCTTCTGAGAGAAGAGCTACAAACACAGAGGTAGCAGAGATCAACAGCCAGGCAAACCGAGAAAGAGGTATGATCTAATCAGACATTCAGTGTCATAACAGATCATTGCTTTTATAAGTAGTTAAAGCAAATTGAAATCCCTTCATTAGGGTGGACCTAATCAGTTCGTTGTAAAAATCCCCTAACAAGGTAACATCTTTTTGATGTTCAAAGTCCTGTAACCAAGTAGCTCCTAACAGGGTTTAGATCTTTTGTAAAATCCCTTAACCGAGTAGCACTTTAACCAGTGCTTTGTAAGCTCCTAATAGGGTGCCTTCATTCTACAGTAGTAAAGTTGTGAGCTTTGTCTCACCGTGGTTTTTTCCTTCTGACCAAAGGTTTCCACATATAAATGCTTGTGTTGATCTATGTGATTCCTCCATGCTTGTAAGTGTTTGCTTTATTATGCTTATTAGTAAGGATAATTAAAAAAGTTTGCAATTACACTCACAAACGAAGTTGTTACTGATTCACCCCCCCCCTCTCAGCAACCGGTTTAGTGATATCAATTGATATCAGAGCGCAGGCTCTCATATATAAAGCCTAACCGCTTGAGAGAAAGATCATGGAGGGTTATCGGTATCAAAAACAGTTGGAGGAAGCCAACGACATCATTGCTGATGTTACCTTACCGGTTACTAAGAGGGGGGGTGAATCAGAAAATACTAAACCTTATTGTTTAAAACTTGTAACCAGATTCTTGAATGCAAAGTAGAAAGTCAACAGTCATTCACAAGCATAAACTGAATCACACAAACCCTCGGTTAGAGAGAAAAAACCACGGTGAGACAGAGCTCACTTCACTAGTTCTAAACGAAGGTGCCCTATTAGGAGCATACAAAACACTGGTTAAGGTGCTACCCGGTTAAGGGATTTTTACAAAAGATAGTTTAGGATCTAAGCCCTATTAAGAGCCGCCTGGTTATAGGACTTTGAACATCAACAAAAATGTTACCCTATTAAGGAATTTTTACAACGAACCGATTAGGTTCACCCTTTTAGAGGGATTTGTATATGATGAAATACCTTTCAAAAGCAGTGATCTATAATGACACTGATTGTCTGATTAGATCATACGTGTAGATTTCTTCCCCTGTTTGCCTGGTTGTTGATCTTCTTTTCTTCCTTCACCTTTGTGCCTATAGCACTCCTCAGAAGATATCTTTCCTCTTCTCTCTGCGATTTCCACTTATCAACAACAGCACCATACTTTGCATCCTATGACTAATATTTATACAAGAGTGATCCTCTTGACTCATAGAACCGCCAGGGAGTAAAGTTGACCATAAAATATGCAATGCAAGAAAGCTGTGCATTTTGATCTAAATTTTATCTTGAGATCATCCGTAGAACTTAAAGCTAACTCCTGTTGAAAGATTAACTTCACATCAGAGTAACGGATGTCTCGCATAATCAGGCTCTTAACTCAAACTGTTCCACAAAAACTGGACCGGATTTTTCTATCAGTTAGATCGGTACCGGACCGATACTGAGTACTTGGTTCAATCTACAGGTTTATCTAACTACTTAGTTGACCAGTGTCATCTAAGTAATGCGAGCGACTAGTGATCTTCGACCGGTGTGAATGGGTTTGATGAAATACACTAATGACAACTTAAATTGCTAACAATTGCCTCTCTAGAGAATAGATTGAGGAGATCCATTGCAAAAAAGAAAGGAGCTAGCTATACAGCTCAATGAGAGCAATGAAACTATTGATGAGCTCTTTGGTCAAAGCGGATCTGATGAAGAAGCAGTCTCTGAGCTTATGGATAAGAACCAGATCCTTACCAGTTAGATTGCCAATTTCAAAAGGGAGCAAGAAGAGAACAATCTATTATCTTTTGCTGCCTTGCACAATCTATTATCTTTCTGTGCTGCCTTACACAATCTATTATCTTTCTTTGTCGATTTTCTCTAACCCTTGCTTTTGTAGCATATAGGCTCACTCTTTTTTTCTCGGCAAAATGAAGGCAACTTTTATTCTTGATAGTTGTGTTGCTTTGACCGCCTGAAATGCACGACCTAATCTTGAGATCCTTTGATTACATTACTCAGCAGAGTACTGGTTCGCTGAGCGTTGAGCAAACATCCGATACATTCCCTAGCTTTATGAAGAAAGCAATAGTTGCGTGTCAAGCAACTCTCCTTCATAGGAGATAACTCCTTGATTTAAAGCCACTGAATCCGACTTTAAATCCTTCAGCCGCACCTCAAGAAACCATTGATTCCGGCTTTAAATCTTTTACCTGCGCCTCAAACCGATCACCAAGACAACTCAAGATCACTCGGATTTACTGCAATAAATCAGGTCAAGAAGAGTTGGTTGGAACAAACAGTTGACTATGACTTCCTCGGTTCATACCGGAGTCCTATAATATATCGGTTGAGTTCTTCATGCTATAAACAGGTAAGAGTTTGTTGCTGTCTCTTTCTTGGCTTACCGGTTAGACATCCTAGGTGTGCTTCCTTTTGCGCGGATTACCGGTTGCACTATCCCGGTTCTGTTATAGACATTAGTTGGATATGCTTTTATTTGTACTTGTCTATACCGGTTGAAGGTCGGTCCCGGTTTCACAACCTCTCTTGATGAAGAGTTCCCTCTATAGAGACAACAAATCTCTATCCTCTTTTGCCAATCAATGACAACACTCGGACCGGTAGAGAGCTTACCAGTTAGTGATGCCAACATATCAACTCAAGGAACAAAAGAAAATCCTTGAAGAATGAAACCCTGAGAAGATACAATGAAAGTTCGGTCAAGCTTGATGAGCAACTCCAAGCTCAAGGAAAGCACAAAGATCACACCGGTCTTGGATTCACCGGTGAAATCACCAAAGAAAATGGTGAATCTTCTGGTGTCAAGACAAGCAAGAAAGCAAAGAAGAAGCCAGTGACACATAAAGGCAAGAAGACCTCTAACATATCTTGCAATCATTGTGAGAAATCAGGTCATAGAACAAATAACTACAGGAATGCACCGGAAAAGCCAAACATCAGCCACTGCAAGAACTGCTGCAAATATTGGCTCAAGGCCAACAAATGTTGGTCTAGCCCCACATCTATGTCCAGCAGAAGCAAGGGAAGCTTTAAGGGCTATTGTTATGCATGCAACAAGTTTGGACACAAGGCTGAGGAATGCAAATCAAAAACAATGGCATTCAGATCTCCGAAACCGGTATTCACCAAGAAAAGCAAGAACCAGAACACAACTAACTATACAAACAATGGGATGCATGGCAACAACGATACATGGATCAAAAACAATGGCATTCAGTCCAGTAACCTAAACAACATATCGGGTGGAGGCATACATGCGGCTCACCGAATAATACATGATAATGAACAGTATGATATGTGCGGAATGCTAAGAGGACAGATTTTTGAGAATATGAAGAAGCTAGGCATTGTCAAAAAGAAATCACTGAAATTTGGCATACTTCTGATGTCTTTATTTTTACTATTCTAATTTCTTCCCTGGAATAGGAAAAGTGACATGGGCGACAGATCGACCGGTCATGATGCAAATTAGTGATATGGCTAACCAAGTGGGAGACAAGTTAGGCAAGGCAATGACCGATTATTTCGAGGCCTTTCAGCTAAAAATGCATGCCAGACAAAGAATTCCGTCAACTATTGTTGACCTCTACAAAGAAGAGGTATGTTTTCTGGTATCAACTGACTTCTGCATCATTCAAACAGTAGAACCAAGAGATGAGTATGCACCGGAGCTTGGTTATGAGATCACCACAAAGACTGCAAAGGCATATGAAGAGGCCCTGCAGGAAGCACACCTGTATCTCGACGCTCAACGGTTTGGAACCTATGAGGAAATAGAGAAAAATCTAAAAAGAGGACCAATCAAGAACGTTTATGTGAAAAGAACGCCTACACCGAAGAAGAGACCGGTGACTACACCAGCTAGGGCACAAAAGAAGAAATCTCAACCAGTGGCAAGCACACAAGAAGAAGAAGCTGAAGAAACTGAGTCTAAGGACACAGTTCCTTTAATCAAAAGGAAGGAGGGTTTAAGCAAACCGGTGAAGGAGCCTGAAGTAAGACCAAAAAGACAAAATCTTAATGCATTTGTAGAAGGAATAAAGAATACATGAAGGTTAGGACAAGTGGCCAGAAGGTATGATTTAAGCAATGAAGAAGATAGAAGTAAGATTGAAGAAGGTTTAGTTTACTGCATGTACAAGTTTAATCTTTCTCCTTCTGAGATTCAAAAGATTGTATCAAAAGACCTATATGAGATACTTGAAGCCAGGTGGGAAGCCTCAATGGATAAGGAAAAAGAGCTTCGAATACGTGCTCTGTTGGAAGTACAGAATCACCTCACTCTGGAGGAAGCTACTCAGCAAGCTGAACTTCAAAAACAAAATTTTCTAACGAGGAGGATCAGTCAAGTGCTTATTGGAGAGGTAGATAAGGTTCATCAAGAAGGTGTGTCTACCTGGACCAAACTTCTCCAGACTCAGCAAAAAGCAGAGGAAGCACGCCAAAGATCTACAGTTCCACCAATTCTTGACACTGGGAAAGGAAAAGGTGTATTCGGAGCAGAGAAACCGGTCATTGTTGACATTAGTGATGAACCAACCAATCCAACACTTCTAGTTTCTCCAGAAAAAGGTAAGGCTCGCACAATGACTGTCAATGATATTGTAGTTGAAGTTACAAATTTTTGAGAAATAGATAATGCAGCCAAATGGTATAGTATATTAGCTAAGGAGGACAAACAGGAAATTGAAAAAGCTCTTGTTGAAAGTACTAGATTTCATCAAAACTCCTAGGGATTATAGGGGCAAGTTTTCACCTGAGTTAAATAGTAAGCTTCAAACAAAATGGAGAACCGGTCTAGAAATAAACTCAAAGATCAATAGGGAAGCGCTGGAAAAAGCTAGACCTGGTCTAAGTGACAAGAGAGTAAAGCTTCTATTAGAAGAAGTATCTATGAATCTGGATACAAATTACAAAGTCGCCAAGATTCTCAATGGATATGAGAATGAAGTCCTCAAAGAGACAGGTCCTACTCAGTACTTGATTTGGTTTTTGTTCCCATTCTTATCCTCTTCCCCTTTTTGCCTCCATAGGACAAAGGGTTTAAATTGGCATTTTGGCAAAAATGTCTTTGTAAATGACTTTTGCAGATGGAAGAAAAGTGTGCCATTGACCGATTACATGCTCTAAGTTTGATTGAGCTACTTGTAGAGAAACAATAATGTTCTCCATATCTTCAATAGTCTTATGTTTAGGTTCTTTGATGAGATTCTCAGCATCCTTAGGATAGGAGCTAGATACAGCTGAAATCCAATGATGTCTTGGATTCTCTTAGTCTGCTCCTCAGAAGTCTTTCTCAGAATGAGAGAAAGACTTGTCATTTCTCTGCTGTAGCTTGTTAAAGATCTTTTCTTGATGTCATAATGAGAAGACAAAGCTTTTTATGTCTTCTGTAGCCTTTGCTGACCTTTCTGTCAAATCTTGCATGAATGTATTAAAATTTCAAGTAGTGATCATCAAATTATTGCCAACTTGTAACTGCTGTTGAAGAATACTTAAAATGGTTGATACTGTTGCTTTTGAATCTGTAATCAGTTTATTGAGAATATCAATTCTCTTCTTCTCATAATGATCAATTGCCACTGTTTCTCGATCGGTCAAATCATCGCCAACAGCTATTGCCAATACTTCTAGCTAATCAATGACCGGTTCATCTTCATCGATGTCAGCATCCAGTACAAAGTTGTATAGAATGTCCTTTACTTTGGTCAGAACCATATCCTGTTTTCTTTTAGTGAGCTCCTTCAGCTGCCTTGTTGACATCTTGCTGATGTCTACCACTGTATCGGTGACCTTACTCCTTTTGTCTTCCTTTTCCTCGGCAAATGACAACTTTCTCTTAGATGAGGAGGAGCTTGGAACATCTGCTGTCTCTTTTTGCTTTTGTTCCTTTTCCAGTTGAGCTTGCTCGGTTTGTACAGGAATTTCTTGTTCCCGTTCCTTAATTGCTTCATCTCTTTGTAAGTTAACCTCTTCCGGTCTTGTTTGCTGTTGTGGAACTTCCCCTTCCTGTTGCACTTCTACTTCAGCCATAGCATCTTCCTCTTGATGCAAGTGCACTTCCGGTGGGACTTGTGTTTGTTGCTGTTCTTTAGTCGTATGAAGATTACCTATAGCAATTCCTTCATCACCTTCAAGTGATATGTCATTTGGAATATCAAAAGATTTTTCCAAATTGACAGGTTCACCAAAAGTGAACATTTCTGTGGGAACTTCCTGTTCACAAGTTATTGGATCTTGAGTTGTAGTGAACTAAACAGGTGGTTTATTTAATGTTGCTGTTTGATCTTTAGGACCTGTTGCTTCAAGAGTATTGAAGTCATACTGCTGCTCCGATGGAGGCAAAAAGGGGAAGAGGATAAGAATGGGAACAAAAACCAAGAGTGAAACAAAGGATAGAACAGGAAATAAGTCGATAAAGAGCAGACAGAGGACAGTGCAGAACATTCACCCAGAGCACTCAGACAGGGGAAGTGTTCTACAGACAAAGAGCACAAAGAGCAGTCGCACTCAGACAGGGGAAGTATTCTACAAACAAAGAGCAGTCTACAAAGACCAAGGTATTATCCATTTTTGTCTGAATGGCTTTGTGTATAATTTTTCCACCAATGACAAAGGGGAAGATTGTTAGCAATATGAGTTGTCATTAGTGTATTTCACAAACACCATTCACACCGGTAAAGGGTCACCGGTCAATTACACTACTCTAGACACCACCGGTAGACTGAGAACAGAGTGTATGCACCGGTTGACTATATCGATATATACACTGCTAGACCAAATCAAGTACACAGTACCGGTCTTATGTTGCATACAAGAACGAACCAGGTATAAAGGGTATACCGGTCTAACTGCAAGAAAGATCCGATCCGGAATTTATGGATCTGTTTGAGTTAAAACCCTGATTATACGGGACATTCACCGCTCAGAAGTGGTCTTAGCTTTTTAACAGGAGTTAGCTTTATTTCTACAGATGATCTCAAGGTAAACTCTAGATCAGATTGCATAGCTTTTATGTGTTGCATGATTTATGGTTAAGTTTATAGCCTAGCGGTTCTATGAGTCAAGAGGTTCACTCTTGTATAAATGTAGGTCATAGGACGCAAGAATGTTGTTGTTGGTTATTGGTGATTGCATAGAGCAGAGGAGAGTCATCTTCTGAGAGAAGAGCTGCAAACACAGAGGTAGCAGAGATCAACAGCCAAGCAAACCGGGAAAGAGGTATGATCTAATCAGACATTCAGTGTCATAACAGATCATTGCTTTTATAAGTAGTTAAAGCAAATTGAAATCCCTTCATTAGGATGGACCTAATAGGTTCGCTGTAAAAATTCCCTAACAGGGTAACATTTTTTTGATGTTCAAAGTCTTGTAACCAGGCAGCTCCTAACAGGGTTCAGATCTTAACAGATCTTTTGTAAAATCCCTTAACCGGATAGCACCTTAACCAGTGCTTTGTAAGCTCCTAACAGGGCGCCTTCATTCTACAGTAGTGAAGTTGTAAGCTCTGTCTCACCGTGGTTTTTTTCTTCTAACCGAGGGTTTCCATGTATAAATGCTTGTGTTGATCAATGTGATTCCTTCATGCTTGTAAGTGTTTGCTTTATTATGCTTATTAGTAAGGATAATTAAAAAAGTTTGCAATTACACTTACAAACGAAGTTGTTACTGATTCACCCCCCTCTCAACAACCGGTTTAGGGATATCATAGGAATCAATTGAAGATAATATATGAAAATATCTACATTCTCTCTCTTACTGTTGTGTGTTGTTGCTTCTGCGTGTGGTCTCTGCAAGGTGGATCTGGTTAGGGTGTGCCTTTGGCCCCTCTCCCCATCCTCCCTTGCGTCATTATCAAATGCATGCAATGTGTACTTCCAAAGCAGCCCTATTGTTGTTATGTTCATCCAAGGATTTAACCATTATTGCCAACACGTCAAGGTGGGCCTGTCTATGGTAGGCATACTCGTGTTTTGCACCCAAGCTCTCCCGAATGTTCCAAGCTACACTGAACCAATGCTTTCTCTTAAGTGCCCTAAATCCAAAACTTGCCAAAGTTTTACAAGTTGTATCTCAGAGATGGAGGCATAGACAAACATTTTGTTTGAAGCTAAAAGGTTGTGTGAGGCCCTTCTATAAAATCACTCGTATTTTGAAGACTCGGAACCATATGGCCATGGCGGGCATTTCTTGTTGCCCCAAAAATTATCAGATGCATACAAATTATCAGGTAGCCCAACTTTCATTTTGTTCATCCTAGGCGAGAGCTCTCATTACCAACATGTCAAGGTGGGCATATCTATGCTAGGAATAGCCCTGTTTTGCATCCCAGCTCTCCCAAACTTTCTGGGGTACACTATATCGGCATTTTCTCTTTAGTGCCAAAGCTATGGGGTTGTGTCAAGCCTCTCTACAAAAACCTCTCTCAAATTTTAAAGACTCAACCATATTCCATAATTATGTGTCAGTTCCAGTATCATTGCGTTGCTTGATCCTGAGTGCCACCCTTTTGGAGTTGTAATCGACTTCTTCATTTTTTGAGGAATTCTGGACATAATTTGCAAGCCACCCACAATTATTTGTTTGTGTGCCAACAACACAAGGAGCTAATTTACTGATTGTGGTCATCACTATTGATGACCGCCCCTATTTAGGCCTGGTGCCATCATTGATGGGGGATATTTTCAGCATCATACCAATATTTTCAGTCAATATTTTAATCTGCCAGCTTATAAAGAAAATTTCAACATCATCTAGGGCAATTTGTACAAGCAACTATTCCTACTTGCAAACATATTTTGTGGTGTCATTGGAAGTCTAGGTAAGCAACAACCTTGTCGAGGATCTTTGGCTACTATGCAGCCTCATTTCGGCAAATCCCAACAGCTTTTTGACTTCCAGACCCTGTTGCAGCCCTTTCAACTATTTTACAGTAGCTCAACACTCTGGATAGGGGTGTTTATCTGCCAAGGAGTGGTCATACAAATCAAAAAAATAAATCATTAACGTGTAGATCTACTTACCACACAACTACATTTGAGTAGAAATATATCATTTCCAAATCTGAATTTGTAATTTCTATGCTTGATATCAATCTATCTAATTGATTCAGCTGTTGCAAATAAAACAAATTTGAGTTTCAAGTGGATGTTTGGTTGTCTGATGTAAATATAGGTGTATTTAATTCCCCAGGGTTTCATAATTATTGATTTGTTTGCATTTTGAGGTTTCAATATATTATTTCCAGCCATTTCACCATTTATACAACACATATGAGCATAAACTATTCAGATCTAAACATCATTGCTTCCATAGTGTTTCATGTAGCCGCTTATTACACAGTAGTCATAATCAGCTAGTGTAAATGTGGTAATTTGATATCTACAAGTTGAATTTGTTGTATTTTCTACATTTGAAATTGTATGCCATCCATATAGAGTTTTAAAATAAGTTTACAGCTACTTGTTTCATTTTTCAATTTGTTGTTTTGGTTTTTTATTTGTTGCGAAAATCAAAAAATACAAGAAGAAAATCAAAAATTCTATAAATATCTTATTTGGGGACATTATGTTCTCTCCCCTCTCCCAAATTCATCACCCTTCACCACTCATCCAATGTTGACTGTGATGCTACCATTTTCCACCTGATCCCTATCAAATTACAAATTCACTTGTGTTCTTTCAAAAATCTATTAATCATGAAGGACTTTTTCATGCAGCCATTCAAATGAAAATGAATGAACTACTTCTTACCCTAATGCTGATCATGCTTCCTGATGCCACAAACAATCCAATTTCCAAACTCGTCTAGCCGTATTGTTCATGATAATATCAATAATACTCTAAGCAGATTATGAAAATACATGGGGGCATAACTCTCCCAAAAGGAGACTCACCAACATTCCATTATGTTAGTAGGAAACCCACAAGCTATTAGAGACGATCAAAAGATGACTTCATTTTTTGGCAAAGGAATAAAAAAGAAATTTTATGCTTAGGTTTTATTATCATACCTAACTAAATTGCATGGAAGCCATAGTGAAGATACTTGATATCAAATCAAAATCAGTTAGGCCTCAAATATCTCAGCATAATTTAAGCAACAATAGACCTCATGTTGATGTGAAAGAGGTATTTTACATAGCTAGTTCATCACATGGGTCCTATTTCCACCAATTTCTTAGGGTACACATAGGATAATTATCACTTTATGTTTCAAGTCATAAGATTAATGCCAAGGGTACACAGGGACATGTCTCGTGTATTTTTGGCCCTTGTCATCGTCAAAGGGATGTTTCGCAGATGAGAGATGTCTTGGGACGTTTCCCAAACATCCCAAAAATGTCTCTTTTTTTAAGGCGACATCTCCGACTGGCATGGACGTCCTTGAAACACCAAGGCAACTACTAGCAATCCCCTTTTTTCCAGTGCTCAAAAAATAAAAAACATATTTTTGCCCTATAAATGCATTCTTTTCATTCTTGCTTCATTGCATCAATAATCCAACACTTTGTCCAGCTTATCATTAGAGTCATTCAATGAGCTAACCTCTCATACTCATTACTCATAGTGGCACTGACTCAAACTCTTGGGTTTAATTTCGATGAATTGTTGGTAGATGCCAATTAGAGGCAGCCATCATACTTTCTATTACTGTGTTTTTGGCATTTGTAACTGTCATTTTGACATTTGTAGTGCAAACTTGTAGCCTTTGGACATTTTGTTTTTATATCATATGCACATTGACTGTTTTACATTATGGAAGAAATTAAGTAGCTGTAGTACTATTGATTTATTTGACTCTCATCACTCGTGAACTCTATTGTTGTGTTTCACAAAGTATTTTTGATTCAATAATGCATATGTCAATATGATTGCATTTGCAACTTTATCATAATCTTATTTTATCCTATAAGATAATCTTGAGCCTAGATCTCAGCTTGGTTTATATAACCAAGCGGTTCCCTTTGTAATCTCAATTTCATTGTAAAATCTAGATCATTATTGCATATATGCATCCTTTGATAGAATTTAAATATTGTCTCTTAGTTGACCTCTCTTGCGCTCTCATACTTCTCAGGTGGCTCTAATTTGCAACCAAAGTTTGCATGGTATACTGCATGCTTTACCAACTACTACATGGTATCACAACTTTGGGGATCACTACTTATTAGTATATGTTAAGAGAGCTAGGTTGTGAATCTTCATAGATCTTGAAAAATTGAGTATGCCGTTCTCTTGCATTGATGATGATCAGCGGATCCAAAAAAAACTTAATAAATACCAATTTTGCAGAGTTCTTTTTTGTGGCTTATAATTGTACATTCATTTTGGAGTTTCTCAACACAAATCTAAGCTCACCATTGAAATAAGAGTATCCAAAAAAGTCTATTTTGCCTTTCGATTTATCTAAAATGGACATGTAAGGTCAAATCCAAAGGGATTTGAAGTTGGTTGTGTTGGCATGTGTTTGTCATTCACGTCAAATGGTGAGTTTGGTTGTCAAAACTTTGTCATTTGTTTGAACATTATTGAAAGTATTTGAATATTAAATTGTTCAACGAATTATATGGTGGTAGGTTGTGAAAAAAATGTCTTCTCATTAATAAGAATGACAAATTGGTCAAGATAACATTTTGTTATATATGACAATGTTAGTACAATGTTAGTGCATTGTCCAAGGGGGAGTTAGGTGCTAATAGATATAGTCAGCATATTCATGACAATGGTAGTACATGTTGGTTAGATTATATCAGATATTGGAGACAACTGAGATGATGTAGACAGGATGCTTCAAGAAAAATCTTTATAAATTACATATATGTTTATATATGTGTATACATGTGAGTCATAACAAACTCTTTTGGTATGTGATGTTGTGAGTTGATGCAAGTATAGTTTAGTATTAGTGCATATGTTCAAAGGTGAGTTTAATTTGAACGAGCTTCAATGTAGGAACATGTGTGTGTATTGGTAAGTTTAGTTCACATTCTGTGAACAGCACAAGTTGTTGAGGCTATATGTCATTTGCAAAAGATTGTTGATTGTCAAGATGCATTATATACTTTAGTACATTGACTTGAAGACTTAGTGCAGACAAATCAGTTGGAGTTTCTATCAAAGAGCTTGCATTGCAAGATTCTGTATTCTGTCAACAGAGTGACTGAAAGCTGTAATAGAATTGAAGTGACAAGTTGTAACAAAAATGGATATTCGTGGCAACATGGCGACAGGTACAAAACAAAACAGCAGTTACAAGAATATAACAACAGCAACAGGAATAGAACAGAACAGTTACAGGAACAAAATAGTAGTGAAAGGAACATAACAGAACCACAATGACAGGAACTTTATTTATTTGACTTAGTAATGCACAATGATGAATATTAATGATAGTGCAATTCCAAAGGTTGATTTTTATTATCTTAAATATGTGACCATTAGAAAATTACCTTTGGTGTATAATATTGGAAGGAAGTTTGAAAATCAGCTGAAAAACTACATTTATCAATAATTATTTTTGGTTGAAATTTTTTTCTCTCTTGATGGATGCCTGGAGAGTGATCTGTTGGCTAAAAGTTTTGTAAGTCACAATAACCACAATTTACAAAATGGTGACTTTAGGCAATGTCTCACGAGATTTTTCTCTCCTCTTACCAATAGGGGAGGCTCCCTTCTTACCATAGAAGGCTTCAATAGGAACTTAACTGAAATTACAATAAGGGCGGTTCTCTTTTATCAATACCTCTTTTTTCAGGAACAATTTTACAACAACTTATGAACAACTCAAAAACTGTAACAAAAAGTGCCTATTGCTACAATAATATTGATGGCTTAGGGGTTGATGTAAGAACAACACCAAAGACACCAATTTAGTTTATATAGTGGAATAGTTACAGAAACCTAAAGTTTCCTACACTTATCCTGAATAAGGATTTGATAATCTAAATAAACAGTAAGGTGCAAAGTCTCTTACTGAATATTCACTAAATTTAAAAGTACTTATAAATGAAGTGCAAAGTCTTTCAGCTCTAAGTATTTGCAGCCACTATCAATTATAGCAATTTTCCTATTTGGAGCACAAGGTCTTCAAAAGCTTGAATTGAACGCTCAAGAGAATTATGTAAAAAAAACTATAAGTTGAATCAAAGATAGATTAATCGATGCAATGTAAGAATACACCAATCAACCTCAAGTTTCACAACACAAAGTTTGAGAACACTTGCTTCTTTTATTCAATTTAGAAATCTTGTTTCAAGAAACACAAAGTTTTCAAGTCGCAATAAATTTTAGCAGTCTTTCTGCATAAAACAAAGGATAATATTTACAATAAGGCCACTACTTTATATTGGTGAGGAGAGGAGAAAAAGATGGAGAAAGAAAAGGAAACCCTTAACCACTTTTCACTTATTCAAAATCCCACTTTGACATATTCAAGATTACAAGGCTTAATGCACTTGCAATATGATTATATGTAGCTACCGTACAGGTAAGAGTTCACCTGTAATTACAACTTGCCTTCATCTTACATGCAATCTGTCAATAAAACTACACCTGTCTAGAAAGCATAGAAAATGACTAAGTCTCCCTAACACTTATGAATTGTCCTCAAATAGCATTAACGAAAGCCTCAAACTTGAGAAGAGACTCATGTACAATTGTGGGATCAGGTGCACCCGTGTGTTGTGCAATAACATACGCTTTAAGAATTGTGTTTTCACCTTTGGAAACATCCTTGTTGTACCCTCCAAGGTTGTCATGAAGACAATTTAGTAAAACCTTATAGCTTGTCAATTTATCAATGGAACTGAAATCAAAGTTATCTGCCTCAAGCTCTAGGCGAATTACTTTCGCGAACTTTATCATAATAATATCTGTAAGAACCCCCAAATCGGTCCTTAACTGCTGCAGATGTTTATCTCAATTTGTTGTTTGAAAGTTTATGATTTTTTGGATTTTCAACGGTTTTAGAAATAAAAAGTAAATATGCAATAATCTGAAATTCTGAAACTATTCAATTAACTGCTGCAACTTCTATTTATTTTTCAAATGAAATACAAAAGGAAATCAAGACAATCCTTTATTGGAAAATGATTAACAAAGGCAACTACAAAATGCATAAAAAACCTGGGAGAATAAACCAGCTGTTGCAGGAACTTATTTATTTCAACTCTACAATGTTGTGGCTGTAAATCTAAAAGAGGATAATGGCTGCGACTTATTCCTCCATAAATCTACAATTAAATACTATATTCTTCTTCCTGCTACTGAAACTAATACTGCTGAAGCACAAATAGAGTCTCTGGATGAAACTCTCTGAAATTCCAAATTCACTGGATATTTCACCAACTCAAATGGATACACACAGAAGAACTACGTTCTTCAATGGCAAAGCTGAAACCCTTCTCAGAGCTCGAAATCACAATGATCAATTTGCAAAATAACAATCGATAGCTCATTCTTCATTTCCCAAGCAAATATAGGCCTCCAAAACCCTAATCAAAAATCCTCTTCAAGGCTGCAATTTTATTTAATGAAATAACATTAAATAAAATCATTAACATTTAATTGAATTAAACTTAGGGAAAGCTTTTAATAATTCACCTCCAAAATAAAATACTCAATTGGCCACATTCGATGTGTTATAAACTCATCACTTAAGTGATTTAAATATAAAGTCAATTTAACTGTATATTAAATCCTTTGCCATTTAATTAAAATATATAACCACTGAAAACTGAATAACTACCTTAAAAATGAGAATTTGGCTTAACCATCTGGAACTGGAGTTGGTCTAATAATTTCCCATGTGATCAAATAATATTTCTAAAAATAGCAGGGGTCCATCTCTATGTCTCAAAAATAAACCCAAATATAGAAACCTTTGCTAAAAACAGAAAAATCCATATAACTGAGCCAAAAACAATCTCTTAAGCCAACTGAAAACACTGAACTCTGCCACTACTGAACCATCTGAAAACCATACCTTCATTGTGCCTAAAAAGACCCCCTATCCATGCCTACTAGCCTACAAGGATCCACTGATAGGCTAATCACTTACTAGCATGATGTCGCTAGCTAGAAGGGGACATCACAAGTCCGCCCTTCCTGAAATTGCTTGTCCTCAAGCAATCTCTACTGCAATGTAACTCCACTCCACTAGAGGTCCAAAAGATGAACTGCATCATGTCCCATACATCTCGAACCAACTCTTGTATTACCAACATAAACACAACTGCGCAAGGACAATCATCATGCCAACTATCCAACCCCTGTGCACATGAATAGTGCATCAAAATCAAAACATGTTCAAGAAGGCCAAGGATGAACCAATATACTCTCCGCACACTGAACATGCTCCAATGCTCAACTGTAAACCCTGTCTGAAATCCAGATCCACCCAAAGAATCCCAAACTCTACACTCAATGCTCAACTAAATATCCCAATTCACTCTGTAGAGTACTCCATACAAACCATGTGGCATCAACATAATACCATTGTATGCTACAACTAAGTCAACCCCAACCAAAGGAAGAAGCAATCCACTAGCTAGAACAATCCCTGGATCCCATAGGCAATATGGAAGTCTTCCAAAATAAACTTCCTTAGACTTTTGTTGTTCAACTTTGATCCCAATTTCACCATACCAAAATTGGTGAAGCCAGCCAATAGGACCCACCAAAACTGTAGTGCTAACCTTGTTGCCACCCGAGTCCCAATGCAAGTGAGACACATCTATCTGTACTATGGAGATAAGAACTCCTAAAGGTATCTGTATCACAACCACTATCTCCATCCTCTGCTAATCTATCATGGATATGATCACTTTGCAAGTAGCTCCCCACTAACTTGTAGCTACTGATTCCATCTACTAAAGATGGTGAATACCCATCCCACAAAGGACGGTATAATCCTGGAGCCAATCCACATCGACATATAACCAAATCCTCTACATGCGGATCAAAAGAAAAATGATAAGCACTCCTCACTATGTAGTTTCGGTAAAATGCTCTAATCTCGGTCAAGGGCTCATCACTAACAACTTGAGAATCAGGAGGTGGCTCCAACCTCTGACCCCGAATAACTGATTGGGCAAGATCATTGGTAACTCTCTCTACAAACCCAACCATGAAATTTTTGTGAGGGAGCATTGCAGTCAAAGTATCTACAATTGCTCCTACCAATTGCCAATTCTCGCGAGAACCTCGAATGAGAGTACCCTCAATGACTCCAAATGGTCCCTCCTGCAACTCTGGACTCTCAAGCAGGTATTCAATAAATGTATCTGTGCAATAGAAACGATATGATGCAAAATCAATCCTATCCTCTGAAACCTGCAGTTGATCACTCAAACCCTGTGATACAAGCTCTCTATCACCATCAACTGCAAGAGATGAGGTAACTAACCTAATTCTAGGAGAGGGAAACAAATCAACATGAGAGCTATACTCCCAACCAGATGACACTGTACCAACCCCCTATGCAAATGATGGAGTAGTTCCCTCTGCTAGAACACAAATCTCTAATAAATCCACCACTGCCACACAACAACTATCAATAATCTGTTCCGCATCATCTAACAACGTGTTGACCGCTCGAGAACTTGATACAACAAGAGGCTCTCTACAACTCTCAACCAAAGTACTCATCCCAATTGAGTCTATTGCACCCAAATTTGTAATGGATGTACCTACATCCTCACTACAACCTGTGAATATCAACTCATCACTAACAACCACTGTAGGAAGCTGAACTAAATCTATAGCTAGTGAAGGTTGTACTCAGATCAATTCCACGGTAACATCATCTAACTGTAACTACGACTCCTGAAGAGCCAGCTGAATGCTCTCCAATATCTCTGTAGTCACCTCAAGCTCATGAGTGAGTTCAACTACCTCTTCTTCCTTTCCCATCAATGCATCATAACAAGTGCAACCGCACTCAAGAAGGTAATCCCTGTCAGCTAATAACTGTAAGTAATTATATTTCATTATCCTTACAGCTTCTCGTAGTGAATGGATCTCTACAAGGGAAAGGCCACTATCACCATGCTCATCCAACATAGGAGTACCCCAACCACATATGGCTAACATCTAACAGGCAGCATCATAGTGCTCAATAGCTGTAGCAATCTGACTATCACTCATCTTCAATTGCCCGATCAAATGATGTTTTTGAACTCCCCAACTCCCATGTAAGCTCTCTAACCCACTCATCTCATGTAAGCTCTCTAACCCACAATCCACACTGTGATAGGAAGTTGTATCCTCAATGCTCATCTCATGATCAACAACATCATGTGTGCTATCATCTCCGCACACATCAACAACCGAGGTACTACTGTTAGGAACTTCATCTTACATACAATCTGTCAATAAAACTAAACCTGTCTAGAAAGCATAGAAAATGACTAAGTCTCCCTAACACTTATGAATTGTCCTCAAATAGCATTAACGAAAGCCTCAAACTTGAGAAGAGACCCATGTACAATTGTGGGATCAGGTGCACCCGTGTGTTGTGCAATAACATACGCTTTGAGAATTGTGTTTTCACCTTTGGAAACATCCTTGTTGTACCCTCCAATGTTGTCATGAAGACAATTTAGTAAAACCTTATAGCTTGTCAATTTATCAATGGAACTGAAATCAAAGTTATCTGCCTCAAGCTCTAGGCGAATTACTTTCGCGAACTTTATCATAATAATATCTGTAAGAACCCCCAAATTGGTCCTTAACTGCTGCAAATGTTTATCTCAATTTGTTGTTTGAAAGTTTATGATTTTTTGGATTTTCAACGGTTTTAGAAATAAAAAGCAAATATGCAATAATCTGAAATTCTGAAACTATTCAATTAACTGCTGCAACTTCTATTTATTTTCCAAATGAAATACAAAAGGAAATCAAGACAATCCTTTATTGGAAAATGATTAACAAAGGCAACTACAAAATGCATAAAAAACCTGGGAGAATAAACCAGCTGTTGCAGGAACTTATTTATTTCAACTCTACAATGTTGTGGCTGTAAATCTAAAAGAGGATAATGGCTGCGACTTATTCCTCCATAAATCTGCAATTAAATACTATCTTCTTCTTCCTACTGCTGAAACTAATACTGACAAATAGAGTCTCTGGATGAAACTCTCTGAAATTCCAAATTCACTGGATATTTCACTAGCTCAAATGGATACACACAGAAGAACTACGTTCTTCAATGGCAAAGTTGAAACCCTTCTCAGAGCTCGAAATCACAATGATCAATTTGCAAAATAACAATCGATAGCTCATTCTTCATTTCCCAAGCAAATATAGGCCTCCAAAACCCTAATCAAAAATCCTCTTCAAAGCTGCAATTTTATTTAATGAAATAACATTAAATAAAATCATTAACATTTAACTGAATTAAACTTAGGGAAAGCTTTTAATAATTCACCTCCAAAATAAAATACTCAACTGGCCACATTCCATGTGTTATAAACTCATCACTTAAGTGATTTAAATATAAAGTCAATTTAATTTTATATTAAATCCTTTGCCATTTAATTAAAATATATAACCACTAAAAACTAAATAACTCCCTTAAAAATGAGAATTTGTCTTAATCGTCTGAAACTGGAGTTGGTCTACCGTCTAATAATTTCCCATGTGATCTAATATTTCTAAAAATAGCAGGGGTCCATCTCTATGGCTCAAAAATAAACCCAAATATAGAAACCTTTGCTAAAAATAGCAAAATCCATATAACTGAGCCAAAAACAACCTCTTAAGCCAACTGAAAACACTGAACTCTACCACTACTGAACCATCTGAAAACCATACCTTCATTGTGCTTGAAAAGACCCCCTATCCATGCCTGCTAGCCTACGAGGATCCACTGATAGGCTAATCACTTACTAGCATGATGTCGCTAGCTAGAAGGGGACATCACAATATCTTCTGCAATGAGTTCGCCATTTCCAGCTACAACCCTACATGTTAGCTCCTCAAAACAACTACTAATGCATTCTTGCTTCCTACATAAGTCTACAGCTGCTTACACTTTTGTCACCAACCCCTGAATAACTTGCTACTTATTGACCATTAATTATAAATACTCAAAGTAAATCTCCTGAGAGGAAATAAATTTGTACTCATGTATTGCATCTAGATCAACATCAGGCATCTTCCTCTAGATGCTCAAGTCCTCATCCAAAATCTTCAGCTCCAGATTGAACAAAGTAAGGAGATAGTTTGAATTAGTGATAGTCTCCCTGACGTGCCTTAGCACTATGAATGCATCTATGACCACTTGATCACCTTGTAACTCCAACCGGTTTCCCTAGTCATCTATGGCCTTGGCCTTGCACCCAACCTACTCCGCATACCTGATTGTCTCTTCCGGAAGAGAAGAAGAGATGGGATCAACTCATTGTGAGGAGTTGGTCATTCTTTGAATTGTCTAAAGTAGGCGGGCATTTTCGTCCTTAAGCTGATTTTTAGTCTCCCACAATTGATCATTCTTTCTAGAAAGCAATGTTACTGCATCATGTGCATCTTGTTGACAATCGAGTTGTGTCTGCTTACCAAGTTCAATTTTTGTGAACTTGTAATCAGAAGCCTGTAGTTCTTCTGATGGTTTGTCAACCAAAGGCTCAGCAACCTCAACGTATTTGACTTCATTTTGATCAAGTGTGATTTTGGAAACGGTCTTTGCCCTTTTACTCTTCAGGGGCTTTGCCTTGTTGAGTTGTTTGAAATCAAATTCCTAATGAACTACAACTGATTGAATATCTGGATGAATTGAAGAACAGTGATTAGAGATCACCGAGCTATTAAAGTGATATGTAAGATGATTAAATCAATCAATATGTTGTCATTGATGTCAAGTAGTTTTGACTATACTTATCATGATAGTTACAAACATCTGAATATCTGTAGAAGGAAGAAATGGTGAAGAAATGACATATCTACATAAGGAAAAGATGGATATGACAGATAAGGATAAGGTATACATTGGGTAACTTATTGATGAGTCTATGGCTTTATATTGTTGACTTGAGCATGTTACATTAATCTATTATGAAGAAGAGATTTGATTTGATCAAGTTAATGTGGTCGGTAATTGAAGACTTCTGTATACACCGAGCCCGTACAGTGTATACCGAGTGACAGTAATAACCGAGTTAGTTATCACCGGCGCACTCAGTATTAACTAAGTATGGATAAAATCATTAAATGCTAAGAACAACCGATTGAAATTGATGAGCTGAAAATTGTTATGATTTCGAGGTTACAGATAAAGTTTGTTATAAGATCCACGACTGACAAAATTCAAAGATGATCTAAAGGATGAGATTGAAACGTGTTATTGAAACATCTACCAAGGAAGGTTTAAGCAGCAAAATGGACAATTGAGATTTAGAGGCAAAATCTGATGGCTGATATGAAAATGGTTTACTTGTCTATTTAAGAGACATGAGTTTCATTGCTGAAATATGCCGGACGAATATAGACTGCAGAATATTTCGTGTGAAGATTTATTCATGCATTCCTGATCAAACTAGTTGCAGACAGAACCGAGCTGCAGGCATAATCGAGCGTCAGAGAACTATTTACCGAGTAAAGTAAATTGAATAAATATTGAGTAAGTGAATTGAATAATGATCAGATGAGTTTTATGAGCATAGCATAGATCTAAATATTTGCAATTGAGTTATATTTGAATCAGATCAGAACTGTATCAATTTAACCATTGATTCAGCAAAATCTCTTAACCGAGTGGACTTAACAGTCTTATTGTATTTCCATATGACATTCGTTGAATGTTGATTGTTATCTTGTTGACCCCATAGTGAATGCTGGTCAAAAGTTAACTATTAGTGACAAATCCTCTAACCAACTCACACCTAATAGTGTGCATTGTAACCTTTAACAGGGTTGGCTCCTAACCGAGCTCACTTTAGAAGAGTGAAATATTTTGGGTTACTGGTCCCAGGTGGTTTTTTCCCTTAGCAAGGTTTCCATGTTAAATCATTGTGTTATGAGTTGTTTGTTATGATTGTTTTCCTATCATACTTTACATACTGCATAGTTGATTTAATCGGTAATCACAGTTTGGATAATTATTAGTATTCAATAAGTGAATAGACAGATTGATATTTTATCTTACCGAGTTGCATAAATTGTTGAAATAGTATTGAAATGTACATCTGAGAGTTTGGGACTGTAGGATAACTGATTTAACTGATTCACCCCCCCTCTCAGTTATTCTAACAATTCCTCTAGAGGAGTTTCCTCCTTTCTCTTCTGAGTGATAGAACTAAGCCACAGAGGTAAAGTGAAAGGAATGCCTTGAGATTAGGAAGTAGTTGCCACAGTAGATGCTAACTCTGACTACACAATTATCATGACTATGGATGGAGTCTCGTTTTGAACAGCCACAGGTGATGGATTACTTCGTGAAGCCTTAGTCATGAAATGCTCAAACTGTGCAACAGAAGTATCAAGGAGCTTCATAGACATATCTGGCAAACTAGGAAAAGAAGAATATGCATCAAATTCATTCTCTAAACTGCCAAAATGATCTTTTGAAGTGCACACTGAAGCAGCAAAGGAAATGGCCATCGCATATGTGTCTATTGGAGGATCCACGGTAGGCACATGCACTGTGGAAAAGAAATCCACATCTGTATCAAGTGGACACATGGGAGCCTCATTAGACACTAGCACAAACTCTAGTATTGTAAGTGTTGCCTCCGCATCTTTAGGATGAGATACATTAGATGTGACGTCATCTTGCAACTCATCCTCACTAGTGAATCCTCTCAGGTTCTACTACCTCCTTTTTGGCTGCAATAAGTGTCTCTAGGATTTTGATTGTGGCTTTGCCCCCCTTAATGGTGAGATTCGGAATCCCTTTGACCTCTGATGCCGAATAATCATCTTTTCCTCTCCCTCTAATTTCTGACTTTAGTCCGATTGGACAAGCATGATCAAAGTCTTTTCCTAGCTTAATTTTGATACGCCTTAAGCCTCTTTTCTTTATCCATATGTTTGTGTTGGCTAAGATAGGCTGAAATCTATCCCTGATAGATGTACTTTCCTTTAGTGACCAAGAGGTGGCAAGATAGGAAGGCTTTCCACATGATTCTTACAGTATTCAGAATCCATGATGTTACCATCATCCTCAACAGAATCAAGAATCTGAGCTAGTTTGAAATACACAATCTGCTTTAGAGTCAGCCTACAGTAGTCCATCTCGTTGATCTCAATCTCAGTGCACATATCAATCCATATATCCTCTAGGCGGTGAACATGTGTAAAACTTTTCATCTTATTATTCATACCCCGATAGTCAAAATAACTTCTAGATATGAACTTCTTGAGAGTGATTTTTTGAAGTTCAGTCTCCATGCATTTTTCCTTAGGAACGGTAGTCAAAGCGTATCCTCCAATCTGAACTAGGTTTTATGAAGAAATACCCACCTCAGGCATGTGTAGAGTAGACTGGTATGCTTGGACAGCCATGAGTTGTCTTGCAAGTTCCATCACAATGATCCTATTGGTGAGGTAATGCGGAAGTGTATACTCGGAAATAACCAACCCTCATATAGGAGAAGTTAGGAAAATGAAGAAATAAGCATCCATATTCATTCACTTTCTGCCAAGCCTCATCTAACACCTGCTTCTTTGGCAGATCTTTATCAAAGAGACACATGAACTTCCCAAAGAAGGCATCCTGCATTCTTCTATAGTGTACTCGGCTTGATTTAAATGTAAGTTATTTATAATAGTCCCAAACTGGTACCAAGAATATATCACCTTTAGTTGAGAGGCCAAAGAAAGATCCCAAGGAATCTACAATACAAACTAGGTATGAATTTGTATAAAAAGTGAGTATTGGAGACTTGAGATAGCTTCTCACAAAGTGTATCACTGATCAAATCACCCCAGAAGATCTTTTTCTTAGATCTCACAATCAAAGATATGATTTTATACATTCATGGTTAAAAAGAACAAGATTGCTTAAGGCCCCAATCCTACTGAGTAAGGTGATCAAGTCATTGATCTCCTCATGAAAATCCAACCTATGAATGGTCTTGTGCCACCTCGTCAAATTAGCTCTTTTATTCACTAACCAATTTTCATTAATACATTTTATGCAATCATGTTTTCCCTTGTTTCATCTTTTCAAGCCCTTCTCTTTCATCATATCAATGCACACTGGGATAGTTTGAACCAATGTTACATGACTCGGACTCACCTCGGACTCGGCAAGCTGGATTCGGGCTTGGACTCAGACTCGGCACCCGGACTCGGCAAATTGAAAAACCCAAGAAATTCAGAGATTTTTAAGGATTTAAATCTTTTTCATGCATCATTCAATCAATTAACATCAAAGACACAATAATTGTCATAAATAGAAGCTACTTTGCATACATAGACAAGTTTACATCGATCACATAAGTATACATGCGAAGCGAATTACTGAAGGAAATAAGTTAACTGTTAAACATCTTAAACTAGTCAATAAATAACACCATCACAAATCTGAAATATAATATTATAAATAGTGTCACTGTCAAAGACTCAAGAGTCTCCAATATCATGGAATATGAAATCCATGGAATCAAAAGTTCAAAACATATATCAAAATAAAAGGCCCTATGTCTTCCTGCGTATACGCCAAAGATAGGTCATGGAAGATTCTGCAACCATCTTCTGTCCCTGTGTCTGAGGCTCAACCTCAATGGCATCCTCATCATCCTCACCATCCTCACCGTCCTCATAATCATCATCATCATCCTCAGATCCGACACTCTCAGCCTCAAGGTCCTCCACTGGGTCTCCTCGCACTCTAGCCTCCTCCTGTGCCATAGCTACTGCCTCTGCCTCTCGATCCACCTGATCAACCCAGTCCAAGTCTTCATCACTGAACATAGGATCATCAATCTCAGTGTTCCACTCTGCTAGTGGATCAACCTCCTCTAAAACGATAGGAGATGTGTCAGTGCCCAAGATCTGTCTATGACGAAGGCGAAGGTTGTAATGCACAAACACAAGATCATTCAACCTTTTCACAGCCAACCTATTGCGCTTCTTCGAGTGTATATGTTCGAACATACTCCAATTGCATTCGCATCTTGAAGCACTAGCTGGCTGGCTCAAGATACGAACTGCAATCTTCTGTAAATTTGGCACTGAATTACCAAGCATCTCCCACCATGCATTTGAAACAAGAGATTTTAAAAATCAATTCAATAACTTTGACTTTATCAATGTAAAATGGTAATAGATTTAGAAATTAGAATTTAGATTTTAGAATCATAGATTTTTACTTGGCATCAATAGTGTCCGATTTTTCTTGCATAATTCTCGTGAGAAAAAGTCTCCTTGTGCAGTCCTATACATTTCTATCTCACGGACTATACGTGTTCCAACTAATTCATCATCTAACTTAAAATCTGGGCTGAATTGGTATGCTGGATTAAAGAAGTGGGCAGCTGCATGTATAGGCCTATGAAGTAGATTGTGCCATCATCGATCAATGACAGCTCATATGGGACCATATTTATCCCGATTCCCTCCAAAAAAATTTATAATGGCCTCTTTCACCCTATCCATGCCCTCATAGATATATCTCATTGCGAGCTTCTCCCCATCAGCAATTCGTAGGAGAACAATAAGAGGCTCTATGAACTGCAATCATTGTGAAAGTAGAAAGTTAGAAACATTAAGCTTTAAGTTTTACTTTAAAAAATCAACAATGAACATAAACAAGTGTGAACAAAAATGATGAAATGAAATGGAAATGAGGACAAAAAGGAAAATTACCTCCACCATATCCTTGGTCGGTTGCCAAAAGCCAGTCACATCAAAAATACAATCAACTGACTCTATCCCCGCACTGGTCTTTGCATATGATGATGAAGTCCACTCCTCACTTACAAACATGCATCTCAAACCGCCCTTGTTTTTAAGCAAAGATTGCAACGTGATAAAATTTGTTGCAAATCGGGTGACCCCTGGACGAACCAACTCTTTTTCTTTTGTGAACTTCCTCATAAGGTTGAGGACCCAAGTATGATTATATATAAATTTACAAATTTTCCTTCCTTTCTCTACACATGTTTGTATCCATGGAAGTTTGCCAAGATCCTCCAACATGAGGTCAATGCAATGGGCAGCACAAGGGGTCCAAAACAAGTGGAGGTGCCTCTCCATAAGAAGTTTACCTACAGCAACATAATTTGCTGCATTATCTGTGACTATCTGAACCACATTCTCCTCACCCACCTTCAACACATCCTCAATTACCTCACAAAGATACTCAGCATTTTTAATTTTCCTTGAAGCATCAATTGATTTCAAAAACACTGTGGCACCTGAGGAAAACAAAAGCAATTTAGTACAATCATAATTTAAATCAACTAATCACTAAATCAATAGTTTACTACTAGTAATAACAAGTAAATACAAGTTCTACAATTACCTGATGAAGAGACAAGAAAATTAAGCAGTGTTCTATTTCTTATGTCGGTCCAACCATCAATCATTATTGTGCAACCCTTCCTACTCCATATTTCACGCTGCTCCTCAATTGCAACTTTTACATCAGCCACCTTTTGAGTCAAAATAGGACCTTTTAGCTCCTCATCAGTAGGGGCTTTGAACCCCGGACCACAAACAGTAACAGCATCTATTGCAATTTGCCAATAAGGAGACCTATAACAAATTAAAAAAACACAATAAGTATACTAGTAAGTTTTACTTTCAAGTTTCAACTTTCAAAATTAATATAATGAATGTGGCATATTCTTGAGACTTAAAAGTTAAAAGCAAGAAAACTAAGACATAGAAAGTAAAATAATAAGTTACCTTGCTCTATTGAATGAAATGTCGTTGTAGAAAAACAAATCTCCAAGTGCCATCTTGGCAGCCTCATGTTTGTCCTTATTCCAAGCCATGCTCTCAAGCGATGGTTGGGCACCCGGAGTCGTGCGTGGAACAAACATGGAATCTAGTGTGGATTTCTTCTTACGAATCCAAGGCCCAATGGTCATACTTGCACTTGCAGTACCACTACTAGACGGAGGTATGGGGAATGAAAACTTGAAGAGCTCTCTCCACCTAACCTTGCCATTTCTTGATGTTGCTTCTTTCTTAATTCTTTCTTCTCTTCATGGGCCTCTAAATGAGCTTGCATTTCACGAATAAGCTCCGGTGTTGCTTTTTGGCATGGTTTAGCATCATGCCCTGATATATGTGCAAGGTGGTATTTCAGCCTATTAATACCTCCCCCATTAAATTTAACAAGACAATTCCAACATGTAACTACTTTTTTTTGGCCCGAGATTACATATTTCCAAGCCTTATCCCTTGCTACACGAACAGGGTTTGCATCTGGGTTAACTGAAGGCCTAGACGAACTACTCTCATGCTGAGACATGCTGCATATATCATAAATAAAAAAAATAAGCATCTACAATAATAAAAATCAAAGACTATGGCCTCTTACTTATCAAGTTTTTTCATCAACATAAAATGTAGGAAATCTAAGATTCTAAAGACAAACAAATGTAAACACAATGAAAATATGAAGTTTGAATGTAAAAAATTCATAAAATAACACAAAAATGCAACTTACCTCTTCAAAATTGCTCCCAAAATGAAGAAATGAAGCTCCAATTTATAGAGGCCTCCTACAAATGCTTCGTTCAGCTCCTTGCAATGTGTGCATACAAGCTAGAAACTATCACAAGCAATCAGCAATCAACGTATGAGAGCCAATCGATTTGCTGATTTTTTGTCTAAAACCCCTATATTCTCTTCCCAAGTCTTTTTCCTCTCTTCTAAGCCTTTCAAAATGATAGAATGACCTTTTTAGGTCAAATAGAAGTCATATAAGGAAAAAGAAATAATTAAAAAGTATTAAGTTTTTATGTTTTTGCGTTTTTTAAGTGGCTGGACGCACCGAATCCAAGCCACGGGACTCGGCGAGTCTAGCCAAGTCCAAGGATTCGGTGAGTCCTGCAGACTCGCCCAGGACTCAGCCGAGTCCTTGAGCCGGGTCACCGGGCCTCAGCGAGCCTGGCTCAGCTCGGGACTCACCAGGACTCGGCGAGTCTCGGAACAGTGGTTTGAACTTTGAAAACTGTCAATTGTATCAGGATCCAAACTAATAATAGCATTCCCATCGTCATCCTTGATGGTTCTAAACTCAGGATCAAAATGTTGTGCACATTCTATCACAAACTCAGGTTTTAGGGCAGCCACCGGAAATGTGGAAACCAAGTGAATATAACTCTGAATGATAGGAGACATCTCTTCCTTGGTAAAAGTTTCCACCCTTCTGAGAAATTCAACCATGTCTAAGTGCCCAATTTTTGTGTCTGACGTTTCTCAAGTTTCCACATAAGACATCACTTGGGAAGGTGTGATAGAATTAAGATGCTTATCATATTGGTATTTCATTTTCAAAATGCCAAACTTAGAGAAAACGCCTATATTCATGAGAAAATTGTGTAGGGTTGTCCAATTTTGTGAGTTCAAAATTGAGGACAACATGATTGATGGAGAGGAATTTGTACAGACTTATCATGAATGCAGCAGATATAACAGTCATGAAAAAAATCAGAAAAAGAAGCCGCTGAAAGTATTGAGCAAATGGAGGAATGATAAGATGATTTTTGCATAAAAAGGAGAAACAAAGTTGTTGTCAAAAAGATTTCTAAAATGGATATGTCAATACATTGAGACATGGTTTCGATGAGAAAAGGATTTCTAACAAAGCAAGGGCAGCATAGAAAGTTTTTGTAAGTTGTGTATCTGGAGTTGGCATCTTTGTGGAAGGAAGGTAACTATTTTATGTTTTCAAAAATATCAAAGCATTCTTTGTAGCAGATTGAAAAAGGTTGATGGTAATGTTGGTGCAGATTTATTTCAGATTGCTTAATGTTTTATCGATTGGGGTTTTCGATAATTGTGATTGAGAAATCCTAGTATAAAATAGATTGACAATGATAGGGGTGTGTATAAGTGTTAATATTTGTATGAACAGATTGATTAGTTTCTATGTTTCCGATAAAGGCAAAGTAATCAATAATCTGAAGTGAAACAAAGTAATCCTCTATATATACATGTTTCTTCACATTTGGATTTGGTGCTCCTAAATTTCTAAGGTGTTGGTGCTCCTAGGATTGGTTCCCTAAATGTACTGCAGTGAGGCTTGATTGTAACTAGTAAGGCTTAATGAAATTTATTTACATAGTTGTTTTTTACCCTTCAAGGGTGTACAATAGGAAAAGGGAAGCAAAGCAAAAGGCATAGATTACTTATCCTTTTCAAGATTGCACATTAGAAAGGAATATGTGTAAAGAGCCTGACTCTTCCTCAAATATTATGAAAAATTGATACATTTCAATAATTATGAATTTAAGATTTTAGCCGCAACCTTCAACATGCCAATACTTAAAATATTACACATTTGAAATAACCAAATCTTTTAACAACATAGTATCTAAGCAATGCACCTCTTATTTGCGGCTGCTGGTGAAGAATTGCAGCTTATTAACATGCGCCAGTTCACACTGAATTCATGACCTGTTGTTGGCGTCAACTTCTAACCGCAACCCTGCAAATCCTTTCAACGGCTAATGACTATTGCCGTGAACTTCACCAGTCACACACGCTGACTGCAAACAAATTCTTCAACCTCTTACGCTGGCTACAAACCATGAGAAATCTGGCACGTGAGGTTCCAGGATATTTTGTTGTACGGCCCTGTTATATTTCGTACAGCTCCAGTACGGAATCTTCCAAGCATTTAAACTCATACAATCCACCTTGCACAATTCATTGGTAACAAACCAACTCAAAGCACTCAATCTCCAAGAGAAATTCTCATTTCTCTGAGATTAGTATTCAAACCCTCATTCAACCAATTTCGAACCTTTCTTCAGTACTCTTAAAAAATCGATTTTCATAAGCATGGAAGAAAACACAAATCCTTGGTCTATTTAACATATTCACCAAATCTTCTTCAACACACCACAATTCATCTTCAAAGACACACTTTTCACTTAAGTGTCATCAAGCTCACACTTTTAAATTAAAACAACTTAAAGTATCATATTATTAATTAAGCCAAGCTTAATTCCATAAAGTATGAGCAAGGAGGTAAATCAAGGATGAACACCGAAGAAGACTGTAGACCAAATCTATAACCCAACTGCCTTACCCGAAATAGAAACCGGGTCCAAACTGACTTACTAAAAATAGTAAGTCACAGAGATCCCCTAAACATAACGTCAGCTCACAGGGATCGCAACTTATTAACATGCGCCAATTCACACTAAATTCATGACCTGTTGCTGGCGTCAACTTCTAACTGCAACCCTGCAAATCCTTTCAACGGCTAATGACTATTGTCATGAACTTCACCAGTCACACACGCTAACTACAAACAAATTCTTCAACCTCTTACGCTGGCTGCAAACCGTGAGAAATCTGGCACGTGAGGTTTCAGGATATTCTGTCGTACAGCCCTGTTATATTTCATACAGCTCCAGTACAGAATCTTCCAAGCATTTAAACTCATACAATCCACCTTGCACAATTCATTGGTAACAAACCAACTCAAAGCGCTCAATCTCCAAGAGAAATTCTCGTTTCTCTAAGATTAGTATTCAAACCCTCATTCAACCAATTTCGAACCTTTCTTTAGCACTCTTAAAAAATTGATTTTCATAAGCATGGAAGAAAACGCAAATCCTTGATCTATTTAACATAGTCACCAAATCTTCTTCAACACACCACAATTCATTGTCAAAGACACTTTTCACTTAAGTGTCGTCAAGCTCACACTTTTAAATTAAAACAACTTAAAGTATCATATTATTAATTAAGCCAAGCTTAATTCCATAAAGTATGAGCAAGGAGGTAAATCAAGGATGAACACCGAAGAAGACTGTAGACCAAATCCATAACCCAACTGCCTTACCCGAAATAGAAACCGGATCCAAACTAACTTACTAAAAATAGTATGTCACAGAGATCCCCTAAACATAACGTCAGCTCACCGGTACCGCATTGATGAAATGACAATAACAAGTACAAGCACCTGCTAAATTGAGGACATCACAGTCCTCCCTCCCCAAGATTGTTTTCCCTCAAGCAATCGCAACCCAAGATGTAAAATATCCTCTTACTCCCAAGTAGCATCCTCATCTGGTAAACCTTGCCACTTAACCAAGAACTCACGGATAACTCGTCTATACAAATGTCTTTCCCTGGTATCCAAAATGGCTTCAGGAACCAATTCCAGCTTCCCCTCATCATCCAATGGTGGTAAAACAAACGAGGGAATAACATGCCTCCCCAATGCTTTCTTCAGACGAGACACGTGAAACACATTGTGCACCTTACTATCAATAGGCAAATCTAGCTCATAAGCAACCTCACCAACCCGCCGAACCACACAAAAGGGACCATAATATCGTGGTTTAAGCTTTTCAGCCCCACTTCTCCAAATAGACGACTACCTGTAAGGTTGCAGCATCAAATACACCATGTCACCAACCTCAAAGGAACAGGCCACTCTGCTCTAATCAGCATACTGCTTCTACTGATTTTGTGCTCGCTGAATATTATCACGCAAAGTGCCTAAAACATCCTGACTATCCTCTAACAAATCCCCTGCACTAGGTACTCTGCTTTTGTTGAGCATCAAATCAAAAAAACTGGGAGGATCATACCCATACAAAGCTCGAAAAGGAGTCATACAAATGGACATATGATGAGTCGAATTATAGCAGTACTCACATAAATAAATCCACCTCACCCAAGCCCTCCGCTGAGCAAAAAAATAGTTCCGTAGATAGCCCTCCACCCATTTATTAACAATCTCAGTCTGACCGTCAGTCTGCGGGTGGTAGCTAGTGCTAGGAGTCAGTTTTGTACCACAACCTAAACTACCAAAAGTGACTCATAAACCGGCTATCCCGATCACTCACAATACTCCGCGGTAACCCATGTAACCGAAAAATCTCCCTGAAAAACAACTCTGCTACCTGTACAACTAAAAAAGTAGTAGTAATCGGAAAGAAGTGAGAAAATTTTATAAGCCGATCCACTACCACATAAATCCAGTCTCTACCTTGGACCTTAGGCAGGCCCACAATAAAATCCATAGAAATGCACTCCCACTTCCGGTCAGGAATAGGAAGTGGCTGCAATAAACCTGCTGGATATGTATGTTCCTACTTGTTCTGTTGACAAACAAAACATTCTCTGACATAACTCTGAACATCATGTTTGAGACCCCTCCATGTGAAATGTTCACGAACCTGCCTGTAGGTTTTAAAAAAACCCGGGTGTCCAGCCAAGGAAGAATCATGAAAAGCTCTCAACACCAACTATATAACACTCAATCCGACCACCAACAAAACCCTTCCCTTGTAAATGATCAACTCATTCACAAGAGCATACCTGTCATCCTGGATGGTTCCATTAAGAAAGTCAGTGGCCCACTGATCATTCGCATAATCAGCTACAATCAAATGTTTCCAATCCTCAAAAACCTCTGTCAAAACACACAAATGTGGTCTCCTAGAGAGAGCATCAGCAACAACATTCTGCATCCCCTTGATATAAGTGATATCAAAATCATAAGACTGAAGCTTGCTGACCCATTTCTGTTGCTGCTCATTCAAATCACGCTACCCAAAAAAATATTTCAAACTATCATGATCAGTTTTAATACAGAATTTGTTGCCAACCAAATACTGTCTGAATTTAGCCAAAGCATGCATAATGGCTAACATCTTCTTATCATAAACACTGAAAGCTCTGTCAAGACCCCTGAGCTTCCTGCTCTCATACACAATAGGATGACAGTCCTGTGAAAGAACGACACCAATGCCCTCACCTAATGCATCACAATGCAAATCAAAAGGTCTGGAGAAATTTGGCATAGCCAAAACCGAGCAGGAAGTCATAATCAATTTGAACTTCTCAAAACACTCCTGTGCCTAAGGAGTCCACTGAAAAGCACACTTATGAGTCAGATCAGTAAAGGGAGCTGCAAGTCAAGAAAATCCTGCGACAAATCTGCGGTAAAAGGCACACAGACCAATAAACCCTCTAAGTTGAGTCAAACTCTCTGGAACTGGCCAATCAAGGATAGCGCGAAGCTTATCCGGATCCATACGAACTCCCTCTGCGCTAATAATATGCCCCAGATACAATAACTCAGACATGCCCAAAGCACACTTAGACTCCTTAGCAAACAAGGAAGCCTCAGCCAAAATACCCAGCACGGTGTCCAAATCCTCCCACGTCCTGTTATAAACCAAGATATCATCGAAAAAAACCAACACAAACTTCCTCAACTACCTGTGGAAGACCCTGTTCATGGTAGACTAAAATGTTGCTGGAGCGTTAGTCAACCCAAAAGGCATGACCAAAAACTAGAAGTGTCCATAATGACATCTGAAGGCTGTCTTCTCTATATCTTCTTCCCGAACCCGAATCTGATGGTATCCGGATCTCAAATCTATCTTAGAAAAGAAGGCAGCTTCGTGCAACTCATCAATACGAGGAATAGGATACCTGTTCTTAATTGTTTTACTATTCAGCATTCTATAATCAATACACATTCTCATGGTGCCATCCTTCTTCTTCACCAATACCACCAATGAAGCAAAAGCGGACTTACTTGGCCTAATGTGACCCATAGAGAGCAGCTCCTGAATAGTCTTCTCTATCTCATCTTTCAAACGCTTGGGATGCCGGTAGGGAGTGATCATGATGAGCTTAGTACCCTCCTCTAACTCAATAATATGGTCTATGCCTCTGTCGGGTGGTCTTCCATGTGGTAAATCACTAAACACTTTGGAGTGTTTAACCCGGAGTTCTTGTATATCAGGCTGATAAGCTGGTTTCTCAGCCTCCTCAAATGTGGGTAACATCCTGCACTTGGCTTCCCAATCCACTGCATCATGATTAATAAGACACTGCATACGTCTGAATGTAATTGTTTTCAAGTTCTCTTCTTTGATGGCTTTCAGAATATGCTTCTTCCCATCCACCTCAAAAGTCATTTCCATATCCTTAAGGCTGAGATAAAAAACCTCAATGGAATGCAACCAACTCATGCCTAGAACCAATTTTGTCCCACCCATATCAACTACATAAAAATCAAATTCAAAGTCATAATTATTTAACCTGAGGAGCAGATTCGAAATCATTTTGTCACACTTAAGAGTGTAACCATCAGCAACCTTGACACTAATTCCCTCAAAGTCTTCAGTCTGCAAACCTCTCCTAGATACTAACTCTGAATCAATGAAATTATGTGTAGCCCCCGTATCCAATAAGGCAATGACACGCTGTCCTGCTAAGAGCCCACGTAATCTGAAAGATCCCTCCTACATGCTAGAAAGATAAACCACCTTAAGCTTAGTGTCATCACCAGTTCTCCTCTTTGTAGTTATTCCTTCGTAATTCCCTTCTTCATTGTCAATCTGCTGTCCTGAAAAATCAGACATATACTCATCCTCATAAAACCATTCCATAAGCCTATTTCTACCCTTAGGCCTGAAAGGACACTCATGTTTCTCATCATAGGGTCCCCCGCAATAAAAACATAACCTCTTTCTCCTCATATCATTAAGAGTTTCTTGATCCTGTGGTCCCGCCATAGGTCGCTTTGAATCTAGTCCGTCCTCTTTCTTTGGAGCAGCGCTATTATCCTATGAAGAACCGGATGGTCTTGAGGGGAACCGAGTGCGTGTGCTGAAAACTCTAAGTCCCATGCTTTTTTCATGGCTGCCTGCAAGGAAGGGGGGTCAAAAGACTTAACCCATCCTCTGAGAGGTTCAACTAATCCTTTTGTAAACAGCATCACCCATCTTCTCTCAGAAATATCATAAACCATCACTGAAACCAACTGAAACTCATTAATAAAAGTCTCCAAACTACCAGACTGCCTGAGTTGAGCCAAATCACGAAAATATGATTCAGAATCTTTCCTATCAAATCTCTCAACCAAATTATGCACAAACTCCTGATAGGTTCTTACTTGATCATGTTGTAAAGAAATGAGACCATGATACCACCAGTCATGAGCAGCTCCATCTAAATGCAACACAGCGAACCGAACAATGTCCACTTCAGACATAGGACGTAATGCAAGATATGTATCCAAGTTATGGATCCAGGCCCTGGCTGTCATCTTTCCACTCCCATCAAAATGTGTCATAGTGAGTTTACTGGTTGCCTGTTTGAGTTCAGTTTGTCTAGACCTCTACCTCATATCTGGACCAGGCCTGCCTCTGGAGTGCTCTCTTTTTTGAGTCACTCTTTATGGCTTCAGGCAATGCATCCCATTCAGCATAGTGAGCTACCATATCATCAACAAAAGGAGCTGGTTCAGAATCGACACTAATCATGTCATCTTCAGGCCTCACGAACATAGGACGTAATGGTCTATCACAAGTGCCTGTAGGATCATCTCTAGTCTCCTGTCTATCCACAATCCTAGATCTATGTGAACCAACTGATGCACCTCTAATGCCCCTGTCACAATCTCCTGGTATATTCATGCGCTGCAAGGTGTCAAATAGTTGTTGCAATACAGTTGCAACATGATGTTGTCCATCCGCAATATTTTTGAAAGCATCTCTGGCTTCCCTGTCCATGTCATTCCCAATATTATCTCTATCCCTATTACCTGTGTGATCAACCTGCGGACCCTGTTCATTCCCTTCAGGAGGTGGCGAAGCTCTACCCCTGCGGGAATAATGAAAGCCTAGTACAAATCTACCTGCCATAGCTGGGCCCAAAACTTCAGGCTGGCAGGATCAATGCTCTGATACCACTGTAAAGAGTCTCACTTGGCTCTTAGTCTTCAACTAGAAATTTTCAGAGAAAATTGGAGTTTCCTTGTTTTTATTGAATTCCTCAAATATTATGAAAAATTGATACATTTCAATAATTATGAATTTCATATTTTAGCCGCAACCTTCAACATGCCAATATTTAAAATATTACACATTTGAAATAACCAAATCTTTTAACAACATAGTATCTAAGCAATGCACCTCTTATTTGCAGCTGCTGGTGAAGAATTGCAGCTTATTAACATGCGCCAGTTCACACTGAATTCATGCCCTGTTGCTAGCGTCAACTTCTAACCGCAACCCTGCAAATCCTTTCAACGGCTAATGACTATTGTCATGAACTTCACCAGTCACACACGCTAACTGCAAACAAATTCTTCAACCTCTTACGCTGGCTGCAAACCGTGAGAAATCTAGCACGTGAGGTTCCAGGATATTCTGTCATACAGCCCTGTTATATTTTGTACAGCTCCAGTACGGAATCTTCCAAGCATTTAAACTCATACAATCCACCTTGCACAATTCATTGGTAACAAACCAACTCAAAGCGCTCAATCTCCAAGAGAAATTCTCATTTCTCTGAGATTAGTATTCAAACCCTCATTCAACCAATTTCGAACCTTTCTTCAGCACTCTTAAAAAATCGATTTTCATAAGCATGGAAGAAAACGCAAATCCTTGATCTATTTAACATATTCACCAAATCTTCTTCAACACACCACAATTCATCTTCAAAGACACACTTTTCACTTAAGTGTCCTCAAGCTCACACTTTTAAATTAAAACAACTTAAAGTATCATATTATTAATTAAGCCAAGATTAATTCCATAAAGTATGAGCAAGGAGGTAAATCAAGGATGAACACGGAAGAAGACTGTAGACCAAATCCATAACCCAACAGCCTTACCCAAAATAGAAACCGGGTCCAAACTGACTTACTAAAAATAGTAAGTATGTCACAGAGATCCCCTAAACATAACGTCAACTCACAGGGACCGCATTGATGAACTGACAATAACAAGTACAAGCACCTGCTAAATTGGGGACATCACAATATGTCCACCTAAGCACTAAATATGGTAGAGATCTTTTGCTAAATATGTGATTTTTAAATGGGAAATGATAATAAGATAAGAAATATAGATTAAGGAAGATTTGTATTCATCTAGAATCAAAACAGGAAATATGCTACTTCAGATTTGAATAACAAACAAACAGAATCCCGAAAATACCTGTAACTACTATTCTCAGATTCTGAAGTTGTATCTCGAGGGTACGCAACAGCTGAGCCATTTTGTACCTACGTACAAAGCAACTGAAACATTCTATACCTTGGGTTCCTGCCCAAGACTTACAAGGACACTCTGACTATTCCCGATCGGTCTAGAAATGTTCTGATATCTCTATAGCTTGTTCCTGAGCATAGAAAAATGAGGAAAAGGTTGGATAAAAGGGATTTGCCTTGATCAAGCCCCTATTTAGGAATCAACCTTGAAAATGAAAGCAAATTGCATAAAGGAAAATATGTAAAAAGGTAAATGTTTGATTCACCTTGCTTAAACCCTCATGGACAAATGTAGAAATCACTGATACCCATGAAGATGTTTGAATGTGCTTGGAATTAAGGAGTTGACCATGAAATGTAGAATAGGAATTAAGGATGCCCTCACAAATGCATGGAGCTATGAACGCCACTCCTAGATCTTCAATGTAGATATGCTTGATAACCACTTATAATGAAGGACAAATGAATGCGGACGGAAGGAAGTATCTTCTTGCTTGATTGAGAATTCATCTACTTGGCCATCATGGAAGAGAAACTTTCTTTAATGGAGAAGATTTGCCTTGGAATGAGTTGGAAAAACTAGATCTTGTATGCTTTCATTCAAATCTTGAATCTAATTGTTCAATTGTTCTTGATAGCTTGAGTGTAGTTATGATATACAAAATGAGGAAAGATAGCGTGTTTATATACTTCATCCATCATTTCAGGATTCATAAATAAGTCAGGCCACTAACAGCCGAACATAGAGCTCCGAGCAAAATTTGGGCCAAAAAGTCCACGTACAAAATGGTTAAAATATTTTGCACCTGAGTATAGAACGTTTGAGTCATACTATACCTCGTAAAATCACCCCAAATTTGATCTGGGTGTCAGGATTGTGGAAAAGATGCAAAAAAAGAGGAATTGGGTTATCAAGATCAAGCATAATGGAATCAGATATTGAAATCACCAAAATGGTACCTAATAGAGCATTCAATTATAGGTGCTAACTTTTTAGGATGATATAAAGGGTTTTCCACTCAAAACTGGTGTCAATATGCTTGGTTGTTAATCGTTTGTGTTTTTCGATTGATGAATATCTTTGTGCCATTAGTTTTCAGCATTCATTAGTTAAAAGATTTGTTTTAATTGACCACTGATTCACCCCCCCCGCCGGTCTCAGTGGTCTAGTATTCCAACAAGTGGTATCAAATGATGGTCCCAACCTGTGCTGAGAGGGTAGGGATCAATCAACACCCACTAAAACTTAAGAACCAATCTGATATAATATAACTAAACTGTAAGCAGAACAGATTCTATCACAGAAATAGCTATCACAAAATTAAAGTAATATAAAACACTAGATGTACATGGAAACCCAAATCGGGAGAAAACCACAGTGTGAGGAAACCTCACGAATTTTGCACTCTTCTGAAGTGCGCCCTATTAGGAGCCTTCCCTGTTAAAGGATTACAAATGCACTGTTAGATGCGACCCAGTTAAGGGATTTGAGAAATAAGGCCTGTTAAAGCCTACCTTGTTAGTGTTACCAATTCTGAGGTCAAATTGGTACAACCATGCTGGCTAGAGCTATTTGTTGATATCTTAATGCCTATGACAGTTTTCGATCTTTTCTATGAGTATTGTTATCAAAGATTCAACGTTTTAGCAATTTTGTTATGAGGGCATATTTGAGACTCATTACATCTCATTAATTGTCATTCAATCAATTGATATACAACAGCAACATAAATACAAATGCATGTATTTAAGAACAATTCAGAAAAAGGCTCACACAAGCCGTGAGCATAGCCTATCTCTCAATTTAATTTAAAACAGCATTTAAAAGACAGAATAGAGGAAGGAGAGAAGAGGTCAAGAGTAACCAGTCATTGCCTGAGTGCTTTGACTGGTTAGTTGTGGTTGCTGGTCTAGGAGTTGTCTTTGGCCCGTAAGTCCTCCAGCACGTTCCTGAGTCCTGTAAAAGGGGAGAAGCAATGAGGTTAGATCCTATACGGATCTAAGCAATGACTGATCAATCATGATGTTCTCCATGCCTACGCTGCCTTTTAAACAATTCTAAATCAAAAAAAAGAGAGAAAAATCAGTATGCTTAGTGCTGGTGTGAAAGAACCAGTTTATGCTAATAAGTTTGTTTCCTGTGCAGCGTCATGCCTACCACTGACATGTGGACGTAGTTGTGGCTCCCACAAGGGTTCGAGCCCAACATGTCAGTGGTAGGAGTGATTCATATCAGTTAAGAAAGTAAAGAACAAGCAGTTGTTGAAATTAGGAGAGGCATATATAATGTGAAGGGGACATGTTATTTCTGATATGAAACCTTTCATTATAATCAAGATAAACGAGAAAAGTTTGTCTGAGCAACAACAATCTCAATTTGAAACCATACAGAGCATAATAGCAACAGGAAACATATCAGAAATTCAAAGATGAAAAATAGTGTTACAGAGTTGCAAAATATCATAAGCTTTTGATAGAGAATGCTGTCATAAAACTGAACATATTGCTGCTGTACATCTACAAAGAATGATTTACGTATTGTTGTTTAAAACAAAGATATAGTGCATTAGCCAAGTGTGACTCATATGCTGGATTGATTTTAAAATCAAATACAGGGTCACAAAAGTTTGTTTATGAGTGTCATGAGCCGTGCTTGAACTTCATTAACAAATACTAAACATTTGTCTTGTTGTACTTCCTATGATAAATCACCAAGTTTAGTATCAAAGGAAAAATGTACAGTACAGAGCTACAGGAACTACAACAAATGCTGGCTATGTCAACTTTATAATGCTAAATTGATCACATTTTACAGTACTTGTTGGAGAATGAAAAAAGTGAATATTCAGAATTTCTGACAAGTGATATGTCAGATTTATAATGTTGGAATATGGATCTTTTTTGAAATTTGAACTCAAATTTAAAGATGGTGTGCTTATGCTGAAGAAACAAATGAGGACTGGTGAAAAAGAACAGAGTGCAAGTTCAGCTTCTTTCAAATTCAAAATTCTGTTTGAAGCCAAAAGCTCATGTATCAGATGTCAATGTACAGTTTTAAAACAGCAAAATATCTTAATATCTTGATAAATTGTCGACTAAAAGAACAGAGAGTGCAAAGCTAAAGATGACAGTCTCTGTCATAACTATGGTTACATGTCTGAAGTCGACAAGTACTGGTACATATACAGTTTTTGAAATAGTAACATCAAGTTTGAGATGTGTGTACATCTTCAAGTTATGGCTAGAGTTGATCTTCAAACAAGCAGAACATCATAAGAAGAAAACCAAAGTGTTCTTTGTGTCTAAAAGAGGATTCCAAACTCAGAATGCCTTTCTTATATTACAAGTGCCACATCTTTTTGCAACAGATAGTTTGAAATCTGATATAATATAGTCACGTTTTTTGGTCAAAGACTTTTGCTAAACTGGAAGTGCATCAGTAAACAGCAGAGTGCCTTTTGTGTTTGTTGTTGAAGTATCAGTTACAAAGCAAAATGGAATACCACATCTTCATACAGAACTGTGAGTGTATATTATAAATGATACAATGTTTGCTGTGAATCGATATTCTATTTTCATTCAGTGAATATAGGTTAACAGCAAACACCCTTTTTTTTGAGAACATATATGAACATGTTCAGATGGTATATATATTTTTTGCAAAAAAGAACAGTAAACGGTCACTTGAAGAGGCATGTTTTGCAATATATAGTTCAGAGATGCAGAGATGCATTAAAAGTCTTTTGCAAAAACCACAAGTCAAGAGTGGAAACCGTGAGTACATATTTGAAATAACAGTGCACGTTTTTAATGCAAACTCTTGAGCATTCAATGCACGATAAAGCAGAGAATTTTAACTCTAAACAGTAAGTTTTATTCTCAAAGACCAGTGGTATAATGTTCATGTTCGAACAGTTCCAGATTCTTAAAACGTGAGTGCATTTTTAAAGCAACAGTAATCTTCAATCAAATTGAGGGTTTCGAACTCAGATTGTTCCCATAATACAAGTAGTGCTCATTTTTGCAAAGATGGTTCGGAATAACAGAGATACAGCAAGGCGGTAAACAATGGAGTGAATCGAACCTCTTGTTATCAGAACGCACCTTTTTTGCAAATATCATTCAACAAAAGTGGAACAGGTAGTGCGTATGCACTGAATATCAACAAAGCATCAGAGATTGCAAGGAAAAAGGACCCACGTTTTTTAATATACACACAAATAGCAGAGAAGAAGACATATTTTATGCAAAGTTATGGCACGTTTTTGTAAGAAAACGTTAACAGAGAGTTCAAATCAAAAGCACACAGTTGATCAGTATCACTTTCCAGCAATAAATTCAAAACGGCAGAGATAAAGAGCCACGTTTTTTGCAAAAGAGAAGTGACAGAGGTTCAAGAATAAGAAGACTCACAGTTCTTCCGAAGAAAAGCCGAGTCTACCAACAAAGATCCAGATGAAAAATAGATGCAGACCAAAGTGGCGGCCCAAACCCTCATTTTCTTCAAAATGCGAAGATGCCTCAAGCCAAGAAGACCAAATGAAAAGTATGAAGTGATTTTAGGGTTCGAATGCCCTATATCTCCAATACTCATGTCAAGGAAAAGGATTTTGCCTTATGCTTTATTTTCCTTCATTTTTTTTAAGCTTTAACGCCCAAGTGTTGGGTTTGTTTATTTCAAAAAAACAAAGCAAACTTTTCTTATTTTTAACTCAACACTTAGTTTTTTATTTTATTTTGCAAAGTGTTTGTTTTTTTTTTAACTTTTAAAAAATTTCAAATTAAATATTGATTCCTTGCATTTTTATTTTTTATTACTATATAATTTATTTAATATTTTTATAAATACAATTATTTTAATAAAATATTAAGTGATTAAATTATTCACTTAATATATTATTAAAATAATTAATATTTATTAAAATAAAAAGAATAAATTATATTATAATAAATTATTATTTAATAAATATTAAATACTTTATATTTCATTTACGAAATATAAATTATTTAATAAATATTTTATGCAAAAAATAAATATTTAATTTTCTTTTAAAAGTTAAAAGGCAGATATTTTGTAAAATTTTATGACTAAGTGTTGAGTCATAAAGGTGAGGATGTTTTTTCTCTAGAATGGAGTTATTGCTGATTCAGAAGCTTTTATGAGTTTCTGAGGGATAAGTCATGCATTTATGAGGAGTATTTATGTTGTTATTATCTGGGTTGGCTTTTGAGCCACTAGGAGACATATTCTCAAAGGTTTTTAAGGCTTAAATTTTGCCTTTTTCTCTGCATCCGACCCCTGATATTTTACCCTCATAAATGATGTTGTTGAGGAAAATTGTATGAGTATGAGCTAAAGGTTTTTTTTGTAAAGGGAGGGAGAGTTAGAGAGTTTTATGCAGATAGCTTGGAAAGTGATTATTTTTCAGATCCTTCTTAGTTTTTTGCCTTTCTTGCTTGTAGCTTAGTTATGGGGATGATCTTGTATCGCCTTTGAAGCATGAATAAAATACAGATTGGAGGCCATTATTGAGTTCATCTTGTTGTATGTGAGTCTATCTGATTTGATGCTTATTTTTGTGACCTATCTATGAATCCTTTAGTAGGCTGTCTCCGTTTTAACATCTGCAAATGAATGTTTTGATAGTCATATAGGTTGTAAGTTGTGGGTTATATTTCAGATTCTTAGCTGTGAATATCCTTATTCCTGTTACATTTTTTGAAGTAAAGAACATCCTTCTTACAAAGCAATTATATGTGAGTATCTTGACATCAATATTGTGTCAAGTATTAGTCTGTTCTTAGGAAAGTTTCATTGTGTTAAGGCACTATTTTTCCCCATCTTTCAGTTTTGGTGTATCACCTCAAGTTTTTCATTTAAGCTTTTCCTGTTCAGTGTTTATTTTTCATGCAATCGTCCTATCCCTTTTCCCCATCAGTTTTCAGTCTTTCAAAAAGCAAATAGGTGATCATCATATAGGAACCGGCCTAGAACCCGGAGATTCACTCCGTTTTTGGGAAACCCACAGCCCAGGAGTGTTTCCATGTTTCTCCAGAAGGCTAGATTTTGGCTATCTAGCAGGGTGCAATGTTGGTTGATAACAGTTAGAGGACTTAAAACATCTACACAGATGTCACCCGGTTAAGGGATTTAATACAAGGGACCTATAAATGTCTACCCAAATACTGGGATTTTTCTATTGCAATTGTTAGAGAGCAATAGAGGGTTTGATCTTCTTGAAATGGCTTTACTGAGCCTAATAAGATCGCTGTGTTTCTCAACTGAGAGTCATCACCAGGCACCACAAGTATGCTCTCCACAGATTGTTGTGCTTCCTTGCACACTCTTCTCTTCTTCTTTTCACCTTTTTCGTAGCTTCTCTCAGCGTACAGGTTCAATCTTTTTCTTCTTGGCAGAATGAAGACAAACAATATTCGTCATAGGCTAAAGAATAAATAGTCTTCTTGCCCTTTCCGCTTTTTGCATGCGCCACCTCCACAAAGATCTCCTTCGGATCCATCATCTAGTTGAGTCTCAATTCACTGCGGAAACATCAGATGCATGCCATACGCTTTTCTATTTTATAAAGGAAACGACAGATGCATGCCATACGCTTTTCTATTTTATAAAGGAAACGACAGATGTGTGTCGCATACTTTCCTTTGCTTGAGATTTCTCCATGTTTGAATGCCATAATCTTTGGCATTAAAACCTTCAATTGTGCCTTGCACCAATCTTCTTTATAACACAAAGTCATCAAGATTTTGTGCAACAAATCCTGATCAAAGAGTCACATAAGTGTTGGTCGACTGTGACTTTCACCAGTTCATCAATCTTGATGATATCTCATTGATCGGTTTTTATCCTTAGGTAGTGTACAGGTCAAAGCCATCACCTCTCACTCCCCCTTTTTCTATCTATACTGGTTTCAGTCCGTGGTTCCGGTTATATACTATATTGGTCTGTAATGTCCCCCACTTAGCCAGTCCGGATATATGTTGTCGTTAGCCCATTCTTTCATGGTCCCGAGGGCTAACCAGGACTTCAAAAGGGATCCTGAGGTTATTTGGCCTAGTCAAATTTAATTACAGGCCAAATGGAGTTCGTTTGTTGGGTTTTGGGGAGGATTTACTATTTTTAGTAAGCCAACAAGGGATGCAGTGCCTTGGATTTTCAGTGACAGGATGTGATGCGTTTTTTTGAGCTCTTTCCGATGAGCTATCATATGTGGGATTCCGAGTTTATTTGGTATATTATTTTAATGTTTGAAGTTATAACGATAAAGTGACTATTTAAATTAAATATTATAATGTTTCATAAAGTCACTTTATAAAAATCAAGTTCCCCCCTTTAAAGGACATACATGGGCATTCGTAAAGGGAAAAAGGTAACATTAAAGCTCATGTTTTATCCCACATTGGCGAGACGGAAGCGTAGAACTAGTAAGGAAGGATTAAAAAGAGAGAGGATAGCTCTCATTTGGCATGCTTGAAGATTGAATGAAATTGGGGAAACTGTGGAGATTATTTCTCTTTGGGCTTGGAGGACGCAAACCCTCTACGCTTTCAATCTTGACGCCATTGAAAGATATGGTCTTGAGATTTTATATTGTAGTTGCAAGATCCTGTAGCAGCGAGAGTTACTGTAGCAGCGCGATACTGTAGCAAGTTCCTGTAGCAGCGACACTGTAGCAACGCGGTACTATAGCAAGTTCCTGTAGCAGCGTGAGTATTGTAGTAGCGCAGTACTGTAGCAGTCCGAATCACTGTAGCACGGTACTGTAGCAGTGGGTTACTATAGCAACAAGTTCCTATAGCAGTCTGAATTATTGTAGCGCGGTATTGTAGCAGTCCGGAAACATTGTAGCTGTGAGTTACTGTAGCCATTTTCAGAACTATTAACACTGTTGTAGCTGCAATGGGTATGGACCATCATTGAACTCTATAGTTGATATAATGTGTTGAGTTTAATAAGATATGTTAGATATGGTAGTTGTAATTTCCTAATAATCTGAAACAAGAAATAAATGAACGGTCATTGTTATTAGCTGCATATGGTTTCATGTTTCCTTCTACTGATATCTCATACGAAATACAACAATCTTGAGGACTATTAAACAACATCAATCTGGAAAAAACATAAGGACAGTTGCAGGCCAACTGTTTGACAAAATGACAAGAAGAAACAGACTCTAGAATTACAGAACTAGGCAGCATATTACATGGTCACAGTTCTGGATGCTTCGGTTACCTTCCTTCATTACCGGTTGCTCCGATGATCGGTTAGAACTTTATCAGTCATAGAGACAGTACTCCTTGCTCACTATGTGTCATCGGTCTCCTAACTAGTCTCTCTTATATACTACAATTGTGTACTTATTATTGTCAATTTTCTTGTTGTTCCTGATTGAACAATGTTTGCATCCCTAGACATCAATGACAACACCTCTTTTCCATATATCGATTACATCCTTACAGGTTAACGCCAACAATCTCCCCCTTTGGCATTAATGGAAAAATACGCCTTATCGGACTGGTCCACATCCTTCACCGGTCATAATCTCCCCCTTTGACAATAATGCCAAAGGCTAGTCAAGTGACTGCCTTTTTTTAAAAAAAATTGCTCCCCCTTTGAGCAGCAGTCCTTTGTCACCAATCCTATTAATATGAGGCTGAGTCCTTTGTTTAAGCTCAATGGATTGATGAACACCTTTGTCCTTTTACTAAAGATCAAGAAGGGGCACTACCCCTAATTTACCTCTGAGATACTCAAAGGTACCCTTCGGTAAAGGCTTTGTGAATATGTCAGCAACCTATTCTTTCGTGGGAACATATTCAAATTTCACTTCTTTATTTTGCACCTGCTCTCTCAGATAGTGATACTTTATAGCAATGTACTTTGTTTTTTAGTGCATGACAGGATTCTTAGATATATTTATTGCACTTGTGTTGTCACGGTATATTGCAATCGGTTCAGGTGCTTGTTCTTGGATTCCTTCCAATATCTATTTTATCCAAATCACCTGTGTGCAATTAATTGTTACAACAACATACTCAGCTTCTGCTATGGACTGTGAAATGCAGTTCTACTTCTTACTCATCCATGACACAGTCCTCTCTCCAAGAAAGAATGCACCTCCACTTGTGCTCTTTCTATTATCAATGTTACCAACCCAATCTGCATCAGTGAACACTTTTATCTCAAAATCTCCTTTGTGAGGAAACCATAGACCATATTCCTCAGTACCCTTTAAGTATCTGAAGATTCTCTTCACTTCTATTAAATGTGCCTCTTTTGGGTTAGCAGAGAATTTGGCTACAATACCTAATACATGTGCAATATCAGGTCTTCTATACACAACATACTGTAACTTACCAATCATTGACCGATACAATGTCTCATTAACTTCTTTTGCATCATCCTCCAATGATAACTTGCAGTTGGTTATCATTGGTGTGCCAACTGGTCAGGATTCTTTTAGCCCAAATGATTTAAGAATTTCCTTAACATACTTGGACTGAGAAATAAAAATACCTTCTTTTAGCTGATGGACTTGCAATCCAATGAAGAATTTTATAGCTCCAATCATGGACATTTCAAATTCTTTCTTCAACTCCTCAGTGAAGTCTTTGCTCATTTTGTCATCTCCTCAAAAGATGATATCATCCACAAATATTTCAGCAATCAAGTTCCCTTCTTTACCAATCTTGAGATACATACTGTTGTTATCTCTTATTCTTGTGAATCCTATGGTCAGGAGATATGAATGTAACCTTTCATACCAAGCCCTTGGGGCTTGCTTAAGCCCATAGAGTGCCTTTTTCAATTTACAGACCATACCATTTTTCTCTGTGGATGAGAACTCTTTCGGTTGTTCTATGTAAACTTCATCCTCCAATATACCATTTAGAAATGCAGACTTTACATCCATCTGGTATACTTTGAACCTTTTATGAGCAGCATAAGCAAGTAGGATTCTTACTCCTAGTCTTGCCACAGGTGCAAAGGTTTCTCCATAATCTAGTCTTGCCTCCTGTGCATACCCCTTGCAGACTAGCCTTTCCTTGTTCCTTACCACCTTTCCTTCTTTTAGCTTGTTTCTGTGTACCCGCTTGGTCCCTATGACATTCTTCTCATGTGGTCTGGGAACAGGAGTCCATGTTTCATTCTTCTCAATTTTCTCAAGCTCCATCGCCTTGACCCAGTTATCATCCTCCAGAGCTTCTCTAGTAGTTTTGGGCTCTATACTAGAAAGTAATCAGATACTTTCTCTAGCCTTTCTCCTGGTCAGAATATTAGCATGTTTGTCACCAATAATGTTATCAATGGAGTGATATGTGACATACCAGGGCTTCGCCCACCGCCCCGACACTATCGCGCACAGCCTATAAGCCGGCGCAATAGCGCAGGTCGGTGGGCCCTTTATAATATAGGGCCCTAGAAGATGAAGCTTTAGAAATGAAAGGAAAGGCCCCGTAGGGCCCTTCCCCTTTCAATAGTAGGGGGTAGGGGTAGGGCAGACCAGTGGGTAGGAGGGCCAACATAATAATACTTCGGCTCGGAGTTCCATAGTAGAGTAAATTGCCCCCTTCCTACTATTGTTGGCGAGGCTATAATTCTCCTTGATTCCCAAGGAGAAGAAAGAGAGCACACCTGTGCAGCCCGCTCTCCTCCCTCTCGAGTCGAGAGAGGGGCGAGGGCCTATATCGTAAAGGCGACGCGTGCTCTCTCTCTTCTACTCGGGGATTAAAGAGAGACCTCCTGCTCCTGCTCCTGTGTGCTCTGCTCCTCAACCCTATATCTCTATCTCTCGACAATTCTAGTTTAGTTTAGTTTAGTTAGGCAACTACTCTTGCAGGAGAGCTCGACCCACCTATCCTATATATAGATTAGGGGAGGGTAGCAGTTGTTTGTTTAGTGCATGGGAGAGGTCGAGTCCAGTGTTAGGTCGAGTTACTGTTACACTACCGTTAAGTGAGTACGATTTCCTACCTAAAGTAAATGAAGTGTCGAGCCCTTTTTTCTATAATTGGTGTCGAGTTACTGTTCTTTTACACTCACACAACACGTGTTGTGTTGTTACCTTACCTTTAGGTGGGTGATGTCCCGCCGGGCCGGCACCCTCGTCCTTGACTTTAGCTTGACTTTAGGTAGGTGATGGTGATCCCCCTTATAATAGTAGGGCGTCCGATCAACCTTTACTTTCCTTTCCCTCGCCGGCCTTTTTTCTATAATTGGCCGGTAGGTGATGGAATTGAATTCTATTCATTACTTATTGATGTGATGTGATGGGCCCTCGCCAATAATAAAGGTAGGGGCGGGCCCAAGAAAAAAAATGGGGCTTTACTTTAGGTAGGCCTTGACTTTAGGTAGGTGATGCCCTTACTATCTATAGGCCCTCGTCCGTCCCCCTGTCATGTCATAAAAACACCCAACCCAAGGCGTGCCTTCGGCACCGACCATATTGGCCTTAGGTGGGGTCTTGGGCCCCACTATAGATAGGTTGTTTGTTTGCCCGCCCCCTTTTATTCATTGAGAGATAGGGCTTAAGGATACTTTAGCTTGACATACTTTAGCTTGCCATAGAATAGTAGGGGCCGGCCGGTAGGTGGGTGATGGTGATCCCCCTTATAATAGTAGGGCGTCCGATCAACCTTTACTTTAGGTTAGGTGGGTGATGGTGCCGCCCCAACCCCACCGACCGGGGATTCGCCTGCCGCCCTAAAGGAATATATGGTCGGTAGCGAAGCTTGGTCGGTGGGGCCCTTATAAATAGTAGGGGCCTTAGGTGGAGTAAGGGACAATTATTCTTCATTGTGATGGTGACGCAACCTAACCTTTAGGTACTTGCCCTACTATTCTAAAGGCAGCCCTTTTTTATATAGTTGGCCCGAATAATTGTCAAAGAAGAATCAAATTCATGAATCTGCCGGCCCATAGAATTTTAGGGCGAGTCAAGGACAACCTAACCTTTAGTTTAGGCCCTACTATTCTAAAGGGCCCTACTATTCTAAAGGCTAACCATATCGGATCGGGAAGATGATGTTACGTATATAATACGTTATATGATACCAGTACCGTCGGCCTAACGTTGATCGCAATTAAAGGGCGGGCCCTACTTATCTATAGGCCTACTCAATTGTATATCATCGGGCCGAAAGATATATATACCATCGACCCTACCCTATTTATGTCAAGTGCCCTTTAGAATAGTAGGGCCCACTCGATATTCTTTGTAACGTAACTACCCTTATAATAGTAGGGGCCATAGAATAGTAGGGCCCGGGAGATGAACAAGTAAGTCAATCATGTTGGTCGGTGAGCCTAGTGATAGGAGCCAGCTCGGTTCGGAGGTTGGAAAGGAAAACCCTATTATTTAAAGGGCCCTACGGCCCTATTATTCTATTATTGCAAGATTCTATACGTAACATCCCACGATATAATGATGGGGGGGTTATGATACGTTGTTCCCCTTGCCATAGAATATTAGGGGCTCCTCTACATGAGCACACCCGGAACTTAGGAGGAGCTCTACTATTTAAAGGGGCCAGGGGCCTATATTAGAAAGGGCTTAGAGGGGGGGTTCCCTACTATTATAAAGGGGCGGGTTGGGTGGGAAGATATAGTTGGGTGGGAAGATATAGTTGCCCCTGGCCCCTTTAATAGTAGGGGGTAGGGGCCCTCATGCACACCCGTGCTCCCACAATGGGGCGGGTGGATGATAGTTGGGGCGCCCCCGGGTTATAATAGTTGTGTTCTCGGCAACCGAAGCTTCGAACAAGGGCCCGCTACTCTAGTAATGGGTGAAGGTAGGCGGAGGAAAGAGATTGGCATTGGGCCCTACTATTATAAAGGGGAGGGTTGGAAGGTATACAAACTGATGGGTGCAGAGTCGGGTTGCCTTATTCTAGTTGTTAGGAGGGGAACTCGTTACGGCTAGTGAGATGGGTTAGCCCGAGATCGATGGAAATAAACAAAGCTTGCCTGGGGGTGAAGGATGGCACCCACGATCGGATGTGCCATAACAAGTATTCCGGAAGCCCTCGGTCCGGGATGCCCCTACTATTCTAATGGGCGGTAGCCAATGGATAATAATATAGAAGGGGGCCGTGGCTAAGATCAAACAGCCTCTAATTGGAGCTTCCGTGGCTAAGTTGAACTGCCATGTCTCCTCCCACAATTGGCATCGGCCAACCCCATAGAGTTATAGGGGGGCCCCTGCAGGTTCAGGATGGGCCGGATTAACCTTCTTTCCGGATAATAGTGCCGTGAGTTTGCCGATACTTCGGATGCAGCAACCGAAGCCATGAGCGAGAACAGAAGCCCTACTGTCGTGGTTTCTCAGGAGGGAGCCGGCCTTCCGGGTCACCTCAAATTTCTCATGATGGCTACGCATCCGCTCGATCTCGATATGGGACTTCCCACCCGAAGCGGGCCTACTATCTATAAGGGGCTATCGAAATGGTTGGAATGCTATTCCAATGAACACCTCGACCCTAGCCAATAATAGGCTAATGCCGCTCCCACTCGGCCACGGGATATGCATCTGTGGTGAAAGGAGGGTGTTTCAAGTGCTTCAATGAGGTGGTAAACCGGAACGGGATCTCACCAAAGCTTCCGTCTCTACTCACCCCCATAGAATTGTAGGGGCCCCCCCACCCGCCTATAGAATGGTAAGGCCACTCCCATCAATGCGCCAGGACCTGGGGATCTCAAGCCAACATGCACCCCTCGATCCAACAGAGACCCACTCAATTCACTTCCCGCAGAATCATAACCACTTATATCCCTCGCATCAACACCACCTCAGCCTTAGCAGTTTACTAACGGAATGAGCAGCAGCTGTTTCATAACCTGACCACCCGAACTTTCTTTCTTGTTCGCCTCCGCCTCTAAAGATAGGGGTTGGACATGACTGCCTTTCCTTTTAGAAATGGGCCCCCTTCTTTATAGTTGCCCATAGCCCCCTACTATTATAAAGGGCTAAAGGGCCCTTTTTTCTATTATTGCTGCAGATGAACTCATTCATTTTTCTCGCCCATTTTTTTCTAGGCTGCTGAGAAGGTAGGCATGTTACGTATAGAATCTGGTTACTCATATGAACGAAGTGAATATGAGGGATTACCGTCAGCATTGAAACGAAACTTATCTATCGGTGAACCTAGCCGCATCTAGATTCTATACGTAACATGGGTGGGTGGCCCCTACTATTCTATGGCGGCCACTTCTACAGTCATGTCTGCGAGAAAAATGATCAAGTTAGGTAGGGTTTATTAGGGGAATTTCTAAAGGTCACTTCACCAGCCTACGGAGCCAGACTTTTGATCGACTAAAGGTTATCCCAACCTTTAGAATAGTAGGGCGAACGCAGTGAGAGCAAGGTTATCCCGTAATCTATTCGAACGCAGCGGCCCTACTATTCTATAGGCTCCCGTAATCTGTTCGAACGCAGCGCCCTACTATTCTATAGGCCCGTAATCCGCAGCAGCCCTACTATTCTATAGGCTCCCGTAATCTGTTCAAACGCAGCGGTAGTTATCATGTAATCTTCGCCTTTTTTATATATGTCGCAGCCCCCCCTTATTATAAAGGCTAAAGGTTGGGGGTCGCTTGACCAGTAACTCTAATTGGAGGCCCCCTACCATGGCCCTTCAAATAGTAGGGGGACGTAGAGAATCTTCCTTTAGAACCATTATAGGCCGGCAACTCTACCGAAAATTGGAGCAAGAAAAGATCCTTGTTAGGATGGAAACCCGCCCATTAGAAGAGTAGGGCACCCCTACTATTTATAAGGGGCCCCCTTTATAATAGTAGGGGCCTGCCAGCCCTTTCTTTCTTGATTCCCATCCTAGCCTGATGCAGCCTTCGATGGCGATGGAGCTAAACTCTCTAGCCGTTGGTTCCAACCATCCTTCACCCCCACTAGCTATTAGGGGCACAGTAGAAAAAGGATGGGAGTTAAGTAGCTTAGCTAGGGAGTTCCATCCTTCACCCCCGGTAGGTCGATAAACAGGAGGTGAAGGCAGCTATTTCCTAACACCTAACCGGGGCCCTCCTAACACACGGAACGAAAGGAGGGGGTTCAGGTGAGTTATCCATCCTGTAATCAATGCAGGAACGGTGAAGGCAGATAGCGAAGTAAGGCCGGGCTCGGGCAACCAAGTTTGAATAGAGAGGGGAGAGCCGATAGGGATAGGACTAAACTCTATCGGTACCTCCCTTTTCGATTCAAGGTGCCGCTCTCTCGAGTTCCCCTCCCGGTTGAGTGAGTACTTCCTGCCTTCTTAATCCGTCTCCCTTTTTTGTCCCGTGTCCTCCCCTTCCTTCTCCCTTCGCTGCTAGGCTAAACACCCATCTACTCATGAGAAGAGAATATTTCAATTCGGATGGCTACCTGTGCTGTGGATAACTTATTTGATGCTTGTGAGCACTTCTTTCATTATCCGACTCGATTTGTGCTCATTGCATTACTCATTCAAGCATCTCCGCTTTAGAGTTTAGTTCACTTCGTATGGCCCCCTTTAGAATAAGGGCGTGCCTCATCAATTTGAATGTGTCATCGAATCAGGTTAGCAGCAGATTGATGTTAGGGCCATTCTTTGATATTTACGTGCGGTCGCAACTTGAAGCGATCTCCCGGCACTCAGGTCAGTAGGTTGGGTAGAGAGGATCGCCCTCACGGTCGAAATGAGGAGAATCAGCCGGTCTCGCCGGTGCAAGCTACATCCGAGATGACATTTGAAGATGGATCATCGGATGATATTTGAAGATGGAATAGTTAGAGTTAGCCTTCCTTTAGTTAGCCATCCTCCCGTATGTGAATGAAACATAAAATGTCTTCACAAGGATGAGTTCTAATCTACTACGGCCCTCACATCAAAACAAGACGATACCGCTATCCGAGTGGTTGTGGTAAAGACGAGCAGAAGGCCATTTGGAAAGTCCTTTTATCCCAATGCGGACCTATTATTCTAAAGGGCCACTTTCTCGGCTCCTTTACTGAATTCTAGAAGATGGCTTTCTGTTCGTTTTATTTCTTTAATAAAGGTTGGTGAAGTGCTTCATTGGCTTGTATTCCGTACCAAAGCAAATCCTAACTCTAGAGCTAACCTAAAAGCGGTTCACGTTGTTTATATAGAATAGAAAAGCCTAGCGAGCGGCGTAAAGAATTCATTAGTAACTCACCGGCACTATTCATTTAGTTGTAAGGGGATGGTATCGCTTGTCCGAGCTCGACCGAACCCACAACCAACTTCGTAACTCTTTCTGTTACTGTTGAAACCAGAGTCACCCAATCCCTTCTTCCGTAGCAACTAGATCACTAAGGCCTCTTTATCCGGATCCATTCCTTTGCTCCATATTTATTACGTCAATCATTGGTTCCTGCTCCGCACGCATCTCTGTTGATTCCGCCCCGTCAAATATTCCGCAAAACTGGAAAAAACTTCTAGTTGCACCCCCCCTACCCCCTACTATTTAAAGGGGAAGGGCTCCCACCCACCCACAATTGAATCCCCCAGCCTTTTATCCCTTACCTGAATGCCCTACTATTCTAAAGGGAAGGTAAGGAGCCATAGAATTTATAGGGGGGGGGAGCTATCAGTTTTTGTTCAAGTTCCAGTTGATGGAGATCGAGACCGCCTATCTATAGTGGGGGGAGCCAGAGCAGATTCCATTGTAGATTCACCAGCATCTCTCGCATGAGAGTCGATATTTGAGTCAACATCATAGCCAGCTTCTTCACCACCATCTCGCTGGATGCTAAGTGGCATCTAATTGAGTGACTAGAAGTTCTATGAAGGCCCCTCTTTTTTCTATAGGCATATGTTCCTAGTTTTCCAGCATTGCCTGTTGTTCTCTCTGTTGCCTATGCCCTTACCCTTGCCTCTACAGGCAGGGGTTGAAACTGGATATGTACCCGGATTTGATCGATCCCAGTATGGATCTGATCCCGTGGGGCCCTACTATTCTAATGGCGCTACCTTTGCCCTTTAAATAATAGGGCACAAAGGCATAGGCCCTATCTTATCTACGGGGCAGGAAAGACAGAAGATACGGGCTTAAGCAGCTAATCCACTAACAGATGCTAGAGTTTACCGAGCCCTATCTATCTTGGCAGTTTCGGTAGAAGCACCCGTGCATCACAGCCACCAGCGACGGCCCTACTATTCTATGGCAAGCACCAGTAGCAGCTGGAGCAGCGAAACCATCACCTCGCCCAATATACCTTCCATATTGAGTCCTGTGGCTTGTTATCTCGGGCCATGCTAGGGATTCTCTTTTTGCGGCAAGTCCCTTGCGTACTGTTAAATGGGTGCTATCCTTTTCCTAATAGTAGAGAGGTAGCGCATCGAGTTACAGAACCAACTGATCCCCTATATTATAAAGGGCACTTCTCGGATATGGGGGTTAGTACATTAAACAGTTGCAAACTCAATAGCATCAATGGCCAATCTCTCTCCGAAAGCCCTACCCCCACCATGCCTATCTTCTATAATGGGCGTGTCCAAGATCGAAACTCGATTCGATCGATATCTGACACGCCCTACCTTCCGATCGATCAACTAGAAATAAACTGTGTCAAGGATCGATCTCCTCTGGCATACCTGTTGCTATTGATCGATTCGATCAATCGCCTCCCAATTATAGAAAAAAGGGCCAAGCCTTTATAATATAGGGGCCCCTTACGTTTCTATAGGCCCGGCTAGATAGTAAGGCAGGTAAGGAATGCCTTACGAGTAAGGGGCCCCTATATTATAAAGGCCTGGCCTATAGAAAAAGGTCGTTTCTATCCCAAGCCTTTATAATATAGGGGCCCCTGTAGTTTCTATAGGCCTGGGAGCCTATAGAATGGTAGGGGGTAAGCGCCTTCCCTTTAGAATAGTAGGGCCCTATAGATAGCCCTTTTTCTATAGGCCAGGCCTTTATAATATAGGGGCCGCCTATAGAAAAAGGGCGTTTGTATAGGCCCCGTAAGGCAGGGCCTATAGAAACTACAGGGGCCCCTATATTATAAATGCCTGGGATAAAAAGGTAAGTGATAACCTTAGAATAGTAGGGCATAGAATAGAGGAACGGACACTTTAGCAGGCAGGTTATAGCACGGGTCCGGGGACTGGGCCAACTCCGACAACCGTATCTGTACCTGAGCGAAGGGAGGCTGGTACATTCACTGGTTCCGGAGAAACGGATGTAGGAAACTACTGGTACTATGTACGATGGCGATCCAAGCTGTTTTCTGTTGGGATTCGCAGTCGGGTGCCCATAGAATTGAAGGGGAGTCAAACCACAATTGGATGTTACAAAAGGGATAGAAGGCACTACCCGGCCTAAGTGTCAATTTGATCTCCACCACCTCTACATGGTGTCAAAGGCCCGCTTACCCACTGCCACACCTTTGACCCCTCATCATTCAGAGGGCCAGAATCCACTACAGCGATTCGACAGAGATATGTATGGGAACAGGAAAGCTTGTTGGAAAATCCGATAAAGACAGAGCTACGGGGAAATAAAGGTATAAGTGGATAGAAAATATCCACCGACTTCTCCGAGTGAAGCGAACGAAATGGATCAATAGATGGACACATAGATCAAGATATCTGTCTCTATATGTGCACGGGGTCCGATTGTCTAGCTATTGGTACTCTGCATCTTTACGAAGAATTCAATTTCACTGAGTCCTAAGGAGACAGTAGGGCAATCGTTACACCATTCATGCAGGTCGCTACTTATGCAACAAGCAATTTCGCTACCTTTGTCACAATTCTAGTTACTACTATGATTGACTGAACAAGGAGGCCCTACTATTTCTAAGGCAGGCACCTGATTAATCGTTACTCATGTAAGCATTCTCACTTCTAATACCTCCAGGTGTAGTCCCTTCTCCGGTATACGGAACGTTCCGCTACTGACCTGCTTAGTTATCAACAATCCGCGCGCCTTTAGAATAGTAGGGACTGAAGTCTTATTTGGGCGGGCCTTTCAATTCTCCCGCGATGCCCGGCGGAATTTTGAGAAACCATTCTTGATGTTGATGTTTATAGCTTCGATCAGATAAAATGATCATAATATTATATGCAATATATTAATATATATATATAATGATGGATATTATTATTATATTAATATACATATTTATAATATTGAATTAAACATCATTGAATTGATATTATTGTTATGCAGATAAATCAAATGAAATAATATTAATGCATATTGATATATATATAATGATCTTATTATATATATCAAATAGTTGATAAAATATCTTACCCCGATTAATATCAGGTGAGCATACTGTATGGCAGTTTAAGTTACAGTGTATTGTGACTATTATGTATTAACAGTCACAATACTATCGTGACTGTTAATACCTAACAGTCACGATAGTGACTACACAATCCCTAATCAACATTATCAACTGACTTATGTCAGTAAACTTGGCAGAGATAACATTGTATCGGTTTACACAAGGTTACCGATCAGTCTCTGTGCCATACGATTTCATTACCCTGCTTAACGGTTGATGTGTATTGTTTAATATATGTTATCAATCGGTCTTCATGCTATGACTTAACAATATCGGTTGCTTTGTGAAGTATTGTCATCGGACATTAATATTCGGTAGTTACGAATTGGCACTGATTAACATTTGTGGAAAGACATGTTGATGAACAGACATGTCTCCACGTGTGGTGACACGTCTCTTCATCAACATGCCTTCACTTATATATATAGATAATTCTTGATTGGAGAAATATATATAATTGAAACAATACAGTCTTTCTTCTAAGAGATGCAGAGTTATAATATAATACTATTAGATATATCTGTTAATATATCTGTAATATATATACATTTATTGTGATTATATGTATCACACATACTAAGTTGAGATAAGAAAAATTAAAAGCTATATGTTCTTGATCCAAAACTTAACACTTGATACCACCAAGCCTTCTCGGATTGGTTCTACGAGCCCTACTATTCTAAGGGCTTTTTTCTCTAGTTGCCGGCCTATAATGGTTCTAAAGGCAGATTCTATACGTAACATGCCTAGCCTACTACTATAGTTGTTCTTCCGGATTATTCCCAGCTATAGTTCCCATGCTACATGCCGAGTGGGTGGGAACTGTAGGGCTAGACCTAGACTAGATTCTAAGATTCTAGACGTAACAGGCCCAACTATAGATAGTAGGGGAACAGCCCCTACGGGGCCCGCCGGAACCGCTTCTAAATAGTAGGGGCTCCCACCCATGTTACGTAGAGAATCTGGCCAAGATTGAAACTGGCAGCATTATGGATTTGCGCTCAAAATGGCCTTAGAATAGTAGGGCAACACCCTTAGAATAGGAGGGGGGTGCTAATCCTGGAACACATAATCTAGGAACACGTGCCAATGCTGGAACATCACACGCGCAAATGGGAAACTTTACCCCCTGGCCCCTTTAATAGTAGCGGGTAGGGGAACAATGGCATATTTCGGAACAGGGAGACTGACCGGAAAAGGAGCTATGATAGTGCCGGGGTGCTGCACGCTATGGAACCGGATAAACAGCTGCTCAATCTCAATCAATTGGCTCTGCCTTTGTCCCTTAATGTATAGGCACCACCTCCAATCAAGCCTAGATTCAGATCCAAGTCCCCCTTATAATGTTATCAATGGAACAATGGCATATTTCGGAACAGGGAGACTGACCGGAAAAGGAGCTATGATAGTGCCGGGGTGCTGCACGCTATGGAACCGGATAAACAGCTGCTCAATCTCAATCAATTGGCTCTGCCTTTGTCCCTTAATGTATAGGCACCACCTCCAATCAAGCCTAGATTCAGATCCAAGTCCCCCTTATAATGTTATCAATGGAGTGATATGTGACATACCTTGACAGAACCACTCGGTGGTCCTGGCCTTCATTTTCCGGTTGAGCAAGATTTCCAATGAGCTCATGACAATTTCATGTTCATCACCCTTAGTCGGCCTTATGTTCTGATCCCTTCCTGGCTCAGGCACATTACCCTGCTCCAAGGGTCTGTTTAACTATTCTTATTCATCAGCAACAATCATTTCACTGAATTTAAAATGATTAACAACATCATGATCAAGGTGACTGTCTGATTCATCATGACTGTTCTTTTCCCTTGATTCTAAATATTCATCTATCTTTACATTGGTACTTTCCACTATTTTTCTTGTCCTTTTATTCAGACACGGGTAGGCTTTACTTTGGTAGAGTAACTCAAAAATATGCCTACATCACTCTTTGGCTCAAACTTGCCAGAGTACACATCTCTTTTGATGTAACAGTTGCTACCAAAAACTCTGAAATAGCTTACACTTGGGGTATGACCAAACCACAACTCGTATGGAGTCTTACCGGTTCCTTTCTTAACTTGAACCTGATTCAGTGTATACACGGCGGTGTTGATTTCTTCTCTCTAGAAGTGATGGGGAAGGTCCTTTTGAATCATCGGAGTTCTAGCACAATCAATCAGAGTCATGTATCTTCTTTCAGCGACTCCATTTTGTTGAGGGGTTCTTGGTGCAGACATCTGCCTTTTTATCCTCTGTTCCTCACAGTAGTGTTGATTTCTTCTCTCTAGAAGTGATGGGGAAGGTCCTTTTGAATCATCAGAGTTCTAGCACAATCAATCAGAGTCATGTATCTTCTTTCAGTGACTCCATTTTGTTGAGGGGTTCTTGGTGCAGACATCTGCCTTTTTATCCTCTGTTCCTCACAGTAGTGAGTGAACTCTTGAGAGGTGTACTCACCTCCTCTATTTGACCTCAAACACTTCAAGCTTTAACCGACCTCCTTCTCCACTTGTGCTTTATAAATTTTAAACATGTGAAAGGCCTCTGATTTTTCCTTAAGGAAGAGTGTCCACATCATCCTTGAAAAATTATCTACAAAGAGCATGAAATACATGTCTCCATAGTAGCTCTTCATCCTCATAGGTCCACACAAGTTTGTGTGAACAAGATCCAACACTTTTTCAGTAGAAAAAGACTTACTATTGAAGCTTGTTCCTATCAATTTGCCTAACTAACATTCTTTACACATACCCCTTTCCGGTTTTGTAATATCAAGAATCCCTCTGACTGACTTCTTCTTGCTTACTTTGACAATACCATCAAAGTTTATGTGGCAGAGCCTCTTATGCCACAGCCAATTATTGTCCTCTTTTGTCGTGAGACAGATTTTCTTTGTCTCTCCTTTTGCCGTACCAATGAGGCGAGCCCCCTCGATTGAGTATAGGTAGAACAAGTTCCCTTTACTTTGTCTACCGGTGGCAATATGAGCTCTAGATTGATCTTTGACAATACAAGAACCTTTCCCAAACTCCAACAAGTATCCTTGGTTGTTTAGCTGAGCCACACTCATTAAATTGTACATGAGTCCTTCCACCCAGTACACATCTTCGCATACTGCTTCATTGCCAAGTGCTATAGAGCCTTTGCCTCTGATAGCACAAGGAGCATTGTTGCCAAAATTCACTGATCCACCATCATTAAGCTTCAGGTTGATGAACTTGTTCTTGTCACAAGTCATGTGGTGAGTGCATCCACTATCAATGATCCAGTCGTCACATTGATGAGATCTTGAGATAAGTGTTATTTCACTTATCACTGTGCTTTCTTCTTTTATTGCAACAAAGGCAATTTCTTCATCTCCTGATTCTTCAAATTCATTGTTTGTGATACCTTCCTCAGTAAGGTAGCACTCATTTCCTTTATTTTTGAATCGGTTGGACTTTTCTTTATTTTCATTTTCTGGACATCTTGCAGCAATGTGTCCTATCTTATTGCAAGAAAAGCACTTTAATGGAAGTTTCCCTTTGTACTTCCCTTTTCCTCTTGGAAATCTCCTTGCGATGAGCGCTTCAAACTCATCCTACTCTAATTCTTCCGAGAGTAGATTTTCAATAAAATTTACTTACCGGTAGAACTACTTTCGGTCTCTCTTCCTTTCTTGGTGGAAGCAATATTCACAGAGGACTTAAAAGCAACATCTAACATGGGTAAGTTGTTATCATAATTACTCAATTCAAAACCAATCAACTTACCGATAAGAGAGTCAAGAGTGACATGAGACGCTCACTGATTTGAGCTCCTGTATGGCTGAGATCTTGATAGCATATTGTGGCCTTAGCGTCCTCAGTATCTTTCTTACCACATCTTGCTCGCTCAATGTTCCTCCAGCGCTTTTGATGGAATTCATTACTTCTTTTATTCTATTTTTGTAGTGCTCAATGTCTTCTCCTTCGTTCATCCTCATGTCATCATATTTACCTCTGAGGATTTCTACATTTTCTCTTTGAACATGTGGGTCACCTCCATACACAGTTTGTAGCTTAACCCACATTTTGCAAGCAGTAGTCAGATGTTCAGTCTCTGCATATACATGATCAAGTAGCATGCTTCCTATCATATCCATTGCAGTTGTGTGTTCACTACTGATCTTTTGTTCAGTTGTCAAGGTACCATTGGGTTCAATGTAATCATTGATTACATGAGTCCAGTATTGATCTCTTGTGGTTTTCATGTACAGCTTCATTATGTTGCACCATAAGGTGAAGTTTTCCTTAGAAAACTTGGGTCTTTCCTTTCCCATCATTAGGTCTTTTCCCTGTTGTGGTTAAGCATCTTAGAAAAGGTACCTCGCTCTGATACCAATTGGTGGTCCCAACCGGTGCTAAGAGGGGAGGGGTGAATTAGCACCCACTAAAACTTAAGAACCAATCTGATATAATATAACTAAAATTGGAAGCAGAATAGATTCTATCACAGAAATAGCTATCACAAAATTAAAGCAATATAAAACACCAGATGTATCACGTGGAAACCCAAATTGGGAGAAAACCACGGTGTGAGGAAACCTCACAAATTTTGCACTCTTCTGAAGTGCGCCCTGTTAGGAGCCTTCCCTGTTAGAGGATTACAAACACATTGTTAGATGCGACCCAGTTAAGGGATTTGAGATAAGGCCTGTTAAAGCCTGCCTTGTTAGAGGACTTAAAACATCTACACATATGTCACTCGGTTAAAAGATTTAATACAAGGGACCTGTAAATGTGCACCCAAATACTGGGATTTTGCTATTACAATTGTTAGAGAGCAATAGAGGGTTTGATCTTCTTGAAATGGCTTTACTGAGCCTGATAAGATCGTTGCGTTTCTCAACTGAAAGTCATCACCAGGCACCACAAGTATGCTCTCCACAAATTGTTGTGCTTCCTTGCACACTCTTCTCTTCTTCTTTTCACCTTTTTTGTAGCTTCTCTCAGCGTGCAGGTTCACTCTTTTTCTACTTGGCAAAATGAAGGCAAACAATATTCTCCACAGGCTAAAGAATAAATAGTCTTCTTGTCCTTTCCGTTTTTTGCATGTGCAACCTCCAAAAAGATCTTCGGATCCATCATCCAGTTGAGTTTCAGTTCACTGCGGAAACATCAGATCCATGCCATATGCTTTTTCTATTTTATAAAGGAAACGACAGATGTGTGCCGCATACTTTCCTTTGCTTGAAATTTCTCCATGTTTTAATGCCATAATCTTCGGCATTATAACCTTCAATTGTGTCTTGCACCGATCTTCTTTATAACACAAAGTCATCCGGATTTTGTGCAACAAATCCCGGTCAAAGAGTCACATAAGTGTTGGTCGACTATGACTTTCACCGGTCCATCAGTCTCAATGATATCTCACTAATCGGTTTTTATCCTTAGGTAGTCTACAGGTCAAAGCTATCACCTGTCACTCCCCCTTTCTCTGTCTATACCGGTTTGAGTCTGTCGTTCCGGTTATATACTATATCAGTCACGGTTCTGGACGCTCTGGTTACCTTCCTTGGTTACTGGTTGCTCCGACGATCAGTTAGAAATTTATCGGTCACAGCGACAGTACTCCTTGCTCACTAAGTGTCACTGGTCTCCTAACCAGTCTCTCTTGTACACTGTAGTTGTGTACTTATTATTGTCAATTGTTCCTGTTGTTCTTGATTGAAAAATGTTTGCATCCCTAGACATCAATGACAACACCTCTTTTCCATGTACCGGTTACATCCTTACCAGTTAATGCCAACATCAAAGTAGTAGGTTCCCTTCAGAAGTCTAATCAACTCAATTTGATGTTGGAAAAATGAATACATTGGCAAGAAGTGTATAAATAAAAGCTCCTCTAAAAGGATGAAAGGTCTGCCTAAAAAGAAAGAGATGTAATACTAAAGTTGATGAGTTTTCTAATGACCTTGGTGCTAAAGAATGTCCTACAGGAATAAATGATTAGTCTCAATTCATGGAAGTTTTAAATGAGCATTAGATTGATCTAGAAACAGATGTAGAGGAAGGAGTTGTTGATCTTGAAGAACTTGTTGCTGCCTCAATTGAAATCAAAAACCTTAGACAAGAGAATCACAAACTCAAGGTATGGTTTCAAGAAAGCATTAAGACAAATAAAGTGGTAATAAAAAATCTTAATGAATTTGAAAAGATAAATGAATTCCTGAATGTTCAAGTTAGAAAGAAAAAGGGTTGAAGAAGTGAGAAACCAATTGAAAGACAAAGAGTTGCTAAAAGATAGATTTCAAGAATAAGACATTTTGATTATTAGTTTGAAAACTGAGATTGAAGAAAACAAGAGGATAGAAGAAGTGACAAGATCTGATTTGGAAGTCAAAACGATTGAATGCCAAAGACTTGAAGCAGAAATAGTCACTCTACTATAAGGAAAAATCTTGAGAATGCCAAGATACAGTTAGAAAAGAATCAGAAATTTGAACAAAGCACAAACATGTTAAATAAGATATTAAAAAAACAAAAGCATTCCAAGGATCCTACTAGCTTAGGCTATGAAATGGGACAAAGTTCCCTGGTTGGAGAAGGGTTAAAACATGAGATAGTGTTTGTATCTACAAAGACAAATGGAAAAGGACAAAGCTTTAAGGACAAAGAAACTCCAAGGAAGAAAATAGATATAAGTTATCATGTTGTTTCTCCTAAGACTAAAGACAATAAGAAATTAGAGGATAAGATTGTTGATAGTAGACAGTCCAAATTCATCACCAAAGGAAGAAGAGCCAATAGGTCCACAAGATCTCTAACAACTTGGCAAGACCAAACAACAAGGTATAGTTATTCCTTTCCCTGTTAGTTAATCATGCAATGGCTATGGTCACAAGACTGCAACTTGTAATTGTTATCACCTGAAATTGCACCCTTCAAATTCCTAGAATCTTGACATCTCAAGGTAACATGGAATCACTCCTAAGTCGTGGGTTACTTAGAAAATGGAGTGAATCTCCAGATAAGCCCGGCTCCTAGCTAGTTATCACACTAAAACTACTTATCTCAGGAAAAGGGAGAAAAACTTGAAAAGAAAGAAACTGAAAAGAAGCTCTAAACTTGAAAACCGCACTTAAACTAAAGTGTAAACCAACTGAATGAAACTGAAAACAATTTCAGGTAACACCCTAACTCACATACAGAGAAACTACTAATATCACGACCTGTTATGGATTCCCATACATAAATATTTCATTAACTGGATAAAAACATGCAAGCATTAAGGAGGAAAAATATTTTCACACCCAAGTCCTTGAACATTCAACAACATAGTTAACAACCTGCATAAGTAATCACTTACAGGAAAGGAGTAAGGATTTGTAAGACAGAGGTTATAAGGAAGGTTTAACAACACTTACTTTCACCTTATCAATCACAAAACATCACACTAAACTGTAATAACAAGCTGGATTGAAGAAAAGTACTCTGCAAATAAGATATGAACCTGTAATATATTCCACTTTCCAACAAACTGAGTTACAGATAAGATGAGGAAAAAGACCAAGATTCTGCAAAAATACTAAGTCTCCAAAATCACTAATCAGAACTGAAGAAAAGTGAGTCAAAAACTCACTAAGTACAACCCATTTTCGGATGCAACAATAAAGCCTGGAAAATAGCACCTGAAACTCCCTCCAAAAAGCATCAAAAGACTGAAAAAGTCCAACCAAGTCATCAACAACCTTGGTGACTCACCAAAACTGCCCTCAAAAGCCTCAAACTGCCAACAAATGCCTCCCAAAACCTAGGGGGAAGTCAAATTCGACCCCAAAACTTCTCCAACTCTCCTAAGAAGACTCCAACACTCCTAAATTTGCTCCAACAAGTCCTATATGCTCTCCTAATGTCTAGAGACTTAAACCATCACCCTAAACACTCTCAAACTCATTGAATTCTATGATTAAGTCAATTTATCTCCTTTCCCCTTATTCAAACTTCAAAATTTGAATAATGGCGATTATTATTGCCTACACAAATTATTTCATTTAATATTACTTAGTTGATTTATAATTGATCAACTAAGCAATATTAATTACAAAATTATATGAGCAAAAATAAAAAGATAAAATTACCTAAGTGAACAATATACAAATATATTACTTAAACAATATATTTGCATATTGTTCACTTAAGTAAAAAGGAGATGAATGTCGGTTGGTAACCGATCCTTCACACAAGAGGATTAGGGTATACAACAAAGGTATAACCCTAAAGCATATCGCATTTCCTCTCATTTTGGAAGTCTCTCGAATCATGCAGAAAAACGCCGCCAAGGGTTTCAAACTGCTCTCTCTCGACAATCTTCTAGACTGTTGCCGCCATTGTTGGAATTTGTTGTAGACGCCGCCATGATATCTCCTTAATGTGCCCTATTTCCTGAAGATTATTGAGGCCTGTGGCAACGTGACCTAGTCACCATGAGAGGCGCCCACCAGATGCTTGTACTGGGTAAGTAACCAGCTGCCATAAGCATTTGAAATTTAAACATTTGCTGACTCCTTTCTCTGCTGCAAATTAATGACTTGTATTTCCTCTGGATTCTCTGTGGTTGAAACGCCTTCAGTTTTGAATGTTTCCAAAGTTTGAGATCTTAATGTTGAGATTCGAAGCTCTAAATGACATTTCATGGCATTGTTTCTGTCGTTCTTTCTGAGAGTTTGAAACTGTTGCTATTGATATACCCGTTTGTCCCTCTATTTGGTGGCTATGTGTTTTACGAGGTACGTTCTTGTTTGATTTGAGCCCACCATTGGAAAATATGTTCATAAATTGCTTATTTCTGGTCTGCTGCTTATGGGTATTCTTATTTGAGTCTGTTTCCTGACCTAAGCCACCGTATTTGAAAAAATTGGTGGAATTTCTGAGCAAAGTTTTTATCTTGTTAATTTGGGGAGTTATAGATGAAATCTTCTTCATCATTTTCCACAAGCTCTACTGTTGTTGTTGAATATGACTGGTTTGGGTTTCTTTATTCTGAGACTACTGTGAATACTGAAAAATATACTGCTGCGACTGCACTTTTCTCTTCTCCATAGTCTTTTTAACAGTCACTGTATTTGTTTCACAACATTCATGGGTATTCTCATATCTTTATTGGCAGAAAAATCGCTTTTAATCCTTGCTTAAACTCACGTTTTTTGGAAATCTGCATGCTACAACTTGACGTGACATTTGATCTGACACCTGTTCTGGCTGTGAGCTCTGCATTTTCTTCCCTTGCATTTCCTATATCTTTCTGAGAGTTTGAAAGATCTAGTGCTATCTGTGATCTGTTACAAGAAAACTCATAAAGTCTTGTTGCCATGAGGAAATTTTATATTTCTGTTTTGCCTCATATTGAACTTGAATTTAATCTTATTCTGATTATATGCTCATAATTCCAGATTATTGTTGTGGCTAAATCTGGTAACATTCAGTGACTTCCTCCAGTATTTTCTGCATGCTCTGCTTAGATTATAGTGTTGTTCTGATTGCATACATGTATATAGACCCTCATGCTGAGAAAAAAGTAACATCTTTCATTCTCAGTCACCTATTTCCTTGAAATCCGCTATCTAAAAACAATAGAAAGTTTCACGCATTACATTACATATCCTTTTGCTTATCTCTGATTTCTTCCTCCTGTCTTTGACATGGCTGTAGCATCACTGCATTCATTCCATAATCCTTCATATTTGACACAACATAATGTCTGAAAATAAAAACCGGTTGTCTTCACATGTGCTGATTGCATTTTTCTGAATATGGCATGAAAATTGTACTTGAAGTACCATTTCCTCTTCTTAGGATAAATTTGTATCTTGCACCTGTACTTAACTCTGATGATCACCACCAGCTACTGGTTGAAATTATGTCATTATTCCAATTACTTATAAGGTTTCAATCACAAAGTATCATCCCTTAAATAGATAATTAGTTTCTTTACTGTTTTTACTTGCACTTAGAATACAATAAAAGGTTCCATGAATGGTTCACATGCCCTTTTAATACTGTATTATCTTCTTTCTTGATCTGAATCACTCCTACCACTGACATGCTAGGCTCAAACCCTTGTGGGAGCCGCATTTACATCCACATGTCAGTGGTAGGTGGGACGCTGCACAGGAAACAAACTCATTAACAGAATGAATAAATCTGGTGGTTATTTCAGGGATATGAATGCATGTATTGAGTAGGATGGTGAGTTGGCTGGTTATTGCTTAGATCGTTAGATCTAACTCTTTCTCTCAATTTCTCTTGCAGGATCTGGCATGGAGGCAAGGCATGGCGGGACAGCAGGACACAAACAGCAACATAGCCAGTCATTTCTAGTACCAGGCAATGACTGGCTCCCATGAACCTCCTTCATTTCATGCTTCTTGTATTTAGCATTTATGTTTCTCTTGCCTAAGCACTTGATTTATTTATTCTTTTAATGAGGTTAGTTTCACGGCCTGTGTGAAACGTAATGAGCACTTTGATGAATAAACAAATTTACATTTTCAGAAAAGCATAAGATGTAATTCATTCTTCTTTCATATGTTATGGCTTACTTTTCGTCATAAAATGCAAACTTATATTCATAAAATAAATCAAATGGCTATGATAGGCAGTAAGCATGATTTTTTTTTTAAAATAAACAAACAGTCCCAGCCAGCATGGCTGTACCAATTTAACCTCAAAATAAATTGGTAACAGTAATCATAGGAGACAGTTTGAGTTTGCAAGTAGAAAATCTTATATTCCAAAACAAAATATAGATCAAGTGTGTTACGATTGTCACAACTTTGGTCATAAGGTTGAAAATTGTAGAGTAATCACTAGAAGGTCTACATACTCTATTAGGGGAAGTGTGTTTTTTAGGGACATGAATATAAGGTGTTAGAAATGTAACAATCTTGGACATAAAGCATATTCTTGCAGTAATAGTTTTGGAAAACCAACTAGAAATCACAACATAAAGATGGATGCCTTGTTCAAGTAGAAAAAATGATCTATAAAAGGTTGGAGAAAAAGGAAACAACAAGAAAAGGAGGAACCTAAGCTTGTGCATAATGCACAAGAGGCATCACTGAAAGCATAAAAAAACCTATTAGGTCAGGGGAGCAAATTAATACATTACTTCTCAGCCCCTTAGAGAAGATAGAGAGTATGGTGTAACAGAACCTTGAAGACATTGTCCATATGAATGAAGGTCACTATCATGGAGCACAAAGTACGTGTATATAGTCTTTTGGTCATGTCAAAACCTCAAGATTATAGCAGCCAAAATGCAGAACAAAGGTTTTGTAATATTGATAAACACAAAATACATTCATGAGTATTTAAGACATAAAGTAATGATGTAGATATTAATAGTGAATGCATGCTAGTAGTCAAAGTGCAAAGAGGCCACTATCACAGAGATAAGGAATTATTGTTGAAGAATAGTAGACAACGGTCTGAACAAAAAACAAAAGTGAACACTCATGACAATGAGATGAAATGATAGGAAAAGTTGATATGTACCTGTGAAAGATGTTAAATTGTGATCAGATTTAGAATAGAGGAATTTTAAATTTTCTGACTTGTTTCCTATGTAAAGAAACTATGATGATACTTAGATTAGAATTATATTCTAACTCTTTTATCCTAATGAAATTTTCTATGTGATGAAAATGCAGATCCGAGAGAAAACAATGAACTCCAAATACAATGATGATATATTTTTTTTGCTTGAGAAGACTTGATATCAATCTCTATTTGTAACTTGTAATAACACTTGTAGATTTTTGTATGTTCCAAGTTATTCTTTCAATGAGTACATATATAACATAATGGGACATGTCTCCCATATGGACATGTTCAAAGTTCATGTAGAGACATGTCTCTTGTTAATGGTTTAACCATTCATTAGTTACTACTAATACATATCATTGAATCTGATCGATAACGATCAAACCATAACTTAATAACAATGATAAGACAGTCAATATAATGATCAACTCTTATACTATTCATTGGCAACAATACTAAATGGCATTCAATAATGATTATTGACTCTGATAATCACAGTCGATAATGATCGATGCCTCCAATATATATTTAATAGTAATGACATATGACAGTCCATGATGTTGTCGGCTGTGATAACCATAGTCGACATCGATTGTGATCATCACAGTCGATAACATTATCGATTGTGTCACCATTATTTCCTTGTATTGCCGATTATTGTTGACATTCATTGATATTAAGTTGATTCACATAATTGACATTATAGTCGATATCAAAAATCTTGTTTAATGTATTATCATCATTATAATGTGTATGACAATTATTTATTATTTATGAATAATATATATATAGATGTTATATATACATATGTCTATAATATATCTCATATATATATATACATATATATATTATGTATATATAATATATGTCATCTTGATAATTGTTATCAATATTAATAATGCTCTATGATAATAAGAAAGATATCAAATGTTTAAGGCCAATAGGCCATTCAAACATTTTATTTCATCGATTGTAATCATCTGATCAAAGCTCCAATCATTAACACTCCCTCTCTTAACTAGGGAGGATGATTTCCATCCATGTAATACAGTGAACTATTGTACTATGATTACCTCAATATAACATTGAGGGTTATGCTCTACATAGATATTAAAATGACATTCACCATAATAGATGTTACCCTCACGGTATCATCAAGAGTATGGACTGCTCAAGAATATCAACCATATGATATTCTCTATACTCATATCTTTCCTGGTATGTGCACTGGCATCACATCTCATGAGGCCTACCAGAAAAGATATCATTTCATGGCATACCCATGAATTTTATGTCTTATAACATCCACCATGACATATCTCAATAATATAACTCATTATAGTTGCATAATACGCAGTTGATATTATATAAGAGATATGAACTATCACAATATGTTAGCGAATATCAACCATATGATATCCATCATGATAGAAGGTTAAACTATGTTAAAGTCGTCACAATCCAATAGTAACCATAAGTAGACTTCATTGAAAGATCGTCACCTTCCAAGAAGTTTCCATAAGATTATGTAATAGCTCGCATAAAAATTAGATATAATAAATATCTCATATATAAATCATTAGTACAATTTATTGAGTCTCAATCTCAATTAAAATTTTACAATCTTACCATACCAAGCTTACCTCTAAAGTGGTCCACTTTTGCTTTTGATAGAGGTTTGGTTAGAATATCTGCAGTCTGCTCATTTGTACTAATGTATCTTAACTGAACAACATTTATCTCCACCATGTCTCTAACATAGTGATAGGGGATCTCAATGTGTTTGGACCTATCATGAAATGCAGGATTCACAGAAAGTTTTATGCAACTTTGGTTATCACAGTGAATGATCATGGAATCCAGAGCTTGTCCAAAAAATCCAACCAATAGCTTTCTTAGCCATACTGCTTCTCGAGCTCCCATAGATGTGACAATGTATTCAACTTCAATGGAGCTTTGTGCAACTGAGGATTGTTTTCTCCTGAACCCGGATATCATGGCAGATCCTAAACTGAAACAACATCCTGAAGTACTCTTTCTATCTACAACACTTCCAGCCCAATCTGAGTCTGAATATCCATGGAGGTTTAGATAAACATTGTCATACTTTAATCCAAGTCCAATAGTTCCGCAGAGATATCTCAATATGTGTTTTGTTGTGACCAAATGCAATTTTCTAGGTTCACACATGAACTAACTGAGTGCATTTGTTGTATAGCAAATGTTTATTCTGGTGTTGACCAAATACATTAATGACCCAATTATTTAACGATAGAGAGTAGGATCTGCTAATTCTGATTCTAAAGTTGGTTCTTTGAGTTTTTGAAAGTTTGTCTCCATAGGTGTAGACATAGGTTTTATATCCATCATTCCAAACCTCTTTAATAAATCAACAATGTATTTTCCTTGATTTAAGATAATGCAATTATCTTGTTGTCGTACTTCTAAGTCAAGGAAGTAATGTAAGATTCCCAAATCTTTCATGTCGAATTCAGAAGCAAGGGCTTGCTTACATTCAGTGATGAGATGATCTTCTCCTGTGATTAGCAAATCGTCAACATATAAAATGAAAATCAACATATCACCATTTATTACCTTAAATTATAACTTGGGGTCTGCTTCATTCTTGGAAAACCCTAATTTGGAGAGACAATTGTCTATTCATTCATACCAGGCTCGAGGAGCTTGTTTGAGCCCATATAAAGCCTTCTTTAATTTGCAAACATGAGAAGTACTATCATGAATCACAAATCCCTCTGCTTGTTCCAAGCATACTTCCTCTTCAATGATCCCATTAAGGAAAGTTGTCTTTACATCCATTTGATGAATTTTCCATCCTTTAGATGAGGCAATAACAATAACAACTCTAACAAAGGTGTATCGAGCAGCTGGGGAAAATGTCTCTTCATAATCAATCCCTTCCTTTTGAGAATCCTTTGGTAACAAATTTGGCTTTATGTGTTTCAATAGTTTCATCAATTGCATGTTTGATTTTGAATAGCCATTTAGATGTGACAACTGATTTGTCTTTAAGTCTATGCACAATGTCCCAAACATCATTCTTTATGATGAATTGGTATTCTTCAACCATGTCATCCTTCCATACATGCTTTTGGAGTGCTTCCTCAACATTTGAAGGTTCAGATTCAATAAGTTCACTCATAAGAGCAAAATAGTTGGAGTCTCTATTAGGTTTCTTCCTTTCTTTGAAAGTACCCTCAAAAGCTCCATAAATCTCTGCTTCTTTAATTGTTTTCCTTGCCCAGAGTGGTCTCTTATGACTAATGGCTGAATCTCTAGGTTCAAGTGTGGAGTTCAATGGTTCATTATCATTTTCTATAGAAGTCTCCCTCTGAAGCTCAGGATCATGATCTTCTTGAGGATTTACTTTGAATCTACTTCCATAATGTCTTTAGATCTTTTAAAAGCAATGTCTTCTTGGAAGGTTACATCTTTGCTAAGTTAAATTAAGTTTTGACCAGGTATGTATATCCTGTAGGATTTCAATGTCTACTTTACCCAACAAATATCCCACTCTTTCCTAAAGGCTCTAATTTGGATCTTTTCTCCTTAGGAATGTGGATATAGACAAGACAACAAAATATCCTAAGATGGCTTATGTCAGGTTTAATCCCAGTGAATGCTTCTTCAGGGGTTTTATTTTCTAGAATAGAGTGAGTACATCTATTTTGGATATAAACAATTGTGTAGGAGGCTTCAGCCCAAAATGAGGTATGAAGGTTTTGATCATGCATCATAGCTTTTGTTGCTTCTACTATGGTTCTATTTTTCCTTTCAGCTACCCCCCTTTGTTGAGGGTTATAAGGAGCTGTGTACTCCCTCTTAATCCCATCTGAAATAAAAAATTCTTTAAAGTTATCAGAGATGTATTCTCCTCCATTATCAAACCTTAAGGTTTTGATTCTTTTCCCAGACATTTTTTTTTAACTAAGGCTTTGAATTCCTTAAATTTTGTTAGAACTTCATTTGATTCTTTACATTTTAGAAAGTAAATCCAAGTTTTCCTAGAGTAGTCATCAACAAAAATAATATAATACAAAAATCTTCCTAGCGAGGTCACTATCATTGGTCCACATAGGTCAGAATGGATAAGTTCAAGTACATTTTTTGATCTACTCTCACTATTATGGAAAACACCCTTGGAGTTCTTTCCTAGAGCACAACCCTTGCAAACATCCTCATGATCTTGCTTTAATTTAGGTAGACCATTTACAATATTCATTATAGAACATAGGGCATGGAAGTGAAGATGTCCCAACATTCTATGCCATATTTCATTAGTAGAAGATATATCATGAATTAAGGCTTGAGAGGGATAAGTGGATAGTTTGTATAGGCACCCATCTTGAGTTCCTAAAGTATGTGCCTTCTTGATATTTGAGTTCCTAGGCCATGCTAGAACCTTTCCATCCATGAAAGCAATCTGGTACCCCTTATCTTCAAGTTTTGATATGGAAACTAGATTGTGCTTGATGCCTGGTACAAATAGTACACCAGTTAATTGAAGAGACATACCTGATTTGAGTTGAATTGTGCAGGTTCCAACTCCTTTTACTGGGTAGTTTGAATTGTCTCCAATGGTGACTTCTTCATTTGAACCTTCATCTAGGCTATCTAGTTGCTCTCTGAATCCTGTGATGTGTCGGGAGGCTCCACTATCAATGACCCAGGTATTTCTTCTATTTGATATCTCACTTGATAGTGCTGAAAAGAATACAAGTCTTTTTGCATCCTTATCCTTACTTACTTCTGCTAGTGAGGCTTGATGTTTGATTCTGTCTGGACATTTTATTGCAAGATGTCCAAATTTATCACATCTAAACATTGGATTCTAGACATGTCCCTTCTTTTATTTGAATGCTTGTTATGGTTGTTTTTCTTTCGTTTGAAGTTTTTTTTCCTTCCTTGTGAGAATTAGCATTAAGGAATTGAATTTCTCCATTGGAGATGTTTGTCTCAATTCCTCTCACAATCAATCTTTCTTCTTCTTGAATGGAATCAATCTTTAATCAATCAAACTTAGGAAATTTGGGTCTAGCACTTACCCCTTGTATTAATGCTATGATATCCTCCTCTAGAAGTAAATTTAATATTAATAAAATAAATAATTGGTAAATATTAATAATAATAATATTCATAACTATTTGATAAATATTAATGATTATTAATAATAACATTTATAATAATATTATTAATTGCTTAATCAATATTATTTATCAATATACAATTAATAAATCAATATAATATAGCATTAATAATATTAATCAACATATATGATATAACCAGTTAATGTTGAACGATATTTATAATACTATATTGATCGAATCAATATTAGTCAATATTATTAATAAATAAAATATAAACCCACAACACAGAATGGTCTCTCCAACTCTGCCGAAGGGCCACGACCAGGTTTGACGAAGCTCCCTATGATGGAACGTCACAACTCATGATTGTTGTTCCCCCTAAAGCACATATAAGAATGCATGCGAACAGGAGATGAAGACACCGGAGAAAACGAAAGGACAAAAACCTACCATGAACGCAGTAACAGGAAACAAGAGAGATAGTAGAAAGTGGGAGGAACCGTCGTGTAACCATGTTGAGCAACACGCTAGAATATCCTCAGTGCTACAAGGAAGCCATATGTCATTATGTTAATAACTCAGCAAGAACCGAAGAAGAAGAATAGAACTGAAATGATTATCAGTGGGCAATGAAACTGAATTACAATATAAGAAAGGATTATTCATGTTAATATACTAAGGCACGATAATTGAAGAGTTTAATTGGGAATGTACAGTCGATCGTAACCTTTCAAATAACTCGCCTTGATATAAGAGTCATTGATTTAAGAAAGAAGAAATCTGGACAAAGCTTTCACCTACAATATTGCATCGGTAAAGTGACATGAAATCTAAATATATGCATTCGATCTGTATATGTAGAATTACAATATATTATAAATAGATAAGGGAATAAGACTTTACATACACTGTCGGTCCTGTATGAGGAAAAGGGTAATCACGATATTAAGACACAACCTCCTCCTCCAAAGTATTATAGACAATGGAGAAAAGATATATCACAATATAGACATTAGTCCTGATCTAAAGATCAATATACAGATATTAGTCATTTACATTGTAATATATATATATGTGTGTGTGTGTGTGTGTGTGTGTGTGTGTGTGTGTGTGCTATTAAGGAGTAGTATATCTGAATTAGATATCTATATATGCCATCACATGATCACATTATTGAATTCATTCAATATTGTATCAAGTAAATGTTGAAGTTTGAAACTATGATTAAATATACAAGGAAGTATTTATAACTATATATTGAGACCTTATTTAATCCTATATACTATTTGACTCAAAGAAGAAAGTTGTAATGTTACAAGTGGTATCCTTGTGTAAATCCAGGTAATGGCTATCTATCCCAAAATAAGGTGGGGGTCAGCGTCCCAATAGTTTGGGCTTGGACCTGTAAACTTTGAGGGAGCCCATTATGGTTGGTCTCTAGGCACCTTAGATAACATCTACGCTTCCCTTATGAAGAAAAATAGTAATAAGATTGGGTATGAGTGTCAAAGATAACTAAATTTGATAAGATAAGTGACTAAGCCTATCATGAACATTACAATCCAAACCCTAATTGATAAATTTAGGATAAATTAAGCAAGGTTCCGATAGGGGACATTACAAGTGGTATCAAAGCAATGATCTTGCCGTCCTGTAGGGTAAGAACAAATTAATGAATCATTTTTTGTCAATAAAATGGATGAAACTGTGATATATGCATCCTACTATATCAGGTAATGTTGAAGCCTGAAAACATAATTAAATAAGTGATATTGCCTTATTAATTAAGAAGGAAGGTTGAAGCAATTCAAGGAATGGCAGTCTAAATCCCAAAAGGATGGTTCCCAAGATAGGGTGGGGATCAGCGACCCTCTAATCCTTGAGGGCAATAGTCTCAAGGGAGGGCTTGGATCTGTAAACTTTGAGGGAATCTATCAAGTGGTATCTAAGCGTCTTGGATTGTATTCAGACCTCCTCTCTCCTTAGAACAAAGTGATATCAGATCAAGCTTAGCAACAAGAAATATAGATAGCATATGAAATTAAATTACTTAATATGAAATGCGCGATTTAAGAATTGAATTCAATAATGTGTATATTATGTGTATACTTTGTGTATGCTTTGTGTCTTCCTGCATCAATGTGTATGCTTTGTGTCTTCAACGTGTATGCCTCGTGTATTCATGCATCAGTGTGTATGCCTCGTGTATACTTCATGTCTACATATATTTATATATTTCCAAATAGATGCAATTCTATATTTAATTGACTGGGAATAGTAAGAATACCTAGACTGAACTCAAGATATACTAATTAATATTAGGGTTACACAACTACTCACAACAAAAATTTCTCTCTGGAAAGTGAGATAAAACTTGTCATGAGTTACCAAATGTCATTATGGAAAATATCGAATTGCTTGAGGACAAGCAATTTTGGGAGGGTAGGACTGTGATATCCTCCTCTAGAAGTAAATTTAATATTAATAAAATAAATAATTGGTAAATATTAATAATAATAATATTCATAACTATTTGATAAATATTAATGATTATTAATAATAACATTTATAATAATATTATTAATTGTTTAATCAATATTATTTATCAATAGACAATTAATAAATCAATATAATATAGCATTAATAATATTAATGAACATATATGATATAACCAGTTAATGTTGAACGATATGTATAATACTATACTGATCGAATCAATATTAGTCAATATTATTAATAAATAAAATATAAACCCACAACATAGAATGGTCTCTCCGACTCTGCCGAAGGGCCACGACTAGGTCTAATGAAGCTCCCTATGATGGAACGTCACAACTCATGATTGTTGTTCCCCCTAAAGCACATATAAGAATGCATGCGAACAGGAGATGAAGACACGGGAGAAAATGAAAGGACAAAAACCTACCATGAACGCAGTAACAGGAAATGAGAGAGATAGTAGAAAGTGGGAGGAACCGTCATGTAACCATGTTGAGCAACACGCTAGAATATCCTCGGTGCTACAAGGAAGCCATATGTCATTATGTTAATTACTCAGCAAGAACCGAAGAAGAAGAATAGAACTGAAATGATTATCAGTGGGCAATGAAACTGAATTACAATATAAGAAAGGATTATTCATGTTAATATACTAAGGCACGATAATTGAAGAGTTTAATTGGGAATGTATAATCGATCATAACCTTTCAAATAACTCGCCTTGATAAAAGAGTCATTGATTTAAGAAAGAAGAAATCTGGACAAAGCTTTCACCTACGATATTGCATCGATAAAGTGACATGAAATCTAAATATATGCATTCGATCTGCATATGTAGAATTACAATATATTATAAATAGATAAGGGAATAAGACTTTACATACACTGTCGGTCCTGTATGAGGAAAAGGGTAATCACGATATTAAGACACAACCTCCTCCAAAGTATTATAGACAATGGAGAAAAGATATATCACAATATAGACATTAGTCCTGATCTAAAGATCAATATATAGATATTAGTCATTTACATTGTAATATATATGTATATGTGTGTGTGTGCTATTAAGGAGTAGTATATCTGAATTAGATATCTATATATGCCATCACATGATCACATTATTGAATTCATTCAATATTGTATCAAGTAAATGTTGAAGTCTGAAACTATGATTAAATATACAAGGAAGTATTTATAACTATATATTGAGACCTTATTTAATCCTATATACTATTTGACTCAAAGAAGAAAGTTGTAATGTTACAAGTGGTATCCTTGTGTAAATCCAGGTAATGGCTATCTATCCCAAAATAAGGTGGGGGTCAGCGTCCCAATAGTTTGGGCTTGGACCTGTAAACTTTGAGGGAGCCCATTATGGTTGGTCTCTAGGCACCTTAGATAACATCTACACTTCCCTTATGAAGAAAAATAGTAATAAGATTGGGTATGACTGTCAAAGATAACTAAATCTAATAAGATAAGTGACTAAACCTATTATGGACATTACAATCCAAACCCTAATTGATAAATTTAGGATAAATTAAGCAAGGTCCCTGTTAGTGCTTAAATCTGTAGATGATTAATAATTCATGAACTCATATAATCCCAATAGATGCATCTGACAAAATTACAAGCACTAAGGTATTAAGCTTATAAAAAACCTTCTTCACTTTGAGTATAAAAACTCAGGCGGGTATACCTATATCAATTCACTGTTTGATATGAGCTTTGAATTGAGAATTAGCTCCTTCACTGTTGTATTGTCCTTCTCAGAATTGACTCAATAAGACATTGCAACTCTTAGTATGGCCCAAACAATCCTGATACACAACACTATGATAGAAATTATGAAAGCAACAATATTGAACAGTGGCTTAAGGACATTCATCCTTCTTCTTTTTAGAGTTGAACTCAAGGAAGGTTAACCTCATTCAGTGCTTCTACAAAGCATTACAATATACATCTATGAACTTGTCATAGAATAATTCAGATTAAGATTGTACAGATAAAATAAAATGAATCAGTTGTTTATATTTTCAGGTGGTAACATATGCAAATGTTTCTCAAACCAGTGCCTTATTCTACTTGGGCATCAGAGTCAAACCCTATCTCCACAAAAATCTATCAAGACAAATATACTAGAACCCAAATGACATGCCTGACATCCCATTCTTTTAATTCCTATCACTGTCATCAAATTCATATATGGACAATTAATTCCCAGAGACCTCCCTTAAGATTTTACTCTTCCCTTGAAAAAAAATTAAGTTTAACCCCTATATTCACCTTGTGAACAATGCATTGAAAAAGCCTTACAATTTGAATGCATAAGAAAACTAAAGTATCCATACACAAAGACAATAAGTAGTAGTAACAGAGTTCCGATATGCTTTGTATTAATATCAAAATGTGTTAATACAGTATTCTCTTGACTTCAAAGAAAACAAGGTTCTATATTTTAGAACTTCTTTACAAAATGTATCAACCACCCTTTAATGAGCAAAAAACTTGCTATATATAATCTCAGCCATCTTGGAATCCTCGAAAGGATGCAACAAGCTTGGGATGGCTAGAAAAGATCTTACACTAGAGACAAGATTACAAACTGATAAAATTTGATTGCAACAACAGATTACAAATATCTATTTCTCAACAATTTTGCAGGTGGCACCTTTGTCTAAGGATATTTCAGAGCAGTTGCTAAATTTGTTGCATGAATGATGACCGCCATCCGGCTAACTTACATCATCCTCTGTTTGAAACATGCTCTCCCTTGATTTCTGGATCAAGTGCCATCTGCAGCTCTATTCTTCTTCTTCCTCTATAAGCTGGACAACTGGCTTCTTCTTCTTCTTTATTGTTAACTTCTCCCAAGCTGCTACATCATCATCAAATGGCCAGTTGTAAGTCTGCAATTCCTATAGTAATCTGATTTGCTTATCCCACATGGAGTCAGTTACATTTTTGGCCTCTGCCACAAAACGTATGCAATCATTCTCAATTTTAAAAAGACTGTCAATTATGTTGTTACATCTCTCAAAATCCAAAGTATAGTTGCCACTAAGGAAAACATCTTGTGAAATCACCAATTGATCCATTGACAGTTTCCATTCTTCCAACTTAATCACATTTCCATTGTCATCACATATTGGAGGTAAATACCTGCTGTAATTCTTATCAAACATAGACAACTTAGCCTTCACCTGGTTAGACTTACCTTTAAAAAACTTTGAAACAACACTAACTAAGCCAATCTTCTCAAAGACTTCAGTCACTACCCTAGGGATCTTAGGCTTATGCTCTTGTAGGCTATCAAGTTTATCAAACAATAAGCTCCTCCCAGACCAAATGCTATGAAGTGGCTCTAGAGCAGCCAATGATTCATTCACCTTTCCATTGGCCTGGTGCAATTGACTAACTGATTGGTAAACTGTTTCCATCCTTTCTATTATTTTATCCCGCTTGTATTGCACAATCTTTGACATAGTGTCCAAAGATGCCTCTATCCTTATCTTTTCCAAGTCCTCAGTAGGTCTCTCAGGCACTTCCACATCTGTCTGAACAAGGACCTCAATTTGCAAAGGGGGGAAATAACTACCTTTGAAGCCTCTTCAAGCTTAACTTTCACTTCTTCCAACTCATCCTCTAATTGTTTGATCTTCATCATTTTCAAGTCTCTATCTTTGGCCACCAGGTTTGCGCTTTCAAACAATTTTGAATACCTCTCAGACAATTGAACTGTCTTTGCTTCATTCAGGTTAGCCCAATGAGTTACTGCCTTGGAAACTTCAAGGTCAGTTGTATTTTGCACAGTCCATATGATCTTATTCCCTTCCATCTTATCCTCTATACTTAATAGAGATGGCTTTTGGGTCCTAGGGGCCATAGACCACATTGCAACAGCTTGAGATTTAGGGTCATAGCCACTTCCTCTTATCATATCACCAATGTGAACCTCATATGATAGGCTACCCTGTGGTTGCTTCCTTATTTGATCTATGATGAATGCAGAAGTCAGATCCCATCCTGGAGTCAATAGCATTCCACTTGACTTAACCATTTGTCTAGCTTCAGCTGCAATTATAGGATCCAGGCTAGGATCATAAGAAGCTAAAGCTCTCAATGTTTCTTCACTTGGCTCCACACCTTCAGGCATAGCTTTCTTCACCTCTTGTTGCTTGTTCCAAATAAGAAAACTCTTGAATTCATCAGTTTTGATAAATTGGTCATCACTCAAAATTCCTCCTGATAAACCTCTCCGATATCCTTTTCTAACAACAGGGACTGTTCCTTATCTATTTCATCAGTGGTCACCTTCTTGCCTGCTCTTATTGTTTTTCTCAATTGATGATGGTAAGCCCTATCACCTGGCACTAGAGCAGATGCTCTGTCAATTATTCTCTTATGTTTTCCTTGCCTTGAAGGCTCTCCTTCCTCAAGCCTCTGTTTCTTCAAGGGCGGCTCTGGAGGATTCTCTGTTTCTGGTTGATCTTGAGTAAGATCAACAACTGGTGGCTCCCCAACTTGTGGAAGACTATTCCCTTTTGGGGACTCATCAGAAGACTCCTCTTGATCAGAAGATGAATAATCCCTTTTCTTTGGCTGCTTTTGGTCAATCAATTTCTCCAACTGATTTGATAGAGTGTCATGTATCTCTATCATCTTGTCAATTCTTTTCAAGTAAGGAAGGTCAGGGAAAAAACCATCAAAAGGAATTTGAGCTGCCTTCAGCTGTTTTGATAGATCTATCAAATCAAAGTACCTATTCCATCTCCTTTTAACCTCATCATTTTCTATAATGTTTCTGATTACATCTTCCTCATCTAAACCTTCATGTTCCTTAATCACACCAATGTTTGGAATATAGACCATCCTAGCAGTTTTGATAAAGTCCTCAGGATCTACATGTCTACAAGAACCAGCAACCATCTTGAATTGATTTAACCATGCAGTGATTTGAGGAAATGCCCTCTTTCCTACCAGGAAGTCACCTATCTTGAATTGCCTAGGTGTGAATGTACCCTTCCTATGAGGGGCTAGAAGTTCTCTATCTGTGCACATCAACTGCCAAACAAATTCCAAACAAGTAACTCTTGGAGGCACAAATTTCGGTAACAGATGTGGGGGTTGGGGGCAACCGTAGACTCTCAAAATTGTAGAATTTTCCCCCAAGTAAAAATCACCCCAATTATGGTCTCCCTCCCACTTGTCCACAAACTGCACTGGTCTTAGGAGCCTAAGGACCCTTGGAGATATCCTTGTGACATTGATGCCTAACATCCTTATAATTGGAAAGACAATGAAATTCTGAAAAACACAAAAATCCCCTTCATTGGAAGTAGAATTCCATAACCTCACCCATAATTGTACTGGATTCTACTGGCCTTCGAAGTTAAACCTTGGTTTCAGCATGTTCCAATCAAAGCTATTGATGTTGAAGAACAAAATTAAGTGCATTAACAATGAATAATGCATGAACTTAATTGGACTCTTACTTTCTTTGACAGAAATCAAACCCTCATGCATTCTATCAATTATATACTGAATGTAATCATAGTCAGTATTTACCAAGGAATTTTGGATGTCTAAGATTATCATCAACAAATTAGCTGGCAAGAACTCTGCATCCCCATCAATTCCCAAAACCCTACACAACCCATAACAAGTCTGCCTCATATAATGCTAGAGGGATTTAAATTGGTAAGGGGCATTCATGTGAGCAGGGAGGGGAGCTATATATTTATCCTGTTTTGGGATGTGCTTCATCATTTGGTCCTTTATTGTCCCTATGTTATTCTTGTACCTCTCTCTTTCTTTGCTCAAGTCAATTTCGGTGGAGGAAGACGAATAGAAATTAAAGGCTTTCATGAATGAACCCCTATCAAGAGTAACCAAAGGTGACTGGTCCTCTTTTCTAATTGTTTTGGAAATAGGGTCATAATGCCTAGCTAGTGCAACAATTAAATCCACATCTAGGAAAACATCAGGAACAACTAATTTCCCCAGACCCAAAACCCAACCATTACACACAGGAACATGCCTATCTCTATTTCCATAAAAGAAGTTGAAAATAGTATAACCTGTGCTATTTGGTATGATAGGATCTCTGCAAAGCCCTAAAACATCTTCAAAAACATCATCGGGAGCTCTTTTGTTCTGACTGGATCCCGGCAGCAATTTCATGAATTCGTCTGAATAATTCGGTTTGCTCTTATCTTCGCCACTTTTAGACTTGGCTTCACTGCTGGAAGATGCTGCGCTCCTCTCAAGTTGACTCATCTTTGCTACAGAATTACCTTCAATCTCTGCAAACTGGATTTACTTGGCGCTCAAAAATTGCTTCAGAAAGACACAATTCTCTTTGACTGATTTCGGACACAGGAAACAATGAGCTTAGCTTATTTATCGATGCAGATCAAGTGTGTACAACTACCACAATCGTTGCAAATCAATCCTTAATTGCTCCCGCATTCAATTCCACATATCACCAATTTTCAAATCATAGCTAACCGATGTAAAGATGTTGACAGATAGATTTAAAAACTCGAAAACAAGGCAAAAAAGGCAATGATTACTACTCTGTACTTTAACATCTTGTTTGCGTCATGAAATTCATCTTTAAAACTGATTGGATGGCTTATTGGTTTACTTTCCAGCTTGACAATGTACTTTATCCACGCAGGCAACGGTCTTTTTCTTTTCTTTTATTACCTCTTCCAACTGAGCCCATTCAGCGAATCAGCGACTGAAAGCTTCTCGTGATCGCTTAATACAATGTTAACCCTAGCTCATATTCAGAGAACTGGCGACCAAGGCCATCTCCCATTCTCTTAATGTCCCAGCTAACTGTCAACTTTCTTGGAGATTTAGCGAACAAAGGGTTCGCGCATTCGCTTAATGAAACACTTAACTGCTTGATTATTTACAGAACTGGCGAAGCCTTTACTCTCTGAATCGCTAAATCTTTCCTTAACCGTCATCTTCATTCTGAGATTCTGAATTAACCGTTGATCTTGACAATGATCCACGGCTATCGCCAATTCGCTGAAACATATGACCTTTAGTCATTTGATTACGAGACTCAGCGAACAAAGGGTTTGCTGAATCTCCCAATACTTCAAACATTGAGTATTTCATTACGCGATTACGCGACCGAAGACTTAATGCTTTGCTAATCCTTTGATTCACCCATTCGCCAAATACTTCTAGCCTTTACCTTTCTTTTAAGAGAACCTGCGACCATATGATTCGCTGAATCGCCAGATCATTTAGCATTTCACTAACTTATTCCGAGAATAAGCGAACACAAAAACCTTACCTCCGCCAAACTCATTACATCAAATTGTCAGAACCGCCAGACTTAGAGGATAATAATACAAGTACTCAGTCGCTCATTCGCCAAGTCAAACATGTAGGACCCAGAAGATACTTGAGATTAAAACAAAACTGTTGATCTTGACACCGATCCACGGTATTCGCCATGTCGCCAGTTGATATAACCCTTAACCGCTCGATTCAGAGAATGAGCGATAACCGTTGTCACTAGGTCGCTGAGTGTTAACACAAAACCGCCAAGGAATAAGCGAATAAGAGATAATGCATTCGCCAAGTCATGCAAAGTTTTTTGATAACCGCCGGATACTTGGAGACTTCGCGACTGAGGATAACACTTAACAAGGTTCCAACCTATTCGCTGATTCGTCGAAAACTCTATGAGACATGCAATGACACTTTCCGATTCAGCGAACACTTGAGACAAATAAGCACGTGCACGGCTAACCACTTAAGTGGCCAAAAAGGTAACAATGAATTAAAAGAATTCAGGGCTAACTTGAGGATTTTGACATGAATTCGAAATTCATTGAGGACAAAACCTAGGGTAAGGGTTTTTCGAGCTTGGTCATGACAATTTTTATGAATTTTACAAACCCTAGACCAGGCAAGGCACTTACAAGGAGACTAAAACAAAATTTGGACAAAAACCTCAGAAAATTAAGAATATACCCAACAGTCCCGATAGGGGACATTACAAATGCTTCCCAAGATGTAGGCAATCCATTTAGAGCCAGCATTGATAATTCTTTATTGTCAACTTGATGACCAATAGTAGATAGTTGATTACGTATCTATGTTATTCTCATGAAGTAGGACATGATAGTTTCTCCTTTGTTCATCTTGACATGGTGGAGTTGTGTTTTAAGGGCAAGGGCCCTAATAGTATTATTAATCTCATACATGTCACCTAGTGTTATGAACATTTGATATGCAATATCTAACTTTGATATAATAGGAACTATATGATCTTTTACTGCATCTACTAGAATATTCATGGCTAGGTTGTTATTTTTGATCCACGGAGTTTTCTCATCATTATCATTCGGTAAAGGTACAGCCCTCTCCACAAATGTGTTCAGGTCATGTTCTCTTAGTGTCGTCATTATTCTGAATTTTCATGAGACGAAATTTGTAGCACCTTCTAGTCTATCTTCAAAGCTAACTCCATTCACCATTTTATTTGACTATTAGTTTTATAGAGCTCTTAATGGTAGTTAGATTTCTCCTCTAAATTCTATCTGATCAGATCTTTTCTTTATGCTAGTTGTGGACCATGTTAAATTATGATCAGATTTAGAATAGAGGAATTCTAAATGACGTGTTTCCTATGTAATGAAACTATGATGATACTTAGATTAGAATTATATTCTAACTCTTTTATCCTAATGAAATTGTCTATGTGATGATAATACGGATCTGAGAGAAAACAATAAACTCCAAATACAATGATGATATATTTATTTTTCTTGAGAAAACTTGATATCAATCTCTATTTATAACTCGTAATAACACTTGTAGATTTTTGTGTGTTCCACGTTATTCTTTCAATGAGTATATATAACATAATGGTTTAACCATTCATTAGTTACTGCTAATACATATCATTGAATCTGATCAATAACGATCGAACCATAACTTAATAACAATGATAGGAAAGTCGATATAATGATCAACTCTTTTACTATTCATTGGCAACAATATTATATGGCATTCGATAATGATTATTGGTTGTGATCATCATAGTTGATAATGATCAACGCTTCTAGCATATATTTAACAACAACATATGACATATGATAGTCGATGATGTTGTCAGTTGTGATAACCACAGTCGACATCGACTGTGATCATCATAGTCGATAACATCATTGACTATGTCACCATCGTTTCTCTATATTGCCAATTATTGTTGTCATTCATTGATATTAAGTTGATTCACATAATTGACATTTTAGTCAATATCAAAAATCTTGTTTAATGTATTATCATCATTATAATGTGTATGATAATTATTTATTATTTATGAATAATATATGTATATGTATATATAATATCTCATATATATATACATATATATATTATGTATATATAATAAATATGTCATCTTGATAATTGTCATCAAAATGTTCTAAGATAATAAGAAAGATATCAAATGTTTAAGGCCGATAGGCCATTCAAACATTTGATTTCATCGATTGGAATCATCCAATCAAAGCTATAATCATTAACAAAAGACATAGATATATGTCAAGAAAACAGAGCTACTCAGTCCTTTAGTAAGTGCTGACACATTTAGAAAGATCAAATGGTCATGACAACTATGTCATGAGCAAATGAAGAGAAAAGGACAGTCAAAAACATAGTGACAGTTCTCAAAGAAATAAAGGAATTATGATGCATGATGAATAGATGAAGACACTTCTAAGTGTAAAGAATAGCAGTAAACAAATAATGTTCAAAAATGATCCGTCACAAGTTGTGAACAAAAGTGTTTTAAAAGACAATGAGATGAACATATGTTAGAACAATGAAGATGGCAGAAGTGTTAGTAGACTGACTTTGTGAAAGTAGTAAATATCATCCATAGATTTCAAGATAGTGATGATCATATGATCAAAAGAGCAGCATTCTTATCAGAACTGGAAAGTCAAGGCTTCATTGTGAGAACCTTATCCTTTATTTGAACAATATTTGAAGTCTTTGAATGTGCAATTGTTCAAGAGTTGTAGTACAGGTATTGTATGCATCAGAGACTGAAGTGCTGTGATTAGAAAGTTGTGCTACAGGAAAAAGGTAAACATTTACATGTAAAATGTGTTGCCAATGTTTTGCCATGAGTTTTATATCCTATTATAAAGGTAATGGGAACAGGTGACTGCAACTTGACATTACAAAAGAGAATAAAGAAGTTGCATTTTCAAAAGTTACAAAGGATGATAATGTGAGAATGCTGATTAAAGACAACAATATTATTGTTGTTTGAAAGTATAGAGATAAGGTTGCAATTGTTTGCAAAAAGTTTCCAGTGCAAAGATAAACCTAGTTATGAAAAAAAGGGCTTAATATGGTTTGTCATTGATGATCATTATGATGATGATCTAGTACAGTTGATGTTGTAAATTTTGAGACAGTGTTAAGGTTTCAACGTATTTGTTTTAAGTTATCTTGAGCAGCATATGACAATATGTTTTGTACTTGCCTATTATACATAGTTACAAAAGTTGCAAAGGATTTGTTATTGGAATCCATACTTGAAGTTTCAGAGGTCTGTTTTGTATATGACAGGAAGATATGCAGTTGGTATAGAAAATTGACAGTGTTTGTTTAATTAGTGCATGAGGTAAAGGTGCAAGAAGACAGGAAGTTGTAGCAACTGAAGTTGATGTGGCATAGGATAGACATAAATTGAAGTTTTTTATCTATAAAATACAAAAGTGAAATGTCCCTAATTTTAATAAAGTGACTTAATTGAATTAATTAACTATGTTGACATATTTAAGTTGTCATTGGTTAAGTTAGAGGCAAACATCAATCCCACCAGAGCACCGGTAGACAAATCTATCATCAGTACTCTTTAGTATGCACCAGTAGACCAAACAAAGTATTTACAGTCGGCCTTATGAGATATACAGGGAGAGTATGACTAACCGAGTATAAATTTAATACCGGTTGACTACATGATAATCCGAACCGGATTATGCAAAGCTGTCTCAGTTAAAAATGGATTATACAGAGCATTCACAGTTGAAATTGAAGTTAGCTAATTAACTGGAGTTGGCTTTATTTCTATGCGGATGTTTCAAAGTAAACTCAAGATCATTTTGCAAGATTTTTGCATGCATGATTTATGGGTGAGTTTACAGCTTGGCGGAACTATGAGAAAATATTTTTAATAAGAATAATGTCTTATAAATACAAGTCATGGTATACACAAGAAGTGTTGTTGAATGTTGAGAGCGTACAGAGAAGAGGAAGGAGAATCTTCTAAGAGGTGAAAGGTTCAACAGCCAAGCAAAGCATAAGGGCAACAGGTATGATCTGATCAGACAAAAGGTGTCATAATAGATCATTGCTTTGAATTGTAAGAGCAGATTCAAATCCCTCAATCAGGGTGAACCCTAACAGGTTCTTGTATAAATACCTTCACTGGGTGACATCTTAATTGGTGTTGAAAGTCCTTTTACAAGGTGACTCCTAACAGGGTCAAGATCTTAACAGGTCTTCTACCAAATCCCTTTACCGAGTAGCACTCTTACAAGTGCTTTGTAAGCCTTTAACAGAGCATCTTTATTACTGCAGTAGTAAAGTTGTGGGTTCTATCCCACCGTGGTTTTCTCCTTTTAACCAAGAGTTTCCACGTATATATGTTGTGTTGACCTATCTATTTCTATTTCTATTTCTGTTTATGAGTGATTGATTATATTCTGTTAATTCTGCAAGAATATATATATATAAGATTTAATTGGAATAGAAATTGTATTTACTAATTCACCCCTCCTCTTAGTAACATGTTAGGATTAACAATTGGTATCAGAGCTCCTTGGTTCTCAAAGATATAAAGCTTAACCGCTTGATTAAAAGATCATGGAGGGTTACAGGTATCAAAAGCAACTTGAGGAAGCCAATGACATCATTGTCTCTCTTGAGAATAGGCTGAGGAGGTCCCTAGTAAAAATAAAAGAGCTAGCTCTGCAACTGAGTGAGAGCAATGAAATAATTGAAGAGCTCTCTGGATAAAGTGGATCTGATGAAGTAGAGGAGGCGGTCTCTGATCTCATGGAGAAGAATCAAATTCTAACCGATCAGATCTCCAACCTGAAAAGGGAGCAGGAAGGCAATGCTCTAAGAATGACTGAAATCATTGAGGAAAAGAGGAAATCTGAAGATGAAAGGAACAGTGCCGTGAAATCACTAGCAGCCTCTGAAAGAGCAATAAATCTGGCAGAAGACGCAGTAAGGGAAAGTGATCTTGTTGTTTTACAACTTCAAGAAGACATGCAGATAATTACACAAGAAAATGAAAACATGCAAAAGAATTGGCATGATAAAGATGATGCATGCAAAAGGTTGGCTATTGAATTGTATCAACTAAAGGAACAAATGAAAGTTCTAGAAGAAAGGAATGATACACTTGGGTAAGAGTTTGGAGTTGGGGGACAATTCCGCGTAAGTCTTTTAGAAATGAGAGATGTTGCTCGAAACGGGCGCCTGTTTTAGGTTCGAGCACCCGATCCTAAATTCAAAAAACGGGTGCCCGTTTTTTAATTCAAAACGGGTGCCCATTTCTAAAAAAATTTATTTTATTTTTTTTAGATTTAAAAATGCATTTTAACACTTTGAATCTTTTTTTTAAAAACGGGCGCCCGTTTCTTAAGACATGAGCGGGAAGCACACATCCGCCTCGAATTTCATTTCAAATTCAGTTTGGTTTAGGCTTGGTAGAACCAAGCCTATGCCTTGACCTCCAAAAATTTGGTTAAGGCACTGGAATGCCAGATTTCTACCTTGCCATAATTTTTTGAGGGCCTTCCTGATCGTATCATTTTACGAAAAAAAAACCATTAGAGTTCTCTCTCCTGATTTCAAAAATGTAAATTTCATAGTGATGTGATTATTTTTACTATTTTTGCATTATTTATTAGTTAAAAGTGGTACCTAAACGTAAAATAGCGAGGGTTCACTAAAACGTTAATAACTTTTTTGTTTTTAGGTTTCTTGGAAAATAAATTATATGAAACCAATCTAGATACAATTCTTTTGAAGATTAAAAAAAAAAATTGAAAAAATATGAAATTCTCATCAAATTATGGTGTCTGTACACTAGAGGTTTTGAAAATGTATTTTATAGTCAATTAAAAATTAATTAAAAAAATATATTCAATAAAAAATAAGGAAAAATATGCTGATCAATATTTGGTGTCTTAGGTATATTTCCCAAGAAGGATTTACAAAAATTCATTTATTTACGTCAAAATATGGTGTCCGTACACGGCTATGGTATGGTCCTGAAACAGGCATTTTGAAAACATGGTTTTTAAACATTTTTACTAAAAAGCAATTTATACCATGTGGGTATTTAAATAAATTACATATTTGAAAAGTAGACTTTGAGAGCTACATTTTCTATTACTAAATTGTTTTGAGATTCAATCTCTAAGTGTCTCAAATTTGGACATCAATTGACAGGAAATTTTAAAAAAAGGGAAAACACTTCCACTTTTTGCCCAAAAGTGGGACTCAACTTCTTGCAGCCACCCACTTAAAAGATACAATGAGAGCTCAAAAAAGCTTGATGAGCAACTGAGGGCTCAAAGAAAGCACAAGGATCCCACAGGACTTGGGTTCACTGGTCAAAGCAGCAAGGAAATGGGTGATTCCTCTCGAGTCAAGAAGGGAAAGACGGAAAAGAGGGAGAAATAAACGAAAGTCAAAGGTAAGAAGACCTTCAAAACCTCTTGCCATCACTGTGGTAAAACAGGTCATAGGACAAATGACTGCAGAAATGCACCGGTAAAACCAATTACGTCTAACAGTACTATAGAAACTGTTAAAAGTATGGCCACAAGACTTCTGATTGTAGGTCTCATCCCAACAGTGTGTCTAGTGGAAGAAAGGGAAGCTTCAAAGGTTACTTCTATGCATGCAACAAGTTTGGACACGAGGCTGATGAATTAAGATCTAAAACTATTGCATTTAGATCCCCACCGAGACCGAAAATCCCTAAGAGGAATGTAAACCGGAGCACAACCAACTGTGCTAACTGTGGCATACATGGCCATAATGACTCTTGGTGTCATTCACCTAAGAATAGAAGGGTAAATCCATGGAAGGCAACCGGGATAGTCTGTTACATCTACAACAAAGTTGGACATCTGGCCAAAGATTGTAGGAACCAACCAGTGAACAAAAAAAGAGGATCGGTCAAGCTAGTGGATAAGACCTCGTCTCCTAATCAAAAGGGCAACAAGGGAAAGGAGACTAAGAAAGAAGTCAAGAAGATTTGGTTCAAGAAGGAATCAAAGAGCTCTGCTGAGGAGAAGACAAAAGGAAGATCATCATCTGCTGATGGTGATATCTCTTCAGCAAACTAAGCTTAGAAGGCTTAGAAGGAACCGGTATTCCACCTACTGTTCTTGGTAGACTAGTGAGCAACGAACTCACTCAATCATAAAGTAAAATCAGAAGAAGTTACCGGTCTATCATATGAACCAGACAGGAAAGGTTTGATCAACAGGTAAAAACATGAGAACCGGTTGTCAAAAAAAGATTAGGTAAAGTAATTATTGCTATAGCCGTTAACAAGATGTTACTGTTTGGTAATTACCGTTATACCCTAAATCTATATAAGGGAAGGATGATTACTCTTTTTTACTTTACTTTGCGAATTGTGATTTTCGATTGAGTAAACTTCTCTTGCTTTGATTTACTGTTTTTGCTAAGCAATCTTTGTAAATCCAATCAAAATTTCTCTGTGTAAACCAGTCAAGATACAATACGATGGCATCATCATCTTCTGTCGTCAAGCTTATTCAAGGAAACCAATTCGACCGACCTATTTACAATATCATGCAAGTGCAGAACAGGGAAAATGACATGTCAAGTGCGCTATCATCAGTGCCTGATGGAGTTCTACTGACTGAAGATGTTTCTGCGTTTATTCACGCTAGGCAAGAAGAGTTGGGTGAAACCTTCATCCAGAGTGAGTATCTCTCACTATGCCAAGATGGAAAGCTTGAGGATAAGTATGCAAAGCTCGTATCTTCAGGATTAATCAATGGAGTCTGTTATCCAACCGTGTTTCGACCGGATTGGATAAGATTGGTTCTCAGTCGTGTGCACAAACCATATATATACATATATATCAATGTATATAGTAATATCAATTATTGTATATATTGATAGATATGTATATATATAATAAATCATTTCTCATAATAATCATATAGTCAATAGTATTTATCTAAGCGATGCTACAAACATCAACAAATTTGAATGGGGGGTCCAACAAGGAGACACAAACGTGGGAACATGATGAGTGGAAAAGTGGATAGATTGCGTCAATTGGTGGTTGAGATGATGGGGAGGGGAAGATTGGAGAGAGGGAGAAAAGGTGCCAACATGGCAAGAAGGGGGAGGGTTGCCATGAAGGGAAGACAAAGAGATAAGATCTCGAAGTGTCAAAGGCACAAAGAGCAGTGCAGGAAGGTTGTGTGAGAGGAAGAACAGAAGAAAGGATAGGTTTTGGGCTTGAGGCAAGTGGATGCGAAGACAACGAATCAGATTGAAGAAAGAAAAATGTGAATGCAACAGTTATTTATGATGATTGCTGAGTTTGATGGTATGTTCACAATCTTTCAAAGTATATCTACTAAGGGGAATTTTATGTTGAAGATTACGAACATTTTTTACTACTGATCCAACAAAGTTGTCATATCAAGTGTAACATTGATAAGCTTTAAACATGCACAAAAGGAAGAAGATATCAGGTAACCTCCAATGGACAAGACTCTCACCATGAGAAAATGATGATTTTGTCAATATGATGCTTGCACATTTTTTTGCTAAGTTGATGTCTTTGGTTCAAATCATCGGACAATCAAAACAAAATGACAAAGAAATGTCAAGGGATGGAGTCATTGAGTGCATGACATTCCAAGGGTACCAAGATAGCGACAGCCATAGGGATGGTTGTGATGGTTGCAAAGAACATAAAGGTTTTGAGACAGTCCAGTAAAGAAACCCACCTTATGAAGCCATTAATGATGAATGATTGTCGAAAGAAGACATGAGAAGGGTGATAGTAGAATAAAGTGACAGTCCTAAGTCGTGGTAGGGTTCAATAATGAGGTTACAAGTTTAAAGACAGTTTAATGGTGGTGATAATCCCTATGAAGGTAAGACAATGCACTGAAGATAGATAAAAACTTATACAAGATCAGACCCTATGAAGACTGCTCATAATGGTTTCAACAATTATAAACTTTGTTCATGAAGAAGAACAATGCATAACTATAATGGAAGCTAGCAATTTTATTTGAAATATCATAGTGTTAAACACAAAAGGAAGCACCATCTTCATTGTATGATGAAATGATTATAACACTTTCAAGATGTAGAATCATGATTTAAAGTGTACAATGATCTTTTGAAATGATATGATAGTGTCCACAAGAAAGAGTAGCTGTGATGACAAATCTATGAGAGGCTAACACAATAATAAGAAACCAAAGACGGCCATGCAAAGATTTTGAGCATTGTTGGTTAGACAAAAGATGGCAGTCTGGAAGCTAGAGATAAGACTTGAGATATGATGGAAGGTAACAAGGAAATCAGTGGAATGCTAAATGGCATAAGATTAATGAAGAGTCAAACATACAAAAGAACAGTTGTATAGAGTCTAAGGAAATATTGTAGCCGGAATAGTCATATTCAGAAGATCTAATTCCAGATTTGGGATGCATTCTTGAGACTTTGACATGCGTAAAGACCCCTCAGGGTTAAGAGGTGTTAAGTGGGGTCAGTTTCAAGCTGTTAAAGGACAATTCTAAGGAGTTAACTATAGGAAAATTGAGTCTGATCCTATTGGGGAGTAGCTGTTAACTGTAGGAATATTGAGTCTGAAAGTGGATCAAAAGTTTCCTCGTTTGAGATACCTCTTTCTTTTCTATTTTCCATGTGTGGGATACCTGTTTGGCTATTCTTCAGTATAAGAGATTTTTCTAGAGAAATAATGAAAGGAGAACAAGAAGGACAAGATCTGTAGACTATGTGAAGATTTTATACAGCTTAGCCTTCTACTGAAATATTGAAACTAGATGATACTGTTGTAAGAGGAAAGGCATTCATCAAAAGGACTAGTTCCATCTATGGCTACCATTTGAGATTGTTGAAAAAACTAGAATTCCCATCATTGAGTATGTGAAAATAAATAACTGTCATGGATTCTGATCTTGTAAACCATACAATCCCCATCATCAAGTATGTAAAAATCATGAAAAATAAACTATCGTGGATTCTCATCTAATAAACTATGCAACTTAGCATCAATTTTGAAATGCATTTATTGCAACTGCTTTGAAGATTGCATAAGATGAGGTAGCATATTTATCCTTGTAGAAATGTGAACTAAAAGATGCATCCAATGATCAGAAATTTATGAGAGGAGTTAGTGTGAGTATGCTAGAAGATGATTAGCATGTGCAAATGAGACAAAAAAATAAAAACTAAAGTATACGAACCCCACAATATGAAGAACATGCACAACTGAGAGTCAATTGTCACGGTAATGTTCACAAAGGGGGAATACCCACAAATATAGTTCAGTTTCAATTCCTCTGTTAATCCAGATGCAGTTATCATGGCATATTCACAACATATGGTATTCGAGAAGGGCATTCAATTATTTTCTTCCTATTTTAGAAATGTACAGCACAACTAGCAAAGAATCTATGGATTATACAACATTAGTTCTGATATACAGATGTTGCAGCTGTTTTGACTAATACATAAAATGACACGGTATCTTGAAGAAATACAAATTGAAAGAAGCACCCAACTGATAAAAAAATTGCAAGGGAAGTTACTGAGAAAAAGTTGGAAGATAATGTGTATGTATAAATTAGAAAAAAAAAACAAAAAAAAACTGAAAGTTAATAAGTCACAGTATTGAAGAAATACAAATTGAAAGAGGCACCCAATTGATAAAAAAAAATTGCAAGGGAAGTTACTGAGAAAAAGTTGGAAGATAATGTGTATGTATAAATTAGAAAAAAAAAAAAACTGAAAGTTAATAAGTCACAGTATTGACAAAAAGGGGGAATCTACATAAAACTAGTACATTATTTTATTCCTTTGTTACTCTAAAAATAGTTATCATGGCTAATGTACAATGGATGGTGTTCAAGATTTCAACTCATGAGTTGGAGACCATCTTCTTCCTGGTTGAGATACATATAGTGTGACTGGCAAAGAATTTGTGGATAATTCTATGGAGACAAAGTAGCTCAGTTGGATCACCTTGAAAAATAAATGAGGAAAATAGGGGAATGAATGTGATGGGGATTTTGGGGTTAATGATGTAACATACAACACACTATTAAGGAACAATGGCAAAGCTATTATGAGCCTCTTTTCTATTAACTAGGACACTAGGTTTGGTGATACAATATACAACCCATAGGTTGACAAACAATGGAAAACGTGTTGATGCATAATGAGCTATGAGATTGCTTTGATGCTTTGGAAGGTTTGAATTCAGATTAGTCATGGTCATTCTTTCAAAGACATAACACTAAAGGACCGTCACTAGCCCTATTGAGAACAAAAGATTGCAGCCTTGCTGACCTCATTATGATTATCAATTACAAGTTAGCTTCTCAAATTATCTTTCAACATATTGGATGGGATAAGCAATTAAATGGATATTTTGACCCTATATATTTATGTGAGAGGAATATAGTTTATAAACCAAGTATAAATTGTTGAAGTTAATAGTCTTTGATCTGATATATGGACTACTGAATGATTTTTGGCAGGTCAATGTTCATTTTTTCACAACAGTCACAATATTATGGTTTCTAACATCTAAATGAAATACTTATGCTAATATAGTATGAATGTTAAACACATAGGGAGGGTTTTAGGAAAGAAGTACAAATAAAAACCCTAACAAAAGCATAAGCATATTATAATTAAATCCCAACAAGATATTGGGAACATCTATTCATTGTTCCTACAAATTTAATTTGATTATCATGATAATTTCAATAGCACATAAACTTTACAAAATCAAATTATGCTAAAACCGACCTCTAGAAGTGTTCTTGCGATGCTCTGCAGAGAGGGCCGCTTGATAGACATCACAGGCGGTCAGTATGTGGGACACAACATTCCTTCACAAAAGATTGGTCTCAAGAAAGATGCGGATAAGTGATGAGGAGCGCCCAAGTCAACAACCCACTGAATCCTGCAAAAAACAAACAATCTAATCCTGTTAGACTACAATTCCTCCCTTCCTCAGCTCAAAACTGAATCAATTTCAAACATGTAATTCAAAAGCAAACAAGAGCCAATGAAAAAGGCCTCACTCTAAATGAATGGGCATTTGAGTCCAAAATTACCACGCAAACAACTATTTCTCTCTTTTCTTTCGCCAGAGTTCCAAAAAGTCAAAAAACTGCAAAATACAAGAAAAATATTAGTTAAGATTTACATAGAGTGATACAGAAGCATGATCTTTGTTGCGGTAGAAATTCAAATTGTAATAGAAGTCTAGAAGTATATATAGATGGTGTGCTAATTACCTGTGTGGGTTGCCATTCGTCATTCTCCCCGCACCTTGTTGGTATTATGATACAGGCACGTGTCTCAATTCCTTACAAACCCTACCACCTATCTTCCCTTCGAACAGAAATATTTGAAGAGAATTAGAGTCCTCGAATCGCTGGAAGGAATGTAGAGGCTCCAGACTTCATTACAATTCCAACATTCAACTTCTTCTGAGGCTCTATCATTGCAATTCCCATCTTGGGTTATCAAGTTCTGCATCTCTGGCATGCAAGCTCCGATAAAAATGAATAAAGGCAGAGGAAAACATAAAAACCCTCCCAATATGCAAACAAGCGACGAGGAAAAACGTAAGAAATTGTAAGCGTGATGTTTACATTTCCTAAAACAAAATCTGCTCACAAATGTATAGTATGAATTTGCCATTTTGTGGCAATACGCCAGACAAAATCTCAAATACCCTGTCAGAGATCACCTGCAAGAAATTTCTGGTTTACAATCCATTGTGCTATGAAACTACTCTTCTCAATTCGTGATACAGAGAGGAGAGCTTCTCTGTCTTATAAATATCAAAATTGCTGAAGTAGAGTTGCGCCTAAATTGTCAACTACGGACGAGAGGATTTGCGTCGGGCGCATGGCAAATTGAAAAGAAAAAAAGAAAAATAAGGACTGAACTCCTGCTTTTTTCAAACGGTAATAAGCAGAATAATAGTCGTTTTCTCGAGAGCCGTTGGCGCGGGTGGGCTCCAGCTCCACTCTCCGTTGAGTTCAAAATATGAACCAAAAAAAATAAAAAATAAACACTCCGAATTATTATATTTTACTAATTAAATCACATCTAAATATAATTTAATCCAATGCAAAAATGGACATGTGATTAAAATGTCTAATTCTTTTAGTCTCATAATCAATAGTACCATTAAGATATTGAGAGGAAAATGATTTCATGGATGGAGTATGTGGGATTTATTCAATCTTGTGAAATATACAAAATGATTAGTAAAGACCCAACATAGAGATATCAAAGTTTTAGGGACCTCAATGAATAATATTACTACTAGCATGGCCACGTATTGATATCAATCATGTATCATTCATTGGTCCCTTAAATATGAAATCATGGCACAAATGATAGTTCGCCAATAATAGTTTCCCTAGGTTTTTTTGTATGCTACCACACAAGATTAGTACATGAAGAATAATGGAAAAACCCTTTGGGAGAAGTGAACCATTATACATTGTAATTAAGATGTCTTGTCAAGATAGAGATTGGGTAAATAGCACTCGAGATGAAGGTTTCCTAGCCATTTTAAACATGTGGTAGGTTTTTCAGGACTGAGAAGGAGGAGAACCATAGATATGAAGAGAAGAGTTAAGGATCAGTCCAACAAAGAAAGGAATATAGGGTTGGGAACACGTGGGAGAATCAAGATTCAAGAATGAAAAGATGCTAGGGATCAAGGTCTAAAATGAATCATAAAGTGATAAATTAAGCAATGTGAAGGGAACTTGAAGGGGTATAAAAAGAAAGAAAATTGAAGAAATGTACATAACAGAATAGGTGTGATGTTGATAGGTTCCCTTAACAGACCATGGCCCAAATGGAGTATGGACTATAGGCCTTAAGGCTAAGAAATAATTAGGGAAATGACCCAATATAAAGGTGAAAGAAGGATCAAGCCTCGAGTGGTACATGAGATCGAGGATGTGACGAAGTGAGCATAATGAGAAATGAGATTGAGAGAAATGGGGTTCTAAGGATAAGATATTGAGAGAAACATGGACCTTGTATCTAGGATCCAATGTTCTTAATTCACCCAAGGGGCTATATACAAAGAGAAGGGAATTAAAGGAGATGGAAGAGACCTAGCAAGGTCAAGAAGTTGTGAGGGATGAGAATCTTTTAACCTAGTTCCAAGATCTTGGACACCTTGTATAACCTATGACCTAAGAGAAAACTAAGTGATGGGAAAGAAGGGAAAGTAAATATTAAGGACCTTGGAATCTAAAGCTTTTGTTTAAGTCGCAACCAAAGCCCATCGCTTGACAAAGAACAAAGAACCCAAAATAACCACACACATAAATATAAACAAGCTCAACCACAACTAAAATCATAATGATTGATATCAATGTCACAAACCAAAACATGTCTCTCCAAATAAGTATACCAAGGGTCTTCGATAATATCATATTGATTGAGTTTCCTTAGGTAGAATGTAACATAGGGGATCCAATGATAATTTTCATATGGACCTTATCAACTATCAATGACTAGTACTAAAAGACACAAAGGAAGGCAAACCTAGGTGAATTTGGAAATTATCAAATTGAACCTGAACATTAGTTCTAGTTGTGGACACGTGTCTCTTGAAGAGACAAAGAGAATCCAAATATTTGAAAAGAAATCATAAAGAAGCACAAAAAAGGGCTCATGACCATGTAGTTAATCATGACCAAATAGGGATCATGATTTCACAAAGACATGAACAATATGATATATTCAAGACAATGCATGATATGAAACAAAAAAATAGTATTGTATTTACGCACATGTGTGTGTGTCCAAATTACAATAAGGATAACATATTCACATATGATACTAATGATAGCAAGATTTATAATCACTTAAACATACATACATACATATATGCTTGAGATAATATCAATAAGATTATATATATGTATAAGAAACAAATTATAAATATTATGGATATACTATAAATAAATATCATGATTACATTTCTTATATATGTGTATGTGTCTTACCTCATAATCAATGAGGAATGAATGGAGGAAGTTAGGGAATTGCAATTTACTTGTTCTCCCAAGCTAAGTAGGTCATCCCAAGGAATGGAATTGTCGTAGTGGGACATTTCTGCCTCTTGTGGGCCAAGATTTGAGTTGTCATAGTGGGATGTTGCAAACTCTTGGGCTTAGTTGGGTTGAGTAGTTTACAAGTGCCCACTTGAGGCCTTCCTACCAAACTAAACCATGATTAGTTATAAAAGACACATTTATCATTCATTGTAATATATTTGTTATCAATTCATGTATGTATTTGTCTATCCATGAAGTTACTCATATATATTTAAAAAAATGATGGACTATTTCTAGTCAACAGGAATGAATCCAACAATGTATATTATGTGTATACTTTGTCTATGCTTTGTTTCTTTGTGCATTAATGTGTATACTTTATGTATGCTTTGTGTCATCATGCATTAATGTATATGCTTCATGTATGTTTCATGGCATCATATATTCATGCATATATTTCATATTTTTAGGTGTATACTCCACATGTGAGTCTATTTTGGTTGATCTAGAATAAGAGAATAACTAAAGTGAACTCAAAAATATGAATTTATTAGCAAAAGTTGGTCTAGAAAAACTCAGTTTTGATGCCACCACAAAGATGGCCTTGATCCTTTTCTCTTGAAGATGAGAGAAAACTCGTCTTAAGTTAAACTTTGGTAAATCTCTACTATCAAATAGTAATTCACATTCAAATAAGAGAGAGGACATATATGATAATATTAGAGTAGCGCAGTGGAAAGGGGATTGCACATAGGTATGTATAATCATTCAATCATTGCTTGAGGACAAGTAATTTTGAGGAGGGAATGACTTTGATGTCACCTTATTGCAGTGGGATTTAATAATAAACAAGTGCCGCGTAGTGGCTAGTACTTGTCGTTAATATTGTAATAAAATAATAAATATAGAACAATAGTTTAATTCTAGTGTTAACAATAGAATAGTAATTCTAGTGTTAATGATAGAACAATAGTTAGAATAAATTAATTGTTAGCATATTAGTATGAAAGTGAGAATTATAAGTTTCAAATTATATAATTTATTTAGAAATATAAGTAGACAATGTTATATGAATTATATATAGTACATTATAATTTATTTTAAACATGTATATTGAATGAAGATTAATATTTGTTTTAAATAAAAATATCATCAATTTGATTTAATAAAAACTTAATTACTAATAAAAAATATATCAAATAATATTTTAAAAAACACTTATAAAAATTAGAAATAGAAGTAGACAATGTAAGATGAATTATATATAGTACAAGATAATTTATTTTTATTTTGAAAAAAACATATGACAAGAAACATAAAATCCACAAAAAAATTTAAAATGTATACTTTAACGAAGATTAATATTTATTTCAAATAAAAATATCATCAATTTGATTTATTATAAACTTAATTACTAATAAAAATATATCAAAGAATATTTTCAAAAAACACTAATAAAAATAAAATATAATAAATATAAAATAAAAATAATAATTACTGTATAAAATAAATTAAAAACACTAAAAAAATATCAACCAAATAAAATAGGAAAAATAATAATTATGAACCAGCTACATTTATGCAATATAGCTAAAAAGGGGGCATTAAAATTGTTGGTCTTTTATATCCGAGAATTTCGTGTATAAGACTCAAATTATGTTAACCAATCATATCATCAATAAATAATTTTAACAATTTATTAACTTAAAAAATGTGCATCTCAACTATAGAAAAAAAGATTTTGTAAAAAAATAAAAAATGTGGTAAATTATGATTGGTCCAAACAACTTGTTTTAATCACTAGTTAAAGTAGGAAATGCAAAAATCATTACAATAGTACATAGCCTACCGGCAAGTACTAATAATAATAATAAAATTAAATTAAATTTAAAAAGAAATAATAAATAACAATAAAATATGATCATAATATAATTATAGATAATTGAGACATGGTATTTCAATTTTATGAAGTCTCTAAGAGACAAAATTTTAAAAAAGTGATAATCAAATCATTTACTTATACAAAATTAAGAATATCAATTAAAGGAAAGATCTTAGGTAAGAGAAATGATTATGACCCTAGTCCTAAGGACATGAGTATAAAAATCAAGGAGGAGTGGTGTAACTGAGGATAGTGAGTGAGAACGGGGAATTGAAGAGTATGATACTTTATCAGGTTGTCATCGACTTGGCTTAGGCCATACTAAGCCTATATTTTCAAAGATAGATGAAAAAAGAATGAGAGTCAATCTTGGCAACTTGTAATAGGAATATCGAGCAGTTAGTAATTGATGGAATCAATAATAAATCATATGTGATAATAATAATAATGACGATAGGAGTCTATATTTCATAAGTTCTCAATATTAGGTTCTTGAATACAAAGAGTAGAAGACAACGACTTATATTTTTATTGATTTAGCAAACGATGATTGAATCGATAAGAATCAACCAATGATTAAACATCATTTCATTACCATCTAGCATACCCAGTCGATGATTAGAGAAGATGTACTGATTAGTGATGAGAAAACGTGATAGTATGGGTAGGTATGCACTCTCAACAAATTATATACAATAGAAAGATAATGATCAAAGTAAAACAATGGCTATATACATTGATGGAAGGCCAAAAGCAACAAGGAATATTGCAGGTTTTATAAATAGTATGTGACCTGGGTCAACTAATAAGAAACCCAATTGCATATTTGAGGTGCATGAGGGAAATCATGTATTTGTATGTGCGATAAAATCAATAAGTGCAGGGGAAGAGCTGCTAATCGATTACAATTTGAATCACATAGATACAAACAAAGTTCATATCATGGGGGTGGTACGTACTATATACCATTTAAACCAACCTCCAATTAATGATTCCAATATACCATTTTATTATTATTATTATTTTGCTAAGTCTATTGGTTTCATTTCACTAACATTTTTATATTTGATCTTTGTCATAGGGCCACATGGATTTGTCACATAGCACGGACATGGGTGTTACTTGCAGCCCTTCTACTGAGTAGGTAAACCTCATTGTAATTGTACAAATTAGATAGAAGCAAAATGTTATATTTTTATGTTCTTTTCTTTAGTGTTTTGGAGTAATTTTGATAGTGTTAATAATATTCTTGTCACAAAGGGATGTTTGGGGAAAGGGAAAGGCACCGACAATACATCAAGACATCCTAACAAAGATGGACTTGTTATTAGATGATGACATCATACTTTCCATAAACCCATTTGAAATTATTAAAAAGTATGTTAAAAAATTTCTAGAGAAGTTATTGGTTTGTCATCCATAGACCATCCAACTGATAAGGTAAAAGAGAAGATGGAAAAATTAATGCGGCAAGTAGAAAGATTGGAAGTAAGTAGTAATGAAATCTTTAATTATAATAAAATTTCACTAATGGTTTATATTTTATACTCTTTTATGTCATTAACTAAAATGTGTACATGTTTTTATAGAGTTTTACGTGTCCTCATCTACCCGATGGCCATGATTAGGGTACTACAAGTACTATAGGTGATGACCATGTTCTATACATGTTATTATTGCTCCTTCTTTGAACTTGTGAAATTTCTTTTTTAATGCTAGAGTTATTGCTCATATATTTATTATGTAGTTGATATTTTTTTAAGACCGATCAACTCACCTTTCCATGTTTGTTTAGTAACAACACCTTAAAAATCCTCCAAATGGATCACTTCCTAGACCCAACCAATCAACTCTTCACATTCTAAATACCTACCAATGGTCAACCAATCTCCTAAGTCCACTACACTCTCCTAAGTTTGTACCAAAATAGTGATTCCACCTTTGTGTCCTCACCAAATCGAATCAAACCAAATGCATATTAACCCACAACACAATCTACAATCTCACCATGAAGAAACAAATCTCCTTCCAATCCCAATACAACTCAAATGGTATAGAAAGCAATGATAGTTATGATAGGTTTTGGGGCATCCCAACCATGGGTTCAAAGGTTCTAACATATACATGATAGGTTCATCAATCATATATGGGATGGACACTCAACACCATGGAAAACAAAACATCCTTCCAAGATCCATTAACACATACTCACAACAACTGATCACAGATCACTCTCTTATCTTTGATTACCTCACACATTTACTGATTACATCTAATACCATTAACACCTTGTGAGTTTCCTCTCTAATTCTGTGATAACATCATTCATTCATTCTCCCCAAACACATAATATCCACTACTAAGGTTGTTACTGTGCCTAAACAATCCTGTCATTATTTTCCTATTGTTGTCCCACTCCCTTGGACAATATGCATAGGCTCGTTGATTGATCCAAATACTAACTCTTGAGGTTCCAACCCTCACACAACATTAAGAAATTTTCCCATACGATTTCCAACTCCTAACTCCTTACCACAATTTCTAAGAACAATACTAATATACCTCATTGTCCACTATGGCAGTCACATTTACTTTTGCACACAATCATCAATCTAAGCTTTCCTTGAACCCACAACCTCTTTCTCAAGTACTTGGACATCGTCGAGACCTCCAATGTCCTTCATTACTATACAGATAACATATACCAACCCTTGTATGGACAAAGGCCTTCAAACTACTTCTATTTTTGTATTATTGTCTCAAAGATAGTTATAGTCACCCTTTATTGTGTCCAAGCACATGCTAACAAATGCATGGTTTTATGTAGACATAAAGAGTTGTAATACACATTATTCCCCATCCTTCTACCAATTTTGGGGCTTGGATCCATGTGAAGGAACAAACTACAACATTTTATAATGCTCACTAGAAACCCTAAGAGTTTCAAATAGTCTACAACAAAGTTGGACATATCTCCCTCATTAAAAAATGATATCAAATGAAACAAAAGGTAGAATAAATTGCATTTAGACCTTCATCAATCCCAAAATGTGAATCAAGAATTATTTGTTGTTTCCACCATGAAAATTCGATGACAGAACATGGAAAAATATTGAAAACTTAACTTCATTGATAGAAAAAACTTGTTATACTTGACTTGTAACTACTTCCATGTCTATACTTGCTGACATGCTTACTAGTCTAAGTTTCACAACAAAATAAACTACGAGAATATTGTCAAGTTGACAACTAAGTTGTCAACTTGGAAACTATACATCAGTTAACTTCTTATTACGTGATTTTTCTATGATTCATCACCCTAAACACCTAGACTCCATCAAAGAACCCATCAACCTATATACTAGACTCTATAGGTCTTGTTGCCACTTTGGCACACATTACACTATAATTCCCTTTTATTACCATGTTATATATTTCTCCTTCCATCCTTCTCATACCATCCATGGAAAATACCTTGCTCCAATCTAGGGACAAAGTCTTACTCCAAACTCTTACTGTCAAACCCTCTTCATGATCCTTTGAATACCTTGAACACCTTTTAGTCTCTTCCTCCCACACTTCTCACTTGCTTCATGATATTCTGCTTTCACCATGATGTGGATAAAGCCCTATTTGAATGCTCTCAATATCAAAAGGTATGGAATTCAATGAACTAACATATTCAATCAATGAGCCTTTAAGGGATAACAAGAAACAAGTGAAAACCCTAATGTTTTATTTAGTACGGTCTGTACTCTCAAAACTTGCAAAGTTACTATTATTTAACGTATTATTGATCTGGCACCATTATTGCTAATATATTTAATGTATTATTCTTTAGGTCATGTCAATGAACCTGTGCAAACTCCTCCTGTATTGCTGACTGCAATATCGACAACATGCAACATGCAAACATCATCTACTACACATCAAATTGGTAGATCCCTCTTTTTCTCTCTTTTTTGTTTTGTGTTTATTTCCCTATAAGTGTTCTTTCTTGGGGGCATTTCCTTGTGGATTCATTTTCTGCAACAGGAGATGCACATTGGGATATGCCAGAGGTAGATTCTTGTGAAAACATACCATTTCCTAGATCTTCTCATGTTGCTAGTACGGTAACGTTGCCTACCACATTGGTGGTGAGTGATGAAGAAATGATTCCCTTAAAGGTACATAAGGTTATAGCTACTTCAAAATTATTATTATATATAATCTAATTATAATTTACTTATTGATCACTCATTTTCGACTAATGATCCCATTATTTTTTTGTAGGAAATGATGTTTTTTATAAACATCTTAATAAGTTTTCATTGGAGATATTCGAGCCCACCATGCATAAAAGGTGGAACATCATATGTGAAATAATTGTAATCCACTATTTTGATTTCATATCATTACTAGATTAGTTTTCCTTTGATCCATTTCTTGAGATATATTAAAGGTAGCTTTAGTTCATTTCTGAATCTAGCAGGTTTTTGTTTGCTTAAAAGGTGGAATGACCAAGAAAAAAGGTTAAAAGATGAACTCACAAACTGTATGGTTGAGTTGTTTGGAGCTGACACATTCGACAAAACCAAGCTCCTTGAGAAAGAAGGAACATATATAAAGTATGTGAGGGACCAATACAAGACAAATTTAGAGAAAAATGTAAAGTACAAGCGTCCCCCCATGATTCCAAAGAAGGAGTGGAAGGAACTCATTTTGGATGTGAAGGAGATAATTGAAAGGGAAAACACCACTAGACACAAGAAGAAGGTATGTGATACTATTAATAATTTAATTATGTACTAATTACTCTTTATGCTTATATAATCTAACATATTTCAAACTTTTACTTTTCATAGATTGAGTGACACATCAAAGGAAACCAAGGCAAGACAAGAAAAGCACAAGCAACACAAGCTCAACTCTGGTGGTTATATGAAACTTGTCGCACAAATTGTAAGTATCAATAAATGAAATAGCGCATCAAAATATTTATAAATTGCAATCAATTTTTTTTATAAAATAATACAAGCAAAATTGATGATACTAAGCAAAAATGTAGGGCTCTGAGTTTAATAGAGTGCCCACAGAAGAGGATAAGAGAATTGCCTACCAAAAAGGTTGTATAATCATGGTTGAACGACTACGAGAATTGAGTGGGAAAGCGTGAGATTATGGTGCATCTTTCACACAGGTAAATAAGCTAAATAAAATTATTTCAAATTAAATACTTTACCAATAATCTATTTGATGTCAAGTTCCAACATAAAGTGACTATATTTGTTTTAAATAAGTTAGCAATGATAACACTGTGCATGACATTGGAATGCAGCCTGTTAATCCCGAAACACAACTTGCACATGATTAACGTCTAGATGTGCATCCCAGTAGTGAAGGTATTCATTTGCTATTAAATTTTTTATGTAATTATTAATATAATTAAACATCTTAAATTGAAATTGGTGTAGTAATTAATGTAACTACTATTGTTAATATTTTAGAACATTGAGTTATTGGTGACCAAGTGGAGCATGACCTAGGTACACTGGGCCACTGTTATTCCTTTAAATGAGTTTAATTGCAATTGGTTTATTGATTAATATAACCTTTCATATTTCAACTCCAGAGGTTGTTCAACATGTTGAGGTTGAGGTGAGACAAAATGATACAAAAGATGATGGGGCCCCATCAGGTAAAGAGCGCCATTGTTATGTTATTTAAATTAATGAAATACTTGTAACAATAATGAAAATATGTTTTGAATTTAACCCATTTCTTTGTTTTTGCAGAGGACCCCCCTTTGTATCAGCATCATCATCCTCAATATATGACTAGGCATACATTAAGATCACAAGAAGAGTGCAGAACAACTAAAGAGGGGGAAATGATGAAGAAAATGACGCTCCACTTAGTCTTTACATAGCTTAAATAAAAAAATTTTAAAAAATGATTGTAATCTACCTTATGTTGGTTGCTAAAATCGCAGATTAAAAATCCAAGAGCTTTGCTAATTCTCCTATTGGATTGCTTCAATCAGCCTTGGACAACAAACAGGAATAATCTAATTCCTCTGCACTTTAAACTTTGCTAAACCTAGGCAGGTGAACCCTCACCCCAAACACAAAGTTGTTCTTCTATAGCGAATTTAAACTTCTTTGATTTCTCAAGATGGAAAATGTTTCTTGAGATTAATTAGAATAAGAATGTTTACTTCTTATTTGTGTTTGATTGCTTCAATTACTTATAAATACTTGAAATGAATGATATGTGAAAAAATGTAGTGAATATAGAAATAATATACTAGTAACTTTGAATATACAAGGATGAACTGAAAGAACTTCAATGCTCGTGCAAATGTAAAAAACCCTCTTTGAGAAAATACAAAGGCTAGTCCCTTATCCAACTAATTGGGTGGAATGTAGTCTAGTGTTGTTTGAACCCTCATGTACACTCTGCAATTCAATTTCAGATTCCTCCCTCTATGACATCAAGGATAAATCGATTATAATATTTATCTTAGTCTAAATGAATTTAAATCCTTGTCAGGAAACCAATCAAACAAGAGATAGTATAGATGAACTATTAAAACAAAAAACTATATCCCCTACATGGTCTTGGTATCCTTCTTATACAAAATGGAAGGATTCATACAAGCTTCAGACAATTGTGATGCTTCCTAAATAATAACTAAAATTTTGTCATTATGTACATTTTGTAAAAGAGCATATGTTATTAAGGAAATAGTATCATCGTAGGCAGATTAAGTGCAACATATCTAGCAACTCATCTTCCATACCATCTAAAACTCAACCATCATCAATCATCTATATGGCTCCATCATGTTAGCCAACTATGCCTTGTCCTATTTTGCCTCCAACTCAAAAAGATCACTCTAGTACACAACATAATTGGTATAATGTCCCCATGCTACATCCATCAAACCACTCAACACATCTTGTTGGTCCTCCTCCAAGCCTATCAAACCAGGTTGCAATATTGGTTGAAGCCCTGAGTTTTCATTAAAAGGATCTACGATGGTTGGCAGACCCATTCTTATGATCATATCGTATGCCCTAATCATACAATATAGATCTTGAAATAATCTTAACCTTTTTATAGAAAGATTTCAAATCACTCTATATTAATTCTGATTTTACCAATCTTTGGAAACCTAACTGAAACTTTACTCCCAGTCATTTCTAATTTAATGACACTCGTGGCTGAAGAATGTCATGCATGTAACAAGAGGGTTTTATACCTTATACACTCCCTTGGGAATATAATTGTTTCCTAATTGTCTTTTCATATCAAAATTTAATGAGACCTTTTGTCGATCTCGTGCCAATTGATCCCTCAAGCCTTAATTTCAAATCTTCTGACAGATCACCTTGGTATTCAGGATGTACATTTTACATCATCAAATTGGCCAATTGTATATTAAATGCATATTTATCACTATTTCATGTTCCTTTAAAATTTGGTACGTGAAATAGCAAAAAATTGCTATTTCACGATCTCTTAATCCCCCATTTCCGTATTAGCGAAATGTCGCTATTTTGCCATTCATGTTTTTCATATTCGCGTTGATGCAAAAATTTTCCATTTCATAGTCTCCAATTTTTAACCCATGTAGTAGCAAAAAAAGCCTTTAACACATGTTTTAAAAGGGATTTCTAAGTAGCTTTCACACGAAAAGAATGAGATCAAAAAATTGGTTCAACAATGGCTCTTTTTGGGGACATATATCCCTTGTGGGTATAGTGAGAATTCAGTTATCTCTAGCAGAAGAAGACCAAGTACCTAGTCCATTAGGCTATAGAGTCTCTACATATTTAAATATTCTAATCAGATCTTATTTGGTGGTCCTGGGCCCCCAAACATATAAAACCAATACTTGCCCTTGTCAAAAAATTTGTTTTCATCACATTACATTGGTATTAATTTTGCATGGTAAGAAGTGGTATCATTCTTCATCAGTCTATAATACTTGGTATTGTCATCACCAATATGTCTCTTTAATTCTTTGATATGTAAAGAATCATGATCTATCCCATAATATTTTGCTCTTCCACGGATTTCATTTTACCTTTTCTTTCCATCAACATTCATGAAGACATATATCTTGATTTTTGACATAAGCTCTGACTTAATTACAACCTCATTCATACTCTCAAAAAGACCATTATTCAATTGTAAATTTTTCTGTAGTAAAATATCATTATGTTTTTTTTTATCATTTTTTTCGTGTTCTGAAAATCAATCAACCTTACTTCTGAATACATGACATTAAGAGTGTTTAACTCCTTGTAGTCTTATGTTTGTTTCTTCTTTTCTAGCCATCCATATATCCTATTTCTTATATTGAAAACATGACATATGAGGAAAGGATAATCATTAGCATTATTACTTGATTGAGTTCTTTGTAACTTTCATGCTTTTGCAAGCTGAATTTCAGTGTTAATATCTAGAATTGTCTAATTTGAAATATCATATATGTCTTTCACTTTATCACCACCTAATATATATAACTTTATTTCATCATTTTAATCATATGAAATGACCTTCTCTTTCTCATATAATGGATTTGAGGATACATAGAAATCACCTTGGGTTGAATTATCATACTCCTTATGACCATTCTTCAGTGGTACATCATATAGAGGATTTGAATTTATTTCCATAAATGTCCTCATATTGAAATCCTTTACTAATCTTATCATCTTCCTAGTGTGTATTCATCATTTACATTTTATTTATGACATGCATCAATTTTATCAAGATCATTATTGTCTTCATATATGAGTCGATTTTCCTAAGAGTCATCATGTGCTTCATCAAATTTATCTTGAATACACAGTAATCCATTATTATTTTTACTTTGGCAGATTGAGGAAAATTTGGGACCACTTTTCTAAAGATATCTTTTATATTTAATGTCTAAGAAATCTGAGAGTTCTTCTACACTAAGAAAGTCTTCTTCCTCATCACTGACACAAGTGTCATCATGAATGGATTCTCCCTTAATCTGATTTAAAATTCCTTCTTCTTTTGAATCTAGAGCTTTGTACTCTTGTACACTTCACACTACATCTAACACCCTCTCATCTTTCAATACTTAGAAACTCATCTAACAAAGACATACAAGGTTCCACTTCGCAGATGTATTCCCGATCTTCCACCTGTTCATAACATGTTCTATTTCCTTCCTCCTCAAGTTGTCCAATCATTTTTTCTTCACTTAAGTGGAACATCATCATGTTTTTGTTTTGCTTTTGTATATTCTTCTAATTTTTGAAAAAGAAACCTCAAATCAGGGTCATCTAGTGAGGTTCCCAACTCACAAAGTCTTTTCAAAAATTACTTGTATGAAGGCATGATGTCTAATGACATCTCCTCATAAATGCTTACCATCCTTATGAACAAATGGGATGTCAAATCCTAATCCTTTTCACATCTAATTTCTAAGTAGCTTTCACACAAAAAGAATGAGATCAAAAAATTGGTTGAACACCTTATTTGATAATGACTAAATTTTATGTGTTAATGAATGTATTTATGTGCTAATGAATGTTCATGAATGATATGTGTTAATGATTATTGATGAATGTTGTGTGTTGATGAATGTTAATGAATGTTATGTGTTAATTAATATCATGTGATAATGAATGAATGTTATATTTTATTAATGGATGAAAGAATGAATGAATGTTAGATGTTAACAAGGAATTTAGAGTGATATTAGGGGGGTCGGATGAGCTTCCACCTTCATGTGGTTGGCCTTGTTAAGTAGAGAATATTAAAATATTTTCAAAACAAAGCGAAACTCAATAAGATAACACATTTTTCTCAATAATAAAATCAGTCACTCCAATCCTTGATCACTTATTATTTGTAGGGATCAATGGAGCAACAACCTAATGCCTCCTTAAGATTCCAATGAACTAATATATCATTTTTTCCTACGTTGTATTGATATGTGTGCCATATAGTAGTTGATTCTAAGTTGAGTTCTTACTACTCCCTACCAACCCTTGCATCTCATTAAGCTACATGTCATTATTGTGTTCTCTCATCTCTCTCACTCTTACCTAAATAAGTAGAGTTCTTTTACATTGTATCTCGTCTCAATACATTTATCTTTCTAATGATTTATTTATTTCTCTGTGGAGGTTTATAGCATGTGCTCTCGGGAGGTTGATTACTTCAACATGGTATCAGAGCGTACTTGTGTTGTCTCCTTCAAAATCTGAGGGTTTTCACTAGTTTGTTGAGGTTCTAAATTTTGTATTGGAAATACTTGCACTATTTCATTTGGTACATCATCAATTTAAGATTTTTTTGGGCTATATTTTGGTTGCATTTGTACACCTTAGCTTGGTTAGTTTGTACCACTATTGGGAAAACTATAGCAATTCTATAGGATATGGTATACACGTGCATTGAGCCTATCCATGATCTACATAGAAGGTTCTTTATTGCCTTTGTAAATTTACCATTTTTTGCAGCCCATTTGTTTCCCTTGGTATCCATGGGATCCTTCTTTTCCAGTGGTATGTGGGACAATTTATGTCATTGACATGTTCTTTCCCTCAACCAATAGTTTATTCACTAGTCGCAACTTATTTATTGGAGGTATATTTAATTTTGATCAGCAAAGGCATGTATTGGTCATCTCTTTTAACATTATTTGGTTCCCCGTATTCAATCCTTGCAGGTCATGATATTTGATTTTTGGTTGATATTTGTATTTTCTTAGGAAGTTGGCACACAGTTTTGTACTACTCGTATTTCCCTTATTTGATGATGTGTTAGTAGGTTGTTTGAATATTGTGTCAGGAAAGTTTAATGTTTGGTGTTTTTCCAAATTTGAAATTCTTTTATGTTTCCAAATTTAAAATTCTTTTCTATGTATACAGGTAGCAATTCACAAAAGTATCAAAGAGGCAAGAGTCAGAACTAGAGTGATGATTTCCTTGGTTCTTCTTTATATTATAGAGGGTGTGATCTATATGATGATCCTTCAATTGTAAAAACATAAGGGGTAGATAAGGTTAGTACTCAATATCTTAATAGCTTAATAATTTGCAAGTTTGCACACACTGACTTTAAACGAATTATTTTGCATTTTAAAATGTAGCAATTAAACAAAGATAATATGGATGATGATACAAACACATCCAAAGATTCAAGATACAATTGGTGGCAAGGTATGGGATATGATTTAACTTTAACTGGTCATGTTTGTGTAGCATTCTCATGTAATCTCTTCCAATAACAATGTAGAAATGGTCTAAGTTGCTTTGGAAGATAACCGAAAGAATTGGCTAGCTAAAATACAAAAGAATTTCATTTGTCTTCCTCATTTGACATAGGTTTTTGTTAATACCAACCAAAAAAAGTTGCATGATTGAAGTTTGTTTTAAATTAAGGAAGATTTGTTTTTTTTTAAATAAATCACATAGTCAAAACAATCAAATCACATAATCAACTCATGAGTTGTCGTGGCTCTATTGTCTTCAATATCTCTAAGAAATTGTTTCTTGTACACTAAATATCCTTGATAAAGGTTGTATCCTAAGCATATTGTCATTCCACAATGCAACTCTTTCAATCTATTATTTGTTCTTAGCATAACTCAGTAATGGAAGTCACCATGCTTTTATTGTTCCTCAAAACAAAGGTAAATCATTCTTTGTTTATGCTTATACCCTTCTCAAAATTATACTATTATTGACATTAAGTGGCAATGAACTTCAATCTCAGCACTCTCTTTGATATTTAATATCACTGCCCTTAAGTATCATAATAGTGTTTGAATTGTGTTCTTGAGATTGTGTTCACTATTTATGACAATGCCTTTTTTACATTTTATGGACAACTTTTTCACATTGTTTTCTCTTCTTTTCAATCCTAGATCATTGTTTTGATGATATTAGAGACCACTTTCACCATTTATACTTTATAACAATATTTCATATATTTGAATTATTGGTTTATAAGTGTTGTTACTAATTATATTGTAATTATTTCAATGTTTATCACTATTTCTCCTCCACTCCATCATAGCATTATTATTTTATCTTTAGATATACAATTTTTTCAATTATATCTACTCTTCATTGATGCATAAGTGGTGTCTTTGTCTCAAATCTTAATTTTCCATCCCAAACATCTGTATGGACAAACTTTTGACTATCATATTCTTTTGACCATAGTTTCCATGCTCACTACCTCATCTTATCTTCTAAATTATTAGAGTTCAAATACCCTACCTTTTCATCTTTAAAAAGTAATATGACTGATATGGAACCCCTTTTGACATCATTTTCAAGACTCAAATTATGAAAATGAGTGTTTGAGGATAAAAAGATGTGAGAGTTTGAAATATTCTCAATAATTTTTCCCACAACTACCAAGCCTTCAAAGGAATTTACATATCCTCATGGCACTAGTGTTTCATGCTTTAAATTGGAAATGAAAAATATCAAATAAGGTTCTAAAACTTAAAAACCCAGATCCAAACAAGTGCAATTAATAGCTTGAGTAAACAACAATAAAAATGATGCTCTTCATCACATGTTCACAATGGTGGAAGTTCATACATATACCCTTTCCTTGACAATATTCAAGGTTTTTATTATTTAAAATTAAGGGGAGAGAGTCAATGTATAAAGGACTGATATCAATAAAGTTGAGTTTTTTGTATTCTTCCTTATTTTGACAGTTATTTCAGTAGGTTGCATCATTTGTTCTTTTCTAATGTATTAACTATTAGAAATAGGGAATACTGAGAGGGGGGGTGAATCAATATTCTACAAACTTTTACTTTTGCCCAATTATGGATATAACATATTAACTTGATGCTTGCAAAACAAAGTAAACTAAATAGCATGCATAGCAATAAATCAAATGAACTCATAACACATTATTTGTTCTCGAGGAAACCCTGGCCAAGGGAAAACACCAGTGGGGATGATACCCAAAATGATCCACTAATCAAAAGTACCATGTTAAGGATGTTGACCTTGTTAGGAGCCTATTACATACATATAGTGTCTCAGTCCTAATTAAGGGACTCTAAGCCTTGTTAGAAGCCTCAACCCTGCTAAGAGTTGGTAGAACACATAGAATGATTACAAGATGAGCTCACTGCCCAAACATGTAATGTACAATGATTTCTTATTACAAAAAGGATAAGGTATATAACCTTTCACTACTGCCGAATAGCTTTCCTATTTTGTTCTTGCTCTTCGCTTGCATATACAAAATATTCTTGCTTGACTTTTACAATTTACAACTTCACATCAATATCTTTCACATGTATATGTCTCACTTATATCTTCACATTACATATGTCTTACATTTATACAAGTTATTAAGAATAATAACTTTTACAGTCGGCTTTACAAAACATAAAGCACTTTACAAAATACATATTAACTCACGCTTCCTAAGGGTTAACATCTAGGATTTCATCCCTTTATATGATTAAGTTATTATTTTGATAAAAAAAAAAAATCCCTTAACTATTTACTCTTTTGTCTTCTTTCTTTATCTTGTCGGCTTCAACTTTGTCTTCGATAATACTGTAATAACTTCTTTTGTACATGTCATACAGACTTGCGCTCTGAGGTGAGTCTTCAATATACATCAAAGTATCCACATGCAATTGCGCAAGCACTGAACTTACCTATATCGACATTGCCAACCAAAACTATCTCTAGTTAGACTGGAAAAATACTGCTTACACTTAGACAATTTTATTCTGCGCTCTGTCATAACTATTTTCTGTCATATGCGGTCTTCATACAAACTATATGTTTCCATAATGACAACAACTAGATATCTAACTCAGCCAAATTTCCAATAATCTCCCCCTTTGTCATTGGTGGCAACATATGAGAAAATTGGCTAAGTCATGCAAAACTTCAAAATTGTAGCCATAACAAAATTATATCTTCACTATCCTTATATCTCCAAATATCTTATTTATCATCTATTCTCCCCCTAGGAATATACTTCCATATCAATATATCAATTTTCTACTATGACTCCCCCTTTGACAACAATGACAAAAAAAGGTGCCAAAACTGTGTACTAAAAAAATGTTTTCCTTTGATTCAAAATTGTAGAGCTGGTAGGCTTGCAACACAATCTGTAAAATTTACTTTTATGCTCTCTATCTCCTTCTCCCATGCCTTCTTCATGGTGTCTGAAACACTAAGTAGTGCACATAAACCATAAGATGCAATCTCACATGCATGAAGGTTTGCAAAGTTAAACTTCTCATAAGATGTCTTGGATGAAAGACATTCTTCCAATTGTCCTTCAATGATGCTTATCTTAATTGAAATGTGCTCTCTGAGTCGAGCGAATCTTCTCAATTTCCTTTCTCTTTCATCATTAAGAATTCTTATTTCATCATTCAATTTACTGATTTTCTTCTCAAAATCTAATATCTTTGCATTTGGGCTAGATAAATGATTTACCTCTGTTTGAATTTCTACCTCTTTTGCTCTTATCTTCTCAGTCACTTCTGATACATGATTCTCTATTTTTGTACACTGAATGTACAAGGCTTTACCTTTGTTCAAATTCCTTCTAAGGTCCTTGATACACACATCCATATTATTAATATCATTTTTGATATTCTGACTTGTATCTTGAAAAATTTTGGCATCATAGGTTGCCTGAGCCTTTATTGTAGCTATGTCTGATAAGTTAGTGAATTCATTGTCAAATGCCTTCACAACTTGTTTAGCTTTTACCTGTGGATCTGCCTTTGTTATCTGACTAGTCACAATACTTTGCAACTTTTTTGTCACTTCCAGCAATGATCCTTCAAGGCTTTTCACTTTCTTATTTTTACCAATAATTTTATTTAGGGATGAGATCAACTCCATTTGATCATCATCATCGACTTCTTTTCCAAGATTAGCAAAAATGGATTCTAACTATGGTTTCTCAGCTGCAATCTTAGGGGTAGGACTAATTTATGTTTTTACCTTGTGCTCCTTTTTGTCCTAGAATCTCTATATTTACCTGAATCTTTGCTTGTTTTTCCTCTTCTTTCCTTCTTTCCTTCCTTTCTTCCTCAACTGACATGTCCTATTCTTCCAAAACCGAATTGTCAACAATGTTTTCAAGGTTTCTAAATGGATTGTCATCACTATCCAGTGTGATATGTGTTCCTTCCACATTCATTGATTCATTTTCAATGTTGATTGATGGTGGTGGAGAGGGACTTTTCTAGTGCTTAGCTTCCAAAGCTTGATCTATTGCACTTGAGTGCTTACTAACACCTGTAGTCATTATCTTTACAATTGCTTGTTTAGTTTCCTTGTTAATTTCTTCATAATTTCCTCCCATTATCTGAATTGTTCTCCTTTTAGTTCTTAAGTGAGTGCTAATATCTTTCATGATTTCCTTGGTCTTCATCTCTAATATCGCAGAGCTTTCTCACAAAATTTTCTCTAATCTTATTGTCTTCTTCAGCTGCTCTCTTCTTTCTGTTTACTAATTTCTCAAACAATTCATCAGGTATCTTCCCTTGAATACTATCAAATTTCTTATCTGCTAAAATCATGTGTCTGACAACTACATTTTCTAAGTTCAATCTCTCTGAAAAATTGTATAACTCATAGTATTTGTTCATCTTAGAAAAATCTCCATCATTAATAATTTGATCATTTACCTTTTCTATCTTTGGTTTCAACTTCTTCTTGTTGACTTTAGTATCTTCATCATCTTTTATTTCTGATACTTTCCTTTGTACTGGGGCAAATATTGTTTTTTGTCTCTTACCAGGTCCACTAGCCATTTCCTTTACCCTTTTACCTGGTGGAGTGGTGGAGGATCTTGTAGATTTTCTTGTTTCTTGTTCCTTTTCAACTTTCTCCACTTTCACTACATTCTAAATATTTCCAATCTGATCTGCAACTGGTGATAGGGGTGGAACAGACAAAAAATCTTTATGTCCAATGTCTCTTATTGCTACTACGGTCTGCTTTGCAATTAGAAATTCTTGTTCTAACATTCCTGTATCTTTAAGAATTTTCTTAATAGTGCTTTCCACTCTTTTCTTTGACAAATTTTCTTCTTGTAAAGACTTTGTAGAGTTAAAGTTCTCCTCATAAGTTCCAAATCTAGAACTGTTTACATCCAATTTTCTCTTAAGCAATCTATTTACATATTCTTCTGCTTCATCTTCTGAAATTTCATATCCAAGAGGATCTATGAATTCTACTCTAGGTTCAACTACTTCAATAAAGGTAAAATCAATGTCAACCATAAAGCATATTTCATCTTTTTACTTCTCAACTATAGCCTATGGGATCCTTGATCTTTTCTTCATCAAGTTCTGAAATGATTTGATTACCAAGGTTATGCTCTCATTAACCTTGTCTATAGGGTATCTCAGATACACCTTGATTATGTCCATAGTGGTCCTATTATCATTCTAATCTTCTCCAATAGTGAATGGAAATCTTCTCAGCAAATGGAAAAACATATATGTAATCAAGGATGAGAATCTAAACTGAGAGTTTTGGTCTTCTTTATCTTCTCAAGGTTCTCAAATAACTGAATTCTCAAAATTTCACACATATCCACTTGAACTTTATCAATGCACATCAAATAGGCTGCATGAATCATTCCAACTACCATGTCATCTTCTCTAGAGTTAGCAAAAAACTTGGATGTTAAGATCTTGCATAAATATCTAACATCATCTTGTAGTATCTTGTTGATTAATATTCCTCTACCATTGTAGGATGACTTAGTGTTGTCCAATACTCTCTTCTTTATATTCTTCTCATTAAATGGTATAACTCCAAATTTTGATAAACCAATTACTTCATGAATTAGGTCTGTTGTTATATCGATCACTCTGTCATCTAACCAAAACTTCCCATTGTGAATTCTGCTCAAAATGATTTTGGTGCATTCATCATCATCGAATTCACGTTGTAGTGAATACTTCATGATTTCATTTTCATTCAGATGTTCAAACCCTACTTTCAATGACATGTCCTGATTGTATAATTTCTCATATTCCTTAGTAAAATCACTTTCATTGAGGGTTTCAAGTTTGCATCCCAATAACCTTTAACATTTTCTAAATGCAAAACTCTGTCTGGTACAGATGATAATGCTAGATTAGGGTCTTCTTCCAAGGGTTCTATTGGTTCCATTTTAATCTTAGGTCTAATTGTATCTCTTATGTTGTGAACATATGAAACATCCATATCTTCTACAAATTCTCTAGCTGACTGATAGATTTTCTCAGTAAAATACCTCAATTTCATGATTTAGGGCTTTGCATAGATTTGGCACGAAGTTCTTTCACCAAATCTTGCAAACTATTTTCAATTATTGATGTATTGATATCCTTATCACTTGTAGTCACTTTAATGATCAAACATTATTGATCATAAGCTTTTAACCTTTTAATCTTACAAGATTCTGACATCACATTCAATTCTTTTGCCGCTTCTTTCCAAAAGTTGTTCCTACTTTCCTGCAAAACTTCAAACTTCTTGCGAACTTGCATATATTCATATTAGCTCACGCGCTCTTAACCATAGCATCACTACATCACATACTACCTTACATTAACTGCGCAAGACTCAATTCATCCTAGACTAATTTCTACACTATCCTAAATTCCTACTCTAATGCATTCTTTATGAATTAAGTACTTTTCGATGGGTTAGGAAGAGATTCACATTTACTATCAGATACTTCACCTATCTGATTACCTTCTATGCTGAATGTGTCTCCTTGATCTGTACTCTTAACAAACTTCACTTCTTCTGAATTACTACAACATCCTCTTTGATTGTTGCTTGCATTCTCATTTCTTCTCGTGTAGTTCCTATTGTTGGGATTTCTCATGTTGTTCATCCTACAAAATCTTGTTGTATGACCAAATTTGTTGCATATTTGACAAACTACTCTATTATTTCCATATCTCGATCCTGTCTGACTGGTTTGTGATCTGCAATTCCTGGAAATGTGTCCAACCTTGTTGCATCTATAACATACTACTCCATTTCTTTTGTTCATATCTTTAGTGGGTCTCTTATCTACATGGTTAGTATCTCTAAACATTCTACTACTATTATTATCATTAGATCTAGGATTCTTACATTCAATAGCTCTATGTCCAAAACCATGACAATTATAATAATAACCGTTAAGAGGTTTGAATTGCTTACCTGTGCAATCTTTCTTCATATGACCAAAAGTATTGCATACAAAACATCTACCTTTAAATTCTCTCTATGTACCTTTAGGTGATTCTTCTTCTTTAGGTGGATTAGGTATATCCTCAGATTTGTTAGCTTCATCAGATTTCTTTTCATCTTTGTTTTCTGAAACTTTCAGATCTGGTTCCTTTCTTTCTTCACTTACCTTAGATGAATTAAATCCAAGACTGATTTTATCATAGAATGGCTTTTGATAAGACATTTGTTCATCAATCTTCTCACTAGTGGAATATAGTCTTTCAAGATGTTGCTTAGATTGAGTTAGTTCTCCTTTCATAATTGTATTGTACTTTTCAAGTTCAGCATATTGTAATTTGGTTTTCTCAAGTTTAGATGTCACTTTGCAGAGTTTAGATTTCAGATCTTCATTCTCAGATTTTAGATTTGATTCATTCTTGTTGTTTCCATCTTTCAAACTTAACTTCATATTTGCTATCTTTAATTCATGTTTAAGGATCTCATTTTCTTTTTCTAGATTTTCATCACAATCTTCAATTTGAATTGTAGATTCCTTTTTTGGTTTCAGTTCTTCCAGCTTATTTTTCAACTTCTCAATGAGGTTCTTTGCATCATCATATTTTCCTTTTAGAGTATCTCTTTCTTTAGTAAGCATATCAATCTATTCAAGAGCTTCTTCAAGATTCTTCTGTAGTTGATCCATATCCATAGAGATCTTACTCAAGCTGCTAGGCTTTCTCTAAATGATTATTTTCTGAGTAACTAAGCTCTGATACCAATTGTTAGAAATAGGGAAACCTGAGAGGGGGGGTGAATCAGTATTCTACAAAATTTTACTTTTGCCCAATTATAGATATAACATATTAACTTGATGCTTGCAAAACAAAGTAAACTAAATAGAATGCATAACAATAAAATAAATGAACTCATAACACATTATTTGTTCTCGAGGAAACCCTAGCCAAGGGAAAACCCCAATGGGGATGATACCCACAATGATCCACTGATCAAAAGTATCCTATTAAGGATGTTGACCTTGTTAGGAGCCTATTACATACATATTTATGTCTCAGTCCTGATTAAGGGACTCTAGGCCTTGTTAGAAGCCTCAACCCTGCTAAGAGTTGGTAGAACACATAGAATGATTACAAGATGAGCTCACTGCCCAAACATGTAATGTACAATGATTTCTGATTACAAAAAGGATAAGGTATATAACCTTTCACTACTGCCGAATAACTTTCCTATTATGTTCTTCTTCTTCGCTTGCATATACAAAATTTGCTTGCTTGACTTTTACAATTTACAACTTCACATCAATATCTTTTGCATGTATATGTCTCACTTATATCTTCAGATTACATATGTCTTACATTTATACAAGTTATTAAGAATAATAACTTTTACAGTCGACTTTACAAAACATAAAGCACTTTACAAAATACATATTAACTCGCGCTGCCCAAGGGTTAACATCTAGGATGTCGTCCCTTTATATGATTAAGTTATTATTTTGATAAATAAAATAATCCCTTAACTATTTACTCATTATGTCTTCTTTCTTTATCCTGTCGGCTTCAACTCTGTCTTTGATAATACTGCAATAACTTCTTCCGTACATGCTGTACAAACTTGCACTCTAAGGTGAGTCTTCAATATACATCAAAGTATCCATGTTCAAGTGCACAAGCACTGAACTTACCTAGATGGACATTGCCAACCAAAACTGTCTCTGGTTAGACTGGGAAAATACTGCTTACACTTAAGATAATTTTATTATGTGCTCTATCATAATTGCTTTCTGTCATATGCAGTCTTCATACAAACTATCTTTTGTTCTTCTTTCTCCCTGGCATCCAGATGATGGATCATGCAGTATGATCTGAAATGTTGATGGTTAAAAACTCTACACAATCGAATCCAGAAATTGATATACTATATACATGGATTGTGGAAATCTAATAGATCTAACAAACTATATGTTGCCATAATGACAACAACTAGATATCTAACTCAGCCAAATTTCCAACATTAACCAAATTAAAATATATCTACATAACATGTTAGGGTGTTAATTGCTTAGTGTTTTGGCTTTTGTAGCATTCCATTTCATCAAGTTTAGATAGATATATTCATGTTTAATCAGAGACTGTCAAACTAAAAACTAGGGTACCCAAGGAGTTGCAAAATGTAATAACTATGAAATCTAAGTTTTGAGCAATAAAAGTTATGCTTTTCCCTGCATTTACATTTTCTTCTTTGTAATAGTCACTTTCTCAATGATTTTCTACAATCTAAATGTTAGCATTTTGAAAGATTATTGATTGGAAGTGATGTTACTATGAATTAAGTCCTTTTTGGTTTTGGAATCACCTCATTTGGTGTCTTATATACAAATATTTGTCAATTTGATTTAAAAATAGTACAAACCCTAACTAGGGTAAATAAGGCTATTCAAAATGTGACTATTTCCATTTTGCACACATAAAAAATGCTCCAAATTTGTAGGGATAATGGAGAGAATGTATATAACTTCTCTAACACATTGCATGAAGATCATGTAGAAGTTTACGCATGATTTGATTTGTAAAGAAGTGACTGTTGACAATCATGTTGGGATTTTGACTGTGATCGGGTTAAAGATGGGAATTTTCCACAAGAGTGATGCGGGATATAGTTTTTGAGTCTTGAAGTAATATTGGAGGAGAGATTCCACAAAATATTAAAGGTCTTGGAAAAGGTAGGGTGCCCAAGGGTAGGGCTAGACAAGTAAGGGTTCAGAGGTTGGTCATTATTGTCATAGTGGGAGAGTGTCATGGTAAGTTGGTTTTTCATGTTTGGTTGTTGAGTTTAATGAATCAAATGGATATGAGGGATTTTGGATAGGGCCTTAGGATTCTAAAGGGGAGTATTGAAGGTGTCTTGGTATCTAGAGTGAATGGGACACATTGTGTTGGGTTGATAAGTGACTATCTTTAAAGTTACAGATTAACTATCTTAAGAAACTATGAGCAATTAGTATTGGTTGTAGATGAATTTGGGTCAAGTGTTGTGTGTTTTAGGTGTTTCAATGGATGTTGAAGTGTTCTCCATAATGGTGGGATTTTGGGAAGTCTATATATAAGGTGTGGATCCATTCAAGGGTCTAGAGTTGAGTGGGTCCATGTGAGTGATCATAAGTTGGAGGATTGAAGAAGTATTTGAAGAGTTGTTCAAACACTAAATAGGTTATGTTGGCAGTGGTCCAATGTCCCTCACAGGTTTGTGACATGGCTTAACCACCTCCTGTGTCTTCTATAAGTCTAGTGGTTGTATCGGGCATTAACAGGTTAATTTTTTGGTGAAACGATAACCACTACTTGTAACAAGTGGTATCAGAGCTTGGTCACATGTTTGAATCCATGCAGGCCACAACAAGTGACACTGGGAGGGGGATTGTTGGTAGTGGGCTAGCGTCCCTCGCAGGGTTCGCGACATGGATTAACCACCTCATGTGTCTTCTATGAGTCTAATGGTTGTATCAGGCATTAACAGGTCAATCTTTTGGTGCAACAACAACCACTACTTGTAACAGGTTCAAGAGGGTGTGAGTGTAGAGGTTTAAGAGTCCCTGAGGTTAAGGGAGACATAGTTATCAAAGTGTATGTGTGAGATCCAAGATAGGGGTCTATGGAAGGGTTAACAAGGGTCTACTTCAGTAATGGGACAGTCATAGTCATGTGAGATATTCAATGTGATAACAAAGGTTTGGTGTTGCTAATAGGCCATTATGAGTGCCTTGAAGCATGAGAGTGGTTTGTTTGACTGAGTGTTCAAACAAGAACATTACCCTTTTACCTTATCCTTCTCCATATCTTTGATCCTTACTTTGTTTGGAATCCATCACTTTGACTAGTGTCTTACTACACTTCTTCAAGATTACCTACTATCCTCAATAACCCTTCTATCATTTCATAATGTCATTCATGAAACATAAGAAATTAGCCTTTTAATCTTCCAAATGCCCTATTCTCTGATCACTTCCAAGCAATTAGTTCTTACAAACTTGTCACATACAAAAAATCTATTCATAATGTGTATCCATGCCCATTTATGAAGAATACCATCATGATATGGAAGTTTATTTTTATGTCCCAATGGCTCCTCCTTTAAAAAAAATAAAAATATCAATATGTCATCAGAATTCTGACACTCAAGCAAAAATAATCGACGAGGATGTTGTATGTATGATAACCTCCCTATTGAACAAAGTGCATGACAGTCATCGGCATTTCGATGCCTAGTGGACTTACACTGATGAGGATGTTGTATATGCAACAACATCCTCGTAGAATGTAGTGCTTGGAGTTCGTCAGAATTCTGACAGGGATGAGTTACACATCTGGCATTGATGTTGTATGTCTGACAGCATGGTCGTTAGTCTCACACCTTCCCAAAGGTGTCAGAATTGCGATATGTGTCAAAATTCTACTAACAGTGAAAATTTCATCGATGCGTTAACCATCGGTTATACAACTCCTTGGTTGCAACATCCTATCAATTATGTGACGGTGTTGGAGTTGGTATTCTAACGCAGATGACTAGCAACAAAATTTCTAACACAAGGTTTTTGATGGTCATCAATGTCGACAATTCGATGAAGTAGTGTCAATATTTCGATGGACAACCATCAGAAAAATGGCCCAAATATACTAGTATGTAAACCCTTACCCTAACCATAATCCTAACCCTAATCAAAACTATAACCATAAACCTAACCATGATCATAACTATGATTATAACCCTAAACAAAATATTAAACCCTAAACATAATCCTAATCCTAAAAAAGATCATAACCCTAAACTCTTAAAAAACCCTAACCCTAATCATATCATAAACTCTAATCCTTATCCTAAACTTGCCCCTATTCCTAACCTAATCCTAACTCTGAATCCTAACCCTAAATAAAGCCCCAACCATAATTCTAATCATGATGTAAACCATTACCCTAAATCCTAATCCTCATCATAACCATAAACAAAATATTAAATCTTAATCCTAATCATAAACCAGACCATATCACAAACCCTAAACCCAACTCTAATACTTAGCATGACATAAATCTAAAGCCTTATCCTAACTCTAGTGATAATGCTAATCTTAAGCCCTAAATCCAAATCCTTATGGTAACCCTAAATCCTAACCCTAATTAAAACCCTAATCCCAATCATAATACTAACCACAATGTAAACTCTTATCCTAACCATAATTCTAATCCTAACTCTAATACTAACACCAACTCTAAACCCTTACCCTAACCATAATACTAACCATGATGTAAATCCTAATTGTAACCATAATTAAAAGAATTATCTTATCCCAAATTCCTAATCTTAACCCTAACCTTAAACCCTAAACCCAATAATAGACCTTAACCCTAACCATAATCCTAATCCTAAAAAAGATCATAACTTAAACCCTAAACATGACATAAACCTAAACCTTTATCCTAACCCTAATTTTAACTCTAATTAAAACCCTAACTATGACGATAATAATGACTATGATGTAAACCCCAATATTAATAATAATTCTAAACCTAAACCTTATTGCTAATTATAAGTCCAAATCCTATCCCCAATCATAATAGTTATCATGATATAAAACCTTACCCTAATCATAATCTTAAACCTAACCCTTATCCTAACCTTAATTGTAATCCTAACTAAAATCGTAATCCTAAAAATAATATTAACCATGATAAAATCCTTGTTTTAACCATAATTATAATCCTAAACCCTAAACCCTAATCTTAATTATAATCCTAACCCTAACCTAAATATTAAACCCTAACCCTAACTTGAATCATAATCCTAAACAAGTTCATAACCCAAACCCTAAACTTAATCCTAATCCTAACCCTAATAAAACCCTAACCCTAATCATAATTACAACCATGATATAAACCCTAAACTAACCATATTCCTGATTATAAACCCTAAATCTTGATCCTAATCCTAAACCTTGACCCTAATAACAGGACAAGCTGATGAAATTTTTTCTTTTTGCCAAGAATTTTGAAATTTTGAGTCAGGGTCTTAATCCATGAAGACTTGTTCCTTGCATTCAACATAAAGTGCTAAATTTGAATATGTTTTATGAGGTGTATGTTCTTTTCTTCTATGTATGATATAGGTAGTGTAGTTCAGGTCCATAATTTTGTCGAGATGCTTGCATTAGTTGTAACTATGTAATGGTGACCATGTGTAAAACATAATAAAATATCCTATCATTCACTGGATTTTGGTATATTTGTAAAGATGTATTGATCTGATTTATGGTTGAACATCTTATAGGAGCTAGTTCTCTTTAGGACTAAAAGTTGTTTAAATTTTTTATTTGGGAAAGGAATCAGAGTTTTCTTTCTAGTTCTTTCTCTAAGAAGCCTTTTGAACTAGTTTTTTGAATAAAATATGAGTGCTTTGTCACTTTTTGATCAAAATAAAAAATCCCAATCCTAAACCCTAAATCTTAATCGTAATGGTAACTATAATAAAAACCCTAATCCTAACCACAATACCAACATTGATGTAAAACCTTACCCTAATCATAATCATTTCCCAAACTCTAGTCCTAACACTAATCATAAAGCCTAACCCCAATAAAATCTTTAACCCTAACCATAGTGCTAACCATGATGTAGATTCTAACTATAAGCATAATCCCAAGAATGATCCTAACTCGAAACTCTAATCCTAATCCTAACATTAAATCCTAAACCAAAGAATAAACTTTAACCTTAACTATAACCATAATTTTAATCCTAAACAAGATCATAATCTAAACCCTAAAATAGCATAAACCTAATCCTTTATGCTCACCCTAACTTTAATTCTAATCAAATCCCTAACTCTGACAATAATAATGACCATGATGTAAACCCTAACCTTAATAATAATAATCCTAAACCTAATCTCTAAACCCTATTCCTAATTGTAACCCTAAATCCTAACCCTAATTATAATACTTAGTAAAACCTTACCATAATTATAATCCTAATCATAATCTTAAAACTAACCCTCATCTTAAGCTTGACCTGAATCCTAACCATAATAATAATCCTAAATTAAGCCCTAATCATAGTCATAATACTAACCATGATATACACCCTTATTCTAACCTTAATTGTAATATTAAACCCTAAACCCTAATCCTAATTGTAATCCTAATCCTAATCCTAACCTAAACATTAAGCCCTAACCATAACCATAACCCCAATCATAAACAAGATCATAACCTAAACCCTAACCCTGACTTAATCATCAACCCTATCCATAATTACAATAATGATATAAACACAAAACCTAACCCTAATCTTAATCATAAAATCTAAATCCTTATCCTAATCCTAAACTCTAACCCTAATAATAATCCTAATCTTAAACCCTAAATCCAAATCCTAAAAGTAACCTTAAATCCTAACCCTAACTAAAACCCTAATCCTAACCCTAATTACAATATTAATCATGATGTAAACCCTTACCTTGAACTTAATCATAACCCCAACTCTAATCCTAACACTAATCCTAAACCTAACCCTATCCATAATACTAATCATGATGTAAATCTTGACCATAACCATGATCTCAAGAATTATCCTACCCTAACCTTAAATCCTAAATCAAATAATAAACCTTCACTTCAACAATAATCCTAGTCCTAAACAAGATCATAATCTAAATTCCAAGCATGACATAAACATAAACCTTAGTCCTAACCCTAAGTTTAACTCTAATCAAAACCCTAACTCCAATAATAATAATGACCATAATATAAAACCTAACCCTAATGTTAATTCTAAACCTAAACCCTAAACCCTACTCCTAATTGCAACTCTAAATCTTAACCCTAACCATAATACTTACCATGATGTAAATCCTCACTCTAATCATAATCCTAACTCTAACCCTAATCCTAACCTTAATTATAAGCTAGTCAAAACTGTAACCCTAATCATAATACTAACCATAATATAAACCCTTATTGTAACCATAATTGTAACCCTAAACCCTAAACCCTAACCCTAACCATAATTCTAATCCAAAACAAGATCATAACCCAACCCCTAAAACCAACCATAATCCTACTTCTAATCCTTAACCCTATCCATATTTACACCTTTAACCCTAACCTTATCCACAATTACAACCATGATATAAACCCTAAACCTAACCATAATCCTAATTATAAACCCTAAATCACCCTAACCCTAGCCATAAGCCTAACTATAATCTTAATCCTAAATATTAAGTCATAATTTCAATCCTAACTTTTTTTTAATAAAAAGGTGACAGGGCACTTATATTTTATTAATATTAAAACTAGTTTGGGGAGCCCCTCAGAGAAAGAACTAGAGAGAAAACTCTTATCCATTGCCCACGAACAAAATGTGATCAATCATCAGTTGACCCTAAACTACTACCAGCGTGGAATTTAACACAATTAAGTTACTTGGAGTATACATTATCACCAATCCTAAAATGTAATCCCAAGTTGTATCTCATCAATACAATGTAGCATCTTTGAAGAGGTCTACCAAGTTGAGTTCATGAGAAGGACCGAGAGTCACCTTATGCTATAGTTAGCATAATTCTATTTTACCTAAACACTGTGACGAGGAACCTTGACTGATAATAATCTTCAAATAGCAACAACATCCAAATAGAACACATATTATATTATGGGCCACCATTAGGAATGAAAATTGTTATAGGCACAGAAAATCAATGAACATTCACAATCGTACACACTGAAATTGATCCAAAGCATCCCTTGAAAGAGGCAATGACCCTATGAACAATTGACCTAACATGATGCATTTCCCTTGTTTTCACGTCCAACAAAACTTCCAAAATTCTAAAATCCATGCTCGAATATGGAAAATTTGGCAAAATACACTCATCGATATAACCTATCCTAATGTGTTGGTTAGGGATCGGTCTAACCAATTCCCGGTTTCACCGCTAGGCCTTGCTTTGCCGATGGTCGACATAAATTATCCTGTTGTCTTAGACCGGTTGGTCGACCACAATGCTTCCCCATACTGACAACTCCATCGAGGATCGATCTATATCACATGGTGCTTCCCCGCTAGTGCAAGTCACACTAATGGACTATTGTTGACATGACTCCTCCTGATGAAACCATAGACCATTAGTCTGACTCCAAGCACCCTTCACCGCTAATGCAAGTTATGCCAATGGGCTCAACTTGTTGAAACTCCACTCGATGACTAATTTGGTGTGACTTAACCTGAGATCTCATCGACCATTAGTCTTACTCCAAATGAGCTCCACCACTAGTGGAAGCTATGCTGATCAGATGATCGGTATTGCTATGACGATTACCCTATTGACCTGACTTTTCCCAATGCTTCTTGGCAACTTGCAACTGCCTTCATTTGTGATCGACATTTCTTCACCGATAACTGCATTGGCCTGAATTTTCCTGATGTCCTTTGGAAACTACCTTCTGCAACTTTAACTGCCCACACACATTGAATGTCTTTTCTCACATGCACAATATCTTTTAGAATGGGATATTGATTAATAATATCTTGAGGATTTAATGATTCCAAATTAGTTTCATCACATCCCAAGTTAGCCAGGTTGTTAGCTAAATGGTTGCCCTCTCTAAGTGTATGAGAAATATGAACATCTTTAAACGAATCTAGTATGAACCATGCTTGTTGAAGAATGTAAGATATTTTCCAATTCAATGAAGTACGAGATATACATGAATTAACAACCTGTGAATCTCCTTTGATATGGATACTTGAAATTTTATACTTTTTTGCCAAAATGAATCATGCAAGAAGTGTTTGTGCCTCTTCCAAGTTGTTTGTCCCTATAGGTAATGCAACTACTTTAATGGATACCACCTTACCTTGCCAATCTCGAATGCATACCCCAAGACCCAATTTACCTAGGTTTCCTCTAGAGGACCCATCAAAGTTCATTTTCAAATATGCTACAATAGGGGGCATCCATTTGATCAATGACCTATCAAGTGAATGATTGGAAGCCCAATTAGGGATGAAACCAAATGGAATGGAGATGTTCTTCCATTCTTTAGTGAGTTGTTGATCCTAGTTTGAAAGGTGTAAATGTCTTTTTGTAGAAAAAACATTAGTATTGACTATTTATGAAATTGATTTCTCCATGCCTTTTGTGACTCACTCCAAAGATGATATCTCTTGCCTAAAGATTCTCTTATTGTGTTCACACCATATGGCCCACACAACTACTGTTGGAGAACATTTCCATATGCTAGCAAACTAGTAACCTGAATAGAGAACCAACCAAGATTCAAATATGCCCCAAATGGTATTGAGAAGGGGCAGTGAAATTTGCAACTTGTGGAGCACAAACATCCAACAGGCTTGAGAGAAGGGACAATGTAGTAAAAGATGATCCACTGTTTCATCCACCTCCCTACATAAACAACACTTAAAAGACTGAGTAATGCCAAGCTTGACCAATCTATCACTAGTAAGTATTCTTTTATGCAATGCTAACCATGCAAAACAACCAGCCTTAGGAAGGACTAAGGAATTCCGGCAGAAAGAAAAAGCTCTGTTAGTTCTTGATGCATTATTCTTTTGTGTAATTGTTCGATACCCTTCCTTAATAGAATACCTACCTTCCTTTGAAGGGGCCCAAATTTTTTTATCTTCTATCCTAGAATGGTACACTATTCTCTCTAAGAAAATACTTTAAAGGAGTGAGTTGTATATGTTCATTCATTTATAATTCATTGGGATCTTTCCAAAACACTTTGCCTAAAAAGATTTCAATTGCTAACACATAATCCCAAACCATGTTACCCCATATACACTGAGATGAATCCTTAACTTCTACAAATTGGTCTTGTTGTGCTAAGGGAATTAGTCCATTCCACAAGTCTTCCCAAAAATTAATATCTACACCATTATGAATCTCCCAAGACAAAAATTTACAAACTATGTCTTTAGATGCAACCATAAAATTTCAAATTATAGAGCCCAAGGGAGGATTTGAAATGGAAAATATTCTGGTAGGATTATTATTATCTAAATACTTCTCTTGCACCACTTTACACCACTTGGATTGGGGCTTTGTATACATCTTCCAAATCAACTTACCACCAAAGACTTTGTTTCTAGCCTTCATGTCATGTAATCCCACACCTCCCATTGATTTACTCTGAGCCATGTCCTATAATGAGACTAGTGAAATCTTCTTTTCATCTGACATATTCCCTTTCCAAAGGAAATCCCTAATTATTTTTTGAATTTGTTGAATGACAAAAGGAGGAGCATTGAGAATAAACAAATAATAATTTAGGATAGCTAATAATACTGCTTTTATTAAAAGAATTATCTCAGACAAAGATAACCACCTAGCCTTCCAAGCTGAGATTCTAGCCTTGATTTGATTTATAATAGGGATCCAAAAATTTGTTTTATTACCACCCATGAAGAATGGAATTCCAAGATAAGTAGATGGTAACTTATCCTCTGAAAATACAAATATTTTTATAATCCTTTGAGCTATATTCTTGTTTACATGTTAAATAAGAAGATCTTGGATTTGTCTGCATTTACCTTTTGTCCTAAAACAACAGAGTAAGAATCCAAAACATACTTTATTTTCTTGGCTTCCTGAACATTGGATTTACCAAATAGAAGTGTATCATTTGCAAACAAAGAACAAGAGAATGATATTGTAGTGCCAACTATGAGAGTTCCCTGCCATAAGCCTAGCTCAACATTTTATGTAATTAACTTGCTGAATGATTCAACCATAATGATAAACAAAATAGGTGATAATGGGTCACCCTGTCTGACTCCTTGAGTTGACAAAAAGAAACCAACTGATTCTCTATTTAAAAGAACAGAAAACCACACTCCAAAGACACATGCCTTTATCCATTTACACCATTTACTTGAAAAACCCATTTTGCTGAGAACTTTAAATAGAAAATTCCAACTTACCCTATCATATGCCTTCAACATATCCAATTTAACAATAAAGTTTGATGACTGCCAGGAGTTGATAGTATGAAGAGCCTCAAGAGCCACAATAGCCCCCTCAGAGGTTTCTCTCCTTGGAACAAAGTCATCTTTCTCTAGTGAAATAATGAGAGGTATGCGATGTTGTAATATTAAATATATAGCTTTTGTCACCAACTTATAGATAGTGTTACATAGAGAAATGGGGCAAAAATCTGCAAAAGTAGTCAGATCTTAATTTTTGGAACAATATCTATATTAGTGGTATTGAAGCTTTTAGCATCTTTGCATTCCTTTCGGACTCCTCCATAACTGAAAGAAAATCATGACGTATAAAATCCTAGCTCTTTTGATAAAATAAGGTTGTAAATCCATCAGGCCCTAGAGCCTTGTTTGGAGGCAAAGAGATTACGAGTTTATGAATTTCTTCCAATGAGAAGGGAGCCAAAAGTGCTTTATTATCATTTTTTGAGATTAATGTTGGGATGTAGCTTAATAATTCATTGACTATATTTTCATGTGATGAGGAGGCTTGAGGGGGGGGCAAGAAGGTACTAAAAAAATTTGATACTTTCCTCCTTAATACCTTCTATATTTTTAATGGCCTCCCTATTTTTTGGATTAATGATGGAAAAAATAATGTTTTCTACTCTTTTTTTCTTTGTTGAAGCATGAAAGTATTTCATATTTTTGTCACCATCTTTTAACTAGAGTTCTCGAGATTTTTGCCTCTAATACATTTCTTCTCTCTTACATAATTCTTCCCATTCCTCTTGAAACCCTTTTTGTTTATGGTACAATTCTAAGTTTAAACCATGTTGAATAATTTCCTCATTAATATCAGCCAACATCTTGTTGAATTCTACTTTTTTCAAAAAGATGTTCTTGAAGACTTTCTTATTCCATATTTGAATCTAAAATTTAACATGTCTTAACTTTTTAGAGAATTGAAACATTTTAGTACCTCTACAAAAAGGGGCACTCAACCACCATTGTCTTAGTAATGACTGGAACTGAGGATGACTAAATCACATATGCTCAAATTTAAAAGAAGATAATATTTTGATTCCCTATTTTGAATTAACCCAATTAGCAGAAAGAAGAACTAGAAAATGATCTGATTCTGAAAATGTAAGAATCTCCGATGAGAAGAGATAATTAAATAATTTCCAACAATGTGAAATGATAAATCTATCCAATTGGTCTGCAATTTCTAAAAAGCCCGTTCTCCGATTTGTCCAAGTAAAAGAGCCATTGAGAGGCAATACATCCCATAAACTATTATCTTCTACGAAAGTTGCAAAATCTTGCATTGTCTGAGGAGGTGGGCCAAATTCCCCCATTTTTTTCAGTGACATTTAGAATAGCATTAAAATTACCCCCTATAATAAAGTTTTGATCTTCTTCCTATTGATGAATGATGTATGTTATTGTTGCAAACAATATTTGTTTTTCATAAGTAGATGTTGGGCCATAGATATTCAGAATTAAAAATGACAAATCAAAACAGGTAGCCCTCATAAGTTGCCAATTAAAGTCCTCACCAATAATATGCCCTTGAATAGTTTTTGTGTTCCATAAAATTGCTGGTCCACCTGATGCACCCTGGCCTTGTGAATGAGAAGATCTCCCCAAGAAGACCATGCCCTAATGGTCTTAACATAAATTTGATGAGATAATTTGGTTTCCTGTAATAAAATAATATCCACCCTAGTAGAGTCAAGCAATTGTTTGACTCTACCCTCTTGCCAGAGGTATTTAAGACTCTGACATTCCAAGTAATGATCTTCATTGCTAACAAGGATAACCTTTCATTCTCCTTGTCTTTCTTTTGATAGGTGTAAATTTGTCATCCAATGTTGACTGAACACTTGCTTCCAATTCTTCTTTAGCCTTAATACTCTTCGACTTTCTGTCCCTCAATTTTGGTGTTCTATTTTCTACTACAGTCTCAACGAGAGATTGAGAAATAGATAGTAATTGGGAGACATCAAAATAATCTGAACTTTGTACATTTTGTGCTTGGAGAGTCTCTACCTCCAATTCTTGCAGTTTGTCATATGAGAATTTGTTATTTGTGTTACCCCTGAAACATATCATCTATCAAATGAATAGAGTTCAGATCCATGTTCAAAATTTCATCCATTTGATTTGTTTGACATACTTATGTATGGTCCCCATCTAATAAGACACCCTTGGTTTGTAAATCTTCCTCAATACTAGATTTTACAATCTCTAAAGGGGAAATTTGTCCATATCTACTCTCAAAAGTAATATCTATAGCAAATTTTGAAAAAGAAGAATTAGACCGAATCGATTGAGTAGTTATATCTATAGCCCATACACCTTCCTCAACAACAATCTCATTAATAATGTTAGAAGCCAATGATTCTAGGAATATAGACGCCATTCTCTTAAATCGAGTATACATTTTTTTATTTCCTTTAAGGTTAAGTAAAATGCATTGGAAGTTTATAGGTTTATTTTCAAACATGAGATCATGGATAATCAAATCCATCACAGAGGTTAGAATTTCCTCATGTTCATAATGTAAATTATTCCCAATTACTTGCCATAAATTCTCACCCGACCCCTGCAACAAATTTAGCTTTACTTGTTTAGATTCCTATGCTTGATAAATCCATAATAGCCAAACCCTCAAAATCATAGAAATCATTTTTTGAAGTGAGACCCATTTATTCTAGGACAAGAATATAATCTTATAGGGAATTAATGCACACTCTAGAAAAGAGGAATGGTGCTCCCTAGCCTAACTTTGAACCCTAACCTTAATAAAAAATCTAACTCTAACCATAATATTAACCATGATGTTAATCCTAGCCTTGATAATAATATTACTCCTAACTCCTAAACCCTAAATCTAACCCTAATTATAACTATACAGTAGACCCATATCATAACCCTAACCCTAACCTATAACACTAATCAAAATCCAAACCCTCACCATATACTAACCATGATGTAAACTATAATCCTAAACATAATACTAAATATGACATAAAGCCTTTCCCTAACCATAATCTGAACCATAATCATAGACCTAACCTTAACCCTATACCTAAACCCTAGTCCTAAGCATAATTCTCACTATGACACAAATCCTAACCTTAAACCTTGAACTCTAATTCCAAGCCTAACCCTAAATCTAAAACTAAATATTAAACCCTAATCCTAACCATAATCTTAAAATCCCAAACAAGATCATAACCCAAAACCTAAACCCAACCCTAATCCTAACTGCAATGTAAACTAAATCAGTATTCTAACCCTAGAAGTAATCCTAATCCTAATCCTAACTCTAATCCTATCCCTAACCCTAACCTTAACTCTAACCCTAATCCTAACACTAACCCTAATCCTAATCCTAATTCTAGCCCCAACTCTAATATTAACTCTAACTATAATACTAATTGTGATGTAAACCCTAACCCAAAAGTCTTATCCTAATTCCAACCCTAACACTAAATCTAAACCTAAACCAAACATTGAACCCTAACCATAGTCGTAATCCTAAATAAGATCAAAACCCTAAACTTAAACACACCACTAGTTCTAATCGTAATATAAATCTAAAAAGTTATCCTAACCCTAACCCTAATGATAATCCTAACCTAAATCCTAACCCAAATAATAACCCTAAATTGTAACCTTAATTAAAACCCTAACCCTAAACCTAACTCTAAACCCTAACTCTAATCAAAACCTTAACCTTAAACATAATATTGATGATGATGTAAACCCTAATCCTAACCCTTACATCCAAGCTATAAATCCTAACCTTAAATCTTAACCCAAACTTTAAACCCTAACCCTAGCCATAATCGTAATCCTAAATAAGATCATAACCCCAACTCTAAACATAACCCTAATCATAGCCATGATACAAATCTAAATTGTTAGCCTAACCCTAATTAAAGCCTTAACTGTAACCATAAAACTAACCATGATGTAAACCCTAACCCTAATGATTATCCTAGTTCTAAACCCTAAACTCTAATCCTAACTATAATCTTAAATCCTAACCCTAATACAAATCATATTCTAACCATAATACTAACCATGATGTAAACCATTACCCTAACCATAATCCTATTTACCTAATCCTAAATCTAACCTTAAACCTAACCCTATGCCCTAATCTGAATCAAAATATTGACCTTAATTATAACACTAACCACGATGTAAATCTTTATGCTAACCATAATCATAACCCTAAAACCTTATTGTAACCCTAACCCTAACCCAAACATTAAACCCTAATTTTAAATAAGATCATAACCCAACTCCAACCCCAATAATGATGTAAACTTAAACTTTTATCTTAACCCTAATAAAAACCTAACCTTAACCACAACATAAACCCTAAACCTAACCATAATCCCATCCCTAAAGCCTATCTGTAATGATAACACTAATCATGATGTAAATCCTAACCCTAACTACAATCCTAACTATAATCCTAATCCTAAACCCTAAAACATAATACTAACCCTAATCTTAATCAAAACCCTAACTTTAACCATGCTACTATGATATAAACCCTAGCCTTGATAATAATTCTAACTCTAAACCCTAAACCCTAATCCTAACCCTAACTATAATCCTCACCCTAAATCCTAAACCCTAATCCTAATCCTAATCCTATACCCTAACCCTAACCATAATCTTAATACAATACAATACGCCAAGATATATCATTTTTGAAGCACCTATTTCCATCAATTTCTATTGGCACAATAAACACTTGAAGAATGATATCTCTTGACACACACATACTAGTTCATATTTTCTATCACCTAATTAATAAATAAGAATTAAATTCTCAAAGACTAAACATTGGAATGTGAAAATTTAATGTTTCAAAGAATAAGACATAATCACATCCATAATTCCACTAAAAAATAAAATAAAAATAAGACGGCGTTTATGAGGCCGACAAATGCACACGATCAAATGTATTTTGAACTCAAAAATATTACATCAAAAAATTCGTAAAACTATAAAAAAATTTAAACTACATAAAACTAAAATCTTCCATCCAAAGATCCAAAGTGAAGGAAAAACATCGATGCACTTTTCCCTTTATAACATTCTAGATGAACATAGATATTACCGTTTTTCAATGTCAACTATTTTATGAATTTGATCTCTACTGGGCGATCCTCGACCGCGAATCCAGAATATTTTTGGGCGGAAATAGATCAGGATAGTGCAACCATAATCATAGCATGGAGGGATCTTAAATACGCATCAGGCCATGGTTTCTTTCTTTCCATGAAATAATCTCATTCGCTGGGTCAGGTTAGTATAAAATTTCACACTGAGGCACCCGTTTTTGTTCGATAAGCATGAACATTACTTGCTATCCCAGCTGGTATTTTTCAAAAGTCTTCTTAATTTCCTTTAGCTAAGGAGAAGTCTATAATGTATGAGTATCAGTGGCAATAAGGGCATGCCGTTACGATTATGGTTTGGCTGCGACAATTCAGAATTCAGGGACCAAGTTTTGCTAAATTGGCTGAAGTCTTATAGTTTCACAATGCAGTCAACCTCTTGAATGCTCCAATCTGTTTTCTGTAGAAATATAATCAGATTACAATGGGTTTACATGGCACTGTTCCATTGGCATATGGTTTCAATTGCATAGAACAAGTTCAGGTCCCTGGGTCATTTGCTTCAGTTCATTTATGCTATGGCTACTCGGTTAATGGTATATTTGCGAAACCTAGTTTTGTATCATGCACTCAAGTTCATATGTCATTCAAATCAAATAAGTCAGTGTGTTGGAATACGACTCGGTCAAGTAACCCTTGTTCTCCAGGGCTGAGATGTCAAATTCACCCTATGGTTGCCCTAAATAAAAAAACGGTGTTGCAAGATTTTCATCATTGTTTCCATATTAGTGGGGCGGAAAGGAGACTTTTGACCGCTTGTGCTTCCATAGCAGAGTCTTCGATAAAAGATATGAGCAAAGAAGAAATTCTAGTAGAAAGTGGCAAAGAGGATAATGCTTATGAAGACCCTTTGCCATATGGATTATCTCCATATTTAATGCCAAAACATGTAGCGATTATAATGGATGGAAACTCTCGGTGGGCTGAGCAGAGAGGGTTGCCATCTACTGAAGGGCATCGAGCAGGTAGGATAGCACTCACTGAAGTTGTCAAACTATCCTGCAAATGGGGCATCAAAACTCTCACTGTATTTGCCTTTTCAACAGATAATTGGCTTCGACCAAAGGTAAGTTAGAGTTTTTGACACGAACTCATATGTTCACTGCCTCTGCGAGAAGTTTTTAAAGAGAAAGACAACAATTAGCATTGTTCTTTACTGATTGATATAAATTATAACAATGTTTATGAACTAGGATATGAAATTGGGAAACGTGGAGATTGATGGAACTGAGAAATGGGTTTTTAAAGGCTTGGTAGAAGTGATATACTTTAGGGTTTCTTATACATTATTAAATTTTGACTATTGGTATTGAAAAACAATTCATTCAACTTTCTGCAAATATGTTCATATATCATGTTCAGATTCAAGAATTATATCTTTACACTTTACCAATATTGATTACCATCTTCCTAACAGATCAAGGGGCATTAACATATATACATATATTTTAACATTGGAGTCTGATCTTATGTAATGTCCCCAACTGGGACTTTACTTGATTTACCCTAAAATTCCCAACTAGGGTTTGGACTGTGCTTGGAAATGGCAATTTTGTAATATTCTCTACTAGGAGGCTGCCAATGCCTAGTGATTAACATACATCACTATGCATTTAAATCAGATTAAATTAAGAAATAATTAATGATTTGTAATACATTAGCATACTTAATCCCCAACTTCTCTCCTAAACAATAACCCTAAGGAGGATGGGGATTAACTTGTCATAGGGCGCTTGGACACCAATCTACAAGCGGGCCCCCTCAAGGAATTGGGAATGCATGTTCATAACCATCTCGGGACTTTTTCCTCAAAGCATTGGAAATACATGTCCTTACCCATCTTGGAACTTACCTACTTTGTGAGGATTTACTCCACCTCTCCTTGCACAACACCAACCTATCCTTTTAAGGGGCTATAGCAAGTGATTAAGTAATGGCTAGAGTATACTAATAGCTCCTATATTATGGAATATATATATAGATAACAGAAGCAATGTGTAATATTCTACTTCCTAACAAATGAGAGACCAATCATAGTCAGCCAAATCATTATGCATTATATTAGTATATAAGTATGTTGTTTGCCTTGTAGTAGTCTGATCTGCTGCTTATATTCAGATATATATATGTCTTATTTCGATTGATCGAATATCTTATTCTCTCCTCTTAAATATTGATCCTTATGGATTAAAAGAAGAGATAAATTTCCAATTCCATTCCATATTGATCCTTCTTCCCCCTTTTTATCTTTTGTGAGGAAGGGTCACACCTTTTCACCATGTCTAACCTTTTCAATGGTTACACTCCATCATTGCTGCCCCTTTGGAAGTTACTTCTGCTTCCATTAGTCCTTCCTTAATTTCTATGCTCCCTGTATGTAGATCAAAACTGTCTTATATCTCAAAACAAAACTTATGATGATTACCTTCCTTATGACGATCCCTTCTTCCATGCTTTAAACAAATGACTTTCCCTTCTATTTATATCTTAATGACGGGAGAGTCCCAACCTTTTATTATCACAACCTTTCAACTTTTATTATTACAACCTTTCAAGAGCGTCAAAACCCTTCATCCTTTATGCCTTTTGTAATGTCCCCTTTTTGGGGCACATTATTTTGTGCCGTGTCGTTAGCCATTTCATCGTGGTCCAGTGGGCTAACCGAGGCTTGGCAGTGATCAGTGAGATATTTGGCCTAGGTGATTTTAGTTTCAGGCCAATTGGAACAGTTTCCATAGGGTTTCCAGGGTACTTACTATTTATAGTAAGTCGGCAGAACTCAATTTTCTTGGCATTTCAGTAGTGGACTTGGAGCGTCTCGCTATCACACGTCATCATCCGAGTTTGTTTGGCCCTCTGTTTTAATGCCAGAAGATTCCTTATTTTATTTATTATGTCACTTTATAACTTAACGGTTATATTTATTTAAAAATGACTTTAAGTGGAATATAAAGAGACAAAGTGGGGAAACTAAAGAGTCATAGTTGCAGCTTTAAAAGAAGGCTTGGAGTCTCATTTGAGGATGCTTAGTTTATGAATTTATTTCTCTTGGAGAATCCAGGAAGCTCAGCTTTCGGTTTTGAAGCCCGAGGATGGAAACCTTCAGGCTTTCTCGGTGGATTGGACAGAAACCCAGTTCATCTCCGGTGCGGGTTCACATTAGAGTTCACCATTGTATTCACAAGTTCTTGATCATCCAATCTTGCTGTAGTATTCTGTATTTCGGATTGGATTACTGTAGTTTCATTGTTTCGTATTGCTGTTGTATAATACGATAACAATTTTCTGAGTTATGTAATGGAATGTATTGCTGGTTATTGTTGTTGAATCAAATGGTTATTTGCATGTATCTATTTGTTTAAATCTGCATGAGATATATTTGTGAAAATTTGGGAAAAGACTGGTTCGGGTCATTACTCCTTTTGAAAGAGTCACAACCTTTCATAACTACAACCTTTTGAAAGAGTCACAACACTTCATCAATTCTTCCCATTCCAATCTTCTTACACTACTCCTTCCTTACTCCCCATGCTTACTTCCAGATGAAATGAAATTCTCCCTTTTATATCTCCTGTTTGAGGGAGTCACATCTTTTCATTTCATGCATTTTGACCATTCATTAACCTTAATTAAATTTTAGCTTAATTCTTTTATATTTTAATTTCAATTTTATTTATATTCTCTTTAAATTTTAATATTATTATTATTTATTATTAAATCCTATCTCTGAAAGGGGACATCACAGTCTGTCCTTCCCCAAAATTGCTTGTTCTCAAGCAATGCCAATTTATTCAAATCTTTCACTGTGAGTATCTTCTGCTACGCAACTCTGATATTAACCAATGCATTGAGAATTTGCAAGGTTTGCAATTTTAAGACAAGTTTCTCTCATCTTCTAGAGAAAAGGATCAAGACCATCTTTGTAATGGCATCAAAACTGATTTGAAATTGAGCAACCTTTGTAATAATTTCATATCTTTGAGTTCACTCTAGTTATTCTCTTATTTTAGATTAACCAAGTAGAGCCACACATGAGGCATACCCTTGAGAATACAAAATATACACATGAATACACGAAGACACAAAAAGCATACACAAAGTATACACATAAATGTATGAAGACACAGAGCATACACACAATGCACACATTGTTAGATTCCTTCTTATTGTCTAGAATGATTCCTTGTTTCAACTTTTACCCTGCAAGATGGCAGGATCAAAAGATTTGATACCATTTGTAATGTCCCCAACTAGGACTTTGTTTGGTTTACCCTAAAATTCCCAACTAGGGTTTGGATTGCGTTTGGAAATGGCAATTTTGTAATATTCCCTAGTAGGAGGCTGCCAATTCTCAATGATTAACATACATCTCTATGCATTTAAATCAGATTAAATTAAGAAATGATTAATGATTTTTAATACATTAACATACTTAAGGCCCAACTTCTCTCCTAAACATCAACCCTAAGGAAGATCGGGATTTACTTGTCATAGGGCTCTTGGACACCAATCTACAAGCAGGCTCCCTCAAGGCATTGGGAATGCACGTTCATACCCATCTTGGGACTTTTCCCTCAAGGCATTGGAAATACATGTCCTTACCCATCTTGGAATTTACCTACCTTGTGAGGATTCACTCTACCTCTCCCTACACAACACCAACCTATCCTCTTAAGGGACTATAGAGAGTTATTAAGGAATGGCTAGAGTATACCAACATCTCATGTATTATGGAGAATACATATAACAATAGTAATGTGTAATATTCTACTTCCTAATAAATGAGAGAGCAGTCATAGTCAGCCAAATCATTATGCATTATATCAGTATATAAGTATGTTGTTTGCCTTATAGCAGTCTGATCTGCTCCTTATATTGAGATATATATCTCTTGTTCGGATTGATTGAATATCTTATTCTCTCCTCTTAAATATTGATCCTTATGGATTAAAGGAAGAGATAAATTTCCAATTTCATTCCATAGTGATCCTTCTTCTCCCTTTGTATCTTTTGTGACGAATGGTTGCACCTCTTCACCATGTCTGCCCTTTTCAACGGTCACACCATTACGAAATTTCCACCCTTCAAAAGGGTTACAACCCTCCACCATTGTTGCCCCTTTGGAAGTTACTTCTTCTTCTTCCATTAATCCCTCCTTAATTCCCATGCCCTCTTTATGCAGATCAGAACCGTCTTATACTTCAAAACAGAACTTACTATGATTACCTTCCTTATGATGATCCCTTCTTCCATGCCTTCAACAAATGACTTTCCCTTCTATTTATATCTTCATAATGGGAGAGTCCCAAACTTTCATTATTACAACCCTTCAAGAGAGTCACAACCCTTTATCCTTTATGCTTTTTGAAAGAGTCACAACCTTTCATAACTACAACCTTTTAAAAGAGCCACAACCCTTCATCAATTCTTCCTCACTCCGATGCTCCTTTCCAAATGAAACGAAATTCTCACTTTTATATCTCATGTTTGAGGGAGTCACATCTTTTCATTTCACACCTTTTGAATATTCATTGAACTTATTTTAATTTTAACTTAATTTTTTTATATTTTAATTTTAATTTTATTATATTCTTTTTATATTTTAATAATATCTATTTATTATTAAATCCTGTTTCAGAAAGGGGACATCACATCTTGTTGTCATTCACAATGGGAGGAGAAAATCCATTATTTACAAGAAAGTATGTTGAGTTCTCAATGAATATTGTTCCACTCTTAAGAACCATCTGACTTGTTGATGTGGGCTTTGACACACCCATGTACCTGCAAATCGTGAAACCTGTAGGGTTGAACGACAAATGTTGTTCCCCTGCTTGAAAGGTGGCTACCATCAAGAGTCTTCATCAAATCATTAAAAGCCCCATCTTGGCATGAAAACTTGGAAGGGGAAGAGTCATGAACTCATATGTATTAAGTGGTAAGGTAAAAAATGGGAAGTTGAAGAGTCATTTATTGGCTTTGTGTCACATTTCTTGATTGCCATTTGTTGCTCTCCAAGCGGGGGAATGGGATCTCCAAGAGGCACAAGAGTGCTATAAAAGGGAGGCTTGGGCTAGAGGTTATTCATTTGGAGTTGAGTTCTTCTCTTTATAGATAAAGAGGAGTAGTAGCTAAGGAGTGATTAAGAATAGCTTGTAGCTCCATCTTGCAAAGTTGTAGAGCCTAAGTGGCTAATATTTTGTAATTGAAGAATTTGTATTTTATTTTTATTGAAATAGAAGGCAATTTATTTCTTGTAATTTTCGGAGTTATTTCTTTGTTATTCTATGTATGAATATTGGGTGGAGTAATCTTGGGTGTAGTAACCCTTCATCTAGTGTAACAAGGCATGTGTTGGAGTCCCCGTCATTAGTGGTATTCGACTAGGAATTCTTGAGTGTGCAGACAGATTGCAAATGTGAGGCAGTCTTGCACCGGGATCTATGGCTGGAGTGTGACTACTGTTCCTGAGTGTCTAGACAAATTGCCGATCACGAAGTAGTCTTGTACTAGGATTTGGAGTATGTGATTTGTTAAAGAGAAATGTTCTTGAGCATGTGGACTGAGCTCCGAACAGTAGGCAGTCTATAATATCCCACTTTCAAGTCCTCTTGTGGAGTGGTTGGTATTGTTTTTCAGGATTTGTGTCAACTGGTTTAGAGGGGTTTTTTGATGTTGCCAATGAGCTCGGAGGATGTATTGGAGTTGAATAATTCTTTCTAGAGTGACTTTGAATAACTTGTCCAAGACTTAAAATTTTAGTAAGAGTTTCAACATTGTTAGGTCCGTTGAGAGTTTGGGCTTACTATTTGTAGCAGTTACTATTTGTAGTAACTGCTATTTCCTGATAGCTGGTCATAGTTCAGTCTCCCCTTAGCTTTAGCATGCAATATCTTCAATTTTGAGATCTATATAGCTGATGTTCATTGGCCATACTTTCTATGTTTAGAATGTCACAAGTGGAATGCCAGTGAGAGCAGCGTATGGATTTTATTTTTATTTTTTCTCAACATGCGCCTGGATATTATTATTTGACAGTTAATTATAGTCCAGAGCTTTATAATTAAAATAACATTATTATTAAAGTTAAATATAATGTTTAAGTTTAATGTTTTTTTAATAAATTGAAAGGGGATGTTATGCGGAAAAGTGACTTTATTTTGGCGCCTAGGGAGTTCTAAGGTTTTAAATAATTTAATGAAATGTTTTATGGAGATAGGCACCAATATAGGGAGATATAAGGTGAATATAAAAATTAAATTTTAATTCATAAAGTGACTTTATGTTAATTAAATATGATATAAGGGGTCACTTTTTTATTATTCCCAATCGCAAGTAAATATGAAAATCAAATAGAGGGAAAATTAAATGGGCTCATTTGTATATACTTGGTTTATTTTATTTCTCTTTGAAAAGCTTTGGCTTTCATTTACAAGAAACCTAAGGATGGACACCCTTGGAGTTTCTTGGTGGTTTGGACGGGAACCCAAATCCATCTTTGGTGTGGATTCATTTAGAATTCACTATTACGCTTTATTATCATATTGTTGTAGGTTTCAACCATAAATATCTCTGGAGGGTTTGACAACTTAGACGACTAGGGTTTGGAGGTGAATGCTGTGTTTTGGAAGGATTTTATGTGATTTTTGATAGTTGTCATCATTCAAATTTGTGTTTCAGACCTGGCAAAATTTATATCAGTCTTCAGCTCAGAAGGTTTTGGATTTGTTTGAGCAAGGGCTTGATAGAGTGCTTGAAAGATTGCTGTTAGGATTTGTTTGAGGGCTGCATTAAAATATTTATAGTTGGTTCAAGCAATTAAGGGATCATACGTAGTATCTACAATGGGAAGAAACTTGAATGAGTTTGTCCCTGTGTGCTGGAAATTAATTCTGAGTGCTATTCAATCCATTTCAGATTGGAGTTTTCAAACTGGATCCCACGAGTTTCAGATTTTCTCTGTGTTATGACAGTCCACTTGAAGCTGGAAATATTGTTGTTCAATGTTGCAGATCCTTACTTGTTGGTATAAGATTTATATGAGCCTTTAAAGTGATTAGAACTGTGGTGTTGGAGTAGGCTCTAATATTTCCAAAGACTTCTAGTTTATATGCATGTAATGAACAACTTATTGCTGCAAATTAAGGTTAGCATTTGAAAGTTAATTTCTGCTATTTGATATTCCTTATGGGTTCTTGATGGGATTTCAATGTGTAATTCATTGCTTAATTTATTGCATGAATAAGGATGTTTATGATCTTTGCAAAAAAATACACTTGCATATACTTCGAAATTTAAATCAAATGAGAAAATTTAGAGCACAGCATGCAATCAAACTGTTTGACATAATGCTTGTTAACTGAAGTTCAAAGAGAGGAAAAAAATTTGGTAGCTTGCTGGGGTAGGACATTACAAAGTCTTGCACTGAGATTTGTGGTGTAGTGTGTGCATGAGCAAGTTTCAAGAGGAGCTACATAGAGAAGTTGTGAAGCAGGTTTTCATAAGTTGTAAAGAGATTGCCAAATGTGACGCAGTTTGCACTAGGATTTGATTGTGTTGAGGACTTTGGAAGTTGACAATGGAAAAGAGGAAGAAAAAAATGACATTTGTCATCTGATGGTTTTTGATGAATCTTGTGCTTGAGAGAAGAGAGAGAAGATGAAAAAGCAGATGATAGAGATGCAATTACAATTCGATGATACAAGCACAAATGTTGAAAACATACCAAAAAAGAGAAAAGTAAAGAAGAATAGAGGTGTGGATAATTTTCTTTCTAATGATGTTTTGATTGCAAGAAAGAAGATGTAGCAAGGTGCCTTGCATGTGGCACAAAAGAAGAGGTTATAATAGAGGACTTGGAAGGTCTGTTGTCCTCAATTTTGAGATCACAAAATTGTGGCAACCCTACGGAATTTTCTTGTCAATTCGTAGAAGTATCCTCTATGATTTGAACATTTTGGATAATGTGTTAATAAGGACAATTCGTTATCCCTGAAAAGCTCTTCGTAACACACGTTTCATGTGTTTTTTTAAAAGTTCTTCCCTTTGTTTTTAATTTGGATTTTCCCTTGAGTCGATAGCCCTTTTAATTACGCTCATTTCGAGCTAACTTAGACATCAAATGGAGTTGTATAACTCAAGTTATGATGTAAAAGGTGGGGTTTTTCAGACTGACTGCATATTCTTTAGAAATCCTTAAAAAGTGGGGTTTTCAAAGTCAATTGCACGAGTTTGAATTATATTTGATATATTAAATGGATTTCAAAGTTCATTTTCAAATTTCAACTCATTTCGGGTTGATTTGACTATAGTTTTTAATGTTTTTGTGAAATTAGCTTTAAATCTTCTAATTTCATGTTACTTCATTGAAATACTATAGTTATATATTAAATTAATTCAAAATAAAAGACTTAAGTATTAAATTGTGGTTTTCATTCTTCACTGCATATCATCAATGTACAAAACACTTTTAAAATCTCACTTCTAAGTCTTTTTCATATTAAATACGTTGTTTTTATCAGCGACTGCATGTATATTTCATATATTTCAAACATATGCAGTTGAATCTCTAAAGAGCGTATTTAATCCTTGTTAAGTGTTGTTTTTATATGCGACTGCATATTTAAAATAACATTTTTAAATTTCCTAGGTGGTTTTTTCTTTATGAAAGTCATGTTTTGAAAGATATGTATATGTATCTCAAAAATGCGTATTCATTTCTTTATTTGATATCTTTTTGGGTGTTGAATTTTAAAAGCATTGCATATTTTAAAACGTATGCAAGGGTTTTCTAATTTAACGTTTTTAATATCTTCCCTATGGTGTCATTTTTAAAAGAGATTGCATATGTTTTGGAATTTATACAAACTCATTACTCACTTTCTTTCCCTTAGACGTTGAATTTAGAGACTAATGCATATACATTTTTATATGCAAATGCATTTTTAAAACAACGTTTTTAATGCTAGGTCCAAGGCGTCAAATTTCAAATGGGTTGCATATGCAAATACACTCTTTTACAAAAAATGTTTTTATTCTTTCCCTGAGGCGTCAAATTTGAAGACTCTTGCATATACTTTATCGTATGCAAAAGCATTCTAATATAACGTTTTTGATACCCAAGCCTAGGGCGTTGATTTTTGAGTGTTTTGCATGTGTTGAAAGATATATGTTATGCATTCTAAAAATAACGTTTATAATCTCAAGCCTAGGGCGTCAATTTTAGATATCTTTGCATATTCTCATTTCCATTTGCAAAATGTATTTTAAAATGATGTTTTTAAAAAAACTCTTGAACTCTAGGCGTCGATTTTAAAAGGCTTTGCATATTCTTTAAAATCATATGCAAAGCAATCTTCAATATGCGTTTTTAATATCTTCCCATTGGCGTCGAATTCAAGGGGCTTTGCATACACTTGAATTAAGTGTTTCCAGCATCTCATATTCAGCGTTTTTATTCTTCCTATGGAGGCGTCGTTTTTGGAGGAGATTACATATTTTGAAAGGCATATCTAATAGCTTTTCTAAAAAGCGTTTTTAATGCTATCTTCTAGGTGTCAATCTTGAAGGGTTTCGCATACATGTATTTGCATTCAAATATGTGTTTCCAGCGTCAGATCTTCAGGGCGTCGATTTTCTTGTGCATTGCATATGCTGTTTAGCATACACAACATATGTAATATGGTCAAAACAGTCCTCTTGGAGCCATTCTTCCTTCAAAAACGCCTTGTGGATGAAGAGTTTTAACATCTTCAATCTTTTTCCCAGCCTATGAATTGATTTGGTAAGTTCTTTATGGATTTATTTTGTCATTTTTGTTTGGATTTATGCCCTGGACGCCGTTTTTCTTTCTCATTGCATATGCAAGAGAAATGGTCAAACGGTTGTTGTTTCTTGGCATTTTATTTCTCATTCTTCCCCACTTGGCTGTATATGCTTATTGACTATCCAAATTTAAGGGAGAGAGGCTAGGAATGTGATCTATTTATACTCTTTCTATCCAATCTTTTCTAAATCCGAAAATTTATTGGATTTATTTCAGATTTGACTCAAGATTTTGAGAGATTTTATCTTGAGGATTGAGGTAATTTCTTCCTTACTCTTTTTCTTGTTTTTCTTCCAAAATTGTTTAATTTACATGTAAAACTTTCATTTTTTATTTACATGTGATTAAATCTATGTCCCTTCTACTTCTGTCTTCTGTTCTCAAGATGCATATGCAAGAGCTTCATCTTTCTTGCATATGTAGTCGGGATTAAAAACCCCATTCTATGACAAAGAAGGAAACAAACCAAATGCAAGTTTACACGTGCTATTTTTCAAGTCCACTTGCATAAACTTGCTGTCCCTACCACTGCCATATGACGTCAAACTCATAATGGTGGTCAATTTAACACTTCATTATAAAATGATATCCCTCCATTCACTTATTATCCTATTCTTCATATTTCTTGCTGTCCCCATATGTAATTACCCATGAGAAACTCGTTCTTGAATTCTCTTTGAGCTGAAACCAATCCATTTCCTCAAAAATCAGTCATCTCCATACACCTTTTGTCATTATATGATGAATCCCTCTCAAGAAGACGTTCTCATTTTGTGGGATTTTTATGTCACAACTGCTCATTCACATAAAGTTGCTATGTCTGAAGGGATCACATTTGCAAAGGAAAAAGAGAAGAAAAAGATGAAATACCAGTATGACTCGTATCACAATTCTGTCCCGCCTTCGCATATGATTTCTTATTGTGATGAAGTTAAGGATACAGATATTTCACACATGAACTTTGAAGACTTCCTTCAAAGGGTAGATGCTGCGGTTACAGAGGACACGCTTTCAATCAAACAAAGCAGCATTCATCTTGTCTCTACATTTCCATTGGCTGCCCTTGAGCCAGAGTTCGTACTTGCATGTGCAAAGAACTTTGATCCTACATCTAGAACCATCAGGGACCAAGATGGTAAGACTATCATTAGTCTTGATCCAGAGACTGTGGACAGAATCTTCTAAGTGCCATTGAGTCCTGTCACTATTAATATCACCAAGCAGAAAGCTCTTGACAGATGGAATGAGGACACTCCTTCATGCACAAAATTTATCAATGAAAATTGGTTGCTCAATAAAAGGCCAAATATTGCAAGATGGCCAAAAGGAATCTGACGCACTAAATTCAGGGAGGAGATCAGTGACTTTATCACCTTATTTAGCCACCTAGCAGGGTTAAAGATATCAAACATCTTTGAGCCTTGGATGTACAAGTACATTTCTCTTATTGTCCGGTCAAAGAAAAAGATATTCTGGGGAGAGATGATCAGTGATATGTTGTGTGAGCAGCTTTCCCAAGTTGTTGACACTTGTACTTTTTACATGAATTCATATCTTGTATATATCGCTGCCTCTCTTGGTTCGTTCTTTGGACTATCCTCTAAAGGGGATAGATCATTGGTTCCTGTGTGGGAGTATTTTCCTTAGCTCGTGTTGAAGGCTAGTTGCTCTCATTACTGCAGAGTACAGGATGCTTTCTATGGACATTTCATGTGCTTGTTTGACAAAAGTCTTTCTAACAAGTGTGTGTCAGACGAGGCATGGGTTAAGGTAAATGAGTATGGCTGCCTGTTTTTTCAATTCCCTAGTTTCACTTACATGCGGGTGGGCTACTTCAAAGGTGAGCCACATACACTTCCGAGGTATCCTACAGATAAGATTATACTCATGGAATTGGCTAGGCAACTCATGGCTGTTCAAATGCATTAGAATACACTACACAGACCGGGTGTGGGGATTTTTTCACGAAATCCATTGAAGATTGGGGGATACTCCATAGATACAGTCCCGAAAGCCAAAAACATGGAGTATGAGCTTCAAAGGATCACCTTGAAGAAGTTCATGGCTAGGAGTCATTTCGACTGGCGAGGGCTCAATGACAAGATGAGAAGGCAGTTTGTACATGTGTATAGGTTAGAGGACATATGGATTGATCTCCGCATTGAGACAGACATACGGAGAATGGATTACTACTGCCTATCTATCAAGCAGATTATTGACTTCAATCTTGCAGATATTCCTCCGGGGGTTGAAGATGATGATAACATTCTTGATCGTGATTATACTCGTAATCATGTTGAGGATTTGCTTGTTTTGTCTCCTTCCTGGTCAGGAAAAGAGTGTTTCTGTTTGGGATCGTTTTCAGTCCATTCTTGCGAATACCAACATTTGGTTAAAAAGAAGAGGGCTGAAAAGTATCAAGATAAGAGCAGGAAAAGATTTTGACCACGATAGCCCAGTTGGTAAGAGATCAGAAATCAAAGGAAGAACTAAAGATGGCGCATCTTCTTCAACAGCTGATCCTATTATTTCCATTGCGTCAACTCTTCCTAAGCTTACCATTAAGGGAGGCAAGGACACTGGAAGAGTTCTTGAGGTCAAAAGCACAGAACCTAAAAAGGTTGAAATTGTATCCAGTGATGATGAGATGCCTGACTCATCTAAGGTATCTTCCCCTGATGTACCTCCTCCTGTGGATAATTTGGCTACCACCGTGATTCCTGATTCTGCACCAACATCAGACGAGTCTCCTGACTCACCTTTGGGTACAATTGCAGATGAATTTACTATGGAGCAGGTTCCTCCTATAGATTCAGTCTTGGTGACACCTGCGTTGCCTATCTCATCGGCTGCCCCTATTGTCATACAGGAGGATTCTTATCACAGTTTTGAGAGTGTGTTTGACGCATACTCTATGACCATTCCTTCTATGGTCATCTCCTCTATGACAGTGCTAGACACCACATCACAACAAATGGAGCAGTTCATGTTTGAGGTTACACATGGTAGTCCTACTCTTATGGCGATCCTGACAGAGGCTCCTCTTGTGGCTACAGTTGCACAGATAGATTCGATTACTACTCTGGCCATTACATCTGCAGAAGCAACGTTTTCTTCTTTCTCTTTACCTTCTTGGCTCAGTGCCATAACACAAAAGAGAAAGAAAGAAGAGATTCCGTTGGAGGGCTTTGATTTCAAGCAAGTTTCCAAGCCGAGTGCTCCAAAGAACAAAAAGGCTAAGATAGTCTCTAGGATCGTGGTGGAAGACAATGCTAAATATGTTGAGATTGTCGAGCCTTTGGTTGATAGAATTACAACAGATGGGCAACCCTCTGACTATAAAATCACAAGGGTGGAAATTGGTAAGCAGACATGTTTGAGTTGCCAATAGGATGCTCAAGATGCTCTTGCACAACTCATACGAAGGAATGACAAGCTATGGGAGAAGAACAAACTGAAGGAGGAAAATGCACACCTTCTTGAAGTTATTAACATGATGAATAATTCTCAGAATGTGGCTCCTATTTCAGTTTTACATCCTGGGTGTTATGATAAGCATCACGAGAAAGCCAAGGCCATGGGTGGGGCAGCTGTTTGGAATCACAAGGTCTACAAGTGATTCAAAATACAATAAAAGTTTGTAAACGAGGGAGAGAGGTTTCATTTAAGTTGAATGAGCTCATTACATCCTTTGATCAACAACTCAGGTTCTTAGATGCTGATCTTGATGTTTGGAGGAGCATGACAGAGATTAGTCTGGATGATCTATGTGCCTTTGGGATCATCTCTTCAGTAGGGATGTATTGTGATTTTCTGCATTTGATGGTCAATAAAGAACAAGTGCTGCAAGGATTAAAGACAGAAAGTCACGGGGCGGTTGAATGCCTTAAAAGCTATGAGAATGTGATTAATGGTGTCTTTCATCAATTGAGGTGCCAATTAATCATGGAAGGGGGAGAGCTCATTGAAGATAAAGCTGTCTTAGCAATGTTCACAAAGGTTATTTGCTTACAATTAGAGGCGGATAATTTTGACTTTGATATGATTGATGTACTAACCGGCTATAAAACTTCGTTGGATCATTTACAAAGTCATAAAAATGCTATTGCTGAAAGTACAGACTTAAATTAGAAAGTGACAATTATTGCACAGCATATAGGAGCTCCAAATGAAGCAGTTGTTCGCGAGTCTCTTCAAAAGTTTGCAGACTTTGTGAATACTGTGTAAAGACATGATTGCCTTTAATATTTTTATGCTTTAAGTAGAGTAGGTATGATAGATTGTGTGAAGTGAAAGTTTTTGTAAATACAGGATAACATGTACTTGTATAATTATTTCATGCAATCAGGTTGCATGTGCATTAGGCATGCAACTTTGAATAAGTCATAAGTTTTTTAGTAATTAGTTGAATAAGTCAAAGTGGTTAAGGGTTTCCCCTTTTCTCTCCACTTTTCTCTCTTCTATTTTCCTATATAAAGGAGAGAGTTCATTGTGAATATTTTCATCTTTTGTTGAAGCAAGCAAGGCTATACTTGAGAACTTGGGTGATGAAAACTTTGCGTTTCATTGTATGAGTTATCAAAAGTGAATAAAAGTAGCAAGATTCTTCAGACTTTGTGTTGTAGATCTTGAGATTGAATGGTGTTTTCTTACGTTGCGTTGTTCAATCTTTCTTGAATTCATTTCTAAAGCTAAACTTGCATACATCATTGGAGGTTTCAATTCATCTTTTGAGAGACTTTGAGCTACAGGAGGAGAATTGTTATAGTAGTAGTGGCTGCGAATACCGAGAGTTGAAGACTTTGAGCTTCAAGTCTGAGTATTTTTCTTTAAATTTCAGAATCATTGGTGAGAGACTTTGAGCCTCACTATTGATTCTTGCTATCTCAAAATAGGATTAATTGCAAGAGACTTTGGGCCCTTGTTTTAATTCACCAAATATATTTATAACTGCTGCCTTAGGAGTTGTTCCTATGTCAATTGCTAAGTCACCGATATTATCGTAGTAGTAGGTAATCTTTGTAGAATTAATAAGTTGTCCTTGCCTGTGAATCTTTTCTTGAAAAAAGAGGAAAAGATTAGAAGTATCACCCTTATTTCATTTCAGTTGAAATCCTGTTGAAGCTACCTACGGTAAGAAGGGAGCCTCTCCTATTGCTGAGAGGAGAGATTTATCTCATTATACCGTTGTCTAAAGTTACAATTTTGTAAGGTGTAGTCTTAGCAGCTTACAAAATTTTTAGCCAACAAGGTCCAAAATGCAATGCAGATGAAGAAGTGTTTGGGGTAGAGACATTTCTATTGAGAGGAATGGAGAGCGAGATCAAGGAAGTTGCAGTCAAGGCCATAATGATGAACTTTGATGGTCTTTTGACGAGCATATCAACGAAGATGATGATGTCATCTTAGAGGAGATTCAAAGAATCAATAGCTTCTTAGAAGCTGAACTTGAGAAGAAGGTGGAAGAGATTGAATTAGAGGCAAGTCTTTGCGAAGGCTTGACAATATTGATAGCAAAAGAGGAAGGTGAAGAAAAAGTTGCAGTAGTGGATGAGATTGTCATAGTTGGGGCAGAATGGCTTGCATCAATTGAAGATAAAGGAGCACGAAAGAAGAAAACAAAGGGATTGTGTAGCTGTGGGTGGTCTGGTTGCAAATGAAGATGTAGCAGAAATTGTTTTAATGTCCTTTGGAGGACATGAGGATGATGAAATGTGTTGAGCAATTGAGCAGAGAGATCTTTGTTTGTAAAGCAAGGGTATGCTAAAGAGGTGTATGTTGAGATGGGGCGAAGTTGGGTGGGTTAAAACTCACAAAGAAGAGAAGCGAAATGTTGAGTGGTAAGATGAAGAGAAATGTTGAGTGCAACAACATTTGGTGGAGTTCGGATGATGGTGGAATAAACTCCGCATTGAGAAAGAGGAGTGTAGGAAAAGTATGGCGAGGAGGTAAGTGACGTAGTGCAAAAGGGAAAATCCCAAAATGGATAGTCCAAATCTACACTAGCAACATCGATACAGCCGAAACACAACAAGATAATGCTCGAATAGAATTTCATTCAACATGCCCGACTGTAAGGCCTTCCGGGTTAGGGCCATATACAATCAATTACAGTAACTTCTGCAATCTTCTAGCTAGTCCAGCTCTGTAGCACACCAGCAACTGGTGAAACACTAAGGCAATTCAAACTTGAGTTTGCAAGCCACCAAGCAATCTCCTTGTCTCCAAGCATGCAAAACACTAGCTCTACTATTACAAATATCAAACAAACAATCTGATCTTCAAGACCTCGCAGGATCCACTTATTGTCTTATCGACCTCCTACTCCCCGACTCCCTAAACAACTACCCAAACATTTCTTAAATACATTTCTTCAACCACAAGCCGGTTGGAAGAAATAATTTACTCCTAAGCCAAGCCGACTTCTAAAACAAACAAATATTAAATGCAACATCAGTGGGCTCTCAAATAGCCTTACAAACAATTAATTCTCCATGTCGGCCTCTAGATCCACATTGGAGAATGCAACACAAGCTACCAACATTAAATACACCAAGTCGGCCAACCAAATCTCCAAGAACTCCAGTCGGTAAGCTAGAACTACCGAGCTCCAAGTTTTCCTTCAGCGACCGAGCAAGCACGTCGACTGAGCACCACAAGCATTGCCGAGCACAGGTTCTGCTGAGTGCTAGAAGTTTACCGAGTTCCTTTAGTGACCAAGCTCCTTCAATGACTGAGCCCCTCGGTCAAAGCTGCAACCGAGTAACATAGAAACTCCAACGTACAGGATTGCCAACTACCCTAGGATGCTCCTACATCAGTAAGGTTGTGGTGAAGCTAATTCCACATTGAGGAGGAAGAGTGCAGAGTAGAGTTGTCAGAGGAGGAGGATGTTTGTTTCAGATAGGTGTTGGAAGCGAAAGAACCAGTTGGAGGTACTAGTTACAGTGATGGAGTTTACTTAAGATTGTAGACAATTTGAAAGGGTGGCTCTACCATCCAACTCCATTTTGTGAGACCAAGATCACAAAATTTTTCTACTAGGGGTGTCTGATGTAGGAGCATCAAGGGATGTAGGGCAATCTTGCATTATCCAAAAATATTGGTATTTAAAATTTCTATTAAGGTTAGGTAATCAAATATAAATGCAAGCATCTATAGTGTTGATGTGTGTTTTGTGACACTCGCCAACACAAAATAAAATACCAAGTATTCTATCCTCTTTTGAACAAGGAAACCTCAAACACTAAGCAATGTGAAACTGTGTGATCAAATAATGCAACCCCAAGGTTTACACTGTGAACATGTGACTTTGTGATGGATATACACTCAGTGAAATAATGTGATCTTGTTGGTAATCATAAGGGGACTCACACAATTATTCCTGGATTTAATCAAATTCTTTTCCTTAAAAGTGGATTGAACTTGAACGCTAAACTAATTTGAACTTCAAAAAAAGATAAAAAAGGATAAGGGTTTAGAGAATCTAATCTACTTCTAACACCTAAGGACAATGATAACAATGGTTGATATTTAGATAGACAAATTCCTTATAGAACTACTTTCTACTTAACCAGAGATAGCTCACAATGCCATATAGAAAGAGTGTAATCTTATAAGGTAGTGAAAGATTTTCATATTGTAAATAATCCATCCGAATACCCAAATACTGACACAATCCAAATGAACATCCACAATCAAATTATGCCTAAAATGAGGTTCATATTAACCATGCACTATAATTTGCAATCGACAAATTACAAATGGTATGAAACAAGGAATTTATCACTTATCTCCAAATTTCACCATTAAATCAATGGAATTAAGCTAAAACATTGAGAAGTAGAAACCATGCAAAATGTTGAAACAACACATAAAGATCCACCATATCTTACATGAAAATCATGTATTTATTCCAACATAGTCTTGACTCTTGGCAGCAATCTCTGATCTCCTCCTACTGCTATTACTGCTTCTATACTACTCTCTAACATTTACTACTAATGACTTTACAAATGAGAAGGCCTAGCCTTTTGTAGACCTTTCAATTACAAATAAAGGACCCAGATTGATTCTAAATCAATGGCTGAGATGATTCAATGTAAACCCTAATTGGGGTAGTTACAACTACCACCTTCATACATTTAATGCCATCCAATAAGAAATTACAAGTCTTTAAATATATATCCTTTCATGGATGAACCAATGAGAAAATTGATTGTAGTATTGCATTATATGCCTTCCACATGTCTAATTTTTGATGAGTCTGATTCGATGAACTTAGACATGTTGTGTTGGAGTTGTTTGAATGGCTGGAGATGAGTAGCCACCATTTTAGCTCGCATAGCTTGTAATCTTTCATACTTCATCACAAAGAAGTCATTTCTAACTTTGATTAAGTCTTTTCAAACTATCAACTTCTTGCGAATGATTGTGATGGTTCATATTCCCAATTTGCTTCATCTCCTTGAATGTTGTTCTTCATCTTTGGAATTCTTGGTCATCTTGTTAAATGTTTTGATATCTTGGACGTCATTTTGTCTTGATCTCCTAGTAGTAGTTGAGTCCATTTTGATCTTGGATTTCCTTCATGTTGAGCTTGGCAAGGTCAATGTTGTCTTCTTCATTTGTAGAGAAATCCTATTCCTTGTATGATTTGATTTTGAATTCCTTCTTAAGGTGGGGATTTTGTCTTTCCTTTAGCTTGTCTTGAACCTTCCTTATTCGCTTTTTTCAGACTTGAACTTCTTGAGCTAGTCCTCTTTATCCTTCTCAATCATCATCATTCAATCATCAATCCTTGCATCAAACTTAAAAAGCAAGAGAAAACACTTTAAATCAAAGTTATAAATGAAATGTGAGAAGAACTTAAAATATTTTCATGACTGTTAATTCTTCAAGCTTTGGAATTTCAATCTTTAACTTTGGACTTTAGGATTTGAATTTGGAATTCTTGATTCCAGATTTGGACTTTGAATTGTTGAGTTTGCAAAGGACTTGGGAAATTTGAATTTCCTTGGATTAGAAATCTTGTGTTATCCTTCATTAACTTGCAAATCTGGCTTGAATTCTTCTTGCAATTGCTGATGCAAATCTGGAAATGGAATTTCTTAATCTGATTTTGACTCCCTGGATCTGATTTAATTTTGCTCTCAATGATGGGAATTTCAATCTTGACCTGATTTTTAATTCGCTCCTCTTCTATTCTGATCTGCATTTCAATTTTGGGATTGCACATGAATGTGAATTGACTTCTTCCTTCTGTTGGAAATTATGTTTATGATATGAATTTCGCTTTTACCTGCCTTGATTCGCCTTGCTATTGTTGGAGTTTCCATCTGCTTATAAATTTCAATTTGAAATGATGTCCTTTGATGATGTCTCCTTGATCTCTTATAGGGGTGCTCAAACCTGAATTTACAATCTCCTTAAAGATAGCCGACCTATCAAGTATTGCATTTTGAATTTTATGTTTTCCCTAAGGGTGGAAATCAGGCATGTATCTGGATTGCAAGGTTGGAAATCTTCTTGTCCTAAGAACAAGTAGGTCGGATTTTCACCTTTGCCAAGGATTTCTATGTCAAAAATTGTGGCAGGACTGGATTCTTAGGGTGGAAATCAAGGGTAGTGCTGGATCTTTGCACTTAAACATTCCATTTGTCTTAAGTTCGCCTCCTTGATTCTGATTTGATTTCACCTTTTGCTGGAAACTTTGCTTGGATATGCTCTTTATCTGCTCTTGATTCACCCTTAATTGCTGGAAATGCATTCCCCCTGGATCTGATTTTTTTCTTAGTCTGCTGGAGTTTCGTCCTAATCAGATTTGATTCTGCCTTGAATTGTGCTGGATGATTGTGAATAAATGATACTTTCATTTCATATATATATACATCGCTCATTTGAAATTGCAGCTTCATCAATGTAGGGCTGATCCCCCTTTATTTTTGCATTTTGAAACTTTGTATTCTAGGGCGGAAATCCAACATTCAGCTGGACAAGTCTGGGCGGATTTTTGCACGTCTTAAGGATTAGTGCATTTTCTTGAGCGGAATTTGCATGTAGACAAGGATTTCTAGGTCACATTTTAGAGGTTGTTAAGGATTTTTGGAACGGGATTATACTAGTTGCAAGGACAAATGCTCTTTGAAGGGCAGAATTTTAGTGTGTGCATGGACAAATGAGGGTGGAAATTACATGTGTAGTTGGACTTTTTAAGGTGGAACTCCCATGTGTAGCTGGACAAAACAAGGTCAGAAATCAGAGGCGGAGCCGGATTTTTGATGCAAATCTTGGATTTTTTTGTATTTCTTATGCTTCATGCTCTCCATAAGAGTGGAAATTCTCTAGTGTTAGGGATTCTTGAGGGCGGAATTCTATGTAATGCAAGGATTTTTAAGGGAAATGTGACCATGACTTGGATTATTGAACGCATATCACTTGTGTGAATGGATTTGCAGGTGGAAATCAAAGGCGATTGTGGATTTTCCAAGGGAAATGTAAGTTGAATGTGGACAATCCAAGGTAATTCGACCTCCTTGTTTTTTCTAGTGCTAGCTTGAGTAGATGTGGATTTTCCTTGTTTTGGTTTTGGGAAAATTCCATATTCCATTTGCAATCTTTGGATTAAATCCAAGAATCCTTTTTCATTTTCATTCTAAGGATAAACTCCTTATTCAATTTTAGAATTTTCATTAATGCTCATCTAAAATTTGGAATTTTCTCATTTTATGAAAACATTTCTCAAGTCCATGATATTCACCAAATGCTCGGAGTAATGGTCTCCCAACATCAAATCCATGATGTCACCAATACTCGAATGTGGATCCTTGATCCACGAGTTTGAGTGATTGTTAGCCAACTTACGCGCACCCTGCATCATACATAATCACTTCTGTGTTCCCCAGGAATATAAAGGGCTTTCCTTCCTCATCTGGTAACAATCAATGACTACTTTCAGCCTAGTAACCTACTGGTCAAAGGATATCAAATCCATTATATCCAGCGAATATCAAGTCCATGATATTCAACAAACATATAAATGTGAACTGCCACAATCCACATATAAATTTAAGCATAAAAGAATGAATTCATATAACCTTTGCCACAAAGAGATATGCATTCATAAAACATAAAAGAAATGTTAGTACAACAAACTCATATTTTCACCATGCCAAGTTTATTCCTGAAATGTTCAATTTTGTTCCTTGCTAGGGGTTTGGTGAGAATATCTGCAGTTTGTTCATCAGTATATACATATTCTAATTGAATGGCCTTTCTTTCCACCATATCTCTGACATAGTGATAAGGAATCTTAATATGTTTGGACCTATTATGGAACTCAGGGTTAGTAGCAAGTTTAATGCAACTCTGATTATCACAATAAATAATAGTAGGTTCCATGGTTTGTCCAAACAGTCCCACAATGAGTTTCCTTAACCAGATGGCTTCTCAAGCCCTGAGAGAAGCTGCAATATACTCTTCCGGATGTACTCTTCCGGTTTGTAATGCATCCTACCCAATCGGAGTTTGTAAAACCATGAAGTTCTAGTTTGTATAGTAGACCATACTCAATGGTCCCACGAAGATATCTCAAAATATGCTCAACTGCACTCATATGCAATTGTTTAGGTTCTACCATAAACTGACTTAGAGCATTTACAACATAATAGATATCAAGTCTAGTGTTAACTAGATACATAAGAGATCCAATGATCTGTCTGTATAAACTAGCATCTGCAGTCTCAGAACTAGCCATAGCTTCTCTCAACTTGAGAAGATTGGTTTCCATAGGTGTGGACATTGGTTTACAATCCATCATACCGAATCTCTTTAAAATATCAACAGTATATTTCCCTTGATTCACATTAATTCCATGAGATTGTTGCCACACTTCTAAACCAAGAAAATAATGAAGAAGGCCTAGATCCTTCATTTCAAATTCCTTTGCAAGATCTTGCTTGCAGTCTGCTATAAGGTACTCTTCTCCTGTGATTAGGAGATCATCTACGTATAGCACCAATATCAGTAAATCTCTATTTGATATCTTGAAATAGAGATTAGGATCTGCATCGTTTTTTGAAAATCCCAGATTTTGAAGATAACGATCAATCCTTTCATACACAGCTCGAGGAGGTTGTTTGAGCCCATACAAGGCTTTCTTAAGCTTACACACACGATTGTTGATCTTTTGTGACAAATCCTTCAGATTCCTCTATATACACTTCTTCAATTTCTCCATTTAGAAATGCAGTTTTAACATCCATTTGATGGATCTTCCAACCTTTGGAAGCTGTAATGGCAATAATTGCTCTAATCGAGGAATATCGAGCAACAGGGGCAAAAATCTCCTCATACTCTATACCTTCCTTTTGAGTGAACCCCCTGGCTACGAATTTGGCTGTATGATTCTCAATACTACCATCCGCAACATGTTTGATTTTGAATATCCATTTTAATGATACTACGGATTTGTTCTTAGGTCTAGGAACAATATCCCACACATCATTTTTTATTATAGATCTGTATTCTTCTGTCATTGCATCTTTCCATGCCCATATTTTAAGTGCTTCACAAATAGAGCAAGGCTCAGAATCTATAATCTCACTCATGAATGCAGCATAGTTAGAAAGTTCCAGTAGGAGCTGCATAGTTGTTTACATCTTCCAACATTTTAGTGGCCCACAATGGTCTTTTCTTGTAGATGGAAGTGCTAGGTTCACTTATAGGTATTGGATCATATTCAATAACATCATGATACTCCCTCTGATTCTCAGGAGGGTTGGATTGAAATAGGTCATCACATGCTATATCCTTAGAGGTCGAGAATGCAAGGTTTTCTTCAAATATAACTTCTCTACTCAACTCAATATGCCTTTGCCCCAGAACATAGATATAGGCCTTGGAAGATTCACTATATCCTACAAATATTCTCTTCTTTCCTGAGGGTTCCAATTTGGTTCTCTTTTCTTTTGGGATGTGAAAATATACAGGACAACCAAATATCCTAAGATGACTCACATCAGGTTTGTTTCCATTGAATGCCTCTTCGGGAGTCTTATTTTTCAAAGCTGAATGAGGACATCTATTTTGAATGTAAACCGCAGTGTTGGACGCCTCAGCCCATAGCGAAGTATGAAGATTTTGATCATGTAGCATAGCCCTTGCTGCTTCAACTATGGTCCTATTTTTCCTTTCAGCTATTCCATTTTGTTGAGGGTTGTAAGGAACAGTAAACTCCCTCTTAATTCCCGATTCTACACAGAAAGTGCTAAAGGTTTCAAAAATGTATTCTCCATCATTATCTGTTCTAAGAATCTTTATCCTCTTGTTTGTAAGATTCTCTATTAGAGCTTTGAACTCTTTGAATTTGTTGAGAACATCGATAGATTCTTTGTTCTTTAGGAAATATATCCAAGTCTTTCTAGAAAAGTCATCTACAAAGTTGATGTAATAAAGATATCCACCAATGGATGGTATGGACATGGGTCCACAAAGGTCAGAATGTACTATCTCCAATATTTCTTTAGTCTTGCTTCCACTACTAGGAAAGGAGGATTTGATATTTTTTCCTAATGCACATCCTTTGCATACACCTTCATGTCTAGGAGATAAGTGAGGGAATCCTACTACAAATTTATCCATAGAAGACAATGTTTCGAAATTTCGATGCCCTAACCTCCTATGCCATAAATTACACGAGTCAATTGATTCAACCATGAGAGCTTGAGATGAAATAGTATCAAGTCTATAAAGACATTCATGTTTTAGTCCTATGGTATAGGTTTGTTTCAAGGTTGAATTTTTGGTCCAAGCCAAAACTTTCCCATCCATGAATGCAATTTTATAACCCTTATCCTCAAGTGCTGATATTGAAACTAGATTTCTCTTTATGCCCGGAAAATATAGGACTTGAGAGAGTTGTAAGGATATGCCGGACTTCATTTGAATGTTGCAATTCCCAAAGCCCATAATTGGATAAGAAGTATCATCTCCTATGGTAACTTCTTCCTTATTGTTTTTTGAAAATGAATCAAAGTTTTCCTGGAACCCAGTGATATGCCTTGAAGGCACACTATCAATAACCCAAGAGTATTTATTAGAAGTTTGGGTTGACAAGGCTGAATATAGGGCTGAATTTTCCATGTTTCAAGTCTTAAAAGTTTGAGACTGTTTTCCTAAAATCTGAATAAGATCTTTCCTCTACCTAAGCTCTGATACCATGTTGATATCAGAGCTTAGGTAGAGGAAATAGAAATACAATCTATAGATAGCTTTTAAAACTGAAACAATATAGAGACAAAATTGACAAAGAAAGGTGGAAAGATGGTACCAATTTTGTACACCAATTTATCTTGACAAGTCTGCCCTTGTTTTAGATCTGCAACTCCAATATTGATGTGATGTAGAAAATGCTCCCACACAGGTAAAAAAAGATAAAAATGGCAGCCCTCTAAAGTGTTAAATTCGAACCCCAAGGCATGCGAATTCTGTCCAAGAATTTGCCCTCAAGTAATGTGTAAAATAGTAGATGGGGATCAAGCCCTAGATAGGGTAATTCACACCCTTGATATGTATAATATTCTAATCCAAATCGCACACCAGATTTTGTATCAATTCAGACTCCAAGTAAATATATAAATTCGCTGATGAATGCCTGAAATAATACGCTCCAATTTGCTGCTAAATTTCACCCCAATTTGCTGATAAATTTCACTCTATAATGCAAGGATAATTTGTCTTCTTTGGATTCTTGAGAGGAAGAAGAAACATTATGTTTTTGGTGTGTTCTTCTCCAAGAATCGAACTTGAATATATATGTGCCTTGGTAATTAACTATCCCTCCAAGAGATGGCCGACTTGGGCCCTTTTAGTTAATTATTTTATTTGTTTATTTTATAATAATAATGCCTTAGTTATTATTATAAAATCGCACATGTATATATATATATATATATATATATATATATATATATATATATATATATATCGCAAGGGTGATAATAAATAGCAAATTATTATTATCTTCAAATGTCTGAGTTGATGTTAGCTGTAAAGGCTATAATGTTAACAATAATTATGGGTTTTAATAGACAAATTTAATAGATAAAGGATAACTTGGCCATGCGTATGCCTTATTATTGCAGGAGTTTAATTTACCTAAGTCAATTAGCCAAATTAAGCTTTAAAATAATGCTTACACTAACATAAACTTAAATTTATTAATTACATGAAGCTTTAATTTCTGAATCTAATTTCTCAAGTCAAGCTATTACTGCATGAATTTAATTTACCTGAGTTAAGCTTACCGAAATTAAGCTTCAAAATTATGCACTAACATAATCGTACATTTATTAATTATATGAAGCTTTAATTTCTGAATTTAGTCTTCCAAGGGCTTCCCAAATATTACATTTTTAAAAACAACTCCCAATTTCATATGTTTCCAAATATTATTCAAATTTTAAGGATATTAAATAAGGTCAATTTTCAACTTTATTCTTCAAAGCTTTATTTGTTCCTTTATGTCAAGTATAAAGATCATCAGTGATCAACTAAACTTCTCGTCAATTCAGACAGTATGCAATGCTCAATTAAGAGGGGAAACTTACATTGGTGAACGCTAAACTCCAATTTTGAACACTCCAATGCTGCGACTTTCCAATCTGTCAATGCTTCATTAAAAACAAGACTATCAACACCCCAGCAAAACTGGAATATGACACATCCAACAGACCTAAACATTTACAGGGTGCCAAAAATGTGGATGTTTCTAAGTGGAACTGCCTCTCTCTTTGTAATTAATCATCTCCATATTGTAGTAAATAGATATCTCACTAAGAAATTTCTTATAATATTTGATTTCTTAAGAAATGAATTGGCAGACCAAAAGGGGTTGGAAGGCCAGAAACACCCGTTCCTATCACTGTTTTATTTTGTTCTATTTCATCACAGCCTATTCCCACATTGATATGGTAACATGGTCTATGAAAACTCAGAAATAGATTGAGTCTTACCTTATGGCTTATGCATAACTTGTAGAACATGAATGTACTGTGGCAGCTTTTCATAAAATACAAAGTATTTAAAGCGAATTTTTTGGTTAATTTAAATTAATGCTTTCTGATCCAAATGGAATGGTTTTCTGGTGCAGACAGAGGTTAGGTATCTGATGGACTTATTTCAGTTTGTCTTAGAGGATGAATTGGAAACCTTAAAGAGGTAGGTGGCAGTTTTATTCATTTGCAGCTTACACGAAACATTACTTTCAATTCTCATCTCCTTGTTTCGATGTAGTGTTCTTTTTGTTGCAAATGCTAATGAGTGGAATATAAATAGGATTAGTTCTTGTTACACTTTCTTTATCCATTTATGAAGAATATAAATCTAATACAAAAGGAACACCTACAGGAAAAAGTAAAATAAGGGGATTATAGTACATTGAATTTGGGACATCAGTACAAATATTAAATTGGCCTGTCATTTATGATATTCTTGTAAAAATTTCCAACTCGTGTAGCTAAATATATTCTGAAAAATTGAGCAAGCAATGTGCTTTAGAGTAAAACATAAACATTGTAATTAAATCAAACAAATTACCTTAAATGAACTTTTATGTCAATGATTAAGTCAACAAACATGAGGATCTGTTAGTCCCTCATATACTATTTCTATTTGTTGTCATTTTTTATAAATTATTTATTGGATGGTTTGTGACAATTACAATTAGAAATATTAGGTTTTCATGGTCCATTACAATTGTGCCTGAAGGTTTTGGATAAACAACACTACATACTCTTATCCAAAATCTTCATACACAATTACACTTAGAATCACCTTTGTTCCTTTTTGGTTAAAAACTGTAGAAAATGTTTCTAAAGATATTCTTACTATATAATGTGGTGGACCATACTGTATTCATTTTACTGGTCCTGGTTCAGCCCAGGTACCGGTCCGGTTTTAGTTCGTCCTTGGGCTCGCCCAGCGTACTGCCTAGGCTATGCTGAACCCACAGAAAACCTGGGCGCATGGGTAGTACCCTGGGCGAACCCGGGGCTATCTGATATGTATTAGGATAGTTATTCTTTTCTAAGTCATTAACAAAACTTTTAACATGATTACAATTGATATTAAGCATTTTTATTTCTGTTGTTTGAGTACTTTGCTTAAAAAATAGCTGAGTTTCTAGTTTGGGTTCGGGTTTGAAGAACCGGTTTGCCAGCAAAAATTTGAAATGGGGTTTGGGTTCATTAGTACAAAAACTTGTAAATATATAAATATATATATATGTGTGTGTGTATGTATGTATGTATGTATATGTAGGCTGTAAGCAAGAATTAAGATCAGAATGTCACATAATATCATATTAACAACAAAAACTCCATAAACTTGCATCATAGTTCAACATCAAAATGACAAAATTTAAAAATGATAATATCAAGTTTAAGTATCATTGTTTCAACTTGCAACAATTGGAACTTTATAGTAAGCTTCAATCATCTAATGGATTATTCTTTTTCTTCTTCATTTTGTTCTTCAATGCCAACGACATTAGTTGTTTCATAAATAGTGCCAAGGCCAATGGGAGCAGCTACACCAATAACATTATCACTGTCCAATTCCTCCAATTCAGCAACTGCAAGTTGAGAAGTGGAAGCATCCAAGTCCGTATGCTCTGCATTCATATCCCACATCTTCGACTTCCCTTCTTTGTATTCATTCTGCTTGTTTGAAAGGAGATACAAGTTGGAATGCACATATACTAAGTTCTCTGCTTTTTTTGATTGCAACCTATTGCGCTTTATTGAGTGGATGAAAGAATACGTGCTCCAATTTTTTTCTGATGCAGATGAACTAGCAACCTATTTAGACAAGACAAAGTAAACAATTAAAATAAATTATTAATGTTATAAAATTACTAGCAACCTATGAAGACAAAGTAAATTAAAATTATAAATTAAACTTGTGATATAATTTTGATTGCAAGGGCTGCAACAATTAGATTCTTTGCCCATGGAGGTACCACCAACTATGAGCATCCTTCCTAAAACGATGACGAAGAGCATCATTACTTAGACCTCTTGCATTCAAAAACTCTATGAACTCATTTGTAATCAAATCACACATATCGTCGTTAGGAAAGAGTCTAAGGAATGCTGCCTTGTATCCATCAAACACTTCTAAATCTCTATATGGTGGAAGCCTTCCTAACATATCAAGATATTGGTTGTTATAATATTTTGGTGTATGCATAGGCAAGCAGATGTAGATGAGAGGTCATCTTGTTCCATTGTTCTACAATTTGAAGGTGGTCTCCAAAGGGTCTTGCTCTTTGTCATTTATGATTTTCTTCATCTTCTCAAGCATTGAGTCAATGCCATCATACACCTCTCCAAGGCAAGGCCTATCCATGTTTGTGTAGCGAAGCAAGCTCATAATGGGTGCAATGAAGCTAAGCAGATAGTCCACACATTCCCACCATGAGTCATCCAATATCATTTGCTTAGTTTTCATTGCTCTCTTAGTGTTGCTTTGCCTCCATATAGACCAATTATTGCTGATCATATTACAAAGTGCCATTTTCACTTTCACAAGTCGTTTCAAGACGATTAAGTTTGATGCAAAACAGGTCTTAGCAACCTGTAATAGTAGTTAAAGAAAAAAAAAACACAATTAAATAGAGACAAACTTTAAAAAAGAATACACATTACACAATCAAATTATGAAAATAAAAAAATGTAAAATACTAATTTTAATTTTTTTAAATTAAATTACTACTTCAAGTTCAAGTTCAAGTTCAAATTCACATACATTCAATAGCTCCAAATGTGAGAATAGTCTGAAAATTCCTTGAGATGTGGTGGTTTATGTTGAACATTTGGATGCCCTCAACCTCTGCATGCACCTCTTTGTTCCACCCAATTTTATTCCCAATCTTTTGTAGCATAAGATGGAGTGATTGGACTGCACAATGTGTCCAAAAGATATGCTGATATCACTCTTCAACCAACAAACCAGCAGCTCTACAATTCTTTACGTTGTCCGTTATGACTTGAACAACATTGCCCTTTTAGGGGACATTGCTATGACATTGATTAAGGGACGATTTCTTGGATCTTTCCACCCATTTGAAACAATTGATACCCTTGTCTCAATCCATGAATCCCTTACAGGCTTCAATGGATCCTCAACCCCCTTGACCTCTCTTTCCAATAAGCTATTGCGATTTTCTCATAATGGGGGCCCTTATACCCTTTTGGAGCTTCATTGACACTTTTCAATATCTTCTTCCAGTATGGGGAGCAAACAACACTGAAAGGTAACCCATTTACATATATGCATCTTGCTTTTTTTTTGGTTAGCAATGTCTCAACTCTCATTTTGAAATGAGGCTTCCGAAGGTCCTTTTCTTTTGCGTGGAATGGGTGCTTGAGTTTTAGTTTCAGGCTCAGTTGTGGTAGTATATTGAAAATGGTGGTTTCATTCCCTTTGATTTTTTTTAGTGGGCATATTTTGCTACGTGCTTCTTTCTCTTTTGCTTCTTCATGTTTCATGATTAATTTTAATACTGTTTCATTTGGTATAGGAGCACCTTCTTTTCTAGGGCATTTCTTGAATCCTCTTCCAGGGAATCCACACAAATGGCCTACCGCCTGATGATATGAACTATTCCTTTCTATATCACAAGCCCGACATTTCCAATGGAATGCACCACCTCTTGGAAGGGGTCATATAAAATCAACATACTTCCATAAAGGAGAACCAAAATTTGGATCTATTCTTTGTTGTTCATTATTGCCAATGGAGGACAAGGTAGATGTCATTGTAGTTCCTATGGCAAGAAATTTTATACACATGCAAAATAAAAACAAAAGAATGGAAAAAAAGGTAGATCCTGTGGACAATTAAAGAGAAATGAAAAGATTTTAAAAATTTAAACAAAAAAAATAAAATGAAAAAAATTTACCTCTTTTACCCAATAGAAGCTTGCAAAGGAGTAGGAATGAAGCATAAACACATGATGAAGCTTCATAAATCAATCTACCAACTTCTTGGTCAACCACCTATTTGCTCCACCTCAAGAGAAAACAATATATTTGCACACCAAACGAGACATAAAAGCCAACATAAGTCATTTTAAATCCACTTTTGAGGGTTTCAGACGTGAATTTTTTATTAAATTTGCAAAAAAAGAAGATGGGCGTCACTTTTCCGCCCGTGGTTTGGACATTTCAGCCTAGTCCGGATCAGGTTCAAATTGGGTCCAATCGGATTGAATCGGCCGCCTTGGGCACAAACCATGTCCGTACCCAAATGCAGACCGATGCCAGACCTAGAACCAGACCCGGTTTGAATAGAACCATGACTAGGCTCCTATAGGGCCAGACTAGACTTCATAGAAAAATAAAAGTAACCATCAAAATATGAATCTATTGAAGTGCTAGTATTTGTGACAACAATTACAAAATATTAAATTAGTTGATGGAAGCTTCTAGCTTAAACTCATAGTTTACTTCTTATGAGAAACATTATATCTTTCAGAACATACACTGTTGAGAACTATAGTAAATTTCTCATATGCTTAAATGTTTGATTTGTAAATTCATTTAGGTGATTGTGTTTTTAACATATGGACATTACATCATAACACATAATTCATAGTAGATCGAATAACAAGCAATAAACATCATCACCGAAGGTAAATCACTATTTATGATTGCAGATGAATTTTGTTAGTTTAGATTTGTTCATATTTCTAGTTTCTGAATAACAAATTTATAATTTGACATTTTATCAACATTTTTTAGAGTAGATAAACATACTAGTTGCATATGTGTGTGTGTGTGTGTATGTGTACACACATGTATTATATATACCAGTGAAACATGGGGACACGTCTTGGCCCCTAGATCCCTGTGTTCTCGGGGTGGGGACATCCCTAGGACAAGAGGATGAGGACATGGCGTCCCCCACCGCCACCCTTTCACTGCTATTCTGTCATAGGAATGCTGTTGGGGTATCAGGATAACATGACGTCCCCGTAACGGATGTGGGGACACCCAAGTGTCCCTTGACTGTTCTAGGGATGTCTTTGCATTTCTTGATGATAGATAACATTGCTCCTTGACTCCATTGGGGGTTGTCGCCCCCAAACCTCCATTTTCAAATTTAAAAACAAAAGAAGAAATTGATGGGGAAATCACGTCAAATCAAGTTTATGTTTTTATACCCACTTTATTGAGTTCCAATGATGGGGAGGATTTTTCTCTCTGGGATGATTAGAGGCCTCCCTTCATGACATTTTGACATTTTGTACTTGTTTTGATATCATGCTACTCATTGTAATCATCTTTATGATATTTTTGATAACTAGCATTTCAAGTACTATATGTATAGTATATAGTGTATACAACACCACCCCTGTCACTGTCTCCCCAACGTCCCCAAACTTACGCTCTTTGTCCCTTGTCCCGGAAACCCCTCTCGACGTTCCCTCGTCCCCCTGTCCCCAATAGGTAGTGGAACACTAATTTATACGAACACTAATTTATACACTTATGTAATATGTATTATAATATGTATATACATTTATATATCTATATATATATACATATGTACACCCACACAAGGATTAGTGCTGTCATATGGGGACAAGTCCCTATATATATTAAAGAAAATACATAATAATCAACTAAAATGGTGAAAGTAAGCGACTTCCTCATCAATCACTATGAGCTTCACAACCAAGATTGGGTCAAATACATTGCCTTAATTACTAACATAGGCTTTGACCTCATTCAGTATGTTTTCTTTTTCAACACCTTTCCTGAAAAGCCTTCATGCCTTATATTATTTAGTTTTCTTCCCTTCCTCATTAAGATTCCACACTCCCAAAACCACACTAGTAGTGACAAGTGCAAGAAGATTCCTATCTCTCCTTGTATCGCCTCACAATTATCTCGTTGAATAATCTTTTCTGTTAGGGATATTGTTGATGTGAGTTTTGTTCCACTACAACATGCAGAATCAAACACTCAATGTTTCAGAGTGTAACACCAAACATTCAATCTTCTCTTGATATAAGGTCATCTCTCATGCTAAGCATGCAAGGTAAGATCATGAAATGACTTCAAGGTTCCCTTCAATTGTGGATACTTGTTCAGTGTAAATAATGTGATTTGCTGGTAATCACTTAGGGGACTTACACTTGTTCATTCAATGGATATCAACTGCTTGCACTTCTTAAGATTTAGATTCACAATTTGCAACAAAAATATATTTGGTTTTCCAATTTTCACTTCATTTTAAACTTGAACTGAACTTCTTCTATTTCTACTCCTAACTACGAATGGAAGGAAGTATAGATGAACTTGGACTCTACTAGATATGGGTTTATCAATGACTTCCACCCACCTAGTGCAAGCTTCTAAGGTATACGCAAATGGTTTTCAAATTAATATCTCTTCTTCAATCCCATCAATGGATGCAAACTAAAGATTGAATATCAATTGAAGTTAACTACAATCACTAGCTTACTAGACAAGATACTCTTATCATCAGAAAGAGGCTAGTGGCCTAGTTTGATCGAGTCAAACAAGTAAACATCCACAATTTCTTTCATCCAACTAAACTCTTTCTACACAACGTGAAATGAAATCATAAGCTAAATGAGAGATTTAAAGAACCATGCAATACTCCAAAATGATCATGTGTATCCACTATGCAAGTCACAACAATGAAAGGAGAGCGATTTTGGTAGTACTTTGGCAACAATTCTCCAACATAACTCCCTTTACAAATGATGTGAGCAAACCTTTATATAAGGGCTTCAAGTACAATGAATGGCCAAGATTGATTTGAAATCAAGGGCCAAGATTAATCCACAAGCTCTAATTAGGGTTTCCATAACCGTAGCTACAAATAAATGCTCACCCAATTACAAAAGGGCACCACCATGTGAGCCAATAGAAAAATTACATTGCCTTCATGGGCCAATAAGAAAATTCAAATACATAACAACTAGATAAGGTGCACCAACAAATGGACCAATGAGAAGAGAGAGTTTGTAGAAGAAGCTACCAACTAGTAGACCAATGAGAAAATTTAAATGCTTCCAAGAGCCAATTACAAAAAAGGCCATGTGGGCCTATGCCACTTGGCGCCAAATGGGCCAATTAAAATTAGGCATTTATTTATCAACCAATGAGAAAATTTAGGACCACGTGGGCATATGGCACCTCATCACCTTGGGAATTGTGTCCCTTATCCTCATTCTCTTTCTCACATTCAGTGAACCTATACACAATCTCATTAATCATCTTCATGGGGACACTTGGCATGTTCTCATTAGTTGAGGATATGGCTGCCACCTCAGCATACTGATCTAAAACTTGATAAATAACCCTTGTTGCTGATGAGAAATCATTGTTAATCCTTCAATTGTGATAGCTCATATTCTCTATTATTTCGTCTTCAATTCAATTCAGCTTTCCTTCAATACTATATCTCTGTTGGTGTAGATGGAGAGTTTGCATACTACGAATGCTTTGATCTTATGAGTTGCCTTCTTGGATGTGTTGATCCTTTCCACCTCATTGTTGATAAATCCCTCTTCATTTTTCACCTTTATTTTATGCATCTATCTTTTGAACTTTTGGTTTCATCCTTCTCGCTTTAGCATTTTCAATGGTCATGGCTCCCTTTCTTTTGGCTGCTTGCCCATCTCCTTCTTTGTCTTTCGCTGGCGATTCCTTCTTTTCCTTGGCTCTTGCCACCTTTCTCCATGTCTAGGTCTGCAACATCAACACTTAGTCGCATCTCTGATTTTATCATATGGAATTAGGACTAAATCTATAATATCTACTTGCTGCTTCACAAAATCAGACCCATGTGATTTGTATGACTTGAAAATTAATCAATATATGCCATGAAAACAGTAAGAAATTGATTAAACCCTTGGCCTAGCTATCCTAAGTCCTTTATTGCATCATTTTTAACAAGATTTTACCACAAAGAGGACTAAAGACACTACAAACAAACCCTTCTACAAATTTAAATAGTCTTGAAAATGATGAGTAATCTCTGAAATGTTGCAAATGATGAAGCCTTGAGGCGCTTGAGTGATCTTGCTTAAGTTGGAAGCTATGGCTTGCTGGAAATGATTAAAATTGACACCCTAGATGCTGGTAGTTGACTGATGTGTGACTGTCAGAGTTGTCTTAGCTTGCTGATTCAAATGATAAATGATAGGGACTAATCTCTGTCACCTTCAGCAACAAAGCAATTGAAACAAACTCCACAAATCTGCCCAGAATAGTTTGAGCCCTCTGATTTTCTTTGCATTTGCAATTAAAATGATCTTTAAATTAAGGCTAATTGCCTTGTTTATATAGAAGGTTGCTTGGATATGAGGCAGCTGTTAATACAATTTTCTTTTAAATGTTTACAATCTTTCATTTAATGGAGGCTATCTCGAGCATTGAATTTATGGCCATAGTATTTAATTCGATTGACCTTTGAAATTTGAATTTTAAAAACTCTTATTGGATTGAACGTCCTTGTGATTGCGAATTGGTATTTGTTGATGTATTGTAGCTTCGGTCAGATTATTCTAACCGATGAAATCAAATGCTCAATTGGCCTATCGACCTCAAGCATTTGATATCTATCCTTCACAAGATACTAATCTGATTATTTGCTTTAATTATGTTAATCATAAATCAATTAAGCATGATTATAAATTAATGATCATGTATATATATTTATATATATATATCAAAGTAATGAGAATCGGAATTGGATTGGAATTGGCAAGGCCAAATTGAATCACGAATCGGCCATGAATTGGAATCGAATCGGCCACGAATCGGCAAATTTAAAATACCCTTGAAATTTAGAGATTTTAACAAATTAAAACTTATTTCATGCACCCTTTATTGAATATAACTTAAACACACTATAACATCATCAAATAGAAACTAACATACATAAACAAGGAACATAAATGATAAATCCATCACATAGGTTACATGTAAAATGTAAAGTGTGATGAACATATTGTCATTGATGTCAAATGTCATTGATGTCAAATCAGAGACCGATGACATTAATGAAGAAGTTAATGCAATGAATACTATAAGGTTGAGAGACATGATATCAGACAAGTCAGAAGATATATGTCATATGTATTAACAAAGACGGTGAGAGCATTGTATGAAACATTAAGCCTCATGTGAATCATTATGTAGTTATCAGAATGTGCGATACAACATACAGCATGAAGGTTTTCGGCAGTGGAATATCGTATGTTTAAGGCATACGAATACAGCATACAGCATACAAAGAGATATCATATGTATATTATACATACGTATACAGAGCAGAGACATATGATACGTATGATACAGAACAGAACAGCAGTGATATAAATTGAACAGCATTAGAGACAGCAAATGATACAGCCAGCAAATAATACAGTTAAGTAATGGTATATGGCAGCGAATGAATATATGAGTTGATAGCATGAAATAATGGTCGATTCCCCAGTGATTTCCAAGAGAACACAAGGAATACCTATGCCTTTGAAGACAAGGCTCGATATAAATACGTATGTTAGAAGACAAGTTGATTCTCCTAGATTGTTATATGTTGAATTCATATCAAGACAAACTACAGCAGTGACCAGTATTATGTTTGAAGATAGAAGCAAAATAAATTATAAGACTTGTATCGATGCCCACACATCATGAAGATTGACACGTAAAGCTGATTCAGCATAAATGCTCCAGTCACAAAAGAATTATTAAGAAGACAACAGAGACAAGGAGATGCTCAACGATAATGATACTCAGAAAAAATAAACTCGAACAGGAGATATGCAACACAGCAATAAAGATATACAGCGGTTATGTCCCGATAAAGTCAAAAATATCGAAGATATAATAAAAATGGTCATTCGTTATTTTATTGTGCATTCCAGCGATAAAAGTTTGCTATCGAAGGTGTTAAAATGACTTGCGATAAAAGTTAATAAATCAGCGGTTAATAAAGACAAAGGAAATAAATGATTAGTTTATTATTATTAATACTAACAAATAGGTGCGATTCATATTTGGAAGGACATCATCCTTCAAAGAGACGTATCTCTCTGTTAGTAAGATGAGATATAAATGGAAATAAGAAATCAAACCTTAAAGAAGAAGGTGTGTGATGAAGAATACAAAAAGGAGAGAATAAAAAAAAAGGGAGAAGTATAGAGATTGGAAGGAGTATGCGATGAATGTGTGTGCTTAAAGAACAGACAAGTATATACTTCAGATAGTAGATATGAAGCAAGACGTGTATTCATAGAAGTATATATAAATATTAAAGATATAAATAGAGATATAAAAAAAAACGGAATGAATTGAAAGAGTAGACATGTTTGAGTGCAAGATATAAAAGATATATTTATTTCAGATTTACTACTGCAGAGAAGAATTAAAAATGAAAGCATATTTGTGAAGGATTGTCACTCTTGGTAAAGAGATTTATGACAAAACCGTGAGGAGATTAATAGCAGAGGAATGCATAATAAGAAGACAAATCAAATACGTATATGCAGATAAAGATAGAAGTATATGCAAAGACATATGCAGATAAAGATAAAAGGAAAGTATATGCAGATAAAGATAGAAGTATATTCAAATTTAATAAGAGTATGTATATGCAGATTTGATAGAGAAAAGTAGATGAAATCAAGTGCATCGAACCTATGAAGAATATATTGTTTACAAGAAGAGTTGGTAAGAGGAAATCAGATGTCCATCATTAGTTGAAGATAGCAACATTACCAAGGTGGAAGAGAAATTTGTATACAGTGAGTTGGTGCTTAGAATCCGGAAAGGGGGAGTTGGTGCTTCCAGTAGGTCGGTGCCTGCGAAGTGTGGGAGTTGGTGCTTCCAGTGAGTCGGTGCTCATAAACATAGGGGTTGGAGCCTCTAGTAGGTTGGTGCCTACAAAACATTGTAAAAAGAAGTAGTTTATATAAAAGCAAATTATTTTGTGGTTTTCTCCCATATTGGGTTTCCATGTAAATACTGTGTTCATGTGCATAATTGTTTATTTGAGTAATTGAAGTTTTCTTTGAATAAAAGCATTTAAATTTAAAAAAGGTTATTATACTGATTCACCGCCCCCCTCTCAGTATAAGGTTATTATAGCTGAAGTAAATAGAAATCATAGGATCATAATGAGTCAAATCATAGAATGTATATAAGATGAAGATCCATAAGACATCAAATCATAACTATTCGATAGTTTTTTAATGCTCTATCCTGATATAGTGATTCTTTTGCAATCTATCCTTAGATAGTTGCTATTCTTTGTTTCTTCAGTATTGTATATATGAGCCCGTCTAGCTCTTTGTAAATTAATTCATTCAATACAAAATAATCTATTCCATTATTTTATGGTATCAGAGCTAGTTGTTCGAAATCGCGAGTCTATTCACGAATTTGTTTGGGTCGAGATTACTAAGGCTTTCTCCTGTCTTCAACCCCCGATAAATCTTCGTACCAGAGCCTGCTAGGGCTTTGACTCTGCACGCGACCTTGTATTCACGCGACTGGTGCGGCTTTGTGTTCATATGCGACCTGTGCTTCGTCCGCGACTTGGTATCCGTGACCTGTGTTTCGTCTGTGACTGTGCATTCGCGACCTGTTCGTCCACGACCTATGGCTCAAACTCACGACACTAGGTGCTCGCGTTTAGAGGAGTGGTGTCTGTGTTTTTTTTACGTGACCTGGTTTTTTACACGACCTGGTCTCTGCATTTTCTTGGCTCCTGTTGTGGTATTTCGAAACTAGAGCCGTTTTTTGCTAAAACCCTAATTTTCGGGAATCTGAGAATTTTTTAAATACATATTTGTGGTGGGTTTTTCGAGATCCTATCTGGGTCTTTGTCAAATTTTTTTGGGTACCTCATTTTCTGTGCCTCATTTTTTGAGCTAGCAGATTTGAATTTCGGTTTTAGATTATTTCTGGGTTTTCTGTTTGCTCTTCTGGGTTATCAGATTTTTTTTGGGTTAGCCCAAAAATTGCCTTGAAATCCGTGCAAATGGCATCTTTGACCAACTTGATGCTACAAAACAGTCAACGGTTTAATGGTAGCAATTATAACACCTGGAAGCAGCGAATGTTGACCATCTTCGAGTACCGTCGTCTGGATGTGCTTATTCTAGGAACAGAGACTCGTCTGACCTCCATCCAAGCAGATCAGGATAAGTTTGATGATCGGAATCGCGAAGCTATTATGCTTCTCAAGCTCTCTGTCACAGATGATCAGTTGCCTCAGATTCCTTCTGGCAAGTTTGCTGCAGACATTTGGAAATATTTGAAGGAGTTGCATGAGACATCCGACAAGAGTCGCACGTTCTTTCTGAAGAATCAGTTGTTCTCCATTATGATGGATGAACATATGTCCTTACAGGAACATCTCACGAAGATTAAGGACATTGGTGATCAGCTTGAAGCTATCAGTCGAAAGATGGAGGAAGAAGATATGATAGTTATTACCCTGAAAAGTCTACCATCATCTTATGAGCATTTCATAGAGACTCTCAACATTACCTCAACTAATGTTGATCTGAAATTCCCAGAGTTGTGCACCAAACTCCTACAGCAGGATCGCTGGAAGCAGCAGTTTGGTAACCATACTTCCTCATCCTCGTCAGAACAAGCCTTTGCAGCAAAATTTCAGTCTTCTCAGTCATCACAACAGGGAAGTTCACATCAATTCTCAGCAGAAGAGTGTTCAGTGTCATTACTGTCATAAGTACGGCCACATGAAGAAGGATTGCCGTCAGCGGCTCGCTTCCGAACAAAAGAAGCTGGGAGGGTCAAATCAGCAGGCAAATGTTGCTGAACATTCTGAGAAAAAGGAGTCTGCTTTCTATGCTTTTATGGCTAAAAGCCCTTTTGATTTAGCCCGGTCGTTTGCTTGGTATATCGACTCTGGTGCTTCACGTCATTTTTCTCATCGGTGTGACCGGTTTACAGACTTCTATCCCTACAGTGATTCGGTTGTGTTTGGTGGAGGAGAGGAGTTCAAAATTATTGGTAGAGGAAATGTTCAGATATAGTTTGGTGGGTGTCAGCACATCTTTCTTAATGTATGTACGTTCTTGGTATGGCACTAAATCTGCTCTCTGTGAGTCAGATCATGAGAAATTCCCCTCAGTTGGATGTGGTGTTCAGTGCCCACAGATGTTCCATTATTGATCGCGTGACTCGTCTTACTGTTGCTTCTGGTCTAGAGGATCATGGCCTATATCGGCTTACTGACACTGGTGAGTCTCCTGAAATAGCTATGGCAGCTCGTGATTTATCTCTCAGTACTTTGTGGCGTCAGCGATATGGACATCTCAACATCCAGTATCTCTCTTAGCTGTCCCAGGAGGAACTTGTTTCTGGCCTACCTTCGATTCAGACGCAGCCTCTTAGAGTATGTGACGCTTGTCAAGCTGGCAAACAACATCGGACTCCCTTCAAAGATGGCGATTCTTGGCGTGCATCTCAGGTACTTCAATTACTTCATGCTGATATTTGTGGTCCTATGAATACATCTTCAGTTATTGGTTGCAAATATTTTTTGCTTATTGTTGATGATTTTAGTAGAAAGATGTGGGTTTACTTTCTTAAACAAAAATCATATGCTTTTAGTACATTTCAGAATTTTAAGTCGTTGGTTGAAAACGAGTCTGGCTGCAGTATCATTTCTCTTAGAATAGATAATGGAGGGGAATTTTGCTCTCATGCATTCTCCGGTTTTTGTGCTAAACATGGCATCAAACGCTAGTTCACCACACCCTACACTCAGCAAAACAGTGTTGTTGAGCGTCGCAATCGTACGATTGTTGAGATGGCTCGTTCTATGTTACAACACAGGAGTGTTCCTAATAAGTATTGGGCAGAAGCAGTGTTTACTGCTGTTTACCTTCTTAATCGTTCCCCTACTCAGGCTGCCAAGAACAAAACTCCCGAAGAATTGTGGTTTGGTCGTAAGCACAAGATCAACCACTTGAAGTTTTTTGGCTCTCTTGCCTATGTTTGGATTCCTGATGCTAAACGTTCCAAATTAGATTCCAAGAGTCAGAGACTCATGATGACAGGGTACAGTGACAACCATAAGGTCTACAGTTTGATAGATATCGACACCGATCATCTTATCTTTAGTCGTGATGTTTTTGATGAAACTTGAGGACCTTTTCTTTCTTCTTCTGAGCAGTGTTATGAGGAACAGCTTCACAGTGTTCCTCTTCCTTTAGCACCACCTGATGGGAGGGATGATATAGATAATGCTCGCCCTGGGGCACCTGACGCTGATCCTATTGAGGCCCCCGAACATGATCCTCTCCTTGCCCCTATTGCTGCTCCTGAACCTCCTCCAGCTCCTCCAGAGATTGGCTCGTCTACTTTCCGGCCCAAATGGTTGATTAAAACTATTAGTGATCTCAGGGATGATGAAGTCATCGAAGGTAGAGTTTCTAGAAATAAGAGCAAACAACACCCTATAGTTAATTTTGCTCTTATGGCTAACATTCATAGTGTTTATGAGCGCCAGACTTATTCCGAGGCTAAAGGTATCCCTGAGTGGGAACAGGCTATGGAAGCTGAATTTCAGAGTATTCAGAAAAATCACACGTGGGTCCTTTCTGATCTTCCTGCAGGGAAGAAGCCCATTAGCTGCAAATGGGTATACAAGGTAAAATACAAAGCTGATGGAACCTTAGACAAGTATAAGGCTCGTCTTGTTGCTCAAGGGTTCTCACAAAGGGAAGGTATTGACTATGAGGAGACCTTTGCTCCCACAGCTAAAATGAGTACCATACGACTTGTTCTTGCCTTAGCAGCTCAGTTTGGTTGGAAAGTTCATTGGATGGATGTCAAGAGTGCTTTTTTGAATGGTGACTTACAGGAAGAGGTCTACATGACACAACCTTCTGGATTTAAGGTTGCTGGTCAAGAACAAAGTCTGTAAACTTGTCAAAGCTCTCTATGGTTTGAAAAGAGCTCCTCGGGCTTGGTACATGAAAATTGATAAATACTTAACCGATCATGGTTTTTAGAGGAGTCCATCGGATTCAAACCTGTATATCAAACATGTAGGTGATGATGTATTGTGTATAGTTGTCTATGTGGATGACTTGATCACCACTGGAAGTTCAGCATATTTGATCACTGAAATCAAATAAGATTTGTGTCGCACTTTTGATATGACAGATTTGGGACTCTTGCACTATTGTCTCGGAGTTGAGGTTTGGCAGACTGAGCACACTATCTTTCTTTCTCAGTCCAAGTATGCTAGAAGTCTTGTGGACAGGTTCAAAATGCAGGACTGCAAACCTGCTCCCACTCCTATGGAACCCGGGCTCAAATTATCAGCTCAGTCTGATTCACCTGTTGTGGATGAATCTTTGTTTAGACAACTAGTGGGCAGCCTCATTTTTCTTACTGCCACCAGACTTGACATTAGTTTTGCGGTAAGCTACATATCCCGCTTTATGACAACACCCAAGATTGATCATTGGACAGCTGCAAAGCGTGTCCTGCGCTATGTTAGTGGTACTCTTGACTATGGTCTTCTGTACACTCGGAGTTCTGATCCTACACTATGTGGCTACACAGATTCAAATTGGGCCAGTTTCGTTGATGATCGTAAGTCTACCGCTGGATATATGTTCAATTTGGGGTCCGATGCTGTCACATGGACGAGTAAGAAACAACAGGCAGTGGCTTTGTCGTCCACCGAAGCAGAGTATCGAGGAGTAGTTAAAGCAGCTTGTGAGGCCGTTTGGCTTCGGCGGTTGCTTACAGATATGCATGTTCCTCAGTTAGGACCGACTCCTCTATTCTATGATAATCAGGGAGTGCTCAAACTGGCCAAGAATCCGGTCTTCCATGAACGAACCAAGCATGTCGAAACACATTGTCATTACATTCGTCAGCTGGTTGAAGACAAATCTATTCAGTTGCTGTATGTTCCTACCTTAGAGCAGTTCGTTGATATCTTCACCAAGTCTCTCAGTTCTGATAAATTTGTAAAATTCAAGGAGGCTATTGGTGTTATTGACAGATTGAGCATTATGGGAGGGTATTAGAAACATTCTAATATTCGATAGTTTTTTAATGCTCTATCCTGATATAGCGATTCTTTTGCAATCTATCCTTAGATAGTTGCTATTCTTTGTTTCTTCAGTATTGTATATATGAGCCCATCCAGCGCTTTGTAAATTAATTCATGTAATACAAAATAATCTATTCCATTATTTTAATAACTAGGTCTTAGGTAGCCTTTGTTGGTGGTTGTTTTCAAGTTTGTATGTTGAGAAGTAACGTCTGTCTGGAATTTGGGCGAGAGCTAAGCTAAGTCTGTCATAGAGATGGGGTTGAAACCAAGTGATTTGTGATAAAACGAGTTAAAACCCTTTGAGAATCCTTTTTCCAGCTTCAGTTTGACCTTAGAAAGTCATGATGAATTGTGGGAGGTAACCCTGCTGAATCCTGAAATTTGGCTAAGTCTGGAATTTTTCAAAAACCCCCAATCTAGAATCTGCATCTTAACTCCTATGAAGCTGGAACCTATCTCAAACATCCTGAAAGTATTTATACAAATATAACTTAAAGTAAATCAGACTTATACTTAAATGTTATATTATATTTGTTTAAATCCTCCCGCCCCTTGGATCAATCTCCTCCACAATGATCGAAGAAGGCAAAAAACAACATTAAAAAAAGACGTGTTTTTTAAAAAAATTGACTTGACCTTTTCCCAAGCCGCGCGGCCGATTTTTTCAGGTGATTTTTTCAATGAATCGCTGAATCGGCGATTTAGGCAATGAAATAGCCGATCTGGTTCAGCGGTTCATAAAAAATCGGCAGGCTTGAATCGAATCGCCAAACTGGCAATTCAGACGATTTTATGGTGATTCTCGTTACTATTAAATATATATACATGATTATGGTTAATAATATTAATCATGATTAAGATCGATATTGATTACATAGAACATGGCAAACTTAATCGATCTCATTACTAAATGCTCGTTGTATGTTATAGTATGAAACGAAAATTAAATAGGCCGAATATGGTTCTGTGAGAACATGTCTCACGTCTCTACGTGAAACATGTTCCACGTAGAGGCATGCCTCTACGGGAGACATGTCTCCTCACAACATACAAATATGAAGGCCGATCGGGATCTTGTGAATGTATAGAAAACAAGTGCAAAAGCAAGTATCATTATAGCGATTCATACTATCTAAAATAGCATCATTGATAAAGAGATTGGGTTCCATAAGAGATCGATACCAGCAGATTGATCCAAGCAATAAGAACATATTCAGATTGAGAGTAATCTTATTGAGTAAGATTAAATCAGACATTGCTATTCATTAAGATCATATTACAAAAGTCTAATTATAGATTTATAGGAAATCGATATTGAGATTAGATCTCTCAGATTTATATCTGCACTAAGATGAGAACCGATTGATATTAAATAGTGATAGGTATATAAGTATCATCATTGTGATATTGTGAAGAATTATACCATCAACATTGAAGATACATACATAGATCTGAGATTAAAATAAAATTCCTTCTACATACAAATCTGATCAAACTTTAACATGGTATCAGAGCCAGTCTAAGGAAGATCCGATCAGATTTGAAATAAAAGGCTATCTAACTATCATTTGATTTTTAGAAATACATATTCTTTCTTTGAATGGCATATGGTGTTAATTTCGAGGATTGTCTTGAAGGAGCCTCAAACTTTGTTTCATGGAAATTCAGAATTATGCTCACCTTAAGAGAGCATGAATTAGAAGCATTTGTAGAACAGGAAATGGCTGTACCAAATGAAGATAGCGAGAAATGCTAGTGGATAAAGAACAATAACAAGTAAAAACATCAGATTTCCACAATCCATTATGATGAAATAAGTTTCTGGACTTTTTACCGTTCATTCTTCACTCTCTTATCCTGATGATGGATCACGGAGTGTGATACGAAACGTTGATGTAAAAAAACTTACACAATCAAATCTAGAAACTTATTTCATAACAATAACAAGGTCATGAAGCTATTGGTGGATGCAGTTAAAGATCATTTAGTTCCAATTATCTCCAAATTGGATACAACATACAAAATGTTTTCAACAGTAGAAAACATGCATGAGATAAACAACACGAGTAGGGCTCTGTCACTTAAGCAAAAGCTTCATCATGTGAAGATGAATAAAAGAGAATCGATTACATCATACTTTATGAGGATCACAGAGTTAAGGGACCATCTTTCCACCATTGGTCATCTAATTGAAAGCAAGGAGTTAACAATGTTGACTCTTAATGGACTCCCAACATTATGGGAAGCATTTATTCAAGGAATAAGTGCTCGTTCGATACTCCCCAAATTTGATTGATTAAAGACGGATTGTATTCAAGAAGAATCTAGACTAATCACAAGAGGCTTTGGTCAAAATTCCACAAATGAAGACATCCATGTGCTAACTCTCATTCTCACAAGAAGAGTAAGAAAGGGAACTTCAAAAGAAAGGACAGAGATGTAAATAGTAAATGCTCATCTAAGAAAAGAAGGGATATGTCTAAGGTGCAATGTTTCAGATGTGACAAGTATGGACATTATGCTATGAAGTGTCCGGATAGGCCAAAACCTCAAGCTTCTATTGCTGAAGTTGGTAAGGCAAGCTTGGAATATGATTCCGAGAAACTTGTATTTTATTCAGCCTTATCAAGCCAAGTATCAACCAAACTTAACACCTGGGTGATTGATAGTGGGGCATCATGTCACATCACAGGATTCAAAAAACATCTAGATAGTTTAGTGGAAAATTCAGATGAGGAAGTGACTATTGGAGAGGATTCCAACTATCCCGTGAAAGGAATTGGAACTTGCACCGTAAATCTAAAATTAGGCATCTCTCTTCAACTTACAGGTGTATTATTTGTACCAGAGATCAAGAGAAACCTAGTCTCCATTTCAGCACTTGAAGACAAGGGATATAGAATCACCTTTATGGAGGGTAAAGCCCTGGCATGGCCCAAGAACTCAAACATTAAGAAGGCTCACACTATAGGAGTGAGACATGGATGCCTATATAAACTTTGTACTTCTTCTCAAGCCCTAATACAAGAATCAACAAATACATGCGAGATTTGGCACATAAGATTAGGGCATCTCCATTTTCGTGCTCTGCCATTCAATAGAGAAAATGATGATAGGCCTACCTAAGCTTAAACAAGAACATGAAGGAACATGCAAAGGGTGTACTTTGAGAAAGAACACTAAAGGCACTTTTCACAATAGTGATAGTAAATCCAAAAATGTACTAGAACTTATTCATTCTGATTTATGTGGACCCATGACTGTAACCTCTTTAGGAGGATTCTTGTATTATGTTATCTTTGTAGATGATTATTCTAAGAAAACATGGATATATTTTTTAAAATGTAAAGAGTCTGATGAAATCCTTATGAGGTTTGAGGAATTCAAAGCTCTAGTAGAAAATATGTCTGGGAAAAGAAGCAAAACCTTAAGTTCAGATAATGGGGGGGAATATATTTCAGAAAACCTCAAAAACTTTTGTATTAATGATGGGATTAAGAGGGCGTTTATAGTTCCTTATAACCCTTAACAAAATGGGGTTGCTTAAAGGAAGAATAGGACTATTGTTGAAGCCGCTAAAGCTATGATGTATGAACAAAACCTAGAAACTTCTTTTTGGGTCGAAGCCTCTAGGACTGCTGTCTACATCCACAATAGATGCCCTCATTCCCTTCTAGATAACAAAACCCTTGAAGAAGCATTCACTGGGATTAAACCTGACATAAGTCACTTGAGAATCTTTGGTTGTCTAGTTTACATTCATGTACCTAAAGAAAAGAGATCTAAGTTAGAACCCTCGGGCAGAAAGGGAATATTTGTAGGCTATAGTGAAACATCTAAAGCCTATAGGATCTACATACCTGGACAAAGATTAATTGAACTAAGCAGGGATGTTATCTTTGAGGAAGATGTTGCTTTCAAAAGATCCAAAAGCATTTGTGAGATAGAAGATCAAGAGCCTCCTCAAAATATGGAAGAGGATCATGCTCTTGAGATTTAGAGGGAGACTCATGAAGTGATGGAAAATGCAGATCAAAGTGAATCCATGGATCCTGCCATTGAACCTAGAAACACTAATGTGAGTCTGAAGAGACCACTTTGGGCAAGGAAGATGATTCAAGAAGCTGAAAAATTTGCAGCACCAAAAGGAACCTTCAGGGAAAGCAAAAGACCTCATAGATACTCCAGTTATGTTGCCTTGATGAGTGAGATCATCAAATCTGAACCTTCCAGTGTTGAAGAAGCCATCAAACTTCAAGTTTGGAAAGATGCTATGATAGAAGAGTACCAATCTATTATTAAGAATGGTGTTTGAGACATTGTACCCATGCCAAAAGTGAAATCAGTGGTTTCATCAAAATGACTTTTCAAAATCAAGCATGCTGCAGATGGTAGCATTGAAAAATACAAAGCACAATTTGTTGCCAGAGGTTTCTCTTAAAAGGAAGGGATTGATTATGAAGAAACATTTGCTCCAGTTGCTAGATATACTTTTGACAAGGCTGTAATTGCCATTGCTACATCTAAAGGATGGAAGATGCACCAGATAGATGTAAAGATTGCCTTCCTGAATGGAATAATAGAAGAAGTATACTTGTTGCAACTTGAAGGATTTGTTATACATGAAAATGGTTCACAAATGAAGGATTTGTTATACCTGAAGGATTTGTTATACATGAAAATGGTTCACAAATGAGAAGGCCTCGGCCTTTCATAGTTGTTCAATCACAATGAACGGGCCAAGATCAATTCAAGTTCAATCTATATAACCCTAATTAGGGTTTCCAGCTACAAACGTTTGATGCTGGCCAATTACAAAAAGACACCCTCTTCTAGGCCAATAAGAATATTATATTGCTTTTATTGACCAATCAGAAAAGAGGTTAGGTAGAGGCACTAGATGCCTTCCACATGTACTCTTGGCATAATATGATTGGACAATTTAGGACATGTGCAGCCGGAATTTTCTGATTTGTTGGGAATGGATAGACACCACATCAACATTCTTATCTTGTGATCTTTGTTTTAATTCCACTTCCATCTTCCAAATTTGGTTTGGAAATCTTCTCATTGAACCAACTTTTACATGAAATCTTGATGTCCTTTGATGCCTTGACCTTGATCTTTCATTTTCTCTTCAACTTCGAACATCATCTTGCTTGTCTTCTCGATGAACCACTTGCAACTTTTTGATGCATGAAGTCTTCATATTGTACTTTTCCGTAGTTCTTCCATGTTCAATCTCTTTGATCTTGCAAATGGTCACTTCTTACCCACTAGCATCTCCATCTTCCACTTCACCTAGGAAAACACAAGAAAGACAAGATTAAATCATTGTAATGATGAAACTGCCTTTCCAAATTACATGGTTTTAGCATGATACTTGGATGAAAGAAACATAAACACTCTTAATAGCAAATAAGCATTAACAATTTTTTAATTTCAGATTTCATTTCCTTTCAAATTTGATTTAACTTTGATTGATTTTCATTGGTGAATTTGTCTTCTTCGTGGTTCAGATCTGTGCTTGACAACTTTTGGATCTGCAATTGAAAAAAAATCGATTTGCACTTGAAAGCTTTCCTTTGAGTTGTGTTTGAAATGAAATGATGAGCCTCCTTATATAGGTGATTAGGTGAGGTGTTGCAACCTTTGAGGCAAGGTAGACTTGCCAATATTTTTTAAAAAATGCACTACTTAAAAACATCAACCATTAATAATTTGTTGGCTAACAGATTTTTCTTTTTAAAATATCTTCAAAATGACTCTTAAATGCTCAAAATCAGAAGACAAAACTGGGACCAACAGAATTGAGTCACTTGCAATAGTGATATGCAAGTGCTCTCTGGATTTTAATTTGAAGGTACAACTCCCTTCGTTTGATATGCAAAGAATAAAATTACTGATTATGCCTTTAACCAGAAGGCAAAGAAGGCACACTGACATTTGCCCATCAACATGGAATGAATGCAATTTCAGATTAAATAACTAAGAGAGAAATAAATGAATGACACAGACTATTTATTCAACCTTCCTACTACAGAGGAACAAGAGGAAAATTTGATATTTCATTTCAAATATGTGAATGAATAAAACTCATAGATTTTATAACAAACACATACACAATTAAATGGAACAGGACAACATTTAAAGATGACTGAGGTAACTCAAAGATTAACCTCAATCAGAAAAATACATTTAAACTCAAAGATCTAATATGTATTTCCTCATTCCTTTAAACACACAGCAAATGACTCAAAGATCATATTGCCCCTTGTTAATGTTTTGTTAACCAAAACATAAGAATGCAATAATCAGAAATGCAATAACAAATGAACAGATGGCACCATTATTTACCCTGGGAAAACCCTCCTACTCGAGGGAAAAACTAGCCACACCCAAAAGATAGATCCTTTATTTAGATCTCAAAAGAAATACAAGTATTCTTGCTTATGATTGAAGTCTCCAACTAGTCAATCAATAAGCCTCACTTTTCTCGTATCAAAAGGTCTCACAGTCTCACAGACTTCTAAATCAACTGGTTACAAACTAGAGAATCACATAGACTTCTCAATGATCCCACACACATATCGTAAACAAATAGATAATACAAAAATGAGTCTCAGCACATATACACTTAGTGTGATTATTCCAGAACTCACAGCACACTGAAATATATATAATATCTGCAGATACATTGAGACTCATGTATCCTCAGAGCAGGATAAGCACACAACTCAATACCGTAATATATTGAACACTCACACACTGAAAACATAACTCCGCAACACATGAATATAAAAGCTGATGTCGCTGCTAAAGACACAGAAGATAAAACAAAATTCCTGTCCAGAATAAGTCGCGACCATACCAAGAAAAACATGTCTGTTATGTGAATGCCAAATAATATATATCATCGGATGGAGAATGATCCCGATCACCTTTTGTAGAGACGCAAACTGACCAAAGATGAAAGGTTGCCCATAGTCACCAAGCGACGGACGTTACCAAGGACATCTGGCATCGCTATAATGAGACCGACAACCTCATAAGAAGGAATGTTGCCTTACGTTAATGAATAACTGCCTAGTCAACAAGTTTACGGTGCCATGTCACCATGTGAAAGACAACTCCAACCGAGCACGCTAAATGATAACGCTTGCACATTTAAGTCTAAGTGGTGATGCTCTCTCGCAGCTACTGCTTCCAACATTAACACCCCTGCACTAAAATTAGGCTTCCAATCTCTTGAAAGCTTTTTCCAATAAATAGCTTCTTTTTTGGGAGCCTTTAGTGTCCCGTAACTTTTCAGTTTTTATTATAACTGATTCTTGAAAAGATTTTGAATTAATCTCTTTTTATCTTTCATCTTCCTCCCGATAACTTTCTCTTTTGAGAGTTTCTCTTTATTATAATGTTGTCTTCAAAAGATTTCTAATAAAGCATTACAATTACATAATAAAGATGGAAGTATCAATTCAAAATTGACGGGCTAGGAGTGACGGTGGAAACATGAAACACACTTTGCTCTTTTTCAAAACCATAAGTTACCATTTTCTGCAACATTGACACATATATCCACAATCATCACATTTTCTGTTTGCACATTGGGGCTCATGGTACCAAGGTCGGGTTTTCTTTTGCGGGCACCAATGTTTGGTGTGTGAACCTTGACAGCACGCAATCATACATGATGTTGATTATGATCAGAGCTCCAACAGTGCACTCAAATTCATTTCCGTACTTTTGTAATAAGTCTTGTGTCTGACATATAAGTCTCCGACCATCAACTTCATCTATGTTACCATTGATATAGCCTTGGTATCATCGCGTTAACAAACTGACCATGGGCGCTCTCTGAAACCTATTGGGCCCCTGAGGATCAAGTTTCATATGTTCGATTCATGATTTTGCCTCGTGCATCCCTTCGAATGTTCTCTTAATTTCACCTGTCTCCAACTTTAGGATCCATATATCTCCAAACCCGCAGTTGGTGATTACAAGATTATAATCTTGTCATTGCAAATACAACAGCATTGGTTGTTACGGATAACTGCAGCCTCGTAGCACACCAAACGAATATCTTAACCAGAATAACCTTTGGCGTTCTCAACATGGACTGACATGTTTCAAGGTTCGGAAGAGGTACCAGAACATGTTTCTCGAGTCTTCAGATTATGATAGCATCTAACTCCCATGGCAGATTTGTGGCTTGCAGAACTATGGTCAAAATGAGTGGTTCACCTGTGAGCACTTGGATTCACCTTCCTTGACAACGAGGTGTGATGTAGTTTGTAAGCTTCGATTCAAGCCAACAATATATACTGTGTCACCTCTATTTTGATTTGTCGATTCAACATAATGTTGATGTAATCTTTGGTATCATCTACATATTCTTAATCAAACTCTGATAGGAATTGCACTATACGGGATCCAGCTCCAAGCAAGGATAACACGTCTCCCTTGAATTCATAAAAAAATCAATCCTTCAAGTTGATATGAATGCAGATTATCTCTAGTAAGAAACTTGGGAGTATGGTCATAGGGACTAGCTGCATACTTGTAATGTCCTCATTCTTAAAATAGAATTTAATAATGGAAAAATAAAATTAATAAATAATATAATAATTATAGATAATAATATATTATTTATTTGAAAATAATTAATAATGTTAATAATAAAAATCATAATATATTTACATACACCCACGAATATACTAAGGACACTGTTGTATTGATGTCTATGAAGACAAGTACATTAAGAAATGATACTGGAAACCAATCAGTATACAAGGAATCAGTAATGGAAACAATTACAATGAACTCCTAAGTATTATTTGGCAACCAAAACAGAGGCTCACAAGTAAGAGATGTTAAAATATCAATGGAGATTAATAATGAGCTAACTCAGCGATATGTGAAAGATGCGATTAGATAAGATTAACAAATACCGAAAGTCGTTACCTTCAAAGAAGATTAATTATCAATTATAGGTTGCCATCGGTCACCAATTAGAGCAAGAGTGCAATTGAGGCAAGAGAATCGATCTGCCTTATTATGAAGAGGTGTGATGGTAACGAAAGATGTGTCCCTTCACCATCAATAGATGCAACCTCTCAACCTTGCAAGTTATATTAAAGATATATAAGGGAAATCGAACTCACTCCCTAGAGACACGCAGTGGGCAGAGGATAGGAAGGAATCATATAAAAATGGGAATCGTAATATACAACAGTGAATAAATTGGAAGGAGAGAATAAAGGAATGGATACTCTATAAAAATAAATTATTTACTATGCTGAGTGACAGCAAATAATGGTATTATATATAGATGTATAAATATATACATATTTGTATATCTACATATATATATATTTATATGTATATTAATAATAATAAATCTGACAAAAGTTTAAATATTATAATATATATATATATATATATATATATAAAGTATAATCAGATATCTATGTATATAATAGTGAGGTCATATATATATATATTGATAACAGTATAATCGAATATATATATATATATATATATATATATATATATATATATAAAGTATAATCAGATATCTATGTATATAATAGTGAGGTCATATATATATATATGAATAACAGTGAAATCAGATTAAGTTATGTTATGTATAAAATATATATAATAGAAATATATATATTGATTATCAAGGAGATGGAAGGGGTCAGTCTATATTATGTAACTGGTATTGTAAGGAAGATATCAGAGGGAGTATAAAGATTATATAGAATATGTTGAGACTCTTAAAGGGGACATAAGAAAGAATAAGCTCGTGACCATGGAAAATAGTGTCTTACAGAATATTATATTCTGTAACTGAATTCTATATAGAATGATGACATCAGAATTATATATATATATATATAGTATAAAGATATATATATATATAATAGAGTTTAATCATAAATGTATTAACATATATATTAATATTATAATATATATAGTATTTATATATGAATCAGAAATATATGTAGATTAAGATATATACTGTTGTATATATAAATAATAATCAGAAACATAAGGGCCAACATATAGACCATTTGTATATGTATATTGTTAAGATTCTAATATATATATATATATATGGTTAAATTAATACCACTAATATTATGGAGGAGGTATTAATCTATATTTGGTAAGGAATTAAGATAATCAGATATCCCAAACATAATATAAATTGATTTCGAATACTACTCAAGACACGAGAATGGAAGGCAGAGGCCACCAAAGAGGGGCAGTCTAAATCCAATAGGATAGCTCCCAAGATAGGGTGGGGACCAGCCCTTCTTTAACCTTGAGAGCTTGAGCTCGAGACAGGTTAAAGGCTGAGTCTGTAAACTTTGAGGGAGTCTATTAATGGTCTCTAAGCGCTTTGGTTTGCCTCCAATGTCTTCTCCCTTCTCAAGACAGGAAGTAATAATATGATCAGATTTGTAATATGGATTGGAAATAGCCAAAACTCTTAATTCATTATTTATTCTTTATTTTTACTCCAAATATTAATGTTAAATTATTTGGGGACATTACAATACTTGAATGGATGGTTATGCTACATCCCAAATCCTCATTGAACTATTTATCTCTCAGAATTGTTATTTCCTTCAATGCTGACTAGCCTCAAGGATGCATTTAGTACATATTACACAAACACCAAGAATGTTGCTTATTTGATTTCATCTGCTAATAAATTTCAAATGAATTTCAAAATGCTAATGCCATAGAGCCACGTCGGGGATCGACAACAATTTGGGAACCATGCATTTGGACATAGTCATCTGCAGTGTACCTTGCATCAAAACAATTTAGTGGATTATCAACTGGTCCACTCCCCAAATTAGGAAGTGGCTCTGCAATTGTCACTAGTGTTTTTTCTATAAATAGTGTTCACAACACCCTTCACATCCTATATGCGAGCTTTATCGAAAACAGGTGCTTCTATAATATCAAACCAGTTTGGGTCCCGAACAGTAGAGAAAACACTTGGCCTATTGTTTAACGGTCGGCCTTAAATCCATATTCGAAGCAGAGTCTTATATTGAGCAAGACTAATTGTCTCGAACCTACATTCTTTGAATGTGCTTGGTATGTATGTCATACTTTATTCTGATCTGTCCATCATATGGCTATGAGCGGTGATTTTTGTATCTATCATTAAAATGGCATTTGATTCTTCTGTACTCTGTTTGCATGAAGACAAGCTCTAGATGATTCAGTAATTGATTGTACCAATGTACTTTCAATTTCACTTTCATTGACTCCAGAGGCGGAACAGAAATTTGGTCCATGACTTTGTCACTTCATCATTCAAAGCCCTTCTTATGTGCATTATCTACAGACTACATTATCAAACAAATGAAAGTTCTGAAATTGGTGTCAGTATGACAAAATCCTCTGTGCTAAGAGAAAATGCTGAAGTTATCTGGAGAGTTGCAGTAGTGCTGTGTAATCACATGGAGAACCCGATCATAGTGATTTAGCTGCCTTCAAAACATTTTGTCAGACCAATCATCGTCTTGTCGGGAAGTTGGCATAAACTTGGAACTTTTAACCCTTGAATCTTCGAACTCTTTAACTTTCCAACCAATGAACTTTGAACTGCTTGAACCCGTTGAACCATTTGATCCTTTTGAACCCATTTTGAGCAGAACCCAGAAACCATTTTTGCATAGGATGCACCAAATTCAAATTTTAATCCTATTTGTATGTGGCCACCTCAAAAATTAAAGCATTAAAATCTCTCAACTCACAGGGAGTTTACCATGAAAAATGAGGCAACAATGAGGCAAGGATGAGGTATGTAGAATAATTTTGCATCAGCATTATGGGATTTTAATTAATTACATGACCTGGCAGGTAGGAGTCCATGATGGTGCTCAACAATTTAAAAATGGGTTAGACCAAGCATGGCCAACATAATTAAATGCAAATAATTAATGCTTTCGCCCAATGCATTTAATTATTCATTTCATCACTAAATATGTCCTCGTGTAGGTTTCAAATGATCTTCAAAAGGTTGGAATTGCATTTGTTATGCGTTATGCGGTTGATTTTGTGTTTGTGCGCCAAAACAATGGAGCCAGACAGAGGGCAGATTTCCAACCTCTCTTGGGCTCGTAGCCCCACGGAGTTAGGATTTCCACCCTCTCTTGGGCCCCTGGCCTAAGACAAGTTTGACTTTGCGTCTGACACCTTGCAATTTCCTTCAAGTTTCCATGTCTTTGCCACTTATTTATCCAGATTTTAATTCAAAACTCAGGATTTCCAATTCAATTTCTTCATTCCAACTCCATGAGCATGTTCAGATTTGTCCTCAACACTTGACTTTTGACTTCATCTTTATTTTCATCAACATTGTATTGAAAACAAGTCAAAGTCTTCATATCTCAATCTGATTTGGCTCTGACTTGTCCTAACAAGTGAGTGATTTAAGATGAAAGCCGGAGCATGGAGCCCCACGGAGGTCAGATTTCCACCCTCTCTTGGGCTCGAGGGCCCCACAAAGGTCGGATTTCCACCCTCTCTTGGGCTCGGCCCAAGTTCAGTCCATTAAAAATATGCTAAATGCCGGCTTAAACTTCCAAGTATCTAATTGACTTCTCCTCCATTTCAATCAACTTTTCATTAGCAACCAATTCATTTTCCATAATTTCACCATTAGCAAGAAATTGATCTCCGATTTATTTCACCTTCAGCAGCTTGTTTGACCTTCAACTCTTAGAACTCACCTTTCAAATGCCAATTTTCTTCCATACACCTTGATTTAATCACCATGTTTGAGCAGACGGGGAGTGATATGTTTCATGTCTCATTAAGCAAGGGCTGAAATCAGGGGGTGTTTGGGGACGAGGAGCCCCATGAAGGTTGGGTTTCCACCCTCTCTTGGGCTCGAGGAGCCCCATGAAGGTCGGATTTCCGACCTGACTTGGGCTCACTCCAAGGGTGAAAATTTTTCTAACTATAAACTTGCTACTTGGAGGGTGGAATTATATATATAAAATATAACATTTTAAGTATAAGTGGCATTATTCATATACTGTCAGGATATTTGAGAGTGGTGTCGGATTCATAGGAGTTATAATGGAGATTTTAGATTATGGGAGATTCTAAAAAAATTTTGGACTCAGCTAAATTTCAGGAATCAACACGCCTCTATTAATGTTTCTCTTCCACAACTTTTCTCGACTTCACAAAATAAAATTGATACTGGAACAAGGATTTTCCAAGGATTCTTATTCATTTCATCTCAAATTTCTTGACTTTAATTCCACATCCTTGTCTAGCTTGGCCCATCTCTCACTCATATCCTTGACTGACTTGACTACCTACCGAGCCAAAGTTGCTCAAACTCATCTCTTAGACTCGGAGACATGGAAATTGCCACAAAACTAAGATTACTAGGGACAACTACCTGCCAAGCGAAAAGAGGGGGTCTCCATTTGCAATGGGGTGATGGTGTGAAAACCTCACAACATTGAGATATATATTTAATGTGTCATATTGGGAAAATATTTGCTATTGCCAAAACTTAGTGTTAATTGGGAAAGCTTAGTACCAAAAAGATAATGTTGGATCATGGCTTTGTAAGCTCATGGTTTATGTTATACCACATGGTGGTTTTGTGTAAGTTTGTTTGTATGAAATTAAGCACATAAGTAGTTGTTAAGGTTATTTTGTGTAACCTTTTACTTGTTGGCTCAGATTAGATTGAGCATCTCTTGTATGATGCATATTTGAATAGAGGAAGCATGGAGATGTTTTTCATTTTCTTTTTCACATGGATGAATGAAGCTAGGGTGCTTGATACTTCAAACACCTTGCATGGGGACTTTGCAAGTGTATTGTAATCTTGTTATTGAAATAATACATTGAGTTGTGTGAGTGCTTTTGGACGCTGGTTTTTTCCCATGAGAGGATTTTCTTATGGTACATTTTGTATCATCTTGTGGTATGTTTTCTACTGTTTTATGTTGTGGATTCTAAATACTTGTTTTTCATATTTTTCTCTCGTAAGAGTTGTGTGGAAACATATATTATTGCTGCAAATTTCTTTTTGATCAGAAAGCTTGAAAAATTAAAATATGTTAAATCTAAAAAAATGGTGAAATCATAAAACTAAAATTAAAATTAAAATATAGTTCAATTTGCAAATGTGACTTCATCTAGTATATATTATCATTCTATTCATTCAACTTAACGATTATGCTCAATTGCCATTCTTCTCTACATAGCACTCTCTGCAAACAATCTTTTTCAGCAAACAGCAAACAAATTCAGATTGATCGCATTTTGACTTCCAGCCAACAAAGATTATCGGCCAGCAAAGAGATTAACTTCTTGAGTCTTGAATCTTATGCCAGATTTTGTTGAAGCATGATGTCATATGATGGCTACAATTTCATCATCTGTAATTTTGATTTTCATGCAATTACAAACAGTTCTTAAATATGTTTTATTCAAATATGTGAAGTTTGTAATCTGGCTTATGAGGGTCTTTGATGCATAAATTTTCAATAATATAAATTATGGTATTATACTAAGTTGCAGATCCAGGTTTGGGTTTGAGATCGTTTTTTTTTTTGTGTGGGTTTGGGTTTGTTTTGGGTTCGTCCGTACAAAAACATATGCAAAAAAAACTATATATATATATATATGCAGTAGCAAGTAAGTTCATAATACACCACTATGCTAATAGTAAAGAAACAAAAATCTTGCCTAGTGTTAAAGCTATCCAACTGGTATTGATCTTGAAAGTGGTCCAGATGAAGCACACACAACCAGTATTTATTATTTAACCAATTGCATCCCGCAATAGGGTATACAAAATAATCTCTAAACTCATAGCTGGCAAAAGCAAGCACATGGACCAGTACCAACCAATTGCATGATGCAGTAGAGTCTACAATGTATTCTCAAAACTCATAACCAGCAAACTTAAGCCAATAGACAAATATTTTTCCCATAATGAATCAGATTTTGTCCCAGCCAAACTAATTACAATAAATTTTTTTTTTTATAGCTGTCCAGGAGATTGTCCACTCTCAAATATCATCAACCAAGAACTCTCATACTATTAGAAAATTTTGAGCAATCTTGATTGACACACTGGATCCTCGTTACCTGAATGATAATTACAGCATGGATAGACACACGAACAAACTGATCCTCATGATATAATTACAAACTGGCCCATGTTTTACTGCCAGAAACAGCCACGTACAAGGTGATCCCCTATTCAAATACATGTTCATTAATGTGGGCAATGTTTTTAACAAGATGATGGAAGAGGTCAGACTCAATGGAGTAACATACAGAGAAACAAATTGCTTGGGGCTAGAAAATGTCTGTTTTCCAATTTGTTGACAACAGTTTCTTATCTCTGCACTGATGATCAAAGAATTCACAATTTAAAGAAATTGTTGGACAAATATTAGTTAAAAAAGTAAAAAAAAATATAAAAAATTGCTCAAATACTTCCAGGTTCCTGCTGCAGGCGAGCAAATTCTCTCCAACTACTTCCTGGTTTCAGCAGGCCAAACCCACAGGCTGTGGGCCGGACACTGTCCGAACCCACAGAATATTGCATCCGGACCCATATTCTGGGCAAACCAGGTCAGGACCCGAGCATTACCAGGAAGAACCCAGTACCTTAGGTATTATATATTTGATTTTAAGTCTATGATGTTTCATTAGGGTCTTAAGTTCCAAATTTCAACCTTCAAGTCTGATGTTTTCAGTTATAGTACACCCGAAATTTGAGAATCTGTACTGTGTGCACCCTCTTTCATTGATATCCCGTGCTCTCACACACCTTGTAAACCCTGCACCCTTGCACCTGTGTCCCTGAGTTGTGGGGTTCCCACATGGTGTTGTTTTCCAACCATGGATATCCATACAAGTTTACAACCTTGGTTTTTACATGATAGATAGAGAGAAGGTAAACATGGTTGTCTGAAAGTTAGAATATGCTTTATCTAGGATTATCATCTGAATATAGGTCCCCGTCCAAGGATGGGTATTCAATTTTCAAGTGCACATAAATTGTATTATTCATTAATTCTATCAAATTCTTGATATTCAATGCTAAATTGCTAAGTCTAGAATCTAGACCATCCTTGTGTTCTTTGTGTATAAAAATTCTATACACTGACTGTCCATTTCTTTTTGCAGAGAAAATATTCGTTTGTGTGTGATTGGAGACTTGGCTGTTCTAACAAAGTCCTTACAGACATCAATTGTAGAAGCAGAAGAGATGACAAAGCACAATTCTCGTTTAAATCTTGTTATTGCTCTAAGTTACAGTGGTCGAAATGACATAGTACAAGCCTGTCGGCGACTTGCTGGACAAGTAGAGGATGGCAATCTCAAGGCCACTGATATTACAGAATCACTGTTTGAGAAAGAATTGGAAACAAGGTGCGTGGGAGATTTTGGGAGTCCCGATTTGCTAATCCGTACAAGTGGTGAACAGAGGCTCAGTAATTTCTTACTATGGCAGTTGGCATATACTGAACTCTATTTTGATAATTCTTTCTGGCCTGAATTTGGAGAAGCTCAATATGCTGAAGCTTTACACTCTTTTCAACATCGACATAGACGATTTGGGAAGCGTGTTTGTAACAAAACAAATGGCACCATTAATTTCTAATATATTATGCAATCGTAGGTTTGTATAATTTGATTTCATTCTTTGCTGTTGGAATGAGCAGTATTATTTGAATGCCATATGAAATTTTCAATCCTTTTTGTGCATTCAACAAGGTGTTAACAAACATTCAAAGTTTCAAAGTATCCCTCATCTGTGTCAATCACAATTTTCTGCACTAACATTTCCTACAGAATGTCATTGTGCACTGATTTTACATTTTTATTAGCTTTTGAGGAAGGAATATTTGCTATGTTCCACCAAGTTCCACTACATGGGGATGTGTTTTGGGGTGGGATTTTTTGAGGCCATTTTAGGGACAGTTATATATATATATATATTAAAAATATAAGGAATTTTCAAATATTCATATGATAACATTAATAAAGCATATTAGGATCACAGAATTCATTCATCAAAGAACCCTCATGCAAAATACTGAACAGAGCAACATTTGGTGGAGGTGGGCAACTGTGAATCACAGTGATCATAATGCACACTCTCTTGTGGAACATAAGGGGTATAGGTGGCCTTGAAAAACCACTGTACTCAAAATAACAAAAAGAGACAAATGCCATCATCGTGAATCTTTTATAGGAAACTTCTAGACCAGATATCAATCTGAATTGCTGGTCTCGATGGAATCTAAGTCAGTCTCCTGAAACAGTATTGTTTTCAACTTAGTGATTGGATGCTCTTTATTCTTTTGTAGCAAGAAGTTGGAATTGTGAATGTCTGTGTCAAGCCAAATATCCAAAACAGGATCCAAGAAATTATCTACCTCTCCCTAGCATTTTGGGTTAGTAATTTCAAAGCAGGCTTCATGTAAAAATCTATCTCCCTCTTGCAAGCTAGCCATTAAGTAGTTTGAATTCGGGCCCTTATTATCAGGACAAGGTCTCCCAAGGAAACGTAGTCCTCCCCATAATGTCAAAAACAAGGACCAGAGGTCCAAAATGAAGAGGAGAAGCCAAAATTTGATGTAGTACAAGCAGAATTAGGCATAGGAGCCTAGGAACACTAAAGTGAGGCCTAGGTGAGAAAGAAATTGTATGCATATACAAATTACCACACTACTTTCATACCCTTTTTTAGCAAAAGTATGAATTGACATTCATACTTCCAGTAAAGTAGAACGTATCAATGAAAAACTTTCATCAACGTATTGAAGAGACAAGGAACACCAAGCCCCTTAGTGACAAGTAGGACCTTTTCAATCTAATAACAAGAAAAAAAGAGAAACATGCGAGTAGAAAGAGAGAGAAACACATGACTTTTCTCACCTAGTGGGTCTAAGATTACTATGAGTCATGTAGAAAGATCAGTGCAAAGGATAACTAGATAAAGCATTGTTCATGAGGAAATCCACCAAAAGAAGAGTACATAGAAAAAGACACAATTTGTTAAGTAATTTGAAAAAAATGGATTGCAAAAATTGATTGTGGTGTATGCATAAAGTGTAAAAATGAGTGGAGTGTATGCTCCCACATTAAAGCAACTACGTACCCCTTACCATGAGAAATAGGTTTAAGGTAGCATTTATGCAGCCAAAAGACAAGTACGTTGCCACTATGATATGTCCCAAGGAAAGGACAAAATCAAGGGCATAGAGAACATCACAAATAGAGAACTTGGGTGAATACATGCATTTGATAACTTGTGCATATCAAGTATGATTTCCATGAATTGACCTCATCTGCCAAAGGTAGTGGAATTATGAGCACAATAGAAGAAGAGGGATAATGAATAGTTTTTTTGGGTCAACATGGTAGAGACCAAAAAGAGATAGATCTCGATGCTTTGCATCATTCCCAAGTAAACAACAAAGAAACATATTTATGAAAAAATCACATGTACGACATAACATATATACGACATATAGAGGAATTGAGAACAAATAAAAGAATGTCTTGATAGATCTCGTCTCTTCATTACCTTGCTCCAAGGAGAAACAAAGGTCATCAAAAGAGCTTAACATAACACAAAGACAAATCAAGTATCACATCATGGGGAAAGCACATTATGTAGAAGCAATCACATAATAGAGTCTATTGCACAAGCAAAGTGAATCAAGCATATCATTTGCCTCCCAATTTTACTTGACATCATTTAGGAATGGTGGACAAGACATAAGAGGAGGAACAAGTATGATAGATGGAGCTACTATGAGTTCCATACAAGGACCATGCTCAAATGATGAGTCACTTTGTTTGTTACTAGGAGATAGGATTAATGCTTTTAAAAATCTTGAAGAAAGATTGTGATTAATTTCAATAACCTCATACATACCATCAAAATCATTACAATCAACATTATTTGCATCAATATCTTTATCATCCATATCATCATCTAGATTAATCACAATAGGATCTCTAATGCGAAAAGAACAATTGTTTTGCTTAGATAATTTTATCTTTTTGAGATTTTCCTCCTCCCTTAGGCTCGTCAAAGGTTGTTCAAATGGGATCAAAGCATTTTTGGATGTCTTCGGTGAGGAAATATTTTGTGAAGCAATTTCATAGGCCTTGGCACAATGACATTGACGTCGGCCTTTAGCACTATGATTTCTCTTTCTTTGTAAGGAATTTGCAAAGGTTTTGGATAAATCAACATCAACTCTTTTTCATCCTTTGTAGGAGGAAGGGAAGGAACCTTAGTAGGTTCAGAGATGGAAGATGTTTGACATTTGTAAGGTATAGGTGGGACTGAAGCATATATAGGGGGAATGGGAGGTGTAGGAAGGAGTCCGGATCCAAGATGAGGAGGTGTAATATTCTCAAGTTTGCTCAATTTTGATATCATTTTATGTTTGAAGTTTTGATAGGATAGGAAAAGAATGTCTTGTTTGGGTTTTAATGGTTGAGTTGTTTGAGGCCAAAATAAGTCAAGGGTGAAGTTTCCACAACTCACTAATGGCGTACAAATACTATGATTGATCGTGAAAATTTCTCTGTTATGAGAGAACTTTAAACATGTATGGATGATAGAAGGTGATGAGAGCCAATTATGTCTAATTTTATACTATCTTTTACTCCATTTCATGTACCATCATATTCACTTCCATATTCTCTTTCCGTTCCATTTCATTCCATTTTACTATTTTATGTTGCATATGATTAAATATCAATAAGTAGTATTTAATATAGTTTTGAGATTAAAATATGGGAATTAACTTTTGATTGTTTTTACTGATCAACATTATTTTATGTCATGGTATATATAGCTTGCAACATGCTGATTTGTGGGTGCGAATCTTCCTGTAGCCTATTTTACGGGAACTTCCTGTCGCATTTTGGACAAGAACTGTTGTACGTGACTGGTTGACTAGCAAATCATATCTATTGACTATTTTTCCATTGCCACATTATCTTGGCGCCATGACTACATTTACTAATGCGCTCTTATGTGGCATCAAATTCATTTATATGGTTATATATATTGGATTGGGCATTTCACATGTTGTTAGTTACCCAAATATTCACCATTGCTAAATGAAGATTCTTCGAGTTGTGCATGGTCCTCCTTACCAATCATTTAATTATGCCGCCTCATAAAAATTGAGTTCAAATAAGGAGATCCTATATTCGATGGCCAACAGATAAGGTTTCACAGAGGAGACTCGTGGTTAAAATATTGTCCACATGTAAAACGTAAGAGAGAGTTTTAAACTTCTCGTCTTCTATTTCCAACTGCTATTATAACAGAGTCCATTGCCAGCGAATAAGGATGAATAAGACATTCTTCTATTGAGATGACAAAACCAAATTTGCCTATTCTTTGCAAGCAACAAATTTCTGTTATATAATTGTTACATAATACCTATTCTTTGTATGGAGTACATTATCAAAATGGTTATAGAATTATTAGAGCTGCGTCTATATAAGTAGCGTAATATATATATATATATTTCTCATAGGAGACTATTGTGTGCAGATTTTGACTGTATTGTTTTGTGATAAATAAAAATATAATTTGTTCATGATCGAAGTAGTGTAGAAGATGTCTATTTTCTATTCACCTCGCAGACCTGGAGGAAGGGCCCACTTTCAGAATGCTTGGTGAAGTTCTTATTATGTTTGTAATGTTTTATTATGTTTGCAACGTTTTAATTATTGTGTTAATATGCAAATACTAGTTTGATATTATTGTTAGTGAGATTCAAATTATAGTCTAATTATTTGTGAGAGTGGAGGTTTGGTATTGTTTCATTGCATGGACCATCATTAATTATTAATGTATTATCTATTCAATGTTCAAAGATCTCTGAAGTACATGCAATGTTTGATATTTCTTAGTTTTAATTTATAGATTAGTTTGAGATCATTAATAGTAGTAAATCAACTCTAGTTTGTTTCCACAGTTAATTAGAGTAGAATAAATTCTGTTGCCAAGAAGTGACAGTCCCTGTCGCCAAGAAGTGACAATTCCTGTCACCAAAATTGCTTTGGTTTGTTGTAGGTTTATTTCCGCGTGTTCTAGTTGCATTCATAATCCCTCAACTCATAACTAACACCCCTTGATTTCATAAGTTTACACTCCTAGATTGACACGAATAGACCAAGCTGAAATTCATTATAAAATATTAATCTTTCTTACTATTTGCCCCAGTATTGGCCTATCAAAAGGAATAGTTTTCATGGAAGTAAGCCAAGGATTTCCTAGTCTCACTTAAAATTAATCAGAGGCAAGAATAACAACAAAGGTCACATCTAAATACTGGGTACCAAATTCAACGAGAAGGGTGATAGAACCTATGGTAGGACAAGTAATACCATCATGCAACTTAATCATCACATTGGATTTATCTTATATATCTTGATGAAATTATCTTGTAAAGATATGTTCTTCAGTAATAACATTCACTATACATATCGGATCAATGGGCACTCCTTAGGAGAGATTTCCTTTAATCTTCATAGTAATGTATAAAGGTAGTAATGTATAAAGGTCCATTAGGTGCCTTAATAGTTTCCTTGGAATCAAAAGTAATACAAGGTTAATGCTTAAGTTTTGGTTTAGTTTTAGGTTTCTCAATAAGGTTAATAATATTATTGGCTTTGCCACACATATTATCAATGGATATGTTCGTAAGGTTGTTAGACTCAATAATATTCCTAGAATGGAAGGTAAAGGATTGGTGTAGATTTATAAATTCTAGTTAGGAGTTGCTACAAATTGTTTCCTTTATTATTGACACCCTCCACAATTATTGTATTGGAATTAATGAGGTCTTAGATAAGATGTTTCAAACTAAAGCACTTTTCAGTATCATGACTGGTTTGACATTAGTATTGGAAAAAAGGTTTTGGGATCATAAGAAGTGTACAATGGTTTTGAAGGATTGATAGGTTTGGTGAGAGGATGTTTCCAAAATTTAGCATTATTAAAATTAAGCATAATATTATGTAAATACTTATAAAGTGGAGTAAAATTACACGGAGGTTTAAAGATCGATGATAATGGAGGCACACTTAATGTTGCAACTACCACTTGTGTATCAACATGATTTGAATAATTGTTATTAATATTGAGACATCCTTTATTTGGCTTTTGGAACTTTTGGAACAATTGTTGAGAAACATCATTTTTATCAATCAAATCCATTGATGTGGATGATTCAAATTGGCTCACCTAAAGTTGATAATTATGAAGCGCAACACACAATCGCATAAAGGATGTAAATTCAACAAACAATAATTTATCTTTAATGCCTTTATGCAAATTGGAAATGAAAATTCTTTGATCATCACCATTAGGCATATGGTTGTCAATTTGAGCATGCAAATTTTTATATCTACCAATAAAATCAATCACTTTTTCTTGAACCCCTTGTTTTCAATGAATCAAATCAATCAAAGTAATTCATGAACAAATATTATTTTTAAATTGTTGTATAAATGTATTAGCCAATTTTTAAAAAGAGAAAATAGAACAAGGAGGTAAAAAACAATACCATTGCAACACCTTATCAATAAATGTTCTTGCAAACAAATTAGCCATGAGTCTATGATCATTTGAGAAGTCACTACACATGGTTTTTTTTATTTTTTTTTATTTTTAACATTAGTCAAGGGATCATCGTTTCCATTATATGTCTCCAATTGAGGAATTTCATGTATTGAAGGATAATATTATATATAATATCTTGGGAAAGTGGGCTAGCTATATCACTACTTATAATGTTGAATTTGAACTGAGTTATTGAAGCCAATTGTTGTTGCAAGGATGAGATGCTTTGAGATAAGTTATTGATGGTGGCTTTGGTGGATAAAATGGTATTGGACATGTTTGATTATGAAGGAGGTGAAATATTATGGTAAATGAATGGATCATTGTAGTAGGTAATCAAAATATTATGGTAATTGGGTAAAGGAGATGGTTGGGAAATACATGGAAGACTAATGGAAGGAGGTATATACAAATTTTGATTGATAAAGATTCCTCAAAGAATGACATATGTAGGATTGATTTTTGTGTGTAGATGTAGCCATTATAGGTGCTGTATAAGTAGGCACATTAGGAAATGATCTTGATATAGGAATGGAATTGCCAACATGATGGGTAGGATTAGAGATGTTAAGAGCTTCGACACAACGAGAGTGATTCAAAACATTGAGAAAATAAATTGTATACATTTTGATCCAGAAGAAATACATTTGATACATTCATGGATTGTGGAAGAATTATATCAAGAATGATATTATTGTTAATGATATGAGAAATGTCACACATGTATACACCATGTTCATCACTTTGAATCATTCTCCTAAATCCTTCAATCAAGGGGATTTCTTCACTATTCAATTATTCTTGACCCATCCATTATTCAAGATTTTCCAAGTCATTGAAATCTTTCCCAATTGGCTGGGAGATACTTGCTTCAAGGAATCATCCTCATCATGAGATTTATGGGAAGAATGGTTCTTTCCATGTTAGATATTTCATGTGTAAGCTTAGAGGTTTCACCTAATTTTTCATGAAAAAATCTAGTTGACTCGGGCTCTACATTAGTATTTAAACGTATGAAATCCATAAGCCTATATATTCTTCTCATGGGGATATTATATGTAGGAATCAAGGTCATAAAACTCATACATAGATCTAGATATGAAAGACATGTCCAAGCAATGAAAAATCTTGATAAATTGGTCATTTAAACATTGCATATAATTGTAATTTGAATTGATTAAGATCTATAAGTGCTTGAAATATAACCACTTAAATGATAAGATTAATAATTAATTACAAATATGATTTATTATGTGCATACAAATGAGATCTAGACATCTAGTCAAAATCAAGCAAGATGCAAGATGCATTGGGTTCACCAAAACGTAAGATGGTGAAATAGGGTTCACTAATCTATGCTTGAAAACTAGGAATCTTAGGCCCATTTCAATTTTATATTGGCAGGGGAATGAAGGGGAAGGATTCAATGGTCCTTCGTGGGAAGTTGAGAATGATTGCAATTGTGAATGTAAAAGCTAGGGTATAAAATATGGTAAAATGATAGTTTTTTAGCATATACAACAGTACAAAGATTATATATACAAACTTTAGTAGTAGATCTAAAGATTATGGATAGAGAGGAACTTGTTTTTGAAATCTTAGCAAAAATATAAAGGATGAAGGTGAGCAAGATAACCTTGTCCTAGATGACATCAGGAGGGGTAGCCTTGTCCTGACTTTTTTGGATTTGTAAAAAAGGGTTTTGTAGGTCTTCTAATGCTCAATCTAAATATAGATTTGTGTCTCTTTAGCCTACCACTTGTACACAAGAAGTAATTCATTGGGTTAATAAGGGTTTTCCTAGGTCAAACTTCAATTTAGAAATTAACCTTTAAATTAAATAATTTGAAATGGAAATTAAAGTGTGTTGTTGATATGTAGTGGAGGTTGGATCTAAGAATTGAATTCTTGTACCTTCATAGGTTTCCTTTGTGTCAAAATCCTCACGAAGATGTTGATTTTGACTTGTAGGGTTGAATTTATGGAGAATTGATCATGGATGTCATCATGAATACTATATATTTAAAATTCACTCATTGTCTTCAATGCTTTGAAGGATGCTTGACCACTTTCTCTTGGAATGCTTGAGATCTTGAGTACTTGATTGAATTCATGTGTGAGGATGTTCAATCAGGGGGTCAATATTTCTTTTATACCTCTCCCTAGCATTTTGGGTTTGTAAATTTAGAGCAAGCTAACACGAGAAAAGTTTTCCCTCTCCCACAAGATAACCATTGAGTCATTTGAATTTGGACCCCAATTATTGTGACAAGCTCGCCTCAAGAAACTCTATCTGGGACAATGTCTCCCTAGGAAATATAGTCCTCCCAAGAATGTTAGTGACAAGGACCATAGGTCTAGAATGTGAGGATAAGCCAATATTTGACCTAGTGCAAGTAGAATCAAGTATGATCAGGCATAGGATGCCAAGAACCTTAAAGTGAGGCCTAGGTGAGCAAGAAATTGTACATGCAAATATAATTTATGATGTTAGAGTATGTATACACACATGCATTGAACTGTACGACTTTCATGTTCAAATGTATTACTGAGATCATAATTATATCTATTTGTCATTCCAATTTTATTAGTTCTTTATGTAAACATATTTGAAACATAGAAATAAACATATATGTATGTGTTAAACATGCACATATATGTTTTTTAATAAACATAAACACAAACACAAACACAAAAAATGCAAATGCAAACATAAACGTAAATGTAAACCTAAACACAAACTTAAATGTAAACGTAAATGTAAATGTAAAGTTAAACATAAATGTAAACATAAAGGGTGGCTGCAAGAAGTTGGGTCCCACTTTTGGCCAAAAAGTGGAAGTGTTTTCTCTGTTTTTCAAAATTTCTGTCAATTGATGTCCAAATTTGAAGCACTTAAAGATTGAATCTTGAAAAACTTCAGTAATATAAAATTTAGTGCTTGGAATCTAGTTTTCAAATATGTAATTTATTTCAATACCCACATGGTATAAATTGAATTTTAGTATGCATGTCTAAAAACCATTTTTTCAAAATGCCTATTTCAGGACCACACCTCACGTGTGTACAGACACCCTTTTTTGAAGTAAATGAATGTATTTTTGGGAATCCTTTTGGAAAAAGGTACCTAAAACACTGAAGATTGATCAGAATATTTTATCTTATTTTTTTACTTAATATTTATTTATTTATTAATTTTTAATTGACTATAAAGTATATTTTTGAAACCTCTGGTGTACGGACACCATAATTTGATGATAGCTTCACTTTTTTTCAAATTTATTTTTAAATTGAAAAGAATTCTATGTAGTTTGATCACATATAACTCATTTTTCAAAAAACAAAAAATTAAAAAAGTTATTAAAGTTTTAGTTAACCTTGGTATTTCAAGTTTAGGTACCATGTTGGCTTAATAAATATTAAAATTCATTATATCACTATAAAATTTATATTTTTATAATCTGCACAATAAGAGATAAAATGGGTTTTCATTTTATCGAAAAATTCATTCGGGAAGTTGTCCTAAAAATTATGGCTAGGCAAAAATTTTACTCTGTAATGCCTTAGCCATTTTTTTGCAGGGTCAAGCACAGGCTTGGTGGGACCAAGCCTATCCCGAACCAAAATCCAAGCCAAGAGATAAGGTTCCTGCTCATAGATTTACAAATCGGGCGCCTGTTTTTTAAATTCAAAAAACGGGCACCCATTTTGTAAATCTAAAAACAAGCGCCTATTTTTTGAAACTAAAAACGGGTGCCTATTTCTTAAAGAGCCGTTGCAATAAAAAAAACCAGATTGTGGGCCTGATCTAATGATTGATGACTTTTCATTTTGTTTTCTATCGATTCGCAGCAGACAAAGAGAATATTTCTGCCAACATTTCTTTTATTTGTCTTATTTTGAATCTAACATTCAGAAAAGATTATTTGAACTCAAATTTTGGTGCAAAAATGGGATCAAACCAACGTAGAAAGAGGTCAATGAAGGTTTTGACACCTGAGGAGATTGCAGAAAATAGAGAGGAGGCAAAACGACAACGAGAAAGACTTCAAAACCGGAATAATGTTGAAGCATCAAGTTCAACAATTGTTTCAAACGAGGAGGACAATGAAGACACCATAATGGATGTAGAGGTTGAAGAAGCAAAATCAGGTGCATCTTCTAATCTAGTATTGGATACAGGTATGTCTTCGCATCCAATTGTTATAACTTATTCTGATAAAGATGTTCATGATCTGCTCTAGAAGCAAGTTACAATAGAAATGATTTAAATTTTATTCCTGAAAATAGATTAACAAGTTTAATTGCACGTGAAATTTTAGAAATTAGTAATGTTAATCATAAAGATAAAGGAACTGAAAGTCAAACCCCAATTGAAACTGAAAATCAAACACCAATTCAGATTGAAATCAACAATGTAAATGTAGACATAGAAACACCGATTGAGAAAGAAACTCATTTGAATGATAATGAAATAAATGAACAATTTCAATTAAAAATTGATGTGTTAGACAATCTGCGTGGTTTGGTTTCATTGAGACAGATTAGGACAGACGTGAGCAGATTGTTTAGACAATTTTTTTATAATAAGAAATTTGGGTTTCAATGTCAATTAATGTTACAATTAATTAAAATGTCTAAAATGCGAAAAGTGATGAAGAGGTTAGGCATTTATGTGAAAGCTAAGAAGAAGGATGAGTCTCTAAAATAAGTTGTGTCAATTTTTGCTAGTGCCTTTGACACAATTGGAAAGAAAAGTCGTTCTAAAGATAGTAATGCGACACGACGAGCAATAATAATAGCGTTAGTAAAAAAAACTACTATTGATAAAAGAATGATTTCAAACATAAGTGGATATCTTAATATTAATCGTAAAACTTTAACAAGAGCTGTAAAGAGAAGAGTTAACTTTGAAAGTGATCCGGCAAACCATTTATGGACCTTCAGTGGAAGACTCCCGAGGTCTGACATGAAACTTACTGGTGAAGTAAAAAATTTGATTGAAAAATTTTGGCACGATAATACAAGAGTATCCCCTAATGCCAGAGATGTTCTTAAATTAAGAGTTGGTTCAAAAGTTCATGATCCACATCCAAAACACCTTTTAGATATGACTCAAACAGAATTGTATAACAAATTTGTGGATGATAATGTGTTAACTATTAGTATTAGTCAAAGATCTTTTGAAAAATGTAAACCATGGTATGTAAGGATTAACAAAGAAAGAATCACCTGTTGTTGCAAAACTCATGTTCAATTTCGTTATCATTATGATATTTTTTGATCTATACGTTCTACTATGCATACTAATGAAATGTTGTAGGAATGTGGTATAAATATACCACCTGAAACTGTAAAGGAGTTTATATCAAATTTGTTTTGTAGCCCACCTAATGAGCAATTTTATCTTTTGAATGCATGTGTTTCTGGTGTATGCGATGTATGTGGCAATCTTACATTATTAGATGAATGTTTGCTTGAAAATATTTCATTTGATTTTGGACAACAATTAGTTGATGTACAAAGATTTAAAATTGTTGAGTATCCGTTGAAGGATGGAAAAGTTGGAAAACAGTGCGACCTAATAACTGAAAAACTTAGTGTTAATGCTTTTATGAATGAATTCAAGAGTAAGATCGTACCTAAATATGTGAAACACTCTCACAATTCTAGATGGCTTGATGGACAATTTCACATATGCAAGAATACATTTCCAATTGGTAGTATACTGTCAGTTGTTGACTTTGTAGAGAACTACATGCTTGCACCACAAGATGAGATCCAACCACAATATTATAATTCAGTGCAAGTAACAATTTTTGTTCATATTGTCTATAGACATGCACTTGATAGTACAGAAGAGGATCGGAAAATATTGAGAGAGTACCATTTCTATATGAGTGATAATAAGTTACACTCATCGGAGTTTGTCCAGTATTGCTTTAATACCTTTTATGAAAATTTAAGGGAGAGAGAAATTCATATAACACAACATCTAATATGGTCAGATAGTTGCACAGGACAATTCAAGAATGCTAGAATATTTTATTGGTTGAGTAGGATGCACAAGAAAATAAATATCCAACATATCTGGAGTTTTTTTGAGGCTGGACACGAGAAGGGAGAACATGATGGTGCCGATGCATGTGTTAAGAGAGTCCTTTGTAGAGAGCAACTCAAATTTGAGGAAAAATCAAAATTTAAAGATGCATGTGCAATTGTTGAATGGTGTAAAACAAGTTTGTCTATAGGATCAAGTCAAAACTCTACAATCGGACATTTTTTCTGGCTAGTTGAAGAGAAGAATATCCTTTCAAGATATGATTGTAATACAATCAGCGGATTGGCTAAATGGCATTCATTTAGGAGTTCTAATTCTAACACTTGGACTATATGGACTAGGGAGCTTGCATGTTTTTGTCAATTTTGTGTTGCAGGTGAATGGGAAGAATGCGAGAATACAGAATGGGTTGAAGAATGGAAACAAAAATCCTTAACACCTAGTGAGAGACAAGATGAAGATGTTATAATAAATGAAGACCTGGATCATGCCTTTGCACCAGAAGATTATGATCATGTTTCAGATCTCATACAACTTGGTAATTTAATACAATTTATTGTAAAACTTTAAATTATATATTAGTTACATGTGTATGTCATATAATTTATGATTATATATATTTGAATTATAAACCTTTAATTTAAACAAGTTTTATTTACAGTGCACATGTACTTAATTTTGTTTTGCAGGACATGTGTATGCTGTTGTTGCACCTGAGGATAATGAAGAGCAGACAGAGTATTGGTTAGCTCGATGTGTAGAACCCAAGAAAAAGTTGATATGTCATCAAGTAGATGATGATAATTTTTAGTATCCTATTGGGTCTATTGTGGTAGTTGGTACATGGCTACGCAAATACCTAACAAGAAGGAATGGTTTACCAGCTTTTGAAGACTACCAATCAGAAAATAAGATTATACACTATTCCCATTTGGTAGTGGCAACAAATATCAAATTGGAAAGATACAAAGGGAGACCTGCTAATAAAATTTTATGGACACTTTCAATGGAAGAGCATGAGGCAATCATAGATGCATTGCAGAAAAGAGAGGATGCTGATGGTACATTAGGTTGAATCAAATTTATACATGTAAGTTTTTATTCAATTATCTTATTAACTTTAAAATTAAAATTAACTTTAAATAAACTTGAGTACATAAATTCTAACATTTCAACATGTTTATTTTTATGATGTAGGATGTCGGGAAGAACATAGATGCATTGCAGAAAAGAGAGGATGTTGATGGTACATTATGTTGAATCAGCTTTATACATGTAGGTTTTTGTTCAATTGTCATATTAACTTTAAAATTAAAATTAACTTTAAATGAACTCGAGTACACAAATTCTAACATTTCAACATGTTTATTTTTATGATGTAGGATGTCAGGAAGAACATAGATCTGCATTGCAGAAAAGAGAGGATGTTGATGGTACATTAGGTTGAATCAAATTTATACATGTAAGTTTTTGTTCAATTGTCATATTTGTATATGTTTTCTACACGTCTTCTTTGAAGTGTCATAATTTATAATTTAGAGATATAGATTTGAAATTAAAATTAAAATTAACTTTAAATGAACTTTTATAAATTCTAATATTTCAACATGTTTATTTTTATGATGCAGGATGTCTGGAATAACATAGACATGAACTATTTATGTAGTACAATGCACTCTTGTATTCGTACAATTTTGGGTTAATAATTTAAGATCATATGAACTCACTTTTATACATCAAATTTTGTTTTAAATATTTAAGTTAAATTCATAACTTTGTATTCACCTAATTTTGTTGTAAATATTAAACTATGCACATTGGTCATATTATGTTCACTTAATAGATCTCATTGTTTAATAGTTATTAAGTTTGTAACATCCATATTATTATTGTCAATTACATGTATTAATAGATGTCATTGTTAGATCTAGATGATTTTTTTTATAGTTAATCAAAGTGTTCATATTACTTGTAACACATATCTAGATATTGAATTAATAGATCTCATTGTTAGAGAGATGTTTTTTTAAGGATAAATTGATAAATTACATAACAAGTCCTGATTAAGATAAATTGATAAATTACATAACAACTCATGATTAAGATAAATAACATAACAAGTCCTGAAATAATTTACATGTATCATAATGTCCATCATATCAACTCATGATATATACATACAATCACAAAACAAAGTCCTACTCTAAAAACAAGTCCAAGTACAATATATGATAACAAGTGGACTAGTATATAATGCAAGTCCTACTCTAACAACAAGTAAAAATAATATGAACAAGTCTAAACAAGCCCAAATAGTCATCATAAAACAAGTCCAAATAGTCATAAAAAATAATATGAACAAGTCCAAATAGTCATCATAAATAAAATGAACAAGTCCAAATAGTCATCATAAAACAAGTCCAAATAGTCCAAATAGTCATCATAATCTAACTCTACTCATTAGCTGACCTACAATCCTCTTCACTCCACGTGAAGAGGATTACGATGCATCAACATGCTCTATCTGGTCTTGAGTACCCTCATCCTGCTCTGTCTAGTCTCGAGTACCCTCATCCTCAACTACATGAAAAGTGGATAAAGCCAAGTCCTGTAAAAAAATTTAAAGTACAAATTAAAAATTATTTAAATTAATCATCTAAGATCTAGATACACACAGGACATTGAAAAATTACTAGATACACACAGGACATTGAAAAATTACTTAAATTAATCATCACCTCAAAGGATAGTGTCGATGGATGCATTTGGCTTAATCCTGTAGCCATGCCAAGACTCATGGTGGTGTCGACCTGAACAACATATATAAAGCATGAATCAAACTTATAGTACATATATAGATAAATTATGAAGTATATATAACTTGATTAAATATATAAATATGGAATAAAAACATGTGTACATTACCTGTGTGTGACACGTAGCTAATGTCATCGATGAGTTAGGACGTAAATGTGATTGTGCAACATGAGACAATCCAAAAGCCTACAATTACAAAAAAAAGTTTGTGAATCAAAGTTGTACATAAATTAGTAAGATACAAATACTTAAAATTAATAAATGAAAAACATACTACAGGTATATGCGGCTGACTCTCGGTGACTGGTGGGGCAGAGAATGAAGGACTGTCAATCTTAGTGGTACATGAGAGACCCTACAAAATCACAAAAATATGTCAAACACATTATCAATTAAAGTTTATTTTGTTTAAAGTTTAAATGTATCAAGATCAAAGTGCATACTGTGAATGGAGCACCGAGATGTCGAGGTGTCGATGTCATATGATGACGGCTAATGAATGTTGGAGGGTCAACCCTCCTCTGTTCACCAAAAAATCCACATGTTATGGCTCATAATTGTATAAATAAGAAATTTAATATTGCACTATATTTAAATTATAATTAAATTTACCTGTGCGGGATGATCATCGTCTGCATTGAGTAAATCAACATATGATGAGATATCATCTCTGGCATTACCATGTGCGCCATCATCATCATCAGCATATCCATCATGTGCACCACCAACATCATCACCGTATCCACCATGGGCAGCATCAGGATCAGACTGGGGACTTGTACATATACCCCCACAATTCGTGCAAACATGTGCTATGCTGGGGGCAATCCTCACCTGGGTCATGTGCTATAACAAATTGCCCGTAAGGGCACTCAAAGAACCAAGAGATGACTGCACTGCTCGATGATAGACAAGTGTAGGAAGTACAAGAGATGGAAGAGGAACAAGGGTCTCATTGTGCGCATGATTTCTAGTTCTGTCACTCAATTTGGCCCCTGGCCTATCCTGTGGCATGCCTCGACCAACCCCCTGAAATGCTCTCATGTCAAAATAATTGGGTTTCTTACCCAATTCAAACTCAGCCCATAATTTTTTCAAAAAATAAAGTGGGACCTCATGATTAGCGTGTGGTGGATGGTCAAATACCATCCACCACCACTCCCAAAAATGCTCTGCTATGCCGGGGTGTCTACACCATCTAATCGAAATACATGGCTTCTTGCCAACTATCTGCTCACCCATTGTAGGGTTCAAAAAATAGCGTGCCAAATCATTTTTTGTAATTTTTAACTTATTAACCTCTTTATAAGCCATCAACATAATATACATGCATAGATTCCCTCCACGACTCAAAACTATCAATCTCGTAGTCTAATGTTTGTATGGAATCTACTATGCCTTGCATGCTATCTGCAAGGCATAGTAGCTAGATAGACATATATGGATCATGCCTAATAATGTTTGTCTCTCAAGATGTCCTCTACATTTCTCCTAATATTATCTCTGAGCTCTCTATGTGGAGGTGGAGGGGGGGGAGGTGGAGGAGGAGGTGGTGGTGCATGCTGACCTATAAGCTCATCAATGTGAAAATCATCCATATTGCCAATCTACATACAAATAAAAACATGATAATTTACAATTAACATACAGTAAAATATATTTTACCTTACAACTTGAATGACTTAAATAATCAAAACTTAAGAGAGAGAGAGTTTCTCAATTTATGTTTTGATTTGAACTAAATTTATGTTTTTTTCTAAATTTATATTAAATGATTTTCTAAGTTTTGGTTTTCTAAGATAATAAAAAGCAATAGTACATAGAGAGAGAGAGAGAGAGAGAGAGAGAGAGAGAGAGAGAGAGAGAGAGAGAGAGAGAGTCTGTGTTTTTAAATTTATGTTTTGGTTGAACTAAATTTATGTTTTGGTTTTCTAAATTTATATTTTGATTTTCTAAGTTTAGGGTTTCGTAAATTAATTTTTTATCTAAGTTTACGTTTTTGTTTTATTATCTAGGGTTTTGGTTTTCTATGTAGGGTTTTGCAATGTAATTTTGTATACCTAAATTTTACTAGTTTTCTACTTTAGTATGGTAATTTACAAAGTAAATTGAAATAAAAAAGAATTACAAGTTTGAAAGATAAAATATAATTAAATTTATGCAATAGTTTTGAAAATAACATTAAACTATACATTTTTAAATTAAAAATAATCAGAAACTACAATTTTTAAAGACAAAAATCATAAAAAAATAATAAAAAAGAATAGTATGTACCTGGAAGATGAAAAAAATGGTAGATGGGGTCGACAAGGGAAGCTAAACCGGGCGCCTGAGCTGTGCCAAACGTGATTCCATTTTCGCTGTGGATGAAAATGACAAGAATTTTGTTTAAAAGAAAAAATATATAGATTTTCAAAATGAGCGCCTGATTTGTTCAAATCGAGCGCCCGTTTTGCTTTGGGTGCCCGATCCTAAACGGGCGCCTGATTTTTGAACGGGCGCCCGATTTTTCAAATTGCTTCGGTCTCCCGAACTGAAACGGGCGCCCGATTTGTATTCCTAATTTTCCATCACCACAAACTTCCGCGGAATTGGCCCCCAACTCCGAACTCTTACCCTAAACGTAAATGTAAACATAAACATAAACATAAATATTTTGTTTGAAAATTGTGAGATAAGAAATAGAGTTCACTAGGATGTTTAAACAAACTAGGAAACTTAAACCTATCTTTTTTCTCTCACATTGGAGGGAAGATGACCCACTATGCTCAAGAAGGCTCATGAACTGAGTGGATGCAATAATATTTTGTTGTGAATGGAAGGTTGTGATTTAGAAATGTAAATGCAAGATCTAGGAATACATAATGAGAAAATATGGGTTTTCGGGTGCATAGAACAACTGGAAAATGACAGACCAATTTTGTGATAAAAAATAGGAAGAGGAGACTATAACACTTATGTAGACCAAATTTGAAGATGAGATGGGGAGAATGTGGTGACTTGGTCATCCTATTCTTGAGAATGGGGAAACTCACTCACCCTATTCCTTGCACTTTCTGACAAATTCAATTGTAGACCATAGCCAATATCCTTATCTGCCTAAATATTTCTTTGTATCGGTGCCACCTATTCCTACATAAAGAAAAGATAGGAAATTTTGTGTACAAAAGGGTTTCCCTAAGTCAAACCCCAATTTTGGAATCAACCTTAAAATATAAATGAGATATGCTTGAAAGAAAAGTATGTTGATATATAATAGAGGTTAGATCTAAGAACAAAAGTGTCTTATATGTTGATGGCAATATTCTTTTTTAATGTGATCACAAATATTGATGCAATAACACGACTCCACAAAAATATAAAAGAAAATAATAAAAGACATGCTTGCATGAAGATTGTTGAAGCATGCCACAATGATGGATATGGTGGGACAAAATGTCTTGAATGCTTCACTTGAAATTAGATTAATGGATACCTGATGATTATTGATTGATTGATACCAAAATGAGGGTGGTAGCCTTTCTTATATACCCCTCACATCATTTCAAGATGCAAACCATGAAGAAGGATGATGCAGGTTTAGAATCTCTACTGAAACCAAGTAACTATTAAGTGATTTAAATTTATCACCCGGTATTGGGGAATGGGTTGAATAGGTCAACCTATTCATGGGAACAGGGAGACCAGGTCATCCTATTCCCTCAAATGTGGTCCTAAATTGGGACAATAGGTCCTATTTGGAGAGAAAGTGCCAAAATGATATGCTTAATTGAGATGGGTTGTTGGAAAATTAATGCGAGAGACCATACAAGCTTAAAGGAGGTCCCAGTAAGGAATAAGGTGTATATGAAGGTAATTTAGGATGTTAAATTTATCCCTCACTTTAGTAGGAGTATGAGTCCAATTGGTTTTTCAAACCGATTTACCTAAAATCCTCTATGACATAGCCATTATTCAATCTTCAAAGACTTGGATTAGTGATCAACTTGAAAAATATGATTAGGGATAAGAAGCTAATAAAATCCTCTTCAGTTAAGGCTCTATGAAACCTAAGTGGGTGTACCTAAAATAATACCCTTTTGATCCTCATCCCCTTTCCTGTATGAAATAAAGTATATATGCGATCTCTTTTGATTTTGGTTGTATCCTCGATTTGAAAATTTTTAGAGACCTTGAGAATAGATAATTCTAACCCTAAAAATTGAATTAAAAAAAAAAACATAACATAGCATCACATGAAAGGGAGGTCTTCTTTTTTGGATTTTAATATTATGCTAAATTTGTAGACCATAGGAATAAGACTAGTGCTAATCCTAGGGTATATAGAGTCATTGATGAAGCATAGTTATGAAAAAAAGTGCAATATGACAATCAAGAACATATAGTTATCACTCAAGATCGATACCTTAGATCAACCAAGCTATGGAAATAAGCTACAAGCTATACTTTTTATCCCTATTAACATCTTACACAATCTCTATGAATGAATAAAGAGTTTTAATTCCCTACTTTAGAAAAATCAAAAGCCAACCACACTATTGCAACATAGTACAAAAGATGAAATCATAAATCCTTAACTATTGATTTCATGAAATTTAGGACATACACATGGAGACAAATTGAAAACCATTGGATTTGATTTCAATATGTTTTTTAAATCATAATTTTTGTGTCAGCTATCATCAAGACTTGCATTCAAACATAGAACATAGACACCTTTCATTCATGTCCTTCAAACTTACATACAAAATACAACTTTTTATAGTGGCATATGTGACCCATATGGACAACTAGTAGCCTTGGAATAGAGTCTTGAATTCTCTTTTATAAGATAAGGGAGAAGCAAGCTTCATTCTCTTTACAATCTAATAAAGGGTAGTAGGTAACAATCTAAATGCTAAAAGGAAAACAACTTTTTGACCTACTAACAAATTCAGGCATTCATTTTTTATTCTTTGCAAAAGGTAGTTGGAGTTGATATTATTGAAGATTCATCATTGAATATGCCTATGCAAAAGGTTGGTAAAAAACATGATAATCTTGTAGGCCTATTTAAGGCACCTTGATAGAGAGCTTCTTGTAGTAACCTTTTAAAAAAATATGCATTTACTACTCACATTGTCTCAATTTGATACATGTTTGAAATCTCTTTCACATGATGGAAATCAACCTTAGAATAAGATAAAATTATTAATTTATTTTCCCAAAGCCAAAAGAGGAATTTTTTTTTTCAAAATATAAAAAAAATGGCATGAAGACAACAATCACTTCCTGGTTCAAAATTTCAAAAAAATACTCTGAATTTCTAGAGACAACAAGAATGATCATAGAGCCTCAACCCCTTGATCATTGAGCTTATGAATATTTTGGAGATGCCATTTATATTCATCATCATTGATCGTAGTCATTGCAATCTCTATTCTAGTTCCAGTCTCCAACTTAAACAATTGGCCAAATATGCATCCAACTTATTCAAAATGAGAGTTTCATTTAGATGTATATTGAATAACATTTGATCCATTATTGTTAGAATTTTTTTTTCCATTCAAACTTTGATCTTGTTGTCACAAAAGTTTGCACTCATGTCTAGGTGATGGTTAATGACCTAAATAACCTTGCGAAACATGGAAACAACCTCCAAGTGTGTGACTTGAAATGTGAAATCTTTGGAGAAGCACAACTTCCTCTACAATCATAATGCACCTAAACTACTGACTTTTGAGGAAAAGAGAGAACAATATTCATAAAGGGAAAAGGGTGATACACCAAGATTGAGTAATTGATCTCCTTCTGCCTATAATTGCACATTGAATCCAATACGAACATAACACTGCACTATCCAAATATTTATCAACCTTAGCTCTATATAAAGGTAAGGGATTAGTATAGCCCTATGTAGAATACAATATTCACTAAACAATACTGATTAATCATAGGTTACACACTCACAAAAAGCTTCAAATGATGGAATACATACAAATATCACGGAAAAGGTTGCACAAGATATCTAAACTTACCGATAGGTAAAAACAATAACTTTATTGAATTTAGGCAAGGCTTGTTTACAATCACAAAGAAGAAATTCTGCAAAAGAAAGAGAGAAGATCCTGAAAGAATGTACTTTTTTTCCCCTTTAAAGAGTTAAAACATAACTCTGATTGGACACTAGAGTTCAAACGCTGACTCAAGGTTAAGCTATAGAAGGAAGGAATAGGTCAGATAAAAAAATGCAATCTGTGCAAGTAGTGAACCTAGAAGTGATAGGAAGATGGTCGAATAAATTCCCCTACAAGCACAAAAATGACCCATGTCCTATAAGTACACAATGACTACCCTCTGATGGCGTAGAAACATGGCTCAAGGGTTATCTGCAACCATAAATGGGAATGTGACAACATGGCGATTCAACAAAAAACACATGATGGCACTGCTATTGGAAGTAGAAAATCACTGGGACAACTGAAAGAATTAATGCTCGAGCCTTTGATGTTCTTTATCGCTAAGAGCCCCTTCGATGAATCCTGCCTCTGCAAAAATAATTGTCTTTGCATTCACATTGTGGATACACGTCTACCAAGGCAGTTGATAAGACCGCACTATGTTTCATCAAAACCCATTATCGATGAAGAAGGCATTTTAGTAGGATTTTTTTGACATCCCATAAGCTAGATCCCCAAGCTCCATTGAAAAGATTGTTGTCAAAGCAACAAAACAAAAGCCACGTTGAAAATAGCCCAACCCATCATATACAAAACCTTATGAAAACACCATGTTGACCAAATAGGGTAGAATCTCCATTGAAAATAGCATTATCGATGGAGGAAAGCACATCAATAAAATCCCCAAACCTTTTATAGAACACCTATCTATTCCGAAAACTATCATCAAGGAGACACCAGAAAATCTATATCATAAACAACCGTCGATGGAAGTGAGCTCTTCGATGAAAGACATAAACATTTTATAGATCACAAAGTTCTACCTAAAGACATGAAAGCTACATCAAAAATATTCCTATTGATGGAAGAAGGCACATCGATAAAACCCACAACCGCTACATGGAAATCCAATTTCTTCCGAAAACCATCATCGATGAGACACCTGAAAAGCTATAATGAAACACAAAGCCTCTTGATGGATCTCCAACTCCCATTAAAAAGACTACATTGGCGAAAGTGAAAGGATGTTACATCGATAACATCCTTATCAGTGAAAGTGGGTACATCGATGAAGCAAAAGCGGCCACATAGAACATGAAGTTTTGCTACAAAAATGCTATCGATAAGACAAGAGGAGTGTAAAAATAATGGATGCATTCCATGGACAGTAAGAGTGTAAAAATAAGATAGCTATCTTTTGATAGCCCTTGTGTACACTCTATGGGTTGAAAAATTCTAAACTATCACTTTCAACTTATATTTTATTTTACTGATCATGTCATGCACATATTCTAGAAGTGGCTTCTCAAAGTAAAATTCCTTGTCTCTAATAGATCTATGCAATTGTGCACTAGAAGATGCAATATAACTTTTCCACTTTAAGTGGGCTTGCTGAAAGTAAAATTCTTTATGCTCACCCCAAGTAGTGCCGACATTCTCTAAGAATGCATTCAATCTAAATTCTAGGAGATATCGTATTACCTTTTTCATGGTCTTCACTTATATTTCTATGAAATCCTTGTATAATTGGTCCATCTTTTCCTTTAATCTCGAGTTTGTGACATTACCCATGGAAAGATCATTCCTTAGGCCCATCATTTCCTCTGAATTATGTCCTTGAGGAGTTAGCAATTTATATCCTCCCATAGCGTTCAAGAACTCTTTCAACTTTTCATTCTCTTTCCTTGACACTTTAATCTCATCCCCAATCCTCATGCAAACATTTTGGGCCATTTTAGTCACATCAACTATAAGACCAGTTGCTTGAGTTGCAGAGAAATATGAAAATCTGTTAAAAAGGAGTTGACCATAGAACTCATTTTTGTGTTGAACCATGAAAGGTTTGTGAGTAGCAATATATAAGGACTAGATAACTAAAATGTCTATTTTGTCATCAAAGGATGACCCAAAATATAGACTTTGTTCTTATCAAGATCTATATTCTCAGGATTAATATCTTGTGTTCTTCTCAAACTATCAGAGGATATTGGTGATAAGATGTACCATCCTTCAAGGATTAAAACTCAACTATCTATAACTATTTTCCTACCCTCCTCTGGTGTTATGGTCTCCAAATGCTTCTTTTCTTTCTCTAGGGCCTCATCATTTGATTTCATATTTTCTTCTTCATTAAGGCTTTCAAAATCAACAACCTTTTCTTTTAGAAACTCATTAGCCTTATGCTTAAGCATGATATGTTTGATATGTTTGAACTCTTTCCTTTTAATAAAATTCTCATCAATCTTGAATTCTTCACAAACTGCAACCCTCACATCATTAGTAATGTTCCCTCCCAATCTTAATGCTACAAGTGTTCTATGAGAAGGAGGCTCTTCAAATGGAACACCCTTCTTTTCATCAAACCTATGTAGAGAGAGAGGCTTATCAACTTGGGTATCAAACCATTCATAGGATTCAAAAGGTATATCTCTACCAAAAGACAAGAATTGTAGGGGCATGATAGCTCTACGACTTTTAGGCACAATGAATTGTTGTGATCCCAATGAAGAGGGAGCCTCCATTGGTTTATTGGATGTTGTATTTATGAAAGTCCTTGGAGGTAGAAGGGAAACTTGGGGGCTTGGTTGTTGGACTCTAAGGGTAGGAGTATGAGATGAAGGTGCCTCATATCCAGATAGAGGAGGTGAATGGGAAGGACTAAGAGATATGGGAAATTATCAAATAGGGGAACCAAATGATGACGGAGAAGACTCAAACTCAACCTCAATTGGAGGGGAACTAGGCTAAGATGAAACCTTTGGCCATTCATGGGGTAAAGGAATCTCATCTACATTCCTATACAAACTTAAAAGAGATCTCATTCTTACCTCTGGAACTATAAGACATTTATAAGCAAGAGCATAATTCTTGTCATTCTTGTCCTAATTTTCAATAACTCTGATCTTATACCATATTTCCTTCATCTTTTGGACCTCTTGATAATCTTTGCATTTTTTATTCAATCTTCTTCTTCATCCCACACTTGTTTAGAATATTCTAAAAGAATATTTTGAACAAACCATTCAAAATCATAAAATGTATATGTAGCAAAAGGGAGGTGATGCCTATTTTGTCTACTCTCAAGAATATCAAATAATTTCTTGTTCAAGAAGTGGTACTCTCCTTTGATTACAACCTGAGATGGAAAGAAAAACCCCTTTTTATGGCTCCCTACGATAATGGTCCTCTATGTTGCATATAGTTGGTGCATGATTTCCAAGAATGCGATTCTATCTAGTATAGTAAATAGTATAACACTTGGTACTATTATGCTACTAAAGATCTTAATAATGGCGTGGTCCTTAAAGTAGAACAAGGACCTCTAATTGTGATCAATTTTATTATTTAGATCCAATTCCTTAGGTTTCAATAATTTCTTAGCCTTCTCACTTAATCCTAATGGGAAAACTCCTTTCAAGCAACCCATCAGGTTCCTGAAAAAGTGGATTTCAATCAAAATATAGGAGGATCCCTTGCTACACATATCCCAAAAATATGTCCATTCTTGGACAAAGACAAATTCTCCATCAACTTGGGGCTGGAAATTGAACTCTGTAGGCCATACTTTGAGAACATTCCATAACATGATATGCATGAATATGGAGTAATATCTAAAATAGGAAGTGTTTCCCTTCTTCATATTCACCAATGCAGTGTACAATTTAGTTGTTAACATATATGCATAATCAAATAACATATATGCATAATCAAATGGCCTATGAAAGTCACTACCCTACACATATACACATAAAATCAACACCCAATTTAGGATTCAAGGCTATGCATCCTCACTATATAATTGACACTAAGCATAATATGCATCTTTCATATATTTTACAAATAATTCAATTGTTGTATGAATGCCTATCCCTAGGAGCCAAAACCTTCTTTTATTTGATCAAGTGCTTAGCCTTGAAGAGTAGAACCTTGCTTCTATACAAATTTTAATGTTTCTCAAACTATTTGACCAATTTTACATCATCAAGTGAACAGTCCCTATTCTTATCCAACATGAGTTTTTTCTCAATGGTTTTCTTGTTGATATCAACTAGTTTATTTTCATCTTGAGATAGAACCTATCGAGTACTAGGATTGTACCTATAAGCACATATGAATTCAATTGTGAATGAAAAAGGTCTTATAACCATGCAATTTATCTGTAAATGCTTTTAAATACCATTTTTTGCTAGTGCAAAGTAGTCATTGAAGTTAATATTTGAATGCTTGAAAGCTTAATAGCTATTGAGTTGTTATATTGGTGAACATACCTACTAGAACACATCGCTCAAATGCACATTAAGAAAACCTAGCTCCTTTGTGTATGTTTCCTTAATCACACTTTGACCTCAACTGTTAATTTCTTCAAATTTTCTCATTGAATATCTTGGCATTGAAACTTTGACTTCACCAATGCACCATTAGGAATTCGAGCATCTTTCTTTTAATCACACAGTTGGACGGGAAATATGGACCATTGATCTAGCTCAACATGATCACATGTTAAACTTGGTGCATTTGGGATGACGTCGAGCGGTCTACTAGTCCACTATTTGCATGTTAATCAATTTGCTCAATGAAAATAAATGCACAACAATGAAACCATCTCCACCGTTCACGTAGTTTAGACTTAGGGGACGACGTTGAGTTCAATCTATATAAATATGTGAGCCATTTAGGAAGGTTTGGTTAATGACATAACTTAAAGACTTCAACAGTAAGGATTGGTCCAATCAATACAAAAACAAAAGTTTATGTATTTTGTGCACAAATAACCACATAAACAAGGGGTGCTAATAGAAGGGGTCAATCAACATTGACAATGTGATAGGTTCAAATTATGACTTATGTGATCGAGACCTAGATATTGACGGTTAATGAGGAACTAGAACCAAGGAAAAATTTATACCATTAGGGTTTAAGGTTTTTAGGATCTCTAATGGGCTTGCAACTATAAACCAGATGGAGGAAAAAATTGATGACCCCTAATAGTGGCTCGATCTTGTTGGGGATAGTTAGCTAGACCAGTCAACATGAGGATCTAGATCTCTCAGAATGCAACTAGGAAGAAAAATAAGATTAAACCCTAATAAATATGTTCAAGTATATACAAGATGCATGCTATTGAATAAATTGAAGAATCTGTTATAGAATTGTCCATGCATAGGAAAATCTAGAGCATATCCATGGACATGCTATAGAAAATATGAATATCATCCATGCTTATCTGTAATGACATAGGGTCCCAACAATAAGGACTCAAATTCGCTACGTTTACTCTTCTCTCGAGCCTTAACATTCCACATCAACATCATGTCATTCAACTTAAAGTCTCTATGTGTTGTCCTTTTATCAAATAAGTACTTGGCTTACTGCTACATATTTAAGTTTTTTTGGGCATTTCTTCTTGCCTTGTCAAGCTCCAAACACTATTCGAAAGGGCGACTTTCATGTTTGTTTCTTTATAGTAACCCTATTTTCCCATAGATAAGTCTTGAGTTTAGAGTCCCATGCCTTCTTTTTTTGTTCAAAACCCTCTTAATAATCTTCATTAGACTTTTGTTTCTTGATTATGCCTACCTATTCCCTTGAGGATGATAAGGTGTTGTATATGACACCTGCATTCTATATGAATTACAAAAATCAAGAAACTCATCATATCTAAAACATATTTCATTATCCATAATTAATCTAATTAGGATACTAAACCTAATGATGATGTTCTCAAGTACAGAATCCTTCACAACTTTACTAGTGGCATTTCTTGTTGGAATTGCTTCAATCCACTATATAAATTAATTGGTTGCAACAAGAATCCATCTACGCCTTTCACTTGATGGTTTACTAATTTATCCCTTAAAATTGATGCCCTATTGAAAAAAAAAGAGCCTCTGATGATACTAACCTAAGAGGTAATGCACCTAAAAAAAAACTTCCCTAAAAATGTTTTGGCAAGATTCAAATCTTTGAGCCATTTTATGGGTATTTGAGAAAAGAGTATGCCAATAGTAACAAACCATTAAAATCTTGTGAGTTGTGTTCTTTCATGTATAATGGCCACTACAAACGCCATGTATTTGTTTAAGAACTTATTGAGCCCGATATTCATCCAGACAAAACAATAAAATGCAATCTCTATTTCTTTAAATATAAATCACCTTAAATAAGAATATATTTAAAAGACTAAAATTTCAAATTTCTCTTTTGGTCATTAGGGAAATGCTCAAGGCACTTTAAATTCTTCAAAAAATAAATTATTTCTAATTACCATGGGAATTCTTGTTGACTGCATATCTTGTCTTTCTACGATTCAATGGCTTTAACTTGAGCGGATTCCAAATTTGTTTCTACCATTAGTTTTGCTAAGCCTTTCCCTCTTACAAGGCTTGTGATTTGAATATAAATATTAAATTCCTTGACCTTGTTGATCTATCTATACCTTCTTCTTGTCACTTCAAATTGTACAAAAATATCAGGTCCACAACAATATTGGGGACATAAGCAGTAATTTGAGCACCTATTAAGTAAGTTCTAAATATTTTAACAACCTTGACATGTGCATATGCACATTTTTCTGCCAAGTCATATTTCAATTCTAATGATTGGAAAGACTTGCTAAAAAATGCAATAGGTTTGTCAAATCATTGAGAATTATTTTGAATCAATATTGATTCTATTGTATTATATGAAAGAAATACAAATAATTGGAAAGGGTTACTAAAATCAAGCGAGATCAGGACAAGAGCCTCTTTAATGCTTTTTTAATGGCCATAAATGATTTAATGGATTGATCATCCCAACATATGCTTGTACTTTTCTTCAACATCTTAGAGATTGGCTTAACAATCTTTGAAAAATTTGAGGCTATCCTCATGAAAAAATTAAATTGACCAAACAAAGACTAAATTTCCTTCATAGTTTTAGGAATGAGAATTTGTCACTTGCACTTACTCTTTCAAGATCTATCTTGATTCCTTATTTTGATGTTATATGACCAAGAAAATTGCCTTCAACTACACCAAATGCACACTTCTTTGGGTTCAAGGTGATCCCAAACTCTATTGCTTTATCAATACTCCTCTTCCCTTTTAGAATATGCAATTAACTCATCTTGATAAATCATCATTATGATATCAATCAACCCTACAAATCCAACATCCATTTCTCTCTGAAATGTGACACTTGAATTTGTTATTCCAAATGGAATTCAAACATACACTTGGGTTACCCAAAAATTAGTTACTATTCTGAATCCTTTACTTTTACCTAATTATACCTCGAAAAACCATTCATAATGGAAAATAGTTCACAATCAATGACTCTTTTTAGCATAGCCTCCATGTTGGGTAAGGGATAGTTGTCTTTTAAAGAGGAGACATTTAAATATTTTAAATCCACACACAATCTGATGCCTTCATTTTTCTTTCTAATAGGGACCAAGTTAGAGACCCAAGTGGAATTTATTATAAGCTTTATTATGCATTAATCTCCAAGCTTCTTCAGTTCTTGTTGCATCTTGGGAGCCAAAGTGGGATTTATATGTCTTTGTTTTTTTTCTGAAAGACTTTGCATTAGAACTTAATGGAATTTCATGTTGAAATAAATTCTCTCTATAGGCTTTTAGATCATTATATGACCATGCAAAAACATGCTTATACTTTCTTAAGAGGGCAACAAGTTTAGACCTAATCTCTAAACTTAATTTATTACCAATATAAACTTCTTAGGAGTAGTATTAGTGCCCAAATTTATTTCCTCTAGACCCCCATCTTTAGTAGGTACATTATTTATCAGGCTCCTATAATTCTCATCAAGGACTCTTTCTAATGTAACTAGTCCCTTAGAAATCTTATTTTTTTAAATTAGATTACCCTTTTTCCAAATATTGTTGATTTATTGTCCACAACTTGGACTAATGCATTGCAATCTATCTCTTGTATTCATAACCTTCTATGTACTGCAAGAATTTAATTGAATTATTATCATCCTCAAATACTTTCTAATTAGATAAATTATCAGGAGCTAATGGTCTAGTTTTTATTTCAACCTCTAATATTCCAATAAGAGTAGCATTAGATCCTCTCAAAGAAATATTTTCTAAAAAATATGCGATTACATTTTTTTTTTCTTTCATTCCATACAATTGAAAATGCATAAAAATTCAATTGCATCATATACTGTAGATCTATATTGTCTTAACCTCTTATGGTTTGAAGAGTGTTTAGACCTTACCTGTGAAAAAATTAAGCCTAAATCTCCAAAGTTCCTTAATATCTTTATCCCATGTTTCACAACCATGTTAATTCCTAGAAGCAAAGATGCATACTCTACAATATTATTAGTGCATTCAAAGTTAAATAGAAATGAGTATTTAAATATTTTCCCACTAGGGGAAATGAAAGTAATGCCAACACATGATCCCTCTTTGGTTCAAACCTTGTCAGATTTTATGTCGCATAGTGATGCAGGGGCATCCAAGGTTAAGGCAGGGCATCTTGTGTCCTCGGTAAAACTGCATGGAGTGTTTGTATTTTCGCTGGTGTTACTCGGTTGCAGCCTTGACCGACGGTCTCGGTCATTGAAGGAAGCTCGGTCACTAAAGGAACTCGGTAGTCTCTGGCACTCGGTGAAATTGTTGCTCAGTCATACCTGCGGTGCTCGGTCAACCCTTGTGCTCGACGATGCTTGGCATGCTCGGTAATTTTACTGTCGCTTGGTGGTTCTGACTTATTGACTGGAGTTCTATGTGATTTTTTGAGCCGACTTGGTGAGTTAATTGTTGGTAGCCATTGTCTTGGGCCGACATGCAGGATTAAATGTTTGTATACATTTGTAAGCCAACTTGTATGACATTTGATTTTTTTTTTGGGGGAGTTAAGGGTTTCATCCAACTGACTTGTGACTGATGATTAGTATTTAAGGAGGGCTTGGGTAGATGTTTAAGGAGACAGTTAGAGAGAGAGGGAGGGATTTCTTGGAAAGATCAAGGAGAGGAGAGAGGTTCATGACTTGGAAGACTTAGTTGGTCAGATCCAAAGTTGGCAAAGTTGTGGAAAAGATCTTGCATGATCTTGTAGATCAGATTGTTATCTGATAATTATTTGTAGCAGAGCTAGGGGTTTGCTTACTTGGAAACAAGGAGATTTCTTAGAGGCTTGCGAGCTCAAGTTTAGATCTGCCTTAGGGTTTCCATTAGCTTCTGATTGTCTTTAGAGCTGAACTAGCTAAGATTGTATTGGATCTAGTTGTGGATCTTGCAGAATTATTTCATTTTATGATTGGCCCTAACTCGGAAGGCCTTACAGCCAGACATGTTAATGCAAATTACTTGAAACATTTATGGTGTTGTCTGTTGTGTTGACTATTCCGCTATGTAATTTTGTTGGCTACAAGGTTTAGATTGTCCTTCATTGGATCCACCATCCTTGACTACATTAGGTGGTATCAGAGTGAGTGTTGATCTTGTTGAAGTAGAAGGTTGACCTAGCAAGGCCGATCTTGTGAAGTTGATCTTGTTGGCAATCTGAATTATAGATCCAAAGCACCAAACTTGTAAAATTGTGCCCTAGTTGTTTACAAGATTGCAGATTGAGATTTGAATTGTTGCAACTTGAAGATTGTCACAAGGTGGTTGGTGAGGGTTTGTTGTAGAGGGTTTCTCTTATTCTTTAAGGATGCCTCTGAGGAGATTGGATCCTAGAGTTATTTCTGATCTTTGTGATACTATTGAATCCTAGATCACAGAGAAGGTGAAATCAAATTTCAAATCTGAGATGGAATTGATGAAGAATGATATGGTTGCCGAGATCATGAGAACTGTTGCTGGTATACCTTAGAATGTTGGTACTGAGGATGGATATGAAGAAGCTGCTGAAGAATTTGAAACTGCTGGATCTAGTGGTGATGACCGAAGGAACAGATCTAGCAAAGACAGAACTACTCGGTTGCCTAGACCTGCTACTCAGTTTAGTAATTATCGAATGAAAATTTCTACTTTATCTGGTACTTTGAAGCCTGACAATCTAATTGATTGGATTGGTGAACTTGAAGATTTCTTTGAGCTGGAAGAAATTGAAGATCCTCTTCAGGTGAGATTAGCACAGACAAAGTTGAAAGGACATGCTACTCTTTGGTGGAAGGAACTACAGAGAGACCGAGAAGATGAAGGTGAAACAAAGATCAATCGGTGGAGATTGATGGTGACTAAGTTGAAAGCTAAGTTCATATCGGTTGACTATGAGCTTGAATTGTTTAAGAAGTTGCAGAATATGAAACAGAAGGATTTGTTTGTTGAAGATTATACCAAGGAGTTCTACAAACTTACTATTTGGTCTGGACACCAAGAGCTTTGTAAGGAAAAGGTAGCTCGGTATGTGAATGGTCTGAGATTCAATATTCAAGATGAGCTTGGTATGTTGAAGATTGATTTTGTTGAAGATGATTATCAATATGCTCTGAAGGCCGAAGATAAGTTGAAGAGGAAACAACCTAGCAACTCCCGAGGGAAAGAAAAGATTGATCACTCAGTGAAGGATAAACCGGTTGATGCAGAAGATGAACAGAAACCTGTGGAACCAAAGAAGAAGATAGGTAGAGTTATCTTTAAGGGTACTTTCTATAACTATGGGGAGGAAGGACACCATTATTTTGAATGCACACAGAAGAAGGTTGACTGACGAACTGCTGTGATGAATGAGAACATTTAGAATGAATCAGAATCAAAGAACTTGCTGCTTCAGCAAACATTTCTCAGTGCAAAGGATGAACCTTGTCAGAGGAGTAACTTGTTTAGGACCCGATGCAAGACTCAAGGTAAACTCTGTGATGTTATTATTGATAGTGGTAGTACTGATAACCTTGTTGCTGAGGACTTGGTTTAGAAACTTGGTTTGAAGAGAATGAAACATCCTTGTCCTTATAGGCTTGGCTAGTTACAAGATGTTCATGCTTTGGAAGTTAGAGAATAATGCTTCATTGATGTTCAGATTGGCTAGTACAAGGATCTTGTGCTTTGTGACATTGTGAAGATGAATAGTTGTGATATATTGCTCGGTAGACCTTGGCAATATGATAGCAGAGCTATTTATGACTGTGTAAGAAATGTGTTTACTATTGAGAAGAATGACATGAAGTTTTCATTGATGCCTTTGATGGATACAACGCTCGGTAGAAAAATCCTGAGTATTGGTAGCCGAGTTGAGATTGTAGATCCTGAGAAAATGAATGACTAGTATGAAGAACCAACCTGTATATTTTCAAGAAAAGACTTGAAGAGACAGAGGAAGCTGAAGTGAAAGACTTTGTAAGAAGAAAAGGTGGATGACTTGTATGTGAAGAACCAGTTCAGGATTTATGTGTTGAATCCTAAAATATGTTCTTCTCACATATGAACATCCTTTGGAACCTGGGGTGTCTGATGAAAGGGAATCCAAGGTTAAGGCAGGGCATCCTGTGTCCTTGGTAAAACTGCATGGAGTGTTTGTATTTTGGCCGGTGTTACTCAGTTGCAGCCTTGACCGATGGTCTCGGTCATTGAAGGAAGCTCGGTCACTAAAGGAACTCGGTAGTCTCTGGTGCTTAGTGAAATTGTTGCTCGGTCATACCTATGGTGCTCAGTTGACCCTGGTGCTCAGCGATGCCTGGCATGCTCAGTAATTTTACTGTTGCTCAGTAGTTCTGACTTACCAACTAGAGTTTTGTGTGAGTTGTTGAGCCGACTTGGTGAATTAATTATTGGTAGCCATTGTCTTGGGCTGACATGTAGGATTAAATGTTTGTATACATTTGTAAGCCGACTTGTATGACATTTAATTATTTTTTTTGGGGAGTTAAGGGTTTCATCCAACTGACTTGCAACTGATGATTAGTATTTAAGGAGGGCTTGGGTAGATGTTTAAGGAGATAGTTAGAGAGAGAGGGAGGGATTTCTTGGAAAGATCAAGGAGAGGAGAGAGGTTCATGACTTGGAAGACTTAGTGGGTCAGATCCAAAGTTGGAGAAGTTTTGGAAAAGATCTTGCATGATCTTGCATATCAAATTGTTATCTGATAATTATTTGTAGCGGAGCTAGGGGTTTGCTTACTTGGAAACAAGGATATTTCTTGGAGGCTTGCGAGCTCAAGTTCAGATCTACCTTAGGGTTTCCATTAGCTTCTGATTGTCTTCAGAGCTGAACTAGCTAATATTGTATTGGATCTGGTTGTGGATCTTGCAAAATTATTTCATTTTGTGATTGGCCCTAACTCTGAAGGCCTTACAGCTAGGCATGTTAATGCAAATTACTTGAAACATTTATGGTGTTGTCTGTTGTGTTGAGTATTCCGCTGTGTAATTCTGCTAGCTACAAGGTTTGGACTGTCCTTCATTGGATCCACCATCCTTGACTGCATTACATAGACCATGTTGATCATTTTTCATTTCAAGGCTTATTGCATCTATATTCCTTAACAATAGTTGTGGTTGTTCCACCATGGAATTATTTATATCAATGTCATAAAAACAAGTAAGTTTGTTAGGAGATACATCCTCAACAATTGTAGATCTAGGATCTCTATAGATTCTCACATCCCTACCATTTACAGGTGCATATGAAAGATCAAGTTGCACATGCCCTTTTACTATTTCACTCCATTTTCTTGACAATAACATGCCATATTATGGTGGAAATTCAACCATAATAACATCCATTTTATAAATTCCATTAGGGATGTGGAAAATATTAGTTCTAGATCCTTCATGACAACTATCACTGACATTTCATAATTATCCATACCATATCATTTCCCATAAGTAGTATCATCCCACAATCCTAGTTGTTGTGTGGTTCCAAGTGGCATGATGTTCATGACACCCCTTGAGCATATCATGCAATTCCTTAATAATTTGTTATTTATGAGAAAGGTAAGATAAAACAAATCTATTTGAGAAGGGAAATTTGTTATATTTTTCCCAAAATAAGCCTCGAGACTTTTCATGCTCTCATTTTGAGTTTCATTCACATCACAACCCTTCTCCTTTTCCTATGATTCCCATCATTTTTCTTATCCCCATTTGACTGTTTCAAAATATTAGCAATCATAGATATAGAAACATTTCTATGATCTTATATCTTCATTAGTTCTAAAGTGGAACTGATACCTTTGTTTGAATTAATGTTCATGCTATATCAAAACTAGGTGCATTCAAAGAGGCAAAAGATGGAATTGATTTACATACCTCTGATTTTGATGGCTTTTATTTTTCTACAAAAATATGTAGATTTCATGGCACTTTGTGTAGGGGCTACCTTTTGAGAGCTTCTTTGGAGAGATCAAAGTGAACCTTTTGGTTTTTTGTATATCTACTCTGATCATCAACCTTCTTTTTTGCCTCTGAGGACTTGTTTGCATTCTATGATTTCTTAATAAACATGCTTCCATTTTATCCTTGATATGAACCTAACACTCTATTTATCAAGTTATAATTTCTTCTATCTTGTTGAATGGATGACACGATAAGTGTTCTGATTTCTTCTTATGTGTGTTTTATCAATATAACATTTCCCCTTCTTGAAGATGGAAAATCCTGTTCACAATCTATGGTTAATGGATCTTCATTATATGGAAAAAACTACTAGTGGTAACCACTACTCCTATGACTTTGTACATCCACATCATCATTGTCTCCATCCTATAAGGAATTATCAATGTTTCTTTTAAAATGTTTAATTGATAACATGTTTATGATATGCGAGTCTTCAAAATATTCATCAGTACACTCTTAATATATATGATCAAACACTTGAATAGACTAGTAAAACACATACCATGGGATCATGAGGTGATTTAAATGGTATACACCATGGAATATCATCGACAAATTGGAAATTTGATTTTTTGAGAGGATCATGAGCTTCTCTTTTCTTGGAATCTATTGGGTTACTTGGCAAAGGCTTTCTATCCTTTCATTCAATATTATATGGCATACAAATGAGATTGGGCCTCTCTTGTATATGATAATTTAGTTTATTATCAGAGACTTCCCATTCATTCTTTGTCATCCTATTATCAATATTGTTTAACTTATTTATCATCCTATCCAATTTTTATTCACCATTATTTTGCCTTGATTGGTGATGCCTATGATTTTGCAAGATTCACACCTCATCCCTTTTCCTAATAATACAAAAGGCTTTCCTATTATTTTCAATATTCAAGAAAACCTTAAAAGCTCTCCTAGCATCATCTGGGTTCGTATTTATCATTTCATATACAATCTTTTGGTCAAAATCACTTATATAGAATATTAAACACATAGGATCAAGGGGCTTTCAATAATTTGGTATCTTATTATAAATCTTAAGAAACCTTGTATTGAAGTTTACAACTTCATTTCTTCCTTTCTGAATACATGTGAACTCATTAAATGAAAATTTTAGATTAGGATTATCACCTTATTATTCCTTAAACATACACTTGAATTCATTCTATATACTAATAGTAGCATCAGATACCAATCTGTAGCATCATCAAAAAGAGATTGCATTAATAATTTTATGAAAACATCTTCATATACTATTTCAGACTATTTATGAATTTCATGAAATTGCTTAGATGATCCTCTCTTGATATTGCATTGTTACCTAAAAAATTTGGGACCTCTAATTTGATTTCATTACTTATTTTATTTGGAAATCCAAGGATTCCATTAAAATCCAATTGCCTATACCTTTCCACTTGTAGAGGAGCTCTTACAAATTAGTTAATCCCTTGTTGACTAGGACAAGGACCTTGATTTTGCATATTTTTTGGTTGACCTTTTTGTTGTTGAATAGAACCTTTTTTTGAGGTAGGGGGCATATTTGGTTGTCAATTTTGATGAGGTTGAAAAATATTATATCCAAAATTTTGATATCCCAATGTAGATGTGCCAACATTTTGAGGCCTTGAAATAAAAGGTTGAGAAAAAGGGGTAGTAGGTACATACGTTGTTTGTGTATGAAATGGGAAAGAAGTTCCATTTAAACCTTGAGAAGAGCTAGACACTCTAGCATTTGCAACAATTTGATTAGGGAGTTAAAAATTGTTAAACACTGACCATTTAAATGCATATGCAGTAGAAGTCATAGGCATTTGGGTGTATGAAGAACCTTCTTGGGTATTTTCCATGGATGCAATATTTTGAAAAGGAGGTGAAATTATAATTGAAGTAGAAGGATAAAATCATGATACATTAGAAGATCCTACTTGATTACTACCCATATTATTAACATTTTGAATAAATGGGCCAATAATGTTGGTACTAAAACTTGGCCTAGAATTAAGGAAAACAACATCTCATTCAAAGCTTCATTTTCCTTTTCTAATCTAGTCCTTTCTGTTGAATGTGTAAGATAACTAGGGGGATGAAGCAATTGTTAATAAAACCTTTAAAATTTAATTCTTTATTCAATTCCACTAAAATTATTTAATGCTTCATCAGAGAAAGATGTAAACATGAAAGAGAAGAAAAACCATCATACACAAGGAACACCAAGTCTATGTGGAAATTTTTTTTAAGGGAAATACCAAGGAGAAGATTAATTATCAAATATATGAGCACCTGTTAGGTTGGAGGGCTCACTACTTGGATGCAGAAGGATATAAGAGAATAGATCCAACACTAATGTACAACTACAATACAAATGAATAATTTGTAGATACATTTGGCTCACTACTTTTGGTAGCTTACACATGAAAGTTCCACACTGCTTTATACCAAACTTCACACTACTTCATACATCTAGGAGACAAATCCCATTTCATACATCCCCATCAAACACACACACACACACACACACACACACACACAGAGTTGCACAACACTTGAAGAATATATAAAAAATATTAAAACCAAACTCTTTCTGCTAGATGTTATTCATTGTCCCCCTTTGACATCAATGGAAAAGGCCAGAAACAAAAATAGATAACTCATTTTGATCAACTCCCCCTAAGATATATATACAAGATCACAATTGTCACATGGTGGCGAGCTCAACCACTAGCCACATCTTTAACCTGTGATCTTGTGACTTGGCATTAACTATCTCATGTCACAAGGTCTCACCATTTTTATCTAATTGCACCATAACCTTGCGAAGCTGCACCTATCTACTACGTGTTTCCATCAGATCCGTCATATACCTCAAATGCATGTGCCACATGGTGCCCTCTTGTGATCCCATGGTCTTTCTCTCTCCATGTCAATCTAGATTACGGGATCATGGGAGTACACCATGTGTCATCTCAAACCTACCACCTCACCTTGGAAAATGTACTTTTTGTCATTTGATTCACCCTTGGACAACCAAATTGTTAGAATGATTTTAGAATAACTAAGAGGGGGGACTAAATTAGTTATCCTCAGTTCCAGATGTACCAATTCAACTTTCTAGCTCTTCAATAAACTCAGATCTAATCAACAATTCACTTGGTCTCTATAGAATATATCAGTTACATAAAACTTGCAGTCCACTGTCCAAAAGTAATTAACTTGCAAAATATAAAACTTTCAACATCATTCACATCAAATGACATTCACACAAGTATAACACCAAGATTTAACATAGAAACCAAATTTGGGAAAAACCACTTGTAACATGCTACTGATTTTCACTCTTCTGAAGTGAGCTCTTTGAGAAGCCAACCCAGTTAAAGGTTTACAATACACACTGTTAGGTGTGACCCTGTTAAAGGATTTTATCACCATGCTAAGAGTGGCTTGGTTAGAGGGCTTAAGAACATTCCATCAGAATGTTACCTTGATTAAAGGGTTTAGACAATGACTGTTAGGTTAACCTTGATTAAAGGATTTAGACTGATACAATAGTTAGAAAGTAATAGTAGGTTCTGATCTAAAATATAAAACTCACTTTGCAAATACAGATCCAATTTTCTCATATGTTGATTTACTGACTGACCTTCATTTCCATCTCTATCTTTGATCTTCTTAGAATTCTCTTCAAGCAATCACCTCAACTCTATTCAGCTCTTGACAACATCACCTTAGCCTTCTACTTAGATTCATCAGTCAATAACATCAACTTCTTCCACATACTATTTAACCTCACAATTAGGTCATCCTTATACCTCCTTGATTAGGTAGATTAATCTTTTGCCACTTAATCTCTTCCGTAGATCTTAGGTTTAGGTCAGATTCATTGAATCCTTCCATCATTTTATTTTTCTAATTTTTCTTCTAGATACATCTTCAAACTTCTCTTTGAATCCATAATAAAATGGTTTACCATGTATTAAATGCTCCATACCATTAATTAATAATTTCAACACGTTTTAAATATCCCAAGAATTCAACTATGTCGGTTGGGATTCTCAATTCTTTCTCAAACCGTAAATTATTCTTGTTCAAGAACTCTTTCAACTTTTCATTCTCTTTCCTCGACACTTTAATCTCATCCCCAGTCCTTATGAAAACATTTTGGGCCATTTTAGTCACATCAACTATAAGACCAATTGCTTGAGCTGTCGAGAAATATGAAAATATATTAAAAATGAGTTGACCATAGAATTCATTTTTGTGTTGAACCATGAAAGGTTTGTGAGTAGCAATATATAAGGACTAGATAACTAGAATGTCTATCTTGTCATCAAAGGATGACCCAAAATATAGACTTTGTTCTTGATGAAGATCTATATTCTCAGTATTAGTATCTTGTATTCTTCTCAAACTATAAAAGGCTATTAGTGATAAGATGTACCATCCTTCAAGGATTAAAACTCAACTATCTATAACAATTTTCCTACCCCCCTCTGGTGTTATGGTCTCTAAATGCTTCTTTTATTTCTCTAGGGCCTCATCATTTAATTTCATCTTTTCTTTTTCATTAAGGATTTAAAAACCAACAACCTTTTCTTTTAGAAACTCCTTAGCCTTATTCTTAAGCATGATATGTATAAACTCTTTCCTTTTAATAAAATTCTCATCACTCATGAATTCTTCACAAACTGCAACCCTCACATCATTAGTAATATTCCCTCCCAATCTTAATGCTACAAGTGTTCTATGAGAAGGAGGCTCTTCAAATGGAACATCCTTATTTTCATCAAACCTATGTAGAGAGAGAGGCTTATCAACTTGGGTATCAAACCAGTCATAGGATTCAAAAGGTATATCTCTACCAAGAGACAAGAATTGTAGGGGCATGATAGCTCTATGACTTTTAGGCACAATGAATTGTTGTGATCCCAATGAAGAGGGAGCCTCCATTGGTTTATTATATGTTGTATCTATGAAAGTTCTTGGAGGTAGAAGGGAAACTTGGGGGCTTGGTTGTTGGAATCTAAGGGTAGGAGTATGAGGTGAAGGTGCCTCATATCCAGATAGAGGAGGTGAATACGGAGGACTAAGAGATATGGGAAATTTTCCAATAGGGGAACCAAATAATGATGGAGAAGACTCAAAATCAACCTCAATTAGAGGGGAACTAGGCTAAGATGCAATGTTTGACCATTCATGGGGTAAAGGAATCTCATCTACATCCCTATACAAACTAAAAAGAGATCTCATTCTTACCTCTGGAACTATAAGACTTTTATAAGAAAGAGCATAATTATTGTCATTCCTATCCTAATTTTCACTAATTATGATCTTATACCATCTTTTCATCATCTTTAGGACCTCTTGATAACCTTTTCATTTTTTATTCAATCTTCTTCTTCATCCCACACATGTTTAGAATATTTTGAACAAACCATTGAAAATCATAAAATGTATATGTAGCAAAAGGGAGACGATGCCTATTTTGTCTACTCTCAAGAATATAAAATACTTTCTTGTTCAATAAGTGGTATTCTCCCTTGATTACATCCTAGGATGGAAAGAAAACCCCCTTTTATGGCTCCATGCGATAATGGTCCCCTATGTTGCATATAGTTGGTGCATTATTTCAAAGAATGCGATTCTATCTAGTACAATAAATCGTAGGACTCTTACCATACTGTTATGCTACTAAAGATCTTAATGATGGTCTGGTCCTTAAAGTATAACCAAGACCTGTAATTGTGATCAATTTTATTATTTAGATCCAAGTCCTTAGGTTTCAATAATTTCTTAGCCTTCTCACTTAGTCCTGATGGGACAACTCCTTTCAAGAAACACATAAGGTTCCTGAAAAAGTGATTTTCAATCAAAATATAGGAGGAGCCCTTGCTATGCATATCCCAAAAATATGTCCATTCTTAGACAAAGACAAATTCTCCATCAACTCGGGGCTGGAAATTGAACTCTTTAGGCCATACTTTGAGAACATTCCATAACATGATATGCATGAATATGAAGTAATATATAAAATGGGAAGTGTTTCCATTCTTCATATTCACCAATGCAGTGTACAATTTAGTTGTTAACATATATTCATAATCAAATGGCCTATGAAAGTCACTACCCTACACATATACACATAAAATCAATACCCAATTTAGGATTCAAGGCTATGCATCCTCACTATATAATTGACACTAAGCATAATATGCATCTTTCATATATTTTACAAACAATTCAATGTTGTATGAATGCCTATACCTAGGAGTTAAAACCTTCTTTTCTTTGATCAAGTGCTCAGTCTTGAAGAGTAGAACCTTTCTTCTATATAAATTGTAATGTTTCTCAATCTATTTGACCAATTTTAGATCATCAAGTGAACAGTCCCTATTCTTATCCAACATGAGTTTTTTCTCAATGGTTTTCTTGTTGATATCAACTAGTTTATTTTCATCTTGAGATAGAACCTATCGAGTAATAGGACTGTATGTATAAGCACATACAAATTCAATTGAAAATGAAAAAGGTCTTATAACCATACAATTTATGTGTAAATAATTTTACATACCCTTTTTTCTAGTGCAAAGTAGTCATTGAATTTAAAATTTGAATGCCTGAAAGATTAATAGCTATTGAGTTGTTATATTGATGACCAGACATACTAGGACTCATCGCTCAAATGCACATTAACAAAACCTATCTCCTTTGTGTATGTTTCCTTAATCACACTTTGACCTCAACTGTTAATTTATTCAAATTTTCTCATTTAATATCTTGGCATTGAAACTTTGACTTCGCCAATGCACCATTAGGAATTCGAGCATCTTTCTTTTAATCACACAGTTGGACGGGAAATATGGACCATTGATCTAGCTCAACATGATCACATGTTAAACTTGGTGCATTTGGGATGACATCGAGTGGTCTACTAGTCCATTGTCTACATGTTAATCAATTTGCTCAATGAAAATAAATGCACAATAATGAAACCATCTCCACCATTCACGTAGTTTAGACTTAGGGCATGAGGTTGAGTTCAATATAGATAAATATGTGAACCATTTAGGAAGGGTTGGTTAATGACATAACTTAAAGAATTCAACCAGTAATTATTGGTCCAATCAACTCAAGCACAAAAGTTTATGCATTTTGTGCACAAATAACCAGATAAATAAGGGGTGCTAATAGAAGGGATCAATCAACATTGATAATGTGATAGGTTCAAATTATGACTTATGTGATCGAGACCTAGATATTGATGGTCGGTGAGGAATAATAAATGTTGTGGTTCCACAACCACACTCCCCTTTTTTGGCCACTTGGCCAAGGCCCCCCCCTTCTTTTGGCTTGTGTTCAGGGTCTATCATTCATTTTATCCCTTGTCAGGGATTGTCCTTTAAGGTTTTAGTCAGTTTTTGATCTTTTGCACTTTTGGGCTTCCTGAGGTGCAAAAAGTCTGAAAAGCCAAAGTGTCTTCAAAATAGGGAAAGAGCTCCTTTAGCCTTTTCATACTTTTGGAGTTGTTAGAGTTTTGAAACCCAAAAACACCGAAAGTCTGATCTCCCTAATAGGAGATCAACCTTTCGACGTTTCAAAGGTCTGAAACCTCTGAAAGTTTGAAAGTCTGAAAGCCAGAGGGTGGCTGATGTCATCCCCCAAAGGCCTATATTAGGCGTGTGTGGGGCTTATTTGCTCGCTTATGCTTTTTATTTGCCTTTGATTTTTTGGAGCTTTTGAGGGTGTGCAATTGTGTCCAGAGAGCTTCCAATTGTTAGATCGCCTAGTTTCTCAGCTTCTTTCAAATCTTTAGGTGCTTTGTCGAGGTAGGATTTTGATCTCATTTTGTCTTTTCATTTTTTGCAAGTTTTTGGAAGTTTTTTTTAGCTTTTTTAGTGTTTCAGCTAGGGTTTCTAGTTTTTGGGATTTCATCATGTCACTTTGGGGTTGGAGGGTTGTCCCCTTAGGCATCAGGCTCATGGTCGAGCTTGATTTGACTTCATTTTTTATCTTGCACTTTGATTTTATTTCTTTGATCTTTTTGGCCCTAGTTTTTTTGCAGTTTCACACGCCAAAAGTGCTAAAAAACCAAACTTCCCCAAAATTTTGCCAAGTCCATTTTTTCACACTTTCGAGGTTTCAACACCTGACATTTTTCATACTCTGAAATGCTGAAACCCGACGATAGACCTCCAACAAGTGTTTTTGGACTAATCTTTTCAGCATTTTAGACTCTGACGATTTGAGAGTTTTTCACTTTCCGAAAGGCCAAAACCTCAGAACTATATCATGCTTCCATTTTTTCATCATTTCGGAGTTTCAAAGGTAGACCATTCTTTTGGAGTCCAAAAGGCCGAATCACCAAAATTGCCTTCTGAGCCTACATCTTTGGAGATTTTAGTTTCTTCATCATTTTCTTATCTTCATCAGTAGTTTTTCTTATCTTTTGGTATTTTTATTGATTCATGTCCCTTCTTCCAGAATGTCATAAAAAGGTAAACTCTCCAGCGATGAAGTACCAGTTCAAGGGATATCATGCACCCTCCAAAGTGGGGAATATCCATGCAGAACTCACTGACACTAACATTGGAAATGTCAGTTGGAATGACTACCTGGTTAAGTGTGCCCAGCTGGCAGGGAGATCTGAGGACTGCACTTCATTAGTCTACTACTCACTGGTGAATGCGATGACACATCTAGTGTCCATTCTCTTGTTAGACCTAATAGTTACACTAGCAGATCACTATGTGCTAGATGAGAGGTTGGTCAAGAACACCATGGGAGAGGTGATGCTAGACCTCAGGCCTGACAACATCAAAGATGTCTTCCACTTGCCAAAGGGGATAGATAGGTTTTATGGCTTCACAATGGATAAGAGCATTAACTTCTATAATAAGGACATCCAATTATCTCATGAAATTGTTAATAGTGATTACCTAATACAACCTCTACCAAAGAGTAAAATTGAAAAGATAGATATGAGGAGGGGGTATATGAAAGAGGATATCCAGGCAGCAATCACCATGATCAACCAAGTATATGGACTGCAAAAATCCATTCAACTAGAACCATGGATGATCCTTCTAATTGAAAAGATAAAGGGGAGGAAGTCAAGGTTTTACCTGGCCACAATCCTCATTGATAACCTAGACCAACAATTGATATCGGTCAAGAATGACCCACATTTTTACATGACTTCATATGTTGTATATCTGCTTGCTGCTAGGATAGTATATCCAAGTTTGGTGAAGGTCAGTGCTATGGGTCAACCTGATGCTTGGCCATTTAATGTGTATCCTCAAATGGTAAAAGAGGAGCATCTCACATAAGATAGATCAGAGTTTCAGGTAGTGAATGATGCCTTTGTATTCATAATCTTCCACTCCATAGAGGGAGATTATGAAAGAAGACTATCAGAGGAGGAAACATAAAAAGTGAAGGCCCTAGGGGCATTTTATATCCAATTTAAGACCTTCACTTACATCAGGGTGGCAAGGAGTACTCTCACTCCCAAGAAATTGCCAAGATATCCTTCAGATTGGATTATTCTATTGGAGATGGTGAGACAAGTTTTAGATGCCTATGAGCACATATGGCATAAGAAGAAACACTGCCGGGACTTCCCTATTTCAATAGGACCCCATTTCTTGCAAGACATGAGAGTGAGAAAGTCTTTGTCCTTTGAATGAGATGAGTTCCCATGCAAAACTTCAACTTGATAAGAACCAGGTTCAACCCAATTGACACTTACAACCACATAATGGGGAGGCATTAAATGCATGAAACACATGTTGAGGATCATTGGATTAACTATACATATAATTATGAGGTCAGAATCTGTGACTATTTTCGGATGAGCCTAGAGATGGCACAAGTTGCCCTACTTCTACGAATTCCCCAAAAGGTAAAGGATGCAAATTTAGAGGATATCTTGGATCCTATCTATAATCAGGATAAGATTTATAGTAGGGCTATCCTCAACACTAAGGTTGATAGATATGAGAATGATGACATAAACTTCAAGGCTCGTCATTTCATCAAGATGAAAAAAGCATGGATTTCCTATCCATTCAAAATGGACCCAGTACCAATGAAACATCAACCAACCCAACCTTCAAAAGAGAAGAAGAAGAAAGGGGAAAAGGTTTTGATGCTACAACTGAAAGAAGCTATACTGCTAAGGCCAGAAATAGTTTACAAACACCAACACCCAACTGCTTATTGTCCAAATCCTTGGTCCAAGCCTCCAAAGACCAAGATGACTGGAAGCATAGCTCCACTGGATGCACCATCTTCAAGCGGCCAAGAGCCAGTAAATGTACCAAAGGGGGCATCTAAGGTGAAGTTGACTGGATCTAGGCCTACCAGAGTTATAAAAGGACACGTTTACAAGAGGAAAAGGTACTCTACACCTTCTCATATGGAGACTATTCTAGAAGAGGATGAGGAAGGTGAAGAAGATGATGAAGATGAGGTACCACTCAGCCAGAGGACACGGTCTGCAGGTTTATTGAAAAGAAGGAAAATACAAGGAGAGCATGTACAGATAGATCTGGAGGAAGAGACCCAAGTAGAGCAGGTGAATCTAAGGGATGCTCTAGGTGATGATGAGTTCAATATATCATATTTTGAAGGCCTCTATGGGTTCAAAGAAGCTGGACAATAAATCCCAGTGGAAGGGCCTTGTACATATCAACAATTTCCATTTTCCTTTATGTCCCCTCTAGTGCAATTCATAGCTACAACTCCTATGGGAAATGTAGGAGAAGAATCCCAATAGGAACCTTAGGGATCAACAAAGGAAGAAATGAATACAGGCTAAGGAGAGTCTACCGAATCGGAGGACTCCTCCATTGGAATTACTTTAGAAGAAGACTCAGGAGCTCCAATTCTTCCACCTCAGCAAGCTCCAGTTCCTCCACCATAACAAGCCATGGTTCCACCTCCTCCAACCACTTCACTTCCACCTCAAGTCCCAATCAATCCACCTGTGACCACTTCACTTCCACCATAGGTTCCTACTAGTCAACCTCCATAAAAAAACCCACCTATTCAAATCTCCATGCCTTCTCCACCTCATGTTCATATGCTAATGCCTTTTCCTACTCCCCTGGTAGCCCCTACACCTCCTCTTGCTCCCACGCCACTAGTGCAGAACCCTACTCCACCAATTCCTAATCCTCCATCTTCTCACACTGAGATAGCTCAACAAGGAGCACAAGGATCAGAAAAGGAGATTGAAGTAGAAAAGGGGATTGGATGAGAAGAACAAATTGGGGTAAAAGAGAAGACTAGAGGGGAAGAGAAGACTATAGGAGAAGAAAAAGTAGCAGGAGAAGAAGGGGTAAGAGAGGAGGTAAGGAAGGAGGAAACAAAAGAAGAACAAGAGCCAGAATGCAAAGTCATCACCTTGAGCTTAGTCACACCTTATGAGCCTATTAATTCTTTCTCCAAACCCACTTAGTTCACCAAAGATATACAACCAAGGGTGAGGGTCTACACAGATGAAGAGGATATAGACATGGCAGTGCTAGGTCGATCATTCCATCAAGGAGAATCCAGTGCCTGGGAAAGGACCTTATCATATGTGACACAAGATAAAAGGGGAAGATAGAAGGCACAAGTAGCCATACCTACATTGGATACTAGTATGGTCGAGATCACTCTTGAAGACTATGTTTTTGAAGAGGTGGACCTAGGGGAACCAATAAGGGAAGGTAGCAAAAAATTGGCCACTTTAGGGTTGAAGAATGCATTAGGCTTCATGGACAAAGATGAGGAAAAGATCAAAGCTTTAATGAAACAAAATGAAGCCATGAAGAGATTCATTCTTAAGATGATAGGTCCCATTAATCCTAGTAACCTTGAGGCCTCATTATAGGATATTTTGGAGAAAAGGGGTGCTTCTGAGTTATCAGATGATGTTTTACATTCTTTCATTCATGCCTGTTCCAGTTGGAAGGCCGATTTTGAAGAGTTTTCTAGTACTTCTCTTAGGTAAATTTTGAGACCATTTAGGGGTATTCTTAAAAAGATCACCAAATTGGTAGATTTAATGTGTGAAGAGGATGCTCTTGAGGAGAGAATTATTAAATGGAAAAAGGCTCTCAATGATCTCATAATAATAAGGAAGCAATGCTTCCAAGTTTTGGTAAAGATATATGAAGGGTCGGAGATGGATAATTTTGAAGAATGGATCAAAGATTTTACTGAAGCTCTAAAGGTTTACCAGAAATGCTTAAGTAAGATTGATAAGAAAAGAGACGAAGGAATGCTCTGGGTTGAGGAAATGCATAAGTTTTTTGAAGGTTTAGAATTGGACCTCTATGATGATGATAATGATGAGAAAATGATGCACACAATCAAAGAAATTGTGCATCCATACCTGGATATTTTCAATGGAGTTAAAACAAAGGATGACCTCCAACAAATGTTTTATCAAAAGGAGGAGATGTAGAATATGTTAGCTCGTGAAGAAGAAATAAGGGGCTTTGCCAATGAGTTGGTCACCTTCTGAGAGAAGCAAATAGAATGCCTAAAAGGCATACAAATGGAATATTTTGAAGAAATATAGGAGACAGTAGATAGGCTCCGCAAGGCACACCTGGAGATACTCCCAAGTCACTAAGTGTCCAGTTTTGGACTTAGCCAATTTTTGCATGGAGGGAAAACTTTTTGACACTTAGTCAATTTTGTACTTCAAGATTTTCAGCCTTTCAGCCTTTCAAGTTTTTCGGCCTCCGAAAGTCTGAAATTTTGTCAAATGGGTGTTCAAACACTTAGTCATTTCTTTAACTTCATTTTTTGGAGCAAGGGTCGGGGTCCGAAATTTCTGGGCCATCACCGCCAACAACTTCTAGTCTTCTACAAAAGATTTTTAGTCCGATTGATCACTTCTCTCAGGTTGTTTCCGCATGATTTGGGGATATATTTCAGTTGGATCTACAAAGGAGAGCTATGACAAGGAATAAAGGGAAAAGACTCCAAGTTTAAAAGAAGAGCGTGCATAGAAATGGAGAAGTTCCATTATAGATTTTGAGTTTTTTAATGCATCCTTTGCTCCAAAATTGTAATGCACGAAGATTAATTCCATGCTAGATAGATAAGATTTGTTTTAGGGATAGTTTTCTTTTAGTAAACTTTAGTTTTAGATTATTTTCAAGTTTCATGTGCAACCGAAACCCTAGCTGCAAAATTCTTTCCTTCAAGAGTAAAGCTCTATAAATTGTAAGAAAACAATGTAATTAAGGTCAGTTATTATTGCAATACAATACTTGCAATTGGTGCTTCAATCATGGTGTGATCTTTGCAAAATTTATGAATGTGTGTTTTCTCATTCCTTTATTTTAAAGAGCTAATTGATTGTATGGTAATTTTGATTTGCGATTATATTAGTCTAGTGTTTATCATTGTTGTATTGCTTTGTTGTGACAAATTATTGGGAAGATTGTTCTTTGGTGCTTTAAGATAAATTTGTCTCATGTGTGCGCACATTCATAGTGGCTTCATCATCTGATGATTTTTGACATATCTTACATCTACATTTATTTTCGTTGATGATTGCATCTGCAAAATCATGATTGTGATTCATTCAGATCTACGTTTTGTGGGTTTTCTCCATCTTCTTGGTATTGTAATTTGCAAGGCAACACAACATTGGTTTATGTCCATTAGTTTACTTTCTACAATTTTATTTCAAATTCTTGTTACCTTGCTACTTTGTTTACAAATTGGTCATAGTAGATTAAATCAGATTTACATTGTTTTGTTTAAAGATCCAAAAAATACAAAAAAGAAAGAAAGATTGTTTGTTTTTAAGATTGTTTTGCAGTCCCTCGAAGATCGAACCATCAAAGGCCTCCTCATGAACGGATTCACATTTATCTTCAATTGAGCTATCTAAGTGCTTGAGACCCAACCCAAAAGGAACCTTGAGATTGATTCACATCAATCTTCCAAGAGGGGAATTTGTTCACACAAATTCCTATCTATTGTCTCGTGTAAAAATGACGCTCAACAAGAACCAAGGCAAAATTTATACCATTAGGGTTTAAGGTTTTTAGGATCCCTAATGGGCATGAAACTATAAACCAGATGTAGGAAAAAAATGATGACCCCTAATAGTTGCTCTTGTTGGGGATAGTTGGCTAGACTAGTCAACATGAGGATCTATATCTCTTAGAATGAAAACTAGGAAGAAAAATAAGATTAAACCCTAATAATTATGTTCAAGTATATACAAGATGCATGCTATTGAATAAATTGAAGAATCTTTTATAGAATTTTCCATGCATAGGAAAATCTAGAGCATATCCATGGACATGCTATAGAAAATATGAATATCATCCATGCTTATCTGTAATGACATAGGGTCCTAACAATAAGGACTCAAATTCACCATGTTTACTCTTCTCTTGAGCCTTAACATTCCACATCAACACCATGTCATTCAACTTAAAGTCTCTATGTGTTGTCCTTTTATCAAATAAGTACTTGGCTTACTGCTACATATTTAAATTCTTTTCAGCATTTCTTCTTGCCTTGTCAAGCTCCAAACACTATTTGAAAGGGTGACTTGCATGTTGCTTTCTTTATAGTAATCCTATTTTCCCATAGATAAATCTTGAGTTTAGAGTCCTATGCCTTCTCTTTTTGTCCAAAACCCTCTTAATAATATTCATTAGACTTTTGTTGCTTGATTATGCCTATCTATTCCCTTGAGGGTGATAAGGTGTTGAATATGACACTTGCATTCTATATGAATTACAAAAATCAAGAAACTCATCATATCTAAAACACATTTCATTATCCATAATTAATCTAATTAGGACACCAAACCTAATGATGATGTTCTCAAGTGCAAAATCCTTCACAAATTTACTAGTGGCATTTCTTGTTGGAATTGCTTCAATCCACTATATAAATTAATTGGTTGCAACAAGATTCCATCTATGCCTTTCACTTGACGGTTGAATAATTTTTCCCTTAAAATTGATGCCCCATTGACAAAAAAGAGCCTCTGATGATACTAACCTAAGAGGTAATGTACCTAAAAAAATAACTTCCCTAAAAATGTTTCACAATATTCACATCTTTGAGCCATTTTATGGGTATTTGAGAAAAGAGCAGGCCAATAGTAACCTACCATTAAAATCTTGTGATTTGTGTTCTTTCATGTATAATGGATGCTACAAACTCCATCTTTTTGTTTAAGAACTTGTTGAGCCTGATATTCATCCAGACAAAACAATAAAATGCAATCTCTATTTCTTTAAATATAAATCACCTTAAATAAGAATATATTTCAGAGACTAAAATCTCTTCTGGTCATTAGGGAAATGCTCAGGACACTTTAAATTCTTCAAATAATAAATCATTTCTAAATACCATGGGAATTTTTGTTGACTGCATATCTTGTCTTTCTACGATTCAATGGCTTTAACTTGAGTGGATTCCAAATTTGTTTCTACCATTAGTTTTGCTAAGCCTTTCCATCTTATAAGGCTTGTGATTTGAATATAAATATTAAATTCTTTGACCTTGTTGATCCATCTATACCTTCTTCTTGTCACTTCAAATTGTACAAAAATATCCTTCAAAACAACATTGGGGACATAAGCAGTAATTTGAGCACCTATTAAGTAAGGTCTAAATATTTTAACAACCTTGACATGTGCATATGCACGTTTTTCTTCCAAGTCATATTTCTATTCTAATGATTGCAAAGACTTGGTAAAAAATGCAATAGGTTGCTCAAATCATTGCGAATTATTTTGAATCAATATTGATTCTATTGTATGATATGAAACAAAGAAAAATAATTGGAAAGGGTTACTAAAATCAAGCGAGATTAGGACAAGAGCCTCTTTAATGCTTTTTTATGGCCATAAATGATTTAATGGATTGATCATCCCAACATATGATTGTACTTTTCTTCAACATCTTAGAGATTGGATTAAGAATCTTTGAAAAATTTGAGGTGAACCTCATGACAAAATTAAATTGACCAAACAAAGACTAAATTGCCTTCATAGTTTTAGGAATGAGGATTTGTCACTTTCACTTACTCTTTCAAGATTTATCTTGATTCCTTATTTTGATGTTATATGACCAAGAAACTTGCCTTCAACTACACCAAATGCATTTCTTTGGGTTCAAGAAGATCCAAAACTCTAATGCTCTATTAATTTTTTTTGTAAATGAAGGCAATACCCCTCTTCCCTTTTAGAATATGCAATTAAGTCATCTTGATAAATCATCATTATGGTATCAATCAACCCTACAAATCCAACATCCATTTCTCTCTGAAATGTGACACTTGAATTTGTTATTCCAAATGGCATTCTAACATACACTTGGGTTACCCAAAAATTAGTTACTATTTTGAATCCTTTTCTTTTAACTAATTATACCTTTAAAAACCATCCATAATGGAAAATAGTTCACAATCAGTGACTCTTTGTAGCATAGCCTCCATGTTGGGTAAGGTATAGTTGCCTTTTAAAGAGGAGACATTTAAACATTTTAAATCCACACACAATCTGATGTCTTCACTTTTCTTTCTAATAGGGACCAAGTTAGAGACCCAAGTGAAATGTCTTATAAGCTCTATTATGCATCCATCTCCAAGCTTCATCAATTCTTTTTGCATCTTGGGATCCAAAGTGGAATTTATAGGTCTTTTTTTCTTTTTCTAAAAGACTTTGCATTAGATCTTAATGAAATTTCATGTTGTTCAAATAAATTCTCTCTATAGGCTTTTAGATCATTATATGACCATGCAAAAACATGCTTATACTTTCTTAAGAGGGCAACAAGTTTAGACCTAATCTCTAAATTCAATTTATTACCAATATAAAATTTCTTAGGAGTAGCATTAGTGCCCAAATTTATTTCCTCTAGACCTCCATCTTTAGTAGGTACATTATTTATCATGCTCCTATAATTCTCATCAAGGACTCTTTCTAATGTAACTAGTCCCTTAGCAATCTTATGTTTTTTAATTAGATTACCCTTTTTCCAAATATTGTTGATTTATTGTCCACAACTTGGACTAATGCATTGCAATCTATCTCTTGTATTCATAACCTTCTGTGTGCTGCAAGAATTTAATTAAATTATATTCATCCTCAAATACTTTCCAATGAGATAAATTATCAAGAGCTAATGGTCTAGTTTTTATTTCAACCTCTAATATTCAATAAGAGTAGCATTCGATCCTCTCAAAGAAATATTTTCTAAAAAATAGGCCATTACATTTTTTTCTTTCACTCCATACAATTGAAAATGCATAAACATTCAATTGCATCCTATAATGTAGATCTATATTGTCTTAACTTCTTATGCTTTGAAGAGTGTTTATTCCTTACCTCTGAAAAAATTAAGCCTAAATCTCCAAAGTTCCTTAATATCTTTATCCCATGTTTCACAACCATGTTAAGTCCTAGAAGCAAAGATGCATACTCTAAAATATTATTAGTGCATTCAAAGTTTAATAGAAATGAGTATTTAAATGTCTTCCCACTAGGGGAAATGAAAGTAACACCAACACCTGATCCCTCTTTGGGACAAACCTTGTCAGAATTTATGTCCCATAGACCATATTGATCATGTTTCATTTCAAGGCTTATTGCTTTCATATTCCTTAATGATAATTGTGGTTGTTCCACCATAGAATTATTTATATCAATGTCACAAAAACAAGTAAGTTTGTTAGGAGAAACCTCCTCAACCATTGCAGATCTTGGATCTCTATAGATTCTCACATCCCTACCATTTATAGTTTTATATGAAAGATCAAGTTGCGCATGCCCACTTACTGTTTCACTCCATTTTCTTGACAATAACATGCCATAGTGTGGTTGAACCTCAACCATAATAACATCCCTTTTATAAATTCCTTTAGGGCATGTGGAAATATTAGTTCTAGATCCTTCATGACACCTATCACTGATATTTATTAATTATCCATACCATATCATTTCCCATAAGTAGTATCATCCCACAATCCTAGTTGTTGTGTAGTTCCAAGTGACATGATGTTCACAACACCCCTTGAGTCTATCATGCAATTCCTTAATAATTTGTTATTTATGAGAAATATAAGATAAAACGGATCTATTTGAGAAGGATAATTTGTTATGTTTTTCCCAAAATAAGCCTTAGGAGTTTTCATGCTCTCATTTTGAGTTTCATTCACATCACAAACCTTCTCCTTTTTCCTATGACTCGTATCATTTTTCTTATCCCCATTTAATGGTTTCAAAATATTAGCAATCATAGATATAGAAACATTTATATGATCTTATATCTTCATTAGTTCTAAAAGTGGGACTGATACCTTTGTTTGAATTAATATTCATGCCGTATCAAAACTAGGTGCATTCAAAGAGGTAAAAGATGGAATTGATTTACATACCTTTGATTTTGATGGCTTTTATTTTTCTACAATAATATTTAGATTTCATGGCACTTTGTGTAGGGGCTACCTTTTGAGAGCTTCTTTGGAGAGATCAAAGTGAACCTTTTGGTTTTTTTTGTCTATCTACTTTGATCACCAACCATCTTTTTTTTGTCTTTGAGGACTTGTTTGCATTCTCCGATTTCTTAATAAACATGCTTCCATTTTATCCTTGATATGAACCTACCACTCTATTTCTCAAGTTATAATTTCTTCTATCTTGTTGAATGGATGACATGATAAGTGTTATGATTTCCTCTTCTGTGTGTTTTATCAATATAACATTTCCCCTTCTTGAAGATGGAAAATCCTCTTCACAATCTATGGTTAAAGGCTCTTCATTATATGGAAAAAGCTACTAGTGGTAACCACTACTCCTATGACTTTGTACATCCACATCATCATTGTCTCCATCGTCTAAAGAATTATCAATGTTTCTTTTAAAATGTTTAATTGATAACATGTTTATGATATGCGAGTCTTCAAAATATTCATCAGTACACTCTTAATATATATGATCAAACACTTGAATAGACTTGTACAACACATCCCATGGGATCATGAGGTAATTGAAATGGTATACACCATGGAATATCATCGACAAATTAGAAATTTGATTTTTTGAGAGGATCATGAGCTTCTCTTTTCTTGGAATCTATTGGGTTACTTGGCAAAGGCTTTATATCATTTCGATCAGTATTATATGGCATACAAAAGAGACTGGGCCTCTCTTGTATATGATAATTTAGTTTATTATCAGAGACTTCCCATTCATTCTTTGTCATCCTATTATCAATATTGTTTAACTTATTTATCATCCTATCCAATTTTTATTCACCATTATTTTGCCTTGATTGGCGATGCCTATGATTTTGCAAGATTCACACCTCATCCCTTTTCCTAATAATACAAAAGGCTTTCCTATTATTTTCAATATTCAAGAAAACCTTAAAAGCTCTCCTAGCATCATCTGGGTTCGTATTTCTCATTTCATATACAATCTTTCGGTCAAAATCATTTATATAGAATATTAAACACATAGGATCAAGGGACTTTAAATAATTTAGTATCTTATTATAAATCTTAAGAAACCTTGTATTGAAGTTTACAACCTCATTGCTTCCTTTCTGAATACATGTGAACTCATTAAATGAAAATTTTAGATTAGGATTATCACCTTATTATTCCTTAAACATACACTTGATTTTATTCCATATACTAATAGTAGCATCAAATAAAATCCTATGCCAATCTGTAGCATCATCAACAAGAGATTGCATTAATAATTTTATGAAAACATCTTCATGTTCTATTTCATATTATTTATGAGTTTCATGAAATTCTTGAGATGATTGTCTCTTGATATTGCATTGTTACCTAGAAACTTTGGGACCTCTAATTTGATTTCATTACTTATTTTATTTTGAAATCCAATTGCCTATACCTTTCCACTTGTAGAGGAGCTCTTACAAATTAGTTAATCCCTTGTTGACTAGGACGAGGACCTTGATTTTGCATATTGTTTGGTGGACCTTTTTGTTGTTGAATAGGACCTTATTTTGAGGTAGGTGGCATATTTGGTTGTCAATTCTAATGATGTTGAAAAAGATTATATCCAAAATTTTGATATCCCAATGTAGATGTGCCAACATTTTGAGGCCTTGAAATAGAAGGTTGAGAAAAAGGGGTAGTAGGTACATAAGTTGTTTGTGTATGAAATGGGAAAGAAGTTTCATTTAAACCTTGAGCAGAGCTAGACACTCGAGCATTTGAAATAGTTTGATTAGGGAGTTAAAATTTGTTAAACACTGACCATGTAAATGCATATGCAGTAGAAGTCATAGGCATTTGGGTGTCTGAAGAACCTTCTTGGGTATTTTCCATGGATGCAATATTTTGAAAAGGAGGTGCAATTATACTTGCAGTAGAAGGAGAAAATCATGATGCATTAGAAGATCCTACTTGATTACTCTCCATATTATTAACATTTTGAATAAATGGGCCAATAATGTTGGTATTAAAACTTGGCCTAGAATTAATGAAAACAACTTCTCATTCAAAGCTTCCTTTTACTTTTCTAATCTAGTCCTTTGTGTTGAATGTATAAGACAACTAGGGGGATGGATCAATTATTAATAAAACTTTTAAACTTTAATTCTTTATTTAGTTTCACTAAAATTATTTAATCCTTCATCACATAAATATGTAAACATGAAAGAGAAGAGAAACCATCATACACAAGGAACATCAGGTTTATGTGGAAAACCTTTTTAAGGGAAATACCAAGGAGAAGATTAATTATCAAATATATGAGCACCTCTTAGGTTGAAGGGCTCACTACTTGGATGAAGAAGGATATAAGAGAATAGATCCAACACTAATGTACATGATGCAAGAGAGGATAGGAGGGGCCAACAATGACACACCCTAACCAGATCCACCTTGCTCAACAACACGCAGAAGCAACAATACACAATAGTGAGAGTGAGAATGCAGGAAAGTTTCAATATTATCTTCAAATTGATTGATACATGCCGGGCTGTAAGGCCTTCCCGGTTTCAGCTAGATATTACAATCAAGTACAGAAGTCCTCAAACATGCGAGTGTCTTTCCACAATCTCTAAACTTCTATCTTCTATCTTCTATATCCAAAAACTGACTCCTAAATTCTAACCAAACAAGTACATTTATACAAGAGGCTACCGAATCAAGTAAGCCTTCAGATCCACAATCAATGGAAGGAATGACCAGATCTAGGTCCACACGCTTCCTAATGATGGATACCAACATTAAAGCTGTGACCCAAATTAACTACACAAGTCAGCCTCAAAACAAATCCAAAACAAACAACTCAGTAAGCAAGGAAACCGAGCGCCAGGGAAATTCACCAAGTGCTAGAGAGATAACTAACCAACACCGGCAAACAAAGGAAACCGAGAAACACTAAACCAACTCGGTCAAAGCAGGAACTGAGCAACACAAACAAACTCAAATATATTTTTGGTGACACAGGATTTCCAAGGACCTGAGATTCTCCTGCATCAGACACCTGGGGTTATTTGAAATGATTCTCTAAATCATGAAACAGTTATGATCCGAGCTACATCCAACTCAAACTGTGAAATCCAAGAACTATCTTCAATTGGTCTATTCTTCCACTTTACTAGATATTTGATATACTATTTTCCTCTTGTACTTCTACCAATTCTTTTCTCCAAAATATTTTCAACTTCTTCATTCTACTTCTTGGGATAATCCATCAGTACTTCCATGTCTTCTTCAAGTTCATGAAACTCATATAAATTAGTAATGTTGAATATAGGTGATATATCCATGTCATCAGGTAACTCAACCTCATATGCATTTCCATTGTCAAATTTTCTCAAAATATTGCAAGGTCTAAACTTCTTCATCTTCAGCTTCCCATATGTTCCAACAAGAAATCTGCCTCTCCTCAAATGAACCATCACTTCATCACCAACATCAAAAGTCTTATGTCTTCTTGATCTATCAGATCTGTCTTTATATTTCTGATTACTCTTTTCCAATTTAAGCTTCACATCTTCATGCAATGTCTTCATGTACTTAGGAAATTTAACTCCTTCAACACTTCTTTTTCTTTCATTAGCAATGTCTCTCAAATCTAATATACCTCTTGGTTGTATGCCATTTACAATCTCAAAAGGTGTTTTTCAGTACTCCTATTGATTGAATTATTGTATGCAAACTCTGCTTGTGCCAACATAGAATCCCAATTACTCGGTGTGTCTCCAACTAAATATCTCAAAAGATTACCCAAGCTTCTATTAACAACTTCTGTCTATCCATTGGTTTGTGGGTGAAATGTAGAACTATATTTCAACTCAGTACCCAACTTCCTCCAAAGAGTCTTCCAAAAGTATCCAACAAATTTAGTTTCTCGGTCATAGATAATTCTCCTCGGTAATCGATGCAATCTGACAATTTCCTTAAAGAAAAGATTTGCTACATGTACTGCATCTGATGTCTTTCTACAAGGTATAAACTATGCCATTTTAGAAAATCTATCCACAACAACAAATATAGAATCATTACCTCTTATTATCTTCGGTAAGCCAAGAACAAAATCCATACTGTTGTCAATCCAAGGTTTCTCAGGTACAACAATCGGTGTATACAATCTAGTATTCTGACTAACTCCTTTTGCAACTTGTCAAACTCCATAACTTTTCACAAATTTCTGAACATCTTTATACAACTATGGCTAGAAGTACTTCTCCTTAAGAAAATTCAATGTCTTATCAACACCAAAATGTCCAGCCAAACCACTACTATGTTTCTCTTTTATGAAATTAGTTCTTATTGCTCCCCTCGGTATACACAACTGAATACCTTTAAACAACATACCAACTTGCATAAAATATTCATCACATTTAGTACTTTGTTGATCTTGAATAGGTGCTCTACACTTTCCCCACGGCTCAGAAAAATCAAGATCAAATTCATAAGAATCCCTCATGTCATCAAAGCCTAGAATTCCAGTTTTCATCTCGGTCATCAAAGATCTTCTTCTACTCAATGCACCAACAACTTGGTTAGTGACTCCACTCTTATGCTTTATCACAAATTTATAACTCTGCAAATACTCAACCCATTTCATATGTCTCTGATTCAACTTATTCTGACTACCCAAATACTGTAAAGCTTTATGATTGGTATACAACACAAATTCACTCGGCATCAAATAATGTCTCCATTTCTTCAGTGCTTGAACAATAGCATAGAATTCTTGATCATACACATAATATTTCCTTTTTGCATCATTCAAATTTTCACTAAAGAAAGCAACAAGTTTACCTTCTTGACTCAACACAGCTCCAATTTCACTTCCACTTGCATCACATTCGACTTGAAATACCTTATTGAAATCAGACAATTCCAAAATAGGAAATTCAACAACCTTCTGCTTCAGAGTCTCAAAACTTTTATTAGCTCCATGTGTCCACTTGAATTCTCTTTTGTCTCCTCTCATAGTCTCAGTCATAGCATTACAAATTCCTAATGAACTTTCGGTAAAAAATTTCCAAACCATGAAATGATCTTACCTCACTAGCATTCATAGGTGTAGGCCAATTCAAAATAGCTTCAACCTTTTCGGGATCCATTTTCAAACCATCAGCTGAAATCAGAAATCCCAAATACACAATCTCCTCTTTCATGAATGAACACTTTTTTCAGATTTATCAGCAACTTTTCTTCTTTCAATCTCTGCAAAACTTGTCTAACATGCAACAAATGTTCTTCTCTAGTCTTACTGAATATCAAAATATCATCAAGATATAAAAACACAAACTTACCCAAGAATTTCTTCAAAACTGCATTCATCAACCTCATAAATGTACTCGGTGCATTAGTTAAACCAAAAGGCATAACCAACCACTCATACAAACCTTCTTTTGTCTTGAAAGTAGTCTTCCATTCATCACCTTCTCTAATTCTGATTTGATGATACCCACTTTTCAAATTGATTTTAGTAAAATACTTTGCTCCAGTCAAACTATCCATTATATCATCCATTCTCGGTATAGGAAACCTATACTTCACTATTATTTTGTTGATTACTCTGGAATTAGTACACATTCACTATTCTCCATTCTTCTTAGGTGCCAATACCATAGGTACTACACAAGGACTCAAACTTTCTCTAATCAAACCTTTCTGCAATAATTCTTGAATCTGTTGGTTCAATTCCTGATTCTCAGTAGGTGTTAACTGATGAGGTGCCTTATTTGGTAAACTAGCTCCCGAGATGAGATCCATGCAATGATCAATGCTTCTCTTTGGTGGAAAACCATCAGGTACATTATTAGAAATAATTTTACTATACTCAATGAGTAACTTATCAATCTCCTCAGGGACATTATCCTCTATTTTCTTACTCAGTTTGTTAGGAATCACAAAAAAACATACATCATTTCTCTTTAAATCCTTAACAAACTTTCTTCCTTCCATCAGGCAAATTTTCACAGATGTGCAAACATTACTAATAGGTTCTTCCATCAAAGGTAACAAGGTTTGTCTTCTACCATCAGCTAAAATAGTATACTTATGAAATCTCCCATCATATATAGCATGTCTATCATATTGCCAAGGTCTACCCAAAAAAATATGACAACAATCCATAGGCATGATATCACATAACACCTTATCATAGTACTTTCCAATTTTCAAATTCATATAACATTGTTTACTTACCAAGAGTGTATGCTCATCTTTTATCCATGAAATCTGATAGGGCTTCAGATGTTCCAACCTTTTCAACTGCAACTTTGTGACCATCTCCTCAGATGCCAGATTCTCCGAGCTACCACTGTCAATGATTACCTTCCAAACTTTGTTAGAAACTCTACATCTAGTCTTGAACAAACGTTTCCTTACTGGATCTTCATTTTTACCTTCATTCCAAAGTGCTCTTCTCACCATCAAATTATTTTCCTTCTCAAGTTCAGTCGGTGACTCTTCTTGCACCAAAGCATTTCTACTACTACCAGCCTTCTTACTTGCATGTGTACACTAAAATGATCTATGCCCTTCTTCTCCACAATTGTAACAAGTTCCTTAGAAACCACCTCTATTATAACCACCTTGATAGCTACTACCTCTGCCTCTAGATGAACTTTCACCCTTCCACTCGGTCTTGCCTTTATCCAAAGTTGTCTTTTCTAGTTTAGATCTACTCTTTTCACTGTGGGATCCACCTCTTCCTCTAGGGAATCTAACACCTGTACCTCTTTGTCTTTGCTCATGTCTCTTATTCAATTTCTCCTCATCTTTCAATGCAAATTGATAAGCCTCTTCAATGTTCTCCAACTTGACCAAACGGATTTCTTCTTGGATGGAAACTCTCAAACCATTCAGGTATCTAGCAATTCTTTCCACATCATCTTCATCATGTCTAGATCTGATATCTAATCTATAGAATTCCTCATTATATTCCTTTACCAAGCTATCTTTCTTTCTTAAACTTTGCATTCGCCTAACTAGGTTAATCTGATAATCACAAGGTAAGAAATTTCCTTTCAATTTATTCACCATTTTACTCCATACCTTGATTTTGTCTTTGCCTTTCCTCTTTTTGTCCAGCTGCAGATGTTCCCACCATAAGGATGCATGACTTTTCAACTTTGTGCTTGCAATTTTCACCTTCTTTTCCTCAGGTACATTTTCATACTCAAAGTACTTTTCCATCTCAGTGATCCAATCTACCAATTCAACATAATCCAACTTTCCACCATACTCAAGAGGATTAAAGTGTGGTGTAGACTTCAAACTTGTCAAAGCCTTCAAGAATCTTTCCTCACCCCGATCCATCACAGGTGCAGGTTCTACATCACCTTGTTCTACCTCAATTTCATCATCACTAACATCTTCAAGACGTCTTCCTCTTCTATGGGTTGTTTCAACAACTTCTAATCTGGCAGCAAGTTGCCTCAACATGTTTTCCAATCCTTAATCCACAACTTGCCTCCCACGAACCATCTCGAAAACCCTCTGCAATTGTAGGTCAGATCAAAATCTATTATCCCACAAAAATTCTACTAGGCCTTCACAAGAAGGAACCTTCAAATGTAGATTCACAAACCTAGATCCAGATCTCACCTCGCTCTGATACCACCTGATGCAAGAGAGGATAGGAGGGGCAAGAAATGACACACCCTAACTAGATCCACCTTGCTTAACAACACACGAAAGCAACAATGCACAACAATGAGAGTGAGAATGCAGGAAAGTTTCATATATTATCTTCAAATTGATTCATACATGCCGGGCTATAAGGCCTTCCCAATTTCAACCAGTTATTACAATCAAGTACATAAGTCCTCAAACATGCGAGGATCTATCCATAATCTTTGAACTTCTATCTTCTATCTTCTATATCCAAAAAGTGACTCCTAAATTCTAACCAAACAACTACATTTATACAAGAGGCTACCGAACCAAGTCATCCTTCAGATCCATAATCAATGGAAGGAACAACCAGATCTAGGTCCACACACTTCCCAATGATGGATACCAACATTAAATCCGTGACGCAAATTAACTGCACAAGTCGGCCTCAAAAGAAATCCAAAATAAACAACTTGGTAATCAAGGAAACCAAGCGCTAGACAAGCATCACTGAGTGCCAGAGAGATAACCGACCAACACCGGTGAACAAAGGAAATTGAGAAACACCGAACCAACTCGGTCAAAGTAGGAACCGAGCAACACAAACAAACTCAAATATGTTTTTGGTGACACAGGATTTCCAAGGGCCCAAGATGCTCCTGGATCAGTACAACTGCAATAAAATTGAATAATTTGTAGATACATTTGGCTCACTAATTTTGGTAGCTTACACATGAAAGTTCCACATTGATCTATACCAAACTTTACACTACTTCATACATCCAGGAGACAAATCCCATTTCATACATACCCATCACACACACACACACACACACACAGAGTTGCACAACACTCATAAGAATATATAAAAAATATTCAAACCAAAATCTTTCTGCTAGATGTTATTCACTGTCCCCCTTTGACATTAATGGAAAAGGCCAAAAACAAAAATAGCTAACTTATTTTGGTCAACTCCCCCTAAGATATATATACAAGCTCAAAATTGTACTTATCTCCCCCTAAGAGGTAACAACCATCATTAGTCCATATGAAAGGATTTGCATGAATTTCATTGGACTAATGCACTCCATATGCATCTCACTCTAACAAGGAGGGGATGTTGGTTCCCAAAATGGTTTTATGCTTCAATAGCTACCAATTCACTCAATACAAATTATATAGAGAAGCCAACTCTAATAATTAAACTTCCTAAGAGGACTCGACCAACTAACATGGATATTGATTCCCTCTACACTTTAGGTTCTAAAAAACTAAGGTAGATAGACCTTAATGCCCTTCAATACATTCAGTTATACACACAATTGATATTAACACAAAGCAAAAATCTCATAAGAGGCTCAACATTAAGAATAAAATATTTAATAATGGATAATTACTCATTGATTCTCAATTGCTATGGAGCATGAGATAAAATAACTCAAATAACTTATATAGAAAATAAAGATATTCTTGATTTAATCATTTGATGACAAGAACATAATAGATCTAAACAACAAACTGCCTATAAAACCAACCATAGCTAAGATCAATGCCTTATTCCATTGGGAATTTGAGTTCATAATAAAAATAACCATGTATGGCATACTTTTGACTGATAACATAAGATCTAAGAAATATTACCTTGTAATATTTCTCAACATTAACTCTAACCTAACCTGCTTATCAGAATCCCTACACAAGTTCAACCAATCTGTAACTTCATTTATGCGTTTAATTGATCCTCGAATCATTTATTTAAAACTGTACTGAATCATAATCATGAGAGACTTGGATTAGAGTTTTATTTCTATAAAAAACCCTTTGCTACCTTTGACATATAATAACTTCAAGACTTAATCACTCAAAAACCTGCAAGAAACTAAACACTAATTAATTACTTTCTCTGGAAAATGGTCTTTATAGAATGCTGCTTCTATTTAGCTAATCCTATCACTGGAACCATAAATATTGGAACCCTTCTATCTAGCCTTGAAATCCCTTTTATAGAATAAGAGAGAAAACAAGCTTCTGGCCAGAAGACAACTATCATCAACTCTTTGGATCACAAAAAAACTCCTTGTGCTCCTATTTGCTAAAAATTATGATCAACTCAATAATTTGGCTTTATAGGAATATTCGCTGAAAAGGCATGTCACTCCCTAATGTACCAACTAAAAATATTTGACCTTTTACTTTAGCTTTATCATTATTTCCTGGGAATACGCAAACCATTAAGACATGATATATTACATTGCCGCTGAATTCTCTAGCTTGGTCAACCTCAGTGAACCACCCTTCTTTAACTACCATGTGGTATCCTTTGATCTTCTTCACAACCTCGTAACTCCAAATCCTAACCACCAAGATAATCAGTTAAACTATGATTAGCATTTCTTGTAACCATGCTTGAGTTTGTAGGACTTCTTGTTAACCCCTCAGAAACCTCGCGATCTTGCGACAACCACCAGTCGCACCATCAAAACATTAACTACTGGTTGCAAACTTAACTGCCAAACTCATGATCTAACATCTTCTATAGCCACTCATGAGTTTGCAACGTTTTGCGCTAACTACTTGGAAACATCATGAAGTTGTGCCAACTAGTTCATGTAACCGCGAGCAGGTTCACAATATTTTCTATTAATTTCCCAGAAGACCTATGAAGTCACATCTTTAACCTGCGATCTTGCGACTTGGAATTAACTATCTCATGGTGCAAGGTCACCCTTTTGGAAACAATAAAATTTATGAAAATGGAGGCACATGACGTAAGATTTGGCTCTGTATACTATTTGATATACATTGGACTTATCCACAAGTTGATAACCCATAGCACACCAGGACTCAAAATATACCTTCACAAAGTGGGCCTGTTCAACTTGTCTAAACAATGGGCAAAATGCAGATTGACAAAATTCTTGAGAAATTCACTTTACAAAACTATTCAATCTATAAGTATGGGATACAAATGGACATGTGAGATGAATTCAATGAGGGGAACCTACCTTTAAGCTGATGAAGCTTTAAAATTCACAAGGTACTTGAAAAATCAATGCCAAAACAAGGAATCTCAACTGAGTGCACAAAGGGATTCCTTCACAAAATTTAACATGGTAATATCAATAATTTGAGAGTACCAATAGTGGATCCATCTAGGGATGTATGTCTCTTTTAGGCATATCAAGATATCAGAATCTATCATTGAGAAGACCACTCCATCTTCCATGAGCTTATTCTTCTACAAGAAAAAAGAAATAAGACTCAATTCTTATTTGTTGGCCCCGGGCCTCCAAAAAATGTAACACCATTATTTACCTTTATCAAATGTCTAATTATTATCAACATATGTGACCAGCCACTTGAAAAGATCAATGTATACATGTTGTCCACATACATAAACTTCCACAGGCTAAAAAATTATTCCATATTTAAAACTGCTCAAATCTTTCCAATCTCACCCCTTATAATAGTCATACTCAAACAAGTATGCATCATAATTTATCTCATCACTAGGTAGAAAGGAAATGCAACCTTCATTAAGTAATGCATCAAGATATAACATACAATGATTATCATGCATTACCACATAATCATCCAATTGAAAACAAGTTGAACTTTTTGATTTATCTTTGTGCACACCATCAGCTTCACAAACTAGTACATCATCTATAACATTTGGTTTATCAATTATCTCTTTATATAAAGGGTTGGAAACCAAATGAAATTCACCTTTATAAACATTATAACAAAGCAATAGATGGTCCATATCTATATCTTCATCACATAAAACATTAAGAACTTTACTAAAAACACCATCCATTTCAATGCCATAATCATCTTCATCAAGAGAAGAAGAAACCGAATCTGAACTGAAACAATGTTCATCATTGCATCTTTCTTAACAAGAAGAATTCATATCATGACCATCATTCTCATCAGTGAAGAGATCATACTTATCTTTCCACCATTGATCCTTTACCTTCTCAATCACACATGTTGGTTCATACTCATTTGAAACAATAAAATGCTAAGAAGAAAATTGATTTACTGTATGGAAAGTTACAATTGATGGGACAACAGTATCACAAAAAATTACAACATTAATTTCAGGTACACACACCTTAATTAATTCCTCATACACATTGTCCTAAACATTTTCATAGGGCAAAAGCATAGGCTGAAACATATCCTCTTCATTTGAATCAACTATGCACTCTTTTAACTCAATATCATTATCAATAAAAAATGATGTCACTTCATTATTTGAATCTTCATCATTGAATTCATTTGATTCATGCAAAGATGAATCAACATCATCATAATTCTGCACATTATCATTTCCTTTATCTAATGAATAAATTTCTTCTTCCTCTTCTTCGACATTAGACTGTAAACAACTTCTTCCTGCAACCTTTTTACTAGAAAAACCAATAAACATATTATATGGTGTGAAACCAAAATTCATATCCATCTTTGTATCAACATTATTATAAAAAAATTCACTAACTATTTCATCATTAATGTGAGGAACAACTACTATTTGTAACAATCACTCTTCACTCACATTCAGATTTGGAACACATACAACATAATGATTAGTATGATCAGAAGAGACATCAACACTTTGATAATGAATATTATTTCTTGATTCACACCTTTCTTCAACATTAGATGTGTTGTGACAATGAAAACCATCATATAGAAAGCCTCTCATAATTCCATATTTCAAATTATTCTTGAAGTCCATTGCTGCCATAAAAGTTTGATGCAAATTCTTAGGCTATTTAACTCTCAACTAGAAGCTCATCTCTTCATTGAAAGCACCCAAATAAATCACTAAGCATACTTTATCGTTAGGCCTATAGCTTCTTGGAATATCAGCTAATGTCTTTGTTAATATGATATTAAATGATAAAACCAATTCATCTTCTTCAATATCAATCTCCATCAATCTTATCAACACATCACTTGCATTTATTCTTTCAACAAACTGCTCCATGAAAGCTACACTTAATTCTTCTCAAGAAGAAATAGAACCTGCTGGTAAGAAAGAAAACCAATCCCTGACATCTTCCTTCAAAGTTTGGACAAACAACTTCATGAAAAAATCCTCACGAAAGATCTCATAATCACCCATCAGATCAAAAAATTCCTGCAAATTCTTACTTGCTGAATCTGATCGTTTCCCATTAAAATTTGGTAAATGGTTCGTAATCTTACTAGGAATTTCATTAGGGAAACCACGAATTCCATCAAAGAATATGCCACATATCTTTTCATAGAGAAGCTACTACAAAAATCAGACATGGTCTATACACTTTGTAAACTCATTGTTGACACTCCCCAAATATATACATGTAAACCACACAGCCACTTATAAAATTCTCAGATTTGAAACTTGCAGCATAAAAATATACTTCTCTATCACAAAACTCAACATATTTTCTCAACTGAATAGATAAACTGGAAAATACAAATAAGAAGTATGCAAAACTCACTTTCGTACAATTTTATTCCTACTCTTGGGTCTCTATGATGGGGGAGCACTGATTGTTTCTTGATTTCTCATTGGGTATCCACTCCTTGAAGTATTATGAAGCTCACCCTCTAAATTTTCCTCAGGATTTTGCTTCACCCATGATCTTGTGAACTTTCTACTCATCTTGTATACTTTGAAAATATAGAATTTTTTTACTCAGCACTGGTGCAAAGACTTGAGTCTCCACCCAATATAAATTGAGAAATATTTTTTTATGAAAAATTACAAGAAAAACTCTTACAATATCTCAACCTACAAGACAAACTTGACTCCTCACAAGATATCAATCTTGGATGACAAATAATTATATCTCAGACATAAAATAATATCCTTCCACCCCAAATCATGAAAACACAATATCAAATCTCTGTAATTCAATAGACAAACTGGCTAGTTTGAAATCAAGAAGGCAAGGAGAAAGCTCAACTATCAGCCTAATTATACAATAACTACTTCGTTCCCCAACAGAGTCACCATTTTGTTGGTGAATCAAATGGGTTAAATCAGTTGGGTAATATGATTTGACAATTTGAAATACCAGAGACTCTTAGAAAAGTTTCAACAAGACTTTTACATCTCTGTCCCCAACAGAGTCGCCATTTTGTTGGTTCCCAAAATGGTTTTATACTTCAATAACTACTAGTACACTCACTAAAAATTATATAGAGAAGCCAACTCCAATTATTAAACTTCCTAAGAGGACTGGATCAACTGACAAGAATATTGATTCTCTCTACACTTTAGGTTATGTAAAACCAAGGCGAGTAGACCTTAATTCTCTTCATTACATTCACTTATACACATAACTAGCATTAACACAAAGCATAAATCTCATAAGAGGCTCAACACTAACAAGAAAATTCTAAGTAATGAATAATTACTCATTGATTCTTAATTGTTATGGAGCATGAGATAAAATAACTCAAATAACTTACACAGAAAATAAAAATATTCTTGGTTTAATCATTTGATAGCAAGAAAAGAATAGATTTGAACAAAAAACTGACTATAAAACTAACCATAGCTAAGATCGGTGCCTTATTCCATTGGGGATTTGAGTTCATAAGAAAAATAACCATGTATGACAAACTTTTGACTGATAACATAAGATCTAAGAAACATTGCCTTGAAATATTTCTCAACATTAACTCTAACCCAACGTACTTATCAGAATCCCTGCACAAGTTCAACCAATCTGTAACTTCATTTATGCATTTAATTGATCCTTGATCAAAGCATAAACAACAAAATACATATTTCATAACAAAACACTAAATAAAATAAACCCTTGATTCATTCATTTAAAAATAGACTGAATCATACACTGGAGAGACTTGGATTAGAGTTTTATTTATGTAAAAACCCTTTTCTACCTCTGACATATAATAAATACAAGACTTAATCACTCAAAAACTTGCAAGAAATTAAATACTAATTAATTACTTGCTCTGAAAAATGGTCTTTACAGAATGTTTCTCGTGTTTACCTTATCCTACCAATGGAACCATAAAGATTGGAACCCTTATCTTTGGACTTGAAATCCCTTTTATAGAATAAGGGAGCAAACAAGATTCAGGGTAGAAGACAATTGTCATCAGCTCATTGGAGCACATGACACAAAAAAACCAAAAAGAAACCACTCCAAGAAAAGAGAAAAAAACTCCTTGTGCTCCTGTTTGCTCAAAATTATGATAACCTCAACAATTTGGCTTTATAGGAATATTCACTAAAAAGACATGCCATCTCTGACACACCAAGTGGAAATATCTGACTTTTTACTTCAGATTTATCTTTATTTCTTGGGAATACACAAACTCTTAAGACATATATTGCATTCCCGCTCAATTCTCTAGCTTAGTCAAACTTGGTGAACCACCTTTCTTTGACTGCCATGTGATAGCCTCTGATTTGCTTTGCAACCTTGCAACTCCAGATCTTAACAACTAAGATAACTAACAAAATTCTAATTAACATTTCCTGTAACCATGCACAAGTTTGAAATACTTCCTTTTAACCTCCTAGAAACCTCGCAATCTCACGACAACCACTAGTGGCACCATTGCAACATTAATTGTCAGCTGAAAACTTAACTTCCAAACTCATGATCTAACATCTTTTGTATCTGCCCGTGAGTTCACAACATTTTGTGCTAACTTCCTGGAAACTTTGCAAAGTTGCGCCAACTACTTCATGCAACCATCCGCAGGTTCCCAATATTTTCTATTAACCACTCAGAAGACCTGCGAACTTGTGACTTAACATCTCTGATAACTATATGCATGATCACAATATTTTGTGTTAACCGCAAACCTAACCTGCAAACTTGTGACAACTATTGCTTGCGAGCTTAACCACTAACTACATCTTTAACCTATGAACTTGCGACCTGGCATTAATTGTCTCCCGTTGCAAGGTCACACCATTTTTAGCTAACTACACAATAACCTTGCAAAGCCGCACTTGTCTGCTATGTGTTTCCATCAGGCCCACATTTCACCTCAACTGCATGTGTCACATGATTCTCTCTCATGATCTTGTGGTGTTTATCTCTCTACATCATCTCAGATCTCGGGATCACAAGATTACAATATGTGTCATCCTTGAACTACCACCTCACCTTTGAATGCGTTCCACTTGTCATCATCTGATTCTCCCTCAAACCATCAAATCACTATGAGTTTGTCTGCTCAGTCATCGTGAGCCCACAAAATATAGATAATTCATTCGCCAAGTCATCCTCCAAGTCCAAGTTACCTTCGCGTGCAAGTTGCCAAAATGATCATTCCCTTATTGACACTTTTTGATATGTGCGTGAGCATATTTGAATGTCTTAAAAGTCCACCCCACCATGCATATGGGATAATTCCCTTAATGCATCTCTAAACATTTCTCACCATTTTACCAAATCTATTTTGTGCAAATCTTGCAAATATAATAGATCAACTGAAACCGCCTTTGTTTTGATGAGTCTTGGAAACAAACCTAGCATGGTTCATGTTTCTGTCACTGCTTATGCCCTTTTGGAAATAACTAAATTTAGGAAAATGTAGGCACATGGCGTAAAATTTGGCTCTGTATACTATTTGATATGCATTGGACATACCCACAAGTTGACAACCCATAACACACACTAGGGCACAAAATATACCTTCACAAAGTGGGCATCTTCAACTTGTCTAAACAATGGACAAAATGCAGATTGGCAAAAATCTTGAGAAATGCACTTTACAAAACCATTTGATCTGTAAGTATGGGCTAAAAATGGATATATGGGATGAATGCAATGAGGGGAACCTACCTTTCGGTTGTTGAAGTTTTAAAATTCACAAGGTACCTAAAAACTCAATTCCAAAATAGGGCATCTCAATTGAGTTCACAAAGGGATTCCTTCACAAAATTTAACATGGTAATCTCAAGAATTTGAGAGTACCAACAAGGTGATCAAACCCAACTTCTTCTGTAGATACTAAAAAGTATCCTTAGAGAGTGCCTTGGTAAAGATATCAATAATTTTCTCTTTTGTAGGTACATACTCAAGATTTACCTTATTCTCCAAAACCTTTTCTCTCAAAAAATGATTCTAGATTAAAATATGTTTTGTCCTTGAATACAGTACTAGATTATTTGAGATATTTATTGCACTGGTATTGTCACATAAGATAGAAATGATCTCATTAAACATTATTCCAATATCATTCAAAGTTTATTTCATCCATAGTATCTATGTACACCATGAGGTAGAAAAAATATATTCAGCTTCAAGAGTAGATAATGATATTGAGTCATGTCAAGAAGATAACTGAGGTCCACTTGGAAAAATGTAACTTCACTTGTACTCTTCTTTTTATCTACACATCCAACCCAATCAACATTGGTATAAGCCATAAAAGTGAAGTTTGATTTCTGGGATACCATAGTCCAAAGTCTTATTTTCCTTTCAAATATCTAAAAATTCTTTTAGAAACAATAACATGTGTTTCTCTCAGATCTTTCTAAAGTCCAGATACAAGACAAACAACATGCATGATATCCTATCTAGTAGAAACCACCTATAACAATCCACCAATCATTGATCTGTATTTTCTCTCGTCAACCTTAGGAGATTCAACATTTAACCTTAACTTACAACTAGTAACCATAGGAGTGCATATTGGTTTAGCATTTTTCATCCTGAAATTCTTCAACATTTCTTTGACATACTTTGATTGTGAAATAAAGATAGCTTCACTTTTATTATTAACTTGCAAGACAAGAAATAAATACATTTCCCCAATCATAGACATTTCAAACTCTTTTGCATCTCATAAAAAAAATTCTTACACATACCATAATTTACTCTAAAGATTATATCATCCACATAATTAACAAGTACAATCAAGATATAATTTGATTCAAACTTAAAATAGAGATTACTATCTACGATACCTTTTTGAGATCCTTGCTTCAAAAAATACCTGTCAATCCTTGCATAGAAAGCTCTTGGAGCTTTCTTCAATCCACATATTTCTTTCTTTAGTTTGTAAACCATGTATGAATCATCCAATAACTTGAAACCTTTTGGTTTCTCTATGTACACCTCTTCTTCTAGTTCTCCATTTAGAAATGCACATTTCACATCCATCTACTAAACCTTGAAGTCCTTATGTGCTACAAAAGCCAAACACATTATGATTACTTCTATTCTAGCCATAGGAGCATAAGTCTCCTCAAAATAAATTCCTTCAACTTGCATATAACCTTTGCATACAAGTCTTTCTTTGTTCCTCACAACGTATTCATCTTCATCTAATTTGTTCCAGAATACCCACTTTTTTTCCAATTACATTCTTCTCATTTGGTCTAGGTACCAATTCCCAAGTTTGATTCTTTACAATCTAATCTAGTTTTTCTTTCTTAACTTTCATCCAACTCTGATCATTGTAAATTTGTTGTAGGAGATTTTTTTGCAATCATAGCAAAGGTTGGAAACATAAAAGGTGTTAGTTATTATCTATAGTGTTGCATATAAGAGAGGAAAAACTTAGAAAAAATAAAAACAAGTGATGGAATGTTGTTTCTCACAATTTTAATGATTTATCTAAATTTGAATATGTATTTTGAATTTGTTTTAAATAATTCTTCTATCTTAGGTTCAAACTAATTCAATGTTTGAAATATATTTTAACAAATTATCACCTTGGAATTTTGTTTCCCATGTGTAGGTTTATCCGCAGTACAAATGACACATTTAAAAAAAATAAAAAATGTTCAATATGGAATTCATTGCATTGACCATCAACTTGACAACAAGGTATATCAGTATAGCCACCTAGTAATTATTACCACCCAATCTCCTCATCCAGGTCCATGTTATTTTGGATGTAATAAGTGGAGACTAGATAATGATGATCAATAGAGAGTATTACATGTTATCGAAAAGTGGGTTGAACTAATTCATGTGGTGTGAATAACATTTATGCTTTTCATTAAACAATTTACACAAATTGTCTAGGATTCTAGATTGAAAGTAAAACTAGTTGGTTATGTATTGTATAACTTTCTTCTCTAGATGTAATGTCCAAGATGGTGTACTTATATTATTCATAAAATATTATAAAGTTTATTTTAGCTTTATTGAATTTTCATTGCATTCCTAAGCGATATCGATTATTGTCTCATGTTCAACATTAAATATTCTCATGTTCAACATTAAATATATTATTGCTAATGTGTTCATCTTGATATTTGGGTTGCATTATATTTATAGACAATTTAAAGTTAAATATGTCATCATTTTGTATTAAATAGATCTGATTGGATATTATATCATGTGTGACCTCATAATTTTGTACTTCCTATCCTTATACCCAGTGCAACTACTCTTGATGTTTCACTTGAGTGTCAAGTACAAGTTTCCCCAATGGTGATGAATTATATAATGATGAATTGAGTACAATATATTTCCTAGTCTCCATCTTACTCAAATTCTTGTGCATAAGTAACTTATTGTCTATGTGTAGGTAATATGTGAAAAGTACATGCATGGCTAACTTGTATAATGATTTTAATAGATAAGTTTACCTAATGCTAACATGTGACTTACATGTGTGTAGCTAACTTTCATAATGCACCCATGTAATCTATAAATATGTCCACATCTACATAAGGCATGTTTAACATAAGTGCAAACATGCAACCACCTAAATATACAAATTTGTATGATATATCAAATGTATAAATGTCCATAAATGTAGATCATGTCAAATATGCAAACATGTAGACCTAGAAATGTATACATGTACACATGCACGAACTAGATAAAGATATCATCAAACATGTAAGCTCAAGTCCACAAATGTATAATATCAAACATAAATATTCATAAACATGTAGATCATCTAAAAATGTGCAAAATATGTCTAGCTAGAAATATATACACATGACTCATAAATGCATTGTATAAAGCATGCAATCAAGTACTAAATGTATCATCAAATATAGATATCAACAAATACATGTATCATAAAAAATGTGGAAATGTTTATAAGTTTCTATAAAGGTGGACAAAAATTTCTCTAAGGGGTGGTGTCAACATGTTGGTTGCAAGTTGAGTGACTCTTTGAGTGATAATCTCACTCTAATACATTGTGTCTAGGCCTAAAAATAGTACAACACATACATGTGTAAAATTGTACATGTTAAATATTATATTTAAAATAATGTACACACACACACACATATAAATATATGTACATAAAAATTTAAAACTCATACATCTACTAACATTAGTTGCATCATCTAAATTTTATCTGTATACATGTTTCATCCCTAGACAGTGAGTATTATGAGATAAATGCACCAAGAAATATATATATATATATATATATATATATATATATATATATATATATATATATATATATATATATATATATAACATGTATGTTAGGACTATATAAAAATCAAAATCAAAATTTAATTTAAATTTTTTAAAATCAAATTATGCATGTGTGCACATGTACATACATGTACCTAGGCACCAAGTGATGTAAGATCATATGCAATGATCACATCCACCATAGATGCATCTAAATTTGTGCCCCTAACTATATGCAACAATGATGAGGAAAGGGGGCCATGTAGACAAGTGGACATTAATGTGGAGTCTGAATGTAGAAGCATGTCCATATAACTAGAGGATCACATCATTTATAACTAATCGTCAAATTAATCTAGGCCCTCAGATGTGTGAATTTGCTCAACACTCTCTAAAGGCCTATATCCTCTATATCTTCCTCTACACCAACTGAGAGACTTGTAAGTGGGTCATGTTGTGTGTTGGTGCTGCTAGGGTGATGAGAATGCTCAGAATGTCTTGTCCCCTAGTTGGATCTTGGAAAAAATATCTAATCACCTCAAGTCTAACCTCAAGTAAATGGATCTTGAGAGAAGATGATACAAAAGAATATTCTTGCAACAAGTCCTTAGCCAAATAATGACACATATCCTATTGCATAATATCTCCTATAATACTTGTATCATCTTAAAATGGAAGCACTTCCATCTTGATAGGTTTATCACCCTCTTTCAGTACATTTTCATGATAGATTTTCATTTAGGATGCATTTGCTCTTGATTCCTTCATTCTAGGTGAAATTAGGGCTAGGATCCTGAGGATTATCCTTGATTTCCTTTCTCTATGGCTCTATTTTCTAGGTAGGATCTAGGTATAGGTCCTCCTAGTCCTCATCTCATTCATTCTAGGTCTCTGCACCTTCTCCTGGCACTCTTCCCTGTTGTCCCACTATTCCATGTCTCTGGGCATACCTGAGACCTCCTATTCTCAACACTAGTTGGATCTAGACCTCTGGGTCAAGGTTGAGGTCGAATTTGACCTAGGTCAAGGTTGAGGTCAACTTTGACCTAGGTCAAAGTTGAGGTCATCCTTGACCTCTATCAGGTTTTGATCCCCCTTTTCAAATTTGGATCACAACGGGCCTTGAAATCAATGTCGGCCCCCCAGATCTGAATGCGAAAGGGTTTTAATTCAAAATTCATTTAATTATTTTCCCTCCTTAGTTGGTTATTGTGATTGGACCATAATTCGAGGTGAAATTTGAATTATGGGCCCTTACATTGCCCGAGGAGCCTCACCTTCAAACCTCTATATAAAGACTCTCTCTTGCCTTCATTTTCAACAACAAGATGATCAAGATTTCATCAAGAAAGAAAAGCAGTGGTGAAGTGAAGATGCAAGATTGCAAGAGGATGATATAGAAGATCAAGCCATTATGGATATCAAGGATTTTTGTGGACAAGCCATTGTGGACATTCCTTTTGAGCAAGAAAGATTCCTTCTTCCTTGATCTACCATTTTCAATATTCAAGCATTCAAAGATATGATCATGGGGTAGCAATTACGGATTGTGATTTTGGTGAGAGTACTTTAGCCTTGGGGGCTTGGTATGCTTTCTTATCACATTCAAATCTATGCATTATTTTCTCATATCAATTCATGCTAGGGTTTCAATCTAGAGGATTAGACCTTGGCATTACACATTCAATACACACACACATATTCTATTACATCTGGCTATTCGTGGAGGTGGAGATCACCAAAACAGGGGTTTGAATAAGGCAAAACCCTATATAGCCACCCCAAAACACCATTTTTAGATATCTACAGTCATTGTTTCGGGAGTTGCAAAGCATATCTGAGTACCCTTTTCACCAAACTTCTGGGATCCGCGAACAAAATTTTCGTCGGGGCAGTGTAGGTCAAGGTCGACTTTTAGGGGTAAGATTGTGCCTCGGGGTAATATCTTACCCCTGTCCTTGGGTCAATGATGACCTTCTTCAGAATTGGAAAAGCTTTCTGGGTTTTCTCCGTCTATGTTTTCCTGTCCTAGATCTGGTTGCAGAATTTCCTCAAACTGAACACAGACACCAGAAAATAGGTATTTCCAGATCAGTTTTATTATGAGGTATGCATTTCATCTTATTTAATTTCAAGTATTTCCAGATTCACATTACTTATCATTATCAATTCATATGTATTGTGGGAATGTTAGTTTAGGATCTCCATTAGGTACATTGTTAAAACCCTACCTATCCTCATTTCCACACCATTACATTTTGGTGAACCTGTTTACAACAACTCTTTCTTTTTGGTGTTAGATTTGCATTCTATGATAGATCTTATATGCTTATAAAATTAGATTTATTTTATGGTCTTGCATTTATATTTCAAAAATACAAAAAAAATGCAAAATTCCTTTGAAAATACAAAAATATTTACATCTTTCATGCCTGTAGTATTATTTTGTGTTCAACATGTATGATTCTTGTTTTGAATACTTTGATGAGGCTTTTATTGTATAAGAGGATAGATCCATTAGTGAGGTACATGGAAGTAAGGATGAAAATTGTTCGAATGAGATCTCTATTGATCCTATTCCTATTTCACTCTCCTCCACAACCTCTTCAATTGACCTTTACCATAGGGTGTGTGCATGGTTACCTTCATGTTCCACTATTTGCAACATTGATAAACCTAAAGTGATATATCATAAACCTTTGTTGACGATAAAAGAATTTCCTCAAATAACAATTAAGGGTAAACCTAAGGATCCTTTGGATTTCTTTGATAACACACATTCCATTTCACATGCTTATCACACACGGAATAACCCTCAGCCTACTGTTCCAGTTTCTTTACCGCATTCTCAACATGTGCTTCCTCAAGCTCCTAGGTTTCCTTCTACCTTTAAGGAGTATGACTTAGTTGACCAATTACGTGCTACTCCTGCTAAGATATCTTTATGGGAATTACTTCACACTTCCTCAACATATCATGAGACATTGCAAAAGGCTTTATCCACTCTTCCTGCTTCACCTCCTAATCAAGAGAACATTCATTATATTTTGGAATGCATGCATAGTATGCCTTTTTGTACCTCCTATTGTGTTTACTGATGATGATGTACCTTCTCTTGAGGTGCATAATCAATATGATGCTCTTATGGTTGCTATTTCTATTAATCAGAGTATCATTCATAGAACATTAATTGATAATGGATTTGGGCTTAATGTTTGTAGCATGGATATGCTTAAGGAAATTAAGGTTGATCTCACAAATATTCAACCTGATAATGTCCCTATATGTGGATTTGAGAATATTACAAAAAGAACTTTGGGCATTATTACCTTACCTATTAAAGTTGGTCCAGTTATTCTAAATACACCTATTCACATTATGCCTGGACCTCTTAATTATAACCTTCTTTTAGGTAGACCTTGGTTACATACTATGCATGTAGTTCCTTCTACTCTTCATCGCAAGGTTAGGTTTATCTATAACAACTTAATGTATACATTACATGCGGATGATGTGTTGAATCCTTGCTTAAATGCATCAAATGTTAAAGTTTTTGAGACTCTTCAACCAAGAAAAGAGATTGAAAAGCAACCTGAGATAAAAAAAAATTGAAGCTCCATCTTCTTCCTGGAATGGGGATGATTGGGGGACATTGGACTTTAATCCTACTTTCATTGGAGAATATAAGGTCTCTGATTTGGAATTTATGAAACAAAAAAGTGAATTTGAAAAACAAGTTTTTACTCCTTCCTCTCTTTCTAAGGAATTAAAAAGTAACTTTGTTTCCACCTCGATTGAAGAAACAATTGAACCGATAAAACCTAATTGCTATGATATTGTGACATATGTTGCTCCTTGTAATCCATCTGATATGGCTGATATATATGGTTCTGGTTATCATCTGCTCAAGAAGTCAGGATTTAATGGGAAAGGATGTGGTAAATACGAGCAAGGTATACAAGTGCCTTTGGATAATGAAATTTATGATCATAAATATGGATTGGGATTTAATCCTTATAGACAACCATTGGTTTTTCCTCTTAATGTTAATCATATATGTAGTGGAAATTTGAAGTTGGTTAACCCGCTCCTCCTTGACATTAATCAAGGACCTACTTTGGATATTTTTCCCAAAGATGAAGCCTTAGCGGATTTTTTAGGGGTTTATGAGGATTTACCTAAGTTTCATCACAAATGACAAAAGTGTTATTGTTTAAGTACAAATGCTTATTTTGGAGAACATGATGAACATAATATTTCTTCTTTACCAATGGATTCTTTGATACAAAGTGATTTGCTAATAACTGAGACTGTTGATATTCAAATGGATCAAAAAGATTTTGAAAAGATGATAAAAATTGGGAAATGTTTGAATCAGGAAGAACGCGATCAGTTGGTTTCCCTTTTAATTGAATTTAAGGACATTTTTTCTTGGAAATATTCGGATATGCTAGGTATAGATTACAAGATTGTTACTCACAATATTGTTCTCAAACCGAATGTTAAACTTGTGAAGTAGAAAATTGGAAAGATGAATCCACGAATTTCTTTATTAGTTAAGGTTGAAATTGAAAGATTATTGGATGCTGGATTCATCCACTCTATTGATTACTCAGATTGGATTTCAAACATTGTTCCTATTTCAAAAGGAGAAAATAAAATAAGGATGTGTACTAACTTTAGAGATTTAAATAAAGCATCTTTAAAAGATGATTTCCTGTTACCTAATATTGATATGATTGTGGATTCAACAACGGGTCATGATTTATTATCTTTTATGGATGGGTTTTCTGGCTATCATCAAATTTTTATTCCTCCTAAAGATTAATTTAAGACCGCATTTATAACACCTTGGGGAACATTTTGTTAGGTCATGATGCCTTTTGGATTAAAAAATACGAGAGCAACTTATCAACGAGCTATGACCTTGATTTTTCATGATTACGTTCATAAGATTCTTGAGGATTATGTGGATGATATTTTGGCAAAATCTATACAAAGAGAAGATCATATTAGCATTTTATGATAGATATTTGAAAGGATTAGAAGTTACAACATGAGGTTGAATCCTAAGAAATGTGTCTTTGGAGTTGATTCTAGTAAATTATTAGGATTTATAATATCTAAGTGAGGCATAAAAGTAGATACTGAAAAGATTGAAGCTATTTTTAATATGCCTCTTCCTAAGAATATTTCTCAGTTACGAAGTTTACAAGGAAAAATTCAAGCTATTCATCGCTTTGTTTCCAACTTAGCTAATAGAACTGTTCCTTTTACTTCCTTTCTTAGAAAGGATACCACTTTCTCTTGGAATGACAAATGTCAACAATCCTTTGAGAAATTTAAGGAGTATCTCACTAATCCTCCTATTTTGCAACCCGCTCAATTTGATAAACCCTTTTATCTGTATACTTCAACCACTGCGAAAGCGGTGAGTGTGTTGTTAGTTTAGTATGATAGTGAAGGTAATGAAAGACTTGTGTACTACATTAGTCAGACTTTACTTGATTACAAAACAAGATACATAGATTTGGAAAGACAATGCTTAGCTGTAGTTTATGCTTGCCAGAAACTCAGGCATTATCTCTTAAATGCTGAAGTCAATGTGATTGTTAAATTCGATCCTTTGAAACATCTTTTCTCAAAAATTTATCTCTCTAGCCATTTGGAAAAGTGGGTGATGTTACTTATAGAATTTGATCTTAATTTCATTTCTTAGAAGTTGATTAAGGGACAAGATTTAACAAATTATTTGGCTGAAGCTCCTTGTCCTCATCCTGATGCATGCTTTACTTCAATAGAATTCCCTGATGAGAACATTCTAGTTATTAAACAGGATGATGTTTGGGAATTATATTTTGATGGGTCCAAATGTAAGACAAGTTCTAGTGTCGACATTATCTTGATCCCTCCTATAAAAAAACCAATCCCTTTATCATATAAATTAACCTTTCCTTGTACTAATAACATTATAGAGTATGAATCTCTTATAGCTATCCTACGAGAAACTTCATCCCTTAACATCAAACACTTGAAAATATATGGAGATTTAGCTCTTGATGTGCTTTCACAATTCTCTTCTTATACAATTCAAAATATGCCTAGGAAAGATAATCGACATGCAGATGCCATGGAAAGCGTAGCTTCTTTGGTTTGTCTTGAGAATAATGCTAAAAATTTTCAATTTACTATACAAACTCTCAAAAAACCTACAATTTCTAATAAGGTTACCTATAATTGTTTCAATTTGCATTTGGATGAATGGTATTCTCATATCTTTCATTTCTTAAAAGATGGTACTTTTCCTAAATCGGCAACAAGGAACATGCGTAATTGTATTAGGAAGCTTGCAATGCATTACATCATCTTAGGAGACATGCTTTACAAATGTTCTTATGAGGGTTTACTATTAAGATGTCTTAATAGAACTGAAATTTTGGTAGCTTTGGCAGAAGCTCATTCTGGTTCTTATGGGGGACATTTTGGTGGAAAATCTCTGGTTAATAAACTACTTAGAATGGGATATATTGGCAAACAATGGAAGAAGATTCTTTCATGTTTGTTAATAAATGTCCTCAATGTCATCAAAATGTAGTAATTTGATTCATGCTCCTGCTCATGAGCTTCATAATCAAGTTTCTCCATGGCCTTTTAGTATTTGGGGTTTTGACCTTATTGGAAAAATCTCACCAGTTTCTTCTCAAGGACATATGCACATCTTGACTGCTACAAATTACTTTACGAAGTGGGTAGAAGTTGTTCCTCTTCATTCAACCAATGCGAATGTTATTTGTGATTTTATTCTTAACAATATCATAACACGATTTGGTATCCCTTCGATGATAGTTTCAAATAATGGTACCTCTTTTAAGAACAAAGAAGTCACAAAATTCTTGGAGAAATATCGAATTCAACATAGGTTTTTGACTCCTTACTATCCTCAATCTAATGGTCAAGCTGAAGCATTGAATAAAATAATTGAACAAATTTTGAGAAAAATAGTTAACAAGCATGCAAAATATTGGCATACCCAATTAACCTATGCTTTATGGGCTTATAGGACTAGTGTTCGTACTACCACGGGTACTTCTCCTTACAATCTTGTCTACGTAACTGATGCTATTATGCCTTTGGAATTAGAGATACCTTCTTTACGTGTTTCATTTCATGGGATAATTGACAAGGATACATTTTGAGAACAACGATTACAAGAATTGGAAATGTTGGATGAACAATGAATAAATGCTTTAGAACATATAAAAGCTTACCATAAATCTCTTGAGAAACAGTATAATAATAAGGTTATTGAACAAACATTTTCAATAGGGGATTTAGTCCTATATGAGAATCAATTAAATGTGAATGCTTTACCTGGTGAAAAAGGAAAGTTTAGCCCTAATTGGCTTGGACCTTTTGTTGTGATTGAAGACTTTGGTTCAGGTGCTTATAAACTTGCTAATATGGATGGTGTTTCTTTTAAGGAACCTATCAATATTATGCATCTCAAATGTTATTATACTTAATTTCTATCTTTCTTTCCTTGTGTATTTATGTATTCCTTATAAAATAATTATGTTTGTTTTATAGGTTATGTAGTTTTAGCAAAATTACATTTGAATACATTTATGCACCTTCTTTCTTTCTGTTAAGTTTTATGATTTTGATGAAAATACAGTAATCAAACATATAACTAATTAGTAGAGAAAGTTTTACATCTATAAAATCTTTTGAGTTTTGATACATATGTGGCCCATGACCCTATCTATCACTCTATCTATCTCTATGCTCTGATGGTCAATGACTCCCAAATCTCTCTAAGCTATGATGAGAAGTAGTAATTCTATGTCTGGTAGTCCATGAGTGGCTCTTCGATATTCTCATATCACACATGTGCTCCTGGGCCCTCTGTAGCTTGTCCACTAGTTTATCTTCTCTTTCTTTGCACAACCTCAACTCTTGTTGGACACACACAAAGATATCGGCATGCCTATCGGGATCTCTATGACCAATGGAAGAATCTTTCTCGCTGGCTGGTAGTCAGTAGGATATACATATATCCTTTAGAACCTCGAATACAAAACTCCTCCACTACGCTATGCTAGCTACATAATGAAAATACATTTATCAATTTAGTGATCTTTCTTCATAAATTAAGTTAAATTTTCAATCAATTTCATATTCCATACCTAGGTCTCCCTCCTGGGTATCACCGAAGGATCTAGATGGTGGGGGCATGGAGTGACTACTCTCTCCATGCTCACCATGTCTAGGTCTCAGTGGTTGTGTCTTTGTGTGGGCGCATGGAGGTCATCATGGTCTCAACGGTGATGCATGAAAAAATATGCACATCTGTACCAATATCACCGGCTGGGGGTATCTCCTCTTCTCTCTCCTCTAATATCTCCTCCTACATGGGGTCTCCCTTAGAGATGGGCTCCTCCTCATCTCTATGATCCTCATCCTCCTCTATTATGCCACTATCCCAGTGTGTTCTCTCTAAAAGGCCTGGATCACCTGTGGGATAATCTTCAGGGAAGATGGGGTGGGTTCCCTTCAGACTCCAGTACCTGATGTAGTCTCATCTCATGCATGAATAAGACACATCTGGTGGTATGTCTATGTCCTCTATCTCATCTGCATCATTGTCTACTATGTCTGCTACTGATGGTCTGCGTATGGTGTCAGGTCTCTAATAGTACCTCATCAAATGTGCATTATGAGGTACCGCTCTTGGGACTCCCTGTAAAAGACTGAACTATCTCATCACTCGATCATAGTAGTATGGAATCACTGTGTGACTTTGATGACCCTCTAGCAGCTTGTGCTATGATGAATGTCTCATCTAGTGTCACGTATCTGGCCACTTTATCATCTTGTAGTAGGGTCTCCATATCACATCTATGCCTGGAATACGGTCTAGGCATACCCTCCAATAGAGGATATCTCTGAACTACTAGACATCTCTCAAAGGATAAGCAAAGCCTCTCAGTGTGCTAGCATCTACCATTACTGGAATACCCTATGATTGTGTACATGCAAAATGCTCAAACAACTAGATCTGCAAGAGTGTGCATACTGTGAGACTCTCTCTTTGATATCTCACCAACTGACATAGCTCATGGTATAGTTGGGATAACATGCTGCAACCCCATGAGAAAATAATCCTATCACTCTCCATCCTCTGTACAAGATGGTGAAAAGTGTAGAAAAGACTGTACCCTTTGTGTTGGGTACCAAAACCAAGGATAGTATACATAGCATCACTCTACATACCAAAAGTGAAGGGCCTGCTAGTATGGACGATAAAGAGATATGATCTGATCGAGTTCGCATCTATGGAACCCATCCTAAGAAATACTGTACATCTACATGGATCTCCTCAAAACCTTGCTATGCTCTCGGTCTAACATGCTCACCTCAAATAAGAAGCCACAAGATTCTTTAGACATCCTCCAATTTCATAGTGATCTCACCTGAGGGAAGATGAAAGGAGCACGTATCCTCATCCCAAATCTCTATGAGAGCCAATAACATGGCTTGGTGAAGTCCGATCTATGGTAGGACTATCACCCAGTACAACCCTACATCTCTCAATAACTAAATCTCATCCTCGCTTAGCTCAGATAATTTCTCTCTGATAACCCCTGTATGCACCCTAAAATGGTCGCTTAGACTTTGGGCCCCCATTCAGCAATTTATCAAATCCCTGAATCAGTATTTTCAAAAATCAACATTTTTCAATTATATCAATTTCCTTGATCAAATCCTATTTCTATCATTTATTCGATTATTTTCCATGGGCTAACCATTTTATCCTAAGTCTTTATTTAATTAAAAGGAATTTCCTCCCCTTTTATTAAATAAAAAGCCCCCACTTTTCCTCTTATCCTAAGTTGCACAAATAAAGCATTATTTCTATTTTATAAAAAGATGAAAAGGCCTTTTTGTCTCATATGGACACAAAAGTCAACTCTTATTTTCTCATTGGAAAATATTTGTGCACATGGATTGCTCCTCTTTCAAGCTCCACCCTTGATTAAATCTTTTGCCTCTTAATCTCCATGGTCCATTCCTTTTCAATTCCTTTAAAAGGAGAGCTCTTTTCTCATTCTTAGATCCAAACTTTTTATGCTAATCTTATGCTGCAGGATTTCTTGGAGACTTTGGAGCTTTTGGAGATCATTTCTTGTATTCTAGTTTCATTTCTTGCATCATAGCTTTCATGGCATCTAGCTTAGTTTCCTTTATGCTTTAGATTAGCTCACATAGCTTAATTAGCAAGGGTTTGTAATACTTTCCTTTCATAGCTTAGCTTGCATCTTCATTCTTAGCATAGTTGCATTGCATTGCATTTTCATTCTTGATTCTTGAAGATATTGGCATTCTTGCCCTTGTCTCTTTAAGTCTCCCACTAATACATTTTGGGCCATTTTGCGATGGTTATGTGTCGCAATTGCGACAGCTATGTGTCGCAATAGCAACACCCATAGACGTCGCTATTTTTTAGTCGCAAATTGCGACGTCTATGGGTATCCGTCGCAATTGCGACACCTATCCGTCGCAATGTGGCTAAGATTTAAGAAGCGGCATGGCCGTCGCCCCCCCGTCGCATGGCTTCGGAGGGCCGTCGCAATCGCGACGGACCTCCCAAGCAATTGCGACGGGCGCCTGCATCGCCTTGCGACGGGTTTCCGTCGCAATTGCGACGCCCGTGGGTGGATTAAAAAAAATAAATTAATTTAATACATTGCTTATGAACCACATTAATGCTTTTTTCTTTCAACAAATGAGGACAGCCACTGTAAAGACAACATGATAATGTACACTCACTGTAAGGACAGTCACAAATGAGGACATCTCACAGTGACTGTCCCTAGTGTAATTGCCACTATTCAGCCACATTAATGCTTTTCTTCTTCAACAAATGAGGATAGTCACTGTAAAGACAACATGATAATGTACACTCACTGTGAGTGTACATTATCATGTTGTCTTTACAGTGACTATCCTCATTTGTTGAAGAAGAAAAGCATTAATGTGGCTGAATAGCGATACATTCAAGTGGCAATTACACTAGGGACAGTCACTGTGAGATGTCCTCATTTGTGACTGTCCTTACAGTGAGTGTACATTATCATGTTGTCTTTACAGTGAGTGTACATTATCATGTTGTCTTTACAGTGTCAATATATGCATTATTACTTAAACTGAAGAGTACTCTAAATAATATGTCATTGTGGAGTTCTGATTGCTTCCAATTTGATATACGCTTGTTCTACTTATGTATCCAGCATCATGTAAGAAAAGTTGATGCTTTTAAATAGATTCATTTAGCCATGAAATGCCTGTGCATGTTACATACAAGATTCCAAGGCCCAAAACTGATTACTCATTATAATTCATGTATAGAATGATAATCAACCACAACGAGGCATGCGTAGGCGCTGCTTAGATTTTGAGGCATCAGAAGCTCGTAGAAGAAACTTGACCAATGGCTCATGGAATGCAACAAACTTATTGCCTAAAACAGGAGCATTGGTAACCACAGATGATGGTTTTGAAAAGAACACTTCACCATCAATGTCACGTGAGGGAACTGCAATTTTTGATGGCAAGTAACTTGTAGTATATAAGAGAGATGCAGGTACAGATGCTGGGAATACATTGCTAATGAACCACATTAATGCTTTTTTCCTTCAACAAATGAGGATAGTCACTTTAAAGACAACATGATAATGTACACTCACTGTAAGGATAGTCACAAATGACGACATCTCACACTGACTGTCCCTTGTGTAATTGCCACTTGAATGTATTGCTATTCAGCCACATTAATGCTTTTCTTCTTCAACAAATGAGGATAGTCACTCTAAAGACAACATGATAATGTACACGGGCTGTAAGTGTACATTATCATGTTGTCTTTACAGTGACTGTCCTCCTTCAAGTGGCAATTACACAAGGGACAGTCACTGTAAAGGCAACATGATAATGTAGAGAAACGTTGTCATTTGTATTTTCAACAGTGCCGAGAGAGATTCCCTCTGCGAAATCACAGCTACAATTTCTGAGTACGTTGGGTTTATTTTTCTTTTGCCATTATTATGTAATCTGGTATTCAGCTGTTACAGAGCTAAAATACCCAGAAATGAGGACATATCTGTGTTGAATTTATTGTTAGCGGCTCTGGTTATTTAGAAGTTTAATTTTATTTGTTCATCTTTCAAGCACAAACGTTTTCTGGACCGTAACATCTTCATTGTTTCGGGTATGCAATGAAACAGCCGTAACTTACAACTACCTTCACGGTACTTGTGTACATTATCATGTTGTCTTTACAGTGACTGTCCTCATTCAAGTGGCAATTACACAAGGGACAGTCACTATGAGATGTCCTCATTTGTGACAAGGACAGTCACACGAGGACATCTCACAGTGACTGTCCCTTGTGTAATTGCCACTTGAATGTATTGCTATTCAACCACATTTATGGGCCCGTTTGGACCCCAGCACACAGTAGCATCTACAGAGAAGAATATCCCAGGTGTAACAAGTTGTAAGAATATACCAACAGTTCTAAGAAGTTCCCTAGCACATAGTAGCATCTACAGAGAAGAATATACAACATGAGGGCAGCCACTGTAAAGACAACATGATAATGTACACTCATTGTATGTGTACATTATCATGTTGTCTTTACAGTGACTGTCCTCATTCAAGTGGCAATTACAGAAGGGACAGTCATTGTGAGATGTCCTCATTTGTGACAAGGATAGTCACACATGAGGACATCTCACAGTGATCAATTGTCCCTTGTGTAATTGCCACTTGAATGTATTGCTATTGAACCACATTAATGCTTTTCTTCTTCAACAAATGAGGACAGTCACTCTAAAGACAACATGATAATGTACACTCATTGTAAGGACAGTCACAAATGAGGACATCTCACAGTGACTGTCCCTTGTGTAATTGCCACTTGAATTACACAAGGGATAGTCATTGTGAGATGTCCTCATTTGTGACAAGGATAGTCACACATGAGGACATCTCACAGTGATCGATTGTCCCTTGTGTAATTGCCACTTGAATGTATTGCTATTGAACCACATTAATGCTTTTCTTCTTCAACAAATGAGGACAGTCACTCTAAAGACAACATGATAATGTACACTCACTATAAGGACAGTCACAAATGAGGACATCTCACAGTGACTGTCCCTTGTGTGATTGCCACTTGAATGTATTGCTATTCAGCCACATTAATGCTTTTCTTCTTCAACAAATGAGGATAGTCACTCTAAAGACAACATGATAATGTACACGGGCTGTAAGTGTACATTATCATGTTGTCTTTACAGTGACTGTCCTCCTTCAAGTGGCAATTACACAAGGGACAGTCACTGTAAAGGCAACATGATAATGTAGAGAAACGTTGTCATTTGTATTTTCAACAGTGCCGAGAGAGATTCCCTCCGCGAAATCACAGCTACAATTTCTGAGTACGTTGGGTTTATTTTTCTTTTGTCATTATTATGTAATCTGGTATTCAACTGTTACAGAGCTAAAATACCCAGAAATGAGGACATATCTGTGTTGAATTTATTGTTAGCGGCTCTGGTTATTTAGAAGTTTAATTTTATTTGTTCATCTTTCAAGCACAAACGTTTTCTGGACCGTAACATCTTCATTGTTTCAGGTATGCAATGAAACAGCCGTAACTTGCAACTACCTTCACGGTACTTGTGTACATTATCATGTTGTCTTTACAGTGACTGTCCTCATTCAAGTGGCAATTACATAAGGGACAGTCACTGTGAGATGTCCTCATTTGTGACAAGGACAGTCACACATGAGGACATCTCACAGTGACTGTCCCTTGTGTAATTGCCACTTGAATGTATTGCTATTCAACCACATTTATGGGCCCGTTTGGACCCCAGCACACAGTAGCATCTACAGAGAAGAATATCCCAGGTGTAACAAGTTGTAAGAATATACCAACAGTTCTAAGAAGTTCCCTAGCACATAGTAGCATCTACAGAGAAGAATATACAACATGAGGGCAGCCACTGTAAAGACAACATGATAATGTACACTCATTGTATGTGTACATTATCATGTTGTCTTTACAGTGACTGTCCTCATTCAAGTGGCAATTACAGAAGGGACAGTCATTGTGAGATGTCCTCATTTGTGACAAGGATAGTCACACATGAGGACATCTCACAGTGATCGATTGTCCCTTGTGTAATTGCCACTTGAATGTATTGCTATTGAACCACATTAATGCTTTTCTTCTTCAACAAATGAGGACAGTCACTCTAAAGACAACATGATAATGTACACTCACTGTAAGGACAGTCACAAATGAGGACATCTCACAGTGACTGTCCCTTGTGTAATTGCCACTTGAATTACACAAGGGACAGTCATTGTGAGATGTCCTCATTTGTGACAAGGACAGTCACATGAGGACATCTCACAGTGATTATCCCTTGTGTAATTGCCACTTGAATGTATTGCTATTCAACCACATTAATGCTTTTCTTCTTCAACAAATGAGGACAGTCACTCTAAAGACACCATGATAATGTACACTCACTGTAAGGACAGTCACAAATGAGGACATCTCATAGTGACTGTCCCTTGTGTAATTGCCACTTGAATGTATTGCTATTCAGCCACATTAATGCTTTTCTTCTTCAACAAATGAGGATAGTCACTCTAAGGACAACATGATAATGTACACTCACTGTAAGTGTACATTATCATGTTGTATTACAAATGGACCTTATGTTGGTCGGGATATAAGTGCAAAAAAAAAAAGGAACGTTGTCATTTGTGTTTTCAACAGCGCCGAGAGAGATTCCCTCCGCAAAATCAAGCGGGTTATCATTTGTGTTTTGAACAAAGCGGGTTGTCATTTGTGTTTTGAACAGCACCGAGAGAGATTCCCTCCGCGAAATCAAGCGGGTTGTCATTTGTGTTTTCAACAGCGCCGAGAGAGATTCCCTCCGCAAAATCACAGCTACAATTTCTGAGTACGTTGGGTTTATTTTTCTTTTGTCATTATTATTTAATCTGGTATTCAGCTGTTAGAGAGCTAAAATACCCAGAAATGAGGACATATCTGTGTTGAATTTATTGTTAGCGGCTTTGGTTATTTAGAATGCTTCCCCACAATACTTAATTACACAAGGGACAGTCACTGTGAGATGTCCTCATTTGTGACAAGGACAGTCACACATGAGGACATCTCACAGTGACTGTCCCTTGTGTAATTGCCACTTGAATGTATTGCTATTCAACCACATTTATGGGCCCGTTTGGACCACGACACACAGTAGCATCTACAGAGAAGAATATCCCAGGTGTAACAAGTTGTAAGAATATACCAACAGTTCTAAGAAGTTCCCTAGCACATAGTAGCATCTACAGAGAAGAATATACAACATGAGGGCAGCCACTGTAAAGACAACATGATAATGTACACTCATTGTATGTGTACATTATCATGTTGTCTTTACAGTGACTGTCCTCATTCAAGTGGCAATTACAGAAGGGACAGTCATTGTGAGATGTCCTCATTTGTGACAAGGATAGTCACACATGAGGACATCTCACAGTGATCGATTGTCCCTTGTGTAATTGCCACTTGAATGTATTGCTATTGAACCACATTAATGCTTTTCTTCTTCAACAAATGAGGACAGTCACTCTAAAGACAACATGATAATGTACACTCATTGTAAGGACAGTCACAAATGAGGACATCTCACAATGACTGTCCCTTGTGTAATTGCCACTTGAATTACACAAGGGACAGTCATTGTGAGATGTCCTCATTTGTGACAAGGATAGTCACACATGAGGACATCTCACAGTGATCGATTGTCCCTTGTGTAATTGCCACTTGAATGTATTGCTATTGAACCACATTAATGCTTTTCTTCTTCAACAAATGAGGACAGTCACTCTAAAGACAACATGATAATGTACACTCACTGTAAGGACAGTCACAAATGAGGACATCTCACAGTGACTGTCCCTTGTGTGATTGCCACTTGAATGTATCGCTATTCAGCCACATTAATGCTTTTCTTCTTCAACAAATGAGGACAGTCACTCTAAAGACAACATGATAATGTACACTCACTGTAAGGACAGTCACAAATGAGGACATCTCACAGTGACTGTCCCTTGTGTGATTGCCACTTGAATGTATCGCTATTCAGCCACATTAATGCTTTTCTTCTTCAACAAATGAGGATAGTCACTCTAAAGACAACATGATAATGTACACGGGCTGTAAGTGTACATTATCATGTTGTCTTTACAGTGACTGTCCTCATTCAAGTGGAAATTACACAAGGGACAGTCACTGTGAGATGTCCTCATTTGTGACAAGGACAGTCACACATGAGGACATCTCACAGTGACTGTCCCTTGTGTAATTGCCACTTGAATGTATTGCTATTCAACCACATTTATGGGCCCGTTTGGACCGTGGCACATAGTAGCATCTACAGAGAAGAATATCCCAGGTGTAACAAGTTGTAAGAATATACCAACAGTTCTAAGAAGTTCCCTAGCACATAGTAGCATCTACAGAGAAGAATATGGGTCAACGAGGTTGACTTCAAAGCCATGCAATCTAATGGTAATAGTAATATCATAATTTGACATACTATCAGAAATACTTCCTAAATAGACTATTTAATCTTATAAGAGATGGATTCATGAGAACTATTATTTATGAAATATGAGTCAATGACTTTAATTAAAAAAATTACACAATCTAATTCTTGTAAAAATATCAAAATTTGACACATTGAAAATACCTTCCAAAAGTATCGTTAATTGATTAATATGAATCACTACTCATGAAATATAATTTTATAAACCTAATCTAAAAACTACACAATAAAAATCTTAATAGCAATATTGTAAGAAACTATTCCCAAAAGCAAGCCTAATAAAATTTGATGAAAATAATTTTTGTTTCACTGAACTTTGACATTCACAACTTCCTCTTTTATTATAATAAGAAAAAAAATGTCTTTTTAGATATACCTCATGAACCATACTCGAATAATCTATCATTTTTCTTCTCAAAAACATATTTGCAGAGCCTGCTTCTTTTTCTTGTTTGTACTTTTATCTCTCTGATGGAAAGGGTTCCTTCAGGACACATTTTTCCAAGTTCACTGCTTGAGATATTTGAGGAGGGTTCCCCTGCTTGAGTATCCATCCAACCCATATTCGAGTAGTTCTACAATTGCACAGTCTAAATTAATAATACTGACAATTGAATGACGAATGGTGATACATAGAATTGATATAAACTAATCCTAAAAACACTAAAACATTATTAATATATTTATATTTCATAAATAAAATTGATATAAAAGATTTGGAAAGATACATTAAAAAATAGAAAAAAAGTAATTTATAATAGAAGGAAACTTAAATTGCTATTTAAAAAAAAAACAAGAGTCTTAAATCTTATCATTTTGTTTCATTATCATCCATAAGTACACACCTCTAGCATAATAATTATATTTTACCACCCATAAAATGAAAAAAAGATTTTCACAAGAGAAATTGAAGCTAGATTATAAAAATGAACCATCTTATTGGAAACTGGAACTGTTATCATACCCAAAAGGACTACAAAATTTCACCTTATCATACCCAGATTGTTGCTTTGCCTGGCGGAGGGAAATTTGATCAGTAAAATTGACACAGAGTATGTTGTCTCCATTGTCATGCTGGATAACAAAACACCAACTTTAATGGGCATGTACTGTCCCTTGTGTAATTGCCACTTGAATGCATTGCTATTTGATGCAGGGGCATCCCTAATGCAAGCCAAAGACACCATGATTGAAGGAAGTTGCCATGAAGCCAAGGAGTCAAATCCTATCAATTGGAACATAAGATTTTCACCTTGGAGCTTTGAAGGATTGACTGGTGAAAGGTCCTTTTGATTGACAAATCAGAGTCTTTTTGAATGACAAATCAGAGTCTTTTTGAATGACAATAAATTAGAATAGGAGTTTTAGATGTTTTCTTGGTTTGTAATAAATATTAAGGATTGATCTTATCTCCTTATAAACATCCACTTGTTGGACACAAGACCCCTTGGTGACTTATAAACCTTGGGCATCTTTTGAGTCCTTGGATGAAATGAGCATAGTAAGTGTTTATTAGGTGTCTTTTAGATGTTGTTAAGAAGTTTGAAGGTCCAAAATAACTTTAATAAGGTTCCTAAAGTTTCACAACACATTTTTAACCTTCTCGGCAAAGTTGTTTGCAAAGTTGTAATGCAACTTTAAAAGTTGCTTAGCAAAGTTGACATTTGTTGGATAAACTGTTCTAACCACCTAGATGGTTGAACCAACATTTGGAGAGCCTATTTTAGGCTTCAAATGGTCGAAGACAGACAGAGAACCAGTATTGTAATCATTTTGCTTTCATAAAAAATAAAAATAACCCTGTTTTAGTGCATTTCTGGTGAAAAACGAACTCTGTACGGCTGTACGGATGGTGGTTGGATGATAAAATTTGCCTGGAAGTTGTAATAGTGACATCTGATGCTTTGGAAGTTGGTTTGATTGATTCTCTTTGTTTTATATCTAAGTTATTTCAAATTTTCTGTGCATTGTTTACAAACCCTCATTTTCAGGGTTTGACTGATGTAAAGACCTTAACTCACGTTTCAACCATTGGAATTCCTTCTTCCTTGGTGGAATGAGAGTTAAGGATGTATATTTGTATATTCTAAAAGCCCTGACTACTCTGCATCACTATTGAACCACATTAATGCTTTTTTCCTTCAACAAATGAGGACAGTCACTGTAAAGACAACATGATAATGTACACTCACTGTAAGGATAGTCACAAATGAGGAAATCTCAGAGTGATTATCCCTTGTGTAATTGCCGCTTGAATACATTGCTATTGAACCACATTAATGCTTTTTTCCTTCAAGTGGCAATTACACAAGGGACAGTCACTGTGAGATGTCCTCATTTGTGACAAGGACAGTCACACATGAGGACATCTCACAGTGACTGTCCCTTGTGTAATTGCCACTTGAATGTATTGCTATTCAACCACATTTATGGGCCTGTTTGGACCACGGCACACAATAGCATCTACAGAGAAGAATATCCCAGGTGTAACAAGTTGTAAGAATATACCAACAGTTCTAAGAAGTTCCCTAGCACATAGTAGCATCTACAGAGAAGAATATACAACATGAGGGCAGCCACTGTAAAGACAACATGATAATGTACACTCATTGTATGTGTACATTATCATGTTGTCTTTACAGTGACTGTCCTCATTCAAGTGGCAATTACAGAAGGGACAGTCATTGTGAGATGTCCTCATTTGTGACAAGGATAGTCACACATGAGGACATCTCACAGTGATCAATTGTCCCTTGTGTAATTGCCACTTGAATGTATTGCTATTGAACCACATTAATGCTTTTCTTCTTCAACAAATGAGGACAGTCACTCTAAAGACAACATGATAATGTACACTCACTGTAAGGACAGTCACAAATGAGGACATCTCACAGTGACTGTCCCTTGTGTAATTGCCACTTGAATTACACAAGGGACAGTCATTGTGAGATGTCCTCATTTGTGACAAGGATAGTCACACATGAGGACATCTCACAGTGATCGATTGTCCCTTGTGTAATTGCCACTTGAATGTATTGCTATTGAACCACATTAATGCTTTTCTTCTTCAACAAATGAGGACAGTCACTCTAAAGACAACATGATAATGTACACTCACTGTAAGGACAGTCACAAATGAGGACATCTCACAGTGACTGTCCCTTGTGTGATTGCCACTTGAATGTATTGCTATTCAGCCACATTAATGCTTTTCTTCTTCAACAAATGAGGATAGTCACTCTAAAGACAACATGATAATGTACACGGGCTGTAAGTGTACATTATCATGTTGTCTTTACAGTGACTGTCCTCCTTCAAGTGGCAATTACACAAGGGACAGTCACTGTAAAGGCAACATGATAATGTAGAGAAACGTTGTCATTTGTATTTTCAACAGTGCCGAGAGAGATTCCCTCCGCGAAATCACAGCTACAATTTCTGAGTACGTTGGGTTTATTTTTCTTTTGTCATTATTATGTAATCTGGTATTCAACTGTTACAGAGCTAAAATACCCAGAAATGAGGACATATCTGTGTTGAATTTATTGTTAGCGGCTCTGGTTATTTAGAAGTTTAATTTTATTTGTTCATCTTTCAAGCACAAACGTTTTCTGGACCGTAACATCTTCATTGTTTCGGGTATGCAATGAAACAGCCGTAACTTGCAACTACCTTCACGGTACTTGTGTACATTATCATGTTGTCTTTACAGTGACTGTCCTCATTCAAGTGGCAATTACACAAGGGACAGTCACTGTGAGATGTCCTCATTTGTGACAAGGACAGTCACACATGAGGACATCTCACAGTGACTGTCCCTTGTGTAATTGCCACTTGAATGTATTGCTATTCAACCACATTTATGGGCCCGTTTGGACCCCAGCACACAGTAGCATCTACAGAGAAGAATATCCCAGGTGTAACAAGTTGTAAGAATATACCAACAGTTCTAAGAAGTTCCCTAGCACATAGTAGCATCTACAGAGAAGAATATACAACATGAGGGCAGCCACTGTAAAGACAACATGATAATGTACACTCATTGTATGTGTACATTATCATGTTGTCTTTACAGTGACTGTCCTCATTCAAGTGGCAATTACAGAAGGGACAGTCATTGTGAGATGTCCTCATTTGTGACAAGGATAGTCACACATGAGGACATCTCACAGTGATCGATTGTCCCTTGTGTAATTGCCACTTGAATGTATTGCTATTGAACCACATTAATGCTTTTCTTCTTCAACAAATGAGGACAGTCACTCTAAAGACAACATGATAATGTACACTCATTGTAAGGATAGTCACAAATGAGGACATCTCACAGTGACTGTCCCTTGTGTGATTGCCACTTGAATGTATTGCTATTCAGCCACATTAATGCTTTTCTTCTTCAACAAATGAGGATAGTCACTCTAAAGACAACATGATAATGTACACGGGCTGTAAGTGTACATTATCATGTTGTCTTTACAGTGTCTGTCCTCCTTCAAGTGGCAATTACACAAGGGATTTGTGTTTTCATTTGTGTTTTCAACAGCGCCGTAACCCTCCGCAAAATCACATCGGGATATAAGGGCAAAACAGACAAGAACGTTGTCATTTGTATTTTCAACAGCGCCGAGAGAGATAAACAAACTTAAAACTCAGACTTAAGAAAGATGAAGGCAATGCTTCAAAAGGCCGATGCCCTAAATACGGGAAAACACAATACCACCATTAAACGATGCCCTAGTCACCGTATCAATGCTGCCAGCTCTGTACCAGTATGCTGACTGCTCACTTTCATCCTGTGATAAAGGTAACTTCATTAATCATACTTGAAATGGCAGCATACGAACTAAAGCTGATGAACATTTATAAACTAAAAGTTTAAAACTACAGATTACAAATGTAGTAGTTTCATACGAAAAGAACTTGATGTCTGAAATTTACCATTAGAAGTATCCAAAGGAATACCACAGTACTGTTGAACTTGGAGAATCGGAGATGAAGTACACAGCAAGGTTCAACAGCTGTAAGGACTGTTACACCATCTTTAGCATTTGAATACATTTTCTCCTTGGCTTCTGGTGGATCCTCAAAGACCCCCAATGACGTTTTCCCTACAATTATCAATTGTTTGTCAGTATGAGATATTAATAAATAAACATTAATCACAATATTAGGCAAACAATGTTCTTGATGTCTGAATCTAAATCACAGAAAGCTCTAATAAAGCAGTTCTCAGTTTCACATTAAACTAAGTTTCAATTTCAAATGGTTATAATAATTTTTGCAAGTTATAAGTAGCTGGTTACAGTATATGACATAAAAAGAAAAAAAATCATTTCTATTCTTTTCTTCTTTTTCTCTTTCAACGAAGCTTTTGCACCACACAAATGCATACCAAGAATTTCTCAGGAGGTTTCAAGACCATTGCATACCAAACTTCTTCTCTGTAGATGCTACTGTGTGTCGTGGTCCAAACGGGTCCAAATAGACCTAGTGACTCTAGTAGGTCTCCAAAACCTGTTCTGCAGCAATAACTCTTCAATTTGACAAAGGACCTTATGAACTTATATGTTTTTTGAGTACCCTTTTTGATGTTCTAACAATCCTCCAACTCCCAGACCTTGACTCCACTCCAGAGCATATCAATGTCCTTATTGAGTCCGCAGACCTAATGCATGCCTTTGGGTGTGGGTTCCAAAACAAGGCATTGAAAATGGGTGCATGAAACCAAGATTAGAGTTTGAAGATGTCCACCATGCTCTAAAGATCTAGATTCAACAAGGTTTGAGGTCCTTTACTTGCCGCTACCCTCTGATCTTGCATAATCCATCAACTCCTAGTCAAGAACATTGAGATTCTTGACCTAGGGCTTGCTCTTGAAATTCTCTGGCTTAGTATCCTGTTCCAAAGCTTTTAAAATATGAAAATAAACCCCCTTAACTTGCATTTTACAAAGAACAGAGGATATCCTATGGTTTATTTGCAAGTTAAGGCCATTTGAAAGCAATAACTCAAAAAATGAGGGTTTGACAGAACAACAGATAAGAAAAAGGAATAACTTTGATATAAGGTGTCTTGAATCTACCAAATAAACTCTCAAAGCATAAGATATAAATACTCTAACTTCCACACTGGTCTGCCCTCCCTTTCACATCCGTACACTGTACAGTGCTTGAAGGAAATGCACAAAAAAGGCTCTGAAATAGTGGCTCTATCTGACAGAGAGTCCATGCTAGGCTTCATGACTAACCTAGAGCACATTCCTTGTTATGGAGGAAGTTTGAATGGTGAAGAACTTATGGAATGGATAGAGGACCTAGATAACCATTTTGACTACAAGTATCTTATTAATAACCATTTTGACTACAAGTATCTTATGGATAGAGGACCTTGATAACCATTTTGACTCATTTAGTATCTTATTGAGCTTCACTTTGTTTCGAGAATATAGTTTAATATTCTCTACTAAACAGGGCCAACCACGTGAAGGTGGAAGCTCATTTGGCCCCACCCCCCTCCCCCTAACATCACTCTACATTCCCCGTTAACATCTAACATTCATTCATTCTTTCAATTATTAATAAAATGTAACATTCAATCAATATCACATGATAACATTCATTAACACATTAGATTCGTTAACACACAACATTCATCAATATGAAAATAAACACATAATTCATGAACATTCATTAGCACATAATTAAATTCATTGAGACATAAAATTTAGTCATTATCAATTAAGGTATTTAGATGACAATCATTTCTTTTTTCTCTTTCTAATTTTTTTTTCTATGTAAGCTCTAAGAGGAGCATCAGTGTTATCATCAATACCCCCCTCATCAGTTGTTTTGTTCTTTGTTCTTGATGATCTCAAATTCCTATGCTGCTGCAAAGGGGGGTCCTCTACAATAACAAATAAAAGAGTTAAATTTAAAATATTTAATTATAATTGTTACAAGTATTTAATTATTTTAAAGAACATAACTGTGGCGCTCTTTGATTACCTGATCTGGCCACATCATTTTGTCTAGACTCAACCTCAACATGCTCATGAGCACCGACCCCTCGATCCTCTACAGTTGCTATACAAAATGTTACATTAATCCAAACACCAATTGTAATTACATATAAAAATTTTAATAGAAAATGTATACCTCCACCACTAGGATGCACATCATGCGAACCTTCATTATGCATAGATTGTGTAGAAGGATTGTCAGGCTGCATTCCAATATCCTACACATTGTTATCATTGCTTTCTTAAAACAGATATACTCACTTTATATTAGAACTTAACATAAAATAGACTAATTGGTAAAGTATTCAATTTGAAATAAATTTCATTTAGCTTATTTACCTGTGGCTCAGATGCATCATTATTTGAACCTTGCACACTGATTTCAGCTCGTAGCCGTTCAGCCACGGCTCTATAGCCTTGTTGGAAGCCAATTCTCTTGTCCTCTTCTGTGAGGCATCTATTGAACTCTGACCCCTACATTTTTTCTTGGTATGGTGAATTTTACTTGCATTGTTTGATCAAAAAAAATTTCCTTGCAATATATAAAAAAATTGATACAAGTTTTCATTTACTAATACTTACAACTCGTGCTTGAAGTTTGGAAAAACCACCAGAGCCGAGCTTGTGTGTCCCGTGCTTTTCTAATCTTGCCTTTGTTGCCTTTGATGTGTCAGGCAATCTATGAAAAGTTTGAAATATGTTAGAGACCAATATAGGAAAAATTTAGAGGTTAATTAGTACATAATTACATTCTCAAAAGTATCACATACCTTGCTCTACTCTCTACTGGCGTAATTCCTTTTTTCATGTCGGCTTTATACTTTCCATCCAAAATCAAACCCTGCCACTCAGCCTCAAGAACACAGGGCGGACGCTCGTGCCTTGGGTTAACCTCTAAATATTTCCTGTACTGGTCCCTAATATACTTCAAACATAAACCAGCTCTTTCAAGGAGCTTGTTTCTCTCGAATGCACGAGGTCCAAAAAGCTGGGTCATACTATCTACAAGATCATCCTTCAACTTTTTATCTTGGTTATTCCACCTTTTAAGTAAAAAAAAACATGTTAGACTCATAAATGAAGAGAAGCTACCTTTAATATAGTTCAAGAAATTGATGAAAAGGAAAACTATTCTAGCAATTATATGAAATCAAAATAGTGGTTTGGGGTTTTAGTTAGGATATGATGTTCCACCATGTACGTATGGTGGGCCCGAATATCCGCAAACACTCGTCACCAAGTTTTCGCCAAAAAATATCATTCCCTACAAAATAATCATGGGATCATTAGTCGATGAAGAGTGATCAAAAACTAAATTACTATTATATCACTAATATAGAATAATAATAACTTTAAAGTACCTGGAAGTTTGGATACTTTTAAGGGAACGCCTTCATCGTCGCTGATGATCAATACGCAATCCTTCACCGTTCCCGTACTAGGAACACGGGAACATCCAGGAAATGATGTTGCATCGGGACTTGTTGCATCTCCTATTGCAAAAAATGAAAACCATTATCAAATGCCTCCAAGAAATAATACTTCAAGGGAAATAAATTGGTGCAGAGCACCCATGGCACAAACACAATCAAGGGATCTACATCGTAAACACATAACACTTAAACACATAACAAAAGAGAGAAAAAGAGGGATTTGTGTACCAGTAGATGGTGCAACAGTTGGTGCATTTAGGCTGTGTGTTGTTGACATGGCAGTCGGCAAGACATTTGTGGCTGTCCTGGATGGAGGCGGCGTTGTCATATCATCATGGAAAGGAGCTGAAGAATAAAATTGTTAGAGCATGCATAAATATAGAACGCGTGGACTAGCATGGACAAGATTGTTAGAGCATTAAAAAAAAAGATTGTTCGAGCATGTATTGTCAATGATTATGATCATTCCTATATATATTCAGTGGAAAACACAAGTGGGGAATGGAACATGTGATCTACCCGAACCACTTGCAATACCGGCCTCATCATGGGAATGGGGTTCAAAATTACGCAAATAACTCTGTAAAGACAATGCATCCATATTTTAATTAATGTCATAAAAGAGCATAACATAAAAACCATTATTGAACTCTTGTAATAATTAAAAATTTCATTAATACTTACTTTAAAGTTTTCAGAAGTGCGCAACAACTCAGCTGCCCTGTCTTTTATTTCCTGAGTCTGAGGATGTATGGATACCAAACGTAGAAGTTCTTTCCCAATTTTCTTTAGCAGCTTTTTAATGGAACCGATCGGGTCATCGGTCTCTGCTAAATCAATAAAAAAAGGGTCCACAAGGGGGGACTCCTGAGGGACTGCAGGTTGCTTTCCCTCTCTCCGACCACCGGCCCTCTGTGACAACAATAGTATTAGTATTATCAAAATTACTCCAAAACAATGAAGAAAATAACATTAAAAAAAATAACATTTTGCTTCTATCTAGTTTGCACAATTACAATGAATTTTACCTGCTCATGTGTAGATGAGCTAGGAATATCGTCACCATCACCTTCGGGCGGTTGCTCCATATTGTGCCCCTGTGTCAAAGATCAAGTATAAAAATGTTAGCCAAAAATTTAATAACTAAATGGTATGTTGGAGTCATTGATTAGAAGTTGGTTTAATAGTATGTACCACCCCCATGATAGTAGCCTCGTTTGTATCTATGCGGTTCAAATTGTAATCAATAAGCAGCTCTTCCCCTGCACGTATTGATTTTATCGCACAGATGAATACACGATTTCCCTCGCGCGCCTCAAATATGCAATTGGGTTGCTTTATAGTTGACCCAGGTCGTGTACTATTTATAAAACCCGCAATATTCCCTGTTGCTTTTGGCCTTCCATCAATGTATATAGCCACACTTTTACTTTGATTATTGTCTTGCTGTTGTATATAATTTGCCGAGAGTGCATACCTACGCATACTTTTTTTATATTGAACAATATGCATCCAACTTTTGTAATCGTAACATGGTCCAACATACTCCATCAATTCAGAAACTTTGTTGTAAGACACCTTTATGCCATCCATAGAAAATAGGCCCAAACCATGTAATGATGATGGTGCTATGCGATATATCCTCTCATTAACACAAAAATCAATGTTTATTGGAGGAAGTTCCTTGGGTACCCAATGTTTCTGTAGATGTTGGTACCTCAAGGGCACCTCGATGTCGCCTTTCGTCTCATCATCATAAGAACATGACCCCCCTTGAGCAAGGAAAAATTTCATGTGTTTATTGAATTTCCTTCTAGTCCTTTGACCTCTAGTTAATCTCCCTATTCTAGATAAACTGCATGTCTCACTTTCCTCTTCTATTCCTATATTTCCCTCACTCGAGGAAGACACTTCTGACAAATACCTATTTGCTGGTACCTGTAAATGGGAGAGATCTTAGAAGACATCAATCTTACTATTGATAAGTGTATTAAATAGACTTTCTATAAGGTGTATTGACTTATACCTGTCGATCCATGAGACTGTGCGGGATGCTCTTGAAAGGGGTTCAATTTCCTGCAAATGTAATTCAATTATCGTGAGCATAATCACATCATAATCATAATCACATCCATCATAAGCATCACATAAAAATTAAAAACATTAAAACGTACACATTATAACACTTATAGCTTTTAAATAGATAATGAATAAACTATGTAACCATTTAAGACAAATATATTTCTATCAAGAAATGAATATTAAATACATTAAGGATTGATGGCATACCTTTAAATTTCATCATCATCATCCTCATCATCATCATCGTCATCATCGTCGTCATCATCATCGTCCTCGTCGTCCTCGTCGTTGTCGTCATCATCAACATCATCATCATCAACATCAACATCATCTTCATCATCATCATCAGTAGCAGCATCATCTTCTTCTTCTTCTTCATGAAAATTTGTCTCAGGAACATCATCCAATAATTGTCGATCGTGATCATCATCTACATCATCTTCTACTTCTTCGGTATCTTCTTCTTCCATCGCATTATACTTTATCGGCCTTCCTCTCGGTTCATGTCTAACAACAAATGACCAACCCGGTTTATGTGAAACCTCTGAGTAAAATACCTGTTCATATTGGCTTGGAAGAACATAGGGCTCATCCCCAACTGGCTCAAACGACCTTGTATTAACCATTGTAAATCCATTATCATGTTCAATAACAGTTCTATTAGGATCATTTGGATTAAGTCATAGCCTGTACCATTTGACAATGAAGAGTACTAATTTGAAGGAACTAAAGTCGCACTCAAGTATATCATCCAAAATGCCATAGTATTGATTTTTAGACTCTTGAGGATCTAAGTCATTTCTAGATGAAATATTAGTCACTTGAAAGACTGCAGTTATTCCAGAATCACAAGTTTTCTTCGTGTCATCCAACACTTTGACGCGAAATTTTTGACCATTACAGAACATACCCTTGTGGTGTTTAACCTGCAATAATATGTGAAACATGTCAAAATTATTATATCGTGAGTTGATAAACATACGGGTGATTAATAATTTTGTACGTACCTGGAAATCTCTTAAACCATATGCTAAATCTATTTCCCTTTGCGTAACATTAGAATCTCCATTACGATGAGCTTCTTTAACCAATTAAGATACACCTTCCCATGTTAATGTGTGACCAGAATGTTGACATCGTTCAATCCATACTGTCATCCAATCAAGATTGTTTGCAATATACAAATGTAGTGCATCCCACTCTCGAGCAACTGTACAAAAAAAAAATAGACGACTTACAACCGATTTATTTTGAAGATTAAGAAATAATTTATTACAATAACATCTTATAATTTATTACCTGTCACTTTCCTCAATCTACCTTTCCCCATCAAGTACTCCCCTTTGAATTTTTGAAAAGGGTCGAGATCCCAAATGCGATCTACATGGATATTTGAAGCAAACTTAGGAAGATATTCAGTAATGTACACCATAGTCTGGTATACCATGTATCCCTCTACCATAGAACCCTCAGGATGTGCTCTTTGTCGAACCAAAGCCTTCAAAGATTTCAAGTGCCTCTCAACCATCCACATTGACCTAGTGTGTGCAGGTCCACACAATTCAATCTCCTCAACTTGGTGTATGAGGTAGTGTTCTTGTGCATTGAAAAAAGTTGGAGGTAGACACTTTTGCATTTCACACAATAAATGAGGAATTCTTCTCTTCCAATAGTTTATATCTTCTTTATGGATTTCTTTAGATGACAACCACCTACATTAAGAGATTCAAGTCACAAAAAATATATAAATACGAGACTTTACAAAATAATATACAATAGATTACATAGCAAGAAAAACAAATCGCGAATATAATAAATATATACAACAAATTGAACAGATATTACTGCTTACCTCATGTATTTTCCAAGATCATATATCACTTGTTTGATGTTATTGTTGAAGTGCTCTGGGAGAGATAGAGGTAGCACGTACTGCAGTAATTATAAACCAATCATTTCATTATTTTCTAACATAACATAATGAATAGTACACGTAGTTTATGAATATATTGTAAATACAGAAGAACATAACTTACCTTGATGAAAGTATGCCAATCATGCGTTTTGAGCCCTGGCCCAAATTCACTTTTCTTTGATATGAGATTGCTTATGTTCCCAGCAAATCCTGTGGGAAATCAAATTTTTCGTATGACTTCTTTTATGGCATCACTTTGCTGCTCCGTTAATAACCAAGGAAGGGCACTTATATTAATCTGATCTCTATTGCTATTTGAGTGAATGAAATTCTTCAGTGCATGATTGGATTCATGAATGTCATTACAAATTTTGACAATTTTTTCTTTGTCACGCCTTCCATCCAGTATTTTCCACAATGTCTCTATTATATTCTTTCCAACATGCATAAGATCAAACAAATGCACAATTTGTAGGTCCTCGTAGTAGGGCAACCTACTAAATTGTCTGGGATAGCTTTTTAGTCCCTTTGGAAGGTTGTCAGTAGTGCCTTGACGACCTTCACGATCATCAATTACATAATTAGTAAACAAAAATCACAATAGAAATATATAAATTACAAACATAAACCATTAAGTGGAACGACATTACCTCGACGATTAATTCTATTATATTCCAACTTCCATAGGCGAGGTGTCATTCTTCGTGGCTTTGATGTAGTCTCTTCTTTCCCATTGAAAAGATGTTTTTCCATACTTCGATACTTATGATTCCTGTGGAGGAAGTGTCTGTACTCATCAAACACATGCTTTCCTAAACTTTTTGAATGACGAGATTTCATCTTTGGACCACAAACTGGACATGCAAATTTTCCCTTTGTTTGAAGACCTACAAGATAATGATATAATTGGATTATTAAATATGTTGATTTTTATAATTAGAATTATCATGCGCAACTTGAATTCACTATAACATACCACAAAAATGTGTTAGCCCTGGGGCATCATGTATTGTCCATACAAGTATTGCATGGAATTGAAATTGTCTTTGTCCTATTGGTCTAGACACGTCATACATAGTGACACCGTTCCATAACTCCACCAACTCGTCAATAAGAGGCTCAATATATACATTCATATCTTTAACTTGATATTTACCTACTTGAATGAACAGTAACATTACATAATTATTGTGACCATTTTACTGTAAGATTTGTAAGTACATGTAAATTAATAACTATCAAATGATAAAATACCTGGAACAATCATTGCCAACATAATGTGCTCCCTCTTTATTGACATCCACGGAGGAATGTTATTGTTGATAACAAAAACAGGCCACACCGAGCAAACAGATCTCATCTCTCCAAATGGATTGACACCATCCGCTGCCAATGAAAGCCTGAGATTACGAGGTTCTTCTTTGAAGTGTTGCCACTTTTCCTCTATGTGCATAAATGCCGAACCATCCGCAGGGATTCGAATAATGTCATCTCGACTTCTATTGCGTGCATGGTAATCCATAAATTGTGCCAAGCTAGTACACCTGAATAATTGTCGCATCCGTGGAATAATGGGGATGTAACGAAGAACCTTGTGAGGCACCTTTTTTGTTATTCGATCTGTTCGATATCTACTCGTATGACATACAGGGCATTGTGTTGCAAATTCATGTTCTTTATAATATATAATATGATCATTGGGACAAGCATGTATTGCTTGATACTCCATTCCAATATCTTTCATAATAGCAGATAATTCTCGATATGAGCGAGGTAGAATATTTGATGGTGGTAACAAAAACTCGCCTATCAATCTACAGCAAAAAATATAAGTTGTTAATATAAACAATATTAGTGGTACATTATTCACCCTTTGTTAACTATAAAGACATATATGACATACCTTAACATACGTGACATTGTTATGTTGGATAAACCATTCATAACCTTCAAGTTCAACAACAACAATACAGCAGAGAGAAGAGTTGTTTGGGAGTCTTTGTATAGGGGCTCGTATGCCTTCTCAAGTAGAGGTACATCAAGGCTATCATCATCATCATGATCAGATCCGCTTGGACTAAATGTGTCATGGATCAATGTATTTATACCATCATCTTCAATTGTGTTTTCTGGCGCATGATCGTCATCTTCCATGGGATCATTATCTTCACCTTGGATATTCGCACCCCCATGTTCCTCCATATCATGTACTTCCCTGGGGAGATCAACCTATATAAAATTGATTAACATAAATAAACCATGATCTTCAACTCATCATCAAGTGATTTCATATGTATATAAATTGTTAAAATGATATAATGAACAACTTACCAGTAGATGATAGTCATGCCCCCCTTCAATGTGACCATTCTCCCTACAATGTCTCTTAACTGTTTTGATTAGCAATCTTCTACGGTTTAAGCCCTTACAAATTTTGCAGGGACAATAACATTTTCCATCACCTTTTCTTTTCAAGTTAGACCACAATCTAGCGATTGTCTCCCTATTTTGTTCTTCACTTATATTATCTGACATGATCGTTCTTCGCAGGAAGCAAAAATTGGGCTATGAAAACTTCGGTCTACAACTTTCAGTGACTAAGCAAAATTGTCAAAAGTACACAAAACATATAAGCTACAAGGCCTTCTTGCTTAGCTCTAGAAGCTCTCTAGCAATCAAAACATATAAGCTACAAGGCCTAACAGCAATTTCAAAACATATAAGCTACAAGGCAAGACATATTACATGACATGGCAAAAGGATTAAAATATACATTAGATTAAAAAATATACAATTTTCAAACCTGAGCGCGCGGCTATAACTCGTGCAATGGTCTTCTTGCTTAGCTTTAGAAGCTCTCCAGCAGTCAAAACATATAAGCTACAAGGCCTAATAGCAATTTCAAAACAAGGGTCATCAAAAGAACCAAAAACAATGTGTGCAAACAATACCTTGTGAAGTGGTATAGACAATTAGAAGATGCTACTATGTGCTAGGGAACTTCTTAGAACTGTTGGTATATTCTTACAACTTGTTACACCTGGGATATTCTTCTCTGTAGATGCTACTGTGTGCCGTGGTCCAAACGGGCCCATAAATGTGGTTGAATAGCAATACATTCAAGTGGCTTACACAAGGGACAGTCACTGTGAGATATCCTCATGTGTGACTGTCCTTGTCACAAATGAGGACATCTCACAGTGACTGTCCCTTGTGTAATTGCCACTTGAATGAGGTCAGTCACTGTAAAGACAACATGATAATGTACACATACAATGAGTGTACATTATCATGTTGTCTTTACAGTGGCTGCCCTCATGTTGTATATTCTTCTCTGTAGATGCTACTACGTGCTAGGGAACTTCTTAGAACTGTTGGTATATTCTTACAACTTGTTACACCTGGGATATTCTTCTCTGTAGATGCTACTGTGTGTCGTGGTCCAAACGGGCCCATAAATGTGGTTGAATAGCAATACATTCAAGTGGCAATTACACAAGGGACAGTCACTGTGAGATGTCCTCATGTGTGACTGTCCTTGTCACAAATGAGGACATCTCACAGTGACTGTCCCTTGTGTAATTAAGTATTGTGGGGAAGCATTCTAAATAACCAAAGCCGCTAACAATAAATTCAACACAGATATGTCCTCATTTCTGGGTATTTTAGCTCTCTAACAGCTGAATACCAGATTAAATAATAATGACAAAAGAAAAATAAACCCAACGTACTCAGAAATTGTAGCTGTGATTTTGCGGAGGGAATCTCTCTCGGCGCTGTTGAAAACACAAATGACAACCCGCTTGATTTCGCGGAGGGAATCTCTCTCGGTGCTGTTCAAAACACAAATGACAACCCGCTTTGTTCAAAACACAAATGATAACCCGCTTCATTTCGCGGAGGGAATCTCTCTCGGCGCTGTTGAAAACACAAATGACAACGTTCCTTTTTTTTTTTGCACTTATATCCCGACCAACATAAGGTCCATTTGTAATACAACATGATAATGTACACTTACAGTGAGTGTACATTATCATGTTGTCCTTAGAGTGACTATCCTCATTTGTTGAAGAAGAAAAGCATTAATGTGGCTGAATAGCAATACATTCAAGTGGCAATTACACAAGGGACAGTCACTATGAGATGTCCTCATTTGTGACTGTCCTTACAGTGAGTGTACATTATCATGGTGTCTTTAGAGTGACTGTCCTCATTTGTTGAAGAAGAAAAGCATTAATGTGGTTGAATAGCAATACATTCAAGTGGAAATTACACAAGGGACAATCACTGTGAGATGTCCTCATGTGTGACTGTCCTTGTCACAAATGAGGACATCTCACAATGACTGTCCCTTGTGTAATTCAAGTGGCAATTACACAAGGGACAGTCACTGTGAGATGTCCTCATTTGTGACTGTCCTTACAATGAGTGTACATTATCATGTTGTCTTTAGAGTGACTGTCCTCATTTGTTGAAGAAGAAAAGCATTAATGTGGTTCAATAGCAATACATTCAAGTGGCAATTACACAAGGGACAATGTCATGAGCCGTGACATATTGAACTTAGTATAATAATAAAATGATTAGATGATATATAATAATCTATTATTAACGGTATATAACAATAATATATAATTATTATCAAAAGATAATAATAATATATAGTTAGCATAATAAGTAATATGTTAATTAAATAATATTAAAATATTAATAAATAATATAATTATGATTATAATTATAATATAAATTAATAATAAATAATTATTAATAAATTATATATATTATATTATAATAATATATTAAGTAATAATATTAAATCAATTATTGATATAATAATTTTAATATATAAATAATATTAATAAACCTCTCAATATAAAACAATATGTTATCACTATAATAATATTTATTATAATATTATTAATATTACTAACATCATTAATTATAATATTTAATAATAACAATAACATTAATAAATATAATAATAATAATAATAACGTTTAAAGCAATATCGAATATCTGTAATCGATATACATCTACATTAAACATCTGCATTATCTATCACGATGAGGAACGAAGAAGTGATACAACAATCACTAGTCATTACACATCGATACCATGAGAGGATGATTAATGAACCAAATACTATGAAGTCAAGATCAACATGATATGAATAAGGGATAGGTCGCTATGGGTTTCAGAAGATGTATTGATAAGCAAGAAGGATAACCATTCATATATTATAAATAATCATTAATTGCACAAGTTTAGACAATGACATATCCGATAAAGCAATATCAAACATGAAGACCCGCTAGCAAATATGCACCATCACTTCCTATGTTATCATGACAATAACATAAACTAGATTGAATTCTACTATCTATATCAATAGACACCACATAGGAGGATATCGACTAAAGGATTGAAAGATTATCGATTGTCTGAGATAAACCACATCTTGTAGAAACACAAAAGCATCAGTGATTATATCACAAGCTATTGATGAATGAGGCATCAGTCATGGATAATAAGTACAATGTATCCTTAAGTATTAACAGGAATGGAAGTCAATTTGAAGATCAAACTCCATTACCAGAAATCAACCAATAAATGGACAATTATCAGAAAATGATATCGACTTATATCAGAGTAGAAAGATTGGATATCATCATAACAATATGGGATAAGGCAAGAGTTAATATCGATTGACTAAATACTAATGATAGTTAGACCAAACTAATACAAACACAATGGATGTTAACTACTGGTTGCACTACCAATTAGGGAAGATTACCTTCATAAAAAGATTTGATATTGAGTCAATCTGGGAGTTATCTATGATTAGAAAATAATGAAATAATATTATGTGAACTGTCGGATTATGGAAAGGTGTGCTTAACAAAGGGACATGGAGGAAGAAACAAGACACGTCTCATTCATAGCATCTCTTCATTTGTTAAAGACAATATAAGAATGCATTCTCGTTAGTCACTCAAGGCATCATTAGAACTTTATTTACTTATCCATATTTGGATATACTCAATAGAGCATCTGCCTTTGGCAGTTTGGTTTCAAGTTTATCATTGCAGATCAGAGACAACACCATGATTGCACAGATAGAAAGGATAGTCAGAAACAACATCAATATTTGAAGTTGCAAGCATATAATTCAGAATCTGAAATAGCAACATATCACTCATAGCGATATTACACATTTGCATAATTACATCATCATATCAGACACAGCAAATACATTGCTGTAAGCAATACTTATTGATTGTATATCGATATTGTTTATATCAGACATACCATCATTATACTATCACTATAAGTGATAGGAAACATCATATTCATAGCATATTTCATATCATTATATCCGACAGTGCTATTAAACATATTGGTATCAATATCATCTTGCACACATATTGTGATTGAATCTGAAATAGCGGTTGATATCTTAAGTAACCTCCATTACTTAGTTTAATTGTAAGTATCTGATAGAGTAAGTCTGAGAAGTGGAGTAATTGTTCCTGTTTTCCAAGTTAGCCAAAAAGGGGACATTACAGACAATCACGGTGAGATGTCCTCATGTGTGACTGTCCTTGTCACAAATGAGGACATCTCACAATGACTGTCCCTTGTGTAATTCAAGCGGCAATTACACAAGGGACAGTCACTGTGACATGTCCTCATTTGTGACTGTCCTTACAGTGAGTGTACATTATCATGTTGTCTTTAGAGTGACTGTCCTCATTTGTTGAAGAAGAAAAGCATTAATGTGGTTCAATAGCAATACATTCAAGTGACAATTACACAAGGGACAATCACTGTGAGATGTCCTCATGTGTGACTATCCTTGTCACAAATGAGGACATCTCACAATGACTGTCCCTTATGTAATTCAAGCGGAAATTACACAAGGGACAGTCACTGTGAGATGTCCTCATTTGTGACTGTCCTTACAGTGAGTGTACATTATCATGTTGTCTTTAGAGTGACTGTCCTCATTTGTTGAAGAAGAAAAGCATTAATGTGGTTCAATAGCAATACATTCAAGTGGAAATTACACAAGGGACAATCACTATGAGATGTCCTCATGTGTGACTGTCCTTGTCACAAATGAGGACATCTCACAATGACTGTCCCTTGTGTAATTCAAGCAGCAATTACACAAGGGACAGTCACTGTGAGATGTCCTCATTTGTGACTATCCTTACAGTGAGTGTACATTATCATGTTGTCTTTAGAGTGACTGTCCTCATTTGTTGAAGAAGAAAAGCATTAATGTGGTTCAATAGCAATACATTCAAGCGGCAATTACACAAGGGACAGTCACTGTGAGATGTCCTCATTTGTGACTGTCCTTACAGTGAGTGTACATTATCATGTTGTCTTTAGAGTGACTGTCCTCATTTGTTGAAGAAGAAAAGCATTAATGTGGTTCAATAGCAATACATTCAAGTGGCAATTACACAAGGGACAATCGATCACTGTGAGATGTCCTCATGTGTGACCTTTGTGAAGGCAAGTGCCAATTTGTACCCAAGTTACCAATATTGTGGCAAAAGTGGGAATGAAGCATTTAGGGGTCAAATTGGGCAAAGAAGTGTAGAAGTGGCCTATGTGAGGTCTAAATAGCCTAACTAAGTCATGGTTAGGGTCTTATGGTGTTTGAACAATAAGTTTTGAACCAAAATCCCAAAGGTTGTAACAAGTTGTCAATGTTGTCATTCACAACATTGACAACATTTGTGCAAGGGAGCATTTTCGAGTAAGATGGTTATGTAACTATATGAAACCATTGAATTAGGCATCAGATCAACTATAAGAGGCCTCCATCGATCTGTGCAAAAGGTTGGGGGGAAAAACATTTGGAATTAAGAAGATTTGTAGAGTAACACGGTTTTAGTGAATTCTTGAGTTTTTTTGTTTCTTTGTTTTCAGTTGATTAATGGATTAGATAGCTCGCAGTGTCTATTGGAAAAGTTAGTACAAGTTGTTTTTTTATTCTGTGTTGTGTTTTTTTTGAGTTTTGAAGCATTCCAACTAGTTTGTTAATTCTTTTGTTAAGTACCCTATCATTGGTTTGAACCAGGCAGGTTGAACAAATGGAGTCTTAGCTCATCATTCCATTGTCAATTTTGTACGGGCTCTTGGAATGGGTGAGGAGACTCCATGTACTATATGTTTGGAAGGAGGGGCCCTGGGAAGCTCATTTTCTATGTTTGCAATGATGTCCTAGGTGAGTCAGTTGAGCACAGTTAGGGATGACAAATCATTACAAGAAGATTACAACAAGTTGAATGCATTGGTTGCTTCAACTAAAATCTCATGGAGAGGTAGACACACATCTAAAGAAGCCCCAAGTCAAATTAGAAGATTGGGTGAGTTTCTTTGGCTGCTAAGAAAACAAACTCTTAGTCAGACTGTCCAAGTTGTGTCAAAATACTTGTTTTCAGGCATGGCTGTAGCAGTTGGTGTACAAAAAATCTAGGAGGAGAAGACCTTAGATATCTTGGAGTTCTCAATAAAGGGCATCTGAATCCTAAGCCCTTTAGGTGGCTTAATATAAACAAAAAGGCTTGACAAAGGCCTAATTGCTAGCAGCCTATTTTTGGGTGCAATTGGCATGCATGGTTTGATGAACCGGATTGAAGTACTGATGAAAAGTATAGGTGAAGGAGTAATATTGAAACCAATAGAGGTCCTAGTGGCCAGCCTCTCCATGGAGTAAAGTTCTAGTTGAATGTGTTTCAATTTGTGAAGACAAGACTAGGAGTGTCCTAGTAGCTAGATTGGTATTGAGCAGAGTTCGTTGTATTTCTTGTTGGTGTGCACTAGTTGAAGGAGTGGGATCTTGGGTAGAGATACCTAAAGAGTGTAGGGATAGTTAAGTACCCTATCAAGTCAAAACATTGGCCTAAAGAGACCCTAGTGAAGGATAGGGAGTGAGCAAGACAAAGTGTTACATCAATTAACAAGATCATTTTTTGGTAATTCTGTACATTATCATGTTGTCTTTACAGTGACTGTCCTCATTTGTTGAAGAAGAAAAGCATTAATGTGGTTCAATAGCAATACATTCAAGTGGAAATTACACAAGGGAATATCACTATGAGATGTCCTAAGTGTGACTGTCCTTGTCACAAATGAGGACATCTCACAGTGACTGTCCCTTGTGTAATTCCCACTTGAATGAGGACAATCACTGTAAAGAGAACATGATAATGTACACAAGTACCGTGAAGGTAGTCACAAGTTAGGGCTGTTTCATTGCATACCCGAAACAATGAAGACATTACAGTCCACAAAACATTTGTGCTTGAAAGATGAACAAATAAAATTAAACTTCTAAATAACCAAAGCCGCTAACAATAAATTCAACACAGATATGTCCTCATTTCTGGGTATTTTAGCTCTCTAACAGCTGAATACCAGATTACATAATAATGACAAAAGAAAAATAAACCCAACGTACTCAGAAATTGTAGCTGTGATTTCGCGGAGGGAATCTCTCTCGGCGCTGTTGAAAACACAAATGACAACGTTCTTGTTTTTTTTGCCCTTATATCCCGATGTGATTTCGCGGAGGGTTACGGTGCTGTTGAAAACACAAATGACAACGTTCCTTTTTTTTTTTGCCCTTATATCCCAACAACATCGCAATTGCAAGTTAGGGCTGTTTCACTGCATACCCGAAACAATGAAGACGTTACGGTCCACAAAACGTTTGTGCTTGAAAGATGAACAAATAAAATTAAACTTCTAAATAACCAAAGCCGCTAACAATAAATTCAACATAGATATGTCCTCATTTCTGGGTATTTTAGCTCTCTAACAGCTGAATACCAGATTACATAATAATGACAAAAGAAAAATAAACCCAACGTACTCAGAAATTGTAGCTGTGATTTCGCGGAGGGAATCTCTCTCGGCGCTGTTGAAAACACAAATGACAACGTTCTTGTTTTTTTTGCCCTTATATCCCGATGTGATTTCGCGGAGGGTTACGGCGCTGTTGAAAACACAAATGACAACGTTCTTATTTTGTTTGCCGTTATATCGTGATGTGATTTCGCGGAGGGTTACGGCGCTGTTCAAAACACACATGACAACGTTCCTTTTAAATTTTAAGCTTATATCCTAACAACGTCGCAATTGCGACAGTTACAAATGTATTGTCGTCGCAAATTGCGACGGTGTCGGGCTATATTTGAAAAAAAAAGAGCAAAACCACATGACATTTGCCTGCCGTCGCAAATGGCCGTCGCAATGTCACCCCAAATGTATTAGTGTCCCATTGTGTGGTTTACTAGCAAGGTTGCATGCTTCAATAGCTCTAGTTGAGATCACCATCAACATCCTTATGACTCCATGCCTAGGGAGCTCTAGGTCATTTTCTCAAGGTTTCCCATCCATGGATTCCATTGGAAGTAATGACTTAGAGAAGTGCACTATTTAGTGTGTACATTTTTGGCTCCCACCGTGGGGCAGAACACTCTTGTTTTGTCCTTCTTTTTATGTATTTCCATCATTTTTTTGTCATCATATTTGCTTGTTGTTTCGTCAATATTTTCTCTCTAGTTTTTTTTGATAGAATTATCATGCGACAATTTTCCAGTATCGTATGATAGTTTATTATATACCAGTGCGATATTTTACCAGTTAAAATATCGCATGCTTTGACAGATTATATCACACTATTATTTTGTTCTCTGTCACATGTAGGTATCAGGAATTATCACATGGAGATATAATATCACACTAGTATAGAATGAAATATCGCACGATCCTTTCTTTGATAGAAATATCACTCAGGCCTGGCAGTGAGCAATTTTTGTCATTTCTTTGCAAGATTCACTTGGTTTTGATTCGGATTTTTGAATTGTTGTTGTAGAATAGAGGTCTATTTGTAGATTTCATTTGGTTTTTGATGTGCTAACCCTTGTAGGGCTAACAAGTGGTGCTTGTAGGTGCTCCTATTACTTGATTATTTGCTTAAAAGAATGCATGTTAAAACTCCAAATGCACAAGGGCTACTAACAGTTTTTGCAGGGCTGCCCAAAGCATAAAAACCAATCAAGTGCTTGTTTAATTGATTTCTCTTGAGTGTGACATCTACTAGTTGTTTCATTTCATAGGCACTTAATATCTTGTTGTAGGAATCTTTGGGTAGTAGGAGAGTATGCTCGTCACCCTTGTGGTGAAACATAAATCTTGACCAATCTTTGGATTTCAAAAGCAAGAAGGTAATTGAACCTTTGGTTGGTGTGTTTGAGAGAAGTTTTTGAGCTAGGAGAATATGCTCTTCACCCTTGAGGTGAAATATAAATCTTGAAACTCAAAGGTTGATCCACTCTTTGTTTAGTTTTGGAATCCTTTAGTGGGCCTGCTCTTGAGCAATCAAGAAGGATGACCCAAATGGGGACAAGCTTTTTGCCAGCTATTCTGACCCACTATAAACTCAAGTCTATCAAGGACACAAAACCTTGGTAGATGTAGTACTTGCCTTTTCTTGATGTAAGTAATTGTGGGATTGTGACCATGAGAAAAATATTGAGAAAGAATGCTTAAGGTACACTTGTGGCCGCGAGGTTTGTTACTTGCCGCAAGGTAAGGAGTCCCTTTGGGGAGCAAGAGGGGTATTACGAATGGAAGCCCTTACTAAGAACCATAGATAGAAGCCACCCTATTTTGCTGCTTAGCTTCTTGGTGCAAGGATTGATCCTAGTGGACTAACTCGAATCACCCCAAGATTACTCACCATCTGTGTTCCTTTGGTTGTGTCATTGGCACTTCCACGACAAAGCCAATATCTATTGTGGGTAACCACTTTGTGTGAGGTAATGGAGCATCAAGTGTGGGCCAAGTTGTTAAGTATTGAGCCATTGTATTTTTAGGCTAGTAAGTGCTTGAAGTGTTCTCATTGTGATTTAGCTATGCAAACATTCTCAAACATCAAACATCATAGTAGCATTCATAGGATTTTATTGCTTTGATATCATAATTTCTTGTCTTGGAAAGGTTGCTTTTGCCCTTGTACAAGTGTTTTATGACATGTTTGATCACCTACTATTTGCAAACTTGTCTAATTACTACTAGTACTATGTTTGAAATTGAAAAATCCAACTTTCAAACTGAAACTTTGACCAAATTGCCCTTAAAACTAAAATTTTTAGCACTCACTGGTCAAGAGCCATACGATCCCAAAACTTTATCGCACACTGTTCTGAGATTTATTGTGTGATAGTTCATTACCACAAAACTATCGCACTGCTTTCCTAGAAAGTATCACATAGGCTGCTTGGAAACTGTCTCACTGCTTAGTGCGAAATATCACTTGGCCAGATTATATCATCTCAGTATTCTGTGAATTGTCATGCAGAGTCTTTCTCGTGATCTGTGTCATTTTCAATCTTCCTCGATCGGTCTAGGTCAGATCTTAGGTGATATGACATGTTGCTCAAAATCCAAATGAACTTAAATGGTATCAAGTTGCACAAAATGACTCTTGGTCTTCTTTCTTCCACATCTCCCACGTCTTGCTAGTCTCCCATTTCCATCCTTTCTCTTCTTCCTTCATGCTTCTTCCTCTTCTTCCTAAAATCTTCACGTCTTCTTGATTCTTTTCCTCTTATTATCTAGTCTACCTTCTTCTATTCATCTCTTCTATCTTTTCCATGCTTGATTTATCCTCTTCCAGAACCATGAATTTCAACTATCTTGCTATGGAACCTCTCTTGAAAATAGATGATCTCGAACTCATTTCTCAATTTGAAGAGTATTATTTCTCCAAAAATCTCATGGGTGATAAATTTATGACAAAAATAAAAGAAAAATTGAGTGAATCAGATGCCTTTGCTAGGATCATAGACATGATTCTGTCACGACCTCCTTCTTCCAGTCATTTTTCATCTTCTAAGTCTTCTCATTCTTCCTCATCTTCTAAGTCTTACCATGACTCTTCTAGATATTATTCACATTCCTCATTATCCCAGTCTTCTTCCTCCAATAGGTCTTCACTTTCCCCTTCTTCACAATCTTCTACTTCTCCCAAGAGTCTTACCTCTATTCTCAAGACATACCATGATGAGCAATATGATAGCCCTTGTGATACATCTTCCACAAAGAGTGACACACCCGTCTTTGATGACTATGATGACTATGATGATGGACAATGTAGTGATACCTATGACACCTCTATTCCTAAGGGTCCTCCTCATCGTGTGCTCATGCTTACTGGAAATGGGTCATCACATTGGATAAATCATGACGGTGATCCATATGATTCTGATTTTGAAAGAGACTTTGATGACTTTGTGAACAATACCTAGATGATACATCTACTTCTATTGAGGAATATAAAATGTACCATGCTGATTTGAAATGTAAATATTATAAGAATTTTTCCTCTAAGAACTCTCATGCTGAAAATAAAGATTACACTCTCAAGCAAGATTATGTTAATGATGGACCTTTGTCTTGTGATGGTTCCCTTCCATTTCCTACTTCCTCCAATACCCATACATCTCCTAAAGCTTCCAAGTCTTTCAAATCTTTCACAAATCCTTCATCCAACAAAGATCCTAATACTTTTCATGCAGTTCCCTATAGTTATCCCCAAGGGCTATCTCTTAAAGAAACTCAAGCTAACCTTCACTTGGATGCAAATACTTTCAATAATGCTAAACCTAAAGAGCCTAAGCCTTTATATGCTATAAATCCTACTTCAGCTAGTCCTTCACTACCTCTTCCAAAGTCTTCCATACAATTCCAACATGCTTCCTTGTCCTTAGAAGTGGCTACATGTCAAGAGGACTCTAAAAATAAATAAAAGAATATAAAGAAAGATCAAGATCAAGAACCCTCTATGTCATCCAATCCTTTTCATGATGTCTCTTATCTATTTCATGGTTCTTTTGATCCTTTACACCCTTCCTCATTCATTTCACCATGTCGTAAGTCTTCTCCTAAGTAAGATCAAGCTACTACGTACACCGATGAGCTTATTGACAATCAAGATAACCTTACTACACTTGTGCTTTCCAAAGATGATACTTCCATTCAGGTTATTAAACATAATGTTGTTACTTCTAATGTTAAGCCTATTGAAAATCAAGAGAAGAATTATACGCTTATGCTATCCAAAGATCATTGTCAAGATCAAAGTCTTCCATCTTGTTCTACCACTCCATGTTCGCTTCCACTTTATACTCTTCCTAAGTCTTTGCAAGCTTTGAACAATCCTATCAAAGAAGTTTCTCCTATTCAAGATGTTCATCATCCTATTGCAAATCCTAATGCTCATTCTAAAGATGCTGATGTCCTTGGTTGTCATATAGATGATGATGAACTTAGTGATTATCCTTTTATATCTTCCACATCCATCCTTGGACCTCCTCCACCAATGCTAAGGGCTTCACATCTTCCTTCCATCTTGGGCCCTTATGTCCCTTCACTTTCCCCTCCTAAATATCCTAATTCATCATCCATCTTGGGTCCTTACATCCCTCCATCTCCTATCTTTCCTCAAGATCAACATAGATGCATACCCCTGAATCCTTTTCATCCACCCACCCATCTAAACCATTCATATCCTCTTTCTTCTTTCACAAGTCCATGGTCTTTTAGAAGTCACTTGAATGTTCAATACAAGAAAAAGAAGCAATACAAGAATCTATCAAAAAAAAAGATCACCATGTCTCCTCTAATCGACATGGAGGCATAAAGTCAAAAGAGATATCTAAGAAGAAAACTACAAGACAAGTATGGGTTCCAAAATCCATCATTGAAGATATTCTCTCTAAATTGTCAAAAAGAAATGAAAAGCCTAAGGCTATATGGATTCCAAAGTCTCTATTGAAAGAGTCTAATATTGAACAAAAAATGAAGTTGACATTCAAGCTTCCAAAGGATTCCACTTCATCTTCCTCCAAAAACATTCTTCCATTCCATGCGCCTAAACCACAACCTCTTCTATCCATTCACCATATTCCTTCATTCACATTTCCTCCATCCTCTCGCCACCCTTCAAGGTGTGTGTTGATGTTGATCTTGCCTTCCTTTCCATCTACCCTTTCACAATCCTTCCATTCATTATCCTTCTACCTTCTATCCTTTTTCCTCATTTTCCTATTCCTCCTATCTTCCAACCTCACTTGCTTTACATAAAACCTTATCCTCCATTTTTCTCTTCCATCTTCCTTTCCCTATCAGGATCTTTGAGCATTTAATTTTGAATCCTTGGCATATCATTGTTTATCCTTTCAAGGAGCATTATCTAAAAAGCTTGCCTTCTTCCAAAAAAAATAAAATAAAAATGAAAAAATTGAAAATGTGCCTTGGTGGAAACCTGGAAACAGGCACCTTGGTAGCAAAAGTAAAGAGAAATAAATTCTTCCTATGGTGAAAACCACTCCCTTGTGGCACCTTGGATAAGTACCATGATGAAAACCTAGCAATCAGGCATCATGCGTAGTTCTTCTACATTTTTCATCCATTCCGTCTTCTCTCTTTGATCTTGGCAATGTTGACTTATACACGAACATTTAGCTATCTTGTGAGCTATCTTACGATGATCTTTCTTTCATTTGATTCATGTTTTGCCTTCATATTTATTTTCCTCCATTCATTCTAGCCTTTCGCTATCCTTTTTCCCTTTGGTCTTGATCTATTAAAAAAGAGTAAAACACGATGCTATGAAGCCTCTTGACATGTCTACTCCTTTGGATTGCATCCTTTCCTTCTTTTGCATTATGCTTTTGTGACTTATCCTATGCTGGCCTTTCATTGCTTGTCCAAATGTGCTTTGCATGACATTTTTTTTCTAGCTTGGGTACTCTTAAGGAGTTTTCCTTTGAGGATTTCTTCCCTTCATTTTCCTTCATTCTCTTATCTTCCATCTCTGCCACTAGCTTGCTAATCCCTCTTGTTCTCCACCTTTCTAGACATTGGGACTACACGATGTGATCTTGTTTGGGAGTTTGATGCCCATTCTGTTTGGGGGCATCCTTTGTACATATCTTATTAATCCTAAAAAAAAATTCCAAAAAAAATCATATATGATGCTGAAAAATCCTAAAAAGCATATAAAGTCCTAAAAAAAATACAAAAACATCAAAAAATGCAAAAAATTAAAAAAAAAAAGGAAAAGTGCCTTGGTGAAAACTTGGAAATAGGTGCTACTTGAGGCCTTTGAACCCCTGTCCTTTAGCATGCATCCTCGACACTTAGCCTCTCTCCATCATGCCTTGACCTTGTTGCCTTGGTTTGGAATTGGTCTTTGTCTTTGTCTAGGGGGCATAACTGTGTTAGCTTTGGTCTCTAGGATGCGTTGGTCTTTAGGACATCATGCAAACAGTGTTTTTCAACACCAAAAATAACTGTGCTTTTTTAAACACTACCCTAGCATCAAATGTTTCTCAACACTTATCATATATCCTACCCGCAGTCTAGCATGATATGGTATTTCTCACTGGCAGATGTGATACTCAAAGTTTGACTCTATGACCTACACACACACACTTAAACACTCGACTCACTGAGACTTGTTTGACTTTATTTCTTTGTGCTATCTCTGATGATTTCTTTGATGAGTGTTCTCTCTCTAATAGTTTTTGATGATGCTGAGCTAGAAGACTGGGGGCATGAGGACATGTTTTATTGCTTTTTCTGCTTGTGGGTATATTTTGTTGGTCCTAACTGTCATTAGCATTTATTCTTGTTCCACTTGACATTGGGGTCTACAAGGTATTATCCTTGACTATTTTTGCAAGTGCATACTTATAGTCATCTTGACTTTCCTTGTGTCTCGATGCGACTATAATCTTGCCATATCAAACTTAGGAAATCTCACTACACTAGTCATCTTGACTTATATGTCTTTGATGCTTAGGTGAGATTCCCACATATCTATCTGATATAGATCATATTCAGATTCACATAGTCATACTAGTGTGCCTTGTATGATCTTGTGATGTTACCAATAATGCTCGATGATGAATATTGGAGTCTAAAAGCTTTGTGACCTTGCAAGTAAACCACTTTTCATAGTAGCTTACATTTTTAGGTTCATGTTAGTTTAGTTTTGTATCTTGCATATGGAGAGAGCTCTCCTTCATCTTTCATGGACTTGTCGGTCAATTGTGCTCACCTTTCCTTTTCTCGATCATGTCTTTCACTCCTTGTCTTTCACATCACATCCTTTTCTACTCCTGTCATCACAAGGGGTTAATCTTATCATCATTTTCAATTTTGACCTTATATAGCATTTTGGCTTTTTGACCAATTTTCAAAACACCTCAAAATTTCATGAAAATTGTACCCCTAGCTAATTTCAACATCCTGAATCCATTTTCAGGATCAAAATCAAATTTTGAGTTCATCTTGATAGTCAAAATCACATTTCAAAATTTTCTCCTTCTTCTGCACAGTTAGCTGACCGTTTGAGGCCTGATCCTTTGATCTTTGTTGGGGCATCTTCACCTCTTCATCCCCATCTCTCTCACCTTTCTAGTCTCTCATTCATTTCATTCATATCTCTTTGAGGTCTTGAATGGGGCATATCTTCACTACTTGATGGTTATTCTGTCATCTTTCACCTTCGATTATGATTCCTAGTGATTTGATCAGATTTATCAATTTATCGTTTCTCCTCTACTTGATTTCGATCTCAATTCCAAGGGGGCAGTACCTATCAGCTTCAATCTTTGATTCAACTTTATCAATCAACCTTGCTTGAGATTCTTGTCTCTTATTTGAGACCTTTACAATCTCCTATTCACAGGTGTGTTGGTCTTGTCTTCCAGCTTATGCTTATCTTTGTCCTGATGTGTTCCCATCCATCAAAACACATCTGGGTTGTTTTGTGATCCCAAATCAATCTCACATTTCAATTCCATTCTTTGACCACATGTGATACCAAATTGATCTCACATTAGTCAAAGAGGGGCAAATATATTCACCCTAAAATGGTCGCCTAGACTTTGGGCCCCCATTCAACAATTTATCAAATCCCTGAATCAGTATTTTCAAAAATCAACATTTTTCAATTATATCAATTTCCTTGATCAAATCCTATTTCTATCATTTATTTGATTATTTTCCATGGGCTAACCATTTTATCCTAAGTCTTTATTTAATTAAAAAGAATTTCCTCCTTTTTTATTAAATAAAAAGCCCCCAATTTTCCTCTTATCCTAAGTTGCACAAATAAAGCATTATTCCTATTTTATAAATAGATGAAAAGGCCTTTTTGTCTCATATGGACACAAAAGTCAACTCTTATTTTCTCATTGGAGGATATTTGTGCACATGGATTGCTCCTCTTTCAAGCTCCACCCTTGATTAAATCTTTTGCCTCTTAATCTCCATGGTCCATTCCTTTTCAATTCCTTTAAAAGGAGAGCTCTTTTCTCATTCTTAGATCCCAACTTTTTATGCTAATCTTATGCTGCAGGATTTCTTGGAGACTTTGGAGCTTTTGGAGATCATTTCTTGCATTCTAGTTTCATTTCTTGCATCATAGCTTTCATGACATCTAGCTTAGTTTCCTTTATACTTTAGATTAGCTCACATAGCTTAATTAGCAAGGGTTTGTAATACTTTCCTTTCATAGCTTAGCTTGCATCTTCATTCTTAGCATAGTTGCATTGCATTGCATTTTCATTCTTGATTCTTGAAGATATTGGCATTCTTGCCCTTGTCTCTTTGAATCTCCCATCATGTGATTTACTAGCAAGGTTGCATGCTTCAATAGCTTTAGCTGAGAGCACCATCAACATCCTTGTGACTCCATGCCTAGGGAGCTCTAGGTCACTTTCTCAAGGTTTCCCATCCATGGATTCCCTTGGAAGTAATGACTTAGAGAAGTGCATTATTTAGTGTGTACAACCCCTAGTAATCCTCCAAACGGATGCTCTCAGAGATGACTCAGGTCTTGTAAGCACAAACACACATCATATCAGCATTCTACAACATCAAATTTGTAAATCCAACTTGACTAGGTCAAGGTTGACCTTAGTTAAGTCAAGGTCAACCTTCTTGGGTCAAGGTCAACTTTCCTGGGTCAGGGTTGACCTTTTTGGGTCAAGGTCGACCTCACCCCAGAAAAGGTGGAGACCTTCCAGTTCATGTCAACCTTTTTGGGTCAAGGTAGACATAACTAGGTCAGGGTCGACCTTTAAGGGTCAGGGTCGACCTTGCCTACAAAAATCAAGAATTTGTGAAGTAAAAAAATAAAAAAGACAAAAACTTACCTTGGGAAGTGGTTGTATGAGTTCTTCTCTCCTCGACATCCTGCTTTCTCTCTTCGAATCTACAAATGGTAAGAATGAGTAAGTATGAATTATTTTTCCTTATTTATAGTCAGAATTAGGGTTTTGTTTGTGTTTTTCTTAGGGTTTACTCATGTTAAATTCAAATTTCCCATTATATACATTTAGATAGACATTCACTCTTTTCATCATAACTTGAGTTTGATAACTCTTTTTTTAGTGCCATCAGTGGTGTTGGAATCATGATTTAGATACCTAACTCCTTGATCATTTTAGGAAGGATAGGAATCCTTCTAATTGGTTTAGTAAAGGACTTTTCAACAAATTGCATATCCAGTGTATAAGGTTATCCTTATCACCTATTTCACCCTTCAGAAGTAGAAAGCTAAAACATGGGGGGGAATAAGGGGCTCTATGAAATTCTGAGATTTCATTTAGTAAGTTTTAGGTGATTTATAGATTTTCATTAACCTTGTGTGTTGCAAGTTCTAATGGTTCTCATAAGGATCTCTACATCGAGGACTTAGCTATATCTTTTTAATTTACTATGACATTTTCTTACTTTAGCTTGCATATTCACGTAGTGTCATATCTAATCTAAAGTGGGGGCTAAATGTATCATCTTAAAATGGAAGCACTTCCATCTTGATAGGTTTATCACCCTCTTTCTAAACATTTTCATGATAGATTTGCATTTAGGATGCATTTGCTCTTGATTCCTTCATTCTAGGTAAAATTAGGGTTAGGATCTTGAGGATTCTCCTTGATTTCCCTTCTCTATGGCTCTATTTTCTAGGTAGGATCTAGGTATAGGTCCTCCTAGTCCTCATCTCATTCATTCTAGGTCTCTATGTCTTCTCCTGGCACTCTGCCCTGTTGTCCCACTATTCCAAGTCTCTAGGCATCCCCGGGATCTCCTGTTCTCAACACTGGCTAGATTTGGAGCTCTAGGTCAAGGTCGAGGTTGAATTTGACCTATGTCAAGGTCTAGGTTGAATTTAACCTAGTAAAAGTTGAGATCATCCTTGACCTTTGTTGGGTTTTGATCCCCCTTTTCAAAATTGGTTCACAGCAGGGCCCGAAATCAATGTCAGGCCCCCAGATTCGAATGCGGAAGGGTTTTAATTCAAAATTCATTTAATTATTTTCCCTCCTTAGTTGGTTATTGTGATTGGACCATAATTCAAGGTGAAATTTTAATTATGGGCCCTTACATTGCCTGAGGAGCCTCATCTTCAAACCTTTATATAAAGACTCTCTCTTGCCTTCATTTTCAACAATAAGATGATCAAGATTTCATCAAGCAAGAAAAGCAGTGGTGAAGTGAAGATGCAAGATTGCAAGAGGATGATATAGAAGATTAAGCCATTTTGGATATCAAGCATTTTTGTGGACAAGCCATTGTGGACATTCCTTTTGAGCAAGAAAGATTCCTTCTTCCTTGATCTACCATTTTCAATATTCAAGCATTCAAAGATACAATCATGGGGTAGCAATTACGGATTGTGATTTTGGTGAGAGTACTTTAGCATTGGGGGCTTGGTATACTTTCTTATCACATTCAAATCTATGCATTTTTTTCTCATATCAATTCATGCTAGGGTTTTAATCTAGAGGATTAGATCTTGGCATTACACATTCAATACATACACATATTCTATTACATCCGACTATTCGTGGAGGTGGAGATCACCAAAATAGGGGTTTGACTAAGGAAAAACCCTATATAGCCACCCAAAAACACCATTTTTAGATATCTACAGTCACTGTTTTAGGAGTTGCAGAGAAGATATGAGTACCCTTTTTGCCAAACTTCCAGGATCCGTGAACATAATTTACGTTGCAGCAGTGTAGGTCAAGGTCGAATTTTAGGGGTAAGATTGTGCCTCGGGGTAAGATCTTACCCCTATCCTTGGGTCAACGATGACCTTCTTTAGAATTGGAAAAGCTTTCTGGGTTTTCTCCGTCTTTGTTTTCCTGTCCTAGATTTGATTGTAGAATTTCCCAAAACTGAACACAGACACTAGAAATAGGTATTTCCTGATCAATTTTATTATGAGGTATGCATTTCATCTTATTTAATTTGAAGTATTTCCAGATTCACATTACCTATCATTATCAATTCATATGTATTTTGGGAATGTTAGTTTAGGATCTCCATTAGGTACATTGTTAAAACCCTACCTATCCTCATTTCCACACCATTACAATACTATTTATATGCACGAGTGAATGAACACCCACAATAGAATAAGGACCATGAATATTAGATATGGAATTTATAGAGGATAATTATCATGGATGATCATTATATATCGATCCACACAATTAGATGATATCACAATATAAGCTGAATAACTCTAATATTGTCAAGGGAGATAGAAAGTGACCTCTCACCAACCAAGGTCCTGTAAAATTATGTCCTTTGATTAGGTCCACAATAAGGATCTATGTACACTACCCTACCACACCCCTAACCAAAATAGGCTAGTAGCTCATAATAGTTTACATTAAGGCCCAAATGAACCTCAACATAAAATAATTGTGCAAAGCATAAGGGAATTTGATCATTATTGGGATAATGACCACATGTAGCAAGAAATGGGGGAAAACCAAAGGAGCCATGGTTGGATGTCCACATCTCGTGAACTAATACCCCATAAACTTAGAGCTACCATCATAGTATAGAAATAATTCTCTTTTGAAGGTTTCTTTGCTCACATGGTGTTAAACGGTCTTTAATGAAACATATCTAGAAACATCTCGCCTCATTTGGGAAAGAACAAATTCTAAAACCTTAGGGGTATAGGGACATGCTTGACCTAGTTTATGTCTAATTCTCTTTAAGATGGATAAAATAGATAAGCATGTATTCTTATACACCCCTGGGTGGCTAGGTTAGCTAGAGTAGCCTTCAATTTGTTAATCTCAATATCTGCAAAAATACTAAGCGGTGGTGTTGTAGGATCGACCATAAGGGTACCTAAAGGAGCAAGTAGGTTCTTTATTTAATATCTATAGAATCTTAAACCATAAATTGAATTTAAATTTAATAGAACTGAAAGTGTGTACATGAAAAATATTCATTTTAATCTAGAATCTAGCCATGTTCTTATTTTTTTAAGGTAGAATCTTATTAAACCATGTAACTTACATAACAAGAGATTTAAATATAATTATATAATATTTTTCAAAAAATATGTACATATATAATTTAATTTTCATATTCTTCCACAATTGAACATGTGTGTACACATACATGTTTTTACAATAATTTGAAATAAAATACTTTTTACAGACATATATATAGATATAGATGTACATATGGATGTATGCAGATATACATACATACATACATACATACACACACCTACATACATGCATTCATGTATGTATGTGTAGTGTCATAAATTGTATCCTTATGCAATTTCATGATTATCTAGGCCCCATTAAGCATTTTTGGCTTTATGTGCCCAACATGTTTGATACAACTCAATCCCAATTGTAATTTTATCTTCTCTTTCCCAATTAGGACCTCAAGTACCAATTCAAGACCACATTGGAGTGAGAAAGGTGCCTTGGACATGTTTCTCTTGGGAGTAGGCTAACTTGGGCACCCCACTCCATGATGTTGGGGCACAAATTGAAACTGGTTAACAATCAACGTCTTTGAGTAGGAACTTTAAACACACGCTGATATGCTTTGAGTTTAACACGCCAAAATTCTTTGGAGAGGTATATTAGAAATTTATCCTCCCTCATTTTGAAATCAATTCAATCCACAAGCATCAATTCAAGCTCTCAACTACAATTTTTCATCCGAAGTCCTAAAGCAAGAGATCAAGAAACCAAGACATTGAAGACAAGGAATGCTTTGAAAATCTATTAATTTGTGATGGTATCCACAATTTTTCTATACTAAAATCAACTACATCAAATCAACATCAACATCTTCATGAACATTTCAACATCAAGAAGGTTCATGCAGGTATAAGCATTTCATTTTTCAAATCTAGCTTCTACTACACATTAGTGCACTTTCAATTTAAGTTTAATTTATTTCCAATTCAAGGTTAATTCCTAAACCAAGGTTTGACTTAGGGAAACCCCTTTATACATAATATTTCCCTTTGTTTTTATGCAAAATAATAGAAGATGGATGGGTGAAAATAGTTACCATCAAAATAGGAGGAGAGCTATAGTCTTCGACTCATCAGATTTGAAACTTATAGGACCAGGCCAAGTAGGGCACCCCAATCCAGGGAGTAGGCCAACCTAGTCACCCTAGTCCCTCTATTTTATCCTAAAATTTAGACAATATGTCAGTTACAGTTTGTGTTTGTAGAATCTTCTTCTGAGATCTGTCTGTCAATCTCCTATCTCTTTGTGCATGCACAAACCTCCAATTCATCCTAGATTTAGCCCTATTTCTTGTATTCTTCATTTACAATTACATAGTCATATTCCCCCACAATAAAGGATTACTTAATCAACTTTGTGCTTAAGTCATCTTGAACCTAATGGATCATTTTACTTTTAATGTAGTGGAATAAGTGTGAAGCATATTCCTTTTTTAGATGCATGAACTTGTGGATCTTATTTCACCTTTTCCCCACCTTACATTTTTATGGAGTTGATGCATAATACACCCTCTTTAAATTTCATTTGGATGTCTATATTTGAATTTTTATCATTTCATTAACCCATATTTATATCATTGTTACATTTTAAGCATTTAGAGATTCAAATTTATTATTAGGGTTTTAAGGAAAACTGGAGTAATAAAAAATATTAAAATATAATGCTGAATAAGAGAGACAAAATAACATAAATATTTAACATGGCTCACCCAATATGGGATACATCCACCAGAAAAAATGATTGTTTACTTCTTTTGATTATCTAGTGAAGAAAAAATACAATGATTGTTTACTTATTTATAGGCCTTTGAGGAAGTTTTCAAAGGTTGTTTTACATGCCAAAATTAATAGTCAACTCCTTTATCAAATAATAGACAATTTTTTCTTTGAAGGTAACCCCTCCTAGAGGTGTTTTCCCCAGACCCCTATCATAGGATTGACCCTCGACCCTGCATTGAGGGGGTCATTACACTTAGCCCCATAATATGGGCTTCCCCCCAATTTATTTATTTGGGGGGAAAATGCGGCTGAAAAAGTCACCAAACTTTAAGCGTAGTAGTATGATCAGTCACCACATACCAATAATCTCCCATTTGGAGGCTGATCAAACTCCACACCAAACATTTTATTCATGTTATCCAATGTTTAAATGGTCAAATTTTTAAGAATTTGTATTGTTTATATACATTTCCTTATTCTATAGCTTTGTGCATGAGTTTTACGACATTAATCCATACATCTAATATCCCCATGAAAAGAAGTTATAGGCTAATAGATTCCCTCAAGTGTATAGACCCTAAGTCTACTCACATTTTCTATGGGAATTTAGGTGAAACTTCTATGCCTGCACATGAAATACCTAACATTTTTAAAATTTATTATTCTCCTAGCCAAGTGGAAAATCTTATCAATGATTTGGAAAAGTTTGAACATTGAATGGGTTAAGAACATTTGAATAGTGAAGTAATCCCCTTGATTGTAGGGTTGAGGAGAATGGTTCAAAATGATGAACATGGTGTGGATTTGTTGTGTGTCATATCTCATATTGTAAATGATATTTTCATTTTTATGAAAAGTTGTGTCAAAGCTCGTAATATCCCTAACCATTCTATCATGTTGAAAATGCCATTCCTATACCAAAATTATTTCCTAATGTTCCTACTTACAGTCCACCTATTATGGATTCTTCTAAAATTGACACATCAATCCTACACATGTTAGTCTTAGAGGAATTCCTATCATACATCCTTCTGTGGGTGTTCTATGTATTTCCTAGCCATATCCTATACCTAATTACAAAAATGCCCTACCTTCATATTACAATGATCCAATCATTTACCACAATGTTCCAAACCCATCACTATCAAACATGTCCAATACCGACCTATCTACTGAAGAAACCATTAATAGTCTAGCCCAAAAAGTCACAACAAAAATGGCTTTCATAACTCAATCCACATACAACATTCCAACTTTCCAACATTAACATGTTGTGATGGTAAAGTTATGGTATTGTTATCATTTCCATCAAGGTTCAAATCCCATTGAGGATGAGGTACCCCATTTGCAGCCTCACTAGTTCATATCTTTGAGTCAAAGCATTTACCCCTTCGAAAAAATAATAAATCAACATTCCAACTTGTGATATTGCTAGCCCACTTTCCCAAGATATCATCTGTAGATCATTATCCCTCAATACATCGAAATTCCTTACTAGGAGACATACAATGGAAAAGGTGATCCCTCGACTCATGTGAAAATATTCCAAGCCTTATGTAGTAATTTCTCAAATGATCATAGGCTTGTGGCTAAATTTTTTGCTAATAAATTTATAGATAAGGCCTTGCAATGGTTTTATTCTTTACCCCCTATTCCATTGACTCTTTAAAAAAATTATCCAATGCTTTCATTCAACACTTTCAACATAATACTGGTCGTCAAACTTCTTTGATTGTTTTGATTCATTGTAAGAAAGGTGTTAAGGAAAAAGTGACTGATTTTATTGGTAGATTTAAACATTTGCATTCTCAAATATCTTATCTTGTGCCTAGTATGGGTTTTAAAAGAATTTTCCTTTCTAATTTGTAAAAAAGATATTATAAATAAGTTATTATTTTATGAGTTTTCTTCTTTTTCCCAATTGTGTGTAGTGCTTTATAATTGTCAACTTCAAGTAAGCTAGTTTGAGTCATCCACTCCAATGGATTTAGTTGATAATAAAGATTCCACTCAAAAATCATTCTAAAATTTTCAAAATCTAAACAAATGATTCATCAAGATCAAAAACCCATCAGATAATGTTGATGCAAAAGTGGCAACTGCAACATCAGGTGTGGCTCTTTTGTCATCCATTTTAAAACTAGCTTGTAACTTTAATCCTCTTCTTAAATCTTTTCATAATGTTATGTTGAATTTGATTTATGCTAATATTTTGAAAATTCCTCCCATCAATCCAATTTACACTTCCAACCCATTACCTAATTCTTATAATCCTAAATCCTTTTGCCAATATTACTGTCATCCTGACCTTGATACTAAAATTGTTATCGATTAAAACATCTTGTCCAAGATCTCATAGATTACAAAACTATAAATTTTGAGGGTGTTAATAATAAAGGAAAAATAATTATTCCACCCCAAGCCAAAACTTACAAATTGATACCAATCCTTTTCCTTCTCATTCCACCAACATCGTAACGTCAAGAAATCTATTACCTTCCGCATCTACCAATATTGTTGACACTACTAACCCCACATGTAATACCTTGCCCCTAGTCTGATTTTATTAATGTTATGATTATTTTAGAATGATGGATTATATGTTAGGAAACCATTGATGATTATGAATTTTACTAACCCCATACTTGCATGTGTATGGTTGATGTGTTTGTTTTACATTTTTGTTTGACGTGCTTGATGTGGTTGAGGGATGGAGTCCTAGTTACTTGCTTGCGAGATCCACATGATCAGCCGATCCCCACCATTGTCTGTTATATTTCTATATATATGCACATGCTTGTCTCTTATGCAGGTTTGCAGGTACCAGGCATCAACTTCCCTGAATTGTCAGGATGAGCGTGCCCTATCGCTAATCTCAATGGTAAAATAGGGGAGATAATATTCAGTTCCAATCCTAACCTAAGCCAATTATTGTCCTAAAGTAGGGGATAAGATTCTGTGTTTCCACCTTTCTAAACTTGTCCAATTGGCAAGAGTTTATACCTAAGTCTTGAGCATGAATGTGGGTTCTTAGGTCTTTTTGATTCTTTGATTTGTGGCGTTTGGTGTGATTTCTATTTTTAGATCATTCTTTTTTTTAGCTGTGGCATAGTATTTAAATGGTAATTAAATAAATGTATTTATTTATTTTAATTATTATTTTTATTGTATAGTTGATGCATAAATTAATTGGGAATTAATTTTATGCTAATTTTGAGTGTGGTTGGAATATTTAATTAATGTGAATTAATTAAATATCTTCACTTTTGATTTATTTAAATCATGAAATTTAACCTTTGTTTAATTAAAATATACTTATTAAATTAAAGGTTATTTTGGCATGTGGTTTTTATGTTAACTTAATGTTCTAATTATTAATTAATTGAATGCATTATGTTGCACATTCATAATTGAATGAAATTGAATTAATATTTCAAGTTGAAGTTTGGTTGTGTTTTCAACTCAAGTCAAAGTGGAAAAGGGACTTCAATTCAATTGAGACTGGACTGTGAACTAAAGTTCATCTTCGTGCAAAGCTCTTTTGGAGTTGAGTTTGAATTCATGCATGAGAAAGGAAGTTTCTTTAAATATTGGGAGTTTTGGCCATTATTCGATGACATAGGTTTTGTAGGAGGAATTTTGGAGACAAATTTGGGACAGATTTGGGAGAATTCTTCAAAAAGCTTGGATTTTGTTTTCTTCATTTTGGACATCATCGAATCTATATAATTTTGATTTGAGGTAGGTTTTGATTTTATCATGGTTATTCTGTTTCAGATCTTTGTAGGAAATTTTAGAAAGTGTCTTCCTCGTGCTTGCTAGTATTGATTGTTTGAGAAGCATAGCATTGTGGTTATCAGTTGCATGTTATTTAATGAAAGATTTATTCAGTTGCATGTTATTTATGAAAGATATATTCAGTTGCATGTTATTTATGAAAGATATATTCAGTTGCATGTTATTTATGAAAGATATATTCAGTTGCATGTTATTTATGAAAGATATATTCAGTTGCATGTTATTTAGAAAAGATATTTTTAGTTGCATGTTATTTAATGAAGATATATTTAGTTGCATGTTATTATTCTGCAAATTTAGTTGCATGTTTTAGGTTAAGTTCTTCTGGGTTCCCTGGCGGGGCATTACACTACAAATCTGAATGTTGATGATACATGTGGTTTGGCCAGCAATGTTATTAATCTTATTAACCAACTTAAATATAAACCCAAACCTAAGCCTAATCCCAAACCTTAAATTACCTTTGATCCTAAGGAGACTATTAAGGATCCTGATGGAACCCTTTACATTACTACTAAGATTAATGGAAAGTTCTCTTGTGGAATATTTATTGATACTCTATGTATTGTGAATGTTATTATTGAAGAACATATTTTCACAAGACACATTAATCAAATTACTTATGTCAAATCAGATGTGATGATTAAGGTGCATGATGGCTTCACTTTTCCAACCATAGGTTCTAAATGTTACAAGTAGTAGTTGCCATTGCAACAAAAGATCGACCTGTTAATGCCTGATACAACCACTAGACTTATAGAAGACACAATAGGCTATTAGACCATGTCATGAATCCCAAGGGGAGTGCTGAACATTTTTCCAACAATCTCCCCCTCAACGTTACCCAAGGGTTTTAAGGATTTGAACCTATGACCAAGCTCTGATACCACTTGTTACAAGTAGTAGTTGCCGTTGCACCAAAAGATTGACCTGTTAATGCTCGATATAACCACTAGACTTATAGAAGACACAGGAGGCTATTAGACCATGTCATGAATCCTGAGGGGAGCGCTGAACATTTTTACAACACTAAATTATACTTCCTTAGAAGTTGTTAAAAAGTTCTTAGAAATCACCTTTTCTATTATCCCTACTTCTAATAAATTCCAAGGCTAGGACATCCTTGGATTACTTCCATGAAAAATATCCCTCTACTATCCATAAGTGTTTGAAGTTCCCTCATAATGGAGATATTATGATGATCAATTAGAGTCTCTATACACATTTATCAAGCCATAGAAACTTTACCCTCAACTTATTTTGGCCTCAAACACCTTGACTTGCAACCTCAATATAATATTATGTTCTTATCCTACCAAATATTCAAAGCTAAAATGATTTCCAAGTTGATAAAATATAAGGATGTTCCACCTTCTCATCCTAGACCCATATTCCTTTCCACACCTTCTATTCCTCCAATTTAAGATTCAATTCCACCTCCTATCTCATACAAATGTCCAATATCCTCTATCTCTCAACCTAGTAATGTCCCGTATGTTCCTCCTATAAATTAAGAAAAGGAGACTATCTTGATTGATCCTAAACCTTCCTAAATTTAAAGACAAACCAAAATAAATTATAGTTATTATAATGATCATTTTAGATGCCATGCCAAGGCGCATGAGATTTCTTCCCAAACTATTTCATCCCCTAAAACACTTCATGATTCTTTGATCCCTGTATCATCTTAAGAAGTTAGCACCTACAATTAGATGCTTAGTTAGGCCCCATTTCAGTGATTTCAAGATTTCATGTCCATTATGCTTGATCCAACAACCTGACTCTACTTATTGTTACATCTTCCCTTAATTCCTGAGTCCCCCTTTAAATTTGTGCCTATTTTCCTAGGTATAGAATGCCTAGACATTGTATACCCTGAAATTTGAGCACAAATTTAAATAGGTGGATCATTATGGTATTTTAGCAAGATTTCCATATTTGTGGTCAACATGTGTCAATTTTGATCCTCAAGATTTTGTTAGAGGTATATAAGTGACCTATATCCCCTCATTTTGGCAACCATAAGAAACATTTCAAGTGCACTCCTACAATTTCATATTCAATCATTCAAAGATCAAGTTTCAAGCATTCTTCAAGAATCCAAGGTAATTTTGAAGGCATTCTTCTCTATTGTAGCAATCTTCTCTCCTAAGATAGCCAAGTAGAGGAGTTCTCCATCAAGAAAGAAGATCCTTTTGTTTGTTTATATGTATTTCATCCATCCATTCTTCAAGGAAAGAGTCCATCAAGCATAACAACATTGAAGACCTTGGAGAGGGATTCATAGATTCATGCATTTATGAAGGGCATCCTTGATTTTCTCCTACATTACAAGGTTCAACAACTAGAATCAAGAAAAATATAAGAATATTAATGAATATGTGAAATTTCAATATCTTTTCATAAAGGTATATACATTTACAAGGTAGATCTAATATTTAGATTTACATTTTACATGCTTTCTTTTATTCAATTTCATTTACATTTCAAGGTTTATTCATAAACAGGGGTTTGACCAAGGCAAACCTATTTAAACCCAAAAATTTCCCATTTTACTATGTGTGGGAGCATGTGAAAAATCCATTATTGCAAATCTTGGATAGATAGGATCTGATAGACAATCCATGAAAGTTTTAGACAAAGTTGCAAGGTATACAATAGGAAGGCATTCTATACTCGGGTACAAAATGCCTAGGCATTCTATAATGATGTAGATAAGGGGTGGATATCTTTTCATTAATGCCATATTTCAAAAATATGAAGGCTTTCAATCATTAAATGTTTTAAACTCCTAATTGGTGGATTTCTCCTTTCAAGGCCTCAAACTCCTAGTAGTACTTCAAATTAAGTAATTCAACAGTAACTACCATGTTATGCCCAACCTTCACAAAATGGTTACCTTTTGAGATACCCTTTATGGTCATATTAAATAAATTAGGGTTTCTTTGGAACATGTCCCTCATTAATTGACTAGTAATTCAATAGCTAGGCCCAATTAAGCCTATTTTATAAAGGAAGTGTATGATCACTTGACTCCAACTTCCAAATTATTATTCTAGGGCCCTAAACACATCATATGAAGGCTAAATCCATAATTTAGACTAATTCAAATGATCACTAATCCACCTTTCTATCAAACCCCATGGTTACCTATGCAAATGAAAGCCTAATTCATGCATATATTACGCTAGGGAATCACCAATTTTGCACCAAAAAATAATCCATGCGCTTGCCAAATTGAGAAATATAAAATGCACTCTAATCCCATCCACTACACTGATTTATATATTTTCCACCATTGGAATGGACCTAAAAACATTATTTTATGAATCAAACCCTCACCCTTAGGGTTTCAGGATCGATCTCAGTAATTTACCTCTAAATCACTTGAATCTTAATAAAAATAGACCATGTAAAATGAAAAAGATATTATATTTAGTGATCCATTGAATCAAATAACTCTTATATCAATCCCAAGTCGTACACGACCGTACAAGACTCTACAATAGTGAAAAATTAGTAAAATAGAGGAAAACAATGCTTATTTTATTGCTTGCACTTCGCCAATCCGACCCATTGGTAAATGGAATTAGCCTATTTACATGTTTCTCCAATAACTCCAATAGTTAAAAACCAATATTTGAATTGTAACTAACAAAACCCATGACTTGTTCATAATGACAATATTTACAAGAAAAGTTGCTTGACAATTTTTGCAACTTTTGAAAAATAACCCAAATTGAATCCGTAATGCACTAAATTGACTCAACCAAATGAAAAATTTCCTAAAATACCTTATTTCATGACCAAAACATAAACACAGAGTGATTTTGATAAAATGGCCTCATGGAGGCATGAAGGCACAAGGTTCTCCTACACCATACTCCTAGGGTGAACAAAAATCTCAAGTCCCTTTTGACATCAGAGATTGGGTTGTGGTTCCATGATTCTTGACATCATCCTTTATCATTCATTTTGCATCTTCATTAGGATGATCATGCCATTTTACTAAATACTCATTGTACACCTTGTGCCTTGTTCTTTTGGCTTCCTTGGTATCCAAGATGCATTCAAGTTTCAATGGTTCACTTGGAGGTAAACCCTTCACCCAATTTTCATATAGATCTCTTGATAGACCTACATCTTCGCCTACAATCAAAAATATTTTAAAAGGATAGAGGTTAAAACTATTGAAAACTGGTTAAATAGCCACTCCAGGAGGGAGTTTAATCTCATAAGAATTTGCCCCAAACTTGTGGACCACCCTACATGGCCCAATTTTATTCATCTAAAACTTTGTATAATTTCCCTTTGTTATCCTTTTCTTCTTCAAATGTGCCAAAACTAGATCTCCTACCTTAAATTGAACATCCCTTCTTTTCAAATCTGCATGTTTTTTGTACTTATCACCACTCTTCTTGAGATTATCTCTAACCTACTCATGTATATCCTTTATGGCCACTGCAAAATCTTCTCCCTCTACACTCCTCTCCACGCCATTCAAATCTCTAAGTTCAAAAAATTCTCTAGGTTTCATGCCATACACTACCTCAAATGGGCTTTTACCAATGCTTCAATTAATGGAATAATTATATGCATATTCAGCCTATGGAAGAACCAAGTCTCATTATTGTGCATGTACTTTTGTGAAGCATCTAAGTAGATTTCCAAGTGATCTATTAACAACTTTAGTCTATCCATCCATTTGTGGATGATAGGCATAACTAAAGGTCAAGTTTGTACCCAACTTATTCCAAATGGTTCTCCAAAAGAAACCTACAAACTTTGATTCATTGTCTAAAATAATAGCCAAAGGTAAGACATGAATCCCGACCAATTCCTTGAAAAAAAACTTTCAATGTGAGAGGCATCATTTGTGCTCCTACATGGTATGAAATGTGTCATCTCACTAAATCGATTGACAACAAAAAAACCACTATCATGACCTCTCTAAGTTTTGGGAAATCCTAATGTAAAATACATACTAATGGACTCCCATTGTGTATAAGGGACTGGTAATAGTTGATAGATACCTGCATTTGTACTTGAACCCTTGACTTTTTGACAAAATACACACCTTTCAACAAAATTTTTGATGTTACTTTGGATTTTTGGGCAATAGTAATATCTTCTCACCTTATCCAAGGTTTTATCCACACCAAAATGACCCCCTAAACTACCACAATGTTTCTCTTTAATTATATTAGCCCTCATAGAATAGTTTGGAACACACAATTGAGCACCCTTAAACAATAATCCTTATTGAATGAAGAAATCATAATAATCTTCATGAGAAGTACCATGAAACTGATTGAAAACATCATATATGCCTTTGAAATCATAATCACTTGCATACATACCTTTCAGGGCTTCAATACCTACACTTTGGAGTTGAACTTCTTGAACCAACATTATCCTTATGTTAAAGGCATCTGCTACCTTGTTTAATTTCCCTTTTTTGTGTTTTATGATGAAAATATAATTTTTTATATACTCCACCCACTTCACATGTCTATGACTCAACTTGTCTTGGCTATTTAACAAACTCAAAGAAATATTGTTAGTTAAAACAATAAACTCTTTAGGAAGTAGATAGTGTCTCCACTTTTTGAAAGATTGAACCATGGCATACAATTTCAAGTCATAAGAATAATACTTCTTTTTTTCTTCATTGGTTTTATCACTAAAAAATGCTGCAGGTTTTCCCTGTTGGCTCAAAACTACCCCAATTGCATACCTACTTGCATCACACTATGATGAAGACCTTATTGAAATCAAGCAATGCTAAGATGGGTTTTTTTCCTATCTTTTGTTTCAGAGTTTGAAAGATTTCCTCTGCCTCATTAGTCCACATTAAAATCTTCTTGTTATCCCCTTTGATGGTATCAATAATTGGAGAGGAGATATGACTAAAGTTCTTTTCAAATTTTATATAAAAACTAGTCAATTTGTGAAACCTTCTTACCTCCCCTACTAATTTTGGAGAGGGCCAACTGAGAATTTCTTCTACTGTTCTGGGGTCCATCTTCAAAAAGCCCTTAGAGATAAAAAAACCAAGGTATACCAATTCCTCTTTCATGAATTCACACTTCTTGTGGTTTATCATCAAGTTTTCTTCATTCAACTTTTTCAAGACCATGTCAAGGTGTTGCAAGTGTTCTTCTTTAGTCCTACTAAAAATAAGCATGTCATCCAAGTATACAACCAAAAACTTACCTATGAAGGGCTTCAAGACCTCATTCATTAACCACATAAAGGCACTTGGTGAGTTTGAGAGCCCATATGGCATAAGAATCCATTCATATAATCCTTCATTTGTCTTAAAGGAATTCTTCCACTCATCTCCTCTCTAATTCTAATTTGATGATATCAAATTTTTAGGTCTATCTTTGAAAAGTAACAATCCCCTCCAAGAAAATCTATCAAGTCCTCCATTGTAGGTGTAGGAAACCAATATCTTATGGTGATTTTTTTAATTTCCCTTGAATCATTACACATTCTCCAATCTCCTCCCTTTTTAGGTGTCAAAATGGCAGGGACAACACATGTGTTTAAACTCTCCTTGATTAGGCCTTTATCTAGTAGTTCTTGGATTTTTCTTCTTATCTCTTCATTCTATTGAGGAGTTATCTTGTATGTAACTTTCTTGGATAGGGTTGCACCAAGTATAAGGTCTATGTGATGGCTTGCATCTCTCATATGTGGCAAAGAACTAGGTAGCTCATCTACAACAATATCTTGGTAATTTTTCAACAAATATTAGACTTCCTTAGGCACATTTTCAACCTTGGTTGTTGTCATAACAATTTTAGGTATGATTATAATGGCATATCCATGTCCTCCTTCAGCTTTCAAGGGTTTTACAAACTCTTTCTCTCCCACCAACATTACACTAGACCCAAATTTCTTGTTTATGGCCTCATCTTGCAATAGTGTGAGTGAGAATGAAGTCCCATCCTTATCTATCACATATGTATTATTTTTCCCATCATGTTTAGACCTCATAACATATTTCCATGGTCTCCCTAAAAGATGATGACATACATCCATTAGGATGATGTCACACAATGTCTTGTCTTTATAACCCCCAATGTTGAATTCTACCTATGTTTTCTCATTGAATAATACTTGTTGGAATTTATCCAAATAGAGGGCCTTGTAAGGAGTGGGATGTGGGATTCTCTTCATGTTCAACTTTTCTACCATCTCTAAGGAAACCAAATTATTAGTAGAACCAGAATCAACAATAACCTTACATACCTTGTCTTGAGACTTGTAAGTGGTTTTGAACAAGGATTTCCTTTGTGGAGGCTCTCTTATTGTAGGAACTTTGATTAGTGTCTTCTTATCACTAGCGATTCACCTATCTCTAGAGAAACATGTTGAGATGGGGAATTGACACTTTCATTGTCTTCTTCATGCACCAATTGTGTTATCCTCTCCCCTCCATGTGAAGTTGTTGATTTTTTCTTCAAGAACTTCCATGATTGATGACCAAATTGGTTACATTGCTAACATCTACCTGAGAAGGTATTTGACCCTCTCTCTTGTTCACTAAGTCCGCCTCTTGAGTTTGGTCTCCTACCTCTAAAACTGCCTCTTAATTCACCACCTTGTTCATTGTGGCAACTTATATCTTGTTTCTTCCTTTGTGATTGTCCTCTTCCTCCAAAGTTTCCTATATATGTATCTGAAATTATTCCCTTTGCCTCCACCTTGTTGCTCTTGTCTCTTCTTTATCTTTTCCTCAACCTTAATTGCTAGATTGTAACATTCTTCCACTTTCTTTTGTATGTTTAGACTTAACTCATCTTGGATGTTATACCTCAAGCTATTGAGATACCTTGCCACCATTTATTCATCATCCTCTTCATGCACTATCCTTATACTCAACTAATGGAACTCTTCCGTGTATGCTTGCACATCCATCTCTTTTTGTTTAAGATTTTGCAGCCTTCTATACAATTGAACTTGTAATCATTTGGTAGGAACTTCCCCTTTATTTTTTCCATCATCCTATCCCAAGAGGTTATTTTAGAATTTCTTTTATTCCTCCTTTTAGTCTTCACAAAGTCCCACCAAAGTAAGGCATGTCCCTTCAACCTTGATTTTGCCGCCACCACCTTCTGATCCTCTTATACATCTTCACACTCAAAATGATTGGCCAATGCTCCTATCCAATATAGGAGTTCCTCTCCATCTAAATTTCCTCCATACATGGGAAAATCCACTTTTTCCTTGTGGCCATCTTCTTTGACTTCTTTCACGAGCCTAGCCATCCTCAGGTTTTCAGGGTCCATCTCCTCCTCAAACCCTTCTTGGGGATCTTCCTCTTCTCCCTAGTCTCTTACATCTCTCGTGAGATCACCTCTTTTCTAAATTGATTCTAGGGCCTCAAGCCTTGCAGCCAACCTTTCTTATAACTCTTTTATCTCCTTAGCATGCTTCTTCAACTCACTCACTTCCATTGCAATGAGATTCCCTTTTGGAAGCATCTTGTTTCCTCTTTCCTTCAACCTTTTCCCTCTTTCAAATCAAACCTATACTTTGATATCATTTGATGCAGAGAAGGAGTTTCTATATTTTCATTGATATCATGTTTCACAACTATGAAGGTTTTCAATCATTAATACAAGTTTCAAACTTCTAACTAGTGAATTTCTCCTTTCAAGGCCTCAAACTCCCATTAGTACTTCAAAATGGATAATTCAACCATAACTCCCATGGAATGTCCAACCTTCACAAACTGGTTACCTTTTGAGATGATCTTTATGCCCCTTTTAACATATCCAAAATGTAGGTATGGTTTCTTTGGAACATGTCCCTCATTAATTGATTGGTAATTCAGTAATTAGGCTCAATTAGGCCTATTTTACAAAGAAAGTGTATGATCTTGACTCCAACTATGAAATTCTCACTAGTACATTTGAAACCTTTTTTTGATGGCCGACCATTAGAATTTTGATAGTATACCATCGATTAAGTGACACCACCCGCCGTCATAGTTTTGCAGTAAAAAAAAATGACAGCTTTGATTGGTGTCGTAATTATGATGAATATGGCCATCGCAAAAAGGGGGAGAAAACATGGCGAACATACCATCAGGCCTATTTGTGGCTATCACAATTGTGACAACCATTCGTCGCAAGCAACTACAAATGACGATGACCCATCAAAATCTTCTCACGGGTAGCCGTCATTTGTAGTTTGTTTGCCGACGGAGATGCTGTTTATGCGACAGATATCCATCAAAATTTTATGATGGACCTCCATCATTTGTATTTTTTAACGATAATGATGTTGTACATGCGACGGATACCCATCAGAAGTTTGTGATGGATATCCATCATTTGTAGTTTTTTACCGATAAGGATGTTGTACATGCAACGGCTGGCTGTCAGATGTTTTGACAAATAGCTTTCATTATTGTATGGCCGTCGTAGTTGCGATGAAAATTAGTATTTTATATATATATATATATATTTATCGATCGAGTTGGTATCAATTCAAAATGGTGTTCTTGTAGATCTGGTTTGAGTTGGTTGCAGATTTGGTTCTAGCTGGTTGCATTACTTTTGAATCTCAATCAACTTACAAGGTGGTTTGGTGAGTCAAGGTCTTTTATTCCTGCTCATGATTTGGTTATGTCATTCAGAGATGAATTTGTGGTAGATTCGGTAGCGGCTCATGGATTATTGAGTCAAGTCGAGAGACTTGGATTTGGAATGGATCTGATCGAATCGAGATTTGTGATAGCGACTGCTCCAACACAAGAAGCTAGTGCGATGATCAGAGATGCATTCTTCCTGATGTGTTCATGGGATATATATGGACCTGATTGCATTTGGATCTGATTTGAGTGACTTCTTGACTTCTTTGGTCTAAATTGGATGTGCTTTGTTCTTATGGAGTGTAGCAGTGACTTGACTTGGAGTTTGAGTAGACTGTGCATTGACCAGCTTGAAAATAGAATTGATCTACTCTCTATGTTGTTGTTGAGATTGGGTTGTGATAGATCATTGGGGTCGTCTACCATTTTTGCCACAGTTTTGAATGAGTTAGATGTGATATCGAGAGAGTGACTTGCAAAACTTGCACATTGGAGATTCATAGATCACTATGGTGTCCATGATGACTTGGGAAAAGTCTTCTTCTTGGTGAGCTGAGCTGAGAGACTTGGATTACAGAAAGTGGGTCATTTGATTTGACTTATGAGACATTGGATGCCTCTTCATAGTGAGTTTGCGGTGTGGTCTGTGGTGTTTCTTTGTGACTAGGTTCTTGGCAGAAATCTGTTGATTTGGTAGCCATTGAGATGGATCGATATGACTTGATTTTGGGTCAAGACTTATTGAGGTGAGCTGAAGTGATCATTACTCCTTGAAGTGATTGATGTTTCCAATAGATAGCCATCATTTTTAGTTTTTCCATCAATTATTCTGTGGTTTCCATCATAATTGTGATGGTTCACACTATTTTTTAAAAAGAAATATATATTTGTCGTACGTGGATTGAGATCTTAAATTATTAAGCTTCTCTTTGTTTCGAGAATATTTTAACATTCTCTACTTAATAGGGCCAACCACGTGAAGGTGGAAGCTCATCTGACCCCTCCTAGGATCCTCTTATGACCCTTTATGACACTTTAAGACCTATAAGATGTATTCTTAGGGATCGTAAAGGGTCATAAGGGGTCCTGGAACACAATAGCTGAGAAACATAAATGTAGGCATCTTGGTCACAATTTTTTGGAGACACAACATAATTGAATGCTATACCCAGATGATGCAACACAACCACTACTCCTACAGTTCTAATTTGACACTACGGGATCCAAAAACCAAAGATAAGGAATCTATATATAGTTTTTGGATCCCACAGTGTCAACTTAGAACTGCAGGAGTAGTGGTTGTGTTGCATCCTCTGGGTATAGCATTCAATTATGTTGTGTCTTCAAAAAATTATGACCATGATGCCTACATTTATGTTTCTCAGCCGTTGTGATACCTACATTTATGTATTGTAGCTGTTGTGTTTATTTGCATGTTCTTTATGTGTTTGGCTTCTCTCCCTCGCATCGAAAATAAGATTTTCCCACTCTAAATCGAGAATGCGCATCCAACACAAGCAAAATATGCACGGATAGCAGGTGGAGCTCAAAAAACATAGCACATTTACATTTTTTTAATAGGTCAAAATTACAATGTTCGCGATGGTTTATAACTTAAAATACATAATTAAAGAACTCTATAAAAAATGCAACTCTGTTGTGTCTTTCAGCTCCACCTAATATCCTATGTATATGAATTGAGATTTCATATTGAACTAGGCATCTCCTTTTGCATCACCTGAAACCAAGAGATTGTCACAGTTAACATCTAAAATCATTATTAAAATTTTTTTATTATTCAAAAGTACACTAGCACTTGCACCGAAAGAAGGTGCAAGGGATATGCGGATGATTTGGATGTAAATTCAATCATGCATCTTTGTAGTGCTCATCTTATAGGTAGCCTTTGACTAAGGTTCAATTCTGGGTAGCATTCATGCTCCTTTGTTTCTCATACACCATCTATGCCAACAAGTTTCTTCATGGATGGCCTCCACTTTCTTCGCACTACAACTATAACCACTATTCATTCTCCCGCGGTCATTACTATCTTCTCTAGTGATCAGACCTCCACTACAATTTCTTTGATGATAATTTCCAAATTCACTGTTTGGTATTCATTCATCTCCCCTCAACTCCATCACTTATGGTTACAAATAAAGTTCCAAGAATCAGAATGGCACATCTCATCATCACAACTAATCCACCTTAAACAATTGATTAACCATTCTAGACAAGATGATGATTTAAGGTTTTTTGTGAAGCTTCTAACTTGGTAGTTGCAATCAGCATTTGTATTACAAGTTTTATTATTGTTCAAGTAGTGTGTTTTAGAAAAGAACCCATTGAACATTCTAATACTAATTTCTCCCAAAATATGAAATCCACTAAAATTTAGTGAAAACCCCTCCAACATTACAACACTGTATAAAAGGAAACTCAGTGTTTCTAGTAGCGATAAATAGATTTTTTGAGAAGAGTAGAAGAAATAATAATAGAAACAATATTCTTGGAGGGAGAAACCCCTATAGACTTACGACATACCTTTGTATCCAGCCCATTAACATTTCAAATGGAAGAATGAAAGAAAACATGGAACTAAGCTCAAACACGTGTAAATAAACATTAGTCATTATCAAATAAACATAAGTCATTATCAAATAAGTTGCATAAATGAGAATCATTTTTTTTTGGCTTTTTCTTTTTTTTTCTGCTTCCCTATATTGTTGCAGAGGCATATCCATGTCCACATTGTCATTTCTTCTCGATTGTGCATGTGATCTCACTTTCCTTTGCAAAGACGGGTCCTCTGCAATAACAAATAAAAGGCTTCAATTAAAAACATATTATCATAATTAGGGTTAATTTAAAAATAGATTCATTATTGTTACAAGCATTTCAATACTTTAAAAAACATAAACGTGACGCTCTTTACCTTGTCCAACCACATCATCTTGCCTGATGGCTTGAACCTCAACACACTCATAAGAAACAACCTCTACATCCCCTACAATTGCAATACAAAATGTTTTATTAATCCCAATACATTATAATTAAATTTTTATTACTATGCCAAATTCAATTTAACATGTTTACTTGTATTATATATTCATTAATCAAAATTAAAATAGAAAATGTATACCTTGAGTACTACAATTCACATTCGAATCAACGCCTCTGTCGTGTTCAGCTGGTGCAGTATCAATATTGGCAGGCTGCATTCCAATGTAAATAATTAGTGCATTTATCGACAATATGTACATATAAATACATGAAAAATACTGAGAAATGTTAATCATTCAGTTTAATACATATAAATATATTCACTTTAAAGTTTTAAACAAATATATAATCATTGTTTCCTTACTTAAAACAAATATATTCACTTTATGTTGGAACTTAACATCAAATATAGTAATTGGTAAAGTATTCAACTTGAAATAAAAATCAATTGGATTATTTACCTGATCAACAGATTGAGCAGAAGAACCTTGTGCACTCATTGCTCTGTATCGTTCAGCCATGACTTTATAGCCTTGTTTGTAGCCTATTTTCTTGTCCTCTTCTGTAATCGGTTTTTTGAACTCCAAGGCTTGCATTTTTTATTGGTATCATGAATTTTTATTGTAGTGAATTTCATCAAAACTAAATTGATTGCAATTTATAAATATTTGCATATGATTTTTCATTTACTAATACTTACAACTCATGCAACAAGTTTTGAATATCCACCCGAGCCAAGCTTGTGTTGCCCGTGCTTTTTTTTTCTTGCTTATGTTGCCTTTGTTGTGTCAGGAAACCTATGTGATGTTTGAAAGGTGTTAGATCACATAAGTACAAAGAGTAAATAGTACATAATTTCATTATTAAGATTATCATGTACCTTCTTTCCTTGGGTGATAGTACTCATCCACTATGTCTTACGTGTCTCTCAAGTGCATCCTTTTTAAGATTCTCTCACTCATTAATAAGAATATAGGGAGGCCGCTCGTAACAAGGGTTGCATTCTATTTGGGTCCTGTAGTTGTCCCTAATATACTTCAAAACTTGGCCCGCTTTGTCAAGGAGTCTAAGTTTATGAAAGACTTCGGGTCCAAAAAGTGTTGTCATAGATTCAATGAGTTTATTATTTAACCCTTTATCTTGTGATGACCACATTTTAAGAAAAACATTGTGCGTATGGTCGGCTCAAAAATGCGCAAACATTTGTCATTAAGTTTTTCATAAAATAGATTATTCCCTACAAGATAATAACAAGATTATTATAATTAGTTATTGCAAGGGACCACATAGGGGGTTAGTGCATTACATTATGAGTATTATATTGTATAGTAAAAGAAAGGATCAATCTTTAAAGTACCTGGAAGCTGGGCTACTCTCAAGGGAAGTCCATCTTCATTGTTCATGAGCAATTGATGACAATTCTATATTGTTCCTGTACATTTAACATGAGTACATCTAGGAATTGCGTCATTGCCTCCTACATAAAATGAATCCAATATTAGAAAATGCCCCCTAAGAAAGAATATATAGTTCAAGTGAAATAAACACATGATAAATGAGAGAGAAAAAGAGGAGTCTACTTACCAATAGTAGATGTTGCCATCACATCTGTGGTCATGCTACGAGTTGCCGCTATTGCAGGTGACACTACCTCTGTGGATCTGATCCTCGTACTAGGTGGCGTACTCAACATAGGATCAATAGCAGGAGCTGAACAAAAATATTGTTAGAGCATAAAAAAATATGGATAACCATGGACAAGATGGAGGATAAAATATGCGATGTACCACCTGAAGTATTTGTATCTAAGGTGTCGCCCTTTAATGTACACCTGGTGAATCACTATTGTGACTACATCATCTGAATAGTGAAACAACAACACTAGATGTTGTTGTTCCATCTGGTGTTGCTATGGCATCATTTCCAAATGATGCATCCACAATAGTAACCCACCATGCCCATCAACACAAGGTAGTCATGATCAAGCATAAGCAATGGAGGGGACATTATCAAGGTCAAATCAGAGGTCAAATTTCATTCCTTGAAATTTTATATTTGTATAGTTATAAATTTTCATGCCTTGAAATTTTATAACATAGTTCCTTAGCATTTGATCTTCATATTGCAGCCATGACTTGAGGTAGGAATTTGAGCTTTGTCTTCTCATTAACGCAATTTCATTTTGATGACATTTGTTGATTTAATGGCACAATATCAATGTTAATATTGGCATTGTTTACATCTTTACATCTTTGCAAACAATATACATTATGTGAAGTGTTTGATCTCTCTTTATTTGTTTTATTGTTGATATTCACTTTGTGGTACTCCCCATTTATGATCATTTCATGAGGAAATGTCTTGAGGCTCATAGGCTGCAAGCTAGGGCATCATGCATTGTTTATGAGCTCATTGTTTGAGCACCTCATGTCCCTATTTGATTGGCTGGTGCTTTGTTTATTATATTGAGTTTACATCGTATATTTAGTCTTAATAAATATCTTATAAAACAACATAAAACTAACCCAAAATACTTTGTCTTAATAAAATCTTAATAAAACAATATATTTAGTCTTAATAAAATCTTATAAAATAACATATATTGTGTGAAGTGGTTGATCTCTCTTTATTTATTTTGTTGTTAATATTCACTATGTGGTACTCCCCATTTATGATCATTTCATCAGGAAATATCTTGATGGCTCACGGGCTGCAAGCTAGGGCATCATACATTGTTCATGAGCTCATTGTTTAATACTGGCATTGTTTACATCTTTTCATTTGGAATGCTTGATGACCCATGAGCTTTGAGAGCTAGGGCATCATTGCTATTACCTTCAAGGCATTGTGTGAAGTGTTTGATCTCTCTTTATTTGTTTTGTTGTTGATATTCACTATGTGTTAATCCTCGTTTATGATCATTTCATGAGGAAATGTCTTGATGGCTCATGGGCTACAAGCTAGGGCATCGTGCATTGTTTATGAGCTCACTGTTTGAGCATCGACCAATCAAATAGGGACATGAGGTGCTCAAACAGTGAGCTCATAAACAATGTATGATGCCCTAGCTTGCAACCCGTGAGCCATCAAGACATTTCCTCATGAAATGATCATAAATGGGGAGTACCACATAGTGAATATCAACATAAAAACAAATAAAGAGAAATCAAACACTTCACACAATATATGTTGTTTTATAAGATTTTATTAAGACTAAATATGTTGTTTTATTAAGATTTTATTAAGACAAAGTATTTTGGATTAGTTTTATGTTATTTTATAAGATTTTATTAAGACTAAATATATGATGTAAACTCATAATTATACTTGATATATATAATACAATGGTATGTAGTATAATCTATACATTTGTGAGATGTGATTAATTCCAGTTATATGATGTTTTAGGATTAAATTGGTGAGTTTGTATACTTTCTCCATTTTAAACTAACCTATGACTTTAAAGGAGGAATTATGAAATATAGTTGTAGCTAGTTATCTCTTCTATAATGATGGAGGAGTCAAAGGTAATGATCAATGAGGTTTCTGCTATTAGATCATACATTAATACACTTACTATTTTGAATTTAAGGTTAGGAATCATGCAATGTTATTGCTATCATTGCATGCTTGTTGCTGTTGTGCACCATATATTATTTTATACACTGTTTATGATGCAGAAGCATCTCGGGTCCTTGGCAATCCTATGTCACAAAAAAGAATTTGGAGCTTTATCTGTGTTGCTCAATTTTTGCTTTGACTGAGTTGGTCAGTTTCCTTTAGTTACCAAGTGTGGTTGGTTCTCTCCTGGGTGGTCAGTTATTTCACTGGCGCTCGATATTGCTTGTCTGTTGCTCGATTATCGTGCTTACCGATGGGTTTAATTTTGTTTCCTATTATGAACAACTTGTGCATTTATATGAGATCATGAATTTAATGTTGGTATCCATTATTGGGAAGCGTGTGGTCCTAGATTTGACTATTACTTTCATTGATTGTGGATATGAAGGCCGACTTAGCTCAATAGCTTCTTGTATAGATGTAGATTTTTAGTTGTAGTTTATGAGGTAGTTTTTGGATAAAAGATAGTAGACATTAGATTGAGGATTTGTAATAGATCCTCACATGTTGGAGGACTTTTGAGATTGATTGTAATATTTGGCCGTAATTGGGAAGGCCTTACAGTCTGGCATGTATGATTTATTTGATGAAAATTTATGAAGGATCTGACATTCTCTCTCTCACTCTTGTGTTTGTTTGCTTCCGCATGTGTTATGTAGGCTTGGATCATTAGGGTGCACCATTCTTTAGCCCCTCTTACTTCTTGCCTTGTGTCAGGTGGTATGAGAGTGAGGTGAGATCTTGATCTAGTTTTGTGGATCTAGGTTTGCAGGTTCCTCTTGAAGCCCTAGTTAATTGTTGTGGGGTAGCAGATTGCAATCTGAATTGCAATTGCAGAGGGTTGTCAAGATGGTTCATGGGAGGCAAGATGCAGATCCAGGATTGGTAGATATGCTAAGGTAGATTGCTGCTAGATTAGAAGCAGTAGAGACAACCCAAAGAAGAGGCAAACATCTTGAAGATGTTAATGATGATGAAATTGAAGAAGAATAGGCGAATGCAGAACCTGCACCTGTTATGGATCAAGGTGAAGAAAGATTTTTGAAGGCTTTGATAATTATGAAGTCAACACCACATTTCAATCCTCCTGAGTATGGTGGAAAGATGGATTTTGATGAATTGGTGGATTGGATCACTAAGATGGAAAAGTATTTTGAATATGAAAATATCCCTGAGGATAAGAAGGTGAAGATTGCAAGCACAAAGTTGAAAAGTCATGCATCCTTATGGTGGGAACACCTGCAATTGGATCAGAAAAGGAAAGGAAAAGAAAAAATCAAGATATGGAGTAAAATGGTCAATAAGTTGAAAGGAAAGTTCTTACTCTGTGATTATTAGATTAACCTAGTTCAGCGAATGCAAAATTTGAGATAGAAAGATAGCTCGATAAAAGAGTATACAGAGGAATTCTATAGATTAGATATCAGATTTGGACATGATGAAGATGATGTGGAAAGAATTGGAAGATACTTGAATGGTTTGAGAGTTTCCATCCAAGAGGAAATTAGTATGGTCAAGTTGGAGAACATTGAAGAGGCTTGTCAATTTTTTTTGAAGGCCGATGAGAAACTAAACAAAAGACATTAGCAAAGACAGAGAGGTCAAGGTGGTAGATTCCCTAGAGGAAGAGGTAGATCTAATGGTGAAAATGGTAGATCTGAACCAAAAAAGACAAATCTGGACAAAGGCAAGACCGAGTGAAAAGGTGAAAGTTCTAGAGGCAGAGGCAGTAACTACCGAGGTGGTTATGGTAGAGGAAGTTTCTGAGGAACTTGTTATAATTGTGGAGTGGAAGGACATAGATCTTTTGAATGTACACAAGCTAGTAAGAAGGCTGGTAGCAGTAGAAATGCTTTGGTGCAAAAAGAGTCACTGAATGAACCTGAGAAAGAAAATAACTTGATGGTAAGGAGAGCACTATGGAATGAAAGCAAGAAGGAAGATCCTGTAAGGAAAAGTTTGTTCAAGACTAGATGTAGAGTTTATGATAAAGTTTGGAAGGTAATAATTGACAGTGGTAGCTCAGAGAACCTGGCATTTGAAGAGATGGTCACGAAATTGTAGTTGGAGAGGTTGGTACATCTGAAACCCTATTAGATTTCATGGATCAAAGATGAGCATACACTCCTGGTAAGTGAACAATGTTATGTGAATTTGAAGATTGGAAAATACTATGATAAGGTGTTATGTGATATCATGCCTATGGACTGTTGTCATATTTTGTTGGGTAGACCTTGGCAATATGATAGACATGCTATATATGATGGGAGATTTCATAAGTATACTATTGTGGCTGATGGCAAGAAACAAATCTTGTTACCATTGATAGAAGAACATGTTAGTAATGTTTGCACATCTGTGAAAGTTTGTTTGATGGAAGGAATAAAGTTTTTTAACTCTTTGAAGAGGAATGATGTATGTTTTGCTATGATTCCTAATAAGTTGAGTAAGAAAACAAAGGATAATGTCCTTGAGGAGATTGATAAGTTGCTCATCGACTACAGTGATATCATTTTTGATAATGTACCTGATGGTTTGCCACCGAAAAGAAGCATTGATCATTGTATGGATCTAATCCCTGGAGCTAGTTTACTGAATAAGGCACCTCATCGGTTGACACCTACCGAGAGTTGGGAATTGAACTGACAGATTTAAGAGTTGATGGAGAAAGGTTTGATCAAAGAATGTTTGAGTCCTTGTGTAGTACCTACTGTATTGGCACCGAAGAAGAACGGAGAATGGAGAATGTGTATTGATTCCAGAGAAATCAATAAGATAATAGTGAAGTATAGGTTTCCTATACCAAGGATGGATGATATAATGGATAGTTTGACTGGAGCAAAGTATTTCACAAAGATTGATTTGAAAAGTGGGTATCATTAGATCAGAATCAGAGAAGGTGATGAATGGAAGGCTGTATTCAAGACAAAGGAAGGTTTGTATGAGTGGTTGGTTATGCCTTTTGGTTTAACTAATGCACCGAGTACTTTTATGAGGTTGATGAATGAAGTTTTGAAGAAATTCTTGGGTAAATTTGTGATTGTATATCTTGATGATATTTTGATATTTAGTAAGACTAGAGAAGAACATTTATTGCATGTTAAGAAAGTTTTGCAAAGATTGAAAGAGGAAAAGTTGCTGATAAATTTGAAAAAGTGTTCACACATGAAAGAAGAGATTGTGTATTTGGGATTTGTTATTTCAGTTGATGGTTTGAAGATGGACCCTGAAAAGGTTGAAGCTATTTTGAATTGGCCTACACCTGTGAATGCTAGTGAGGTAACATCATTTCATGGTTTGGCAAGTTTTTACCGAAAGTTCATAAGGAATTTCAGGTCAATCTATAATGCTGTGACTTAGACTATGAGGGGAGACAAAAGAGAATTCAAGTGGACACATGGAGCTAATAGAAGTTTTGAGACCTTGAAGTAGAAGGTTGTTGAATTACCTGTTTTGGCATTACCTGATTTCAATAAAGTATTTCAAGTAGAATGTGATGCAAGTGGAAGTGCAATTGGAGCTATGTTGAGTCAAGAAGGTAAACCTGTTGCTTTCTTTAGTGAAAAGTTGAATGATGCTAGAAGGAAATATTCTGTGTATGATCAAGAATTCTATACTATTGTTCAAGCACTGAAGAAATGGAGACATTATTTGATACCGAGTGAATTTGTGTTGTATACTAATCATAAGGCTTAACAATATTTGGGTAGTCAGAATAAGTTGAATCAGAGACATATGAAATGGGTTGAGTATTTACAGAGTTATACATTTTTGATAAAGCATAAGAGTGGAGTCACTAACTAAGTTGTTGATGCATTGAGTAGAAGAAGATCTTTGATGATCGAGATGAAAATTGAAGTTCTTGGTTTTGATGAGATGAAAGGTTTGTATGAAAATGACCTTGATTTTTCTCAATGGAGAAAGTGCAGAGCACCTATTCAAGATCAACAAGATACCAAATGGGATGAATATTTCATTCAGGAAGGTATGTTGTTTAAAGGTATTCAATTGTGTATACTGAGAGGAGTAATGAGATCTAATTTGATAAAAGAGAAACATAGTAGTGGTTTGGTTGGGTATTTTGGCATTGATAAAACATGGAATTTGCTTAAGGAGAAGTACTATTGGCCGCAGTTGTATAGAGATGTTCAAAAATTTGTGCAAAGTTGTGGAATTTGTCAAGTTGCAAAAGGAGTAAGTCAGAATACTGGATTGTATACACCGATTGTTGTTCCTGAGAAACCTTGGATTGATATTAGTATGGACTTTGTTCTTGGCTTACCGAAGACAGTAAGAGGTAATGATTCAATATTTTTTGTTGTGGATAGATTTTCTAAGATGGCACATTTTGTACCATGTAGAAAAACATCAGATGCAGTACATGTAGCAGATCTTTTCTTTAAGGAAATTGTCATATTGCATGGATTACTGAGGAGTATTATCTCTGAGCGAGATAGTAAATTTGTTGGATATTTTTGGAAAACACTTTGGAAAAAATTTGGTACTGAGTTGAAATATAGTTCTACATTTCACCCACAAACTGATGGACAGATTGAAGTTGTGAACAGAAGTTTGGGAAATCTTTTGAGATATTTAGTTGGAGACACCAAGTAATTGGGATTTTGTGTTGGCACAAGTAGAGTTTGCATACAATAATTCAATGAATAGGAGTACTAGAAAGACACCATTTGAGATTGTGAATGGCACACAACTGAGAGGAATATCTAATTTGAGAGACATTGCTGATGAGAATAAGAAAAGTGTTGAAGGAGTAAAGTTCACTGAGTACATGAAGACATTGCATGAAGATGTGAAGATGAAGCTGGAAGATAGTAACCAGAAATACAAAGACAGAGCTGATAGATCAAGGAGACATAAAACTTTTGATGTTGGTGATGAAGTGATGGTTCATTTGAAGAAAGGCCAATTTCCTGTTGGAACATATGGGAAGCTGAAGATGAACAAATTTGGACCTTGCAAGATTTTGAAGAAATTTGACAGTGGAAATGCATATGAAATTGAGTTGCCTGATGACATGGATATATCACTGATTTTCAATATTTTTGATTTGTATGAATATCATGAACTTGATGAAGAAGTGACAGTACCAACAGAATATCCTAAGAAGTAGAATGATGAAGTTGAACAGATTTTGAAGGAAAGAGTTGGTAAGAGCACAAGAGGAAAATAGTATATGGAATATCTAGTTAAGTGGAAGAATAGACCGATGGAAGACAATTCATGGATTTCACAGTCTGAATTGGATGCAACTCGGACTAGGCATACCAAATGATTCAGAGAATCATTTCAAAATAACCCCAGGTGTCTGATGCAGGAGCATCTCGGGTCCTTAGCAATCCTGTGTCACCAAAAAGAATTTGGAGCTTTATCTGTGTTGCTCAGTTTCTTCTTTGACCAAGTTGGTCAGTTTCCTTTGGTTACTAAGTGTGGTCGATTCTCTCCTGGGTGGTCAGTTATTTCACTAGCACTCAGAATTGCCTGTCTGCTGCTTAGTTATCGTGCTTACCAACGAGTTTAGTTTTGTTTCCTATTGTGGCCGACTTGTGCATTTATATGAGATCATGGATTTAATGTTGGTATCCATCATTGGCAAGCGTGTGGTCCCAAATTTGACTATTACTTCCATTGATTGTGGATCTGAAGTCTGACTCAACTCGGTAGCTTCTTGTATAAATGTAGATGTTTAGTTGTAGTTTAGGAGGTAGTTTTTGGATAGAAGATAGTAGAGATTAGATTGAGGATTTGTAACAGATCCTTGCATGTTGGAGGACTTTTGAGATTGATTGTAATATCTGGCCATAACCAGGAAGGCCTTACAGCCTGACATGTATGATTTATTTGATGATAATTTATGAAGAATCCAACATTCTCTCTCTCACTCTTGTGTTTTTTTGCTTCCACATGTGTTATGCAGGCTTGGATCACTAGGGTGCGCCATTCTTTGGCCCCTCTTACTTCTTGCCTTATGTCAGTTTATTTCATTGAGACTATGAGCTTGGCATTTGCAATGTATTTTCTATTATTGGATCAATGCTACCATGTTGTTGAGGCTGTAGATGCATTGAATCACCACTGCCATTTTATTTTTATAGAAGCAATATAACAAACAGAGCACCGATCAATCAAATAGGGACATCAGTAAGACATTTAATGCATTATTACTTCATCATGATGATAAAAATTTCATTGGTTGAAAGCACATAGAATGTGGGTAGATGCATTGAATCACCACTTCCATTCTATTTTGATGAAGAGGAACTATGTTATAAAATTTCAAGGCATGAAATTTTATAACTGTACATATATTTTATGAGTATAATTGTACAACAAAAGAGAACCCATATGCCTTGGTTGTTATTGGTCTATGAAAGGTTTTGGTTTGCCTTTCCCAATTGAGATGTCATCCTAAGATTCAAAAGGACCAAGGTAATAATAAGTCTTGAACATAAATGCATGATTATGGATCCTCAAGTAGGAGTTGTGATGAAAATGAAGAACAATTATATGGGTTTACTCACATAAGGATAATGATTTCATTCATCTTTCTTTCAAGTGCTCTTGGGTACTTTCCTTGGCCTCTAGGCTTGGGAATCCTATAGGGGTTGAACCAAAATTACGAAGGCAATAAAGACACATAGAACAATAGGTTTGGGGACTTAGACTTATGTTCAATCCTTAGTAATGGTTTGGGGAACTAATTACTAGATGAGTGACTACAGTACCCTAGTTTGCATTATTAGATGATCTTGTTTAATTTGTGTTCATTTCATGCAAAGATACATGTAAAGGAAAATAAATTTTTTCATCTAAAGATTACATGTATATATATGAAAAATATCTTGTATATATTATACAAGGAAAATAACTTTTAGAAGAAAATACAAGAGTAGAGGCATACATAAGAGGATGAACATAAATAATAAGGGTGCCAAACATTGCCTGAAGTGATGAATTTTTGACCCAGGTATGAATCTAGTGTGCCCCTGTGTGATCTAGAACCTGCAAAGAAAAGAGATATGGGGGTTATTAAAAAATATCTAAGAAATGAATGACATCCTATTACTGATCCTCATCTACAATTATGCATGTGCATAGTCAAGCCATACACTTCTGAAAGAAAAACCATGCTAAAGGACATGTGCACTCAAAAGAATGTTGCAGAGAGTAAATGACAACATTTATGTTTGCATGAACACCTAGTGAGTCACTGTTGTGACTACATCATTCAAACATTGCAATAACAACACCAGATGTTGTTGTTTGATTTGGTGTTGCTATGACATCATTTCCAAATGATGCACCCACAACAGTCACACACCATGCCCATCAGCACAAGGCAATCATGAGAAAGCATGAGTAAGCAATGGAAGGGGCATACATCATCATTAAATCAGAGGAGAAAAGCATCAAATCTACATATTAAGGGAGGAGTAAATCATGGATTTCAAGTAAAGGTCATAACATCACAACATTGTTGGCAGCCCCAAAGAGGCCCCATTGCATGCAGTGAGTAAGCTACATCAAAACAAAGAGGTACACAAATCTGCATCATCTATACATTAATGCTATGGCATGGAGTATATTTGAATCTTCATTTTAAAAGATAAGTAAGAAAGCTGCATGATGCTAGTGAAATTAACAAAGGTACAGATCTAATGAAGTAATGAAGCTACCCACATTCTATGTGCTTTGAGTCAATGAAATTTTTATCATCATGATGAAGTAATAATGCATTAAATGTCTTACTGATGTCCCTATTTGATTGGACGATGCTCTATTTGTTATATTGTGGCTATCAAAATAGAATGGCAGTGGTGATTCAATGCATCTATAGCCTCAACAACATGGAAATATCGATCCAATAACAAAAAATACATTACAAATGCCAAGCTCACAGTCTCAATAAAATAAATAGTATATAAAACAATATATGGTGCACAACAACAACAAGCATGCAATGACAACAATAACATTGCATGATGACCGAACTCAAATTCAAAATAGTAAGTGTATTAATGTATGATCTAATAGCAGCAACCTCATTGATCATTACCTTTGACTCCTCCATAATTATAGAAGAGATAACTACCTACAACTATATTTCATAATTCCTCCTTTGAAGTATATATATATCAAGTATAATTATGAGTTTACATCATATGTTTAGTCTTAATAAAATCTTATAAAACAACATAAAACTAACCCAAAATACTTTGTCTTAATAAAATCTTAATAAAACAATATATTTAGTCTTAATAAAATAATACACTTACTGTTTTGAATTTGAGCTCAGGCATCATGCAATGTTATTGCTGTCAAAATAGTAAGTGTATTAATGTATGATCTAATAGCAAAAATTTCATTGATCATTACCTTTGACTCCTCCATCATTATAGAAGAGATAACTACCTACAACTATATTTCATAATTCCTCCTTTGAAGTCATAGGTTAGTTTAAAAAGGAGAAAGTATACAAACTCACCAATTTAATCCCAAAACATCATATAACTAGAATTAATCACATCTCACAAATGTATAGATTATACTACATACCATTGTATTATATATATCAATTATAATTATGAGTTTACATCATATATTTAGTCTTAATAAAATCTTATAAAAAAATATAAAACTAACCCAAAATACTTTGTCTTAATAAAATCTTAATAAAACAATATATTTAGTCTTAATAAAATCTTATAAAACAACATACATTGTGTGAAGTGTTTGATCTCTCTTTATTTATTTTGCTGTTGATATTCACTATGTGGTACTCCCCATTTATGATCATTTCATGAGGAAATGTCTTAATGGTTTACGGGTTGCAAGCTAGGGCATCATGCATTGTTTTTGAGCTCACTGTTTGATTACCAACCAATTAAATAGGGACATGAGGTGCTCAAACAGTGAGCTCATAAACAATGCATGATGTCCTAGCTTGCAGCCCGCAAGCCATCAAGATATTTCCTCATGAAATAATCATAAACGGGGAGTACCACATGGTGAATATCAACAACAAAACAAATAAAGAGAGATCAAACACTTCACACAATGCCTTGAAGGTAATAGAAATGATGCCCTAGCTCTCAAAGCTTGCGGGTCATCAATAATTCCAAATGAAAAGATGTAAATAATGCCAGTATTAAACAGTGAGCTCATGAACAATGTATGATGCCCTAGCTTGCAGCCCGTGAGCCATCAATATATTTCCTTATGAAATGATCATAAACGGGGAGTACCACATAGTGAATATCAACACCAAAACAAATAAAGAGAGATCAAACACTTCACACAATATATGTTGTTTTATAAGATTTTATTAAGACTAAATATATTGTTTTATGAGCTCGTTGTTTGAGCACCTCATGTCCCTATTTGATTGGTTGATGCTTTGTTTGTTATATTGATGCTATTAGATCAAATAGGGACATCAAATAAGGACAACAGTAATAAAATAATACACTTACCATTTTGAATTTGAGCTCATAAAGATTAAGATATCCCTATTTTATTATTGATGTCCCTATTTACATCTTTTCATCAAATGACCCAAAAACATCAAGAATGGTCTTATGTGGTCACTAATAGCCAACTTTTCAGAAGAATATAAATGAATACAAACATACATAAGTGGATGAACATAAATAATGAAGGCACCAAACATTTCCTGAAGTAATGAAGTGTTGACCCAGGGTTCAATCCAGTATGCTCTTGTATGATCCAAAACCTACAAGGAAGGAAAAGATGGGGTTAGATCCAAAGGATCTAGGCAATGCTTGGCACCCTATTACTGATCCTCATCTACAATGATGCATGTGCATAGTCAATCCATACACTTCTAAAATGAATTATGCTACAAAACATGTGCACTTAGGAAACATATGCATGCAATGAGTAAATCAAGACCAAAATGGAGCAAAAAGTATGATGTCAAATGTGTTATCAAGCAACACCTCATGGGCTGTGAGTCAACATGGTATATATGTTGTTTATACAAGATCAATAAAAGGACATATACAACCTCAACAATGTGGCAATATTAATCCAATAACAAGAAATACATTACAAATGCCAAGCTCACGGTCTCAATGAAATAAACAGTGTATAAAATAATATATGATGCCCGAGCTCAAATTCAAAATAGTAAGTGTATTAATGTATGATCTAATAGCAACAACCTCATTGATCATTACCTTTGACTCCTCCATCACTATAGAAGAGATAACTACCTACAACTATATTTCATAATTCCTCCTTTGAAGTCATAGGTTAGTTTAAAATGGAGAAAGTATACAAACTCACCAATTTAATCCCAAAATTTCATAACATTGCATTCTCATTGCTGTTATGGTGCACAACAACATAAAGCATGCAATGACAAAAATAACATTACATGATGCTTGAGCTCAAATTCAAAATAGTAAGTGTATTATTTTATTACTGATGTCCCTATTTTATCTAATAGCATCAATATAACAAACATAGTACCAAGAAATCAAATAGGGATGTTAGGTGCTCAAACAATGAGCTCATAAACAATGCATGATGCCCTAGCTTGCAGCCTACGAGCGATCAAGATATTTCCTCATGAAATGATCATAAACAGGAGTACCACATAGTGAATATCAACAACAAAACAAATAAAGAGAGATCAAACACTTCACATAATGTATGTTGTTTTATAAGATTTTATTACTTGACTATATATATATATATATATATATATATATATATATATATATATATATATATATATATATATATATATATATATATATATATATATATATATATATATATATGACAAGCTTTTCAAAAGTGTATCATAATTAAAGGCATGTGAATTCATATTGTACTTAATCTGAATGCCACTGTGTAATGTTTTTACTTACGATATTTTGAGACCCCTCTTATGGGAAATTACAAAACCAATAATATAGTATATGAATTCTTCCTCCTAAAAGAGTTTATGGATACTCAAGTGAGTCTACAAATTTGGGAAGGTGAATTCCAAAGCTTGCATAAAAAGTAGGATCAATATCTGTCATACTATCTAGAGTGCTTTTGCCATAATCTAGCAACCTTTTGCACTCTTTCTATTCACCTTGCTCAAGTTTGAATGCAACTATTTGCATTCTAACATATATAATAGGTTCACCAATCCTCATCTACCTTGTGGCATGAAGCTTCTCAATTACTCCCTCTAAAAATCTAATAGCAGCCTCCTTTTCTGTGTATTGAAGTGAAACTATAACAACAAAGTGTGCAAGATTAAGCAGATTTATCTTTGTTTCAAATTCTGTAATAACATTGTGATATAGTTGAATAAGTGTATCAACACCCTACAGAACCGCAAGGAGAAAGAACTGATCTAGTTTGAGGGTGAGTTGATGCCATAGCTTGCACTCGCAGAGTTCTGCCATGATGACATACAAGTTTGCAAGCTCTGGCTGCAATGTCCTCTATTGCTCCAAATACTTTACACTGCCCTCCTTTCCTTTCCCCTTGAACCCTCTCTGGTTATCTCTCACCCTCTTCACCTTACCCACTCTTCCCCCTGCTACAAAAAATAGATTTATAGCCTGGGACTTAACTAAATATATTGTTTTATTAAGATTTTATTAAGACAATAAGATAAAGTATTTTGGGTTAGTCTTATGTTGTTTTATAAGATTTTATTAAGACTAAATATATGATGTAAACTCATAATTATACTTAATATATATAATACAATGGTATGTAGTATAATCTATACATTTGTGAGATGTGATTAATTCTAGTTATATGATGTTTTGGGATTAAATTGGTGAGTTTTTATAGTTTCTCCATTTTAAACTAACCTATGACTTCAAACAGTGAGCTCATAAACAATGCATGATGCCCTAGCTTGCAATCCGCGAGCCATCAAGACATTTCCTCATGAAATGATCATAAATAGGGAGTACCACATAGTGAATATCAATAGAAAAACAAATAAAGAGAGATCAAACACTTCACACAATGCCTTGAAGGTAATAGCAATGATGCCCTAGCTCTCAAAGCTCACGGGTCATCGAGCATTCCAAATGCAAAGATTTAAACAATGCCAGTATTAACATTCATAGTTTTCTATTAAATCAACAAATGCCATCAAAATAAAATTGAGTTAATGAGAAGACAAAGCTCGAATGCCTACCTCAAGTCATGGCTACCATATAAAGATCAAATGCTAAGGAACTATGTTATAAAATTTCATGCCAAATTTCAAGGCATGAAATTTTATAATTGTACATATATTTTCTTCGACTCCCCCACATTGTAAACTCAATGCTAAGGAGAAAAAAGTATGATGTTGTATCATCTTAAAATGGAAGCACTTCCATGATAAGAGCATTTATCCCTTTGAGTAAGTGGTTTGGGGTCATGTCGAGTGCCTTGATTGGGTCTTTGCATGTATTTGGCTTTTCTCCCCACTTTCCACTTCTTCCCCGCACTTGATTTCTTCATTCTAGGTGAAATTAAGGTTAGGATCTTAAGGATTCTCTTGAATTTCCCTCTTCCATGGCTCTATTTTCTAGGTAGGATTTAGAAATGGATCCTCCTGGGATTCATCTCAGTAATCATAGGATTTTATGTGTATCCCTGACATTCTATCCTGTTCTGGCATCAGTTTTAGGTTTCTAGACATCTCTGGGACCTCTTGACTTGGTTCTGAGTCAACCTGGGACCAGGGTCAATGTCTAAGGTCGACCCTGACTAGGTCAAGGTTGAGCTCGACACTGACTAGGTCAAGGTCAACCTCGACTTTGACCCCTTCCTTCAAAATTTCAATTTCCAGAATCTCCAGGCTTCGGGCTTTCGGGAGATTTATTTTCCCGCCTCTGGGTCGGCCATTTCGGGTTTCAGGATGGTAAATCTTTTAATTGCATTTAATCTAGGTATATTTTCTAAAGGTGAGGACCTAATTGGGATTTAATTCTCCAAGGTGGCCCATCTAGAGGAGTGTGCCCTAGATCACTATAATAGGAGGCCTTCCTCTCTCATTTTCACATCCATCAATCACATCTTCTCTTGCCATCAAGCAATCAAGTTTTTCAAGAAAGTCTTCAAGAATTCAAGTGTTCAAGCATCCATCCATCAAGGAGATCCATTGTTATCTATTGAAAGATTCAATCTCTTTGGAGCCCCCTTGAAGATCCATCCTTCTTCATTCATTCAAGCCTTCTCATATGCAAAGATCAATTCAAGATTGGTGTTGAAGATCAAATACCATTGATTGGAGACATCTTACATTCATTCCTACTTGTGGATTTGAGGATTCAAATCCTCTACAAGGACTTCAACATAAGCGAGGTGATTTGTTTCAATTACTTTGTTTATGCACAATATATTTCAATTCAATTTCAAGGTTAATTCCTAAATTGGGGTTTGACCAAGGCAAACCCCCCATACAACAAAAACCCCCATTTTCTTGCAAGTAGAGGTATGGAGTTTCAGATCTGAGAGTGAATTTGGATACCCTTTTCACCAAACTTCCAAGATTTGTGAACAAAATTCAAATCAGACTTCAAATAAAGAATGTGGTATTTGACCTTTTATGAGGGTCAAACCTGAGCTGAGCCATCTTGAGGAAATTTTTTTGGGTTTTCTCTGTCTCGACATTTCCAGTCCAGAACGGGTCTCAAATTTTCCCGAAAGTGTACACAGACATCAGAATTCAACATTTTTCAGATCTACCCTAATTTGAGGTTAGTACTTGTATTTCAATTATTCTATATTCTAAACATAATTCTCCACATAGGGAAATATTGGATTTACTCTCTCTTCCTACTCTTTTCCATAAATTGATTCAATTGTGCATTAACCTTTTGGTTGATCAAATCAAATCTCTTCCTTGAGGAATTTGGGTTTGAGAATAGGTCTCATATTTCCCCCTCTACATTTGAATGGTGGTGAATCCATTTTAACATCATTCATTTTGGTGAACCCAACTAGCTTACTCTCTTTCTTTTTGGTGTTAGATTTCCCTTTGTCTTATTGTGTGTACTGTTCACCATCACTATTCATTTTGGTGAACCCTACTAGCTTACTCTCTTTCTTTTTGGTGTTGAATTTTCTTTTTCCTTATTGTGCTTTCCTTTTATCTTGTTAGTATTAGATTTTTCCTTTGTGATTGATCTTGCATGCTAATTAGATTTCATCTTCATGCTTTTAGTTTATTTCATTTGCATTATATTGGTTTATGAGCTTTACTACCACTAGTCCTACTTATAACATTCTGATTAGGAGAAGTCGTAGACTCATGGGTGCCTTTGATCCTGAATCTTCTTCTCCTTTCCTTAGGATCCCAGATGATAACCTGATTCTTCATGATTCCAATCCTCCTATGGAGAAAAACTCTTCTCACTCATCTCATGATGAGGATGATGTTTTAAGAGTTCCTCCTGAAAAAGTCCAAAAACTTTCCAATGAACTTGATAAAATGGGTAATTGGCTTCTTCAAGAAAACCATAATCAAGATTCCATTCAAGCTATAGAGGCTCTTAAGAAAGTTCTCCATGATAGTGATCAAGGTGTTAACCTCTTGCATGGTATTACTCATCTTGTGCATTCAAATGTTAAACCTTTAGATCAAGAAGCTCAGGATTTAGGGTTGATTCCTCCTATCACTAGTGTTGAACCTCCTTCTAATCCTTTACCTGGTATCCCTATCTATACTCCTCCTTTGGTGACTATGACAATTCCCTCTATTCCTATGAGTGTTCCTCTTGTGTCCCTTCCTATATCACAACCTTCATATCATAACATTCCTTTCAATTATTCCAATCCGCTTCTAACTATAGTTCCTAGTGTTCCTCCAGTTGTGTCTTCTATTCTTGCAACTTCTTACACTTTACCTAGTGTGTCTAATGTTGCTACTCCTCATATTTCCTCTAATGATTCAACCATCATCAGTTTGGCTCAAACTGTATCATCCTTACAACAACAACTTGCTTCCTTAACTCAAAATAAGTTTAGTATTCCTACATGTGACATGGGAAGTCCCTTGTCCTGGGATATTATTCGTACTCCTATTCCTCAGCAAGGTGAGATGCCTCGTCTTGAGAATTATAATGGAAAAGGAGATCATGTTCATCATGTTAAAACATTCCAAATCCTTTGTAGTGATTATGCTCATGACCATAGGATTTTAGCCAAACTGTTTGCTAGAACCTTTCGTGACAAGGCCTTACAATGGTATTGTTCCTTGCCTCCTTATTCCATTGATTCTTTCCCACAAATTGCTAATGCCTTTATTCAACAATTTCAAAATAATATTGGCCCGCAAGTGTCATTGACTAATTTAATGCATTGTAAACAAAGTGCTAAAGAAAAATTGACTGAATTTATTGGTAGATTTAAGCAATTGCATGCTCAGATTTCCTATCCTATTCCTGATATTGATATTCAACATATGTTTATTTCAAATTTGCAAAAGGATATTAGAGATAAGATTCTGCTTACTGAATTTACCTCTTTTCAAAAACTTTGTGCAACACTTCATCATTATCAATTACAAGTGAGTCAATTTGAGAGCACCACTCCAATGGCTCCTGTTCCAATTGATAAGAGTGATGCTGCTTCTAATCCAAACAAGTTTCAAAAATTCAACAATTATGTCAAGATAAACAAACAAGCGAATGCAGTTGCTGATTAGGTTGCTCTTGCATCTCATAATGCCACTTCTGCATCCATTGCTTTTTGATTAAATCATACGTTTACTCCTCTTGCTAAAACTTTACATGCTATTATGAATAGGTTGTTAGTTGCTAATATGATTACTTTACCTCCTATTTGACCTCTTTTACCTACTACGATTGCATCTGAATCTTTTGATCAAAATGCTTTTTGTCAATATCATCGTCAAAATGGTCATGATACTGAGCGATGTTATTCTTTAAAACATAAGGTTCAAGATCTCATTGATTCTAAGGTTTTATCTGTTGACAATCTGGATAGTAGTGGGAATTCATTTGTCTCTCCTCCTAATCAAAACCTTCAAATTTATATGAATCCTTTACCTATGCATGATACTAATACTATTGCTCAACCATCTGCTATGGAAATTGTGTATGATTCAAAGATGGATGATCTCAATCATGTTGTTAATCAAGTGGAGCATGTTGATCAGTCTGTATCTCCACCTCACCCTCAACCTCAAATTCAAACTCCAATTCAACCTCAAGTTCAATCTCAACATCGACCAAAACCTAAACCTAAAATGAAAATTCAACCAAAACCTCAACAACAATCTAAGAATAAAAGACCTTGGGAACTTTTGATTACCTTTGATGACTTCGAGACTATTAAAGCTCCTGATGGTCCCCTTTACATTGCTGCTAGGATTGTTTAGATACCTACTTGTGGTTTTCTTGTTGATCCTACCTCCTTAGTCAATGTTATCATTGAAGAAAATATTTTTATGAAAATCTTACAATGTGATTTCTATGATACATTGGATGTGAGGATTCAAACTTGCAATGGTTTTGTTTATCCCTCATTTGGTTCTATTACCTTGCCGGTTGAACTTTTTGGAAAAATTGTGAACACTACCTTCGTTGTGGTTCCTACTTCTGATCAATTTCAAGTTAAGCTAGGTTTGTCTTGGTTGACTACTATACATGCTATTGCTTCACCTATCCATAAGTGTCTTAAGTTCATTCATGATGGTGAAGTGAAGATGATCAATCATAGTCTATATCAACCTTCTAGGCCTAGAGATTGTGCTGCTCTAGATTTCTTTTGGCCTTCCTTACCTAATTCATGTCCTCCTAGACCTGATAATCTTTTTCGATCATATCAAGCTTATTAGCATCATAAAATTCTTGAATTAAGTTCACCTCCTATGGATCTTAATCGGGGTCTTTTACCTACACCTTCGATACCTCCTTTAACTGTGGCTTCTAGTTCTGTTAATCAAGTTCCTTCTACCAAATCTATTAAAGATCCTGTGATTGTTTCTCCTATGGTTGATAATCCTATTAATCTTCCTAAAGAACTCATGAAGGATCCCATGATTGTTCCTACTAGTTCTCAACCTCTTTCAAATAAATCAAAACGTAATCGCTCTGCTAATGAACATCGTAAAAAGCATCGTGCTCATGCTAAAGCTAAAAGATCTCTATCTTCTTTGGATAAACCTATGCATAATGTATTAGAAGATGTTGTTACTAATAATGATGTTCACTTGCATGATTATGATGATTCTATTTGTATCTTAGATCCTATTTTGATTAATTTGGATGAAGAAGATACTCTCGATGATACTGATGATGTTAATGATGAATATGAAACTATTGACATTGACACTGATTTACCTAATATGATTTCATCACAATAGACTCTTACACCTAGTGTCGAACATAGTGATTCTCAAGAGGACCCTTGTTTGGAACTGGCTATCATTCCTACTGTGTTGGATATAGTCCTTCTTGCCAGTTACCCACCTTCCCTAAATGATATACAATGAGATGGGGAGAGTAGGTGGTACGCTTGATCAGCTTGTCCTTCATGGTAGCTTTGTTGTGTGTTTGCCTGCTGTACTGTGCTTCTCCTGTAATGTGTTTGCTAAATGTTGTTAGATTCTCTTACATGATCCTTGTTACTCAGTAGGTGCAAGGTGATAAAGGAATCAAAACTGTTGTTCAAATGCTTCTATATGTATCTCTATTCTTCTATGCATTGTTCAATGTTATGTTGTAATTGTGCTATTGTTCATAAATGTTTCCTTGTATAATCTACTTGGATTCAAGATATGGTAGCACTAATTATTTTTGGTCTCCATGTCATGGTCTGAAAAGATTCTCCTTCATATATCTTATGTGATCTTTCCTCCTTTGTGATTGTAGTTCTACTTTCTTTGGGGAATGATGTTACTTCATTTGCAACAATATCATATATATATTATCTTATGATCATACTGACCCCATGGTAGGTAGATCCCTTCTGTGTTCTCTGTATGTTTCTGTGATATTTCCCTTGATTTGTCTTCGTCTAGGGGCATCTCGACGTGGAAACATAATCAGTGGAGTTGTTTATGTTTCCGTTAAAGCCATTGCTCCTGTTAAAGTGTCAGTAATGACTTTAACGTGGGGGCATATGCTCTGCTCACCTATTGCACACACACAGTTTTCAATACACACATATTTTTCAAGATACTTTTTTTTCCCTTTTTGGATTAGTAACTAATCCTTAAAGCATGGATTTATATTTTAGGATCTCTTGATCCCTCCAGTTTCAAACACACATAAATTGTGATCCCTTAAGGTCGAAAGTGTCCTTAAGACTGGATCTCTTTTGTTTTTATTTTTGGTTTTATTCTTATGGAATAGAATATTCCTAAGGATAAATCCTTGATGGGTTGACTAGTGAGTAGCCACATTCACTAGGCAGTTCAATTCCATCTTTCCAGTTGCACCATTTTCCTGTGTGGTTCACAATGAGACATAAGTTCTCATTGGGTGAGGTAATCACACCTTCTTTCTCTCTCTAGAGATGTCTCTCTCATTGTGATCTAGGAGTCGACAAAGACTTGAGTCCCTAGGGGCTTAAGGTTTCTCTTTGTCCTTTGGATTACGATAAGATTATCTTTTTTATTCTGATCTCCTTTACCAAGAGTTTGCATCGAGTCCATACTCTTGCTAAAGTGGGGGCTTAATGTATCATCTTAAAATGGAAGCACTTCCATGATAAAATCATTTAGCCCTCCGAGTAAGTGGTTTGGGGTCATGTCGAGCACCTTGATCAGATCTTTGCATGTATTTGGCTTTTCTCCCCGCTTTCCACTTCTTCCTTGCACTTGATTTCTTCATTCTAGGTGAAATTAAGGTCAGGATCTTAAGGATTCTCCTGAATTTTCCTCTTCCATGGCTCTATTTTCTAGGTAGGATTTAGAAATGGATCCTCCTAGGCTTCATCTCAGTAATTATAGGATTTTATGTGTATCCCTGACATTCTATCCTGTTTTGGCATCAGTTTTAGGTTTCTAAACATCTTTGGGACCTCCTGACTTGGTTCTGAGTCAACTTGGGACCAGGGTCAATGTTTAAGGTCGACCTTGACTAGGTCAAGGTCGAGCTCAACCCTGACTAGGTCAGGGTCAACCTTGACTTTGACCCCTTCCTCCAAAATTTCAATTTCCAGAATCTCCGAGCTTCGGGCTTTCGGGAGATTTATTTTCCTACCTCAGGGTCGGCCATTTCGGGTTTCGGGATGGTAAATCTTTTAATTGCATTTAATCTAGGTATATTTTCTAAAGGTGAGGACCTAATTGGGATTTAATTCTCCAAGGTGGCCCATCTAGAGGAGTGTGCCCTAGATCACTATAAAAGGAGGCTTTCCTCTCTCATTTTCACATCCATTAATCACATCTTCTCTTGCCATCAAGCAATCAAGTTTTTCAAGAAAGTCTTCAAGCATTCAAGTTTTCAAGCATCCATCCATCAAGGAGATCCATTGTTAGCTATTGAAGGATTCAATCTCTTTGGAGCCCCCTTGAAGATCCATCCTTCTTCATTCATTCAAGCCTTCTCATATGCAAAGATCAATTCAAGATTGGTGTTGAAGATCAAATACCATTGATTGGAGACATCTTGCATTCATTCCTACTTGTGGATTTGAGGATTCGAATCCTCTTAAAGGACTTCAACATAAGCGAGGTGATTTGTTTCAATTACTTTGTTTATGCACAATATATTTCAATTCAATTTCAAAGTTAATTCCTAAATTGGGGTTTGACCAAGGCAAACCCCCATACAACAAAAACCCCCATTTTCTTGCAGGTACAGGTGTAGAGTTTTGGATCTAAGAGCCAACTTGGATACCCTTTTTGCCAAACTTTTGGGATCTGCGAACAGAATTCGAATCAGACTTCAAATAAAGAATGTGGTATTTGACCTTTTATGAGGGTCAAACCTGAGTTGAGCCATCTTGAGGAAAGATTTCTGGGTTTTCTCTATCTCAGCATTTCCAGTCCAGGACAAGTCCTAGATTTTCCCGAAAGTGTACACAGACATTAGAATTCAACATTTTCCAAATCTTCTCTAATTTGAGGTTAGTACTTGTATTTCAATTATTTTATATTCTAAACATAATTCTCCACATAGGGAAATATTGGATTTACTCTCTCTTCCTACTCTTTTCCATAAATTGATTCGATTGTGCATTAACCTTTTGGTTGATCAAATCAGATCTCTTCCTTGGGGAATTTGGGTTTGAGAATAGGTCTCATATTTCCCCCTCTACATTTGAATGGTGGTAAATCCATTTTAACATCATTCAGATGTCAAAAAGTATAAAATTTCATGCCTTGAAATTTTATAACATAGTTCCTTAGCAGCTGCCATATGAAGAGCAGTGCAAGGTGGCAACTTTCTCATTTTACCATAGTTAGGGCCCTCTTTTACCATGCTTTATGAGCTTTATGTTTTTTTTTTAAGTGAAGACAAAGATTATCTTAATTTGTTATCTTTAAATTTTATTCATTTTATGATTTTAAAAATTGAAATAAAAAATATAAACTTTTAAGAAACTTTTACATCTTTTCATGAAATGACCCAAAAACATCAAGAATGGTCATACATGGTCGCTAATAGCCAACTTTCAGAAGAATATGAATGAATGCAAACATACATAAGTGGATGAACATAAATAATGAAGGTACCAGACATTGCCTGAAGTAATGAAGTGTTGATCCGAGGTTCAATCTAGTATGCTCTTGTATGATCCAAAACTTGCAAGGAAGGAAAAGAGGGGGTTAGATCCAAAGGATCTAAGCAATTCCTGGCACCCTATTACCCATCCTCATCTACAATTATGCATGTGCATAGTCAAGCCATACACTTCTAAAATGAACTATGCTACAGAAAATGTGCACTCAGGAAACATGTGCATGCAGTGAGTAAATCAAGACCAAAATGGAGCAAAAGTTATGATGTCAAATGTGTTATCAAGCAACACCTCATGGGCTATGAGTCAACATGGTATATATGTTTTTTATACAAGATCAGTAAAAGGACATCTATAGCCTCAACAACATCGCAACATTGATCCAATAACAACAAATACATCACAAATGTCAAGCTCACAATCTCAATGAAATAAACAGTGTATAAAATAATATATGGTGCACAACAACATCAGGCATGCAATGACAACAATAACATTGGATGATGCCTGAGCTGAAATTCAAAATAGTAAGTGTATTAATGTATGATCTAATAGCATCAACCTCATTGATCATTACCTTTCACTCATCCATCATTATAGAAGAGATAACTACCTACAACTATGTTTCATAATTCCTCCTTTGAAGTCATAGGTTAGTTTAAAATGGAGAAAGTATACAAACTCACCAATTTAATCCCAAAACATCATATAATTGGAATTAATCACATCTCACAAATGTATAGATTATACTACATACCATTGTATTATATATATCAAGTATAATTATGAGTTTACATCATATATTTAGTCTTAACAAAATCGTATAAAACAACATATATTGTGTGAAGTGTTTGATCTCTCTTTATTTGTTTTGCTGTTGATATTCACTATGTGGTACTCCCCATTTACGATCATTTCATGAGGAAATGTCTTGATGGCTCACGGGCTGTAAGCTAGGGCATCATGCATTATTTATGAGCTCACTATTTGAGCACCTCATGTCCCTCATAATCAAATAGGGACATGAGGTGCTCAAACAGTGAGCTCATAAATGCTGCATGATGCCCTAGCTTGTAGCCCACAATGCATCAAGACATTTCCTCATGAAATGATCATAAATGAGGAGTACCACATAGCTAGTGAATATCGACATCAAAACAAATAAAGAGAGATTAAACACTGCACACAATGCCTTGAAGGTAATAGAAATGATGCACTAGCTCTCAAAGCTCGCGGGTCATCAAGCATTCGAAATTAAAAGATGTAAACAATGCTCTAGTATTAAAGAGTGAGCTCATGAATAATGTATGATGCCCTAGCTTGTAGCCCGTGAGCCATTAAGACATTTCATCATGAAATGATCATAAACGGGGAGTACCACATAGTGAATATCAACAACAAAACAAATAAAGAGAGATCAAACACTTCACACAATGCCTTGAAGGTAATAGAAATGATTCCCTAGCTCTCAAAGCTTGCAGGTAATCAAGCATTCCAAATGAAAATATGTAAATAATGCTAGTATTAAATAGTGAGCTCATGAACAATGTATGATGCCCTAGCTTGCAGCCCACGAGCCATCAAGACATTTCCTCGTGAAATGATCATAAACGGGGAGTACCACATAGTGAATATCAACAACAAAAAAAATAAAAAGAGATCAAACACTTCACACAATTCCTTGAAGGTAATACCAATGATTCCCTAGCTCTCAAACCTCGTGGGTCATCAAGCATTCCAAATGAAAAGATGTAAACAATGCTAGTATTCAATAGTGAGCTCATAAACAATGTATGATGCCCTAACTTGCAGCCCGTGAGCCATCAAGACATTTCCTCATGAAATGATCATAAACGGGGAGTACCACATAGTGAATATCAACAGCAAAATAAATAAAGAGAGATCAAACACTTCACACAATGCCTTGAAGGTAATAGCAACAATGCCCTAGCTCTAAAAGCTTGCGGGTCATCGAGCATTCCAAATGCTAAGATGTAAACAATGCCACTATTAACATTCATATTGTGCCATTAAATCAACAAATACCATCAAAATGAAATTGAGTTAATGAGAATACAAAGCTCTAATGCCTACCTCAAGTTCCAGTGCCCTCTTCCCACACGGTGTCAGCCTCTTCATGCACGCCAAACTTGAATGCCCTCTTTGCGCCACACAAAAGTGCAGTGCCATCTTCGTGGAAGCTCTTCGAATTCACAAAAATTACAAATGACACTTTCTTTTTCTTTTTCTTTTGTTTATAACCAAGCGGGTGTCGCAATTATGATGTCATCATCACTATTACGACACCGTTTGGAGCACTTGAAAAAAAACACAAAAAACAAACACAAATGGTAGTGGCGTCGTAAATTGGCATCACAATTTGACCCCAAATGTTGTAGTGTCTTATTCTAGGGCTCTAAACATATCATATGAGGTATAAATCCAAAATTTAATCCAACTAGAATGATCATCAATCCACCTTTCTATCAAACCCTATGGTTACCTATGCAAATCAAGCCTAATACATGGAAATTTTAGGCTAGGGAATCACCAATTTTGCACCAAGCACCACTCCCTGAGCCTGCCAACATGAGAAACATTAAAATCACTCTAAACTCCTCCATTATACTAATTTATAGATTTTTCTACCAGTGGAATGGGCCTCACAACATTCTTTTATGAATCAAACCCTCATCCTTAGGGTTTAAGGACTGCTCTTAGTAATTTGCCTCTAATTCACTTAAATATTAATTAAAATGGAAAAAATCAAAAGAAAAAGATATTATATTCAGTTTTGCATCGAATAAAATGGTTCTTATATCAATACTAGGCCATATACGACTATACAAGGCTCTGCAACAACAAGAAAATAGTAATTTGTGATAAAATAATGCTTATTTTATTGCTTGCACTTTACTAATCCCATTCAGCAACCCAATGGTCGATGAAACTAGCCTATTTAAATGTTTCTCCAACATCTCCAATGGTTAAAAAATATTTGAATTATAACTAACAAAACCCACGACTTGTCCATAATAACAACATTTGCAAGAAAAGTTGCTTGACAATTTTTGCAACTTTTGAGAAATGACCCAAATTGACTTCCTAATTGATGTAGGAACATCTTGGGTCCTTGACAATCACGTGTCACCAAAAATAGATTTGAGTTGTTTGTGTTGTTTGGTTCCTACTTTGACCGAGTTGGTTCAGTGTTGCTCAGTTTCCTTTGTTCATCGATGTTGGTCAGTTATCTCTTTGGCGCTTGGTGAATTTCCCTGGCACTCGGTGATGCTTGTCTGGCGCTCAGTTGGCTTTGCTTATCGACGGGTTTATTTTGAGTTTTTGTTGAGGTTGACTTGTGCATTTATTATGGGTGACAAATTTAATGTTGGTATCCATCATTGGGAAGCGTGTGGACCTAGATCTAGTCATCCCTTCTGTTGATTGTGGATCTGAAGGCTGACTCAATTCGGTAGCCTCTTGTATAAATGTAGTTGTTTGGTTAGAGTTTAGGGAGTCAATTTTAGTAGAAGATAGAATATAGAAGGTTAGAGATTATCTGCAGATCCTCGCATGTTTGAGGACTTCTGTACTTGATTGTAATATTTGGCCGTAACCGGGAAGGCCTTACAACCTAACATGTATGGATCAATTTGAAGATAATATATGAAAGTTCTGCATTCTCTCTCTCACTATCGTATGTTGTTGCTTCCACGTGTTGTTGAGTACGGTGGTTTAGGTTAGGGTGTGCCTTTGTTGGCCTCTCCTTCCCCTACTCTTGTGTTAGGTGGTATCAGAGCGAGGTTAGATTTGGATCTAGGTTTGTGAATCTAGATTTGAAGGTTCCTTCTTGTGAAGCCCTGGTTGAATTGTTGTGGGGTAGCAGATTGCGATCTGACCTACAATTGGAAAGGTTTTTCAAGATGGTTCGTGGGAGGTGAGATGCAGATCTAGGATTGGCAGACATGTTGAGACAACTTGCTTCTAGATTAGAAGCTGTTGAAACAGCCCAGAGAAGAGGAAGACATCTTGAAGATGTTAGTGATGATGAAATTGAGAAAGAACAAGTGAATGTGGAACATGCACTTGTGATGGATTAGGGTGAAGAAATATTCTTGAAGGCTTTGACAAGTCAGAAGTCTATACCACACTTTAATCCTCCTGAGTATGGTGGGATATTGGATTCTGTTGAATTGGTGGACTAGATCACTGAGATGGAAAAGTATTTTGAGTATGAAAATGTACATAAAGATAAGAAAGTGAAAATTGTAAGCACAAAGTTGAAAAGTCATGCATCCTTATGGTGGGAACATCTGTAGCTAGACAGAAAGAGGAAAGGAAAAGACAAAATCAAGGTATGGATTAAAATGGTGAATAAATTGAATGGAAAGTTCTTACCTTGTGATTATCAGATTAACCTAGTTAGGCGAATTCAAAGTTTGAGGCAGAAAGATAGCTCGGTAAAGGATTATACTGAGGAATTCTATAGATTAGATATCAGATCTGGCCATGATGAAGATGATGTGGAAATAATTGCTAGATACCTGAATGGGTTGAGAGTTTCCATCCAAGAAGAAATCAGTTTGGTCAAATTGGAGAACATTGAAGAGGCTTATCAATTTGCATTGAAAGCTGAGGAGAAATTAAACAAGAGACATGCGCAAAGACAAAGAGGTAGAGGTGGTAGATTCCCTAGAGGAAGAGGTAGATCTCATGGTGAAAATAGTAGATTTGAACCAGAAAAGACAAATCTAGATAAAGACAAGACCGAGTGGAAAGGTGAAAGCTCATCTAGAGGCAGAGGCAGTAACTACAAAGGTGGTTATAATAGAGGAATTTTTCAAGGAACTTGTTACAATTATGGAGAAGAAGGACATAGATCATTTAAGTGTACACATGTGAGTAAGAAGGCTAGTAATAGTCAGAATGCTTTGGTGCGAGAAGAGTCACCGAATGAACCTGAGAAGGAAAATAACTTGATGGTAAGAAGAGCACTTTAGAATGCAGGTAAAAAAGAAAGATCTGGTAAGGAAAAGTTTGTTCAAGAGTAGATGTAGAGTTTCTGATAAAGTTTGGAAGGTAATCATTGACAGTGGTAGCTTGGAGAATCTGGAATTTGAAGAGATGGTCACAAAGTTGCAGTTGGAAAGGTTGAAACATCTGAAGCCCTATCAGATTTCATGGATCAAAGATGAGCATACACTCTTGGTAAGTGAACAATGTTATGTGAATTTGAAAATTGGAAAATACTATGATAAGGTGTTATGTGATATCATGCCTATGGATTGTTGTCATATTTTGTTTGGTAGACCTTGTAGGCAATATGATAGACATGCTATATATGATGGGAGACTACATAAATATACTATTTGGGCTGATGGAAAAAGACAAATCTTGTTACCTTTGATGGAAGAACCTATTAGTAATGTTTTCACATTTGTGAAAGTTTTCTTGATGGAAGGAAGAAATTTTTTTAAGGATTTAAAGAGAAATGATGTATGTTTTGCTGTGATTCCTAACAAACTGAGTAAGAAAATAGAGGATAGTGTTCCTGAGGAGATTGATAAGTTACTCACCGAGTACAGTGAAATTATTTCTGATAATGTACCTGATGGTTTGCAACCAAAAAGAAGCATTGATCATTGTATGGATCTAATCCCTAGAGCTAGTTTACCGAACAAGGCACCTCATCTGTTGACACCTACTGAGAATCAGGAATTGAACTGACAGATTCAAGAATTATTGCAAAAAGGTTTGATCAGAGAAAGTTTGAGTCCTTGTGCAGTACTTGTGGTATTGGCACCTAAGAAGAATAGAGAATGGAGAATGTGTACTGATCCCAGAGCAATCAACAAGATAACAGTGAAGTATAGTTTTCCTATACCAAGAATGGATGATATAATGGATAATTTGATTGGAGAAAAGTATTTTACCAAGATTGATTTGAAAATTGGGTATCATTAGATCAGAATCAGAGAAGGTGATGAATGGAAGACTGCTTTCAAGACAAAAGAAGGTTTGTATGAGTGGTTGGTTATGCCTTTTGGTTTAACTAATGCACCGAGTACTTTTATGAGGTTGATGAATGAAGTTTTGAAGAAATTCTTGGGTAAGTTTGCAATGGTATATCTTGATGACATTATGATATTCAGTAAGACTAGAGAAGAACATTTTTTGCATGTTAGACAAGTTTTGTAGAGATTAAAAGAAGAAAAGTTGTTGATAAATCTGAAAAAAGTGTTCATTCATGAAAGAGGAGATTGTGTATTTGGGATTTGTGATTTCATCTGATGGTTTGAAAATGGATCCTAAAAAGGTTGAAGCTATTTTGAATTGGCCTACACCTGTGAATGCTAGTGAGGTAAGATCATTTCATGATTTGTCAAGTTTTTACCAAAAGTTCATTAGGAATTTCAGTTCAATTTGTAATGCTATGATTGAGACTATGAGAGGAGACAAAAGAGAATTCAAGTGGACACATGGAGCTGATAAAATTTTTGAGACTCTGAAGCAGAAGGTTGCTGAATTGCCTATTTTGGCATTGCTTGATTTCAATAAGGTATTTCAAGTGGAATGTGATGCAAGTGGAAGTGCAACTGGAGTTGTGTTGAGTCAAGAAGGTAAACCTGTTACTTTCTTTAGTGAAAAGTTGAATGATGCAAAGAGGAAATATTCTATGTATGATCCAGAATTCTATGCTATTGTTCAAGCCCTGAAGAAATGGAAACATTATTTGATACCGAGTGAATTTGGGTTGTATACCGATCATAAGGCTTTACAATATTTGGGTAGTCAGAATAAGTTGAATTAGAGACATATGAAATGCGTTGAGTATTTGCATAGTTATACATTTTTGATAAAGCATAAGAGTAGAGTCACTAACTGAGTTGCTAATGCATTGAGTAGAACGAGGTCTTTGATGACTGAGATGAAAATTGGAATTCTAGGCTTTGATGACATGAGAGATTCTTATGAATTTGATCCTGATTTTTATGAGCCATCGAGAAAGTGTAGAGCACCTATTCAAGATCAACATAGTACTAAATGGGATGAATATTTTATGCAAGGAGGTATGTTGTTTAAAGGTATTTAGTTGTGTATACCGAGAGGAGCAATGAGAACTAATTTGATAAAAGAGAAACACAGTAGTGGTTTGGATGGACATTTTGGAATTGATAAAACATTGAATTTGCTTAAGGAGAAATAATTTTGGCCAAAGTTGTATAAAGATGTTTGGAAATTTGTGAGAAGTGAATTTTTTCAAGTTGCAAAAGGAGGGAGTCAGAATACTGGATTGTATACATCGATTATTGTACTTGAGAAACCTTGGATTGACATCAGTATGGATTTTGTTCTTGGCTTATCGAAGACAGTAAGGGGTAATGATTCTATATTTGTGGTTGTGGATAGATTTTCTAAAATGACACATTTTATACCTTGTAGAAAGACATCAGATGCAATAAATGTAGCAGATATTTTCTTTAAGGAAATTGTCAAATTGCATTGATTACTGCAGAGTATTATCTCTGAGAAAGACAATAAATTTGTTGGATACTTTTGGAAGACTCTTTGGAGAAAATTGGATACCAAGTTGAAATATAGTTCTACGTTTCACCCACAAACCGATGGATAGATAGAAGTTGTGAATAGAAGCTTGGGAAATCTTTTGAGATGTTTAGTTGGAGACACACCAGGTAATTGGGATTCTATGTTGGCACAAGAAAAGTTTGCATACAATAATTTAGTAAATAGGAGTACTAGGAAAACACCTTTTGAGATTGTAAATGGCATATAACCAAGAGGTATATCAGATTTGAGAGACATTGATGATGAAAGAAAGAGAAGTGTTGGAGTAAAATTTGCTAAGTACATGAAGACATTGCATGAAGATGTGAAGCTTAAGCTGGAAAAGAGTAATCAGAAATACAAAGATAGAGTTGATAGATCAAGAAGACATAAGACTTTTGATGTTGGTGATGAAGTAATGGTTCATTTGAAGAAAGGCAGATTTCCTATTGGAACATATGGGAAGCTGAAGATGAAGAAGTTTGGACCTTGCAAGATTTTGAGGAAATTTGACAGTTGAAATGCATATGAAGTTGAGTTACCTGATGACATGGATATTTCACCTATATTCAACATTACTGATTTGTATGAGTTTCATGAACTTGAAGAAGACATGGTAGTACTGAAAGATTATCATAAGAAGCAGAATGAAGAAGTTGAGCATATTTTGGAGCAAAGAATTGGCAGAAGTACAAGAGGAAAACATTATATGGAATATCTGGTAAAGTGGAAGAATAGACCGATTGAAGACAATTCATGGATTTCACAGTCTGAGTTGGATGCAACTCAGATCACACATACTAAATGATTCAAAGAATAATTTTCAAATAACCCCAGGTGTTTGATACAGGTGCATCTCGGGTGCTTGGCAATCCCGTGTCACCAAAAATAGATTTGAGTCGTTTGTGTTGCTCGGTTCCTGCTTTGACCAAGTTGGTTTGATGTTGCTCAGTTTCCTTTGTTCGCCGATGTTGGTCAGTTATCTCTTTGGCACTCGGTGAATTTCCCTGGCGCTTGGTGATGCTTTTCTGGCGCTCAGTTGGATTTTCTTACCGACGGGTTTCTTTTGAGTTTCTCTTGAGGCTGACTTGTGCATTTATTATGGGTCATAGATTTAATGTTGGTATCCATCATTGGGAAGTGTGTGGACCTAGATTTGGTTGTCTCTTTTGTTGATTGTGGATCTGAAGGCCGACTCAGTTCGGTAGCCTCTTGTATAAATATAGTTGTTTGGTTAGAGTTTAGGGAGTCAGTTTTAGTAGAAGATAGAAGATAGAAGATTAGAGATTATCTATAGATCCTCGCATGTTTTAGGACTTCTGTACTTGATTGTAATATTTGGCCGTAACCGGGAAGGCCTTACAGCCCAACATGTATGGATCAATTTGAAGATAATATATGAAAGTTCTGCATTCTCTCTCTCACTGTTGTATGTTGTTGCTTCCATGTGTTGTTGAGTAGGGTGGTTCAGGTTAGGGTGTGCCTTTTTTGGCCCCTCCTACCCCTCTATTGCATCACTAATGCACTAACTTGACTCAACCAAATACAAAATGGTCCAAAAGACCTTATTTCATGACCAAAACATAGACATAAAGTGATTTAGACAAAATGGCCTCATGAAGGCATGAATGCACTAGGTACTCCTACACCATATACCCTCCAAAATAGCTTCAAATTCAAATCCTAGGTCAGTTTTGCAGTGTAGTTTTCATCTCTGGTCATTACAGGTTTCTGTCTGATTTTTTTTCTATCAGTTTCTACTAAAAGTTGTCATTTCACTTACTTGGCCATCTACTTTGTAATGGTTAACCATATTCTCTCAAATCCAACTCTCCCTAATTCATTATCAATGGAAGATCAATGACCCATTTAGCACATAAATCCTACTTGAGCCTATTGGGTCATATTCCTTCTGATTGTGCAATTAAGAAAAGATGGATCACATTCATATTATTTCCCCCATCCTTTTCCTATTGCACAATCCCATTTGACTTAGATCTATAACTAGCCTAAGGGAGGAAGAAAATCTTAAGTGAATAATGTTGTCTAAGCATGACAATTCTTCTTTTTGCATTAAAGATCTCCTATTATGATTAATTTAGATGATGATATGGATGATAATGTTGTTTATGCTAATAATGTTGATACTAATGATTTTGATAATATGTATGAGGTTATTGAAATTAATAATGAAATTTTTTCAAGATTTTCTAAAGCATTTTAACCCTAGCTCCTTGTGACAAGAAAAGTGACTCAATATTAGAGAATGGTCCTTGTTTGGAACTCGTAGTAGCTTCATCTATTGTGTTTGGCATTTCTCCTTTTTCATGTTGGCCACCTTTACGAAATAATGTTCAGCAAGATGGGGAGGTGAATGATAGAATTGAATACTTCCTTTTGCACAATAGATTCTCTTGCATGCATATTATGTTTCTTGTTATTGTATTTGTATTATAGTTCTCTTTGTATGACCCTTGTTTTTTTGTTGCAAGGTTTTAAAGGACCAAACCTATCATGGAAGTCTTTTATTTGTATCTTAATTCTTATGTTTGTGTATATATGTTATGCCATACATGTTCTATTGTCATAAATGTGCCTTTGTTTTTCCTACTTGGGGATGATACAAATATTGAGATTCATTTCTCTTTTTGGTCTCTACAATGTTGACCCAAAAAGATGTTTTTTTTTCCATCTTATGTGTTCTTCTTCTATTGTGCTTGCAGTTCCACTACCTTTGGGGGATGAGGTCAATTCAATACAATTAGTCTTTATATACATGAACTATCAAACTTTTATACTAACCCCTAAGTTATTGCCATTATGTATGTGATCTCTTTTGTTATGTTAAGTAGAGAGATTGGGAGAGGGGGGGGGGGGATAATTAAAACACTATGGAATGCAAATTCAATCCTTGATGTCAATAACACCTCCAAAATATGAATGAACAATATCAACTCCAAAATCTTGTAGAAGTCAAGAAGGGATAGTGTTAGCTTTGTTAAAGATGCTACTAAAACCTCCAAGAATATAATAAGCATAAGATGAGAGAGTTAACATATAGAGAGCACTAGTAAATTGCTCTAAAATAATATGGAGAGAGTCTAATTTTCTTATGACAACTTGAGAGTAGTGAGTTATTTTTTTCAAATGAAAGAGTTGCACTCTAAAAATTCACTAAATCATAAATTGTTGCATGAAGCTAGCACATTGCATGGATATTAACTTATAACACTCTCATCCAAGTAATTTGAACAAAAAATAAGCTCAACACTTTTGAAAAATTAAGAGGATTAAGAAAAACACGAAAAATGTGACAACACATTAACATTGAGATATTGCAAGTGAAGGCATCAAAGTGAATGAAAGATATGACATGAAATTGCAAGGGTATGTAATATTCAAGAGATTACAATCTTAAGAGATATTTAAAAAAAAATAAAGGATCAAATAACCCCAAGAATGAAGACAAGGATAATAAATACTATTATGTTGCTCACAAAGTATGATCTTACCTGACATTGTACCACCATGATTGACAATGAGCCCCCAAAGTGTAGGCTAGCAATGTCACAAAGTGTGGAGCAACATAATAAGAACACATAGGTTATTTAGAAGGATCATGACAAAGGTGTCATTCATTGTTTCTTGTCATTTTTATAATACCATAATTGATGAATTGTTACATTTTATACTTCAAATCATGACATTACATTAAAAAATATGATATATTAGTTATTTATTTAAAAAATACTTACATCTATGTAAAAAATATAATAACTTTAAAAAAAATAAAATAATAAATTATTAATGTGTGTGGGGAGTTGTAAAATAGAATGTTGTGTTTACATTTATTGATGAAGTTAAATAGTTCTTAATGAGTCTATTAGAAATTAAGTGAACATTTAATAGAGGAGACTAAGATTATTTTTAAGAGAATTTGAAAAATAGATAATCCTAAATTGACAACTCTTAACTAAAGAGATGTCAATTTAGACACATCCCATAATCAAATTGCAAAATAATTTAATTTAAACATACAACCCTCCATTAAAAAATTAAAAATATTCTTACAAGACATAAAAATCCTATAAAACAATTCAACATTGAATCGCTTTTAACATATATTATTATTTGCTAAATTTTGTTTTAAAAAAATCTTAGAAGACATAAAATATACCATAAAACGACCCATAGAATTGTTAGAAATTAAAATATTTTTGACATCTATTTAAAAAACAAGGAGTCTAAGATACCATTTGATTGTTAAATCCTCTAATCATAAAGCATGTTACTTTCAAACATTGAAAATGGGGATTCATGTAAAAGTGTATATATATATATATATATATATGTATGTATGTATGTATGTATGTATGTATGTATGTATGTATGTATGTATGTATGTATGTATGTATGTATGGTCATTTTGGTTATTCAATTATGCTAAAATCATAAAGCATAAATGGGATTCCTTTGAAACAAAAATATGTATATTTTAATGGTGTGAACAATTATTTTACAATGGAATTGTGGCAATTTCAATGACTTAATGGATATTATATCAAAAGTTTTATAGAGCAAATAAATAAAATCTTTATTGCCAAATACAAAATTAATTGTCAATTATTGTTATTTAATTTTGAAATATGAAAAATAAAAAATAGATTTATTTTTATAAAGTAATTTTTTAAGTCGTTGATTTGTTGTCTAAGTACTTGTAAATTATTGATAGTTTTCAAGTCAAAATTATTGACTCATGTTTTATGAATAGTGGTAAACAAGATCATGTCTCTCATGAGAATGAAGGGTATACTTGGCACTTATTGAATCTAGGTGATGGTCACACAGGTGAATCATTGGGCCTTTCTGAGAGGTTGCTTGTCTCAATACTACAAGTTTCGTTAAGATTAGCCCACTTAATAAGTAGAAGATATTTTCTACAACAAGTCAAATTATGATATTACTATTAGGATTCAACTAGGTAGCTTTTGAGTCAAACTCATTGACCCATGTTCTATCAGGTTTCAACTATGTTGCCTTCAAGTGTAGCTTTAGGAGATCTTGTACTCTATCTAAAATACACATTTGATCATATTATTAATTATTATATTGCTATTAGGATTCAATTATGCACTTTTTGAGACAAACTCATTGATCCATGTTTCATGCGTAGTAGTTCACAAAAACCCATCATAAAAATGAAGGGATTATGATCACTCTTAGAAGCCTACCTCCTTTAACAATCTAGTTGACAATTTTAATCAAATCTCTAGATCTAGCATTGCCATTGATAGGTTTTGTAACAAACTATTATAGAAAGACCACATCCTTCATGAGAATAAAGGATGCACCTAGCACTCATTGAATCCAGGTGAAACATTGGGCCTTTCGGGAGGTCACCTATCTCAATACTACTCCAATCCAAGTGCGATTAATTATGAAGTTCATCAAGATTACCCACTTAATTTGATAAACAAAAAATATTTTTCACAACTCAAATTATAATATTGTTAGATCAAAATTCAATTGTATAACTTTCAAACAAAATTATAAGTAGCTTTCGATAGACCCACTTAACTTACTAATCTAGAAATCTAACTATAACAAGATTTTCAAATTTAATTAATACTATACATTGTCCATAGATTTGGACTTTATATAAAAGAAAAGATGAGCTGGAATGTGAAGTTTGAACTGCCAGTCATAATTGTGACTGGTACATACGTATGTACGTCACCAGATATAGTCTTATCCGTAACATGAGGTACGTGGACAAACCACGAGCATGCAAGCCGCCAAAATATTATCTGCCGAGTAAGCCATTGTTTACGAAACCTATGAGGGCCATGAAAGGCCCACAAAATGAATGGAAAATTTATTTATACAGAAAAATAAAGAGATATTTCATGATATTTTCTGATTAAGAAATGGCTTACACATGAATAAGCCAACATAAATCCCTTTCATAAAGACAATTCGAAGAGAAACAATTCAACCTTAGGGACCAGTTTGTTGCTTAGTGGTTCAAAGGCTGTCATAATCTATGGGCTCTGAAGAATATGACACAAGCAAGATATTAACTTTTTAATGGGTAGTTGAGCTTGTTTTGGAAGGATTTGTGGCAAATATCTTTTCTCTTGATAACGAAAAGAGATTTTTCATTATATCAAATAAAAAATCAGACATTACAGTCTTAACTTTTACCAAATTATACAATATCAATATTAAGATATTGCTATAAGAATTTAACTATTTAGTTTTTGGGTCAAATTAATTGATTCATTTTTCATGAGTAATGGTTCACAAGAATCCATCTCTTATGAGAATAATTGGTACACTCAACACTCATTGGATCTAGGTGATGCTCATAAAGGTGAAGCATTGAGTCTTTTCAGGAGGTTATCCCATTCTTGTAGTACTCCAACTCAAGCGCGCTCTACAATATTGCAAAATAAAGAATCTAAAACATATGTCTACTTTATTCTTTGATATTTTCATATCATAATATTATTCATGTTTGATCTTTTTTCAAATATATTTTTTTATACTAAGATATTTTTAAAGAGATTTGTAAGTTTTATATTCATGAGGATTGAGTGATCTTGCTTGAATCTATTGGGAAAGAGACTTTATATAGGTTCCCAAAGATCTACAAGATTTAAATCAAAGTTCAAATCTATCTAAAGAATTGATTTCACATAATTCTCACAAAAACTAATATTATTATTAGTGTATCAAACACCTAAACTCCATATCTCAATCTAAAATTTTGTGTAATACATAATGATGGGGCACAATTTTAAAGAGAGAAAAGGTCTCTTACATTAAAGAATCAAATAATATAATGATTTACAGATTTAGTTGCATCATGTCTACAAATAAAGATGGGGGGAAATTTTAATGAGAACAAAGGTGTCTTACATTGATAGGGTCTGACAAAGGGGGCCCAACACTAGCCACAATAACAAACCATACCTAAGAAGATATGAAGCTGATGGGTAAGTACAATAGGAGTGATGTCATGACTCAATAAACTGCCCAATAATATAGCAGTAGATGAAATGTGTGAACATGGATCCAACAAAACCCTTGCCGATTTGATCCCCAAAGACATCTGAACTTGCAAGGAGCAACATAAAAAAATTATTTGATTTTAGCAATAAGGTTCTTGACATAGGTAGAAGTGACACCGTAGCCCTAGTCTTTTGGGTTCAATTTGTTAATCTAGGTTAGGATTTACAATTACAAACATAACCTAAAGTTGTGAATTCAATTGCAGGCAATCTCCAAATTCTATTCTCCATGCAATCTAAAATCATGTATCTAAAAGCTCACAAGAAAAAAGGGTTAGTAATGTTATTGGGTTTCTCTAATTGAAAATTAAGACTCTTGTACCAGGTTGAATTAACAACTATGATTGAAATAATCTAACAAACACAAAGAAATCAAATTCATTACTCTTTTTATGCACAAAACCAAATGTGGCATTTTTTCGTAGTCTAAATATTCTTGAATGAGCGTGAGAGATCTCTAATACTAATTTGTTGACCTAAAATGAATGTAAATGAACTTATTTTTACACTAATACAAAACTTCAAATCACACAATTATATCTTTAATTCAATCTTATTTGAGAAAGGTGAAGGTGGTTAGTCAATTGAATTTGAATTAAACTAGTTTGAGTTTGTATTAATGGAGACAATCATGTAACTATAGACTTACTTAGAATCAAACAAATAGACCTAATGATACTTTCTGTTTTTTGTAAATTTATTTTATTTTGTTCAATATAAAAAGACAAAGACTATATGAAAACAGTATGTGAATCATAGTAAGAAACATACATATAGCATGAGAAATATATAAAAATAAACTCTTAATTGAATGTCAATAAAAATCAGATAAATATATACAGTTTTACATAAAATTACATCATATAGATAAACACAACTTACTTGAAAAATAAAATTAAAACTAAAAGACAAAAATATAACTTTACAAATCGTCACCTATATGGAACCCATCGATTGCCAAGGCAGAGCCATCACTTATAATTGTATAACTTTTTTATTATATTATATAGGTTGAGATACACTCTACATAATAATAATAATAAAATTTCTCAATCTCCAAAAAAAGACTAGATAGATAGTTATCACATTTTTGAAGGTAGGTGCTAAGCTCCCTACAAAACATACCAAAGACAAAAAAATGTTAAATTTTTTTTTTCTAGATTTGTGAAAACACAACGATTTTTTTGTAAATTTTTTGTGGTTTTCAACCATAAAATATGCAGATCATGAAGAACAGATGGTGAAAATTTCACGAAAATCTGTTGTATTTTCCATTTTAAAAAATTTGATGGATAGTTTATTTTGTAAAGAGCTTAACTGTATCTTTTTTTAATATATTGACCATCTTTAGTAGAACAACATGCGTGGTCAGTACAGTGCAGACCACCTGCCCACTGTTTTATGTAAGAGATGACATGAAAAACAGTCCCAAAGAGTTGGTTGTGCTATGATTGTTTAGGCTTTTTTAAAAACATTCTGCTGAGGACTTATCAGTTGGAGTGAAGACGTATAACTATTTTCATCATCCATCACCTACCCTATATATTGGTATATTGTACAATTTAACATAAATCTGGGTTCATTTTCTAATTTTTTCATCTATTCAGATTATCACACTTATACAGTCAATATTCTGTTATCAGACATTTATACAATTGTTATATACATATTTGCATATATTGATATTTATGAAGGTTAATATGTGAAATGATCCCATGCAACACAAAATTAATCCTTAAAATTGAATTTTTCAAAATCAACATTTCATGGCTAGTGCCCATTTTATTTCTACCATAGATCAGCTGTTTCGCATCATCAGTTGTTTTATGTCAACATATAAAAGACAATGAATGTACATCATCTTGTTTTCTAAATCCTAGGAATCTTTCAATTGGATTCTGGGAAGGAACCTATTTATGTACATTATCATTCTAAAGCATTGAAATGACCAAAAACTGTTCTAATTTTAACTCCCTACACTTTTTTCCCTAGACATTTCAAATCAAACTTCAAATCAAAATGAAATACTAGTGTAACATAGGTCTTAATCTCCACGGTGGCAAGTGCAGAAAAGGGCTTCTTTCCCACGGAAGTCCTATTCCCTTTCTTTCTTGCTTCTCATTTCTCACATGCCTCCCTACTGACAAAAATGTACCATTTAAAGCGAGGCCATGAGGTCTTATGATGTGAAAACTATTCATATAGATAATGACTACTTCTTAAACAAGAACCATGCAATTGGGTTGCTCCTTTTGTAGCTGCCAGATTAAGGAAAGGAAAGGACTGGTCACAGCTGTTATCCAACTGTTTCTACTGTAATTTTTAATTTTATTTTCTTATCATCATCATGGTCTATTGACGATTTTTCTTTTTTTTTCAAATCAAGCAGATTTGAAATAACATTGACGATAAAAAGGAAAAGGAAAGGTTCTTTTATAGTCCACGCTACCAGTCATGTGTTTTTGGGTCTATATATGGTGACAACAATTTAGGACTATCCCATACTCCTTGCAAGAGACACCTAACTATCCTACAAACAAGGTGTACATACCCTACCCCCACTGAGATTTGAACTTGTGACCTCTCTTTCAAGAGTATAAGTTCTCCACTACTAGGTCAACTCTAATTGTACAATTTAGAATCAATTAGTAACATTTTTGAAATATTGCTATCAGAATTTGACTGTGTAGTTTTTGAGTCAAGTTCATTGACCTATGTTTTATGAGTAGTGGTCCACAAAAACCATCTCTTGTGAGAATAAATAGAACACTTACCACTCATTACATCTAGGTTATGCTTCAATGCTCACAACAGCGAAGCATCAGCTCTGTTAAGTTTTGGATCAAGAACATATAGCTTTTAATTTTTCTTATCTCAACTTAATATGTGTGATACATATAATCACAATAAATGTATATATATTACAGATATATCTAATAGTATTATATTATAACTCTGCATCTCTTAGAAGAAAGACTGTATTGTTTCAATTATATATATTTCTCCAATCAAGAATTATCTATATATATATAAGTGAAGACATGTTGATGAAGAGACGTGTCTCCACACGTGGAGACATGTCTGTTCATCAACATGTCTTTCCACAAATGTTAATCAGTGCCAATTCGTAACTACCGAATATTAATGTCCGATGACAATACTTCACAAAGCAACCGATATTGTTAAGTCATAGCATGAAGACCGATTGATAACATATATTAAACAATACACATCAACCGTTAAGCAAGGTAATGAAATCGTATGGCACAGAGACTGATCGGTTAACCTTGTGTAAACCGATACAATGTTTTCTCTGCCAAGTTTACTGACATAAGTCAGTCGATAATGCTGATTAGGGATTGTGTAGTCACTATCGTGACTGTTATGTATTAACAGTCACGATAGTATTGTGACTGTTAATACATAATAGTCACAATACACTGTAACTTAAACTGCCATACAGTATGCTCACCCGATATTAATCGGGGTAAGATATTTTATCAACTATTTGATATATATAATAAGATCATTATATATATATCAATATGCATTAATATTATTTCATTTGATTTATCTGCATAACAATAATATCAATTCAATGATGTTTAATTCAATATTATAAATATGTATATTAATATAATAATAATATCCATCATTATATATATATTAATATATTGCATATAATATTATGATCATTTTATCTGATCGAAGCTATAAACATCAACAAGCTCTTCCCTGGTGATCACCCATCCCAGACTTGCTCCAAATCAAGCGCTTAAACATGGAGTTTCCTCCAAGATTAAGCCCAATTAGCAACTTTCTTACTAAATAAGTTCATGGCCAACTATCAACTTTCTTGCTAAATCTGGTTATGAGAAAGAAATTGGTGTTCATTGGAACAACAGTACGAGTTTGGAGGACACTTACATTGGCCATGTTGACAAATCATCTTCAAATGCTAGTGTCGGCCAATTAGTCTTGTTGTTTCTGGGTTTGTGGCATTGTGTTGAGTGGCCTTTCCTGTTTTTCAAGTATAGTTTTAATATTCTTGATTCTTAATAAAAAAATTTGAAATTTTTGAACCAGAATGATCATTATGGAAGGGGTTTTGTCCAATATATATAAAAGGCTCGTATTAAGTGTTTCTTGTATATTAAAAATACGAAGTATTGATATACTTCAAACTCTCTACAAATCACACAAATTATCGATATCATGAACTATGAAAGAATACCATTCCATTCCTATCTTTATATATGTCCGTAGCTCTCTGTTTTGTAAGTGTTTCTTATATATTAAAAATATAAAGAAGTTTATATACTTCAAACTCTCTACAAATCATAACACAGTTATCAATTTCGAAAAAACTATAAAAAAATTCTGAATTTCATTCCGTTCCCATTTTCGTATCAATATTGAGAACTATGGAAGAACTCCAAATTCCATTCCATGCCCATTTTCAAATATATATATTATCCTAAATTCTTAACTCTGATTTTAGGTGTCTCTTCCATATTAACAATGTAAGGTAGTCTGTGTACTTCATAACACTCCAGAAATCAAAACACATAATATGAGGGAGTGTGTGTACTTCAAACTCTCTGTTTTAACTTTAAGTACCCAACTGACAAAAAGTTTCAAATTTTCAACAGCAGTAGTCTCATAGGACGATATTGGATGCCACCAAACTTGAAAAGGACGTTGCAGCTTTATAAAACGTGGATGTAAGAAGAGTACAGTGTGAAATCAAAGAGCAAGCATGCTATAAGAGAAAAAGGCCTCTGTATTACCCCACAAATGCTATCCGGTTTCTTGAAAGCATTGCTGTTAAAATACTTCAACATGTACTAGGATTAAGTTCAACGAAAACCATGTATTCTCTTAAAAAACCATGTATCATATATACCAACAGATAAATGTACATACCCTGTACATTTATTCTATTCATTTTCATCATATTTTACTCATCTATTCTTAATTTTCATCAATTTTAACTAACATTAGTTTAATTATTGTATTTATATCTAAAACATCTTAAAGATTTGGGATTTTGAAGATTTGTGGGTTTTTTAAATAATATCACAATTTGATTTGCTATGAAAAAATATCTCTTACTTATCAAGCTTAAGAGGCCTTCTAATGAATGGTTCATAAGGCACAACACTTGCTGAAGGTTTTGCAAATGGGGTTGCAAGCAAAGTTGGTTGAAACTCTGTAGTTAAGCATGCTTGAGCTGGAGTAGTACGGTGTATGACCTTCTCGGAAGGCCCGATGCTTCACTTCTGTGAGCATCACCTAGATGCAATGATTGCTAATTGTTCTATTCATTCTCATGAGAGATGGGTTCTTGTGAACCACTATTCATGAAACATAAGTCAATGAATTTGACTCAAAAACTACACAATTAAATTTTGATAACAATATCACAATTTAATTTGCAGTAGAAAAATATCTCCTACTTACCATATAATCCACTTTTTTTTCCCTAATATTATATACAAAATTAATTACAATCCATTTATTATCTCCACCTCCTGATTTGGTGCAAGAAGGTGCCAAATGCTTATTTAAATAACTCAAAGAAAAAATGATCATAATTGCATATGAGTATCTATCATACTTACATTTATTTAAATACCAGAGGTTGGGACCTTCAATAAACAAATCTGAGATCTGAGGTCATGACTTGTTAGAGTTAAAAACACAAGAGCAGCCTCTGTAATTATTTGATATAATCACCATAACCCTGAGGGGTGATGTTAAGGCATTACAACAAAAACAAAAAAAACTGCAATCATTTCCATGAAATGTAGGCTTTCCTTGCCTGGATTAATTCTCTTATTCACTTTCACTACGCTGTAAAACATCCATTAAACCAGAGCTCCAGACATCAAAAACTGATTTTATGTGAACTTGAATAAATACATTTATTAGTCATACCATACATACCCTTCTTCAAGTTTAACAACAAAAACTCCCATTGTATTATCCCTCTATTAGCTCCAAAAAAACAATAGCCATTTTAGTGTGTGTGGTGGAGAACAACTATTTTATAACGGAATTGTGGAAATTATAAAGTTTTATAGAGTATATAAATATAATCATTATTATTAAATATAAAATTAATTGTTAATCATTTTTATTTAAACTTAAAATATAAAAAAATAGACTATAAAATTAAATTTAAAAATATTTTGAGTTGTTGTCTAAGTTCTTGTAAATTATTAAGAATTGAATTCTAATAGATTTCTAATTATGTGAGAGTTTGTTTGATTTTAGACATTGTAAAAGAATTTCAAATAAATATAAAACCATAAATTTTGTATTGTATTGTATCTAAAAACACATTTGATCGTCGTATTAATTATGATGTTGCTATTAGGATTCAAGTGTGTAATTTTTGAGTCAAATTCATTGACCCATGTTTCATGAGTAGTGGTTCACATGAATCCATCTTTCATGAGAGTTAAGAGTACACTTAGTACTCATTGCATCTATAGGTGATGTATAGATGTTCACCTGTAGTTTTCAACTCAAACTCATGTTTCATGGGTAGTGGTTCACAAGAACCCATATCTCATGAGAACAAATGGTATAGTTAGCACTCATTGCATCTAGGTAATGCTCATCTATAGTTTTCAACTTACATTCATTGACCATGTTTCATGAGTAGTGGTGCACAAGAACCCATCTCTCATGAGAATGAATGGTACATTTAGCATTCATTGCATCTAGGTGACATTAAATTGTAGTTTTCGATTCAAACTCATTGACCAATGTTTCATGAGTAGTGGTTCACAAGAAGCCACTTCTTATAAGAATGGATGATACAATTAGCACCCATTGCATCTAAGCAATGATCACCTGTAGTTTTTGACTCAAACACATCAACCCATGTTTCATGAGTAGTGGCTCACAAAAACCCATTTCTCATGAGAATGAATGATACACTTAGCACTCATTGCATCTAGGTGATGCTCACTTGTAGTTTTTGACTCAAATTTATTGACCCATGTTTCATAAGAAATGTGTATCCTTCAAACTAAACCGCATGACCTACAAAGGAGACTAATTTTTTTTATATAAAACTCTCCTTATATACCATGCATTTTAGTTGGTTGGATAACTACGAGTTGTTTCATGAGTAGTTTGTTCACAAAAACCCATCTACCATTAAAATGAATGATACATTTGACATTCATTGCATCTCCCTAATACTTATATAGATCAAACATTAAACTCTTAAAATATTCACACATACCAATACTATTCCAATTCAAATCAACTAAACTTTAAATTTGTCCAAATAAAATCTACTTAATTTACTACCTTGAAAATCAAAAATATTTTGTAACTTGCAAATACAACCAAATGTGCATCCAGAATACTGAATATACATTGTCCACAGATTTGGACTTTACATAAAGGATGAGCTGGAATGTGAAGCTTCAACTACCAGACATAACTGTGACCCTTACGTACATACGTACGTTGCCAGAGAGTCTCATCTGTAACATGCGGTACGTGGACAAAGCATGCGCATGCAAGCCGCCAAAATATAGTAGGCCATTTGTTTACGACCATGAAAGGCCCACAGAAAGAAGGAAAATTTATCCAGGCAATGCAAAAATAAACACATCTTCATCTTTAGATGTTGTAAATGTTTTAAGACTGGTCATATTTCTTCCCAATGTGGCAAGAAGAAGAAATCTTCTCCTTCTTGGTGGAAAGGTGCTTCTAACCAACATTATACTATCTTGAAAAGCTCATCCCAACCTGAGATGGAGGCTGCTCCTAATAATGGATTTCCTCTTTTTGCTAGTGTGAAGGCCAGATTATGTCCTAATATTAAAGTTCCTGAAGGGTCTGCTGGGGCTATTGGCTCTGTCCCTAACCCTGTTGCTGGAATTGAAGGGTCTACTGGCTCTGTCCTTGTCCCATCTGCTGGACCTGATGGGTTTGCTGGGGCTGCTGGCTCTGTCCCTGTCCCTGTCCTAGTTGCTAGACTTGATGGGTTTGTTGGGGCTGCTGGCTCTTCCCTTGTCTCAGTTGCTGGTCTTGAAATTTCTACACTGGGTGTTACCAGTTCGGTGGGTGTTGGCTTTGCTGGAATGGATGGTATTTTATTAGATGCTGGATCAGACACTTCTACTCCATTTCGTGATTGCCCTTTGGGTGGGTCCAATGGCAGCCTTGCGTTGGCTGTCTCTCTTAGTGACTCAACCCCACTTTTGGGGGTTAGTTCCCCCTCTTTGGACTCATTGTGCTGGTAGAATAAGGTTGCTAGTGTTGAAGAAGGTTGGATTACAATTAAAGACAAAAATTCTAAGAAATCTTCCCTGACTTTTGACATGACCCTTCGGTCTCATTTGAAGGGGACTAAAAGATAGTTAGTGTATCTTTTGCTGTGGACTTCCAATGTCTTATCTTTTGCAGCGGTGTGGGTGTTTCTTTGGCTGAGTTCCTTTGGGTGGCCTCTTGGGGTTGGTGGCCTTTTGTTTTGGCTAACCTATTGTGTTTAGTGTTCTCCTAATGCTATATCTTAAAGTTTTTTCTTTGTAAAGGGTTTTGGGTCCCTTCAAAACCCATTTTTTCGATTAATCAAAACAAAAAAAGGGGGTTAGTAGTATTATTAGTTTTCTCTATTTGAGAATCATAACTCTTGTCACACTAAAGATGTTAAATCAACAACTATAATTGAGACAAATCCACAAAATAAATTCATGATTCCTTTTACACACCAATTCCAAATGTAAAAAAAATAGTATAAAAAATGAGAATTTTATAAAAATTAGTCTATAAAAATAAATAAAGAAAAGCTCATAATTGAATGTAGATAAGAATTAGATAAATATATAATTTTACATAACATCATATATAAAGACTACCTAAAAATAAAACTAAACTAAAAGACAAATGTACAATTACAAATCCCTTTCACCCATACCGAATTCCATCAATTTACCAAGAAAAATCTACCACATATGATAGTACAACCTTTTTCTATTGAATAGGTTGAGATAAATAATAAACAATATACATAATAGTAATACCCATCATAATCATTCTACAAAGAACACACTTTCTCAATCCCCAAGATAGGATAAGATATGATAGCCATCACATTTTTTAATATTTTTGACCAGCTTAAGTAAAACAACAGGCTTGGCTTTCAACTGTACATTTTTTTCAGTACAGTGCACCTGCCCACTGTTATATGTAAGAAATGACATGAAAAACAGTGCCTAAGAATTGGCTCTGCTGAGATGAAAAATATTCTGCTGAGGAACAAATGGGTATGTCATGACTTATCAAATGGAGTAAGGTATAACTAATTTCATTTTCCTTTATCTACCCTTTATATTGGTATAGTGTACAATTTAACATAAAACTGTGTTCATGTTCTAATTCTTTCATCTATTCTGATTATCACACACTAATACAGTCAATCTTATTGTGTTCATGTTCTAATTCTTTCATCTATTCTGATTATCACACACTAATACAGTCAATCTTATTGTATACATATTTGCATATATTGATGTTTGTGAGAGTCAATCCTACAATGTGAAATGATCCCATGAAACACAAAATTATTTCTTAAAAACAAATTTTCAAAATCAAAATTAATGACTTGGGGCCATTTTATTTCTACCATAAATCAACTGTGTACATGTTTCACATTATTAATTGTTTTAATTATGTCAATATTTAAAGACAATGAGTGTTCATAATTTTGTTATGAAATGATTCATTAAAGTCTGTGCATTGTAAGATGTGTCATCCTAGGAATCTTTCAATTGGATCCATGGAAGGAAGGAACCTATTTATCTACATCATCTTTCTAACATTGAAATGACCAAAGGCTTCTAATTTTAACTCCTTACATTCTTTTTCCTAGGCATTTCAAATCAAAGTTCATAATCCAATGAAATACAAACTTCAGAATCCGATGAAATACTAGAGTGTAACAAAAGTCTTAGTTTCCACTGTTGCAAGTGCAGAAATGATTGTAGTCATGTACAGATTCTTTCCCACTGAGATTTGAAGTCCTATTATTTCTTGTCATTTCTCACATCAAACTTATGAAAGGCATGGTCACGGCTATCATCGAGATCTACTTTTAAATTTTATTTTCTTGTACTCAATGATCATCATCATGGTCTATTGACTCTTGCAACTGAAAATGATTGTAACTCAAATCAAGCATTGTTCCATCATATGGATGATACGATGGAACAACATTGATGATGTGATTTCTGTTTATAAGCATAAAAATCTATTATGGTATGCAAATTTTGATTGTCTTAGAGACTTGTATTTTAGTACTATTGTGTATAGAGAATAGCTGCATCCTTATTTTTAAGTACAGAGCTCGGAACCAGCTAAATAACTTTCTTGCCAAATCTGGTTCTAAAAAGAAAATCAGTGATTATTAGAACAACCTTAAGAGTTTGACATTGGCCAAGCATCTTCAAATGTTAGCATCGGCCAATTAGTCTTGTTGTCTTTGGGTTTACAACATTGTGTTGGGTGGCCTTCCCTGTTTCTTGTCCTGCTTGTCAGATGTGGTTGTAACATTCTTGATTCTTAATTAAAAAATTATATCTTTTCCATAATGATCATTAAGGAAGGGCTCATAAAAAATGTCAATTCTGAGATTTGACAATCCCAATTCCAGTCTAATTCCAGCAAACAAACGGCCCTAAAAGAATTATGAATTCCATTCCATTCCCATTTACATATCTATATCATCCTAAATTCTAACTCTGTTTGTAGATGTATCTTTTGTATATTAAGAATATGGTGTATAGTCTGTATATTTCAAACTCTCTAGAAACCACAGATTGTCGATATGGGAATTATAAAAGGACTCCATTCTATCCCTATTTCGGATTATATATATCCAAAATCCATAACACTCTGTTTTAAGTACCCAACTGAAAAAAAAAAAAAAATCCAAAATTCAACAGTAGTCTCACCTGTGAAATCAAAGAGCAAGCAAGCTAATAGAAACAAGTCTGTATTACCCGACAACATTGAAAAAGGTGCAATCCGATTTCTTAGAAGCATTCCTGTTAAAAGATTTCAACCTGTACAACCTCTAAGAGAATAAGATCCCCTTTATGTAAATTCAGATTTAAATTAGACTTGAGTGCACAAATCTGGAAAACTAAGGCAGAAGCAAACCTACAAATTTTGTCTTGGAAACTTTTTCATCAGAAATTGTGTCTATTGGAGATAAAACTGAGATAGTTGTCAGTGCAAGCAGCTACATGTTTGTTTTGTCATCATTTTGAAAACATAAAAAATATCTTTTCGAGCTATCCTAGATCTAAATTGAAATGGAACCCTTATATTTAATCATTTCTCTGCTATCTTATATCATACTTAAAAATGGAAGGAGGCGATCTTTGGTTTGGGTTTTCATAAGAATGTGATTGCAGAGTCTATGAGGCAATGCATTTTGTTGCATATTTAGAAAAGTAGATGTCATGCATTATTTTCAAATCACTGTTTGCATCAAGAAGTAGATATTCTAGTGTTTTACTCAGATATTATGTTTGAATTAGTTTTTTTATGTTCTCAACTGAAGATTGATCGTAAAGATGGACCTCGATACAATAGACAGTTGGATGAGATTAAATATCAAGTTTTGCACCTTCAAGAAGTGGAGATGAAGTGTTCTAGGTAGCTATATAACATGACGTTACTCAATTATGCAGTAGATTGTACTTATATTTAGTTAAATACCAGAGGTTGAGATGTCACGTCTTCATTTTTAGTGGTCTAGTTTTTCAAAGATGTTTTAGACTTTATTGACTTTCATTAATTATGTCTGATTTATTTAGATACTTTGACAAATGTTAGATATTTGAATATTATGTTTATGGATGGTTGGACTTTTGATTATCATATTTTATGAATATTAAATATTATAGTTGTAACTTTGATTGGGTTCTTACACATTGTAACTACATGTATTATGAATGGTTGATCATAGAATGAGATGGATTAATGATGTTGTTTAATTATTGATTATGGATTATGGGTTTTGGTACTAACCCATACTGATGAAAACTTGAGCGTTGGAAGTTTTGGACAGGTTAGAAGGTGAGAATGAAGCCCAGATAGAAGAGGTTAGCACTCTGGCAATGGTAGGAATAACATAATCTGGCACTTACACACTCACTTAGATAAATGGTTAAGTTTGTCTTAATGAATTTCTAATCCTGTATTTAAATTTCATTCTAACATATGCGTGTGCGTAAGAGTATTAGCATACTTGGATATAGATATCTGGTGTTGTCATATACGAGGTTGTGATAGGTAAGGGTAATTTTTTTTATTTGAATAAGTGCATTCTAAATTCATTGTGAAATAAATGTGGTGAATGTCTTATTAGTCTAAAAGTTATTTTTTTTTATAGAATTGTTATAGTTTTAATTACAATTCGTTGTAGTTGATTGAAAAATAAGAATACATTCAAACAAATTTAAATTGTGATCAAAATGTATACATATGAAATTAATAATTAATGTAGGATATATTTATTAATAATATTATTTTGATTGACTTTTATTTACCAAAAGAATCAAATAAGTATTCATGCATTTTATCCAAAATTTGATTAACCAACTACCAAATTTTATGATAGGTATGCAAAGTCAAGTTACTTCATGCTCATTTAAAACTTCTCCATACCCATTTATTTCAATCCATACTTTTCTAAAAACAAAAACACCATACCCATTTATGAAGGGAAGGTGAAAATTTAAAAGAAATCTCCATCGCATTAATTAAAGAGAAGTGAGAAAAATTAATATGGAGGTTGGAAGGTTGAATTAAAAGGGAGGGGATGGTCTGGATGCAACATTTAGTGTTACAATTGACATTTTATTTAACACTCCAAAAATCTGGTCACCAAGCCTTTCAATGAAATCACCATTTGAATTCCCATTCATAAGCTATTTGTTTCTGTTAGCTGTTTGTTTTCCCATTTGATTACATGTAAAAATAATAATAATTATATTGAAATGTTGTTTAATTTATCGAACAAATTAGTCTCAATGTAACCGTAGAAAAACTTTAATAGCTTTAGTATTATGAATTCCTTTTAGGGAATTCTTTCTCTAAGCATCGAATCATACTAAACTAAATAAAAGAACCACAAACTTTTTAAGTAAAGAGATTTTAATAATGATAAAATAAACAACCTACAATGGATTCAGGTAGAAGGATCTTCGTGCCTTCATCGGTAATGTTTGCCACACAAAAAGGGGATTCCACCTCAGCAGTTTGTGTCCCCACAAGCGTGCCTTTCCAGTCTAGCTTGGGCCCAGGGGTAAGCAGGGAATCCACAGACACTGACCCAGGAATTGTGGCAGAGTCAGACAGGGGTTGAACGGGCGGTGTCAAAGGAGGGTGGCTAGGGGGAGGACGAGGAGGGGGTTCCTCCCCAGGAGTGACCGACATGCAAGGGAATTTTTTGAAATTCAAAAGCGCGCTCAAGTTGCAGAGCTCAACAGGAAGCCCAAGTTGCAGAGCTCATCATGGACTGTTCTTAATGAGTTGTTTACTTTTAAAATCTTTATTGTTAAATATAAAATTAATTGTCAATTATTATGAAATATGAAAAATAAAATTGAAAACTTTTTAGTGGTAAACAAGACTATTTTTCTCATGAGAATGAAGGGTATACTTGGCACATATTGAATCTAGGTGATGTTCACATAGGTAAAGCATTGGGCCTTTCTGAGAGGTCGCTTATCTCAATACTACAAGTTTCATCAAGATTAGCCTACTTAATAAGTAAAAGATGTTTTCTACAAGAAATCAAATTACGATATTACTATTAGGATTCAACTGCGTAGCTTTTGAGTCAAACTCGTTGACCCATGTTCTATGAGGTTTCAACTATGTTGCTTTCAAGTGTAGCTTTAGGAGATCTTGTACTCTATCTAAAATACACATTTGATCATATATTAATTATCATATTGCTTTAGGATTCAATTATGAAGTTTTTGAGACAAACTCATTGACCAATGTTTCATGAGTAGTAGTTCACAAAAACCCATCATAAAAATGAAGGGATTATGATCACTCTTAGAAGCCTATCTCCTTTAACAATCTAGTTGACAATTTTAATCAAATCTCTAGATCTAGCATTGCCATTGATAGGTTTTGTAACAAACTATTATAGAAAGACCCCATCCTTCATGAGAATAAAGGGTGCGCCTGGCACTCATTGAATTCAAATGAAACATTGGCCCTTCCAAGGAGGTCACCTATCTCAATATTACTCTAATCAAAGCGCAATTAATTATGAAGTTTCATCAAGTTTAACCCACTTAACTTGATAAGGAGATATTTTCCATAACAACTCAAATTATGATGTTATTATCAAAATTCAATAGTATAACTTTCAAGCCAAATCATAATATTGCTATCACAAGTCAATATGTAGCTTTCTATAGACCCACTTAACTTATTACTCTAAGACATTGTCCACAGATTTGGACTTTATATAAAAGAAAAGATGAGTTGGAATGTGATGCTTGAACTGCCAGTCATAATTGTGACCCGTACGTACGTATGTACGTCGCCAGATATAGTCTTATCCGTAACATGAGCTACGTGGACAAACCATGAGCATGCAAGCAGGCAAAATGTTATCTGCTGAGTAAGCCATTGTTTACAAAACCTATGAGGGCCATGAAAGGCCCACATAATGAATGGAAAATTTATTTATGCAGAAAAATAAAGAGATATTTCATGATATTTTCTGATTAAGAAATGGCTTACACATGAATAAGCCAACATAAATCCCTTTCATAAAGACAACTCAAAGAGAAACAATTCACCTTAGGGACCAGTTTGTTGCTTAGTTTACTTTGGCAAATCTATGGGCTCTGAAGAAGTTTACACAAGTTTAGGCCTTTCGACTGCCATTCCCTGCAAGATATTAATTAATTTTATTCCTATTTATTGTGATTTCAATGATTCCCATTCAAGCAAAAGTTTCCAATTACTGTTTGTTAGTTTGTGATTGGGAAGAATTATAGTTTTCTTTGGGCTCATTTTGATATTGATAACAAAAGTTTCCGAAGTATATATATATGAATATATGAAAACATTTGTTTGAAGTCTTAACTTTTACCATGTCCTTAGATCATACTAAACCGTACAATATTATGATATTGCTATGAGAATTCAACTATTTAGTTTTTGAGTCAAACTTATCGATCTATTTTTCATGAGTAGTGGCTCACAAGAATCCATCTCTCATGAGAATGATTGGTACACTTAACACTCATTGCATCTAGGTGATGTTCATAGTGGTGAAGCATTGAGTCTTCTTGGGAGATTACCCATCCTAGTAGTACTCCATCTCAAGCGCGCTATACAATATTGCAAAATGAAGAATCTAAAACACATGTCTACTTTATTCTTTGATATTTTCATATCATAATATTATTCATGTTTGATCTTTTTCAAAAACAATTTATACTAGGATATTTTTAAAGAGATTTGTAAGTTTTATATTCATGACAATTGAATGATCTTGCTTAAATCTATTTGTAAAGAAACTTTATATAACATCCCAAAGATCTACAAGTTTTATATCAAAACACAAATCTATCTAAAGAATTGATTTCACATAATTCTCACATAAACTAATATTATTATTAGTGTACCAAACACATAAATTCCATATCTCAATCTAAAATTTTGTGTAATACATAAAGATGGGGCACAATTTCAAAGAGAGAAAAGGTGTCTTACATTAAAGAATCAAATAATATAATGATTTGTAGATTTAGCTGCATCATGTCTACAAATAAAGATGGAGGGCAATTTTAAAGAGAACAAAGGTGTCTTACATTGATAGGGTCTGAAAAAGGGCCTCCAACACTAGCCACGATAACAAACCATACCTAAGAAGATGTGAAGCTAAGGGGTAAGTATGATAGGAGTGACATCATGACTCAATAAGATGCCCAATATTATAATAGTAGATGAAATGTGTGAACATGGATCCAACAAAACCCTTGCTGACTTGATCCCCAAAGACATCTGAGCTTGCAAGGAGCAACATAAAAAAATTTATTTAATTTTAGCAATAAGGTTCTTGACATAGGTAGAAGTGACACCATCACCCTAGTCTTTTGGGTTCAATTTGTTAATCTAGGCTAGGATTTACAATTACAAACAAAGCTTATAGTTGTGAATTCAATTGCAGGTAATCTCTAGATTCTATTCTCTATGCAATCTAAAATCATGTATCTAATAGCTCACAAGAAAAAAAGGGCTAGTAATGTTATTGGTTTTCTCTAATTGAAAATTAAGACTCTTGTGCCATAACGATATTGAATTAACAACTATGATTGAAATCATCTAACAAACACAAAGAAATCAAATTCATTACTCTTTTTATGCAACATATCCAAATGTGGCATTTTTTAGTAGTCTATATATTTTTGAATGAGCGTGAGAGATCTCTAATACTAATTTGTTGGCATAAAATGAATGTAAATGAGCTTATTTTTACACTAATACAAAACTTCAAATCACACAATTATATCTTTAAATCAACCATATTTGAGAAAGGTGAAAGTGGTTAGTCAATTGAATTTGAATTAAACTAATTTGAGTTTGTATTAATGGAGACAATCATGTAGCTATAGACTTATTTAGAATCAAACAACTAGACCTAATGATAATTTCTATTCTTTTGTAAATTTATTTTGTTCAATATAAAAAGACAAAGACTATATGAACATAGTATATGAATCATAGTAAGAAACATACATATAACATGAGAATAAATATATACAATTTTACATAAAATTACATAAAATTATATAAAATTACAATAAGTTATATAAAATTACATAAAATTATATAAAATTACAATTTTACATAAAATTACATCATATAGATAAACACAAATTACTTATAAAATAAAATTAAATTACATCATATAGATAAACACAAATTACTTATAAAATAAAATTAAAACTAAAAGACAAAAATGCAACTTTACAAATCCCTATCACCTATACTGAACCCATCTATTGCCAAGGGAGAGCCATCACTTATAATTGTATAAATTTTTTATTATGTTATATAGGTTGAGAATGAATGAGGATTAATATGTGAAATGATCCCATGCAACACAAAATTAATCCTTAAAATTGAATTTTTCAAAATCAACATTTCATGACCAGGGCCCATTTTATTTCTACCATAGATCAGCTGTTTCACATTATTAGTTGTTTTATGTCAACATTTAAAAGACAATGAATGTACTGATTCATTAAATGCCGTGCATTGTTTGAATCTATCATCCTAGGAATCTTTCAATTGGATGCTGGAAAGGAAGGAACCTATTATCATTCTAAAGCATTGAAATGACCAAAAACTGTTCTAATTTTAACTCCCTACAATTTTTTCCTACACATTTCAAATCAAACTTCAAAATCCAATGAAATATTAGTGTAACATAGGTCTTAATCTCCACTGTGGCAAGTGCAGAAAAGGGATTCTTTCCCACGGAAGTCCTATTCCCTTTCTTTCTTGCTTGTCATTTCTGACATCAAACTTATGAAAGGATGCTTCCCTACTGACAAACATGTACCATTTAAAGCGAGGCCATGAGGTCTTATGATGTGAAAACTATTCATATAGATAATGACTACCTCTTAAACAAGAACCATGCAATTGGGTTGCTCCTTTTGTAGCTGCCAGATTAAGGAAAGGAAAGGACTGGTCACAGTTGTTATCCAGCTGTTTCTGCTGTAATTTTTAATTTTATTTTTTTATCATCATCATGGTCTATTGACTTCTGCCTACTGATTTTTTAACTTTTCAAATCAAGCAGATTTGGAATAACATTGATGATAAAAAGGAATATGAACGGATTTTTTATAGTCCACGCTACCAGTCATATGTTTTTGGGTCTATATATGGTGACAACAATTTAGGACCACCCCATACTCTTTGCAAGAGACACCTAACTGTGCTACAAACAAGGTGTACATCCCATACCTCCTATGGGATTTGAAGTTGTAACCTCTCTTTCAAGAGTACAAGTTCTCCACTACTAGGTCAACTCTAGCTGTACACAAAATTTAGAATCAATTAGTAACTTTTTTGAAATATTGTTATCAGAATTCAAGTGTGTAGTTTTCGAGTTAAATTCTATGACCTAAGTTTTATGAGTAGTGGTCCACAAAAACCACCTCTCATGAGAATAAATGGAACACTTACCACTCATTACATCTAGGTTATGCTTCAATGCTCACAATGGTGAAGCATCAGCTCTTCGTGGATGATCGCCCATCCCAGACTTGCTCCAAATCAAGCGCTTAACCATGGAGTTTCCTCCAAGATTAAGCCAAATTAGCAACTTTCTTGCTAAATATTTTCACGGCCAGCTATCAACTTTCTTGCTAAATCTGGTTATGAGAAAGAAATTTGTGTTCATTGGAACAACAATACGAGTTTGGAGGACACTTACATTGCCCATGTTGACAAAGCATTTTCAAATGCTAGTGTCAGCCAATTAGTCTTGTTGTTTCTGGGTTTGTGGCACTGTGTTGCGTGGCCTTTCCTGTTTTTCAAGTGTGGTTGTGATTCTTAATAAAAAATTTCAAATCTTTGAACCAGAACGATCATTATGGAAGGGGTTTTGTCCAATGTAAATAAAAGGCTCATATTAGATATTTCTTGTATATTAAGAATATGAAGTATCGATTTACTTCAAACTCTCTACAAATCACACAGATTATTGTTATCATGAACTATAAAAGAATTCCATTCCATTCCCATCTTTATATATGTCCATAATTTTCTGTTTTGTAAATGTTTCTTGTATAATAAAAATATAAAAAAGTTTATATACTTCAAACTCTCTACAAATCATACCACAGATTCTGAATTCCATTCCGTTCCCATTTTCGTATCAATATTGAGAACTATGGAAGAACTCCAAATTCCATTCCATGCCCATTTTCAAATATATATATTATCCTAAATTCTTAACTCTGTTTTTAGGTGTTTCTTCCATATTAAGAATGTAAGGTAGTCTGTATACTTCATAACTCTCAAGAAATCAAAACACATAATACGAGGGAGTGTGTGTACTTCAAACTCTCTGTTTTAAGTACCCAACTGACAAAAAGTTTCAAATTTTCAACAGCAGTAGTCTCATAGGACGATATTGGATGCCACCAAACTTGAAAAGGACGTTGCAGCTTTATAAAACGTGGATGTAAGAAGAGTACAATGTGAAATCAAAGAGCAAGCATGGTATAAGAGAAACAGGCCTCTGTATTACCCCACAAATGCTATCCGGTTTCTTAAAAGCATTCCTGTTAAAATACTTCAACATGTACTAGGATTAAGCTCAACGAAAACCATGTATTCTCTTAAAAAACCATGTATCAAAGATAAGATGTATGGTAATTTACATTACATATATGCCAACAGATAAATGTACATACCTTGTACATTTATTCTATTCATTTTCATCATATTTTATACATCTATTCTTAATTTTTATCAATTTTACCTATAATTCAAACATTTTAAAGATTAATTGATGTATCTATAATTCAAACATTTTAAAGATTTGAGATTCTGAAGATTTGTGAGTTTTTTAAATAATATTATAATTTGATTTGCTATGAAAAAATATCTTCTACTTATCAATTGATGAGCTTAAGGGACCTTCTAATGAATAGTTCAGAAGGCACAACACTTGCTGAAGGTTTTGCAAATGGGATTGCAAGCAAAGTCGGCTTAACCATGGAGGAAACTTTGTAGTTAAGTGTGCTTAAGCTGAAGTAGTACGATGGATGACCTTCTCAGAAGTCTCAATGCTTCACCTCTGTGAGCATCACCTAGATACAATGAATGCTAATTGTTCCATTCATTCTCATGAGAGATGTGTTCTTGTGAACCACTATTCATGAAAGAAACTCTGTAGATAAACGTGCTTGAGCTGGAGTAGTACGATGGATGACCTTCTCGGAAGTCCCAATGCTTCACCTATGTGAGCATCACCTAGATGCAATGAATGCTAATTGTTCCATTCATTCTCATGAGAGATGGGTTCTTGTGAACCACTATTCATGAAACATAGGTCAATGAATTTGACTAAAAAATTACACAATTAAATCCTGATAGCAATATCACAATTTTACTTGCAATAGAAAAATATCTCTTACTTACCATATAACCCACTTTTTTTCCCTAATGTTGTATATAAATTTAATTACAATCCTTTATTATCTCCACCTCCTGATTTGGTGCAAGAAGGTGCTAAATGCATACGAGTAGATCATGCTTACATATATTTAAATACCAGAGGTTGAAACTTTCAGTAAACAAATATGAGATCTTCTAGTGGACATAACTTCAGTGTATAGATCAAAGTGGTCATGACTTGTTAGTCAAATATTTGATATCCTAAGGGGTGATGTTCAGGCATTACAATAATAATAAAATAAAATAAAATAGCAATCGTTTCCATGTAATGTAGGCTTTCCTTGCGTGGGTTAATTCTCTTATTCACTTTCACTACCCTGTAAAACATCCATTAAACCAGAGCTCCAGACATCAAAATCTGATTTTATGTGAACTTGAATAGATGCATTGCATTTATTAGTCATACCAGACATACCCTTCTTATAGAGTATATAAATATAATCATTATTATTAAATATAAAATTAATTGTCAATCAGTTTTATTTAAACTTGAAATATAAAAAAAATAAATTAGAAAATTAAATTTAAAAAGTAATATTTTGAGTTGTTGTTTAAGTTGTAAATTATTAAAAATTGAATTGTAGTACATTTCTAATTATGTGAGAGTTTGTTTGATTTTAGACAATGTAAAAGAATTTCAAATAAATAAAAACCATAAATTTTGTATTGTATCTAAAATACATATTTGATTGTGGTATTAATTATGATGTTGTTGTTAAGATTCAGGTGTGTAGTTTTTTAGTCAAACTCATTGACCCATGTTTCATGAGTAGTGGTTCACATGAACCCATCTCTCATAAGAGTTAAGGGTACACTTAGTACTCATTGCATCTAGGTGATGTTCACCTGTAGTTTTCAACTCAAACTCAAGTTTCATGAGTAGTGGTTCACAAGAACCCATATCTCATGAGAACAAATGGCATAGTTAGCACTCATTACATCTAGGTAATGCTCATCTATAGTTTTCAACTTACATTCATTGACCATGTTTCATGAGTAGTGGTTCATAAGAACCCACCCATCTCTCACGAGAATGAAGGGTGCACTTAGCATTCATTGTATCTAGGTGACATTAACTTGTAGTGTTCGATTCAAACTCATTGACCTATGTTTCATGAGTAGTGGTTCACAAGAAACCACCTCTTATAAGAATGGATGATACAATTAGCACCCATTGCATCTAAGCAATGATCACATGTGGTTTTTGACTCAAACACATCAACCCATGTTTCATGAGTAGTGGCTCACAAAAACCCATTTCTCAAGAGAATGAACAGTGCATTTAGCACCCATTGCATCTAGGTGATGCTCATTTGTAGTTTTTTTAAGTCAAATTAATTAACCCATGTTTCATAGGAAATGTGTATCCATCAAACTAAACCACACAACATATAAAGGAGACTCAATTATTTTAAAAACTCTTCTTATTTACCATGTATTTTAGTTGGCTGGATAACTATAGGTTGTTTCATGAGTAGTGGTTCACAAGATCCCATCTACCATTAAAATGAATGGTACATTTGACATTCATTGCATCTCCCTGATACTTATATAGATGAAACATTGAATCTCTTAAAGAAATCACCCATACCAATACTATTCCAATTCAAATCAACTAAACTTTAAATTTGTCCAAATAAAATCGACTTAATTTATTACCTTGAAAATCTAAAATGTTTTGTGACTTGCTAATACAACCAAATGTGCATCCACAATACTGAATATACATTGTCCACAGATTTGGACTTTACATAAAGGATGAGCTAGAATGTGAAGCTTCAACTGCTGGGCATAACTGGGACCCTTACGTACATACGTATGCCACCAGATAGTCTTATCTGTAACATGGAGTACGTGGACAAAGCATGAGCATGCAAGCTGCCAAAATATAGCTGGCCATTTGTTTATAGCCATGATTAAAGGCCCACAAAAAGAAAGAAAGAAAATTTATTATCAAACATAAATTTACAAAATAAGCCAACATAAATCCCTTTCATGAAGACAAATCAAAGAGAAACAATTCAACCTTAGGGACCAGTTTGTTGCTTAGTTTTTCAAAGGTTGTCATTTTTTACTTTGACAAATCTGTGTGTGGGCTTTGAAGAATATGACACAAAATCATGCCTAACTTTTTTATGGGTGGTTGAGCTTGTTTTGGAAGGATTTGTGGAAAATATCGTCTTTCACTCTCATATGCCTTGAGCCCATCCTTTATTCCAATTTATTATGATTTCAATGTTTTCTATTCAAGTAAAACTTTTCAACTTGTTTGATTGTCTTGTTTTAAGTTTTTCTATTATAACAAATCAAATTATAGTCGTTGTTGTCCACTTTGAAACGACCACTTTGATCTTGATAATAAGAATTTTCAAAATTACATATAAATATATGGACGTTGGTTTATCTTGTCTTGAGATTTTCTATTATATATCAAACCAAAGTATATCATAATCATAATCACGCAAAAGAGCCTTGACTTCTATTATGTCCTTAGATCATATTGTAAAATAAAGAATCTAAGACATCTATTTTCAAAGCTTTTCTTAACTTGTACATTTAGATATTTTTGTATATATTATTAGTCATATTTGAATTGTTTAAATATAAAGTTTTTATATTAAAATATTTCTTAAGAGATTTGTAAGCTTTATATTTAGGATAACTAAGTGGTTGAGCTTGAATCTATTTAGATAATAGACTTCGCATATTTCCAAGAGACCTACAAGTTTTATATCTATAACAATTGAATGATCAAATCTCATATCAATTTTACAAATAGACTTCACATAGTTCACATTAAAATTATTGTTATTATTAGTGTAGATCTTTATTATACGCATAAATTTCATATTACAACCTAAAAAATTGTTGAAATTAAAGAAATAAAGGATATAACGGTTTTCATATCCAACTACATCAAGCTCATAAACAAGGGCACGATAAATAAAGCTAAGGTGCTTTAGAAACTCATAGGACCTAAAGGAGGACACCAAACACTAGTCATGATGATAAAACATATCAAGGAGATGCCAAACTATGAGAGGTTGCTACTACAAGAGTGACATCATGACTTCACCCAATATTAAAACACCAGAAAAAATGTGGGAGCATGGAACCAACAAAACCCTTGCTGATTTTGATCTATAAAGACATGAACTTGCAAGGAGAAATTAATTTGATTTTAGCATAAGGGTCTCGACTTAGGTAGAAGAGTCCTAATTTTTTTGGTTAAATTTATTCATCTAGTTTAGAATTTACAATTACAAAACAAACCTATGGTTCTGAATTCAATTGTTGATAATCTTCAAATTTGATTCTCCATGCAATATAAAATAGAATATCTAATAACAAAAAAGGGGGGTTAGTAGTATTATAAGTTTTCACTATTTAAGAATCATGACTCTTGTCACACTAAAGATGTTAAATCAACAACTATAATTGAAGCAAATCCACAAACATATAGAAAACAAATTCATGACTCCTTTTACACACCAATTCCAAATATAAATAAAATAGTATAAAAAATAAGAATTTTATAAAAATTAGTATATAAAAAAAGATAAAGAAAAGCTCATGATTGAATATAGATAAAAATTAGATAAATATATAGTTTTACGTAACATCATATTTAAACACTACCTAAAAATAAAACTAAAATAAAAGACAAATGTACAATTACAAATCCCTTTCACCCAAACCTAATTCCATCAATTTACCAAGGAAAATCTACTACATATGATGGTACAACCTTATTCTATTGAATAGGTTGAGATAAATAATAAACAATATTCATAATAGTAATACCAATCATAATCATTTTACAAAAAACACACTTTCTCAATCCCCAAGATAGGATAAGATATGATAGCCATCACATTTTTAAATATTTTTTACCAGCTTAAGTAAAACAACGAGCTTGGCTTTCAACTGTACATTTTTGTCAGTACAGTGCAGTGCACATGCCCACTGTTATATGTAAGAAATGACATGAAAAACATTCTGCTGAGGAACAAACGGGTATTTCATGACTTATCAAATGGAGTAAGGTTTAACTAATTTCATTATCCTTTATCTACCCTTTATATTGGTATAGTGTACAATTTAACATAAAACTGTGTTCATTTTCTAATTCTTTCATATATTCTGATTATCACACAGTCAATCTCATTGTATACATATTTGTATATATTGATGTTTATGAGAATCAATCCTACAATGTCCTTAAAAAACAAATTTTCAAAATCAAAATTAATGACTTGGGTACATGTTTCACATTATTGACTGTTTTAATTATGCCAATATTTATTGACAATCAATGTACATAATTTTGTTATCTAATGATTCATTAAATCTTTCAATTGGATCCCTGTTAGGAAGGAGCCTATTTATCTACATCATCTTTCTAACATTGAAATGACCAAAGACTTCTAATTTTAACTCATTACATTCTTTTTCCTAGGCATTTCAAATCAAAGTTCATAATCCAATGAAATACTAGAGTGTAACAAAAGTCTTAATTTCCACTGTTGCAAGTGCAGAAATGATTGTAGTCATGTACAGATTCTTTCCCACTGAAGTCCTATTCTTTCTTGTCATTTCTCACATCAAACTTATGAAAGGCATGGTCACAGCTATCATCGAGATCTACTTTTAAATTTTATTTTCTTGTACTCAATGATCATCATCATGGTCTATTGACTCTTGCAACTGAAAAGGATTGTAACTCAAATCAAGCATTGTTCCATCATAGGGATGATATGATGGAACAACATTGATGATGTGATTTCTGTTTATAAGCATAAAAATCTATTATGGTATGCAAATTTTGATTGTCTTAGAGACTTGTACTTTAGTACTATTGTGTATAGAGAATAGCCGTGTCTTTATTTTTATGTATAGAATTCGGAATCAGTTAGATAACTTTCTTGCCAAATCTGATTCTAAAAAGAAAATTGGTGATTATTAGAACAACCTTAAGAGTTTGACATTGACCAACTTTGACAAGCATCTTCAAATGTTAGCATCGGCCAATTAGTCTTGTTGTCTTTGGATTTACAGCATTTTGTTGGGTGGCCTTTCTTGTTTCTTGCCCTGCTTGTCAAATGTGGTTGTAACATTCTTGATTCTTAATAAAAAAATTAAATCTTTCCCATAATGATCATTATGGAAGGGTTTATGTACAGTGAGTATAGAAGTTGGTTGGATATGTACGTCGTATTAGAAGTTCTTGTATATTAAAAATATAGAATAATCTATATACTTCAAACTCTTTACAAATCAAAACACAGATTATCAATATTATGAACTATAAAAGAATGTCATTCCATTCTCATCTTTGTATTATGAACTATAAAAGAATGCCATTCCATTCTCATCTTTGTATATATGTATATATTTATATTTATCATTCTAAATTTATAACTCTATTTTTCAAATGTTTTTTATATTAAAAATATAGGATAGTCTGTATACTTAAACTCTTTACAAATCAAAACACAGATTATTGATATCAGAAACTATAAAAGAATTCTGAATTCCATTCCATTCCCATTCCCATTCGCATATCAAAATCATCCTAAATTCTAAAACTCTGTTTGTAAGTGTATCTTTTGTATATTAAGAATATGGTGTATAGTCTGTATATTTCAAACTCTCTAGAAATCAAAACACAGATTGTAGATATGTGAATTATAAAAGGACTCTATTCCTATTTGAGATTATATATATCCAAAATCTATAACACTCTGTTTTAAGTACCCAAGTGAATAAAAAATCAAAATTAAATAGCAGTAGTCTGATAGGACAATATTGGATGCCACCGAACTTGAAAAGGACATTGCAGCTTTATAAAACGTGGATGTAAGAAGAGTACAGTGTGAAATCAAAGAGCAAGCATGCTATAAGAGAAACAAGTCTGTAATATGTATTACCTGACAACATTAAAAAAGATGCAATCTGGTTTCTTAAAAGCATTCCTGTTAAAATATTTCAACTTGTACAACCTCTAAGAGGATAGGATCCCCTTTATGTAAATTCAGATTTAAATTAGACTTAGTGCACAAAGCAAACCTACAAATTTTGTCTTGGAAAAATTTTCATCAGAAATTGTGTCTATTGGAGATAAAACTAATTTTTTTTGTCATCATTCTGAAAACATAAAAAATATCTTTGGGAGCTATCCTAGATCTAAAATGAAATGGAACCCTTATATTTAATCATTTCCCTGCTATCTTATATCATAGTCTAAAATGGAAGGAGTCAATCTTTGGCTTGGGTCTTCATAAGAATGTGATTGCAGAGTCTATGAGGCAATGCATTTTGTTACATATTTGGAAAAGTAGATGTCGTGCATTATTTTCAAATCACTGTTTGCATCAAGAAGTAGATATTCTAATATTTTACTTAGACACTATGTTTGAATTAGTTTTTTTATGTTCTCAACTGAAGATTGATCATAAAGATGGATCTCGATACAATAGACAGTTGGATGAGATTAAATATTAGATTTTGCACATTAAGAAGGGGAGATGAAGAGTTCTAGATAGCTATATAATGCGACCTTACTCAATTATGCAGCAGATTGAACTTATATTTAGTTAAATATGAGAGGTTGAGATGTCACGTCTTGATTTTTAGTGGCCTATTTTTTAAAGATGTTTTAGACTTTATTGACTTTCATTAACTATGTCTGATCTAGTTAGATACTTTGACTGATCTTAGATATTTGAATATTATGTTTATGGATGGTTAGACTTTTGATTATCATATTTTATGAATATTAAATAGTATAGTTGTAACTTTGATTGTGTTCTTACACATTATAATTGCATGTATTATGAATGGTTGATCTTAGATTGAGATTGATTAATGATGTTGTTTACTTATTGATTATGGATTTTGGTACTAACCCATACTAATGAAAACTTGAGTGTTGGAAATTTTGGATAGGTTAGAAGGTGAGAATGAAGTCTAGGTAGAAGAGGTTAACACACTGGTAGCAGTAGGAATAACAACATTAACATGTCTCCATCACACATCCAAACACGCAAGGCTCCATGATAACTATACGGATAATCATTCACATAACACTACTTGTAACTCTGTCAGGAACACTGCTGACACAAGCTGCTACATAACTATCTATACTAAGAATTAACCTCTATGTCCATGATATCATGCTGATAATATGTCCATGCTACATATACTCAAAGATTACTGCATTAGTCTTCCACGCATGCTACTTACCATATGTTGTCATCAATGACAAACATACAATCAGTACTGGCTTGCTGGCAAATCTCCAACAAAAATGGCCTCATGGAGGCATGAATTCACTAGGTGCTCTTGCACCATATACCCTCCAAAATAGCTTCAAATTCAAATTCTAGGTCGGTGTTGCAGTGTGTTTTTCATCTTTGGTCATTACAGGTTTCTGTCTAATTTTTGTCTATCAGTTTCTACTGAAAGTTGTCATTTCACTTACTTGGCCATCTATCTTATAATGGTCAACCCTATTCTCTCAAATCCAACTCTCCCCAATTCATTATCAGTGAAAGATCAATGACCCATTTAGCGCTTAAATCCTACTTGAGCCTATTGGGTCATATTCCTTCTGATTGTACAATTAAAAAAAGGTGGATCATAGTCATATTATTTCCCCCATCCTTTTCCTATTTCACAATACTATTTGACTTAGATTTATAACCAGCCTAAGGGAGAAGAAAATCTTAAGTAAATAATGTTGTCTAGAAGCATGATAATTCTTCTTTTCGTATTAAAGATCCTATTATGATTAATTTAGATGATGATATGGATGATAATGTTGTTTATGCTAATAATGTTAATCCTAATGATTTTGATAATATGTATGAGTTTATTGAAATTAATAACGAGATTTTTTCAAGATTTTCTAAAGCATTTTAACCCTAGCTCCTTGTGACAAGAAAAGTGACCCAATATTAGAGAATGGTCCTTGTTTGGAACTCGTAGTAGCTTCATCTACCATGCTTGGCATTTCTCCTCTTGCATGTTGGCCACATTTCTGAAATAATGTTCAACAAGATGGGGAGGTGAATGATACAATTGAATACTACCTCTTGCATAATAGATTCTCTTGCATGCATATTATGTTTCTTGTTATTGTATTTGTATTATAGTTCTCTTTGTATGACCCTTGTTGTTTCGTTGTTGCAAGGTTTTAAAGGACCAAACCTATTATGTAATTGTTTTTTTTGTATCTTAATTCTTCTGTTTGTGTATATATGTTATGTCATACATGTTCTATTGTCGTAAATGTGACTTTGTTTTTCCTACTTGGGGATGATACAAATATTGAGATCCATTTCTCTTTTTTGGTCTCTACAATGTTGACCCAAAAAGATGTTTGTTTTTCCATCTTATGTGTTCTTCTTCTATTGTGCTTGTAGTTCCACTATCTTTGGGGGATGAGGTCAATTCAATACAATTAGTCTTGATATACATGAACTATCAAACTTGCATACTAACCCCTAAGTTATTGGATCCCTTATGTATGTGATCTCTTTTGTTATGTTAAGTAGAGAGATAGGGAGGGGGGGATAATTAAAACACTATAGAATGTAAATGCAATCCTTGATGTCAATAACACCTCCAAAATATGAATGAACAATATCAACTCCAAAATCTTGTAGAAGCCAAGAAGGGATAGTGTTAGCTTTGTTAAAGATGCTACCAAAACCTCCAAGAATACAATAAGCATAAGATGAGAGAGTTAACATATAGAGAACACTAGTAAATTGCTCTAAAATAATATGGAGAGTGTATTTTTCTTATGACAACTTGATAGTAGTGAGTTACTTTTTTCAAATGAAAGAGTTGCACTCTAAAAATTCATTAAATCATAAATTGTTGCATGAAGCTAGCACATTGCATGGATATTAACTTATAACACTTTCATCCAAGTAATTTGAACAAAAAATAAGCTCAACACTTTTGAAAAATTAAGAGGATTAAGAAAAACATGAAAAATGTGACAACACATTAACATCAAGATATTGCAAGTGAAGGCATCAAAGTGAGTGCAAGATATGACATGAAATTGCAAGGGTATGCAATATTTAAGAGATTACAATCTTAAGAGATGATTTTTTTTAAAAATAAAGAATCAAATAACCCCAACCATGGAGACAAGGATAATAAATACTATTATGTTTCTCACAAAGTATGATATTACTTGACATTGTACCACCATGAATGACAATGAGCCCCCAAAGCATAGGTTAGCAATGTCACAAAGTGTGGAGCAGCATAATAAGAACACATAGGTCATTTAGAAGGATCATGACAAAGGTGTCATTCATTGTTTCTTGTCATTTTTATAATACCATAATTGATTAATTGTTACATTTTATACTTCAAATCATGACATTACATTAAAAAATATGATATATTAGTTATTTATTTAAAAAATACTTACGTCTACATGGAAAATATAATAACTTTAATAATAATAATAATAAGTTTTTGATTAAGGTAAAAGCAGGTTTTGAATGGGCCCCGAAACCATATACATTCAATTTTTTAAGGGAACTGTAATCCTAGGAATGATAGGAAGAATTAGCTTAGATTTAAATGAAATAGCTGGGGGAAAAAGAAAAAACCTTACAGTGCTCCCCCAACACTAAATACCAGTAGAACTACCAATAGCACAAATCCAGCAAGACAACAGTAGCCAAACAAAAGATAAACATAAATGGTCAAGTTGCTAAAGCCAAACGTGTAAAGCCAATGCTTTACAACAACACCCAACCTAAGATTTTCCTTTGCCTCCCTTCTTCTGGGAGCGGAGAGTCATATCAAAATGTAGAGGGGACTTTTTATTATGTTTACCTATTACAGCAGTCCATCCCTCCTCCACCAAAGAAGCTTTTTCCTGCCAGTTGTTAATGATATAATAGACCATTTAAAATTTGATCAGGAGCTGGAGTGTTGTTTGTCTCTCCTCATGGAGATACTATTCCTAAGTCCTATAAGTTATTATTCCCATGCACAAACAACATTGTTGAGTATGAAGCCTTGACAAATGGATTGAAAATGGCTATAGAATGGGGAATTACAGAGCTACACATTTATGGGGATTCGCAATTGATTATCAACCAAGTTAATGAAGAATATCAAACAAAGGATGACAAAATGATACCCTATAAGAAGATGGTTGATTCATTGCGCTGATACTTTACCTTTGTTACATTTCAACAAATCCCTAGAGTAGAGAATAAGACAGCTGATGTTATGGCTACATTAGCTTCACTTCTTCAGCTAGAACAACATGAGTCCAGATTTGAATTCTTGGTTGAAGAGCTACGTTACCCTATTTTTGACTCCTTAGAAAGCCATGTCATTTGCACCTTGGTTAGCCACTAGTCATCCTGTTATGGTGCCATCTACTCATATCTTCATGATGGCATTATTCCCAAAACTTTCAATCATTCTGAAAGAAGAAACCTTATCCGAAATGCCTCTCGCCACACCCTTATCTCTGGTGATCTGTATAGGAGGGGTTTAGATGAGACACTTCTTAGGTGTTTAGAAAAGGATGAGTCCAACCAAGCGTTAGTTGACATCCACGAGGGCATTTGTGGAGGACATTCTAATGGTCTTGCCATGGCCCGATGGCTGCTTAGGGCTGGGTACTATTGGCCCACAATGCAGATGGATGCTATAGCTTTTGCCAAATCATGCGAAAAGTGTCAGAAACATGGAAACCTGATTCATGCTCCAGGTAGGGAGCTTATTCCTTCTATTTCTCATTGGCCATTTCAGTGCCGGGCCTTTGATCTTGTTGGGCAGATTCATCCCAACTCATCAGGTGGACATAAATTCATTATTACTGCTACTGACTACTTTACCAAATGGGTAGAAGTTGTTCCACTTTCTATTGCTTCAGGAAGGCAATTTCTTTGTTCATCTTGAATCACATCATCTGTCGGTTTGGGATACCTTCTGAAATAATCACTAACAATGGAGGTCAGTTTAAAAATAAGGACCTTACACACCTCTGCAAGAAATTTAAGATAAAATAGCATTGGTCCTCCATTTACTTCCCGCAAGGAAATGGACAAGTAGAGGCTTCAAATAAGACCATTCTCAAGATTCTCCATAGAACAGTTCACAAGAATGGTAGAGATTGGCACCTACAGATAAATCCGGCCTTGTGGGCCTACAGAGCGAGTATTTGTACTCCAATAGGGGCTACACCTTTTGCCCTCACCTATGGTGCTGAAGTAGTGCTACCTTTAGAGGTAGAGATCCCTTCACTTAGAGTCTCTCTCAAAGGTTTAGTGACAGATGAAGACTATCGCGCCATGAGGTTGCAGGAACTAGAACTTCTAGATGAAAAATGAAAAGCATCTTTTGATCACATAAGAGTTTACCAAAAGCGTATGTCCAAAGCATTCAACAAGAAGGTTCACCCTAGGGAATTTTAAGTGGGGGATCTTGTTTTACGAGAAAACCCTAAGAACCAACAAAATAGAGAACAAAAGGGGAAGTTCAAACCTAATTGGCTTGGACCATACATCATTACTGCAGCTTTTGGTACAGGTGCTTATTCACTATCTAATCTAGAGGGGGAACAACTCCCTGATCCTATTAATGTTTTGCACCTCAAGAAGTTCTATCCATGATGCCTATTCTATCTGGGGGCATCCTTTGTACATATTTATCGATCCTGAAAAAATTCCCAAAAAAATTCACATATGATGCTAAAAAAATTCTAAAAAGCATATAAAGTCCTGAAAAAATATAATTTTTTAAAAAAAAAAAATTCAAAAAAAAAGAAAAAGTGCCTTGGTGAAAACCTGGAAATAGGTGCCTTGGTAGCAAAAATACAAAAAAATGGAAAAAATGAAAAAATTTGTCAAGTGGTGAAAACTTGGAAATAGGCGCTACTTGAGGCCTTTGCACCCTTGTTTCTTAACATGTGTCCTCGACGCTTAGCCTTTCTCCATCATGCCTTGACCTTGTTGCCTTGGTTTGGAATTGGTCTTTGTCTTTATCTAGGGGGCATAACTGTGTTAGCTTTGGTCTCTAGGATGCGTTAGTCTCTAGGACATCTTGCAAATGGTGTTTTTCAACACCACCCAAATAGTGTTTTTCAACACTACCCTAGCGTCGAGTGTTTCTCAACACTTATCAGATATCCTACCCCACAGTTCAGCATGATATGATATTTCCCACTCGCAGATGTGGTACTCAAAGTTGATTCTATGACCTACACACACGCACTTAAACAAAACACTTGACTTGCTGAGACTTGTTTGACTTTATTTTCTTTGTGTGCTGTCTATGATGATTTCTTTGATGAGTGTTCTCTCCCTATGATAGTTTTCGATGATGCATAGCTAGAAGACTGAGGGTATGAGGACATTTTTTATTGCTTTTTCTACTTGTGGGTATATTTTGTTGGTCCTAATTGTCATTAGCATTTATGCTTGATCCACTTGACACCTAGGATCTACAAGTATTATCCTTGACTGTTAGCAAGTGCATACTTATAGTCATCTTGACTTTCTTGTGTCTCGATGCGAGTATATTCTTGCTATACTAAACTTAGGTAATCTCACTGCACTAGTCATCTTGACCTATATGTCTTTGGTACCTAGGTGGGATTCCCACATTCTATCTGATATAGATCATATTCATATACCCATAGTCATACTAGTGTGTATTGTATGATCTTGCGATGCTACCAATAAAGCTCGATGATGATTATTAGATGTCTATTGGCATTGTGACCTTGCAAGTCAACCACTTTCATACTAGCTTGCATTTTTAGGTTCATGATAGTTTAGCCTTGCATCTTGCATATGGAGAGAGCTCTCCTTTTCATCTTTTGAAGACCTGTTGGTCAACTGCGCTCACCCTCTCCTCTTCTCGATCATATCTTTCGCTCCTTGTCTTTTTCATCACAACCTATTCCTGTCATCACAAGGGGTTAATCATATCATCATATCTATATCCTAAAGAGATCATTTTCAGAAACATGAGTCTACATCATACACATGAGAATTAAACATACATCTATGAGAGAGAATATACATGAGCATTTATAGCATACATTTTGAGAAATATGACAAGACAATACATAAACTGATACATCCATCACAAGTGAGACGTAAACACAAGATATATCGAACATCCAATAATCTCATATATCAATAAATGTCATCATACAATATACAGAATGAGATCCCAAAATCTAGATCAAAAGTCTCGTGATATGTCCAAAACATCTAAACCTAAGACCTAAGACCTAAGCCTAAGTCTGACTCCCACCATCATGAGGACCTGGTGGTGGTGGAGGAGGTGGTGCCATGTCTGGTGCAATATCTGATTTACCCACTACTGCTGAGTAAGAGGGAGCTCTTTGACCCATTGGTACTGCCTGTATGTATAGCCCATGATAATAAGCAGCTCACACTGCCTCTCTTTGGCTCTTTGCTAGGGTAGCTTGTAGGGCTCTCTCTCGCCGATCTATCTCAGCCCTTGCATCAGCTAGCTGCTGCTCCCTAACAGCTGTGGTGATCCTCAGCTACTGCATCTTTGTCTCCAGAGCCTGTATCTTGGCTCTAAGATAATCTCATCCCGTAGGTGGATCTTGCTGAGCCTCTGCATGATGACGCACTGGTTGCACTATATCCTCCTTCTCCCCAGCTGAGCTCCGACCCTGTGACCATTTTTGGCCACCTACTCTTGAGCCCTCTCCTGTCTCCCTCACTCTCCCTCTCCCCCTCCCACCGTCTCTTCTGTCTCCTCCATCATCTCCATCCCCTCCTTGAACTGCTACTCGGGCATCAGGTACTATGAAACGAGGGAATGGTGCCCTCCGCCGCTCTGCCTTGTACGGTGCATCCACCCCTGCATTTTCCATATCTGGGAGATACTCCCAAGGCTCCCTCCAAATGGCAGCTGTGTCCTATACTGCTTGCTGGTAATCTAGCATCGACAGCCATCCCTGACCCTCCTCATCTTGGGCCCATGCATATGTAGTGGTCTCAACGGATACCCGCTACTACCGTCCGAACTACCTCCAAACGTGATTCATGACGAACCTCTTGACAATCTCCGCATGTCGCCCCACTAGTGGACAACTGCACAACATATAACTGAGCTCCTCATCGGCATCCCCCCATAGCTCCATTGACCTGTATGGCCTCCATGTGAAAGAGGAGAGCTCATCTAGTAGCCACCTATAATAAGTAACATCCCCGCTATGAGGCTAGCTGATAAATCTTGTATACCTATATAAATGGGTGCCTTTGCTCTCTAGGCTGTACTCGGGGATGCACCACAACGATGTGATCCCATGCCCACACCTGTGCTAAAATGGAATTGCATGCCCATGTCCTGCTATCCCTATACACGATCTCATGGAGCTCGTGGTACATATCAGCCAATATGGCCAGCCCCATGCCATCCTCCGAGGGTGCACTACCAAGTTAACCAACAATCTACCCCATCCCAGTGGGAAGCCCTTCTGACTCCTGTTAGTAATGAGGGCATGAGCAATGATAGAAGCCACAATACATGGCACTGGGAAATCTCTACCAAACTCGTCCATCAGCCGATCCCAGCTAATGTGTCTGTCCAAAATCATCACATCTTGGAACATGCTCTGGATGGCACGTCGCCCCTCAGTGGCATCCTGATCATAATATACCTGTGTCATCAAACAATCATGTCAGTTTCTATTACATGGAAACTTTGAATTTTTGACTATCTTTAAAACATGATTATACTTACAGGATCATCGTGACAAGGTACTCGCAAGATACGGTACACGTCCTCAAGAGTAATAGATGCCTCTCCAGTAGGTAGATGAAAGGTGTTGTGCTCGCTATGCCATCTCTCAGCAAGCGCAGTCAACAACCCGTGATCGGCTCTGATGTAGGGTAGATGCAGTAGATATCTGAATCCCATGGCCCTCAAGTCATCCTTGCTCAGATCATCAAGATCTCGAACAAATTGCAATCCTGTCACCTTTGGGGCTCTCACGAGTAGTGCCGGAAAGACCTCCTCCAAGCCATTAACCAAGCCAGATGTCAGCACATATCATGATAGATGTCTCAAAATTAGTACAAAAAAAGTAAACATTGTCTAGGCCCATGTCATTTTGCTCAAAAAGTGCTAAAACATGTTTTAAATTTACCAGGCGACATCATTTTTTGTTAAAGTATCGCACGATACTTGCTACAATAGCGATGCGATACTTTCTCTTCGAGTGCTACTTCACATAGGATCGCGTGATAGTTAGCCTGTTATCGTGCGATACTAGCTTACATATGCATGCGATGCTATTTGGACCCGCGAAGTATCGCACGATAGTTAGTCTCAAACGGCGCGATACTTCTAAAGTATCGTGCGATATTTCGCCTAAATTTTAAAATTTAAATTTTTCAAAAAACATGTGTTTAATTGCAATAAATGCTCATAAATGACTCAAACAGGCAAGTTTTTCTGAAAATATACCGGGGCACCATATTGTGGAGGCCGATTGTGCAATCGGGAGTGCTCAAATCGATGTCGGTGGATCGGGATGCCTACTTGCTGATCCATTTCTCTCTCTAAGCTCTCAAAATTCTCAAATCAATAAAAGTCAAATGATTTTGAAAATGACCTTTTTTGCCCCTTTTATGGCATTTTGACTTTTTGACCCAATTTTCAAAAATCCTTAGAATTGCGAGAAAATTGCACCCCTAGCTAATTTCAATGTCCTGGATCCATTTTTGGACTCGAAATCAAAATCTGAGTTAATCTTGATAGTCAAAATCACATTTCAAATTTTCCCCTCTTCTACGCAATTGGCTGACCATTTGAGGCCTAATCCTTCGATCTTCGTTGGGGCATCTTCATTTCTTCCCCCCATCTCTTCCAAACTCCTAGTATTTCATTCATTTTCATTCATCTTCATCTCTTTGAGGTTTGACTGCATTTTTATTCTATATCTTTCCCAGTCAAACCTAGTCAAATTGGGGCATATGTTCATTGCTTGATGGTTATTCTTTCATCTTCGATCATGATTTCTAGTGACTTGATCAAGTTTATCAATTTGCTACTTCTCCTCTACCTGATTTCGCTTTCGATTCCGAGGGGGCAGTACCTATCAGCTTCAAATCTTTGATTCAACTTTATCATTCAGCTCAGCTTGAGATTTTTATTTTGAGACTTGATTATCACTTAACAACAATGGTGTTGATCTTGTCTTTCGATTTCAGACTTGACTATCACTTAACAACAACGGTGTTGGTCTTGTCTTTCAACTTATGCTTATGCTTGTCCTGATGTGTTCCCATCCATCAAACACACATCTAGGTTGTTTTGTGATCCCAAATCGATCTCACATTTCAATTCTTCTTTGACTGCATGTGATCCCAAATCGATCTCACATTAGTCAAAGAGGGGCAAATGTATGCACCCTAAAATGGTCGCCTAGACTTTGGGCCCCCATTCAGCAATTTATCAAATCCCTGAATCAATATTTTCAAAAATCAGCATTTTATCAATTATATCAATTTCCTTGATCAAATCCTATTTTATCATATTCGATTATTTGCCTTGGGCTAACCATTTTATCCTAAAATTTTCATTTATTTAAAGGAATATTTCCTCCCCTTTTAATAAATAAAAAGCCCCACCTTTTCCTCTTATCCTAAGTTGCACAAATAAAGCATTATTCTTATTTTATAAAAAGGAGAAAAGCACTTTTTGTCTTATATGGACACAAAAGTCAACTCTTATTTTCTCATTGGAGGATATTTGTGCACATGGATTGCTCTTCTTTCAAGCTCCACCCTTGATTAGATCTTTTGCCTCTTAATCTCCATGGCCCATTCCTTCACATTTCCTATAAAAGAAGAGCTCTCTTCCTCATTTTCATATGCATTTTTGAATACTAATGTTATGCTGCAGGTTTTCTAAGTCACTTTGGAGCTTTTGAAGATTTAGAGCATTCTTGGCTTTTGCATCTACATTCCATTCTTAATTTCATTCATGCATAGTAGCTTCATGTTTATGCTTTCATAGTTTAGATTTCCTTTCAAGCTTTAGAGTAACTCATCTAATTTAACTAGGAAAGCTTGGTAATACTTGTACTTTCCTTTTCATAGCATAACTTGTACTTTTATTTCCATAGCTTAGCTTGCACCTCTCATTTCTAGCTTGGATATTCATCTTAATCTAGTTTCCATTTGCATTTCATAGTGATTCTTGGGGATATTGGCATTCTTGCCCCTGTCTTCATTTGAATCTCTCATTGTGTGGTTGACTAGCAAGGTCATTAGCTTAATAGCTCTAGCTGAGAGCAAATCTTAGATAATCTTGCAACTCCATGCATAAAGAGCTCTAAATCGATTTCTCAAGGTTTCCAATCCATGGATTTCCTTGGATATAATGACTTAGAGAAGTGCACCATTTGAGTGTGTACACCAGTCAGAGGCAGGAGAGGATCCAACCACAATAGAACCAATAAGAGAAGTATGGACAGAACCTACAATGCAACACAGCCAGTACCAAACTTCCCAGCACCAAAAGGAATTTCCGAAACAAAACTGGCTAGAAAGAGGCAAGCAGACCCAGCAGCCTCAACAGACAATCCAGAACCAGTACTACCAGCAGTAGGAATAGAACACCCAGTAGAACCAGGAGTAACAAGAGGGTCACCAACAACAGAAGAATTACTTCCAACAAGAGCAGAACCACTAGAAGAAATGCTGGTAGACAAACCAACAGATCTCGCATAAGTACTACTAGCAACCAAAGAAGAAGGAACAAAAATAGTCGTAGGACAAGAGATAGGGCCAAAAACCTGCTCTACCACATTCGTGAAGCTTCGAACCTTCTCCATAGTATAGTGTTGAGAAGAGGCCCCCTTCCACCACGAAGCAGTCTTATTATGTCTCTGAAGATCACATTGAGAGGCAATATGACCAGTCTTAAAGCATCTTCTACATCTGAAGGGGATGCCTTCATAGTCTAATTGCTGAATCCAACTTCTACCTATAGGGGATTCAAGTTTAATCTCTGAAGGCATGCCTTTTGAGGTATCAATATCTACTAGGATACAAGCGTAAGTAGAATGAAATAAATCAGAGGATTTCTCATCCACCATTAACATATCCCCTAAAGCTTCCCCCACAGTCTCCAGAACGGAGTCAATCTAAAGATGGAGGGGAAGATTAGGAAACCTAACCCAGATAGGTTGCAAATCAAATGATTTGGAAGATGGAGAAAAATTAGAATGCCATGGTTTCAGCAATATAATAATAATAAGTTATTAATGTGTGCAGGGAGTTGTAAAATATAATGTTGTGTTTACATTTATTGATGAAGTTAAATAGTTATTGATGCAGGGGCATCCAAGGTCAAGGCAGGGGCATTCTATGTCCTCGGTGAAACTGCATGGGGTGTTAGTATTTTGGTTGGTGTTACTCGGTTGTAGCCTTGATCGACGATCTCGGTCATTGAAGGAAGCTCGATCACTAAAGGAACTTGGTATTCTCTGGCGCTCGGTGAAAGTGTTACTCGGTCATGCCTGCGGTGCTCGGTCGACACTGGTGCTTGGCAATGCCTAGCTTGCTCGGTTAATTCACTATTGCTCAGTAGTTCTGGTTTACTGACTGGAGTTATGTGTGATTTGTTGAGCCGACTTGGTGCATTTATTGTTGGTAGCTTTTGTTATAGGCCAACATGCTGAATTAAATGTGTGTATACATTTGTAAGCCGACTTGTATGACATTTAATTATTTGTTTGGGAGAGTTAAGGGTTTCATCTTGTTGACTTGTGGCTGATGATTAATATTTAAGGAGTGCTTGGGTAGATGTTTAAGGGGGATCATGATGAGCAGATCATGAAGGAGCAGAGAAGTTCATGACTTGAAGACTTAGTGAGTCAGATATGAGGTTCTGAAGCTGAAGTTGGTGAAGTTGTGGAAAAGTTCTTGATGTTTCTTGCAGATTAGATTGATATCTGATAGTTGTTTGTAGCAGAGCTAGGGGTTGCATACTTGGAGACAAGGAGATTGCTTGGAGGCTTGCGAGCTCAAGTTTAGATCTGCCTTAGGGTTTCCATCAGCTTCTGATTGTCTTCATAACTGAACTAGGTGAGATTGTATTGGATCTATTTGTGGATCTTATAGAATTATTTTCTGATTGTAATTGGCCCTAACCCAGAAGGCCTTATAGCCGGGCATGTTAATGAAAATTTGTGTTAAACAATTACTTTGTGTTGCTTTGTTGAGTATTCCACTATGTAATTCTGTTGGCTACAAGGTTTAGACTGTCCTTAATTGGATCCACCATCCTTGACTGCATTAGTTCTTAATAAATCCATTAGAAATTAAGTGAACATTATAATAGAAGAGACTAAGATTATTTCTAAGAGAATTTGAAAAATAGATAATCTTAAATTGACAACTCTTAACTAAAGAGATGTCAATTTAGACACATCCTATAATCAAATTGCAAAACAATCTAATTTTAACATACAACTCTCCATTAAAAAATAAAAAATATTCTTACAAGACATAAAAATCCTGAAAAACAATTCAGCATTGTTATAAATTGGAATCACTTTTAACATATATATTATCATTTGCTTAAAAAATTAAAAAAATCTTAGAAGACATAAAATATTCCATAAAACGATCGAGAGAATGGTTAGAAATTAAAATATTTTGACATCTATTTAAAAAAACAAGAAGTCTAAGATACCATTTTGATTGTTAAATCCTCTAATCATAAAGCATGTCACTTTCAAACACTCATTGAAAAAAGCGATTCATGTAAAAGTATATGTATAAAATGAATAGCCATTTTGGTTATTCAATTATGTAAATCATAAAGCATAAATGGGATTCCCTTGAAACAAGAATATGTATATTTTAATGGTGGAAAAACTATTTTACAATGGAATTGTGGCAATTTCGATGACTAATGGATACTATATCAAAAGTTTTATAGAGCAAATACATAAAATCTTTACTTTTAAATTTTAAATTGATTGTCAATTATTGTTATTTAATTTTTAAATATGAAAAATAAAATAGAAAACTATTTAGTGGTAAACAAGACCATGTACCTCATGAGAATGAAGGGTATACTTGACACATTGAATCTAGGTGATGTTCATATAGGTGAAGCATTGAGTCTTTCTGAGAGGTCACTTTTTCTCAATACTACAAGTTTCATCAAGATTAGCCCACTTAATAAGTAGAAGATATTTTCTACAAGTTAGATTATGATATTACTATTAGGATTCAACTATGTAACTTTTGCGTCAAACTCATTGACCCATGTTCTATTAGGTTTCAACTATGTTGCTTTCAAGTGTAGCTTTAGGAGATCTTGTACTCTATCTAAAATACACATTTGATCATATATTAATTATCATATTGCTATTAGGATTCAATTATGAAGTTTTTGAGACAAACTCATTGGCCCATGTTTCATGAGTAGTGGTTCACAAGAACCCATCATGAAAATCAAGGGATTATGATCACTCTTAGAAGCCTACCTCCTTTAACAATCTAGTTGACAATTTTAATCAAATCTCTAGATCTAGCATTGCCATCGATTGTTTTGTAACAAACTATTATAGAATGACCCCATCCTTCATGAGAATAAAGGGTGTGCCTAGTACTCATTAAATTCAAATGAAACATTGGCCCTTTCAGGCAGGTCACCTATCTCAATTACTCCAATCTAAGCGTAATTAATTATGAAATTTCATCAAGTTTAACCCACTTAACTTGATAAGGAGGAGATATTTTCCACAACTCAAATGATGATGTTGTTATCAAAATTCAATTGTATAACTTTCAAGCCAAATCATAATATTGCTATCACAAATCAATATATAGCTTTTTGATAGACCCACTTAACTTATTACTATAGGGATCTAGATTTTAAAATTTAATTAATACTATACATTGTCCAGATTTGGACTTTATATAAAAGAAAATATGAGCTGGAACGTGATGCTTGAACTGCCAGTCATAATTGTGACCCGTACGTTGCCAGATATAGTCTTATCCGTAACACGAGGAACGTGGACAAAGCATGAGCATGCAAGCAGGAAAAATGCTATCTGCTGAATAAGCCATTGTTTACGAAACCTATGAGGGCCATGAAAGGCCCACAGAATGAATGCAAAATTTATTTATGCAGAAAAATAAAGAGATATTTCATGATATTTTCTGATTAAGAAATGGCTTACACATGAATAAGCCAACATAAATCCCTTTCATAAAGACAACTCGAAGAGAAACAATTTGTTTCTTACTGCTTCAAAGGCTGTCATCTATTACTTTGGCAAATCTATGGGCTCTGAAGAATATGACACAAGTTCAGGCCTTTCCACTGCCATTCCCTTCAAGATATTAACTTTTTTATGGGTAGTTGAGCTTGTTTTGGGAGGATTTGTGGCAAATCTCTTCTCTCTTGATGACAAAAAGAGATTTTTCATTATATCAAATCAAAAATTGTGAGATAAAGCAGTCTTAACTTTTATCACATTATATGCTATCAATATTATGATATTACTATGAGAATTCAATTATTTAGTTTTTGAGTCAAATTTATTGATTCATTTTTTATTAGTGGTTTACAAGAATCTATTTCTTGTAAGAATGATGGGTACACTTAACACTCTTTGCATCTAGGTGATGCTCATAGAGGTGAAGCATTGAGTCTTCTCGGGAGGTTACCCATCCTAGTAGCACTCCAACTCAAGCACGCTATACAATATTGCAAAATAAAGAATCTAAAACATATGTCTACTTTATTCTTTGATATTTTCATATCATAATATTATTCATGTTTGATCTTTTTTCAAACATATTTTTTTATACTAAGATATTCTTAAAGATATTTGTAAGTTTTATATTCATGACGATTGAATGATCTTTCTTAAATCTATTTGGAAAGAGACTTTATATAGCTTCCCAAAGATCTACAAGATTTATATCAAAGTTCAAATCTATCTAAAGAATTGATTTCACATAATTCTCACATAAACTAATATTATTATTAGTGTATCAAACACATAAATTCCATATCTCAATCTAAAATTTTGTGTAATACATAAAGATGGGGCACAATTTTAAAGAGATAAAAGGTGTCTTACATTAAAGAATCAAATAATATAATGATTTGCAGATTTAGTGCATCATGTCTACAAATAAAGATGGGGGGCAATTTTAAAAGAACAAAGGTGTCTTGCATTGATAGGGAAAAAGGGGCCCCAACACTAGCCACGATAACAAACCATACCTAAGAAGATGTGAAGCTGAGGGGTAAGTATGATAGGAGTGACATCATGACTCAATAAGCTGCCCAATATTTGATTGAAATCATCTAACAAACAAAAAGAAATCAAATTCATAACTCTTTTTATGCAACAAAACCAAATGTGGCATTTTTTAGTAGTCTAAATATACTTGAATGAGCGTGAGAGATCTCTAATAGTAATTTGTTGACATAAAATGAATGTAAATGAGCTTATTTTTACACTCATACAAAACTTCAAATCACACAATTATATCTTTAAATCAACCATATTTGAGAAAGGTGAAGGTGGTTAGTCAATTGAATTTGAATTAAACTAATTTGAGTTTGTATTAATGGAGACAATCATGTAACTATAGACTTACTTAGAATCAAACAAATAGACCTAATTATAATTTCTATTTTTTGTAAATTTATTTTATTTTGTTCAATATAAAAAGACAAAGACTATATGAAAATAGTATATGAATCATAATAAGAAACATACATATAGCATGAGAAATATATAAAAATAAACTCTTAATTGAATGTCAATAAAAATCAGATAAATATATATAGGTTTTACATAAAATTACATCATATAGATAAACACAACTTACTTGAAAAATAAAATTAAAACTAAAAGACAAAAATGTAACTTTACAAATCGTCACTTATATCAAACCCATGGATTGCCAAGGTAGAGCCATCACTTATAATTGTATAACTTTTTTATTATATTATATAGGTTGAGATGAACACTCTAAATAATAATAATAATAAAATTTCTCAATCTCCAAAAAAGGACTAGATAGATACCTATCACATTTTTGAAGGCAGGTGCTAAGCTCCCTACAAAATGTACCAAAGACAAAAAAAAATGTTAATTTTTTTTTTTTCAGATTTGTGAAAACACAACGATTTTTTTGTAATTTTTTTGTGGTTTTTGACCATAAAATATGCAGATCATGAAGAACAGATGGTGAAAATTTCACGAAAATCTGTTGTATTTTCCGTTTTTAAAAATTTGATGAATAATTTATTTTGTAGAGAGCTTAACCATATCCTTTTTTTAATATATTGACCATCTTGAATAAAACAACATGTGTGACTATTTTTGTCAGTACAGTGCAGAACACCTGCCCACTGTTTTATGTAAGAAATGACATGAAAAACAGTCCCAAAGAGTTGATTGTGCTATGATTGTTTAGGCTTTTTTGAAAAACATTCTGCTGAGGACTTATCAATTGGAGTGAAGGACGTATAACTATTTTCATCATCCATCACATACCCTATATATTGATATATTGTACAATTTAACATAAAACTGGGTTCATTTTCTAATTTTTCATCTATTCAGATTATCACACTTATACAGTTAATATTCTGATTATCAGACATTTATACAATTATTGTATACATATTTGTATGTATTGATATTTATGAGGGTTAATATGTGAAATGATCCCATGTAACACAAATTTAATCCTTAAAATTGAATTTTTCAAAATCAACATTTCATGACTAGTGCCCATTTTATTTCTACCATAGATCAGTTGTTTCGCATCATCAGTTGTTTTATGTCAACATTTAAAAGACAATGAATGTACATCATTTTGTTTTCTAAATCCTAAGAATCTTTCAATTGGATTCTGGGAAGGAAGGAACCTATTATCATTCTAAAGCATTGAAATGACCAAAAACTGTTCTAATTTTAACTCCCTACATTTTTTTTCCTAGACATTTCAAATCAAACTTCAAATCCAATGAAATACAAGTGTAACATAGGTCTTAATCTCCACTGTGGCAAGTGCAGAAAAGGGCTTCTTTCCCACGGAAGTCCTATTCCCTTTCTTTCTTGCTTGTCATTTCTCACATCAAACTTATGAAAGGATGCCTCCCTACTGACAAAAACGTACCATTTAAAGCGAGGCCATGAGGTCTTATGATGTGAAAACTATTCATATAGATAATGACTACTTCTTAAACAAGAACCATGCAATTGAGTTGCTCCTTTTGTAGCTGATAGATTAAGGAAAGGAAAGGACTGGTCACAGCTGTTATCCAGCTGTTTCTGCTGTAATTTTTAATTTTATTTTCTTATGATAATCATGGTCTATTGACTTCTACCTATTGAATTTTTTATTTTTTTTCCAAATTAAGCAGATTTGGAATAAGGTTGACAATAGAAAGGAAAAGGAAAGGTTATTTTATAGTCCAAGTTACCAGTCATGTGTTTTTGGGTCTATATATGGTGACAGCAATTTAGGAATATCCCATACTCTTTGCAAGAGACACCTAACTGTGCTACAAACAAGGTGTACATACCCTACCCCGAGTGGAATTTGAACTTGTGACCTCTCTTTCGAGGGTACAAGTTCTCCACTACTAGGTCTGTGCTACAAACAAGGTGTACATACCCTACCCCCAGTGGAATTTGAACTTGTGACCTCTCTTTCAAGGGTACGAGTTCTCCACTACTAGGTCAACTCTAGCGGTACACAAAATTTAGAATCAATTACTAACTTTTTTGAAATATTGCTATCAGAATTCAAGTGTGTAGTTTTCGAGTCAAATTCATTGACCTACGTTTTATGAGTAGTGGTTCACAAAAACCATCTCTCATGAGAATAAATAGAACACTTACCACTCATTACATCTAGGTTATGCTTCAATGCTCACAATGGTGAAGCATAAGCTCTTCCCGGGTGATCACCCATTCTAGACTTGCTCCAAATCAAGTGCTTAACCATGGAGTTTCCTCCAAGATTAAGCCCAATTAGCAGCTTTCTTGTTAAATAAGTTCACTGCTAGCTATCAACTTTCTAGCTAAATCTGGTTATGAGAAAGAAATTGGTGTTCATTGGAACAACACTATGAGTTCGGAGAACACTTACATTGGCCAAGTTGACAAAGCATCTTCAAATGCTAGTGCCAGCCAACTAGTCTTGTTGTTTCTGGGTTTGTGGCACTGTGTTGCATTGCCTCTCTTATTTTTCAAGTGTGGCTGTAACATTCTTGATTCTTAATAAAAAATTTCAAATCTTTGAACCAGAATTATCATTATGGAAGGGGTTTTGTCCAATGTATATAAGAAGCTCGTATTAGGTGATTCTTGTATATTAAGAATATGAAGTATCGATATACTTCAAACTCTCTACAAATCAAATGGATTATTGATATCATGAACTATAAAAGAACACCATTCCATTCCCAATACTTATGTACGTCCATAACTCTCTGTTTTGTAGGTGTTTCTTATATATTAAAAATATAAAGAAGTTTATATACTTCAAACTCTCCACAAACCGTAACACAGTCATCAATTTTGAAAAAACTATAAAAAAATTCTGAATTCCATTCCGTTCCCATTTTCGTATCAATATTGAGAACTATGGAAGAACTCCAAATTCCATTCCATGCCCATTTTCAAATATATATATTATCCTAAATTCTTAACTCTGATTTTAGGTGTTTCTTCCATATTAACAATGTAAGGTAGTCTGTGTACTTCATAACACTCCAGAAATCAAAACACATAATATGAGGGAGTTTGTGTACTTCAAACTCTCTGTTTTAAGTACCCAACTGACAAAAAGTTTCAAATTTTCAACAGCAGTAGTCTCATAGGACAATATTGGATGCCACCAAACTTGAAAAGGACATTGCAGCTTTATAAAACGTGGATGTAAGAAGAGTACAATGTGAAATCAAAGAGCAAGCATGGTATAAGAGAAACAGGCCTCTGTATTACCCCACAAATGCTATCCGGTTTCTTAAAAGCATTCCTGTTAAAATACTTCAACATGTACTAGAATTAAGCTCAACGAAAACCATGTATTCTCTTAAAAAACCTGTATCAGATAAGATGTATGGTAATTTTCATTACATATATATACCAACAGACTTTGTACATTTATTCTATTCATTTTCATCATATTTTACACATCTATTCTTAATTTTCATCAATTTTAACTAACATTAGTTTAATTGATGTACCTATAATTCAAACATTTTAATGATTTGGGATTCTGAAGATTTGTAGGTTTTTAAAAAATATTATAATTTGATTTGCTATGGAAAAATATCTTCCACTTATGAATTGATGAGCTTAAGGGACCTTCTAATGAATGGTTCATAAGGCACAACACTTGCTGAAGGTTTTGCAAATGGGGTTGCAAGCAAAGTCGGCTTAACCACGGAGGAAACTTTGTAGTTAAGTGTGCTTGAGATGGAGTAGTGCGATGGATGACCTTCTCAGAAGTCCCGATAGTTCACCTCTGTGAGCATCACCTAGATGCAATGAATGCTAATTGTTCCATTCATTCTCATGAGAGATGGGTCCTTGTGAACCACTATTCATGAAACATGGATCAATAAATTTGACTAAAAAACTACACAATTAAATTCTGATAGCAATATCACAATTTGACTTGCAGTAGAAAAATATCTCCTACTTACCATATAACTCACTTTTTTTCTCTTAATATTATATATGAAATTAATTATGATCCTTTATTATCTCCACCTCCTGATTTGGTGCAAGAAAAAGGTGCCAAACGCTTATTTAAATAACTCAAAGACAAAATGATCATAATTGCATATGAGTAGATCATACTTACATTTATTTAAATACGAGAGGTTGAGACCTTCAGTAAACAAATCTGAGATCTTCCAGTGGACAGAGCTTCATTGTATAAATCAAAGTGGTCATGACTTGTTAGAGTAAAAAACACAAGACCAACCTCCGTAATTATTTGATATAATCACCATAACCCTGAGGGGTGATGTTCAGGCATTACAATAAAAAACCAAAAAAAGAAAAGCAACAATCATTTCCATGTAATGTAGGCTTTCCTTGCGTGGGTTAATTCTCTTATTCACTTTCACTACCCTGTAAAACATCCATTAAACCAGAGCTCCAGACATCAAAAACTGATTTTATGTGAACTTGAATATATGCATTTCTTCAAGTTTAACAGCAGAAACTCCCATTGCATTATCCCTTTGTTAGCTCCAAATGTACAATAGCCATGTTAGTGTGTGTGGCGGAGAACAACTATTTTATAATGGAATTGTGGAAATTTCAGTGACAAATGGAAATTATAAAGTTTTATAGAGTATATAAATATAATCATTATTATTAAATATAAAATTAATTGTTAATCATTTTCATTTAAACTTGAAATATAAAAAAAAAAAAATTAAATTAAATTTAAAAAGTAATATTTTGAGTTGTTGTCTAATTTCTTGTAAATTATTAAGAATTGAATTCTAATAGATTTCTAATGATGTGAGAGTTTGTTTGATTTTAGACTTTGTAAAAGAATTTCAAATAAATAAAATATCATAAATTTTGTATTGTATTGCATTTAAAATATACATTTGATTGTGGTATTAATTATAATGTTGCTATTAGAATCCAGATGTGTAGTTTTTTAGTCAAACTCATTGACCCATTTTTCATGAGTAGTGGTTCACAAGAACCCATCTCCCATGAGAGTTAAGGGTATGCTTAGTACTCATTGCATCTAGGTGATATTCACCTCTAGTTTTCAACTCAAACTAATGTTTCATAAGTAGTGGTTCACAAGAACCCACATCTCATGAGAACAAATGGTATAGTTACCACTTATTGCATCTAGGTAATGCTCATCTATAGTTTTCAACTTACATTCATTGACCATGTTTCATGAGTAGTGGTGCACAAGAACCCATCTCTCATGAGAACGAAGGATACACTTAGCATTCATTGCATCTAGGTGACGTTAACTTGTAGTTTTCGATTCAAACTCATTGACCTATGTTCCATGAGTAGTGATTCACAAGAAGTCACCTCTTATAAGAATGGATGATATAATTAGCACCCATTACATCTAAGCAATGATCACGTGTAGTTTTTGACTCAAACACATCAACCCATGTTTCATGAGTAGTGGCTCACAAAAACCCATTTCTCATGAGAATGAACGATAGACTTAGCACCCACTGCATCTAGAAAATGCTCACATGTAATTTTTGATTCAACTTCATTGACCCAAATTTCATAAAAAATGTCTATCCTTCAAACTAAACGGCATGACATACAAAGAAGACTAATTTTTTTTTATAAAACTCTCCTAATATACCAAATGTGCACCCAGAATACTGAATATACATTGTCCACAGATTTGGTCTTTAGATAAAGGATGAGCTGGAATGTGAAGCTTCAACTGCCAGTCATAACTGTGAACCGTACGTACGTACGCCACCAGATATATAGTCTTATCCGTAACATGCGATACGTGGACAAAGCATGAGCATGCAAGCCGCCAAAATATAGTACGCCATTTCTTTACGGCCATGAATGACCCACGGTAAGAAGGAAAATTTATCCAGGCAATGCAAAAAAATAAAATCTTTCATGATATTTTCTCATTTGAATGGGGAATGTAAGAAATGGCACACACATAAAATAAGCCAACATAAATCCCTTTCATGAAGACAAATCAAAGATAAACAATACAACCTGAGGGACCAGTTTGTTGCTTAGTTTTCAAAGGCTGTCATTTCTTACTTTGACAAATCTGTGTGTGGGCTCTAAAGAATATGACACAAAATCAGGCCTAACTTTTTTTTATGGGTGGTTGAGCTTGTTTTGGAAGGATTTGTGGCAAATCTCTTGTTTCACTCTCATATGCCATGAGCCCATCCTTTATTCCAATTTATTATGATTTCAATGTTTTCCATTTAAGTAAAAGTTTTTAACTAGTGTTGTTTGTTTGTGATTGGGAAGAGTTATGGTGGTTGTTGCTCATTTTGATGATGATAACAAAAATTTCAGTGGCAAACATTTGATTGTCTTGTCTTAAGATTTTCTATTATACTTTGAAACGATCACTTTGATCTTGATAATAAGAGTTTTCAAAATTACATATAAATATATGAACGTTGGTTTATCTTGTCTTGAGGTTTTTCATTATTTATCAAACCAAAGTATATCATAATCAGACAAAGGAGTCTTCACTTCTATTATCTCCTTGGATCATATTGTAAAATAAAGAATCTAAGACACATCTATTTTCAAAGCTTTTCTTAACATGTACATTTAGATATTTTGTATGTATTATTAGTCATATTTGAAATTGTTTAAATATAAGGTTTTTATATTAATATATTTCTTAAGAGATTTGTAAGCTTTATATTTAGGATAATTAAGTGGTCGAGCTTGAATCTATTTAGAAAAGAGATTTTGCAGATTTCTAAGAGACCTACAAGTTTTATATCTATAACAATTGAAAGATCAAAGCTCAGATCCATTTAAAAAATAGACTTCACATAGTTCACATTAATTATTGTTATTATTAGTGTAGATCTTTATTACACACATAAATTTCATATTACAACTTAAAAATTTGTTGGAATTAAAGAAATAAAGGATATAATGGTTTGGATATTCAATTACATCAAGTTCACAAACAAGGACATGAGGAAATTTTAAAGAGAGCTAAGGGACCCGAAGGAGGACCCCAAACACTAATCATGATGATAAATCATATCAAGGTGATGTCAAACTATGAGAGGTTGCTACTACAAGAGTGGCATCATGACTTTGCCCAATATTAAAAGACCAGAAAAAATGTGGGAGCATGGAAACAACAAAACCCTTGCTGATTTTGATCTATAGAGACATGAACTTGCAAAGAGCAATAGTAGAAATTAATTTGATTTTAGCATAAGGTTCTTGACTTAGGTAGAAGAGTCCTGATTTTTTTGGTTAAATTTATTCATCTAGCTTATAATTTACAATTACAAAACAAACCTATGATTCTGAATTTCAATTGTTGATAATCTTCAAATTTTATTCTCTATGCAATATAAAATAGACTATCTAATAACAAAAAAAGGGGGTTAGTAGTATTATTAGTTTTCTCTATTTGAGAATCACAATTCTTGTCACACTAAAGATGTTAAATCAACAACTATAATTGAAACAAATCCACAAACACAGAAAACAAATTCATGATTCCTTTTACACACCAATTCCAAATGTAAATAAAATAGTATAAAAAATAAAATTTTTATAAAAATTAGTATATAAAAAAAGATAAAGAAAAGCTCATGATTGAATGTAGATAAGAATTAGATAAATATATAGTTTTACGTAACATCATATTTAAACACTACCTAAAAATAAAACTAAAATAAAAGACAAATGTACAATTACAAATCCCTTTCACCCAAACCTAATTCCATCAATTTACCAAGGAAAATCTACTACATATGATGGTACAACCTTATTCTATTGAATAGGTTGAGATAAATAGTAAACAATATTCATAATAGTAATACCAATCATAATCATTTTACAAAAAACACACTTTCTCAATCCCCAAGATAGGATAAGATATGATAGCCATCACATTTTTTAATATTTTTTACCAGCTTAAGTAAAACAACGAGCTTGGCTTTCAACTGTACATTTTTGTCAGTACAGTGCAGTGCACATGCCCACTGTTATATGTAAGAAATGACATGAAAAACATTCTGCTGAGGAACAAACGGGTATTTCATGACTTATCAAATGGAGTAAGGTTTAACTAATTTCATTATCCTTTATCTACCCTTTATATTGGTATAGTGTACAATTTAACATAAAACTGTGTTCATTTTCTAATTCTTTCATATATTCTGATTATCACACAGTCAATCTCATTGTATATATATTTGTATATATTGATGTTTATGAGAATCAATCCTACAATGTGAAATGATCCCATGACACACAAAATTATTCCTTAAAAACAAATTTTCAAAATCAAAATTAATGACTTGGCCCATTTTATTTCAACTATAAATCAGCTGAGTACATGTTTCACATTATTAATTGTTTTAATTATGTCAATATTTAAAAACAATGAATGTACATAATTTTGTTATCTAATGATTCATTAAATCCTGTCCATTGTAAGAAGCGTCATCCTCGGAATCTTTCAATTGGATCCATGGAAGGAAGGAACCTATTTATCTACATCATCTTTCTAACATTGAAATGACCAAAGACTTCTAATTTTAACTCTTGCATTCTTTTCCCTAGGCATTTCAAATCAAAGTTCAGAATCCAATGAAATACTAGAGTGTAACAGAAGTCTTAGTTTCCACTGTTGCAAGTGCAGAAATGATTGTAGTCATGTACAGATTCTTTCCCACTGAGCTTTGAAGTCATATTCTTTATTGTCATTTCTCACATCAGACTTATGAAAGGCATGGTCACAGCTATCATCGAGATCTAGTTTTAAATTTTATTTTCTTGTACTCAATGATCATCATCATGGTCTATTGACTCTTGCAACTGAAAATGATTGTAACTCAAATCAAGCATTGTTCCATCATATGGATGATACGATGGAACAACATTGATGATGTGATTTATGTTTATAAGCATTAAAAATCTATTATGGTATGCAAATTTTTATTGTCTTGGAGATTTTATTATTGTGTATAGAAAATAGCTGCGTCCTTATTTTTAAGTACAGAGCTCGGAATCAGCTAAATAACTTTCTTGCCAAATCTGGTTTTAAGAAGAAAATTGATGATTATTAGAACAACCTTAAGAGTTTGACATTGGCCGACTTTGACAAGCGTCTTCAAATGACTAGTCTTGTTGTCTTTGGGTTTAGAGCATTGTGTTGCGTGGCCTTCCTTGTTTCTTGCCCTGCTTGTCGGATGTGGTTGTAACATTCTTGATTCTTAATATAAAAAAATAAATCTTTTCCATAATAATCATTATGGAAGGGTTTCTGTACGGTGAGTATAGAAGTTGGTTGGATATGTACGTCGTATTAGACGTTCTTGTATATTAAAAATATAAAGTAATCTATATACTTCAAACTCTCTACAAATCAAAACACATATTATCAATATTATGAACTATAAAAGAATGTCATTCCATTCTCATCTTTGTATATGTGCGTATATATTTATATTTATCATCCTAAATTTGATAACTCTGTTTTTCAAGTATTTTTTATATTAAAAATATGGGATAGTCTGTATACTTAAACTCTTTACAAGTCAAAACACAGATTATCCATATCAGAAACTATAAAAGAATTCTGAATTCCATTCCCATTTGCATATCTATATCATCCTAAATTCTAACTCTGTTTGTAGATGTATCTTTTGTATATTAAGAATATGGTGTATAGTCTGTATTTCAAACTCTCTAGATATCAAACCACAGATTGTGGATATGTGAATTATATATATCCAAAATCCATAACACTCTGTTTTAAGTACCCAACTAAAATATAAATCCATAACACAATATTGGATGCCACCGAACTTGAAAATGACATTGCAGCTTTATAAAACGTGGATGTAAGAAGAGTACAGTGTGAAATCAAAGAGCAAGCAAGCTATAAGAGAAACAAGTATGTAATATGTATTACCTGACAACATTAAAAAAGGTGCAATATGGTTTCTTAAAAGCATTCCTGTTAAAAGATTTCAACTTGTACAACCTCTAAGAGAATAGGATCCCCTTTATGTAAATTCGGATTTAAATTAGACTTAGTGCACAAATCTGGAAAACTAAGGCAGAAGCAAAGCTACAAATTTTGTCTTGAAAAATTTTCATCAGAAATTGTGTCTATTGGAGATATTTAACTAATGCTTTTTTTCATCATTTTGAAAACATAAAAAATATCTTTTCGAGCTATCCTAGATCTAAAATGAAATGGAACCCTTATATTTAATCATTTCCCTGCTATCTTATATCATATTCTAAAATGGAAGGAGTCAATCTTTAGCTTAGGTCTTTCTAAGATGTGATTGCAGAGTCTATGAGACAATGCATTTTGTTGCATATTTGAAAAAGTAGATGTCGTGCATTATTTTCAAATCACTGTTTGTATCAAGAAATAGATATTCTAATATTTTACTCAAACATTATGTTTGAATTAATTTTTTTATGTTCTCAATTGAAGATTGATCATTAAGACGGACCTTGATACAATAGACAGTTGGATGAGATTAAATATCAGATTTTGCACCTTCAAGAAGGGGAGATGAAGTGTTCTAGGTAGCTGTATAACGCGACATTACTTAATTATGCAGCAGATTGTACTTATATTTAGTTAAATACCAGATGTTGAGATGTCACGTCTTGATTTTTAGTAGCCTATTTTTTCAAAGATGTTTTAGACTTTATTGACTTTCATTTTGTTGCATATTGACTTTATTGACTTTATTGGCTTGGGTCTTCCTAAGAATGTGATTGCAGAGTCTATGAGACAATGCATTTTGTTGCATATTTGAAAAAGTAGATGTCGTGCATTATTTTCAAATCACTGTTTGTATAAAGAAATAGATATTCTAATATTTTACTCAAACATTATGTTTGAATTAATTTTTTTATGTTCTCAACTGAAGATTGATCATTAAGATGGACCTTGATACAATAGACAGTTGGATGAGATTAAATATCAGATTTTGCACTTTCAAGAAGGGGAGATGAAGTGTTCTAGGTAGCTATATAACGCGACGTTACTTAATTATGTAGCAGATTGTACTTATATTTAGTTAAATACCAGATGTTGAGATGTCACGTCTTGATTTTTAGTAGCCTATTTTTTCAAAGATGTTTTAGACTTTATTGACTTTCATTAACTATGTCTGATCTAGTTAGATACTTTGACTGATGTTAGATATTTGAATATTATGTTTATGGATGATTAGACTTTTGATTATCATATTTTATGAATATTAAATATTATAATTGTAACTTTGATTGTGTTCTTACGCATTGTAACTACATGTATTATGAATGGTTGATCATAGAATGAGATGGATTAATGATGTTATTTAATTATTGATTATGGATTATGGATTTTGGTACTAACCCATAATGATGAAAACTGTGTTGGAAGTTTTGGACATGTTAGAAGGTGAGAATGGAGCCCAGGTGGAAGAGGTTAGCACTCTGGTAGCGGTAGGAATAATAGAATTTGGCACTTCCACACTCACTTAGATAAATGGTTATGTTTGTTTTAATGAATTTATAATGTTGTATTTATATTTCATTCTAACATATGTGTGCCTAAGAGTATTAGCATACTTGGATATAAATATCTGGTGTTGTGATATACGAGGTTGTGATAAGTAAGGGTAATTATATTATTTATTTGAATAAGTGCATTCTAAATTCATTGTGAAATAAATGTGGTGAATGTCTTATTAGTCTAAAAGTTATATTTTTTATATAATTGTTATAGTTTTAATTACAATTTATTGTAGTTGATTGAAAAATAAGAATACATTCAAACAAATTTAAATTGTAATAAAAATGTATACATATGAAATTAATAATTAATGCAAGACAGAGGGCTGAGCGGTAGGCAGAGCAGTGGGCAGATATGGAAGTCGTACAACAGAAGACAACAACTGCAACCACAGAGCCAGCTGTTTAATTAGTACTGCAATTAATAGGGTCTTCACACTCGGGACGGGCGAGCTTTCAAGAAAGGGCGCAAGCTGCAGATGTAGAGTCAGAAGATCAACCATTTTGACCAGGACAAGGGTTTACAGTGAACAAATAAATTTGTATCTGACAATTCATATAGTCACCATCGAGTTTACTCTTCTGGGTTTCAATCGGTTCCCTTTGTTTAGAAAAATATGCCTAAAATAGATTCAATGCCCCAATCTGGTGTGGATGAATTCAAGAAGATTTTTAGAGGGAAAGTGACAGTCCAGCCGGCGAAGCCCTTTTTTGTTAACCCTAGATTTCATGTCAAGACAACTGCAAATAAAAATCGCGGGATGCAGTATAACCAAGAGCATGATATGCCTGAAATAGGAAAGATCCGCCCTCAAGGGAAGGACTCTAATCTATCGGTTAATCCTCCTAGATTCAATGGCATCTCTACTTTTGAGGTTGGAGAGTCGACTAGGCAAGCTGCCAGGAGACATGCGGTATCCTTCAAACAGGTTCTCACCTCCATAGATTGGGGTTTTTTGAAAAAGGCAAATGGGCAGGAAAAAAATTCAAACTATACTCGACCCCATTTCAATAGATCAAGCCAATTTCTCAGACAAAAGGGGTTGGATAGGAGCCAACTTAATCAAAAGCAACCAATATTTAACATCTGTGAAGGCACACTGCCTAGATCCCCTGTTTTGATCCAATACTCTCCTGGCCCTAGTACAGATAAAGTTGATTTCAGCAATTAGATTCCGAACGGATTTACATCTGAGTCTCAACAGCCAGTGGTCAGTAGAGCACCCTTCAATCCAAAAAAACCTACACAAGCTTGGCAGGCCAAATAGTTGCAGATTCCTTCAGATTCAGTGATCCTTCATCATGGCAACGATCCCCGCTCCTCGACGACTATTATTTTACTAGAACACTTGCTTCAAGACCAAGTTCACCTTTTCCGTGACATAACTCTAATAGGTAAGTTCTCGAAGCTTGATCTTTCTATTGATGATATTAAGTCTTGGGCCCTACAGAACTGGCTAGGTTTATCAGATGTTTTCTGCTTGAATGTTGAGTTGAGTTATTTTCTTACCAAATTTGAATCTGCTAATATGAGGGACACTATTCATAAGAATAAAAGTTGGTTTTGCAAAGGTTTGGGTCTCTTTACTTTGGTATGGACTCCTAATGTAATGCTTCAGGGTAGATCTCCTTTATTCTTTCCCATTTGGATTGCGTTGCCTCGATTACCCTTGGAATACAGAGATTTGGATATTATAGAGATCATTTCCAACAGACTTGACATCTTTGTTAAACATGATCTAATCCCTTTTGAGCATCCACATCGAGAGGTTAGAGTGTGCATTCTTCTTGATCCAGCTAAGGGACTGCCAAAACACATTTCCCTAAAATCAAAATGGGGACAATGGGAACAGGAAATTGTTCTACAGCACGAGGATACTATCATGTCATACCAACACTAGCTAGGGCACTTCACATCACAGTGTAACCCATAGTCTCTTCCACTGTTGGTGGTGTGTGAGGACCATTGCACAAACCCTCTACAATGCTCAATTCAATCATCTTCCCATGGCTTCCTGCATACGGATGTACAAACTCCTCCAGCAGACCTAACAGAGTCTGAAAAAGATATGCCTTCTTTTTTTCATTCATATGAGGCATCCATCTTCTTCTATTTTGCGGTTAGATACATACTTTTGATTCTGAATAATTTCAACAAGGTCTTCTTATTAGATTGGAAACCTAAAGATACACATAATCTAGATATGGATGTCCTAGTTCAACAACGTATGTTTCGTGACTCCCCAATCAAAATGCCAATCACACAGGATGTGCTTAACAAAGAGGTCCTAGTGAATCTCCAAGCGAGGAAACTATTAGACCAGTTACTGACAAAACTAGCTACTAAAATTATATATGAAATAGCAGAAGAAGAGGGAGTATTGTTTCATGAAGTTGATCAGAATCCAATAGATTTTTAACAAGTAAACAAGGGTGTCACAGATGCCCAAATTGACCAATCTGCCATTAAGGCAAGACAACCACAAGCATATGTACAACGACCCTTCATAGAGGAGAGAGACAACATTTTCAAGGATGGCATAGACAACATTGAAATAGTAGAAGAAGAGGGAGTATTGTTTCATGAAGTTGATCAGAAACCAATAGATTTCCAACAAGTAAACAAGGGTGTCACACATGCCCAAATTGACCAATCTGCCACTGAGACAAGGCAGTCACAAGCATATGTACAATGGCCCTTCGTAGAGGAGAGAGACAACATTTTCAAGGATGGCATAGACAATATTGGGATCATTCAAAGATCCATATTTGATGAGTCTGTATTCAACCCAGATGAGAACTCATTTAAGCAAATCAGATACATGGATTCAATAAAGATTACTGGGTGTTTTCAAGATAGCAGTTTAGTGTTGTTCTCCCCCAAACTTGATGATGATGTAACCACTCATATTAGAGACTGGATACAGAATAACACATTTATGGACTCAGAGGAGAGTCAAGAAGAAAAAGTTCAGGATAGCATCGTGGATTTTGAAACTACCACATTTGAGCCAAAGTCACATCAGCCAACATTTGATTATAGCCTAACCCTATCAATTGAGAAAACACCAATCCAAAATTCATAGATCAAGGCTACGCTTAAAAAGAGAGGCAGAAAACCTAAAAGTAATCTAGTCAAAGATGAAATTGTAGTAGGTATCCAATCAACATTGGATGGAAAATTCACACCTACTAAAAGATTGACGAGGAGAACCAAGAGTTCTCCTTGTCAGCAATGAAGATAGCCTCTTGGAATGTCAGAGGCCTAAATGCCTCTAACAAAAGAAACAGAATCAAGCAAGAGCTGGATTCTTTGAAAATGAATGTGATACTTCTCCAAGAAACAAAGATGTCAATAGAGACCTTTGACAAGTCAGTTGGGAAGTGGCCAAAGTGGAACTCTGCTCACAGCCCGACAATTGGTGCATCAGGAGGTTTGGTTGTCCTTTGGGATCCTAAATCAATTCAAGGGCAGATACTCCATTTGGAAGAGAATTGGCAAGCCATTAGGATGGAGTGCTTTGACAAAAAATTTCTACTCATCAATGTCTATGGACCCACGTCAACATTGGATAAGCAGAGATTGTGGGGGGAACTAACCCATATGATCCAACTTCAGACAGATCAAAATATCATAATGGGTGGTGACTTTAATGCCATCCTCAAATTATCAAAAAAAAGTGGTGGTATCTGTCCACCACTGAGAATTATCCACTTAGACTTGTCTAATTTTGTTGAAGATAATAGTTTTATGGATGTAGAACCAATCAATGGGACATTCACATGGACTAACAAAAGGTCAAATTTCTCACAGATAGCTATCAGACTGGATAGATTTCTCCTATCATAGAATTGGAAACTAGAAAATGTCACACTTCAATCAAAAATCATGCTTCGGCCGGGGTCATATCACTTTCCTATATGTCTACATATGAGTTCATTAATAGCAAATCAAGGATTTTAGCATAGGCCATCCTTCAAATTTGAAAGAATGTGGTTGCGACATCCAACTTTTCTGCCCTTACTTAAACAGTGGTGGGTTAGTGCAACAGTTACTGAGGGATCTAAAATGCATCAGTTTGCACATAAGATGCAACATATCAAAATTCGGATTAAAAAATGGAATGAAGAGGTCTTCAAGAACATTTTCAAGGAAAAAGAAGTAGTAAAGAAAAAATTGGAATCCATATACAACAATATTATTAAACAAGGAATGGACAAGGATTCATACACCACTCAGAAAATCCTCATGCAGGAATGAGAGGAAATATGTAGTAGAGAAGAGGAATACTAGAGGCAAAAATAAAGAGAAATTTAGTTACAGGAGGGGGATGAGATCACCAAATATTTTCATGCTTCAGCAAAACAAAAAACAACAATTAACCACATTTTCACTATTACTAATGCTGAAACGGGCATCCTACTATCTGAGCCTCAAAGCATTCAAGAAGAAGGAGTTAGATACTTTCAGTCCCTGCTAGGCCCCCTCCTATACCTGGCTCAGTAGTCCCTTCAATGGATGAATTGCTAGAGGCAATTCCTACACTAGTAACATAAGCTAATAATCTGAAACTTTTGGCTCCATTCACAATACATGAACTCAAAAAAGTGGTCTTTTCCCTGCCTCCAGATAAAGCACCTGGTCCAGATGGATTTACAACTTTATTCTTCTAATCATGTTGGGATTGGATTGGGTGGGACCTATTGGGTGTAATAGAAGAATCCAGGACTAGTAAATCCATGTTAAAGAACTTCAATACGACAAACATAGCAATCATTCCGAAAGTCAAGACACCCAAATCATTTGCAGAATTCCGCCCGATTTCCCTATGCAACACTAGTTACAAGATCACCAGAAAGGCTATATATCTTAGAATGCAGCATTTGATCCCTAGCCTTGTCTCGCAGCCACGAGGTGGATTTGTACCAGGAAGAGAAACAATGGAAGGTTCTTTAGTGGCACATGAAGCACTTCATTCAATTAATAATACTAAATCACCACATTTCATCATCAAGATGGACATGATGAAAGCATATGAAAGGGTAAACTGGGTGTTTCTAATAAAAGTCTTGCATAAATTTGGCTTTGCAAAAGGCTGGTGTAAATAGATTAAAGCCTGCATATCGAGTGCTGGATTTTCAGTATTGATAAATGGGGTGTCGGCGGGATTCTTTTCATCCACACAAGGAATCAGGCAGGGTGATCCCTTGTCACCAATGTTATTCATCCTCATGGTAGAATCATTCAGTAGGCTCATCTAGAAAAACCAAGCTCTAGGTAGCTGGCAAGGAGTTCGGATTGGCCAGACAGACATTTCAGTGACACACTCCCTCTTTGCAAATGATACATTACTCTTTGGGGTGTCTAGCATCTTGGAGGCCAGGTAGATCAAACAAGCATTGGATCTTTATATGGCAGCCTCAAATCAAAAAGTTAACCCCCTAAAGTCTAAAATCTATAACTTGTTCAATACTAATCAGATTATATCCAATAAGATTTTCAATCTTCTAGGATTCACAGTTGACTTCCTTCCATCTGTATATCTTGGAATTCCATTCTTTAAGGGGGAAAACAAAGTTTGCTATTGGACACCTATCATTGATAGGATCAAATGTAGAGTAGTAGCATGGAAAGCAAGGTGGTTGTCTCTTTCAAGAAGAATTTTACTTATTAAAATAGTACTCTCAGCAATCCCAAACTATTATTTATCAGTTCTCAAAATGCCCTCTTCGGTAATTCAAACCATTCAGAAGTTGTTAAGAGAATTTCTATGGACAGGAAATATGGATGGTGGGAAGAAAATTCCTTTGGTATCTCTAGAGAACATGACATAGGTAAAGCGGCTAGGAGGTGTAGGGATACATGATCTTCAAAAATGAAACCAGACTTTTGGGGGAAAATTAGTTTGGCAAATGTATGCCAAACCACAAAACATATGGTGTTAAATTATGCAAAAGAAGTACTTATCTATGATACTAATCCAATGAGAATTCTCACTGTATCAGACCCGCCTAAAGGTTTAGTCATTTTGGACTTCATGATCTCCTATAGAGAAATAGTAAGTAACTTCATTACTTGGGAAGTGAACAATGGTTTATCAGTCAAATTCTGGAGTGACTCATGGAATGGTGCACCACCCTTATCACAAATGGATGATATAGCGGGCATAGTTGCTACTTCAGAAAATGAATGGGGTACTTGCCTATGTGACTATGTTTCAACAGTATGCTTATACTCAAGAAAGGTGATATGGAAAGATCCCCATGAATTACAATTATCCCCTCAAGGAATACATTGCTTGGAAAATATCTTCTCAAATAAAATAGTCTACCTATCACACTTGGAGGATAAATTGATCTGGGCTCTAGGGAAAGATGGAAACTTCACCATCAAAGAAGGGTACAAACTTATCCAACAGAGGGATACTATCATAAAACCATCCCGTGTCTACACATTTTGCTGGAATCATCTGACTTTGCCTAAGGCCGGTTGCTTTGCTTGGATAGCACTAAAGAATAGGGCACTAACTAGTGATCATTTACATAGGCTAAACATAGCACAATCGTTCAATTATCTATTGTGAGATAGTCAATAGGAAGATGCAGATCATCTATTTCTAAATTGCCAATTTGCACAGGACTGCTGGCTTTTTGTCCTTGGTAAACTACATTATTCCACACCACTTCCATATAAATTATGGGACTTATTTGAGTCTTGGCCATAACTGTATTCAGCATCCCTATTTTTAGCTATTTGGAAGTGCATACCAGTGCTAGTAGTGTGGGCAATATGGTGGGAGCGAAACAAAAGAATATTCCGCAAAACTTCTTCACCAATCCAAGTAGTTACATTAGAGCTGGAAAGATCAATATTTGAATTAGTAAATGCTAGTCACAGTAAACTCAGATATAATTTAGTCATGACAACTTGGGACACTTCCATATTGTGTGAATGGAAAAATATACATGTACCTTTCAGTTGGTGCCAGCAAACAACATCTAATAAGGCATATAATAGAGCTTCAGTCAAATGGATACCACTAGCTATAGGGGTTGTTAAAATAAATTTTGATGGTTCTGCAAGAGGAAACCTGGGGAAATCAGGTGCAAGAATATGCATTCGTGATCATCAAGGCTCATTGCTAGCAATTAAATATTGTCCACTCCCAAATGAAACAAATAATATGGCAGAGGCCCAGACATTATTTGAAGGCGTAGTACTGGCTAAAACTAGAGGATTCAACATATTCATATGGAAGGTGATTCGATGATTATAATCAAAGCATGTATTAATCATGTATCACACAATTGGAGACTTACATACATTTTACAAAAAATTTGGCACTTACTAGACTCTTTTCAAGAAGTATTCATCTCTCAAACACTGTGGGAAGGAAATGCATTGGCAGACCATCTTGCAAATAAAGGTTGTGATGGTCATGAGGAACTGTCATTTTATCTGAATGATATCACAAAATAGGATGTAAAACTTCAAGACATACTCACCTTCGACAAGACATCATATGATGGAACTTGCTCAAATGTGTAGATATGAGGTTACCCCATGTGCAAACTACTAATGGAGCTTGTTACTTGGTGGGTGTACATTACAATGCATCAATTGCCCACATGGCATAAGTTATGTGCCTTTGTGGAAGTGTGAAAGGGTGATGTAGCAATGAATGCGTAATCTGAGGAGTATTAATTTGAATCATCATCCTTCATGCGTATGCCGCCATTGCTAATCTACAGCTCAGGCTAAGTACATTTCTTCTGCAGTTTCGTAAGTATTTACATAGATGATATGTGCGGCTTGTCTGGCATGCACCTTGATTTATTATGAGCCCTCTACCATTACAACCTCAAGCATAGATTATGGGAGATTTGCCTTAATTGGCATGAATATCGTATGCTCATCTGTTGCCTTCAAATACCCTGGCTTTTTGTAATGTTAAGAGGTTTTTCTTCCTGGGTTGGATTCTTGTTTTGATACTATATTTTTATTTCCAAATGGAGTTTCCTCACTGTGCTACTTGTGGTTATCTTCATGCCGAACTCCTGCCAAGGAATTTTAGAGTATTCATATCCCCGCTTGCCTCTGAGCTCCCGTTCCCAAATAGAATTGATGGCCCGAAGATTGAACAAGTGTTCATTTGTAAATCCATCCTCTACTACAGGGCAGTTCACAGGATTATTGGGGAAAATGTGCTCTCACAAAGGACTAAATTAGTTATATTTCTAATGCAACTGGTGTCAGTCTTCCTATCCAACCTAATGGACCTGCTGCAATCGGTTGAGTTAGTGATTTATATTTCCAACAAAATAGTTCATCCTCAGTTCATTTCAGACATTCGGTTCATGGTGGCACTGCAGAAGTATGAACTTTGGTCAAGTAAAGCGCTGGTTGGTGGACTATTTTCTCACCATGATCTCATGACCAGTCATGAACATTTGATGGCCTATGATTGTTTCAAATGGGCCATGGAGAAAAGGAGCTACCGAATTGTTAGCAACAATCTGCAGATTGTGAGCCTGGTTCTTGGGAAGGACCTTGCGAACAAGATCAGGCCCCTAGCTCATGTGGTGTTGGATCTTTTGCTTTCGCCACTTCCACTAGTTCAACCTCTGCCAGTCAATTCATCTTGCAAAGTGCTACCTCCCGGTTCTTCACAATAGGTACCTGATCTGAATGTTCCTCTTTCACCTGCTGAGTCTTCTACCATTCCCCCTACAGCTCCGATTACACTAGATGGTTGGGAAGCAGTGACTGTTACGGCTCCACCTGTTGGTTGGGAGATGGCATGGGATCATGTGCAACGTCCATCCTCTCCCATGGATGAATGTTAGCCTTGCGTAATTGGTTGTTTTTTGATTAAAAATTTGTATCTATCATGTTGTATTACAAATGCGTTTATGATAGGTCTTTTGGGGGTTTTGTCAGTTATGTATCTATCCAATAAGTGGGTTTTTGAGCTATTGTATGATCCGTCATGGATTCGTGGTTTTCATGAGGAAAACTAAATGTAAATAGACTTATAATTTCCTTGCATGTATATGACAATGACTCCGGGGTTTCTTCCCGATTCTTCCACGAATGAGTCCTTGAATTAGTTTTTATTAATATAAATATGGTGGCTAGTCCACTTTGGCATTAAAAATAATAATAATATTATTTTGATTGACTTTTATTTACCAAAAGAATCAAATCATAATTCATTCATTTTATCCAAAATTTTATTAACCAACTACCAAATTTTATGATGGGTATGCAAAGTCAAGTTACTCTATGCTCATTTAAAACTTCTCCATACCCATTTATTTCTATCCATACTTTTAAAAAGCAAAAACACCATACCCATTTATCAAGGAAAGGTGAAAATTTAAAAGAAATCCCCATCGCATTAATTAAAGAGAAGTGAGAAAAATTAATATGGAGGTTGGAAGGTTGAATTAAAAGGGGAACGATCTAGATGCAACATTTAGTGTTACACAGTCAAATTAACATTTTATTTAACACTCCAAAAATCTAGTCAGCAAACCTTTCAATGAAATCACCGTTTGAATTCTTATTCATAAGCTATTTGTTTATGTTAGCTGTTTGTTTTCCATTTGATTACATGTAAAATAATAATAATAATTATATTGAAATGTTGTTTAATTTGTCAGACAAATTGGTCTCAATGTAACCGTAGAAAAACTTTAATAGCTATAGTATTGATGAATTCCTTTTTAGGGAATTCTTTCTCTAAGCATCGAATCATACTAGGCCTAAACTAAATAAAAGAACCACAAACTTTTTAAGTAAAGAGATTTTAATAATCATAAAAAAAAAAAACCTTCTTTATTTTATTGATTTTATAATTTGTTTTCACATATGTACATATTTTCAACCTTCTTTATTTTATGGATTTTATAATTTGTTTTCACATATGTACATATTTTCAATAGGTTTTAAACTTGGGAATTGTGATTATGTTCCATATTGATTATTGGTACCATTAGAAATGGGTTATTACTATTTTTAAGTAAAATAAGAGGTTTTTATTTCTCTTGATGTTTTTTTTGGTTTGTTTTTAATTAAAGAAAAGTTTATATTAGAATGATAATATTATTATTATTTTTTTGAGATAATGAGGGAGAGTATTATTTCAAAAAATAGAATTTTATTTTTGGATTTTTATTAATACAGTAGTGAGATTTAGGTTCTAATTGGGTAGTTATGGAAATTTTGATTGTGGTAAAGGATAAATTGATTATTAATGTAAATATGATTGAGGAGGTTAATTTCTTGAAAAAAAACTTGCTGATTTAAACTTCTAATGAGATGTCAATAATCATGAGATAAATTCATTGTATGCATGTGGTCAATTACTTTTGTATACAAGCTAATTTGTTGTATGTTATAATTTTAAAAATAGGTGGGAAATGAGTATGTAGTTTTAATGATAGATGTAACGAGCATGTTGTGAATTGAACTTGTTCGATATGTTAAGCCTTAGTAATACTGAAAGGGATTATAGATTTTCTCTTCGTAACGAACGAATTCTAGGAAGGGATGTTTTATGTTTCTTTCTCATGCTTGTTTCATGGACGGGTGCCGAATATGGGTTAACGTGGATGGATAGGTATTTTATTTTAACCTATTTGCCAAGAGCACTGACAAAAATAATGTTTTGGCCAAAGAAATCATTTTCATTCATATGATACTATTGAATGTGTTTTGTTATACTCCTTGCCATATCACTGTGTAGATGCTACATTATTGTATGAAATGTTAGATAGGACACAGTGCTCCATCAGATTCCATTCAACCTGTTGGTTCCAGTTTGCTAGGTTCTTCATGCGGGGACCGGCGTTCAACCTTTAATGTTGAGCACCAAGGAAGCTAACACCTCCGAGGAGTTAACCACTTTGTGGTTGGGCGGAGAAAGTGCCTAGACCTTATTCTCATCCTCGAGCATAGCAGATGGATAGTAGTCCAAGGCTAAAGGATGCAAAACATTGTCTAGTATCATTTTATGTTCTTATGATGTATTGACACTTTGGTGGTCCAATATATCATTTTACCTTGATGTATCGACAAGTAGGTCAATCTTAATATAATTATGGTGTATCATCTCATGTGTGAGAGAAATTTTTGTAACATTTTATCCTTTATATATATTAGACTTTAACGACTTTGGATAATCTGCATTTTTTTTTGAATTGTTTGTATTGTGTGAATTCTAGTACCTTACATTTCGTATCAGAGCTTTAAGTTGAACTCTAGGGCCTTGGTCTACCTTGATGCTAAAATTTGAGCATTTGTTTGGTGTAGGATTTGATCAGTCACCATGCAAATAAGGAACACCAACAAGTCTAGTACAAGTAATGGACTTAACAATGAGACTAATCATAGATTGGACCAAATCCTTGAGCTTTTGACTTAGCAGGGAGATCTATTACAACAACAAGGTGCCTGCATGAATAATTTGGAACAAGATATAAGAGGAATTTAAGAAGAGAATCCCCACAATGAGGAGGTCAATCTTAATATAATTATGGTGTATTTGTTAGAAATAGGGAATACTGAGAGGGGGGGGGTGAATCAATATTCTACAAACTTTTACTTTTGCCCAATTATGGATATAACAGATAATCTTAATGCATGCATAACATAGAAAGCTAAATAATGTGCATAGCAATAAAACAAAAGAACTCATAACACATTATTGTTCTCGAGGAAACCTTGGCCAAGGGAAAACCCCGGTGGGGATGGTACCCACAAAGATCCACTAATCAAAAGTATCTTGTTAAGGATGTTGACCCTATTAGGAGTCTATTACATGCATATAGTGTCTCAATCCTGATTAAGGGACTATAGGCCTTATTAGAAGCCTCAACCCTGTTAGGAGTTGGCAGTACAAAATGTGATTACCAAATGAGCCCACTACCCAAACACGTAATGTACAATATTCACTGATTACAAAAGTAGGTCAAGGTACATAACCTTATACTACTTCCATCAGTATCTCTTCGCTTCTCTTTCACTATCACTATTACATATACATCATATATCTTGCATCATCTCACTTTCATCATTCTTCTTACGATTTACAATTACATTTATACAAGTTAGTAAGGCTAATAACTTTTCAATCAGCTATCATATTAAAAAATGAATTTACCCAAGGGTTAACATCTAGGATGTCATCCCTTTATATTATTAAGTCATTATTTTGATAAACAAAATAATCCCTTAACTCTTTATCTATTCTGTCTTCATATTTTGTCCTGTCGGCTTAACACTGTCTTTGGTAAATCTATCATAACTTCTTCCGTACATGTCATATTGACTTGTGCTCTAAGATGAGTCTTCAATAGTCACCATAGAGTCTATGTTCAAGTGCACAAGCATTGAACTTAATCTAATCGACATTGCAAACAAAAACTATCTTCAGGTTCACTAGTAAAAACACACTGTCTCATACTTAGACAATTTCGCATTGTGCTCTGACATACTATCTCTTTGACCTGTGCGATCTTCATGTAGATCATATGTTGCCATAATGACAACATCTATGTAACCAACTCAGCCAAATTTTCAACAATCTCCCCCTTTGTCATTGGTGGCAACATATGAGAAAATTGGCTAAGTCTTACAACTTCAAAATCTCAAAATTGTGGCCATAATACAAAACATATATATACTGTCCTTATGACTTTATTAATCCTTTCTATATACTGTACTCCCCCTAAGAGTATGTATCCTTCACAATTTTCTGCTATATATCTCTCCCCCTTTGACAACAATGACAAAAAAAAGGTAATGAGGGTAACAAAACTGTGTTCACAAAAAGTTATACCTTAATTCAATATTGCAAAGCCGGTAGGCTTGCAACATAATTTGCAAAATTGATCTTCATAGCCTCTAACTCTTTCTCCCATGATTTCTTAATTGAATTTTCCACACTGAGTAGTGCGCATAATCCATAAGATGCTATCTCACATGCTTGGAGATTCTCAAAGCTAAACTTTTGAAAAGATGTCTTTGTTGAAAGACATTCTTCCAATTGCCCTTCAATAGTGCTCTAGTTTATAGAAACGTGTTTTCTCAAAAAAGTGAATATCTTCATTTTCCTATCTTTTCATCTTGCAAAATTCTGATCTCATCATATATCTTACGAATTTTCTTCTCAACATCAGATACCTTCAAATTTGGGCTTGAAAGAAGGTTCAATTCATTCTGAATTTCTGCTTCCTTCACCTTCATCTTCTGATCTTCCTCTGCCAAGTTTTTTGATTTTGTACATTGAATGTACAAGGATTTACCTCTTTCTAAATTCTTCCTCAAGTCCTTTATACAAATATCAAGGTTATTGATATCATTCTTGATATTCTGACTGATGTTTAAGAGTGTTTTGGCCTCATAAGCTACTTGAGCTTTCATCTTTTCTATATCAAATAGATTTGTAAACTCATTATAAAAAGTGTTCATTACTTCCTTTGCTCTTTCCAGAGGGTCATCTTTTGCAATCTGTGTATTAATAATACCTTGTAATTTCTCAGTAAGCTCCTTCAGGCATCCTTCAAGACTCTTTACTTTCTTATTCTTTCCAATGATCTTGTTCAAAGATGTGATCAATTCCATCTGATCATCATCATCTACTTCCTTTCCCAAATTCTCAATCATAGAACCAATCTGAGTTTTCTTGCCAGTCTCAGGTGTAAGACTGATATCTTCTTGAGTGGGAACAGGTACTTTTTTTTCTATCACTTTAGGTTCTACAACTATGGTCTTTGTTTTCTCTTCTCCTTTGGTAGTCTCCTGCTCTTCAAAAGCCAAATTGTCAACAATGTTTTCAAGATTCTTGAATAAGTTATCATCACTATCCAAGTTGATCTTATTTCCTTCTACATTCATGACTTCATCCTTAATGTTTATGGCTAGTGGAGAGGGAATGTCCTCTTGTTCTACTTCTTCTACTGCTTGATCTTTAGATTTTGCTGCAATTGATGATTCTCTAGCATTCTCTGACATTACCTTAATGATTGCTTGCCCTGTTTCTGCATTAACTTCTCATTTAAAGGAATGGCTGTAACTTCATGAATCAAATTAGCTGTGATATCTATCACTCTATCTTCTAACCAAAACTTCCCATTGTGAATTCTGCTTAGGATTATTTTAGTACATTCTTCATTATCAAATTTATACTACAAAGCATACTTAATGATCTCATTATCTTTCAAATGTTCAAATCCTTCTCTCAATGACATGTTCTGATTGTAGATCTTCTGATATTCCACGGTGAAATCACTATCACTGATAGTATCTAGTTTGCATCCAAGATAACTTCTAACATTTTCTAGATGTAAAAATCCATCTAGTACAGATGATAAATCTAACCTAGGATCATCTTCCAAGGGCTCTACTGGTTCCCTTTTCATCTTAGGTCTATTTTTATCTTTGACATTGTGAATCAAAGAAGCATCCATGATTTCCTCTAATTCCTTAACTGATTTAAAGATCTACCAAGTAAAATACCTCGATTTCATGATTTAGGGCTTGCGTAGATTCGGCACAAAATTCTTCACCAAATCCTTGCAAAAATGCTTCCAATCACTGCTCTTCGATCTCCTTAACACTTGAATTCTCTTTGATGATCAAATAATACCAATCATGACCTTTTATTAATTCAATCTCACTTAGATCCGACATCGCATTCAATTCTTTTGTCGCTTCTTTCCAAAAAGTTGATTCTGTTAACTTGCAAAACTTAAAACTTCTTGCGATCTCGCAAAACATAATATTTTTCTTTGTGCTCTTAACCATAGCATTAGAACATCATATAATACCTTGCATTAACTATGCAAGACTCAATTCATCATATATCTACTTCTACACTAATCTAAGTTCCTATTCTACTGCAATTTTCATAAATTAAGTACTTTGAGATGGGTCAGGTAAAGATTCATTCTTACCTTTTAATACTTCACCTTCCTGATTACCTTCAATTTTGAATATGTCTCCTTGATCTATGCTTTTGATAAACTTCACTTCATCTGAATTACTACAACATCCTTTCTGACTATCACTTGCATCTTCATTTTTTCTTGCATGATTTCTAGGGTTTAGGATAAAAAACTCTATTGTTCATTCTACAAAACCTTGTTGTATGTCCAATCTTATCTGAAAAACAATTCCATTGTTTCCATATCTTGATCCAGACTGATTGATCTATGATCTGCAATTTCTAGCAATGTGTCCAACCTTGTTGCATCTATAACATATTACTCCATTTCTTCTGTTCATATCTTCAGTAGGTTTCTTATCTGCATTGTTAGTATTCCTTTAAACATTCTACTACTATTATTATTCTCAATAAATTTAGGTTTCCTACATTCAATAGCTCTATGTCCAAAACCATGACAATTATAACAATAACCATTAAGAGGTTTAAATTACTTACCTATGCAATCTCTCTTCATATGACCAATAGTATTACAAGCAAAACATCTACCTTTGAATTCTCTCTTCATACCTTTGGGTGATTCCTCTTGCTTAGGTGGTTCTTCTTCCTTAGGTGTATCTTTAGATTTGTTAGTCTCATTAGACTTCTTCTCATCTATACTTTCAGATATTTTCAGATTTGGTTCCTTGCTTTCTTCATTTTCTTTAAAAGTGTTGAATCCAAGACCAATCTTATCATAGAATGGTTTCTGATAAGATATTTGTTCATCAATCTTCTCACTAGTTGAATATAGCCTTTCAAGTTGTTGTTTGGATTGAGTCAGTTCGCCTTTCACAATTGTATTGTATTTCTCAAGTTCAACATACTACAAATTGACTTTCTCATGTTCAGATGTTACTTTACCAAGTTTAGATTTTAGTCCTTCATTTTCAGTCTTTAGACTTTCATTCTCAGATTTCAGATTTGCTTCATTCTTTCTATTTCCATCTTTTAGACTTAGCTTCAGATTTTCTATCTTCAGTTCATGTTTAAGGATCTCATTTTCTTTTTCTAAATTGTCATCACAATCTTCAATAAGAACTTTAGATTCCTTTTCAGATTTCAGATCTTCCAACTTGTTTTTCAGTTTCTCAATGAGGTTCTTTGCATCATCATATTTTATTTTTAGAGTGTCTCTTTCATCAGTAAGCATACCAATATGTTCAAGAGCTTCTTCAAGATTCTTCTATATTTGATCCATATCCATAGAGATCTTACTCAAGCTACTAGGCTTTCCTTGAATGATTCTTTTCTGAGTAACTAAGCTCTGATACCAATTGTTAGAAATAGGGAATACTGAGAGGGCGAGGTGAATCAATATTCTACAAACTTTTACTTTTGCCCAATTATGGATATAACAGATAATCTTAATGCATGCATAACATAGAAAGCTAAACAATGTGCATAGCAATAAAACAAAAGAACTCATAACACATTATTTGTTCTCGAGAAAACCCTGGCCAAGGGAAAACCCCGATGGGGATGGTACCCAAAAAGATCCACTAATCAAAAGTATCATGTTAAGGATGTTAACCTTGTTAGGAGTCTATTACATGCATATAGTGTCTCAGTCTTGATTAAGGGACTATAGGCCTTGTTAGAAGCCTCAACCCTATTAGGAGTTGGTAGTACAAAATGTGATTACCAAATGAGCCCACTGCCAAAACAAGTAATGTACAATATTCACTGATTACAAAAGTAGGTCAAGGTACATAACCTTATACTTCTTGCATCAATATCTCTTCACTGCTCTTTCACTATCGCTATTACATATACATCATATATCTCGCATCATCTCACTTTCATCATTCTTCTTAAAATTTACAATTACATTTATACAAGTTACTAAGGCTAATAAATTTTCAGTCAGCTATCATATTACAAAATAACTTTACCCAAGGGTTAACATATAGGATGTTGTCCCTTTATATTGTTAAGTCATTATTTTGATAAACAAAATAATCCCTCAACTCTTTATCGATTTTGTCTTCATATTCTGTCCTGTTGGCTTAACAATGTCTTTGGTAAAACTGTCATAACTTCTTCCGTACATGTCGTACTGACTTGCGCTCTGAGATGAGTCTTCAATAGTCACCATAGAGTCTATGTTCAAGTGCACAAGCACTAAACTTACTCCAATCGACATCGCAAACAAAAATTGTCTTCAGGTTCACTGGTAAAAATACATTGTCTCATACTTAGACAATTTTGCATTGCGCTCTGACATACTATCTCTCTGACCTGTGTGATCTTCATGTAGATCATATGTTTCCATAATGACAACATCTATGTAACCAACTCAACCAAATTTCCAACAGTATTATCTCACATGAGAGAAATTTTGTAACATTTGCTCCTTTATATATATTACTCTTTAACAACTTTGGATAATCTGCGTTATTTTTTTTGAACTATTTGTATTGTGTGAATTCTAGTACCTTACATGAGATCTTTAGCAAGAAAATTTGAAATCTTATCTATGATCTTTTAGTGGACAGATCTTTAGGGCATAGATCGAAGTGGTCATGACTTGTCCGAGTCAAAAACACAAGATGTCTTAGTTTCAAGATCAAACCAATACTAAATCTCAATTTCAAGATTTCTTCACACCAACTCCCTAAGTCAATTAAATTCTCTGATCTATTCTCAAATAATTACATTTCTCATTCTCCAGCTATGGTCTCATATTTTGTTTTATATTGTAGATGTTTAGGCATTACAATAAAAATACACAGAAAATAACAACATTGATTTTCATGAAATATAGGCTTTCCTTGTTTGGGTTAATTCTCTTATTCACTTTCAGTGCCATGTATAAGATCCATAAGACCAAAGCTAGAGACATAAAAAATTTATTTTATGTAAACTTGAACAAATGCATTTATTAGTCAAACAATGCATACCCTTCTACAAGTTAACTCCAAAACATTCAGAAAATTATGCCATGCAAAGAAGCAAAGAAGAAAAGAAGCTAATAGAAGAATGGGTAAAAATAAAAGATGCTTCAATAATTAAATGAAGGCCATTGCCATTCAATGGGAATCAAGCAGCTTAAATACATAAATTAAGTCCAAAAAAAATATTACCCACAAAACAAGTCCTTGTAAAAAAATAGGTCCACAAAGAAGATAATTAAACATCAGAAACTCCCATTGCATTATCCCTCTCTTGGTACTCCAAAAATACAAAGATCCTCGGTAAAGGAAGATACCTTAAGCCTTACCAAAAATTAGACAAACTATTTTACTGAAACTACTTGCTATGAAAAAAAAAATGAAAGCAATTTTAACTGATTACTCAATCCAATGTTTCCAAATAATTTCATAAAACACTTAGGATATCCAAGAAGGTCATAATTCCAACCAAATTGGATTCTTCATCAGTGACCCAGAAATAATTTACCCTATGAGCACCATAACAGCAAGTAAAGAACTCCAAGGCCTAGAAGTAAGAGGGGAAGCTTCGCAACTCTTGGAAGCATATCCTTGAAAGAACACAAACAAGACCATTTTTTAAATTTCTTGATATGATTTTTGGACTTTTTATTGTGTTTTAGTTTTCTATCAACATTTTTTATCACATTCTTTGATCTATCATCAGGATGTAAATGAGTGCCAAGAGATGTAGAATGTAAGTGTGATCTAAACCATTGATGAAAAACTAAAATATAATAAAAAATCCATAAACGATATCAAAAGATTTAAATTATAGATTATGGAAATTTTATATCATTGAGACCCTTTATTTTCATTGTCAAGTGGCCTAGTTGGACATCCACCAATAAATTCTTCATGATAAGACTCTTCTCAAGGATCAGTCATATGATTTTTTTTCCCTGTGTAATTTATTTTTGATGTAGCAATAGAACTCCCATGTTCACCCTCTCCATTGACTCCTATCATCAAAGCTATTCTTCTTCTTACAATCTCAACAAGGAAATCTAGTGGTCGTCCACATTCCACATAATCCATAAAATCCTCTGCAAAAAGTGTTGCAATAGCTAGAGCTTCTTAGCCTTTTAAGATTTCAATGGGTACTATCAAATTCTGAGCTCCATTCACAATCAATTCCAATGCTTGCAATAGGTGACATGTCAAAAAAACACAAGATAGGATCAATGCTATTTTTGGTGGCATCTACAACTATATACTTTCAAGACATACAATAATCCATCTTATAACAAATTATGTATATTCTTGCTTTATTAGATTCTGCAAACTTTGCATTGGATTCACCTTTGTTAGATCCACACATCTCATGATTTCATGAATTGATATGCCCTCACCTTAGATCTAACATCATAGTATGTAAATCATTCTCTTTTATGGTTTCTTTGCTCACATTATTTAGAATGATCTTTAATGAAACAACAAGAATAGACGAGCTACAATCTTAGGGATATAGGTAGGTGTCTGATCTAGTTGATTTCTAAGGTTGGGGTCCTGTGGGAGGGGCTTAAGCCCTATTTTTTAGGTCCCATGAGAATTATCTTTAAGGCTACAAGATTAATTGGAATTTCTTGCTAGAAAATAAGAGCCCCTACTTTTTAGATCTTAAAATTTGATGGGGTGAAAATGGGGTGGGGCTGGAAATTGCCCCACCAGCTTAGGAGATTTTTCTGCCACATGTCCAATTTTGAAGTGAAATTAATTATTTTAACATAATTTTTTATTAGTACATAAATTTTAGAAGATAAAATCTTCCTCAAATTTCGGGGCTAAACATTTAAGGTAAATTGAAGAATAAAATTCATGGGACTGCTAGCTTTAAAATATTCCTAAAAATCCTCAACTCTATTTTTAAGGAAGATCCCTCCCATGGGACCCCAACCTAATGTTCTCTAAGCTAGATAAAATAGATAAAGTAGCATTCTTATACACCCCCTCTGTGTTCGAGTCAGCTAGAGTAGCCTTTAATTTGTTAATCTCAATAGTATTTGTGTGCAAAAATGCTAGGCAGAATCTGTATAGAATCTTAAATCATAAATTGAATTTAAATTTAAAAATTATATGTGTATTCATAAAAAGTATGCAATTTAATCTAGAATCTAAAATCTATCCATATAGTTGAGTTTTCATGTAGAATCTTATTAAACCATGTAACTTACATAACAAGGTATTTAAACACAATTATATAATAATTTTTAAAAGACATGTACATATATGATTTTACTTTTCACATTCATTCATAATTGAACGTGTGTACACACACACACATATGTATATGGACACACAAAAATGGGTAATAAGTGACCACTTTTTCCTTAAAATCAACTAAACTTAAATTTGGAGGAGTAATTTGAAACACATGCACTCAAAATTTGAAGATACCAAAATAAAATGAATTGTAGTAATCTCAATCTAGTTTGTAAACTATTAGTTTTTTCAAAAATGGATTAAAAATTAGGGAATCAAAGCTTTCAAACACAAAAAATTATTCATTTTTTGGTCAACAAAACATAACATAGCATCGGACGTGAGTTGCAAGAAATTTTCAATTGCATTTAGTATTTTGAAAAAACCCTTTGGTTAAAAGATAGTTAAGAGAGTACTATAAGTTGTGTATATTTTTTTGTAATTTTTAATGCCCCGCTAGAGAACCTAGGAGAATTTAACCTAAAACATGTTGATATGTTTACAAAATAATTTTTTTCTTAAGAGTTAACAAAGCAATAATGATAACAATGTGGAAGCAATACAATATAAGAAACAAACAAGTACATAAGTACAACTCAATTACAATTAACAACTTTTGAGAGTTCCATGACATATAATTACGTATACATTAATTAAATATTTTAGATTAAATATAATTACAAATCTCACATATAAAAATGAATAAAAAGTACAACCTCATATAATTAAACACAGATACAACTGATACAACAAGGTACACACAATGAAGCAACATCCAATGCATAAGTCACAAGGTATGCAACAATAATTGAGTACAAAATATAGTACAATAACCAAAAAGAATCACATCTGAAGCACTAATAAAAGGTACAAATATAGCATCATAAGATAGATATGAGCAAGCCTCCAATGAAGAATAAGAAGAAGGTAACAAAAAAAAGGATCATCCAACACTGCTACAAGAATGTCAAAATCTCAAATGGTAAAAGAATCACTACTACCCAACCTCGTGGAACCAAAGGTCCATTCCTGGGTTCAATCACGAAGCTGTGTCCCACTTTTAGGGATGAAGGAAATCACGGAATCATCAAAAAAAAAATTTGCCTGCCTTCGTGCGAAGTCTATACTTCGCCCGAAGTCCCCAGGATGCTTCGTGCGAAGACACCATGTAGGGGTCTTCGCACGAAGACCCCTGCGTGGCTTCGTGTGAAGTATATACTTCGCAAAAAGCCGTTTAGGGCCAGATTTTTTATAAATTTCTGGCAATTCATTTTCTAACCATCATTTTCACTGGAGTAGTTTGTGGACCCCTAGGCTTGGAGCGAACTATGTCACCACACCAGCACACCAGCACTTCCAGAGCTTCGTCGACCTCTTCAATTTTCTAGCAGTACCAGGTACACATATTTTTTTCATTTTTTATTGTAAATAATATGTTTTGTATTTATTTTAACTAGTTATTTATTTTAAATAATTTTTAATTTCTATAAATGTTAGAAAATGTTATCTAAATGTTAGAAAATGTTAGAAATCATAGGAGAAATGTTAGAAAACATTAAGATTCGAGTTAGAAAATGCTAAATTTTAAGTTTAAAATTGTAATTATTAAGAATTTCTCTCTCTCTCACATGTATGTACACGCATTTTTAGTAAACTTATTAAAGTTAGCTATTTGTTTTATTTATAATTTTTAGTTTGTGAAAATCTTAGAAAATTGTAGTTCAATTTTTAAAAATGATTTAGTAGTATGTTAGAAAACGTTAAAAAATTGTAGTACAATAAGTTTCTAGGACCCTTATTTCTCTTTTACGACATATTAAGACAGTTAGGATCCTTTATTATAATTTACATATTACCTGACATCTTACTTGACACATAGGACCCCTTAAGACCCCATATGAACCATTATTATATATTAAAATATCCTATGACACATTCATCTATCTTAGCTTCTGTTAATACATATGTGAACCCATTGTTGCCCGTAAGAACCCTTAAGACATATTAGTATCAATTAATGTAACCTAAGATACCTTAAACCACTTATCATGCGTCTACGACCCATTAACATTGTTGGACCATTATACATGTCCCTTATGACATTTTAAGACATCTATGACCCATTCAGATCATCAAGACTCATTAACATATCTTAGGTTGTCTTAGGACACATTTATGTACATCTTAAATTTAATTAATTTATCATACAAGGATCATCCACTAATGAAACGTAGGACCCCGTAGGACCTCTTATGTTACCCCTGACCCCTTAAGACACATATATATACCTGACTCATTGTTACCCATGACCCCTTAAGATGTAGTCTAGGACCACTTATATTGCACCTACACCCCATTAACATTCTAGGACTCTTATCTAGATCCCTTATGAAATATTAAAAAAAATATAAAACCTTAGGACCCCCAAGACCCATTAAATAAATTTAGGATGTCCTAGGACTGGACTTAGACCACTTATGATGTTCTATGACCCATTAATATTATTGGACCATTATACATCCCTTATGATATTTTAAGACATATACATGACCTATTCAGATCTTGAAGACCCATTATATATGTATACAAGGATCCATTAATGTAACCTAGGACCCCTTAGGACCTTTTATGTTACCCACGACCCCTTAAGACAATCAAGGACCACTTACGTTACCCACGACCCCTTAAGAAACTCTAGGTCATATTAGGTGGACTATTAGGTCACATTAGGTCATATTAGGAAATAAGGTACATGTCTAAGTCGTTTCTCTACTTAAATACCTAACTAGACCTATTAGGACCAAGTAGACCTAACTAGGACCTATTAGGATCAATTAGACAGGTATTAGGTCTTTAACCAACATTAGTCTTACCAATTAGATGTATTGGGATCTATTAGGTCCAAATAGACCTAACTAAACCTATCTAGACCCGTTATGACAGGTAATTAGGATAGACCTAATATGACCCATTGATGTCTTATCTATACCTTAGGACCTCTTATGAATGACCCATGACCCTTCAAGACACTCCATGACTCCATGACTCCATGACTCCATAATAGGTTGAACATTAGGTCATATTAGGAAATAAGGTATGTCTAAGTTGTTTCTCTACTTATAGACCTAACTATCTACCTATTAGGACCAAGTAGACCTAACTAGGACCAATTAGATAGGTATTAGGTCTTTAACCAACATTATTCTGACCAATTAGATGTATTAGGACCTATTAGGTCCAATTAGACCTAACTAAACTTATCTGGACCTATTATGACCTATTGAGACCAAAATTTAGGACCTAGTAGACTTAACTAGACCTAACTATACTAGGACCAATTATGACTCAATTAGAATCAATTAGAACTAGTTAGGAGGTCTAATTAGAATAATTAGAACCAATTATGACTCTAGGACCACTTATGTTACCCATGACCCCTTAAGATAGTTTAGGACCACTTATATTACCCATGATCCCTTAAGACACTCTACATGACTCTTATCTATGTACGTTATGACAGGTAATTAGGATAAGTAATATGACCCATTGATGTCTTATCTATACCTTAGGACCTCTTATGTTACCCATGACCCCTTAAGACACTCTAGGTCATATTACCTATCCTAATAGGTCACATTAGGTCATATTAGGAAATAAGGTATACATCTTTAAGTTGTTTCTCTACTTATAGACCTAACTAGACCTATTAGGACCAATTAGACAGGTATTAGGTCTTTAACCAACATTAGTCTGACCAATTAGATATATTAGGACCTATTATGACCACTTAGATAGGTAACTAGACCAATTAGGACCTATTAGGACCAAAATTTAGGACCTATTAGACTTAACTAGACCTAAATGTACCAAGACCAATTATGACTCAATTAGAATCAATTAGAACCAGTTAGGACCTAATTACACTCAATTAGAATCAATTAGAACTAGTTAGGAGGTCTAATTAGACTCAATTAGAACCAATTATGACTCTAGGACCACTTATGTTACCCACGATCCCTTAAGACATGCTCTACATGACTCTTATCTATGTACGTTATGATCAATTAGAATCAATTAGAATCAATTAGAAGATCAATTAGAATCAATTAGACTCAATTAGACTCAATTAGAATCAATTAGACTCAATTAGAATCAATTACAATCAATTAGACCTATTTAGACTCAATTAGAATCAATTACATGACTTAATTAGAATCAATTTGAACTAGTTAGGACCTAATTATAGTCAATTAGAACCAATTATGACTCTAGGACCACTTATGTTACCCACGACCCCTTAAGATAGTCTAGGACAACTTATATAACCCACGACCCCTTAAGATACTCTATAGTCCTAGATTATCTATATGTTAGGACCTCTTACATTACCTACGACCCCTTAAGACCTCTTATTATAAATTTCTGACCCCTTAAGACCTAATTAGTATGTGTCTTAGGACTCTTAAGACCTAATAAGACCACTTATGTTACCCATGACTCCTTAAGACATGAGCTATGACCACTTATGTTACCCACGACCCCTTATGTAAATGCATTTTTAGTAAATATAAAAGTTAGTCCTATGACCTATTGATGTACATGTTAGGTTTCATTAATACATACTAGGATGTCCTATGACCCATTGATGTCTTATCTATACCTTAGGACCACTTATTTGTTTCCATTTTACATGTAGTTATAATGTTGTAATCAAGTACTTAATTATTAACACTTAGCTCTTTCACATGTGATGTACATCTAGATGGCCGCTCAGGGTGCACCTCAGACTCTTGACATTCATACTATTTTTCACATGGCCAACACAGAGATAGCTAGACTTAGACATGCTATTAGTAGATCTAGTGGAGATGGTAGATACAGAGACACATGTGCTACTATATTGACTAGTTTGGAGTCTATGACTAGTAGATTGAGGGCCCACAGTTCATTTATGCCTCAGGTAGTTGAGGCCATTTTTTGAGAGTTGAGGGAGGAGATCTCGGGTGATGTTTCCTTGGCACAGGTTCAGAGCCTCGTGTCGAAGGAAATCATCAAACGAGAGATGTTCCCACATTATGAGAGGATGAGAGTGGTGAGGGCTTATTAGGTGACATGATGTGTGATCCCTCAGATTGCTTGTATGATTTACCCTCGACATCTTGCAGCCCATGGTCATTATCCAAATAATGACCAAATTCCATTATACTTTGCACAACAGTTGTACGCTGAGTTCCGTTTGGGACTCAGGGTCAACTATTTTGATATCCCACCTTTTTATGGTTAGGGGCTGGGTAGGGTTGCAGACCACGATCAGTATCATAGGGCTGATCGAGTTGTGCACCCTCATAGATGGCTAGTTGGAGAGAGGATTCCGGTAGTGACACTGACGATGGCTACTACTGCAGATAGAGTCATCATTGCTTCTCAGAGGGGAGTTCTAGATAGCATAGGACAGATTACTTCTGTAGCCACATCAATCAGTTTAGATTCAGTGGGCAGATACATTTTGACTAGACCAAGTAGAGCTAGATCATCTTTTGAGGCTTCGTCTAGTAGTACTGCAGGTGTGAGTGACGAGACATATAGAGTTGCTAGTCTTCCTGTGCCTAGAGAGATATGAGCATTATTGGGTTATTAGAGTACTTTAGATATGGCCCTTTACTTTTTGGAGGATCTCATGCAGGCCTATTCTCATATTGCCGACACGCAGAGGATCCCTATACATTTAGTCAGGGATTACATTTCACTTATACGGGGTCCTATAGTTCCACCGACACAGGACACACCATCTACTAGTCAGGTACAGCATAGTGCAGAGCATCATGCACAGGATAGTGTAGAGCACCGTGCACCCACAGATCACTCTATAGCTGCAGAGCCTGGTATAGAGATTGGAGATGTACGCATCACCAGTGAGGGCCTAGATGCTTTTGATGAGCAGTTACGTGGGTTGGGTTAGGTGGATGTTGCCACTGATGGTGGGTCATTTATGGATATGTTATTTCATCCACATGGTTCAGATTTTACACCACTCCCCTCGCAGCTAGTGACACCCCTACACTCCTCATTACTATAGAGGTTCAGGAGAGGTTCATGACCTTAGGTGGTGTGGGTGATGTAGTATTAGTTGATGATACGATGGTGCAGTGTGCTAATGATCCTCCTACTCCTGAGACTTAGGTACATATAAAAATTTCTTTTCTTTTTTATTAGGAGTTTTAATGAATAATTAATTGTACGTGTATTAATGTTTGTTTAATGCATAATATTTTGTAGGCACAATTAGCAGAGCATGTTACCTCTAGTGTGTGTTTAGAGCATCTTCCACATGATGTGACACCTACTAGTGGTCAGGTAAGTTTTAGATATATATGTATGTACATGTTTATATTTCAAGTACTTTACATAATATATCTACTATGCACATGTGTATATAACCAACTATTGTACACTAAATTTGCAGGAGTCAGTCGCTGCTTTATAAGAAGATGATACACCTACTAGTGGTTAGGTATGTTTTAAAAATATGTAAGTTTAAATATGCATTTATAATATTTTAATTATTTTAGATTATTATCATATATACATGCATTTATATTCGCAGGGATCAGTTGATGTCTCACAGCCAAAGGATGCTCGTGGTAGTCACTCAGAGGGACGCTCTATTCGTATGCGCCTAGATGACTCCCTAGTTTAGGACATGTTGAACATATATTTTATTTGAGACTCGGTTTATGATTCAAGATATATGATTCAAGACGTACATATTTGATTAGATGATATTCTTAGATTATATGATATGAGACACATTTATTTGATTAGATGATATGATATGAGACACATTTACTTGATTATCTAGACGTATATTTTATTAGATATCTATGATTAGATTAGATGGTTTTATTCGATTAGATGATATGATTTGATTTGATTATATATGATATATATGATTTGAGACATATGATTCAAGACATATATTTGATTAGATGATATATGATTAGATTAGATGAATCTATGATTAGATGATTAGATGAATCTATGATATATGATTAGATTATTAGATGATTAGATGATTAGATGATTAGATGATTAGATGAATCTATGATATATGATTAGATGATTAGATGAATCTATGATATATTAGATGATTAGATGATTAGATGAATCTATGATATATTAGATGATTAGATGATTAGATGAATCTATGATATATGATTAGATGATATATGATTAGATTAGATGAATCTATGATTAGATTGTTTATTTCGATTAGATGATATGATTTTTTTTATTATATGATATATGATTAGATTAGATGGTTTTATTCCATTAGATGATATGATTTTATTTGATTAGATGATATGATTAGATTAAAGATGGTTTTATTCGATTAGATGATATGATTAGATTAGATTGTTTAATTTGATTAGATGATATGATTTTTTTTTATTAGATGATATATTATTATATTAGATGGTTTTATTCCATTAGATGATATGATTTTATTTGATTAGATGATCTATATGATATACGATTTGACTAGATGGTTTTATTTGATTAGATGATCTATGATTTTATTTGATTAGATGATATATATGATTAGATTAGATGGTTTTATTCGATTAGATGATATTAGTTTGATTTGTTTGAAAGATGATATATGATATTTGATTAGATGATCTATGATTTTATTTCATTAGATGATTTATTTAGATGATATGATAACTAATTTCATCATTTTTTAGTGTCTTAAGGGGAGGTCTTAAGGGGATCTATAATTAATATCATAAAAGATAACTAGTTAATACATGTAACTAATGTCCATAATAACTATTCTAACTAATTCTAGAACTAACACATGTCATACTTGTAATATAACTAATTTCATCATTTTTTAGTGTCTTAAGGGGAGGTCTTAAGGGGATCTATAATTAATATCATAAAAGATAACTAGTTAATACATGTAACTAATGTCCACAATAACTATTCTAACTAATTCTAGAACTAACACATGTCATACTTGTAATATAACTAATTTCATCATTTTTTAGTGTCTTAAGGGGAGGTCTTAACCTGGGATCTATAATTAATATCATAAAAGATAACTAGTTAATACATGTAACTAATGGATAATAACTATATTCTAACTAATTCTAGAACTAACGCATGTCATAAGTAATATAACTAATTTCAAGCATACATAAAATCTTTAACTAACATGAAATCTATAAAAATCATTGAATAATCAAAGTATACGTATAAAATTCTATATATTAAAACCATTGAACCATCAAATAGGTTCATCATATATCAACAAATTATAGCCTATCATATGTTTAAATATATAAACAAAGTATAATGAAATTTAATCCACAGATATCAAATAGGTCCCAACACAATAAATAAGTATACATGTATTAAAATTTTTAGACCAACTCAAGTGGTTCAGACCTTTCATGGAGAACCTGTAATATTCTCTCATGATCCTCACTATCTAGTCTCCACTTATGACGTCCACGTTGAGATTTAACTATATGAAGACAAATGGATGTGGCAACTACTAGGTGACTATATTGGAACACCTTATTGTCTGGTTCATAATTAACAAATTGAATACCATGTTGAATTACTTTGATTTGTTTGAAATATGTTCCCTCTAAAACAACCTGCAAGTCACATATTTTAACAATATATAAATTTAAACAAACTCAATTTGAATTTTGTTAAAAGGTTGAAATTTAAAATTTACAAATTGAGTTCAATATATTGATGTAAACTAGATATACAAACCTATGGGGAACAACATTCCATCACTTTCTTCAGGTTCAAGTAACTTCATCCTCTCTACAGTACAATGCAGTAAATAATAACCAACTCCTTCTACATTTCCACTCTCAGCAATCACTGCAAAGACATCTCCTGCATAATAATTTTTTATATATACATGTGTGAGATCTTAAAATAAATACTTAGTTCAATCTATAGATCTATCTATATCTATGATCTATACATGCAACTCAGTGTACCATATAATGTGAAAATTATATATACTTACCAATTTTGACCAATCCTGAGATATGATCGTAATCAGTAGAAATCAAAGGAACATCATCGAAGTTTTCATCTTCATCTCTATCAAATGTATCAGTAACAACTAGTGGCACTAGATTCCATGCACCTACATATCCACGATCTTGATTGATACATTCCTCATAATTATCAGCAATGCAGTGACAACAAAAGCATGAGTAGTCCCTCATGTTCAACATCCAATTGCGATAATTCGTACTCATAACTGAATGCAAAGATCGCATCTTTTCTATCCTATTGCAACCATGCATAATTTTTCTATCCACACCTAAACAAATGCATATATATAATACATTCTATATAAATATAATTTGAATAAAAAATATCATTAAAATTTTAAACACTTTCAAATAATTAAAAAATGTGTGCATACCTTTTATCTCCCAAAATTTTCTATATGGCACCGCTTGAGTCAATCCTGATGACGCGTCATTCTCATTTGGTGCAAAATGTGTCTTGCACCATTCAACCACATCATGTGCATTTTTTATATGCACTCCCTTATAATTCATTTGATACTTTCGTATAGCATGTTTGATGCAAGCTCCGGCACCATCATGTTCACCTTTTCCATGTCCACTCTCAAAGAAACTCCAGACATGTGGTATGTTTTCATTACGATGATATCTACATAGTGCATAAAATGGTCTCGATGATTTAAATTGTGCAAAACATCCATCTAACCAAACATAATGTTTATCAATTTTTATACCTCTTTCTTTCATATTTGCAAAAAACATCTTGAAGCAGTGTTCCACATAATGAATGTCATGCTCTCTATCATCACTTATATAAAAATGATATTCCTTCTTGATGACCCATGCTTCAAATGTGCTCTGAATACCATCCAAATCTAATTGTGCGTGTCGATAACACACATGTACTATAATAGTAATTTTCTCTGAAAAATAGTATTCTGATTGAATTGCCTTTTGATGAACAAAAGAATAATTTTCTACAAAATCAACAACTGATACAATAGTTCCATGTGGGAAATTGTCTCTCAGTGTTTGAAATTGTTGTGCTTGCCACTTTGCAAAAAAAGCATGATGAATGTAGGGTTGAATCAATTTTTTAAAATTTTCCATAAAAACTCCAACATTTATCTCCTCTTCAACATATTCTAACCTTTTGGATTCTTTCCCAAATTTTGTTTCATTCTTTACATATTTGTAACTCTTGCAATTTACCATCTTTGTTACATCAATATTTTTATTTTTAAAAGGAAAAAGAGACAAATCGGCACATGTTTGACATATTCCTTTTATGCAATTTATTTGTCCAGCTACATCATCTCTTTTGTCACATAAAATGGATGAGATGAACTCACTTCGTCTAGTAGGAGGAGCCTTTTCAAAACTATAAGTGTCTTCTACAAACTTTTGAAAAACTTGATAGTGGAGATCAAATTCAATATGATAACGACAACAACAAGTTTCAAACACTTTGTTTGTCCTGATATAATATGGCTTCAATCTTCCAAACAATGTTTGCCCAATCTTTATATTAGGATTTGAACTACAAAATGACACATACATTTCATGTTGTGTTGTGTCCAACCAATGTTTCGTATGATATTCATATTGATTAGCTAAAATTCTATGTCTGATAACATCTCTAGTGTTTGATGAAGGACGTGTATTATCATTCCAAAATGATGTGATCAAATTTTTTGTTTCTTTATCAATCCTATCAGAACGAGGAGCTCTACACATGATTGCCCAATTGCCTTCCAAGGTGCTATCATCCAAAAGTATTCTCTTATTAACATATCGTGATATTGTTTTCCTATTAAAACCAATGTGAGATGAAACTGAAGATATATTTCTTTTTCATCTCATACTGTTACCTACAATGGATGTCAACATAACTTTTCTTGTAATGGACTTATCTATAGTTTGAGATCGCTTCCCTAGTTGGTTCAAACCTTTCTTAAAATTTTTAGTCATATCAGTTTGCATGTCAACAACTTTTCTCTTCTTTGATGATGTGTCTATACCCAATAATTTTAATGCCCCTTCCAACTTTTTGTCTATAAGTATAAGTGAAAGCAATTGAGCTTGTGCAAGTGTTTCAAAATTATCAAATTTACCCAATATTTCTCTTGCTATCATTTTCATTGATCTCTTCTTAGCAAGACTTAATTGTTGAGCATTAGCAAGTGATCTCAAAGTGTCCACATTCATTGTAAGTAAATGATCTAAGTTTCTATAACTAATATTTTTCTTTACATTTTGAGATAAATTTAAAAGTTCATTCATACCAGTAGGAGCATGTGATGTTGACCCTTCTCCAACATCAATTGTTTGAGCCTCTCTAGGGAGTAATTCTGACCCTTCTTCAATGTGCAATTCTTCGACTTGACTTGACCCTCCTACTTCATCTTGTCTTTCAGCTTCTTTAGTTTTATGATAATATGTCAATGCAGCTTCACAATTTCTTTGTTCAGTACCGAGTGACCTTTTTCTAGAAGATTTACTTTGTCTTCCCTTCTTGTTCCCCATTTCTTCGAGCTCCAAAAAATGTCTTCCACAAGATCATCAACAAAAATTCCTTCTTCAAAAAATACCTTCAATAATAGAAAATGTGAATTTATTAATTGCAATTTGATGTAAAATAGAAATGAAAAATTTTACTTTTATACCATTTTAAAAAAAATTTTAAAAAATATTTTACTGGCCGACTAGGGTACTTCGTATGAAGTACCCCTGGGAAAAATCTCGGCCATAGTTTTTGGATGGAATTTTAACTCAAGAGGCTTAGTGTGAGGGGTCTTCGCATGAAGCCCCCCAGGTGGCTTTGTGCGAAGACCCTCTTCACATGAAGCCACAAAAATAAAAAAATTCCCTTCAGAAAACAACTCAACTGCAGAAAAATGGTCTTCTAGGCCTTGAAACAAGGACTAAACAAGATGATTTTTTCAAAAAAATGATGTCAAAAGATGCTATTCAGAATAAGCTTTCTAATGAATATAATTTTAATACATATTGAGTTCATTATCACTTTTGAATATTACTTTAACTAAACATAGGTTGTTTGGTCATTCAACAACCTGTCTCTTCACGACTTCGGGAAAAATAGTAAATGATAAAATTTTTTTTATGAAAAATATGTAAGAAAAGCATATTTGTGTTACCTTTCTATTAAAAAATAAAAAATAAAAAATTCGATATACCTAGATCAAGTTAGAGCGATCCAAGTGACCTTATGTCTAGATTAAAGTTACTGTCACTTTAAAACTTAATAAACTATGAAATATTGATCCAAAATGAATAAAACCAATTGTATCCTTTAGATATTGAAGTTAAAAATATAATCTCGAAAGAATTACATCATTATCGTATTTAAAAAAAAAGTTATGCTGATCCAAGTGACAGTACCTCCTTAAAAACATAATTTTTTCACGCAAACCACTTTTAGAAGGAGAAGGAAAAATGAATTTAAATGATTTTTAAAAAAAAAATATTTAAAAACTAGAAACAAAAATCTAAAAGACTCTAGTTTACATCATCTTCAAATTCCTAATAGTTTTGCGGCAACATGTGTTTGAAAGTGAAATTTTTTCTCAAAATGGTGATCTCTGTGTCAAAGTTGGCCAAAAAGTGGGACTCACTATTGTGGGACCACCCTCCCACCATGCTGAGGAGATAAAAAAAAACCCCACTTGGATATCATACCCAAAAACCAATAACACAAAACCTAGGCAAGGGATCCTAAAAGCTCTCTATCTCAAGAGGTACCACCAACTAAAGATAAAGGAAAGATAATAAATATAAAAAATACCAACAAGTACCAAAACTCAAAATATCAAAATATCAAAAAAATACCAACCACCAAATACTAAATACCAAAGACATACCACCAGAGGAAAATGTAGAAACTATAGAGGAGACATAGGCTACATACTATAGGAGTGTGAATCACATGGCCAACTACTTGAGTTACCATGGAATGGTCACTCTGGACCTTAGACCCTCAAGCATTTATCAAGTTGAGTTACCCTAGACTGGTCACTGATCTGGACCCCAGAGCCTCAACATGACCCATGCAGAACTAGAATACCCTCTCATGACACTAATACATTTGGGGTGAAATTGCGATGGCAATTTGCAACGGCGGGCAAATGTTATGTCTTTTTGGCTTTTTTTTTTCAATTATACCCCGACAACGTCGCAATTGTGACGTTAACAGGATGTAAGAAAAAAAAAGAAAAGAAAACGTTGGTCATTTCTATAATAGCACCGAGAGGGTTTTTTGCAGCCGTTGGACAAGGAGATCTTTGCAGCTAGGCATCTCTACAGTGAGAGGATTTTTTGCAACTGTTGGACGAGAAGATCTCTGCAGCTAGGCATCTCTGCGGTGAAAGGGATCTACTGGATTGTACATTCAGAATCCAAAAGGCCGAGAAAGGTATGATTTTAAACTTCACTTCCTCCTTGTTTTTTGTCGCCCTCTCTTCCCTTTATCATGCACTCAGGTACTTCGAGCATCGCTTCTGTATTGTGCAACCTGAGAATGACATCTTTATCTTTATTTACTTATGCTTCGTTCTCTACTTTGATTACCTCCGTAATGCATGTGGTCCATGCTTAGTTGGGAGCCGGTTTGAATCTTCTACTATAGACTGTGGCTCGTGGCATTCATGCTGCTGTTGAAACTGTTCCATATGTGCAGAGGTGCTATTGAGTCCATTTATTATGTCGTGCCCTAGCTCATGGTTGCATGAAGTGATGAACTAAGCCAACTCATGGCCAAGCACCAAGGTTAGTGAGCTATGTGTTTTGACTGCATAGCCCATGAGCTAGGGATACATCATTGCCATGTTAAAACTCAGCATTCAAATTTGCGTCCTTGTTGATTTCTTGAAATTGAACTTTCAAAACCAAAATGGTTAAGTGGATGCGAAAAGTTCGGGGTTAAGAAATGGGAAAAGTTAAGATTTTGGAAAGATTCTTGCAAAAAGTTGGGATTTGGGAATTATTCTCGCTAAAAGTTCATGATTGGGAGTTGAGACTTGCAAAAAGTTAAGGTTTGAGAATTTTTTTTGCAAAAAGTTAATGTTTCCAATATATTTTTGCGAATAAAATGGAAATGCCTTAGAATTTTTAAATTTTGACATTTCAAAAATCTAGGCAACAAGAATGCATAGGTGGCTCACTGTTGGGATGACTCATTGTTAGGTGGCTCATTGTCGAAGGGGCTCACTACCCAAAATGCAAAAGCCAGCTATTATATCTGAGAGGCAGCTTACTATTGGAGTGTAAAATACAAATTTGAACGAGTTACAATTGCATCTGCATATGCATGAAATATAGTTCATACTAAAGTACAAATTTATTCTATACAATTACTAAATTGTAGATATATCAGTTCACTATACACATCAATATATCACTATCATATATCATATATCATAAATCACATCAATATCATTGTCGTCTATTATGTGTTGATGCCACTTTCTATATATACACCAGACCTACATTCCACAAGTCAACTTGAAACGAAGATGGAATCGTGTGAGCACATTACCCCAAAAGTTAGAGATGTCAACAATCTTAAAAAGGATATCTCACGCTATACCAAATAGGACTAGACCAAAAACTTTATTACACCATTATATAGACCAAAACTTGTACCTATAACAACACTGTCAAACCAGAGGATAGGTTGGAGATAAGAGTGTCAAACCAAACAATGACATCAATGAAAAATATCAATAGCATAGGCATCATCTTGGCTTCTATTGAAATTGAGGGCCCGAGCGCTGGAAACTTGGTATACTGTGGTAACTTTTACATTCATGTCTTGGAGCTTGCGATCCTTTCGTTGTTTCATATTTTATGAGGGGTCCACTATGTTTGATGGTTTAAAATTGATATTATTTCACTGTTATATATTCCTTTGTCTACACTTCATTCATTCATTTCTCCACTGTTGAATTTATGAGAGCCCGAGAGCATCCTTGTTGAATAGATGTTTTGATGAATATGTGTTGATATTTTGAGCTAGGGCATCATCTCTGATTTCACTGCTTAATGGATTTCTTCCCATTTTTTCTGTATTTGGGCATACTGAGATAGCATCTATCCTATAACACTTTCATGTGGCCTTATGCTTGCTGATTATGTATCTCTGCCTTCAAGGCCCGCAAGCTAGGGATATCAACCTAGAATTCTGGTAGCCCATGATCATTGGTCTTGTGGATGATACCTAAAGAAGTAGATGATATCATATTTCTACAACTCATAGTTAATATGTTTCTAGATTTTTGATTAGATTGTGTATTAAGTTAATCTATTTATGGCAATCTTTAAAAAATCCACTGTGACTTTTCATAGACGGTGACTGACAATGATAACATGATTTACACTATAAGTATACTAACTTCTCATGTATTATGAATATATATGAAATTAAGTGTGACTTTCATACATATTGAAGTCTATATTAATATTACTATTAAATTCTGCTTAAGAATATTATCGGACTTCATAAATAACAATTCTAATCTGATCTCACTCATGGTGATGTTACTAGATGCTTTTGATTCCTTCCCTTTATATCTCTCAATGTGAGAAAGAGGTCACACCTCTTCATCATGTATGCCCTTTGGCAAGAGACACACCATTTCACTATTAGCACCCTTGAAAGAATGCAACTCTTCATTATTTATGCCCTTTGAAAGGGACACAACCTTTCACAATCAGATCTGCACTTCTTATTTATCTCAGAAATGCACTTTTTATTTCCAAATTATTCCCCATTCAAATTAGTAAAAATATAAAATTAGTAAAAATATGTACACGTGTTATTGGATGGTCTATAAACATGTATAAATAGTCATGTTTGTCAATAGTGTTATTCATCAAAGATATATTCTATAGTGCTTAGTCAATAAGACTATTTATATCTGTGTCTATTGGCTATCCAATAGAACCTCTAGGTGCTTTTAGTACATTATAACAATGTCATAGAAATAGTAATTCAAGAGATTTTGATGGATATATTAAAAAAAATGTATCATAATTTATCACTATGGTTAATTACTTGCAAATACGAGAAAATGGTTACAATAAGTCTTGACAATTAAAATTTTAATATTAAACAATATTTTTCATAGTAACATTATAGTTTTTTATTAAAGTAGTAAATAACATATTTCGATAATACTTAAAAAACTCTTCTCGGTAGATAAAACATCAGCAAGGACACACAAAAAAGATAAAAAACATAGAGCATAGATAGAAATAAAAGCTTTAAACTAAGCACATATTAACTCTATTGAGGGTACTCCTAGCTTCCAATTCAACTTGGAAGAAGTTTTGTTAAGGTTCCTAATGGTCTTGACATTGTTTATCACCACACTTATCATTTTTCTTTATGGTACCTCTAGTTCTTGTGTTAAAACCAACATCCCCCTTAGTAGTCATCATAGAACCAAAACCAATTGCGACATGTATGCAAAATGTGGAAATATAGACGAGGCACATGAACTCTTTGAACAAATTCATCTAAGAAATGTGGTATCATGGAATGCCATGATTGCATGATATGTACAAAATGGATTTTTTGAAAAGGCTTTAGAAACTTTCAAGCAAATACTATTGCTAATGATTTATTGCTGCTCTATTTTGGTATTTGATGATTGTCCATGCTTAAACATTTAATGTCATTATGGTTATATGAATGGATTCTTTTCCTTAGAACACTATCATCTTCAAAATCCTATATGAAATCTATATGACCATTTCATTTCTATGGATGACATAAAGGTGTCTTCAAACAAAGTTTCTGAATTGATGGAGTATGTTGGACCATGTTACGATTACAAAGGTTGGATGCGTATTGTTCAATATAAAAAAAGTATGCGTAGGTATGCACTCTCGGCAAATTATATACAACAGCAAGACAATAATCAAAGTAAAAGTGTTGCTATATACATTGATGGAAGGCCAAAAGCAAAAGGGAATATTGCAGGTTTTATAAATAGTACATGACCTGGGTCAACTATAAGCAACCCAATTGCATATTTGAGGTGCACGAGGGAAATCATGTATTCATCTGTGCGATAAAATCAATACGTGCAGGGGAAGAGCTGCTTATTGATTACAATTTGAACCGCATAGATACAAACGAGGCTACTATCATGGGGGTGGTACATACTATTAAACCAACTTCTAATCAATGAATCCAACATACCATTTAGTTATTAAATATTTGGCTAACATTTTTATACTTGATCTTTGACATAGGGGCACAATATGGAGCAACCGCCCAGAGGGGATGGTGATGATATTCCCAGCTTATCTACACATGAGCAGGTAAAACTCATTGTAATTGTGCAAACTAGATAGAAGTAAAATGTTATTTTTTTAATGTTGTTTTCTTCATTGTTTTGGAGTAATTTTGATAATAATAATACTATTGTTGTCATAGAGGGCCGGTGGTCAGAGAGAGGGAAAGCAACATGCAGTCCCTCAGGAGTCCCCCCTTGAGGAGGACCCTTTTTTTATTGATTTGGCAGAGACCGATGACCCGATCGGTTCCATTAAAAAGCTACTAAAGAAAATTGGAAAATAACTTTTACATTTGCCATCCATACAGCCTCAGAGTCAAGAAATAAAAGAGAGGGGAGCTAACTTGTTGGACACTTCTGAAAACTTAAAAGTAAGTATTAATGAAATTTTTAATTATAACAAGAGTTCAATAATGGTTTTTATGTTATTCTCTTTTATGGCATTAATTAAAATATGGATGTGTTGTCTTTACAGAGTTATTTGTGTAATTTTGAAATTCATTCCCATGATGAGGGTACTACAGGTACTAGAAAAGCACGGGACACACAAGCTCGGCTCTAGTGGTTTTTCAAAACTTCAAGCACGAGTTGTAAGTATTAGTAAATGAAAAATTGTATCTAATTTTTTATATATTGCAACGAATTTTTTTTTCGATGAAACAATGCGAGTAAAATTCACGATACCAAGCAAAAATGTCACTGTCACTACACTACACACAGTGCATTTGTCTGCATCAAGATCCACATTGTCTGAAATAAACCCAATTTCTCTACAGGTCTTGTTGACAATCTGATCATAATCCACAAATGTATACCAAGGTAGTGTGACTACAACATCTCACAGATTACCTCTCCGTTATGTTTTGATGGATTGTCAAACTCTGTTCCAAAACCCCCATTTTGCACAGGCTGGAATTAAGGATATTGGGGGAGGTTTTGGAATTCGGCTTCATGCCTTCCAAATGCATTTGATCATAATTTATATACATCCTTTCTCACAATTTGTGTGCTTAATCTTCAATCTTTGTGTCCCAAGAGACAACTCTTCAATGAGGCGTTCTTGGTAAAGAGCGCATGTGTCAGTAATTATAACTTCTACATACACTGTAGATACATGGAGTTATACAAATCAATAATTTTCCTATATGGTAATTCCTGTCAACAATTGAAAAAGAATTTACTACAGATTACACGTGTAATATTATTGCCAGCCTTTCTTAGATAGATAAACAGTGATTTGGTTGTTATATATATATATATATATATATATATATATATATATATATATATATATATATAAAGTTTGGAAATACAAAAAGTATAATAGAGAGGCTCTATTGTTAGCCAGATATACCATGTTCTTAATGTTAAGATATTTAAATATGTCTAGTGAGTTGCAATATGTCTCTTATGCATTTAATTTTAGAACGATTCATAATTACAATTTTTAAGCATGTGAAGTGAATTACCATATGTTAATTATAATTTACATTTGATTGCGATAATTTTTTGCAAATTTAAAGAATGTGTGGCAAATGGTAGGTTATATTTGATCATTGCCAATCCCATATTCTAGATCCCCATCATCACATGAAAATCATGCATCTACTTTATTCATCAATGTCTACTTCCTTTTCTTGTTGACTGGATGTATTTCATCTTTTACATTTTTTTTTGCCTTGCTTTCTTGTTTCTGGTAGTGGTTTGTCTGCTTTTGAAGGCTGATTTTATGGTTTATCCTATCTTTTTTCTCTTGATTGAGTTCGAATCCAAGCTCGACATCTTGTAGTTCTTCAACACAGGGACTGATATGTTCAAGTCTTTGAGGGATACCAATGGGATGTGAGAGAGAGAGGGGGATAGGGGCAGAGAGGAGAGATAATGAGATAGAGACACAGAGAGATAAATAGAGTGAGATAGGTGGAAAGAGAAGGAGCTATATTGCAAAGAAGTGAGATATGGAGAGAGAGGGGGGATATAGGAAGACATAGAGATAGAAAGAGGGAGAGGTGCAGAGGGAAGAGAAAGAAAGAAAAGAGAGAGAGAGAGAGGTGTAAGAAAGGGGTCATGGAGAGAGATGGGTGGATAGAGAGAGGGAGATGTGTCTAGATGGAGAGATAGTGTGTGTGCGTGTGTGTGAGGGAGGAGAGATAGGGTTAGAAATAGGGAGAGGTAAAAAGGGAAGAGCAAGAGATAGCATAAAGAGATAGAGAGAGGTGTGGAGATGGAGATTGAAAAGAAGAGGGATATGGAGAGGAGATAAGGGGAGTGCAGAATCGTAGATGGAAGGTGTAAATATATAAGGAATCTAGAGAATGAGAGATATAAAAATAAAGATAGAGGTAGAAAGTGATAGAAGAGAGGTAAAAAGGGGGAGATATATAGGGATAGAGAGTGATAGAGAGATGACAAGATAGAGATAGATATAGAGGGAGAGATGGGAGAAGAAATATGGAGATGTAGAGATTAAAAGGTATAGGAAGAGGGTGATGGAGAGAGGAGTGGGAGGATGGGAGAAAAATAGATAAACAAAAGAGATAGATCAAGAGGTGAAGATAGAAAGAGATCTAGGGAGATACAGAGGGAGGCATAGAGAGGGAGAGATAGAGAGGAAGAGATATAGAGATAATGGTCACACTTCACTATCTTGAATTGAATGAATAATGGTCAACCACAATTGTTGAATCTCCAATTTGGCTTCTTGAAATATCTAATGATTCATTTCTAACCAAAGATGCCAAATAATAAATGAAGGCCCAAGAACCCAAACTCAACCAACAGAGAAATATGCAAACAATCCTAATTCAAAACTCTCCACTAGAGATGCCAAAAATAGTGACTGTCCCTTGTATAATGTACAGTCAGTGTAACATGGAAATGAGCCCATATTTGCATGGTTCAATACCAATACATTCAAGTGGAAATTACACAAGGACAGTCACAAATGAGGACAGTCACTGTAAAGACAACATGATAATGTACAATCACCATAAGGATAGTCACAAATGAGGACATCTCACAGTGATTGTCCCGTGTAATTGTCACTTGAATGTATTGGTATTGAACTATGCAAATGCTTTTCTTCTTGATAATGTCCTCATTTGTTCAAGAAGAAAAGCATTTGCATGGTTCAACACCAATACATTCAAGTGGCAATTACACAAGGGACAGTCACTGTGAGATGTCCTCATTTGTGATAAGGATAGTCACAAATGAGGACAGTCACTGTAAAGACAACATGATAATGTACAATCACTGTAAGGATAGTTTCATTTTCATTCTCACCTAGTGCTGTTATTTGAAATAGAGAGATGTTCTCATTTGCAATAACAAAGAGGATACCTTTGAGGGCAATTAAGGGATTCTAACATTGCCCTCAAAGGTATCCTCTTTGTTGTCACAAGTGAGGATATCTCTCTATTTCAAATAACTGTCCTTACAATGATTGTACATTATCATGTTGTCACAAGTGAGTGCATAGCTGCTACCTCTTGTTCAAAAAGCTTCTAAAAAAATGACACTGCATTTGCATATGCATGACTATAAAATCATATGGAAAGGTACAAGATTGCATATCCTGGTGATGTACGAATCTTAGAAGCAGTTGATGCTCCAGGATTGCATCACTTGGTTGATTGCTTAATCTTCCCATAGAAGGGCCATAGGCCTCATCTCGATGAAGCTTCTGGCAATGATCTTGATGGGGATATCTACTTTGTTTCTTGGGAGTCTAGGCTTATGCCAGAAAGTGGTAAGAGTTGGGATATCTACTTTGTTTCTTAACACTGATATATATATTTTGACTGCTGTGTATCTAATGTTTTCGGTGATTTCTACTTTTTATTCTTGTCTCTCCCCTGAATTTTGATGTTTCTCGAATCCTCAGTTATTGCTGGTGCCTCTTGATTATTGCAAATCTTTCTTTCTATTTGAGTATGTTGATCTAGATACCCCCTATCCCATAGATGACTGTAGTTTCACTGGACGATTGGAATGTTGCTATAGAAACACAAAAAATGTCCCCAACTATAGAAAAGTAAAACTTTTGTAGTGTATTTACATCTATATTGATAATCTTATCATTGTTATTGAGTAACATAAGGTTGTGGAGGCTTCTATTGGAGAGCAATATAGGAAGCTTCATGTTGTTGCAAAGCTCCTTGCTATGGTGATATCTTGGCTTTGAGAATCCTTCTAGGGTTGTCAAAAGCCCATTGATTACTATATTGCCATTTAGCTAGCAACCATTCGGGTTGGATAAACCCCTTTTGCCAATATGCAGAGGTGATGGCATGGACTTCTACAGTTCATAGGTGGGAAGGGTAATATTAGCAATGTACCCTCCTATTTTTGTTATAGTCTATTAACTCTGTGTTAGCAATAATGGTACCAATGATACCAAAAGCTTACTTTAACTGTAATATATTTACAATGTAACATAGTTATTTATGTTATAATTAAATTTATATATAATTTTCTATATCTAATTCCTATTTTTAGGTTGATATTTATTTTCTTAGATTTTCATAGTTTTTTAGTATAGACAGACCTGAACTCAACTTGGTTTTGCTGGATCCTCAAATCCACCCCTGAACCAAACCAAACCAGGATCTAAACCAGAACTAGCAACTTGGCTTTAAAGTCAACTATTGAAAAAATATCTAGGCTTTTCTGCAGAACAAGACAAATAGGCTATAGCGATTAATGAAATGAAGATGAATGTTCTAAATAACTATATTTTTTACATAAAGCTAATTACAGATGCATAAACATGCCTTTTTTTCAAGGAGAGAATTGTTCATGAAAATTGGGAATGATCAATTATTTTTTACTTAGTGGATGTTTATATTCCTTTAATTTATATGGACTTGAAGTTGAAGTTGTGTTGCACCAGTTTGTGCTGATGTATACCATCTTGATTTTAAAATCTATTTCTCAAAGCTTTAGCCTATTTGCAGGTGAAGACTCTTCATTCCTTGGACCATCCTAATGTTTTGAAGTTTTATGCATGGTGAGTTAGTGATGATAGGTTGTGTTTCTTATTTCTAGTCCTTTTGTAGTCTAGTAATTTCTCCTGCTTTTCATTCCTATACTATTTCATATGTGACGGCTCTGCCATGTTGTAAGTCATTAGTGAGTTTTGTAATGGATTGAGATGTTCTTTTCCACATTAATTAAAGTGAAGGAAATACAGATTGTTCATATAGAAAAGGAAAGATTTTGAAACTTAATTTGAGCATAAGTGTAACATGGTGCACAAATATACTCTATATTTGCATCTGATAGGTTTACCTTTTTAGGTACGAGACTTCTGCACATCTGTGGCTTGTGCTTGAGTACTATGTTGGGGGGGGGATCTTCTAACATTATTACGGCAGGTAATTTTTTTTGGATCCTATTACTTAGTAATCAATTCTTTCTTAACAAAGAAAATCATGTACAGAATTATTATAGGTAAGAATTTTCTGTAAATCTTATTTGTTAATAACCAACCCTTTCTTAACATACAAAATTATGTTTTTGTGTTAAGACTAGGGCAGTTTGATATTAAATTGTTTCCAAAAAACTAAAAATTGAATATGTTTTAGTCTTAATGCCTCCTGCTTTTGGTCAATTGAGATTCATATAAGGCATATAAACATTTTAGATAATATACTTATAGTATGTTTGAAGTGTTATTCTCTCTCTCTCTCTCTCTCTCTCTCATGTGGAAGCTGCAAGAGTCTCATTTGAAATTCATATAAGTTTTAGTTTCAATGTGTATGTTTCTATAAGCATACACTACCATGTGATGATTGATGTATCTTTAAAGAAGAACAGGGTAATTGCGACGGGGGTAATTTGTCCCAAATTTTTTTTTTTAATTTTATTCTGTATTCATCGCAATTGCGACGCACACATAGTGAATTGTGATGGGGGTGTTGTATAGGTGACGCCCACTCCCATCGTAATTGTGACAGTTGTCGCATGATCGCATGCGGCTTCCCAAGCGCATGCGACCATGCGACAAGCCGTCGCAGTTGTGCCAGTGTTTGTTGCAACTATGACGGTTGTCGCATGATCACATGTGGCTTCCCAAGCGCATGCGACCATGCAACAAGCCGTCGTAGTTGAAGTCATAATTACGACGGTAGAGGAAAGACATCGTATTTTGTGACTAAAAAATAGCGACGTATATGACTGTCGCAATTGCAACACATGGCTATCACAATTGCGACACATAGCCATTGCAAATCGATGCCAAATTTATTAGTGTGACAACAAGGAATTCTAATCATACCTAATATTTAGGCATCATCTCATTCTCATCCTTAGCCTATACAAGCACTCAAGGCATGGGTGATGCATACAATTATCTTATTAATATTGGTTACCCTAGCATTGACCACTTTGGGTCCCAGACCCCTATTGTAAGCCACTATCATAAGATTCACCTATTTAACCTCCCCTAGGCTCACAAGTCATAAATAGACCTCACAAATCATATAAAGCATGATAATCAATTTTAGTTCCATAAAAGATAAATGGAACTCACACTGGCCCTCAAACTATAATCCCACAATTATAGGGTAAAAGCACAATCGGGTGTCACCCTTTTGGCTAACCCGACTAACTCGGCCGAGTCCTACTCGGCCGAAGAAGGGGAGGTGCCACGGGGCACCGAGTGGCACCTACGTGGCCATGGAGACTCGGCCGAGTCTACGAGGAACTACTAATAGCCCTCTCAATGGTTTTAGCCCCTCATTTGAACAGTGAGGGGCTAAGGAAAGCGGCTAAAAAGTGATAGTGCAACTCGGCCGAGTCAGAGGTAGATTTTTTTTTTTAATTTTTTATTTTTTTGTTTGTGTTTTTTAGTTATTTTTTATGTATATATGTTGTTTAAATATTTTTTAATTATTTTTTTAATATTCATATGTAAAAAAAAGTCTTTTCTTAATATGTATTGTATTTACTTTTAAAAATGTACAAAATTAACAAATAAAACTTAAACATAGAAAACATATATAATTTAAGTAAAATGTAAACTGGAATGTTTAAAAACATGAAATAGTCCACCTACCCTTGAGACATTTAATAAGACCATTAAAACCTAATAGGATGGATGTAATTATAAGATCCAATATTTAACTTAATAATATCAAAATTAAAACATAATGGACTATCTACTCTTACTGACCTAATAGGAACACTTTCAAGACTTAACATCCACTAAATATGACCTATTAGGACCCTTAAGACCTAATAGGACCACTTAAGGCCTAATAGAACTTAATAGGTCAAAATAGTTCACCCTTACTTGGCTCAATAAGACCTAATTAAAACCTTTAAGACCTAATGTGACCCTTAAGACCCAATAGGACCCAAGTGACAAGGACAAGTGCAACTGCTACCTAGGTTAAATGACTAAATAGTGTAGTAAGCAACTTACCTTATGCATTCAATAATCATCATTGTTCGAGTTATATTGTTTTCATGCCATTAGATCAAGTTATATATTAAAACAACTTTTCTTTATAGCATGCACTTTTATTTTATTTCATTGTTGACTCCTGATAAATTAATCCTTAAGTTTTAAGTTGTCATGTTTTTTAATATTGAACAAAGCAGTTTAATAATGACTAGATGCTATATCAATAAATGGAAAGAAACAAAATAGACTAGCATAACCAAAACACATAATAGTCACAAAAATGTTGAAATAAAGTATCATTATCCATTGTAACACTCTTTGATTTAGCCCAAATATTTAGTATATATCTTTGAAATTGCATTACTTTCTTTTTGATATTTTAGAGTTGGACCATGATATTGGCATTCATCTTTATAAGACCTATAGTTGTGAGACAGGAAAGGCAATATGAAGAAAGATGTCATAGTAAATCCTAAGAATTATATAGTTATCTGATAACAATTATTAGATAACATTTGCATACTAATGTGTTTTAACTTATCACACTTTGTAATACAAAATTAATCATTTAATTATTATCAAGCCACAAGAAAACTATACCATCAATATCATATAACTTTCTATAAAGCTAAGGTAGCCAACTAAATTGATTTGAAATAGTATTGTTTGTTTGAAAACTTTGCTATCATTGAACTCTTAACACTTTTCTTTTGTATTGATTTATTATTGTTAGTAGATTGAGTAATTAAACATTTTTGTCTAGTGCCAATATTATTTAATCAATTCAATTAGTTCTCTTTAATCTTAGTCATGGTCTAGATTGTCATATTTCCTTATTCTATTTGTCATGGCCCGTGGATGATCAAACTCCCCTATGCATTTTTTTTAGTCTAAATAAGTATAGTGTTGAATATTATCAAAACTATTATTTTCATCCTTTGCTAAGAAAATTCCTATTTATCAAAATGAATAAAGCCCTAACTCTTATTATATCTAGGATACCTTAATTATAAGGTCATCTTTATTTTTAGTTGCCTAAAGTTACCAAACTAAGGTTTTGATACTATCTAAAACTTAAGATAAAGTATTTTCCTATGAAAGTTCCATAACACATTGTGGTAATCATCACACAGTCAAACATTACAAAGTCCCTCTAAGAGAAGGTTAATACCCAATAGGACCCTTAAGACAAGCTCATAAGACCCTTAAGATGAGCTCATTTAAGACCAGGTTAAGAACCATAAGATGATCTCATAAGACCCTTAAGACGAGCTCATAAGACCCATAAGACCAAGTTACTTTCAACCTAATTAAGACTCTTAAGACTCTTAAGACCCATGAACCCCTTTCCAAATTATTATACATTTTCACCATTTCTTTTAGTATTTAATTTCAATATAATGTTTTTCCCTCTCTAGTTATGGAAATTTGTACAAATTAATTTTTGTCATGTGTGTAAAGTAAATATGTACATGTAAATATGCATTCAAATTAGTAAATATGCGTGCACATGAATTAGTTCTACTACCATGATTGAATACATGTGTAAATGCCTTCAAGTTTAAATTATGTTTTTAAATATTTAAAAATATTACACATGTGCATATGTAAATGCATGAATTTAAATGTTTAATTTAATATAATTTAATTTATATTATGTAAAAATGCATTTGAAAATTAGTTCGTGTGTGTTTGTTTGAAGTTTTTAAAATGTTTTCATGTTTACTTGAAGTATTGTACAACACATGTACAAATTGAAAGTTAGATATTTTTAATTTATTTAAATTAATTTGTAGATATATATATATATATATATTTATCAATTGATTTTCTAACATTTGGATGTATGTATATGTGCACATGTGCCTACTTGCAGCGAGCATTTTTTATCTATATCTAGATCTAGATATATATTACCTTTGTGTGCATATCACTCATGGCTTCTAGTGGTTCAGATCAGAGTGTCCATGATAGTCATGGATCACGAGCTCCCTCAGACCATAATAGTACCTAGGCCCCACATGCTAGAGATAGTCGTAGAGATGATACTATCTCTAGGATGCAGGCTGCTTTGACTGCATTAGAGTGAACACTGCAGAATAGTACTACTCTCCCTAATAGGGAGAAATTGACAGCTATACGCACTAAGCTCATGAGTATGATTCAAAAGGTTGAATCATACAATCCATATGATGATGTATCGATTGATGTTTTTTATCATAGCCTATCTAGCACTATCATAGGGACAGTAGGTTGGAGGACAGTTGATTCAGATGTCTCAGTCACTCAGGTGAAGAACATGTTTGGCACCCATTACATCAATAAGAGGGTGGTTCGAGCATATAGGGTCACTTTTTGTACAGATGACATAGTGGCCCCTTTTATATATCCTAGATGGTTAGCAACACATCATATGTGGCCCCAAAAGGATGAGGTGCCACTATATTTTTGCAAACAATTGTTTGCAGAGTTTCATTTGGGCTATGATGTTGACTACACAGATCTACCTCCACATGTTGGTCAGGGTCGGGGGAGATATCAGGATAAGTGTAGACGACCCGATATACCACAGCCCCCTAGTAAGAGGGCATTGGTGGGTCAAAACCTTTTGGTTCTTCCAAAAGGTTTGGAGGCCTACACTGGAGCTGGACAGGTTGCAGCTGAGGACACACGTTTAGATATGTATTCTAGTATTGCCACCATTGCGACTCAGGTTGAGCAGTTTTCATCTGATCGTGTGGGTAGGTACATGCTTCGATCATGGACGAGTGTAGGTGTATCACCATCTAGTCCATTTTATGACCCATACATCAAATTTGATCTTCCTACTCCAGATGAGATAGGACGACTACCTGAGGATCACATGCGTGAGATTAGTGGTATGTTAGTGAGTGATCTCCTGGCTGCTTACCAGAGGATTTCTACATTGCATGGGATTGAGCCACGTGATTTACCTACTTTCATTGGAGGAGGACAGTGTCGTAGATCCTCCACAGGCAGCAGTCGAGGTCAGAGCTCAGATGCAAAGGCAGGTTCCTCTAGACAGAGTGTGGATGATCTTACACCGCCTCCATAGCATACACAGGCTCCCACACAGCATACATAGGCTCCCACACAGTAGACACAGGCTACGACCTCACGAGTTCATAGTAGATTCTCAGATTTGCTTATGGATGACGCCATTGATCCTGATGCAATGTCCTTGCACTCTTCTGAGTTATCCGACCTTGGACGTGCATTACAGCAGGTACAAGAATCTGGATTTAATTTCAATTTATATAGATATACATGTGTACATATAGTTCTATATTTAAATTTAAATGTATTTAAATGTGGTACAGGACATTGCGACAGGTGCTGCATATGGAGATTTAGAGGAGCCTGCTGATCCGATTCATCATGATACAGAGGTACACTTGAAATAAATTAAAAATTAAAATTTTATAAAATTTATTTACATTTCAAGTTCTTATATATATATATATATATATATATATATATATATATATATATATATATATATATATATATATATATATATATATATATATATATATATATATATATATATATATATATATATATATATATATATATATATATATATGTATATATGTAACATTATATTTACATTTACAGACTCAGGTCCAGCAGGACGAGGATCCACACAAGCCCGCACATCTAGCACGTGATGGTGATCATCAACGTAGTTGATGTGTTCATTGATACATGTTTGGATTTTGTGATATATATGTATTGACACTTAAACATTGATGTACATGTTTGATTTTTGAGATATATATATATGTGTGTGTGTGTGTGTACATTTACATTGATATGTAGGTGCATGTTTTGTATATTGATCTATTTGTACATTGACACATGTTTGGATTTTGCACTATATAGACATTTAAACATTGATGTACATGTTTGATTTTTGAGATATATATATATATATATATATATATATATATATATATATATATATATATATATATATATATATATATATATATATATATATATATATATATATATATATATATATATATATATATATATATATATATATATATATATATATATATATATATATATATATATATATATGATCTATTTGTACATTGATACATGTTTCTAGATTTTGTAATTGAAGCCAAAAATTAATTGATCTTTAAAATTAATATTTAATTTATGTTCAATCTTTCATCAATCTAATTAATCAATCTTACTAAAAAATCTTTTTATATCAATTGTAAGTTTAAATCGATCTTTAAAATCTAACTTTATAATTAATCTTTAATTTCAATGTTCAATCTTTTTAATCAATCTTAGAAATTAAATCTATAGGTAAACCCCTTAAGCCCTATTATGCACCCTTAAGCCTTATCTAGATCAATTAATTGAAAATTAATTAATCAATCTTACTAAAAAATCTTTAATGAGTTGAAAGTTTAAATCAATCTTTAAAATCTTCAATGAATTGAGAGTTTTTAAATCAATCTTTAAAATCTAACTTTAAAATTAATCTTTAATTTCAATGTTCAATCTTTAATATGACCTAGCATGGCCTAATATGAGCTCACTTTATAATCTTTTTATATCAATTGAAAGTTTAAATCAATCTTTAAAATCTAACTTTATAATTAATCTTTAATTTCAATGTTCAATCTTTTTAATCAATCTTAGAAATTAAATCTATAGATAAACCCCTTAAGCCCTATTATGCACCCTTAAGCCTTATCTAGATCAATTAATTGAAAATTAATTAATCAATCTTACTAAAAAATATTTAATGAGTTGAAAGTTTAAATCAATCTTTAAAATCTTTAATGAATTGAGAGGTTTTAAATCAATCTTTAAAATCTAACTTTAAAATTAATCTTTAATTTCAATGTTCAATCTTTAATATGACCTAGCATGGCCTAATATGAGCTCACTTTATAATCTTTTTATATCAATTGAAAGTTTAAATCAATCTTTAAAATCTAACTTTATAATTAATCTTTAATTTCAATGTTCAATCTTTTTAATCAATCTTAGAAATTCAATCTATAGGTAAACCCCTTAAGCCCTATTATGCACCCTTAAGCCTTATCTAGATCAATTAATTGAAAATTAATTAATCAATATTACTAAAAAATCTTTAATGAGTTGAAAGTTTAAACCAATCTTTAAAATCTTTAATGCATTGAGAGTTTTTAAATCAATCTTTAAAATCTAACTTTAAAATTAATCTTTAATTTCAATGTTCAATCTTTAATCAACATTAATCTTCTATGCCCTTAAGTACCTCTCATGACCCCTTAAGACCGAAAATGATCTAACATGACCCCTTAACCCCTAGCATGACCCCTTCAACCCTTAAGTACCTAACATGACCCCTTAAGACCTAAAATGACCTAACATGACCTTAAGACCTAATTTGACCTCACATGACCTAATAAGACCCCTTAAGACCTAACATGACCTAAAAGACCCCTTAAGCCCTTAAGCCCTAAAATGATCTAACATGACCCCTTAAGACCCTAATCCCTCAAGCCCTTAAGCCCTTAAGACCTAAAATGATCCCTTAAGACCTAATAAGACCTAACATGACCTAAAAGACCCCTTAAGCCCTTAAGCCCTTAAGCCCTTGAGCCCTAACCCCTTAAGCTCTTAAGCCCTTAAGCCCTTAAGACCTAACATGACCTAATATGACCTAATAAGACCTAATATGAACTAACATGAACTAACATGACCTAAAAGATCCCTTAAGACCTAATATAACCTAACATGACATAAAAGACCCCTTAAGACCTAATATGACCTCACATGACCTAAAAGACCTCTTAAGACCTAACATGACCTCACATGACCTAATGAGACCCCTTAAGACCTAACATGACCTAATATGACCTAATAAGACCTAACATGACCCCTTAAGACCTAAAATGATCCCTTAAGACCTGATTTGACCTCACATGACCCCTTAAGGACCAAACATGACCTAACATGACCTAATAAGACCTAATAAGACCTAATATGACCTAACATGACCTAACATGACCTAACATGACCTAATAAGACCTAACATGAACTAACATGACCTAAAAGATCCCTTAAGACCTAATATGACCTAACATGACCTAAAAGACCCCTTAAGACCTAATATGACCTCACATGACCTAAAAGACCCCTTAAGACCTAACATGACCTCACATGACCTAATAAGACCCCTTAAGACCTAACATGACCTAAAAGACCCCTTAAGACCTAAAATGATCACTTAAGACCTAATTTTACCTCACATGAGCCCTTAAGGACCAAACATGACCTAATATGACCTAACATGACCTAATAAGACCTAATATGACCTAATATGAGCTAACATGACCTAATAAGTCCTAATATGAACTAATAAGACCTAACATGACCCCTTAAGACCTAAAATGATCTAACATGACCCCTTAAAACCTAAAATGAGACCTAAAATGATCTAACATGACCCCTTAAGACCTAAAATAAGACCTAACATGACCTAACATGACCCCTTAAGACCTAAAATGATCCTGTTTAAGACCTAATTTGACCTCACATGACCCCTTAAAGACCAAACATGACCTAATATGACCTAATAAGACCTAGCATGACCTAACATGACCTCACATGACCCCTTAAGCCCTTAAGGACCGAACATGACCCTTAAGCCATGACCCCTTAAGCCCTTAAGCCCTAACCCCTTAAGCCATGACCCCTTAAGCCCTTAACCCCTTAAGCCATGACCCCTCAAGACCTTATAAGACCTAAAAGACCTAATATGACCTAACATGTCCTAACATGACCTAAAAGACCCCTTAAGACCTAATATGACCTCACATGACCTAAAAGACCCCTTAAGACCTAACATGACCTCACATGACCTAATAAGACCCCTTAAGACCTAACATGACCTAAAAGACCCCTTAAGACCTAAAATGATCACTTAAGACCTAATTTTACCTCACATGAGCCCTTAAAGACCAAACATGACCTAATATGACCTAACATGACCTAATAAGACCTAATAAGACCTAATATGACCTAATATGAGCTAACATGACCTAATAAGTCCTACTATGAACTAATAAGACCTAACATGACCCCTTAAGACCTAAAATGATCTCACATAACCTCACATGACCTCACTATGAACTAATAAGACCTACTATGAACTAATAAGACCTAACATGACCCCTTAAGACCTAAAATGATCTCACATAACCTCACATGACCTTAAATGAACTAATAAGACCTAATATGACCTCACATGACCTCACATGTCCTAACATGACCTCACATGACCCCTTAGGCCCTTAAGAACCTCACATGACCCCTTAAGCCCTTAAAAGCCCTAACCCCTTAAGCCGTGACCCCTTAAGCTCTTAAGCCCTAACCCCTTAAGCCATGACCCCTTAATCCATGAGCCCTTAAGCCCTTAACCCATTTGGCCCTTAAGCCATGACCCCTTAAGCCCTTAAGCCATGACCTATCTAATCAATCTAAACAAAAAATAGAAATATAGACCTATCTAATATTTATCTAATCAATCTAATCTGATAAATTGAAATTAAAATTCAAGTAGAAAGTAAATTGAAAGTTCTATCCAATCAATTAAAATTCAATTTACCTATCTAATCAATCTAATCAATAAATAGAAATTTATCTAGACTAGAAAGGTATGCAATTCAAGAAATCAATCTATTCTAATCAATTGAAAAAAGAATCAATCTAATTTCAATTCAAATATAGACCTACATTTAATCAATCTAAACAAAAAATAGAAATATAGACCTATCTAATATTTATCTAATCAATCTAATGAATAAATTGAAATTAAAATTCAAGTAGAAAGTAAATTGAAAGTTCTAGTTCTAAGAGAGAGAGAGAGAGGGGGGAAGGGGAAGGGGAAGGGGAAGGGGAGAGAGAGAGAGAGAGAGAGAGAGAGAGAGAGAGAGAGAGAGAGATAACTTTCATCAATTAAAATTCAATTAAAATTCAATTCAGGTTTAATCTTGATCCATAAATTCAATCTAATCATAAATTTCAAATCAAATTTAAAGTCTACATAGAAGTTTCAAATAGGATTTAAATTAAGTATGTAAAAATTAAAATCCTTAAACCTAAAGCTCCTGATACATGTAGTCTGGATCCTCTCTATCCTTTATTATCTCCAAAAGTTTTTCATGCTCTTCAATAGGCAACTTCCACTTTTGGTTTTTACTTGACCCTTTTTTTGACACAGTTTCAAACTGCAATTTCGTCGCTATAACCAAGTGACTATAATGTAGAACTCTCTCTCCACGCATGTATTCAACAAATTTAATTCCATTTTTTTCAATCTTATCTTGTTGATAATAGGTGCCTTCAATAACAACTGAACCAGTCGGATATTTTTGTCCATCACCATCAACAACTTCTTCAAGCAACTTGTGTTTTTCCTTGGTGCATCTTAGTAGATAATAATCTACACCTATATTCTTAGGATCCGCAACCACAGCAAAAATATCACCTAAATAATTTATATTTATGTGTACAAGTAAATGTTAAATTTAAACCTCAAGTTCATGTATAATATATATATATATATATATATATATATATATATATATATATATATATATATATATATATATATATATATATATATATATATATATATATATATATATATATATATATATATATATATATATATATATATATATATATATATATATATATATATATATATATATATATATATATATATATATATATATATATCATGTAAATATACCTAGAAATAAAAAATACGCACCTGTAACAACTAAATCAGAAACACGTTCATAGTCAGCTGAATATATAGGATCATGGATGTCTATGACATTGTCATCATCTTCATAAGGAGGCATTCTAATTAACACTTTATGATCCCATATTGAAACATATCCATTTGCAATATTAACACATTGACTCATTGTGTTGTTATTAAGACAATCTTCACAAAAGCATGATTTATCTCTTAGTTGAATCAGTGGAGGCTTGTGTTGTCCCGTAGTCATCACTTGATGCAAACTTCTAATTCCAACAATTGATTGACAATTGTAGGGATTCGATCGATTGATATCTGGATTGGATGGATTGATATATAGATCTCAGTTTGAAATCATGAAAAATGTGAAATGCATTATATATATATATATATATATATATATATATATATATATATATATATATATATATATATATATATACAACAAGTTAAAACACACATACATGACATACCTATATATGTAGTTTCATGAATTTGAGTTTGAAAAATAAAAATAAATTAAATAAATACCTATCACTTCCCAAAAGTAACGTTTGTTGTATTTTGTGTCTCGAGTAGCGAAATGATTTTGACACCATTCAACAATCTTCTTTGAATTCTCTATCATGTTACCTAGAGAGATATATTTTTAACAATTTAGTTATATATATACATGTGTACATGTAATGTAAAGTTTTAAATAGTCTAGTCAAGTAAACAAGTTGAATATCAAATGTATGTACACATACCTTGAAGTTCATGTTGTTGGAGTGCACACTTCACACATGCTCCTGCTCCATCATGTTCTCCTTTTCCATGTCCACTTTCAAAGAAGTTCCAAACAAACTTAACCTTGTGTCTAGCATGTTGCATGGCTAACCAATTAAAAGCTTTTGCAGACTTAAATTGACCTACAATTCAAATAAATACAAAAATGTATTTAAATGTGACACATAAATATATCTAGAAATGCTCAAAAAAAAATTAAAATAAAATTTATAATGCATGTACGTACTTACCTGCACACCCATCAGACCAGATCCAATGTTGTGAAGCATTTATCCCACGACTTGCAAGATTGTTGAAAAACATGTTGAAACAATGAGCCACATAGCTCCTATCATGAACCTTGTCATCACTAATATAGAAATGAACCTCCTTGATGATAATGCGTTCATTTTGATCTATACTAGATTCTATCCCATCCAAATCGTATTGTGCATGTCTATAGGTCACATGCACAAATATTGCAACTTGATCAGAATGATAATATTGACTTTGGAGCTCCTTTTGAGGGGAAAATGTATAGTTCTCCGCAAAATCTACAACTGAAAGAATACAACCAAGTGGGAAACAATTTTTGGAATCACGAAATTGTTTAGCTTGTCATCGTGCACCATGACAATGTTGGATATGTGGATAAATCATAGATCGAAATCTATCCATGAACTGAAGGTACGGTAATTCACTCTCTTTTAATGTAATTTTTTTTGATTCACCTCCTGTCTTCGTTTGGTATATCTCATATTCAAATCTCTTCCACTAGACTGGTGTTGTAACATCAATATTATCAAATTGTAAAGGAAATTGCTACAAATTTCCACAATTATTGCATTCATTTTTTATACACTGGACATTAAATTCATCTGAATCTTCTGATTTATCACATAAAATAGACTTTACAAATTCTGTTGTACTTCCAGTAACCATACCTAGATTAAGTATTGTCGTAACCTTTCTATATGATTGCAAGTATAAGTGAAACTCAACATGATTTCAACAACAACATGTTTCACAAACCTTATTTATGCGTACGAAGCAAGGGCGCAACATCTCAAACATTCTCTGACATATTTTCACATCTAAAAATTCATGTTTGAATGCTTCAAACAATTCACTTTGTGTAGTATCGACAAAATGTTTTGGATGTGAAATCTTCATACCGGTCTCTTCATCGTCCATTTGTATAGTGTCCCTTCTATTGGAAGAAACGCGAGAGTGGTTGGTCCAAAAATCAATGACCCGTCTTCTTACATCTTCAAAAATTCTATCTTTACGGGGAAGTCTACAAATCTGTACCCAATTCTTTTCAATATTCATATCCAACATATTTCTCTTCCTAATATATCTCTATATAGTTCTTCGAGATACGTTGAGTAAATCAGAAATTGCTCGAACTTGATTTCTATGTGTCAATTTCTTACTAGTTATCATAGTCATCAAGGCTCTTCTAGCTGCATTTGAATCTGGTCCTTTATGATCTGCCTTGTTAACAACATTCAGTGCATCTTGTAAATTTTGAATTATTGTCTCTTTTACTTTACCTCCTCCAACTTTCCTATTATCAATACCCAACAATTCCAAAACCGGAGTCATTTCTTTTTCCTTGAATAACTTTGCAAACAATTGTGATTTTCCCACCAAAGATTTACTCTCAAAATATTCCATCCACATATTTTTGAGATGCAATTTAATAGTGGTTTCAGGTACCAAGTGTTCTAGTTCAATTTGACTAATAAGTGATTCCTCATTCATGTCCATCAAATTCTGCATTGTAGGAAAAAAATGTATACTTCGACTACTACCAATATCCTCCCCTAGTTGAGTTGCACCTTCTACAGCGATAGGTTCTTCTTCAACATCCATTGGTTGCTCTTGGACACGTTTCATATGACCTTTCATTTGGTCATCCCTTTTACGATCATACTTCCTTGTTCTAGTCCTTTTATTTCCCATTGCTCAAATATTTAAGCAAGATTTTTTTTATTATTTTACTACTTCGTCACTGAAAAACTTGTCTTCAAACTCTTTCGAAATCAAAATTTCTTTGAAACTTCTCCAAAAGAATGACTCCTTGCTTCAAAATATCCTTATATCCTAAAATAAGAATGTAAATTCGTAATTGATATATATTTTTTTAAAAATATTATGCACATATATACCCTTCGGTTTGAAAGGACCGGTCGCTCACGCGACCGGTCGCGAGGGGCCGACGACTTGAGGGGACTCGGCCGAGTCCCACTCGGCTGAGTCATCCTAAGTGGCATGCCAACTTGGCAGCCAAAACTTAAAAAACACAAATAATACACAATTTGCACTTGTGGTGTTTTTTTCTCTTCTGCAAATTAAAAATTTGAAAAAATTAAAACTACCCTTTTGTAGATCTCAGAATTACAATTCTAAAAATATAAATTTTATATAATTTCAATTGGAAAATGTTAAACAAATTTGTAAAAAACCACATGTAGGTATATAAAGCTTTGAGAAGTTGCCGATTCGATAAATTAAAAAAAATAGTAAATCAATTAAAAAAAAATAAAAATTATATGAGGCACTAGAGAAGAGAATCTTCTTCAAGAATATATAATTTATTTGAATTTTAGAAAAATTTTGATAGCTGAAAAGTGGCGGGAGATAAAAACTACTAATTTCGTGTAAGTTGTACTTTGAATACTTATAACGGGCAAATTATAGATCGAAAACACTTCTTTCCTTTTTGTTGCACTAGGTATACATGTCATCTAAAACATATTTTGAAATTGGAAGAAAAAACAATGTCTTACTTATAATTATTTGACGGGAGGTAAACCCCCTGATTTGCTGTATTTTCAGGACATGAAAAATAGACTTTAAAAATTAAAAAAATATATTAATTTATGTCCAAAATAATTTTAAAAAATTATAGGCATAAAATTCATCCTATTTCACACATTTCATCAGTTTACATCATCTTCAAATTCTAAATAGAAATGTGACTTTTATGCCCTTGAAGTTTTTTCATTTTGGTGTTGTTAGCCTCTTCCTTTGTAAAAGGGTGACAGCGTATTGTGCTTTTACCCTACACATTGGTCCTCAAACCATAACATCATAAAAATATACTCTCAAAGAATTCACAAACTAATAATTTTAAAATGAACAAAGGTTGGGTAAAAATATCGAAACCATTATCACATTACAAACATTGTAAATATCTATGCCACAGTAAAAAGGTAAAACTCCAAGCCTATGGTAACAATTCCTAAAAGCCAACTTAATGCTACCCATAATGACAATCAAACACAACAACCAAAAACTCCAATAATAAACACAACAATATTAAATTCTCATCAGATAATATTTAATTACATATCATTATTATTCTTATTTTTTATTTTTCTAAAAGAATTCTTGTGTATAAATTTTATTTATTTATTTCAAAAAATAGAATACCACTACATGCAAATAAATATATATTTTTTAAATAACATGCAAGTGAATATATCTTTCCTAAATAACATGCAACTGAATATATCTTCCTTAAATAACATGCAACTGAATATATCTTCCTAAAATAACATGCAATTGAATACATCATTATAAGTAACATGCGACTGAATATATCTTCCTTAAATAACATGCAATTGAATATATCATTCATAACTAACATGCAACTGAATATATCTTCCTTAAATAACATGCAACTACATATATCCTCCTTAAATAACATGCAATTGAATGTCTTCCTTAAATAACATGCAACTGAATATATCATTCCTAACTAAATGCAACTAAATATATCTTCCTTAAATAGCATGCAACTAAATATGACATTCCTAACTAACATGCAATTTCAAAAATAAGATGAATTTCACTCGAAAATAATAAAAGAATTACTTAACTCAAAATCATTGAAATAAGAACTTAACTACAACCTCATTTTTATCAAACCCTCTTTGCATGATTAATTCTAATTTTAATAATAAAATATGTACTTTTCCAATTACAACTCCTAACTCAACTTCCTAACCTTGTTTTTATTAATTTTCTTTTTGCATATTTAATTAATTATAATAATAACAATATGCACATTTCACTTAATAAGCCTTAACTCAACCTTCAACTTAAATTTCTAATTCAATCTTATTAAACTGAATGTGCAACTTAAATTGCATATTAATATTTAATTAATCTATTAATTTGGAGCACATTAATAATTATGCAATTGATAATTAAATATTAAATAAATCAATTATGCCTATAATTTTAATTTTAGATTTAATAATTAATTAAATCTTTATTCCAAATTAGACTTTTAATTAAGTCTTTTTAATTAAACAGAGGTATTTAATTAACTCTCAATAATTAAATATCATTATATTTAATATTATGATTTTCATAAGATATAATTATTCTAATTTCATAATTAATCTTAATTTAATTATTTTAACCAAATAAACTACACAACAAACTCACATGACTTACAGCACACAAAAATCAACTAACTCAAATAACAAACAAACTCAAGGGAAGGGCTCATGAATTTGCATCACCTTGATGAATTCAGATAGGTAAAAAACAAATACTTGTCCATTATTCCAAGACAATAAATGGCTTGGGTTGGGATTGGACATATATGTTATCTCCCCTCTTTTACCATTGAGATATTGCGATAGGGCATGCTCATCATGGCAATTTAGGTAAGTCGATGCCCGGTACCCGAAATCCTGCATAAAAGATGAACATGTACATATATACATATAAATATATAATAGTTAAACAAATAATGATGATGATCGGTCAATCGTGTGGATCTCACAAGTAAGTAACTACGACTCCGCCCCTCAACCATATCAGGCACATCAAATAGAAATATAAAACATACATGCCAACCATACACATGAAAGTATGGGGTTAGTAAATCATAAACATAATATACATAACATCAAATCTATCTTAGGATTTATACACACATGAAAAGTGGCCTAAAAGAGTCTAGCCAATTAAATTGAAAAGTAAACTATGGGAGGGGTATTACATAATTTTTGTTCTAGTATTTTTTAAAAGAATTTTCAAAATGGACACATCCTGAAAATTAGTTACTTGTTTGTATGCCACGAATAACTTGCACCGAACTAATCAAAAATTGATTTTTTTAAATGGTAAAGAATGAAGAGTGGGACATTAATATATATTTTATTTCAAATTTGAACAATTAGGTAAATAGTTATTAGAAAAAGGTACATGTATGTCTTTGAGAAGTCTAGAAACATTGTTAAAAAAAATTAAAGATTAATATGTTAATGTTATTTGAATCTAAAAGAATTGTATGGTTATAAAGCTCACAAGACGTGTGAAATTACATTGGTATTTTTAAAAATACCCACTTGATTACATGTAAACTTGACAACGATGAAGTTAAGAAACCAAATTGGAAGGAAAAAAACACACCAAAAGGAGGGAAATGAAGCTCCCAAATCAAAGGCTTGTCATCCAAGCTTAAGCATGTATGCGGTTTTAATTAAAAAAACAAGATCAATTATTTACACATAAAAACTACGATCAAGGTGTCATGTAAAAACTACAATTGGGTTTTAAATAGTGTGTGTTTGTTTAACATAACATCATGCAAATAGGGTGCCTACAAGAAGTTGTGTCCCACTTTTGGGCCAAAAGAAAAAGTGTTTTCCCTAATTTTTAAATTTTCTTTGAATTCATTTAAAGTTTTGAGGAACTTAAAGATTTGTTCTCAAAAAAAGTTTGTAATAGGAAATATAGTGCTCAGAGTCTACTTTTCAAGTATGTAATTTATTCCAATACCCACATGGTCAAAATTTCTTTTTGTAGACGTGTAAAAACCAATTTTTCAAAATGCCTATTTTGAAAATCTATGGTGTACAAGTACCATAAATTGACATAAACTTATCATTTTTAATTTTTTTTAAAAAATCTTGAAGAGACTTTTGTGTAGATTGATGTCATAAAATTTGTTTTGCAAAAACCATAAAAATGAAAAGTTATTAGAATTTTTGACAAACTCACTACTTGAAGTTTATGTACCAATTTGATTAATAAATAGTACAAAAATTGTAAAATTAATCAAATCCCCCCCAAAATATATATTTTAATTCTACACACATTTCCAATGGGTTTTCATTTCATAAAAAAAAATCGATTGGGAAGGCCTTCTAATAATTATGACAAGGCATAAATTTTAGGTTCCAATGCCTTAGTCATTAATTTCTAGGTTCAAGGCATAGGCTTGGTCCCACCACACATATCTTGGCCCAAAATCTAATGTAGAGATTGTTGGAAAGTTGTCTATACTGAGATATATGACTAGTTATAGTGTTGTCATTGTGGAAACAAAGTCATATAGCAGTTTGGAGTCAGCGCACTAAGTGTAAAAATCAAAATTTAGTTAAGTGTTGAAGACTGGATAGCATACAGAGCACCAGAGATTCAGAGCATCAGTGGACGTGTGTATGGATGAATTAAGGTATGCACCTTGGAAGTTAAGGTTGTTAGACTATACTTATGCTTAGTCTAAGAGCGCATAAGTAGATATGCCAAGCTGTGAAAGTTATAGTTAGTTGAAGTTACACAGCCAGTGTGTGCCAGTAGAGAACAGAGCATAGAGCTGACAAAGACTATTTTAGTATGTGATTATAAATTAATTTTGTAGAGGCTATGAGCCCATTGTATTTAGGTTGCTGAAATATGTACATGTATAATTGTAAGCACGCTTAAGCCAATTCATTTGGAAGCATTATTTTTAATTAGTTATAGGGCCGACCTAATTGTATATTTGGTATGAGCACATAAATATAAGGTGCGCCCATTGTAATCGGTATGGAAGTTGTAATAGAGTTGTGGTAAGCAGAGCAGAGGTATGTGAAGTGAGCATAAGATGTGTTAGTTCACCTACAGATATAGTGTGTATATGATTCAGAAGGTTGTAGCCTTCATCATTTGAGCAGTGAGGTCTAGGACAGTGAGTCCACTCCCCTAACAGGGATCATTGTAAAAGACTCCTAACAGGGTCCGACCCTTAACCAGGTCTACTATACTAAAAACATTATAAAGCTACTCCTAACAGGGTAAAGGATCTTCTAACAAGGATCACAAAATACTAGTGCAGATTATTAGTGGGTATCAAGTCCCACTGGGGTTTTTACCTATTTGGGTTTCCCCGTAACCATATTGGTGTCATGTGTTGATTTCATGTTTCATGTTTATGTGAATGTTTAATTCAGTACTTAAGCATTTATAATGTAGTATTTAGATTAAAGTGAAAAGTTAAAATACAGTGAACACTGATTCACCCCCCCCCCCTCTCAGTGATCCCATTCCTAACAATTGGAATCAGAGCTCTGGTCCTCAACAAATAAGTTTAACCACTTGAGGAGATCATGGACAAAGCAGATATGAAACATTTGAAGAAAAATCTTGAAGCAGCTCTTGAAGACCTAGACAATTCAAAAAGATAAATTGAACAGCTAAAAGAAAAAGTCAGTGATGCTCAATTAGTTATCAAAAGGCTAAGAAAAGATTTGAGAGGACACTCTAAGTGAACTTGAAGAAAAAGTCAAGAAGTTAAATGAAGAAAATGCATCCTTGTTAAGTCATCTTGAAGAATTAGATGACAAATTGATGAAAAATCAAGATGTGTACAATGAAAAATTCAAGGAGAACCTTCAACTGAATGAAGAACTAAAGGAAGTGTAATGCCCTACCAGGGAACCCAAGATAAGTTAACCTAAAACATGCTACTAAGTTTGGTGAATAATTTTTTTTAAAAGTTAACAAACAAGATAAACAACAGTGCGGAAGAAATTACCATTTACTCACATTGATACATCATCCAACATAGATTACAAGACTCAAGGGTTCCATGACGTAGAATTACTTAAGAACAAAACACAACTAGAACTAACATCAATAAAAGATTCCATAACTTATAAATTGCAATTACATGATATAACAATAAATACAATCCTCATGGACATCCATGACATATACATAAACTGACATCCACTGCACAAGTCGCAGGGTATGTGGTACTAAATCTAACTATGATAGTACAATGTCTAGATTAGGTATCACATGTGATACACTAATACAGGATAACAAATAAAGAAGATATGAAAGAATCATCTATGAAGAAGCATCAAAGGAATCCAGCTGAAGGATCACCATCAAGCACCGACACTAGAACGTCGAATCTCAAATGGTAAAGAATCACTACCACCCATCCGTGTAGGACCAAAAAGGCCTACCCCACCGTGCTGAGGAGATGATCACAAACCCCAATAGGATAACCAAACAAAACAAGGATAAAACCCTAAGCAAAAGGATCCTAAAAGAATTCTAACTCAAGATAAACATAACAAAGATAAAGGTACAACTCACTAAACCAGAGGCATTCAACACATGTAGAATAACCAGACTATGCATAGGAAGGTGTCATCATATACGTCTAACCCTTGAGTTTTGTCCTGGTAATCTCTCTAGATCCCAGCACCCAAGTGACCATACACGACATCAATGACCTCTCGTACTGACAAAGTCATCAACTATGCCAACTCATCCCTTAAAAGGGGGCTAGTCATCTTCTCAACTCCACCTTAGTTTGTACTAGCACTCAAGCATGGGTGAGGACTTATATCTTATTAGGTTCAATTAAATACCCCTTAATTATATTAGGTTATCACTTGATTACTGAAACTTTACAATAAGTGATCTTGGCAGCCACTTGTGGGCCTCGGTGCTTATTGCAAGCCACCTCCTACTACATGTCCAGGTAAACTACCCTAGGCTCACAGATCTCTCCTAGATCTAATCAGGTATACAACTACGTAACCTCATATCTATTTTCACACAAAAGAACTAGATATGGTTACAGAGATACCACAAATAGAATACAGTAAAACATGAGCCCAATGGTTAATAGGAGTGATAATCAGATAGAGTACACAGACACACCAAACATAATTGATAACATGAACATCTAACTCATACCCCAGCCTCTGTATTCCCCTAGGTCATCTAGAACGAGATAACCCATAATATAAAAGAGAACATGAAGAATACACATTCACTTTAATTTGAATTGAAATAAAGATCATAATCAAATACGTTCCATATTTATCACCATTTTATTTAAATAAAAGGTCTACTAGGAAACTCTGAAATCAATCATTCCAGTAACATCATAAGTAAATCAAATTCCTAAAAAGTACCTTAGAATTCAACATAACGAAAATGTCCAATTTCAGTATATAATAACAAACATTATTCTATGAATGTTATTAATTTAAAATTTACAAGGTTTAAATTTAAGTACCCTACAAGACATTCTTATGTTCAATTGAATAAAACATTAAATCAAAATTTTACAAAGAACTATATAAAGTATCAGTACAATTTTCCCTTTTAAACACATACCTAATAAAGCTTGTAAATAAACAAAAGATTGAATTTGCACAGTCTAAACCCAACACTTATATGGAAATTAATTAGACTAATTAATCTAAATTTACTCATAATTCAATTGACCCAATTAATAAAAAATTACGAGATAAAATAAAGAACTACAACTTTTAAAACAAAAGTCTAATATTAATTAAGTTTTAAATCATATAAAATACATTATATAAATTATACAATATAAAACTTCACTTTATATTAAACATAATTTAAAAATTTTAATAAAACAAAATTAATAAATTAAAAATTAATAATATAAGATATAATTTAAAAATATTAATAAAATAAATCTAATAACATAAAATTTAATAGTAACAATATTTATTAAATTTTAAAACAAAATTTTAAAAAAAGAACAAAAAGCAATTACATTTAACGTGGGGGGTATCTAACCCCACCCACGCGGGCCCCTCCCTATCGCACGACACCCCAAGGTGCCGCTAGCAGGTACCCTGTCGACGGTACTCTACAAGGTGGTACCGCCGGTACTCGGGGATGGTAGGGGGTACGGTGGCCCCCACTTCCCATTCAATACACTTTTTCCAAAACTAACAATGTTTTTAAAAAGAACTTTTCAATTCATATTTGTTTGCCATTTTTTTTACATAGAAATTTGGTTTTATTAAAAAGCTAACAATATCAATATATATATATATATATATATATATATATATATATATATATATATATATATATATAAAATTTATTTTGACAGGTCTGTTTATTTCTGAAAATGGAAATAACAGACTGTCTCTTTTTTTTCCAGAAATGGAAACAGGGGTAGATCACAAATTTTTTGATAGCATATTTTATTTTTTTTAATCTGTCTTTTCTTCCATACATTATTGAATAAACACTCAACCAATTAAAAACAAGGGAAGCTATTTTTTTTGTCCTTTACCAGTATTTTGCTTTAACTGTAATTTTTTTTTACAGAGAATGAGATTTTTTCCCAGAATAAGAAATTTTCACCCAAATTGGGTTTTTGTTATCAACCCATTTATTTAATTCAGTCATACTATAGTGCTAACTATAGAGAGATTAATTTTTCATTTTCTAAGTGTTCTAGGATGAATTTTCTCCTGAAAATTTGACAGCATAACCCTACTATGCCAAGTTTGTATAAAAATATATAATGACAAACTAATGAGTTTTCTAATCCTCAATTTGAAAGCATAAACAGAAAACTGATCTAAATCTTATGTACTAAATCAAACATAGAAAATTGTTGAAAGTACACAAACCAAACACAAAAAAGTTCCTCAAAACCCTACCTCAATTCCAATGCTAGAAACTGCATAAGATTGTCTGTAGAATGCTGAATCTCCCAGATCTGACAATAGGAAAGCTCAACTTGCATATTCTGAGTCACAATGCATGCAAATCCCAAATCCAAAAGCAAGCAACCTTCACCCAGAATTCAAGCTCAATCTCCAAAAGCTCAAGAACACAAGAAAGCACAAAAAATCCCAAAAGCTCTCTCCAAATTCTCCAACAACCTGATTGAATGCAAAATGAATGCAAACTCCCTCTATTTGGAAATCAATTCCACCAATCAAGCAAAACCCTAGATGACTCACAAAGAACTCCTAATCAAACTCTCCCACTTAGTTGAGAGAAATTACTAATTATTAATTAAAAATAAATATAATTGTGCATCACTCAACATAATCTCCTAAAGACAAGTCACCATTTTCAGACAAATCACTTTCAAACTCAATAAAGCACATGTTAATAATAAAATCTATTATAAATAAATTAAATACTTAATGCATCATGAATTCATGCAATTAATTATTTAATCATTTAATAATACTCACAAACATAATAAAATCCAATTCTCAATAAAATACTCAATTAAATCCAAATAATCAATTATTTGATTTTAATTAAATTTCATCATAATCAATATTAATTTCCAAGTACTCAAATAATTAACTTTAATTTAATTTCCTTAATTAAGTCCTAGGAGCATATTTAATCATTAAATTCAACTATGCACCTAACATTTATATTCACATACAATAATCTAAATTAACATAATTCAACTATAATCAATAAATGAATAATCACATAAAAATCACCTACAAAACCACAAATCAACTGAAACCAAATGACATAAAATCAGACAAACACAGGAGAAGGTATCCACGAATTCATGCCAACTAGGTGAATTCGGGTAGGGTAGAAAGACTGACACTTGTCCAATCCTAGGACAATAAGGCTTAGGTTAGGGTTTTTGGGTATGTGTATTATCTCTCCTCTTTACCATTGAGATGAATGTTTGTGGGCACGCTCACTCCTGCCAATTCAGGGAAGATGATGCCTTGTACCTGCAAACTTGTCACCACAAGATGAAGCATGTACATACAATAATATATGGCAATCAATGATAGGGTACGGTCGGTCATGTGGATCTTGACTATGCGAGTAACTATGCCTCCGTCCTCTACCAAACAAGCACATCAAACAGATGCAAACACATAATAACCATACACATGCTAGTATGGGATTAGTACCATAATCAACATAAAACATAAACATAACATCAAATGATATCATCATCTAATCTAGGCACTCGCATGATGCACATAAAATGAACAATAATCCATAATCATCATTATTAATTATAATATTCGATCACATCAAAAGTGACTGAAAAGAATTCAGTCAAACCACTAAAACATAAAGAAACCTAAAAGTGAACTATGGGCGGGGTACTACAGGAAGCTAACCTAGAAATCTTGGAGCTAAAGAATATCAAAGAGAGCTTGGAATCTGAATTAAAAAAGTCAAAGGATCATATTGACAAATTACACACCAGTGCTGAATTGATAGAATCACAGTTGTATGCAAGAAGAATCAAAGGAGACACTAGTTGTATTGGATACAATGAAGCACAGAATCAGATTGACAGTATGCGAGCAAGAAAGGATTCACAAAAGGACTCTACTGATATTGAGAAGATTGAAGATCAAACCAAAGACAATAATGATCCTCTTAAGAATTAGCGCAAGCCTGTAGAACACACCTATTTTGCATGTAACAAGCATGGACACATTGTAAGGAACTGTACAAAGGTAAAACCTTTCAATGGTTACTGTTATACATGTAATAGATTTGGTCATAGAGCAATAAATTGCAAGACTAGTAAGAAGAACATGATTCAACATGATCAAAGAAATCAGAATCAGACCAATGCAAGAAGTTCTCAAAATGTTACATGTCAGATATGTAACAATAATGGTCACTTAGCTAGAACATGTAGAATGGTGACTCATGTCAATGTGTCGAGGAATAATAGACCTCCAGTGATTTGTCACACCTGTAACAAGGCTGGACATATCTCAAAGTTTTGTAGATCAAGGACACAAGGTCAAGAAAGCCCTAAAAGGACCGAAGAACCAATTTTGGATCCTGAAGCAGAAGTCAAGTTTGTAAAAGCCTCAGAGGATGTGAGCTTGATTTGGTTAGAAGGAAAGAAGGACAATGTTTTTGATAATGTATTGGATGCATCCCAAGTGGACGCACCCTCTACATCTGAATAAATGGCCCTCAGGGTCATAGAGGGAGCAAATTTAGCTCTAGACCCCTGCGTGGCTAGTATACTCATCCTCAGAGTATGCACCTTTGGAATTAAGCTATTGGAGTGTATAGGAACCTTTGTGCAATTGTGCACATGCTGATTGTTAGTGGAACTCAAGTTTAAAAATTTGAAGTGACAGCTTGGTTTACGCGAGTTGCATTAATGGTGAATTTCTTACTTTAAGTACACCAAAAGTTGTTTGTTTACTCATTGCATTCATACTCAGAGCAATTGAAGAGAAGATTGAGCCTTGGAAGTTATTGTGAAGATTTGGAGATTGAGCTATGAGTAATTGCAGTACATTTGATCAGTTGCAAGAAACCCTAGCTCATTGCACCATTTTGAAAGCTGTCAGAACATCTTAGAGATCATTTGGAAAGTGAATATCAAGTAAGTCATGGCCACTCCTATTTTTTTTTATGTTGCTGAGAAGAAGAGGTATGTTTTCAAGAGGCACCCATTTAAATCAACCCTAGATGATTTAGAGGGAGCATTTTCCCGCACACCGATGGGCGTCATGCATGTAGAAGACATAAGGGCTTACATCTATTGTAAGAAGGAACCTATTGGACTATATAGGTTAAGGGAACACATGGACACAATGTTGAAACCTGAAAAAACATTCATGGATGAATATAAAAAATGGAATAATCACCCCATTGTTGAATATACCACAACATTTGAATTCTATGAAACTGAATGGATTAAGATATTGTTGAGCAAAATCCATGATGACTTGTTTTAGATTGGAGATGTACTAGTAAAAATAATAGGAGACCTAATTCATGAAATGATAGGCCTTTCTAAGGCAGGCGTCGTCCTTCCTGTGGGTAAGGATGTCAAGAAAATGGTGGAGCAAGTGTGTAAATCTAGAAGTGATAAGCACGGCATGACCATTGAGCCTATAGAGCAACCAGACATCAAGTTGATATCAATGATATTGGGTTACATATTTCATCATACCAGCAGGGTGAATAGTGTGTCTGTGGACACTATTCTAGCAGCCATCCATCTTGTGCAAGAAGATGGAGAGTTCAACTTGTGTGAAATCTTGCACGCATAGTTGATAGACAATATCAAAGCTATAAAACATGATAAGACTAAGGTATTTAGGTTTGGGTCTCTAATCATCTATATGTACCTTCATATAGTTGTTAAAGTGTTAGACTTGTATCTAGACAAGTCCATTCCTACCATGCCATAGATATCAAACAAGGCATTCATAGAAATCACACTTAGAGATTCCATTACCTTGGAATTGAAGACTTTCAGAGCAAGAATGCAGATGAGGTATAGGATTCCTGAAAGTATTGTAGAGAAGTATAAGGATACAATATGCTTCATGGTGGAGATTGATACTACATGTATGGAAGCTATGGAACCTAGAACTAAGTGGATTCATCCACTTGGGTATGAGGTTGAAGATGAAGTTCTTGAAGCTTATGCATAGGTACTGCTATCAGCCCCTAAGGATGACAATGAACCTAGGTGGGGAACTTATGAAGAGAAGACTACAGAAGTTGATACTAAGATGAACAGTGCTACAACAAAAAGAAAGGTTGCAAAGGTCACATTAGAGATCCTAAGAATTCATGGTGTATCACAAGAAGACCTTGATTAAGCAAGGGATGAGAAGATTTCCCTAGAATTGAAGAATGCATCAGAAGAACAAGAAGATCCCAAGTTGAAAAAGATAAAAATTGAGAAAGATGACAATCAGAAGGATAAAGAAGATAGTACCCCTTCTGTGCCCAAAGATACTCCTCCAGAGTATAAGCCTTTATTCAAAAGGAAGAAAGAAGCTAGCACCAGTCATCCATCCTCACGAGCATTAAGGAGCAAGAAAAACACTCAAGCACCACCTCAGGCAGGATTCAAGCCTAGTCTTAAGGTTCTAAATATAAGAATTATTGATGAGGGTAGGATTGATCAAGTAGAAAAGTTTTATGAATCATACAGTGAGATTGACAAATCATAAATTCATAGTATGATTGTCAAACATATGATCAAGTTCAAGAAAACATTCCTTGAACTGAAAATAGTAATTCTAGATAAAGTATGGGATATTTTGGAAAATCTAAAGAGACAAGCTAATGAGGAAGATCAAAGAATAAGAAAAAAGTTATTAGAAGATACTCTGCTAGTATGTTCTAAATAATAAGTGGAACTGATATTGAATTTGGTGAATTTGCACCTTAGAACAAAAATGAGAACTCTTCATATCATGAACAAAGATTATGAGTTGATTACAAAGGAAATAGAAAAAGCATTTGAGAAGGTGTTGTTAAAACAACAGATCAAACCACTGACTATGCCCATCACTCATGCACCTATCAAGGAAGATAAAGTGGCAGAGCTCACTAATGTACCAATGATAGGTCCTCAAGACTCAACACCCATAGTAGAAACTCAAATAGAAGCAGATCAGTCTGTGCCCATGACTGAATCACCCAAAAACAACACAATTATCATAGACAATGTGGAAATAGCCATGGCGGCTACTGATAAGGAGTTAGACAAGTTTGAAGAAGCATTTGTCAGCACTGAGGAAGCAGAAATCCTATGCAGTAATATCCCTCAAACTCAGCAAGAAGAAGTAATCATAGAAGATATATCTGATGAAGAAAAGAAAGAAGGAGTAGAGGTAGAAAAGAAAGATGAATCTTCTATTGATTTGGTCAAGGTGAAGCAAGAAATGATGGATAGCACTCCCATCACTCTCTCCTCAACATTGTTGTCAAGTTTCACACTTGACACTAGCAGTTTGGACTCCTGGAAGGAAGAAGAACTGATTAAGTTCAGCGTCCTAGATATGGAGAAGGCTAAGGAGAAATAAGTAATGAGGAATTCTCTCCTGGTAGAATCAGTAAGTATTTTGAATAGTTTTCTACCAGAGGACAAGAAGATGGTAAATGTACATTCAGTTGATGATGCGAGCACAATCATCTCTTAGTTCAAAGTAAATTTTTCAAGCCTAGAAGAATCTGCGGCCATAATGGCAGAGGAAAAGTACTTAAAGAAGAGACTCAATGAACTAATGAGTAATTTTGCACTAGACTTGACCTCTCTTAAGTCTAGTCAAGCATCATTGAAGGAATTTGTAGAGCAAGCTGGAAGGAAAGTCATTGTAGAATCCATGGATCAGGATAAGTTCATTGATGCCCATCTTAAGAAGATCAAAGATGCAGAGGTAATGATTGAGAAGGTGAAGGTTTTAGTGCTAGACACTTCCACTGATGTAAACATGTGTAACAATGTCTATCAAGGACAATTGGATATAACTGGGAAGGCAAAAAAAGAAATAGAAAAGATGAGATCTAGATAGAATTAGTTGAGGAACCCTCTTGCACCCTCTCTAGATATTCTCAGTCAAAACATAAAGGAGATTGATGCAACCTATGATCAAGGTCTGAGCATAGAATTGGAGAAGATGGAGAAGCTACAATATGCATTATGTGCCCATCTACAGATAGTCAATTCTCTAATAACCTTTTGGAAGAAGGAGATCTAGAAACTCAAGATTGCATATCCGAATGTTTTCCCTCAGTAAGTGTATGTAGATAAAGTTTTTGATGCACCTTTGTCATTAATGTGAAAGGGGGAGTTGTATAGAATATGGAGTACATATATGTATAGGGAGATGTAAGAGTTTGTATAAAATATATAGAAGACAAAAAGTTTTTGTATTAAGGGACAGTTAGAGACTTAGCCATATTCCTTTGTTGCCATCAATGAAAAAGGGGGAGATTGTTGGAAAGTTGTCTATATTGAGATATATGTCTAGTTATAGTGTTTCCATTATGGAAACAAAGTCATATAGTATTTTGGAGTCAGCACACTAAGTGTAAAGATTAGAATTCAGTTAAATGTTGAAGACTGGACAACATACAGAGCACCAGAGACTCAGAGCATCAACGCATGTGTGTATGGATGAATTAAGGTATGCACCCTGGAAGTTAAGGTTGTTAGACTATACTTATGCTTAGTCTAAGAGTGCATAAGTAGATATGCCAAGATGTGAAACTTATAGTCAGTTGAAGTTACACAGCCAGTGTGTGCCAGTAGAGAACAGAGCATAGAGCCGACATAGGCTATTTTGGTATGCGATTATAAATTAATGTTATAGAGGCTATGTGCCCATTGTATTTAGGTTGCCGACATATGTACATGTATAATTGTAAGTACGCTTAAGCCAATTCATTTGGAAGAATTATTTATAATTATTTATAGGGCCGACCTAATTGTATGTTTGGTATGAGCGCATAAATATAAGGTGCACCCATTGTAATCGGTATGGAAGTTGTAATAGAGTTGTGATAAGCAGAGAAGAGGTATGTGAAGTGAGCATAAGATGTATTAGAGCTTTGCTAGAGGTCAAAGCATCAGTGCACCAAAGGAACTGATCTGACAAGCAGTGTCACGATGATAGTTCACCTGCAAATATAATGTGTATCTAATTCAGAAGGTTGTATCCTTCATCATTTGAGCAGTGAGCTCTAGGACAGTGAATCCACTCCCCTAATAGAGATCATTGTAAAAGACTCCTAAGAGGGTCTGACCCTTAACTAAGTCTACTGTACTAAAAGCATTGTAAAGCTACTCCTAATAGGGTAAAGGATCTTCTAACAAGGATCACAAAACACTAGTGTAGATTATTAGTGGGTATCAAGTCCCACTGGGGTTTTTACCTATTTGGGTTTCCCCATAACCATATTGGTGTCATGTGTTGATTTCATGTTTCATGTTTATGTGAATGTTTAATTTAGTACTTAAGCATTTATAATTCAGTATTCAGATTAAAGTGAAAAGTTAAAATACAATGAACACTGATTCACCCCCCCACCCCCCCCACCCCCTCTCAGTGTTCCCATTCCTAACAAAGATCAGTGTTCAATTCAAAATTTAAACATGTACATGTTCTACAAAATATGCACTTGTTTCAAAAACACATACGCATTTCATTTCTGACCATTAGATTTAAGAACTAGTACAATTTTTAGAACATGAACTTATTTGGCTTAAACATGTACACATTCTAATATAGTCATAACTAGGGATAACTTTAAGAAACCCCCTCCTAGGAAAAAGTGTAAAATCCTGGCGAATCCTACATTATTTTAGGGGGAAATTTTTCTAAATGAAGGGGAAATTTTTTTTCAAATCTGCAAATTTTCATAGTTTGTATTGGCAATTTTTTCCCTACTGAATGAAATTTATATAAATTCCTAGTGAATTATATAGTCATGTGAGGAAAAATATATATTGAATTAGGCGAATTTTTTCTTTTGAAGTAAAAAAATTATAATAAATGAGGTGAATGATTTTCTTTTGAAGGGAAAAAAATAATTATATTGGCTAATTGTATGTACCGTTTGAAAATTTATTTATTTTAATTGCTAATCATTCATTAATTATGGGAAAAAAATATTTTATTGGCAATTTTCAAAAGATGGGACATAACATGGATAGTCACATCGACACGTAACCTAATAGTAACATCCATTATTGTGTAATGTTAAATCTATAATTTGAGACTGTCTGATGATCCAAGATCAATGGCTGAAGTTTAATTTCGGGCCCAATTTCTTGAAGGAAACAAAGTTCTCTAGGAAGTCACTGGAATGTTGACACATCAAATTAGGGTTGTCAACTTGTCTGCAGACTTAGCATGTTGGTATCGATAAGCACGACCAGTCACATTGACACGTAACCTAACATCCATTATTTTATAATGTTAAATCTATGATTTAAGACCGTTTGATGATCCAAGATCAATGGCTAAAGTTTGATTTCGAGCCCAATTTCTTGAAGGAAATAAAGTTCTCCAGGAAGTCACCAGAATGTTGACACATATCAAATTAGTCTACACTATAACCATGATCTAATTAATGCAACATCATGTCGAGAGAATAATACCTTAATTAGTTACCAACTTGTCTGCATGACTCTACACATCTTAGAGAATAATGCCTTAATTAGTGCATTTATAAGCACGGTCTAATTAATGCACATATCAATTCTTACAATTGGTTAGTACTAGTAGGTTGTGTGGATGGTTGATAATGTATCACAATTGCATTTAATAAAATAAATGTCGTATCACTGACATTAAATTGGGTAATGTTACCTGTCATGACGCTTTTTCCAATTTCACACACTCATGAATTTAATATGAAAGATTTATAGAATTTTGAAGGACAATTGAATTAATAAGGTTAGAGAAAGAATTGAGGGCTATTTAGAATCCACACATACCTAATATCGACCATTCCACCATTTTAAATGTATTACACATATCAAGTCTTACAACTGGATGGTTGATAATGTACCAAATGTTGTAGTTAATAAAAGAAATGTCTTATCACTGACATTAAAGTTGGGTAATGTTACCTGTCATGATGTTTTTTCCAATTTCACACACTCATGCATTTAATATGAAATATTTACAAAATTTTGAAGGACTAATGAATTAATAAGGTTAGAGAAAGAATTGAGAGCTATTTATAGACGATCTATGCTTCTTTCTTCTTCAATTCTCCCTCTGCTAAGTCCTTGAAAGTCTACCTCTGGTTTAGGTCTTTAGGCTATCTAATTTTATCACATTCTAATTTCTAATATTCTGGTAGTGATTTTTTGAAGGTGGACACTCCTATCCATTTGATAAGCACATCTAAGGAGGATCAGAAGGCCTTTTTGGGCCTGGTCTTAGACCAACATTGTAATCAGTTTGCAATGAGAATGGTTACTTTAAAAATGAGGCTGTGAGGATGGTGTTGAGTCGTGAATTTCTTGATAATATTGATAGATACTAAGTTAACACAAACATTACGTCTCAGTTTTTGGTATCTCTTCTAGACCTAGAAGGAGAGAAGGTGGATGTGCTCCTTTTGTTAAGGATGGTATGTTAGCTCTTTTTCAATTAGAATCGCCAATATAGTTTTCAAACTTGACTCTCAGGTTCTCAACTCTAGATTCTTATAGAGAAAAGGCTAATTGATAAGGACCAAGTCCTTCTTCTACTTTGGGCTCCATAGACCCAGGCGGGTGTACCTATCTTCAGACTCACTGCTTCACAATGAAATCCTATAGTGGATCAAAGGTTCTAGCAATGATTCACTAATACCTCTTGCTGCAACTGATGCAGAGCTTAGAAATCCAATCTGTGATATTAACGGAAGTAAAAACTCATTGCAGAAAAATGGAAAGTGTGACAAGGATAAACTCCTTCTTCATTTCAAGCTTTGAACTTGGGTAGGTTAACCCATATCAGATCTACTTCTTGAAAGGATCACAACATTAGTTTATATCCTTGATACAAACATTATCTTCTCAGTCATTCAAACATACATGAAAGTAAATTTTTATTTAAGTTTTGTTGATGATGAGGTCCCTCCAAATCGAGGATAGACCAGTGCCTTATCCTTGGGTATAGAGTCAAACAGTGAAACATATATTTACAGAAATCTTCTAAATGAAACACAAACAAATCCTAGATGAAATGCCTTACAATTCATCCTCTCTTAAACACATTTGATCATCAAATTCTTGCCAAATTCCTAAGCTCTTAGAAATTAACCTAAAGACATTACCCTTTCCTTGAAAGGAGCTAGAGATTAAAATCATAGATACCTTGTAAATGGTATATCAAAACTACTTGACAGATTCAATACACAAAAGCTACAGAATTCAAACAAGAAGACAATTGAAATCATGCAAGGGAATTCTATTATATTCCAGTAAAATTTCACTGCATCAATACATTTCAAAATCTGATAAAATATTCTAAAGATTTCAACAATGGAGCCAAGCCTCCCTCTACAGTATATTTTTTCAACCTCCTTTCAAAAGAGTAAAACTTACTATATATAACATAGCCATCTTGGAATCCTTGAAAGGATGCAACAAGCTTGGGATGGCTAGGAAAGATCCTATACTAGAGACAAGATTAAAAATTGACAAATAGATTGTAACAACACATTACAAAGATCTTTTCTAAATAATTCCGCAGGTGGCATCTTTGTCTAAAGATATTTTGGAGCAGTTGCTGAATTCGCTGCATGAATGATGACCGCCATCCAGCTAACTTACATCATCCTTTGTTTGAAACTTGCTCTCCCTCAATTTCTGGATCAGGTGCCATCTGCAACTCTATTCTTCCTCTTCCTCTATAAGTTGGACAACTGGCCTCTTTTTCTTCTTTATTGTTAGCTTCTCCCAAGCCGCTACTTCATCATCTGATGGCCAGTTGTAAGTCTGCAATTCTTGTAACAAGCTAACTTGCTTGTCCCACATGGAGTCAGTTATATTTTTGGCTTCTGCCACAAATTGTATGCAATCATTTTCAATTTTAAATAGACTGTCAATGATGCTATTACACCTCTCAAAATCCAAAGAATTGTCATTATTAAGGAAAGCATCTTGTGTAATCACCAACTAATCCATTGACAGCTTCCATTCCTCCAACTTGACCAGGTTTCCTCTGTCATCACATACTGCAGGCAGATACTTGCTATAATGTTTATCAAACATAAACAACTTAACCCTCACCTGGTTAGACTTACCTTTAAAAAAATTTGAAACAACATTGATTAAGCCAATCTTCTCAAAAAATTCTGTAACTACTCCAGGGATGTCAGGCTTATGCTCTTGTAGGCTATCAAGTTTATCAAACAACAAACTTCTTCCAGACCAAATACTATGAAGTCGCTCCAAAGCAGCCAATGATTCATTTATCTTTCTATTTGTCTGGTGTAATTGGCTGACTGATTGATAAACTGTATCCATTTTCTCTATTATCTTATCTCGCCTATATTGCACAATCTTTGACATGGTGTCCAAAGATGCCTCTATCCTTATTTTATCTAAATCTTCATTAGGTCCCTCAGATACTTCTTCATCAATTTGAATTGGGACCTCAATCTGCACAGCGGGAACAACAACCACCTTCGAAGCTTCTTCCAGCTTAACTTTTATCTCTGCTAATTCATCTTCTAGCTGCTTGATCTTCATCAATTTTAAATCTCTATCCTTGGCCACCAAGTTTGCACTTTCAAACAACTTCGAGTACCTTTCAGATAATTGAACTATTTTTTCCTCATTCAAGTTAGCCCAATGAGTCATTGCCTTAGAAACTTCAAGGTTAGTTGTATTCTGCACAGTCCAAATAATCTAATTCCCTTCCATTTTATCCTCTATACTCAATAGGGATGGCTTTTGAGTCCTAGGGGCCATGGACCACATTGCAACAGCTTGAGACTTAGGGTCATAGCCACTTCCTCTTATCATATCACCAATGTGAACCTCATATGACAGGCTGCCCGGTGGTTGCCTTCTTATTTGATCTATGATGAAAGCAGAAGTCAGATCCCATCCGGGAGTCAATAGCATTCCACTTGACTTGACCAGTTGTCTAGCTTCATCTGCAGTTATGGGATCAAGGCTAGGATCATAGGAATTTAAGGCTCTCAATGTCTCTTCACTTGGTTCCATACCTTCAGGAAAAAGTTTCCTCACTTCTTGCTGCTTATTCCAAACAAGGAAACTCTTGAATTCATCAGTTTTAATAAACTAGTCATCACTCAAAAATTCCTCCTAATAGACCTCTCTGATATCCCTTTCTGACCACAAGGACTATTCCTTATCTACTTCATCAATGGCCACCTTCTTTCCTTCTCTTATTGCTTTTCTCAATTGGTGATGGTAAACCCTATCACCTGGCACTAGAGCAGATGCCCTATCAATTGTTCTCCTTTGTTTTTCTTGCCTTGAAGGCTCTCCTACCTCAAGCCTCTGTTTCTTCAAGGGTGGCTCTAGAGTATCCCCTATTTCTGGTTGGTCTTCAAAAGGCCTAACACTTTGTACATCTTCCATTTGTGGTGGGTTGTTCCCTTCCTGTGATTCATCAGAAAACTCCTCTTGATCAGAAGATGAATAGTCTTTCATTTTCTTTGGTTGACTCTGGTCAATCAACTTTTCCAACTGATTTGATAGAGTGTCATGCATCTCTATCATCTTGTCAATTCTTTCTAAATAGGGAAGGTCAGGGAAGAAAACCTCAAAAGGGAGCTGGGCTGCCATCAATTGTTTTGACAAGTCTATCAAATCAAAGTACCTGTTCCATCTCCTATTGACCTCATCATCATCAATGATGTTTCTGACTACATCTTCCTCATCCAAGCCTTCATGTTCTTTGTTCACACCAATGTTTGGGATGTATAGCATCCTAGCAGTTTTGATAAAGCCCTCAGGATCTACATGTCTACAAGCACTAGTAGCCATTTTGAATTGATTTAACCATGCAGTAATTTGAGGAAATGCCCTCTTTCCTACCAGGAAGTCACCTACCTTGAATTGCCTAGGTGTGAATGTACCCTTCCTATGAGGGGCTAGAATTTCCCTATCTGTCCACATCAACTGCCACACAAATTCCAAACAAGCAACCCTTGGAGGCACAAATTTTGGTAACAGAGGTGGGGGTTGGGGGCAACCGTAGACTCTCAAAATTGTAGCATTCTCACCGAAGTAAAAATCACCCCAATTTTGATCTCCCTCCCATTTGTTCACAAACTGCACTGGTCATACGAGCCTGAGGACCCTTGGGGATATCCTTGTAGTGTTGATACCTAACATCCTTACGAGAGGATACACAATGAAATTTTGAAAGAGACAAAAATTCCCCTCATTGGAAGTAGAATTCCACATCCTCACCCATAATTGCACTAGATTATACTGGCCTTCAAAGTTGAACCTTGGCTTCAGCATGTTTGAATCAAAACTATTAATATTGAAGAACAAAATTAAGTGCATTAGCAAAGAATAATGCATGAACTTAATTGGGCTCTTACTATCCTTGACAGAAATCAAACCCTCATGCATTCTATCAATGATATATTGGATGTAATCATAGTCAGTATTGACCAAAGAATTCTGGCTGTCCAGGATAATCATCAAAAGATCAGCTGGTAAAAAATCTGCATCCCCATCAATTCCCAAAACCCTACACAACCCATAACAAGTTTTCTTCACGTAATGCTGAAGGGACTTAAATTGGTAAGGGGCATTCATGTGAGCAGGGAGGGGAGCTATATACTTATCCTATTTTGGGATATGCTTTGTTATTTGGTCCTTCACTATCCCTATGTTCTTCTTGTACCTCTCCTTTTCTTTGCTCAAGTCGATTTTAGTAGAAGTGGATGTATAAATATTAAAAGCCTTCATGAATGAACCCCTATCAAGAGAAACCAAAGCTGACTGGTCCTCTTTCCTAATAGTCTTAGAAATACGGTCGTAACACCTAGCTAGAGCAACAATTAAATCCGCATCTAGGAATACATCAGGCACTACTAATTTCCCTAACCCCAAAGCCCAACCATTACATATAGTGATATGACTATCTCTATTTTTATAAAAGAAGTTGAAGATAGTATAACCTGTGCTATTTGGTGTGATAGGATCTCTACAAAACCCTAGAACATCTTCAAAAACATCATCAGGAGCTCTTTTATTTTGACTGGAACCAGGTAGCAATTTCAAAAACTCATCTGAATAATTAGGCTTGCCCTTATCTTCACCACTTTTAGCCTTTGCTTCACTATTGGAAGATGCTACGCTTCTCTCAGGTTGACTCATCTTTGCCATAGAATTATCTTCAATCTCTGCAAAATGGATTCACTTGGCACTCAAAAATCACTTCAGAATGACACAGTTCTCTTCGAATGATTTTGGACATAGGAAACAATGAGCTTAACTTATTTATCAACACAGATCAAGTATGTCCAACTACCACAATCATTGCAAATCTCCTTAATTGCTCCCGCATTCAATTTTGCATGTCACCAATTTTCAAAATGGAGCTAGCCGATGTACAGATGTTGACAGATAGATTTTAAAAAACTTGAAAACAAGGCAAAGAGGCAAATGATTAAGATCCTGCACTTTAAACCTGTTTACGTCATGCAATCATCCTTTGAAACTGATTGGATGGCTCATTAGTTTACTTTCCAGCTTGATACTGTACTTTATCCACGCAGGCAACGGTCCCTTTTCTTTTCTTTTATTACCTTTTCCAACTGGGCCCAATTATTGAATTCGCGACTGAAAGCTTCTCATGATTGTTGAATGCAATGTTAACCCTAGCATATATTTAGAGAACTAGTGACCAAAGCCTTCATAGGTTCTCAAAATGCAACCCTTAACTCATGATACTTTTCACGAATTAGTGAACATAGTGACACCCTTCGAGCACTTGACTGCAGTAATTATTTGGTGAACCAGCAAATAAAGCCATCTTGCATTCTCTTAATGTCGCAGCTAACTGTTAAATCTTTTGGAGATTCAGTGAACAAAGGGTTCGCACATTCGCTAAATGGATCACTTAACCACTAAATTACTTGGAGAACTGGCGAAGCCTTCACTCTCTGAATCGTTGAATCTTTCTTAACCATCATCTTTACTCTGAGATTCTGAATGAACCATTGATCTTGTTGATGATCTACGGTTGTTGCCAGTTCACTAAAATATTTGATCCTTGGTCATTTGATTACGAGATTTAGCGAACAAAGGGTTCGCTGAATCGCCAGATCATATTAAACACTGAGTATTTCAATCCATGATTAAGTGACTGAAGACTCAAAACTTAGCCAATCCTTTTATTCGCGCATTCACCAAATGATTATGCCCTTTACCTTTTCCTTTTAGAGAACTCGTGACCACATGACTCGCTGAATCACTAAATCATTTAGCTTCTTACTAATTTATTTCGAGAACAAGCGAACACTTGAAACACCCATTTTGCCAAATTCTTCATACCAAACTGTCGGGGCCACCAAACTTAGAAGTCTTTACACATTCACTCATTTTCCAAATGAAACATGTAGGACCCAACAATATCTGAGATTAAACCACAACCGTCGATCCTGACAAAGATCTACGGTATTCGCCAAGTCGCTAGGTTATTTTGCCCTTAACCGCTAGATTCAAAGAATGAGCGATAACTGTTGTCACCAAGTCACTGAAATATTTGCAAAGAACTGCCAAGGAATACGCGAATTGGAGATAATGCATTCACCGAATCGCTAGATGTTTTTTGATAACTGCCAGATATTTGGAGACTACGCGAACAAAGACAACACTTAACATTTTTAACATATTCTCCAGTTCGCTGAATGGTTGAGGTGTTAACCGGGATACTTAGAGACCACGCGACTAAACTGACACTTTCGCATAAGATTGACTTGTTCGCTGAATAGCCAAATAATATATGAGACATGCTATGACCTTTTCCAATTCAGAGAACACAAAACATTTAACACGTGCATGATTCAATCCGCTTAAGTGACTTAAAAAGGTAACAATGAAATAGAAGAATAAGGACTAATCATGAGGACTTTTGCATGAATTCAACATTTTTCAAGGACAAGACCTAGGGTAAGGATTTTTGAAGTGGGCTATGACAAATGTTTGAAGAACTTCCGACACCTGTACCTAGGAAAACTTCACAGACCAAAGGACTAAACCAACTTTTGGAAAAATCCTCAAAAAATTAAGAATACTCCCAATAGTGGCTCTATCTGAGGATGCTTGATTGCAAAATCATAGCAAGAACTTATGAATCTGTGGGAGGCAGACCACAAAACCTTAACCTAAAATAGGAAACAAACATGCAACAGAAACAAACACACCTATACATATATACGAACCTACTGTGCATGGAAAAAAGAATTAACTGAAGAAAAATTTTAGGAATTGTCCATGCACTAGCAATTCCTGCTCTACACCATGCAAGTTTCGCAAGAAATATGAGTCCTTACCATGGGTCTGATGAACAATATAAGGTCCCATCCACAAAGACTCAAATTTTTTGTGTTTCCCTTTATCTTCAGCCCTGGCATTCCATTGGAGAACCATATCACCAGGCTAGAATTTTCTCACAATTTCTCTCTTATCAAAAAGATATTTCATCTTCTGCTGCAACTTCATATTTTCCTTTTGTCCTTCCCTCCTAATCTCATCTAATTCAATCAGCTGAACCATTCTATCTTGCAGTGGATCACTGATTTCCATGTCCTCTTCTTGCATAAACTTATAGATCGGAAGGAGGTTATTTACTGGCAATCTTGATTTAGCACCATATACCATTTCAAAAGGGGATTTACCAGTAGCCCTCTTCTCAGAAATCCTATTAGCCCATAGTGCTAACTTTAATTTTACATGCCAGCTTCTCTTATTCTTGTCTAGGGTTTTCTTCAAAATCTGCAAAATACTCTTGTTGTTGGATTCTGCCTATCCATTGGCTTGTGGATGATAAGGGGATGAGTAAGATAGTACTATACCCATTTTTGAGCAAAAATCTATGACCTGAAGCTCATAGCATTGTCAAAAACCAATTTAACAAGGACACCAAATCTAGTAATTATGTTGTTCATCAGAAACTCAATCACAACAGCACTAGTTTCCCTTTTGGTTGGGATGGCTTCAATCCATTTGGTAAAATAATCAGTAGCCACCAAAATGTGACTATGTCCCCCACTAGACTTCTCAGAGAATTCTCCAATAAAATCCATACCCCACATTGCAAAAGGAGCTTCTACAACAACAGGGTTCAATAATAATGCACCTGAAAACTTCAATTTTTTTGAGAACCTTTGACAAGGTTCACATTTCCTCACATAAGAATGAGTGTCTTTGAACAACACAAGCCAATAGTATCCTACTCTTAAGATTTTATGAGCTATTGATCGAGCAGAATGATGTCCTCCACACATTCCAGAGTGCATTTCCTTTAACATTTTCTCTGATTGATGCTTATCCAGACAAAAGAGTAAAATATCATCATTATCCTTCCAGTACAAATCACCCTGGATCAACACATATCTCTGAGCTTGCAATCTCAGACTCCTTTGATTATCATTCAAATCAGGTGGACATTTAGCACTTTTAATAAAATAAATAACATCCTTGTACCAGGGTTGCATTTCAATACTAGTAATCATATCAATGCTAGCAGCAACATTACCTACCTGAACAAGGTCCATATTTTCCTCAGTCATTAACTTAGCAAGTCCCAATCCTCTCACCAATTTGGTAATATGAATTTCTAGGTCAAACTCTTGAATCTTGTTTATCCATTTGCACCTCTTTCCTGTGACTTCAGTCTGTGTTAAGATATCCTTTACTATAGCATGAGGCACATAAGCACTAACCTTTGCGCAGACCAGATATGGTCTGAAAGCTTTGACTGCCTTCACAAGTGCATAGGCTTGCTTTTCCATTAGTTCATAATTTAATTCAGTAGATTATAATGACTTGCTAAAAAAGGCTATAGGATGCTCATACCCTTCTTGATCCTTTTGCAAAAGGATAGCTGCAATAGTATGAAAAGATGCAAAAGAAAATAGAGAAAATGGTTTCAAGTAATTAGGTGATACCAAAACTGGGGCCTCCTGAATTGCTTGTTTGATTTTTACAAAAGCTTGCGGAGCTTCAAGGTTCCAATCAAACTTCACATCCTTCTTTAGGAACTTCACTATGGGCTTGACCAATTCTGCAAAGTTAGCAATAAATCTTCTTACAAAATTAATCTGTCCCAAGAATGACTGCACACCTTTTATGTTCTTTGGTGGAGGGACCTTTTTAATTGCTTCTACTCTTTCAGGATCAATCCTGACTCCTTCTTTTGACACTATGTGTCCAAGTAACTTCCCCTCTGTCACAGCAAATTGACACTTTTTGGGATTCAAAGACACACCAAATTCTAAGGCCTTAAGAATGACGTTCTCCAAATGGGAACAATGATCCTCAGCTTTCTTGGAATAAGAAATGAGATCATCTTGATAAACAACCATTAAAACATTTATCAATTCCTCAAATGCAACATCCATGGCTCTCTGAAATGTTGCTCCAGCATTTTTCAGACTAAAAGGCATGCGAACATATACATATGTTCCCCATGGGGTTGTAAAATTTGTCTTAAATTGTTTTGATTCTTTGACCAGCACTTGATTATACCTAGAGAAACCATCCATCATTGACAAGAGTTCACATCCAGTGACTCTATGCAGCATAGCCTCCATATTTGGCAATCCATAGTTATCCTTAAGTGAAGCCACATTCAGGTTCTTGAAATCAACATAGAGCCTAATATCACCGTTCTTTTTCCTTACTGGCACAAGATTTGAGACCCAAGTTGAGTGCCTAATTGGTTCAATAATACCAGCATCTCTCAGTTTTGTCAACTCAACTTGCATCTTGGTAGCCAATAAAGGGTTAATGGGTCTCTGCTTCTGTCTAAAAGGCCTGGTTTCCTCTTTTAGAGGAATTTCATGCTGAAACAGGTCAGCCCTATAAGCTTTGAGGTCATCATAGGACCAAGCAAATACATGCTTATACTTCTTCAAAAGTCTAATCAAATTTCCTCTGATCTCTTTGCTCAGTTTCTTGCCAATGTATACCATTTGTGGGGAGTTTTCTGAACCCAAGTTTATTTCCTCTAAGTCCTCCATTTTAGTGTTACACTTATGAGACAAAAAACCATCATTTATTTTGAACATTCCTTCCAATTCTACTAACCCTTTAGGTATGTGGTTGGATGACAATTGCACTATCTCATTCCCTATGATGCATTCTTTCCCCTCAACACACTATTGTATCTCATTGAGATCTATTTGCTGACCATCATATTGATCAAGGCCTTGAAGGAACCTAAGGATATCTAAGTCATCCTCAAAAACTTGCCAATTATATACATTATCAGGCACTGTGGGCCTAGATTTGACCTCTAACATAGACACACCAGTGAGGGTTATATCTTCACTTTTAAGGGAAACATTTGCAAGAAAATCTACCATGATATTATTGGATCTTTCTACCCAAAGCAGATTGAAAGCATAAAAAAACTCTAGTCTATCCCAAACAGCATGTTTATACAGTTTCAACTTTTCATCTTTAGAAGCATACTGAGATCTCACTTGGGCTATAATTAACTGGGAATCTCCATGAACTTTTAAAAATTTAATACCATGTTTTATGGCCACATCTAGCCCCAGTATCAGAGCCTCATACTCGGCAGTGTTATTTGTACACTCAAAAGTTAACAAGAAAGAGTATTTAAATGTAATACCTGATGGAGAAATGAACACCACACCAGCTCCTGATCCTTCCTTGGAGCATCCACCATCAAAGAACATTTGTCAGAGCCCATCTTGTTGCAAAATTAACTCATCCACAATTGGGTCTGTGTTTTTTAACTGAGGTAATGTTTCTTCAATCAAAAAATTACTCATGTCAATATCTACAAAACAATTTAGATCCTCCGGAGCAACCACTTCAATCATGACTGAAGAACGGGGCTCCCTGTACAACTTTACCTCAATTCCATTTATTGGGATGGTAGCGCATGATACATCTAGTTGCAATTTTCCACCCACTGCTGTAGCCCATTGTCTTGATAATAACATGCCATAATGAGGTTTTGTATCAACAACAACCACATCCATTTTATATGTGGCTTCTGGGAATGCAACAATTCTCACTTCAATTCCAATCAGGCTCCCTACAACAGGTACTACCCTGTTGTCCATGGCATAACACCTTCCACTGGATGTATCAACTTGCAACCCTAACTCCTTCATCACTTGGTAAGGCATTACAATTGTAGCAGCACCAGAGTCAATCATACAATTTTTCAGCAAAAAATTATTTACAAGCAAAGTAACATAGAAATGATTGATAGAAGAGGGTTCCTGTGTCACAATTGTCCCAACACATACATCAGAGATGTCATTAATTGCAATTGGCTTGTCCAGGGATTTCCCTTCCTCTTATAAAATAGGAGTAGTTCTCTGCTCACTTATGAGAGCCAGGGCTACTACTTTGTGCTCTTCTATTTTCAACATCTCAAGCAGAGGGATGGAAACCTTCATTTGGGACAAGGCATGTCTCATATCAAAAGTAGGGGAGTCAGTACAAAGATTAGGGTGATCCTTTGACCTACCAAATTTCTTTTTCACCTTGTCGGCAGTAACTTCTTGTTTCCCTTTCTTTTTGGCTTCAAACCCTTCATCTTTACTATTTACAATATTGGGCTTTGGGGAGTCCTTATTCTGAGGATTACTTTAGACAAACACTGATCTAGGGACTCCCTGATCATTACCTACCTTTCTATTCCTCAAATTGTATGAGGATTTTTCTTGTGTAATAGCAGCCATAGTTAAACTCCTAATTTCTTCTTCACTGGGCTTTCTCCATTGTCTTTCATCTGACCCAGATTCTACCATGTGAGTCTTATAGTCATCATTATCAAACTCTTCCTGATCAAACTGAGTAAATATTTGTTGTTCATACTCAAAGAAAATCTTCCTCTTATGATCAACATCAGGGAAAATAAATTCATCATCTGAGGACTCAAGAGCCTCCATTAGTTTAGTAGTAAACATGTTAATAGCAGGCTTTTCAGATCCTTCATAATCTCCTGCATATGAATCACTGGCCTCTTCTTCCAAAGCCTAAGCAACAGCACACTGGAATGGTGAGTGGGGCATATTACAGGCCATACACCAAGGGGTACTTTCCACATTGTGTGCTATATTTTTCTTCAAGGGATCTGGTGTATCTCTTCCCTTTTGGGGTTCATTATTATCAGGAACAGGCCTCCCATCTTTCCAATTTTTTTATAAGGCATATCTCTCAGATTAGGGGCTTTGTCCTGCCTTTGATAAGGAGGTCTCACATCTTGAAATTTTCTACCACCTTTATCAAACCTTGCTGGAAAATCTTTAGTGTTACTAGGCCCTTTGTCCATTCTATCCTCCTCTTTGGATGGCCTTGTAGGTTGTGGCCTAGTTTCTTTCCATAGTCTACCTTCATCCCTTTTGTAAATTTGGCCAGATGCCTTTTGGTTACTCTCAATATTTATAGCCAACTTAAAATCATCTCTAAGGGTACAAGGATTCTTTTCTCTCAAAAGGTAAGACATCTTACAATCCATAGAATTGAAATAAGTCGTCATGCAAACTGCATCATCTAGCCTCAATACTTGGAACAGTTTATACATAGCCTTTTGGAATCGGCTATTAAACTCTGACATGCTCTCATTGTAATATTTCTTGATATTATTGAACTCATTGAGCATGTAGCTAGAGTTCACATGTTCTGCATATTGCTCTTTAAAGCATCTGACAAATTCTTCCCAAGATGCAATATTGTTCTCAGGTAACCCCCTATACCAATCCATGGCATCCTTAATCAATGATTGAACAAAGAGCTTCATTATGACATCTTCATGTTCAATTTCATAATCATTTACCTTATCTATAAAAAACTTTAGATGCTCTTCATAGGTAATAACATTATTCACAGTAAATAATGGGATCTTCTTTCTGATTTCATTGGAGACAACATTAGGTTGGCCAGGAATACCATAAAAAAATAGAGGCCTATATCTATCCAAATGAACTGGTCTTCTTTGGATATTTGGTTGATTCAGAGGGGTAGTTGCAACATTTTGACAGGGTATAGTTCCCACTGTACCACTAGCTATAATGGGAACTTGATTGGGAACTGGTCCAAGTAAAGTTTGTCCAGGGTGAAAGGCTTGAGCATTTGGAAGTGAATTATTGGGCTGACTGAAAGGAGTTGTTCCTATGGTGATAGGGATAGAGGTACTAGCGGATGTGTTCATGTTAGCATATAGGAAGGAAATCTTCCTCTTCATTTCATCAGCAGCAGCCTCCAACTCAAGTTTTTCCAGTTGAATAGCCAATTCTTCTTTCGCTTTCCTAGCCTTCTCCAAGTCTATACTTGTTTGAGAATGTACATTAGGAGGAACCAAAATTTTCTTGGGCTCATTAATATTTATACCCACCAATTTTTGTTTTCCCCTATCAGGGATTTCTTTGGGAGCAGTTATAATCTCCTTATTCCTCTGGATTTCAAAGGGATTCAATTGCCTTAAGACATGGCCTGTTCCCTCAAATTCACCTTGCTTAGATTTATTATCCTGAGCTTGCTTTCTCAAATCTTCCATGTCACCAAATAAGTCCTTATTTAAACCTTGAACATCTTGGTTTAAATCAATAACTTGGGACTCATTTTTCTTGGTTCTTTTGAGAAGTTCCTGCCTCTCTATGAGCAAATCACAGATTTGTTGTTCACTTGCTTTCAACCTATTGGAAATCTCGGCCAGTTGTTCACTCTCCTTTTTTCTTAAAGAAATCACCTCTTCTCTCAATTTCTCAGAATCATAGGAGGTGGTCTCAGTAGCAGAGGTTTCTTCTAGTTGTTCCAGAGTTTCTCTCATAGGGAAATAACCTGCTTCTGTGACCTCTATGATTACTTCTTTATGCATGTGCACACTTGGTGTAACCCTCTTGACATGTTCAGGATCATCAGAAGAGGATGAAGATTCATGAGGAAGTGGGACACGAGATCTTTCTTGAGAAGGGCCTTGGGAACTAGCAGTATGCTGACCTCTTCTAGACCATTGTTTCCTACTTGGTGTATGGAGCTCATCACCCATATTATCTTTGGGGTGATCCTTGTAATAAGATCTAGTGTACCTTGGTCGACTCATGGTACAGCATGGCAATTTTAGCAAAGCTTACAATAATTAGCAACTGGTAGCATAGAGTTTAGAGTCGCCACCCACTTTTACGTGGGAATGAAATTCTTCTATACTGGTCTACAAATGCACAATAGATAAGATTTTCACTAACCTATTGCATGCTATTCAGAAGTTTTTCCCCAGTAGAGTCACCAATTTGTTAGCTCTTTTTCATGTAGAATTGCCAATATAGTTTTCAAACTTGACTCTCGGGTTCTCAACTCTGGATTCTTACAGGGAAAAGGCTAATTGATAAGGACTAAGTCCTTCTACTTCAAGCTCCACAGACCTAGGTGGGTGTACCTATCTCAGACTCACTACTTCACAATGAAATCCTATAGTGGATCAAAGGTTCTAGCAATGATTCACTAATACCTCTTGCTACAACTGATGCAGAGCTTAGCAATCCAATCCATGATATTAACGGAAGTAAAAACTCATTGCAGAAAAATGGCAAGTGTGACAAGGATAAACTCCTTCTTCGTTTCGAGCTTTCAACTTGGGAAGGTTAACCCATATCAGATCTACTTCTTGAAAGGATCACAACATTAGTTTGTATCAAGGATATAAACTAATGTTGTGATCCTTTCAAGAAGTAGATCTGATATGGGTTAACCTGCCCGAGTTCAAAGCACGAAATGAAGAAGGAGTTTATCCTTGTCACACTTGCCATTTTTCTGCAATGAGTTTTTACTTCCGTTAATATCATGGATTGGATTTCTAAGCTATGCATCAGTTGCAGCAAGAGGTATTAGTGAATCATTGCTAGAACCTTTGATCCACTATAGGATTTCATTGTGAAGCAGTGAGTTTGAAGATAGGTACACCCGCCTGGGTCTGTGGAGCCCGAAGTAGAAGAAGGACTTGGTCCTTATCAATTAGCCTTTTCCCTATAAGAATCCGGAGTTGAGAACCCGAGAGTCAAGTTTGAAAACTATATTGGCGATTCTACATGAAAAAGAGCTAACATGGTATTCAAACAATAATTCTTGGGTGACGATGTTCAGGTTGCCATTTTTTCACAAATAGGGTTTGGGATCCCTTGGGCAAGTGATTTACCCAAGCTTCTCTAGCCAGGGCAAAATGTGCCCAGGCAACCTTTTCTTTTGAACCTGAATGTTGACCAGTTGACTCGCCTTAGGAAATGGGTGTAGATTGGTAGGGATGTTCTTTGAAAGTGGTTTCTCTTGGATGAATTCATGGACTACGGATGGTTGCATGAATTCTTAGAGCTTATCATCTCTTAAGAGTTCTAGTTAGACAGAGGGGAAAATCCTTCATTTTTTGCTACCTAGGACCCTATAGCCTGGAGTTTTGAAATCAAAGGGTTTCTTTGTTTTGTTTTTTTGGACTATAGATAATAGTAGGTGTTATTTTTTCCACTACCTCGCAACCTCCCTCATTTTGTCTTTAAATTTTTGGAGGGACTCCAAGTTTGAATATTGTAAATTTGTACAAAATATTAATGATAAATTTGCAACTTCATTTTAGTTTATTTTTTATGCATTGGATACCCTATAATAGTAGTAGTTTAGTTGTTTTGGGAAATTTTGGAGGAAATAAGACAGTTGTAAATTTTTAGAACATATTAATGGAAGTTTTGCAAGTTCGCTAAAATTTGCAAGTTGCTATTTTTAACAATCCAGACTCCAGAAACAAAGAAAGATTTTTATTATTGTTTACTAATTAATTCAAATTAATTATATGTCAATTGCCAAATTTCCCAATGTGCCACTGCAGTTTTCCATATCAATGTGTAATAATGTAATTTTGATTATAATACAAATAGAAATAATTCAATTCAATTCAATGTTAAAATCTGAGTTAAACATTAAAAGTTATAATCTTGATAAAAATTAATCAATAAACACTTTGAATCTTGATGTTCTTTTTTAAATGTAAAAGTTATAATCAATAAAAAATATCATTTTAACTATACTATATACCTCTTCAACAATATTGCTATCCAATTAATTAACTTTAAATGTTATTATCCATTAATATTTAAAAAGGGAAAAATAACAATGTCCATTGCAAATAACTACGACATACCCATTGCATACTAAGGTGCGATTGCTAGTATTTAAATTTCATGACAGTGAATGCCAACTACCATTGGATGAGCACATATCGATGATGTACGGTGGATTTCAGGATGAAAGGGAAAAGAAACCCCATTTTTGAAAACCCTTTCCAGAATCATGACACATGTCCACTCGCATGGTCAACTGACAATTTCATTCGATGATGATGTGTGACTCGTGAGGTGACAAGGTGACTACTAGTACATACATGGAAAAATTTAATGGGACCCACGGGGCCACAACACTAGATAGTGAATAACAATGACTGTTGGATGATTATAGATCAACGATCGAAGTTGTATTTCAAGTTGAAAGGGAATAGAAAACCTATTTTTGCAAACCCGTTCCAGAATCATGATGCATGTCCACTCACACGGTCAGTGACAAGTGTCATTCGATGATGATGTGTGACACATGAGGTGACTAGGTGACTACTACTACTAGTACTAACAAGGAAAAATTTAATGGGACCCACGGGGAAATGACACCAGATAGTGACTAACAATGATCGTTGGATGGTTATAGATCAACGAATGAAGCTGTATTTCAAGTCGAAAGAGAAAAGACAACCCATTTTTGCAAACCCATTCTGGAATCATGACGCATGTTGACTCACACGGTTAGTGACAAGTGTCATTCGATGATGATGTCTGACTCGTGAGGTGACTAGGTGAGTAGTACTAGTCTACTACCAAGTACCAATAAGGCAAAAATTAATGGGAGCCACGACACTTGATAGAGACTAATAATGACTATTGGATGAGCATAGATCAATGACCAAAGGTGTATTTTGAGGCAATTTGGGGAACGATCACCTCTATTTGAAAATGTCCCATGAAAATAAGGCATGTGTCATGAATTAACCCTCAACTAAGTATAATTAAAATCTAAATTGGAGTAAACTACATACCAAATTATTTAAACAATGTTGTAATTTCGGGTGTCTAACTAAAGTTTTAGTTTCAAATGATTAAGTGACACGTGCCCTTTAGGTCTTCAATCTAAGTTTTTTTAGTTATAACTAGTATTTACTATTAGATATTTAGAAAGGGGTTACAACTTCTAGGTTGATGATTGAGGTTCGAGGAATGCAACAGAGTCTCTCAGCTCTCTTCCCACTCATAGTCTGCACAAATTAAAATTACGGGTAACTACTAAAATATTGAACACCTACGTCCTACATTTTAAATTTTTCAAATCTCGTGGTTTACAGCTTTACTATTTATATTGTAGAAAAATAATTAGCCTATTAGGGTTTAATTTTAAATCACCCCTTTAAATTGTAGTTGTGTATAAATATTTGAATTTTCCTACGAGTAAGTAGTGATACCAATTACCAACTTACCATGATGGGAAAAACAAATATCAAGATTATGAGTAAAAGGCCAAGTCAGATAATAGACTTCCAAAATCTGCTTAAAACACTAGATTTCACTGATGAATTCCATGATATTTATGATCTTGTTATCCATGGAAATAAGGGAATAATGGAAATTAGATTTGCACTTGAAAATAAATGGAATAATCCAAATAAGGGTTCAAAAATTTATTCATTTAACAACATGATAAAGGAAATGACAAATAAAATTGTACCATGGGTTTCTGGGTCGGCACACATGGCGTTACCTCAAGTATTCCCTTGCCCAGAAATTGTAATGGTCTATGCCGAAAATTATGATGAAAATAGAAAAGAAATTGTGAATAAAAATACTCAAGAGGAAATTTTGTCCATAACCAAGAGTGAACTTGCTAGTCTGCTAAACCTAGGGTTTGAACAACAAATTCAAATGTGCACATTGACCTAGGAAAGCTAGCAGAGGATTATGAAAAAATAGATGCAACATAGAGAGATTTGTATATCAGAGAAATAACAAGCAGTTCTAGTCTGAATCTAGATCATAAGCCTCCTTCTGATTATGATATTTTGTGCAATGGTTTCAGGAGAGTATTTCCTTGCTAGCATTGTTTTTGGGATTGGATAGTAACAAAGAAGTGGGTGCCAACATTCTTGAAATTCTTTTTCAAATTCATTTTGAAAATGAACCAGTAAAATATTATTTTATTGAGCACATTGTTCATTGCATGAAAGAACAATTACTAATGATTAAAAGAGGTTCATAGAAGATATTTATATTCACAACCTACTTTTGTTATCTTCTCTTAGCAAAGCATTTTTCAATGTTTCAGATGAACAAGCTTTGCAGTCAGGGCCAAAATCTAGTATATGAATGGACACCTCAGATAAGGATGATTGATAATAGAAGAAACTACAATAATTTTGTAGACTTATTTTTGGCACCAATGTACCATAAAATTATAGGCACTCCAATGCCTGGATTGCCTATTTCTTGTAGATATTTCATTCAACTTGAAAGTCAAATACAATTGGTTGACTGGTACTTCATGGAAGAGTACACTATGTTAAGGTTTTACGATTCAGTGGTAGAACCTTAAAAACTTCCAATACATGTGACAGAGAGGGTATTTTCATTGGAATATGTACGAAAAATGGAGAGAATAGATGTACTCTTTAATGGTCAGCAAAAGAAAATGATATTTCCTTCCTTGTCTTTCTCATTTGGAGGGTTCACATTTGAGAGAAGAGGATTCAAATTGGCATGGGCCTTTTTTTCAATTTTTCTCTTTGATGTTGTCAGTCACTGACAGTATGATCCACTCAACATAATTGGAACAAAGCTTAGAGAGAATGGGAAATCTGTAAGAAAATTTCAACATGAGAGTATGCCATTGATAGAAAAATTTAAAAATATGGAGTCTTGGGATGAGGTAAAAAAAGAGATGGAGAAATATGTCATTGAAAATAATATTTCAATACATGAATTGTCATCACAAATTATGGCAGTATACAAATAGAAAGGAAAAGTGCATCCCACAACATCGTACAATTTATACCAAAAATCTTCTTACCCATCTAGAAAATCTATTCCAAAAGACCTAGTGGATGAATGTACAGATGGTAATTGGACTCAAACCAAAATTTTTGATTTTTGGGAAATGAGGAAGAATCTCAGTGAGCCAAACACCTATGTAGATCTTTATGACGTGGAAGAGGATACAATATTTAGTGAATTATGAAATAAGGAGCATCCAAATGAAGCATATCATGATGATGATGATAATCCAGATAATGAGTATGAGCAGGATTCTATGAATCCCACATCCACTAATGTATATTCAAATACTTATGGAGTTAATGTGTCAAAAATATAAAAAAATACCAAAGGGGGAGACATTGTAGAAAAAATGGGCTACCTAGGTTGGAGTGGTCTGGGTCCCAGAGGACAAGGACCTTGGTCTCCACCTAACCCACTAGTTCCACCAAAATATGGTGAGAAACTAGGCCTTGGAGTTGAATCATAAAATTCATTAAAAAAATACTACTCAGTCTCATACCCTTGCAATTTCATTTGTTCCAGCTTCAAATCCAGTTCCACATGTTCCAAGCACTCAGATTCAATTTGAATCAATTTCCACTCCCACAGGTGTGGATATCATGGGTAGAACTAGTGGTCTAAAAAGGACATTATAGGTGGACATGGGATCAATGGATCCTAGATATCAAGGTAGTGTAAAGAAGCAAAAGGTTATGACAAGTACACCAATGGAAATGGTGACTGTGAGTCCAACAATTGCCACACCTTCAAGACAACCCTTAGAATAATCCAAAAACTCCACTTGTAATGGGTCAAGGTGTTTCTAATCCTCATGGTAGAATTAGGAGAACCACAGGTAACATAGGTGGAAGCTCATACATCACTGCAAGTGCTATTTCACCTTTCAAACATTTAATTGTGTCATAAAACCATGATTTTTGTTACAATGATTTTGTATCTAACTTTGAACAATCAAAAAATAGGAATAGACAAAATACTAAGACATTGAAGATGGATGCAGTTGTTGCAACTCATGATGCAGAACCTACATCCAATAGGTTATTTCCCACATATGACCCAAAGAAAGAAATGAGGGATTTCATGGTTGTTATGCCCCCAGCTAGAGATAACAATCCACCAGAGAGTCAGTTAGATCCATCTGAATTTCAAGTTAGCACCCTCCAAATGGATTTATCCAAAATTAAAAATGTGGACAAGATAAGTGTGTCCAAAATGACCAACCAAGTGGTCTACAGTTCAGTGATGAAGTTGGAGAGAGAGAAAGGAAAGCTTCAGGGCACAATAGATAAGTTAAAGGCAGACTTGGCAAATGAAAAGGCAAAGGAGAAAGAAACAGATAATAGGTGCAAAGAATTAGAGAAAATGATAAAAAATTCATCCTCTAAAGAAGCAATTAAACAACAAGAACATATGCATGTAGAACTGACAATTTTGAGATAAAAAATTGGAAGAGGGAAAAACAAAACTTGAGGATGAAAAAGTTTCTTCATTAAGTTTATAGAAAAGCATTGACAATGCAGGATAGGAAAACAATAACTTAAATAAAGAAATGGAGAATGAGAGGATAAAAACAAAATAGTGGGAAGAGAAAGCAGAGAAAATAAAAAAACATAGTGAACACCAGTTCTCAGAAATGAGAGAAGACCTAAAGAAGGAAAATAATACAATTAAAACTTACAAAAATAGGTTCAATGACTGAGTAAATAATACAGTCAAGAAAATAAAATAAGACTTTTGGGAGAAAATAAAGGTGTCTACTAATAGGTTGTGTGATTGGTTTGAACTGAATGAAAGTCTTAGAGATGTTTTTGGGAAGTTGAAAGAGCACATTGAGAAGAACAAAAAGTTTTGTCAAAGATAGAATATTGCAAAGCAGATTTTGCAACAAATCAACACAACTAGTGAAAAGCATTTGGCAAGCAAGGGAATTCATGACCGTGTTGGTGCATCAATAAAGGCAAATTCTATCTTTCAAAAATGTTAGAAACTAATAGAAGGAGAGGAAAATCTGGCCTTATTTGGGACAAAGCGTGCCAAGATGAATAAAAAAACAACCAAAATGATAACTCTTGGTTTGTAAAGTCTTGGTCATGACTACTCATCAACAGATTTCATTGGAAGAGAAGCTTACAAAAAAAAGTTGGAGGACACAATGACGTCTGATTTAGGCAAGCTTCCTCAGGACACAACTGAAGAAGGCATTGCAAAGTGCATCAAAAAATTGTCAAATTTGAATGCATTATTGCAAGGATCATTTCTTTCAAGTCACTCTTCCAAGTATGGATTGTTGACGAGGTTGCAGGTCATTTATTATAACATGACAAATATTGACCTTCCAACCAATGTAGAATGGAGCATACTAAAGAAACTGATTGAATCTTCTTGATCTCATCAATCATAGTATGTGAAAGTACTTTAGTTTCAATCATCTCTATATTCTTTTCTAATTGCTTGAATTGAGTTTAAAGTAACAAGTTTGAACTTTGTTTTTTGAACATGATCAATGTTGCAGATGCTATTGCCAATGCTAATTTACTGAACCCGCATGTCAAATGAAGAAATGTATAGTTGTAGAGATGTTGTAGTTGTCTTATTGATTTTGATTTTGAGACTTCACATTAGGCAAATCGAACTGAAGCTATTGTTGCTCCCTTGTTTCTATAAAAGGGAATTCAGGGTCATTGGGTTAGGGTAATGATATTGAAATTGGGTAATGTGCCAATGGGTATTGATTCATTGACTTTTGTAAATAGAATCACAGAGTTTTGTTCTTACTAATATTAATGAATGAGTTGTTACATTGTATCATATTTTTAATTGAATTAATGAGAATTAGTATTTCTAAGAATTGTAACATATGAATTGCTATGTTGTAAAAAAAAAAGAATGAAAAATCTACAAGAATTGTACCATATGAACTGAATAATGCAAATGAAAACCATTATTAATTGTAGAATTGAATCTTGATGACATTATCAACCACATTCATGTTTTTGACATTGGAATATGCTATAATGCGTGATTGATGATGAGATACAGAAACTAACAATAAACTACAGGAAAATTTTTAATAAATACCTAGGACCTACTACTTCTAAAATGGTTCAAACTACTGCATCATATCATTATTGGGATCCTCACATTCATCGCCATAAACTTCATAGCTTCCTTGGTTCTTCAATATATTTTCTTCACTCTGCATACCTCTTCTTAACTGATGTTCATCGCCAGCAGTGCCAGTACTAGTACATGAGTCAATGACATCATTGTCTGTCACTCCCACTTTGGTTTGAAATTTTTCCCAACCCTCTTCTTTGGCATTTCTTCCTCCACAATTTCAGTGCCCTTTCGTAAGGAAGAGTATTGACTTCATACCTGGATGTATAGAGTCTCAAGCAATTTTCCAAATTCTTGTCTAGTTTGTTTCTTATCTTTGAGTTTAGGAATCCCAAAGCACTGAAAACTCTCTCATCCTCCACCGAACCCAATATCGTGGTCAGACATAAATCAACAAGCTTGAAAAATTATGATTCTTAGCTAGATTTTTCCAAAGCCTTGTTACCAATCCATCTTCGTGGGGGTTCTGCATAATATTATATTGTTTCCTCATTGTCAATGAAAAATGATCTGATTTCTCTCTCAAATGAGATTCATCTAAAATTCCATTTAGAGTTACTCCATTTAACTCTTTGGTTTTGCAAAAATGATCTATCAAAGTTAGTAGCCTAGTTCAAAAATCTTTTGAATTGTTCATTCTCCAATATTGAGGAAACACAATAGCCATGGATTTAAGTATTTTGACTGGAGGGAATCTTTCTCTAATATGTGAGGAAAGATCACAAGCAATGTGCTTCACAGAAGCTGTTATAGACTCAACGATCTTGGTAAATTCTTCCCTTTTAACACTTGATACTTGCTTCCTGGGGTTCTTTACTGGTTCCTCAAACTCGATCCTGGAAAAGTAGTGCATTGGTATCTCAACTTCATGAACTTCTGCACATAACTCCCTATTTGCACTGATTTTTAGAAAGTTATCAGGATTGTCCAAATCTGTGATTTTTAGCTAGCTAGAAAATTATACATCATCACATGATTGATAGAGATTATCTAGCATCATGCATATCAATTTAAGCAATGTAGAATATTCTACAATATACATAGCTCTTTTCTGGGCCTTTTTAATTATATTTCTCATTTCCTCAAGCATGGGGAGAAGACCTTCTAATGTTAAGAGTGTCTCTACATTACTTAACATTCACAGTAGTGCAAGAAATTTCGGTAGCCCTACTTCATCATGACTTGAGTTAATTAGACCAAGAAATGATTCATATTCAGAAAAAACTCAATGCGTTGGTTCATCCAAAGAGATCCATCTGGTATCATTATCCTTAAGAAGTTTGTTCCTATCGGTTAGTCCTTCGACAAAGTGTTGAAATTACCTCAATCATTTCAGACTTCGACAAAAGTATTGGTAGAGCTCTTGGATTAAAAGTTCATTTTTTTTGTATTGGAGCATGCTTGCTGAAAAATCTAGAAGCTAGATTCATTCTATGGGCCATGCAGTGAATGGGAGTAACATAGGGTGCACAAGAAGATTGTATCTTTGTGCAAAGATCACCCCAGTGGCCTTGCATTACTGAAGCTCCATTCACTCCAACACACCAACTTTTTGGCAATCATCATGTCATTTATACATCCATATTCAATTAGAGATCTCTTTACTAGTTCAAATAAATTTTCCATTGTCACATTATCCTTCATTTTAGTAACAATTAGTAGATGAGGTTGGCAGACAAAATTGTGTATAGTATAAACATGCATGCATACCTAGGAAGTATTATCCACTGTTGTAACCTTGTCTAAAGACAATGCAATAAAATATGGCTCTTTAATTTTTTCCTTTAGATCCTCTTTCAACCTTGGCAAGACAACTTGCCCATTCCCATTCACTATTTATTGACCAGTGACTGTTAGGATAGTTACAAACTTTTAGATAGTGTAATAAAGCACTCAATGATGGGTATTCTTTCATAGGACACTCTCTGCTCAAAATATTAAAGACAACACTTAATTGAACAACTTTTCCCATTAGTTCTACTTCCAATGCTTTTTCAAAACAAACTTCAATAGAGCCTTTAACTTCACCAGGCTTCATGTTTATATTCTACATTCCTAACTTGCTGAGATTCCTCCTTTTTTTCCATCTTATCACTGATTTTTAAACTCCATCTATGGTTTTATTTTCATAAACTTTACCCATATGCTTCTCTGTGGTGTCAATTTTTAGTTGCAACCTCTTTTCCTTCTTATTTATCTTGGTGCAAATCTTACATCTGCATTCTACTGAAGGCTCACCTTCAATTGGATTGTCCATTGGTTCAACAAATGGATACTTTGACACCCATTCTACTTGAAAATTCCTTGACAGATCCCACATCTGATCTTTTTTGATTCTCTATCATTCTTTAAACTGTCTTTTCTTTTCTTCTTCCCTGTACCATCATCTTCTCTGGCATTCTCAGTCTCATCCAAGTCGATTATATCATTATGTCTACTTTGGGTATTTAATTGAAAATCTTCTTCAAGTTCATCGTGATCTAAGATATCAGGTTCGCTGACTTCTTCAATATGCCATGTAGGTTCAGGTTGTGAATCTTGAAAATCTTCTTGGGATGAAGTAGCTTCCTAATTTTGGCCAAAAACATTTCCAACACCGTGACCAAAGTACGATGATAAGGTTTTGCATTTTGATGGCCTCTCTTGGCCTTCCCCATATGCGGGATCCTTACCCTTATTCTTGTTTGACATCTCAATTTTTTAATGAAATAAAGGCTACCAGCCTACTAGTGCAAAAAAAAAAGTTTACTTGTTGAAGAAGGGACAATAGAACTATAATATATATAAATATGATTCATTGACCCTTACATCATGTCTGAGGTCTCCCTGGTCACCACTGCTCACTAACTGGTCCCACCTAAATAAGAATGAACTCAAAATTACATAGTCATAGAATAATAATCATTTACCTTTGCCTCAGATTCAATTGCAATCGTGACTCGCCAATGTAGTCAAGACTCAATAGTCTGAACTTCGCTATTGATCAAATTGAACCAAACTAAATTGTGTACAATAACACTGATCTATGAATGTATTTATACTAATCCATTTTTGGTGAATTTAGCCGGAGTTATTAGGTCTACAAATGTTTGGTGAATCCCACATAATTATAACATGTCTTGTGTTATTTTTGAGGTGATTATGGGTCGTCCAATACCTTGGTATGATTAATAAAGTTGGCAAAAATGCATCAGTTTGAGACACGCATCCGTAAAATGCTAGGTGAATTTGGGGCTCCCTATATATACACACACACACACATATATATATATATATATATATATATATATATATATATATATATATATATATATATATATATATATATATATATATATATATATACATATACATATATATATATACATATATATATATATATATACATATATATATATATATATATATATACATATACATATATATATATATATATACATATATATATATACATATATATATATGTGTATATATATATATATATTGGTGAATATAGGCTGTCCATTTGGGGCCACTTTGAAATTATAGGCAAATGTTTAAAATTTGACGTGCCCAAAAATTATATTCCATTGGTGATAATATGAAAGAGATGAAGAAAAATAAATAAACCGATGGCCGATGGGCCTGGGCATTGGACCCAATTTTAATAAATTTCAGGTGATAGGGTCAATATCATATGTGCAATATATTCACCAAATCATGGGTTGCCGACATGAAACATTTGCCAAATGGTGAATAATCACCACTAAAGTTTTCATTGATCATTACCTGTCAAATCTAATCAATAAAGGATAGACTACAATGATTATTCGATCATTCTCGAGTGATGTGCAACAAAAAATTTGAATGTTTGCATGATTTTGATTCTCATTTGTCAAATTATTCCACATTCCCATCTTTTGTGGTTTTGGGCATGAGTAGAGTCATTTAAATTTAAAATTTGGCAAACATTGGATTTGTTTTTAAGTTAATCAAATATGGGATATGTAAATGTTGATTTTTCCATCTCTACAAATCATCCTTCCAACTACCTACATTATTTATTCTTTGTGGTGAGTATGTGAGTAGCAACGCGTATCCTTCCACTTATTACCTTATTGTGCATCTTCGAGTAAAGTTCCATCCCTTTGAGAAAGGTTCTCCGCTCGGGCGCCATGTGCCTTTCGTGTCATTCACAATATTCTCTTTTTTGTGAGCCCGAGCCTTTCAAGGGCCATCCACATGTTGACTCCACACATGTTCGCAAGAAAAGGAACCAGAGAAAAGACTAGAATTCTCGCTCGAGCACCATGTGCCCTTTTTTGACTAACCACTATTCCTTTCACTAGCAAGCCTAGTTCTTTGTAGAGTTGTACAAGTGGCCTTCTCATGAGCAATTTAAGAAGATTGACTTCCTTCCTAGATCTCAATGTTGTTGTGTCATGTGTCCCAGTTTTCTCCTGGACCAAACATTGTTGCAGGGTTATCAATTGTCTACCACATGCGTGTCAAAGCTATAGTTGAATCTGCATGCACATCCAAACACCTATAATTTCATACCCACCTTAGTAAAGTATGATGGTTCCTTTGGATCGGTTGTAATTCAGAGTTGTTTCTGTTACCCAAACACCATTATTATGAGCTGATTTCTTTAGGGGATCAGATTGTGTGAGCTACCCACCTCTCTGAGCCGATGTAGAAAATAACTTCCTAGTTCCTTCAAGTGTGCGGTGATGCACCTCTTCAACAATCATTTGATTTCTTTAAATTTTGAGGGTTCTTCCTACCTAGTGTTATATAGTGTTCATTTTGTAATGAAAAAAGGATTCCAATGAAGAACTTTTGAGTCCTTACGCTTATAGAAGAAACCCTCTTTCTCCTTAAACTGTATATGCTTTTTGAATCATTAATACAAATCAATCATGCACTCTTGCTTGTGATATATATGGTGGTTCATTATTCATTTACAAATTTATGTTTTGTCCTAAACTTTAGTATAGCATTTGATTACATATTTGAAGTAGATTATGCTTTTAAAGCTTCTCTATTTCATCTACATTGTTGTGTGATTTACTTTATGTTTGTGAGTTAGGCTTTGACTAGGTGTGTTTATGTTCTAAGTTTGGTTAGTTTTATAGGTTTCCTTGAGATTTGTGGTTGGGAATAGCATGTGCATCTAGTTGTTTAAAGTGTTCTAAAATCCCTGGTGTATCACCTTTTGCAACTTCATCATTTTCCAACCCTTTCTCCCCAAAACACAATATGAAGAGTTGGCTTCTAAAATCCTAGAGGTTTCTCATTGGAAAATATTAGAGTCCCATATTCACTGAAGCTTTCCATAGTTTGTCACACTTAAGAGTAATTTTAAGTGTCAACAATATCAAAGCAACGTAGAAAGAGGCAAAGAAAGGTTATGACATCTCAAGAGCTTGTGTATAATTTAGGGAGGAGGCAAAATGACAAAGAGAAAGAATTCAAGAAATGAATAATGTTGGAGCACTAAGTTTCACAATCATTTCAGAAAGGTAAAACATTGAGGACACCATGATAGATATAAATGTCAAAGAAGTAAATACATACGAAACAAGAAAATCTAAGTGTGTATTTTAATCCAATTTTGGATATAGATATGTCTTCACAATGATATGTTTTTTCTTGATAGAATTGGGGGATTTAATACAAGTAGGACACTCATTGAATGATGTTAATAATATTCCTAAAGATAGAGAAATAGAAATTGAAAATCAAATCCCAAATGATAATAATAATAATATTCTTGAAGATAAAGAAATAGAAATTGAAAATGAAACACCAATTAATATTAATATGTGGATGTAGACATAGAAACCTGAATTGAGAGAGAACCCTTCTTTGAGTGATTATGAAAGTAATGAACATATTCAAATCAAAAGTAATGTGTTGGACAATTTCTGTAGCTTGGTTTTGTGGAGGCAAATTATGACACATGTGAATAGATTATTCACAGATTTTTTTATAATAAAAAAATTAGATTTCATTGTCAACTAATGTTACAATTAATGAAAATGATAAAAATGTGAAAAGTGATGAAGAGGTTAAGTATTTATGTCAAACACAAAAAGAAGGGTGAATCTTTGGAACAATTTGTAAACTCATTGTAAAGATAGGAATGCGACATGACAAGCAATACCAATAGTTTTATTCAAAAAATCAATTTATAATAAAATAATGATGAGTAACATAAGTGGATATCTTAATATCCATAATAAAACTTTGACAAGAGTTGTGTAAGATAAAAAAATATGAGATGGGGTCTAGGACAATGGTTTGCACATAAAAGAGACCCCAAAATTGATATTTTACACATATATGAAATTATAATGATATGGAAAGTAAATATAGAAGACTAATATTGAAATGAAGAAATAAAGGTACTTACCTCTAAAAAAGAATTGGCTGAAAACCTTGTCAGATGGTCTCAAAAATTGTTGATTTCCATATCTTTAAAATGAAACTGTGAGATCTACAAAACCCAGAAATATTTTTATTTTCTGAGAAAGGTCATCCTTGACCCAAATGCGGGGTAAGATCTTACCCTGAAAAGTTGACCTTGGTCTGCACTGCTCCGACAGAAATTCTATTCACAGATCCTGAAAGTTTGGCAAAAAGGGTATCCAAATCTGCAATGATATTCATCGCCACGCACCTATACCTGCAATAAAAATGGTTTTGTTTGTTGGGGGAAAGGGGTTTGCCTTAGTCAAACCCCAATTTAGGAATTAACCTTAAAATTGAATTGAAATTGTTGTAATAAACAAAGTAAATGGAACAGCTCACCTTGTTTATGTTGAAATCCTTATGCAGGATTCGAATCCTTGATTCCACAAGTATGGATGCTTCAAATAAATGTAGAATTGGATGTAGGATGTCTCAAATCAATTGTATTAGATCTTAAACACCAATCTTGAATGGATCTTGGAATAGGAAGAGACTTCGATGAATGTCGATGGAGAAATCTTCAACAAGAGGGCTCCATCGAGATTGAATCCTTCAATGGCTAACAATGGATCTCCTTGATGAATTGGATCTTGAATGCTTTCCTTCTCCTTCTTGCTTGCTTCTTGATTTCTTGATTTCTCTTGCTTGAGTGCTTGAGAGATTATGAAAAGAGATCTTGTGAGGTGATGGATGAAATGAGAGAGGAAGGCTTCCTTTTATAGAGATCTAGGGCACAAACTCCTAGAGAGGTTGACATATGAGAAATACATTCATATTGGGCCCATACCCCTAGAAATGGACCTAGATTAAATATAATTTAAGAGTTTACCATTTCGAAGACCAAAACAACCGACCCAGAAGCGGGAAAACAACTCTTTCCGAAACCCGACATCCAAAAATCATGGAACCTTTAAATTTGGACCTTGGATCAAGGTCAATGTCAACTTTGACCTAGGTCAGGGTCGAGGTTGTCCTTGACCTAGGTCAGAATTGAGGTCGACCTTGACCCTGAGGTCAAAAATCTTAGGATCTCAGTCTAGAATGCTAGAAAACTACAGAAAGGTGGAAAAGGGGGCAGAATCAGGGGAAAAAGCTAGATCTAAGTCGAGGACCTATTCAAGGTGCTTCACATTACCCCAAACCACTTACTCAGAGGGATAAACTAGTCCTAAATGGAAGTGCTTCCATTTTCTGATGATACATTTAGCCCCCACTTTAGCAAGAGTATGGACTCGATGAAAAATCTTGGTAAAGGAGATCACAAAGAAAAAGACAATCTTATTGAAATGAAAGGGACAAAGGAATCCTCAAGCCCCCAGGGAATCAACTCTTTGTCAACTCCAAGATTACAATAAGAGAGATGTCACTAGAAAAAAGAGAGAAGAGGGGAGAGAGGAGTGGCTAGCTCGCCCAGTAAGATGTGTGTATCTCATTGTGAACCACAAAAAGGATAGGATGGCCCACCAAGAAAGTACTTGATAGTCACCCCATAAAGTTGTGCACCTTCTAGTGGCTTTGTGCATGTATGTTATGCATCTTCTGACAGCTTTTATGAAGTACCCATGGATCCATATCCTCATATCACCATATAATACATCTGTAAAATGTGTATCTCTTCAGGATTTAGCAACTTATGCGCGTTACCTTCCAAGGATTTAGCATATTTGAAATTGGAAATGTGTGTCTCTTCAAGATTTAGCAACTTATGTGTGTTACCTTCTGAGGATTTAGCATATTTGAAATTGAAAATGCGCCTCTTCAAGATTTAGCAACGTATGTGTGTTACCTTTAGAGGATTTAGCATGCTGCAAAACAAAAGGTTAGAAAAAAAATACATAATATAGAACAAGGGAGGTCATATATATGCCCCCATCCTTAAGATTAAGATGGAAAAATACATACTATTTTGACATGTTAAGGAAAGAAAAGAACAAGGATAAAGCCTTCTTCAACATTAAGACAATATCCATAGACAACACCCAGTCCAAGCCAAGAAGGTCACAGCTCCTATGAGGCCATGGAAGGGAAGATTGCAAAGAGATATCATGCAAGAAGGGAAAAAGTAACCCTTGTGAGGGATAGCACACTATTCAGCTTCCAAGGTGAGATATTTATCAACCACGAAAACCCAATGTCAAATAATAAAAATAGGTTATGATCAAGGACATAGACCCTCAATGCAAACCAAAATTTTCATGTATGATTGGATATCACATAATAGATAGATACTGCTTAACCAAGGGAAAATTGGATCCCGGAAAGACAAAAAAGAAAGAGATGTCATCCTTGCCCCCCAAGCATAGGAACAAGGATGGAAGGGGACCTATTATATTTCTCACAACACTATGCAAGACAATGAGCCCCCAAGGATTAGGCTAACATTATTTACGTAATGTGGAGCTCCATAATAGGAACATAAATGTTATTTAGATAAAATAGAATTGAAATACAACTCATTGCCACATGATATATAAATAATCTTATTATCAATGAATTTCCTAATCTTATAATGTAAATCTTGACATTCATTAGTAGAGTGATCATGAAATCTATGATATAAACAAAAAGGAAGAGTCTTCAAGTGTGGACTATGTTTCTTTTTTCGTTTAGGTCTAGTAATCATCTTAGCACGAAGGAGTTTAGGAAAAACAACTTCTTGGTCAAATTCCGTCATAGTTTCATCATGTTTTGAAGTGTTATTTGAGATGTTGTTAACATTGATTTTTTGTTAAGGATTAAATCCCAATCCATAAGAATGTTCATTCCCCCCATTCTGTAAGGGCATTTGAATTCCCTATTTATGCTTACCACATCCTAGACCATTAAATCCTTGTTTAACAAGGAAATGATAACCATGACCATATTGAGAAGCCATATCAGAAGGAGTCAATGGAACTTCAATAGTCACTATGTCATCATTAGTAGGTTTGATAGATTCATTGTGGGTAGAAGCAGTGACAAATTTATTATGAAGGGCATTAGAATTAGAAGCAAAAGCTCATTGTTCAACCTCTCTTTGTTTCTTCATAAAATCATGTTTAGAAACTTTATACTCTCCAATAAAGGTAGGATTAAAATCCAAGGTTCCCCAATCATCACCAGGAAGAGCATTAGAGGAAGAAGGATTACTATTAGGATTCAGAGTATTGTAGGTTTGAATATTCAAACAAGGATTCAACGCATCATCTGCATGAAGTGTATACATCGTGTTGTTATGAATAAATTTGACTTTATAGTGAAGGGTGGAAGGAACAACATGCATCTCATGCAACCAAGGTCTACCCAAAAGAAGGTTATAATTAAGAGGTCCAGGAATAACATGAAAAGGTGTATTCAAGATAATTAGACCTACTTTGATAGGTAAGGTAATGATGCCTAAATTGTTCTTATCAATGTTATCAAAGCCATGTATAGGAACATTGTTAGGTTGAATAGTTGAAAGATCAGCTTTAATCGCTTTGAGCATGTCCATGCTACAAACATTAAGCCCAGATCCATTATCAATCAAGGTCCTACAAATGATACTCTTATTGATAGTAACAACAACCATAAGAGCATCTTACTGATTCTAAACTTCTTTAGAAGGTAAATCTTTTTGATCAAATACAATGTCAGGAGCACCCAGGGTAACATGCATGCATTGTAAAAAGTTATTGACATTCTCTTGATTAGGAGGTAGAGTAGGAAGAGTTGTTAGATCTTTTTACAAGGCTTCATAGTAGGTAGGTGAAGTTTCAAGAAGCTCCCATAAATAAATCTTGGTAGGGGCATTGCATAATTGGCTTATGAAATCATACTCCTTACTAGGAAGACAAGGTGGAGGAGGAAGAATGGGTTGAGAAGGTGGCAAAGAAGTAGAAACTACCAGATTAGGTTGAAGTTTATTCCTTGTATGATAGGTGTGAGCTATCAAATCTTGATCATTTAAAGACTCTAAAGACTCCATAGGTTTACCTTTGATAGTAATGTGAGGACACCCTTTGATAGTCAACAAGGGTTTAGGATAATCAATGTTAGTTGTCTCAACACTACAAATAGATTCACAAGAAGGAAGCAAAGAAGAAATCCTAGGAGGAGATGAAGTAGGATCTTGATTCTCCATAAGATCATCACTAAGAGGGAGTGTATTAAGGGAATTCATATCATTCTCCGCTAATGCCTCATCAGTAGAAGGAATCCCAAATGGAGGTGAAGCATCTATAATGTCATCTTCTTTCGCTAAAATGTTTGCATAAGGGGAGTGTGTTTTAGAAAAAGAGTTATCATAATGTATGAATATGTCATCTATTAATAAATCACCCTCTTGTATCAAATATTCTTCATGAGGAGGGGATAAATCAATGTCTTTATCCAAGGGATCATCCACAATGGTTTCATGAGGAAGAGAGTAATCAACATCAAAATTCAAAGGTTCATCCCAAAAAGGAGGATTATCATCCCTACCAATAAAGCACATTGTAGGATCGCCATAAATCACTAAAGCTTGATCCCTAGAAGGGAAAGAAGGTAAATTATATTCTAAAGTAGGCTCATTAGGAGAAGAATTAACATCAATCCTCAACTCATCTCCATAAAGAGAAATATGATGGAGAGATAGATTGAAGGCATCTTCTTGCTCTAATATATCCTTACAAGGTAATTCAAAAGAGGACAATGCAACATCACACAAACTAAGTTAAAGATTGTAATGTTGCATTATGATCTTTACGTAGGTAACGCTTTGGTTGGAGGTCTCTTCACAAGGTCACAACTTCTTAGGAAACATGAATTCATGATCCTTTTCGAAGTGCTTCAAAGGTCTTTTGAGAAGCAAAGCTCATGTGATATGAAATCTACCCTGCAAGTATTGGCTCATGCCCTTGGTTATCAGTTGGAGGAAAGAGTCCGGAGAATAGGGTATACCTTGTTAGATCTTATGAACCTTTCAAAAAATTTGTATCCAGCTCGGCCCCTCCAGTGCTCTTTAGATAGGCCACTTCCACCTCCGTGTGAAAATGTGTAGGCTACACAAGTGCATGTGGTGCAGGACACACATTTTCCCTTTCACACAACAAATGCCTTTGCCTCCGGAGGATCTTCTTCTCAGCATGCTCATGGATGGGATTTGTGTTCTTGTGGTGACACTTTGAATTGGTACTTAGGTAGCATGATGATCAGGCCGAATAGGTGATCACCTTCAGTTGAACCTAGTAGTGGATGCAGAGATGATTCTTGGTCAAAGGGTGGACAAGGTCGCACTTATGAACCTAAATATGCAGAGATGGAGGAAGGATGATGAATGGTTTTAATTGTTGTAATGTTTTTTGAAGCTGAACAAAGAAGGATGTATGATTGTATATACATTACTTTTGTATCCTCTTTGAGGTTAATATTTGTAAATATCGATAATTAAAACTTTTGTATTTAGCAAGGATTCTGGGTTTTCTTGTTGGTTCTTTCTCGGTTGAGCTTTTGAACCAAGATTTTTTTATAAATAATATTATATTCAGTGGCTTGACCACTTTTGCCAAAAAATAAAACATCACACGCACTAGATAAAGTCTTCCTAGGTGTAACACCATGCAAAGGTAAGGTAAGAGGAGGATGTTCTGTAATCCCAAAAGTTATAGAAGAATGTTTGGAAAACATTTGAAACAACTTGTACAACATGATAACAAATAAAGAAATGCATAAAAAATAGATCTAGATATATCGAAATGAATTTAAATGAAATTTATAAGCATGAAAAGGAAATTGAACACCATAAACACAATAGGGCATCTAATTCCACAAAAGAAAGAGTATTCGTAAAACGGGTTCACCAAAATTTAAGATGAAGGTGAATGCACAAGATAATACAACAAGAAATCTAACACAATAGGGCATCCAATTCCACAAAAGATAGGAGTAAGCTTGTCGGATTCACCAAAATGTAAGATGAAGGATATGAGATGGGGTATGGGACAATGGTTTTCACATAAAAGAGACCCCAAAACTGATATTTTACACATACATGAAATTATAATGATATGGAAAGTAAATATAAAAGACTAATATTGAAATGAAGAAATAAAGGTACTTACCTTCGAAAAAGAATCGACTGAAAACCATGTCAGATGGTCTCAAAAACTATTTATTGTCGTGCTCCTCAAACAAAACTACGAGATCCACAAAAACCAGAAATCTTTTTCTTTTTTGAGGAAGGTAGTCTTTGACCCAAATGCAGGGTAAGATCTTACCTTGAAAAGTTGACATTGACCTGCACTGCTCCGATGAAAATTTTGTTTGCGGATCCTGAAAGTTCGACAAAAAGGGTATCTAGATCTGCACTGATATTCACTGTCCTGCACCTGTACCTACAACAAAAATGGTTTTTTTTGTTGTGGGGAAGGGGTTTGCCTTATTCAAACCCCAATTTAGGAATTAACCTTGAAATTGAATTGAAATTGTTGTAATAAACAAATTAAATGGAATAATTCACCTTTTTTATGTTGAAATCCTTATGGAGGATTTGAATCCTTGAATCCACAAGTATGGATGCTCCAAATGAATGTAGAATTAGATGTAGAATGTCTCAAATCAACTATATTAGATCTTCAACACCAATCTTGAATGGATCTTGGAATAGGAAGAGGCTTAGATGAACGTGGATGGAGAAATCTTCAACAAGAGGGCTCCATCGAGATTGAATCCTTCAATGACTAACAATGAATCTCCTTGATGAATTGGATCTTGAATGATTGAATGATTTCCTTATCCTTGTTACTTTCTTCTTATTTGCTAGATTTGGCTTTCTTGAGTGCTTGAGAGATTATAAAAATAGATCTTGTGAGGTGATGGATGAAATGAGAGAGGAAGGCTTCCTTTTATAGAGATCTAGGGCACAAACTCCTAGAGAGGCCGACATATGAGAAATAAATTCCCATTGAGCCCATACCCCTATAAATGGACCTAGACAAAATATAATTTAAGAGTTTACCATTTTCGAGACCAAAATAGCTGACCCGAAGGTGGGAAAATAATTCTTTCCGAAACCCGACATCTGGAAATCATGGAACCTTGAAATTTGGACCTTGGGTCAAGGCCGAGGTCAAATTTGACCTAGGTCAGGGTCGAGGTCATCCTTGACCTAGGTTAGAGTCGAGGTCGACCTTGACCTAAAAGGTCAACCTTGACCGTGAGGTCAAAAATCTCAGGATCTCAGTCCAGAATGCCAAAAAACTATAAAAAGGTGGAAAAGGGGGCAAAATCAGGGGAAAAAGCCAAATCTAAGTCAAGGACCCATTCAAGGCACTTGACATTACTCCAAACCACTTACTTAGAGGACTAAACCAGTCCTAAATGGAAGTGCTTCCATTTTCTGATGGTACAAGTTGTAAAGAGAGGATTTAACATTGAAAAGGATTCGATAAACCAATTGTGGAGTTTTAATGGCAGACTTTCAAGGTTCGATGTGAAACTTAATGGTGAAGTCAAAACTTTGATTGAAAGTTTTTGGTATGATAATTCAAGGGTATTGCCTAATGCCAAAGATGTTTTGAGATTAAGAGTCGGGTCAAAAAAATTTGATCCACATCTAAAACACCTTTTAGACATGACTCAAACTGAATTGTATAATTTTTTTATGGATGACTAAGTTTTATCAAATATTAGAATTAGTCATAGAAATTCTCTAAAATGCAAACCATGGTATGTAAAAATGAACAACGAAAGAATCTCTTGTTTTTGCAAAACTCGCATTCAATTTCATTACTATTATGATGTATTTCGATATATGCATTCTACCATGCATACTAACAAAATTTTATAGGAATGTGGTATAAATATGTCACCTTGAACTATAAAGAAGTTTATATCAAGTTTATTTTGTAGACCATCTGTAGGATTTGAGCAATACAATCCACAAAACTTGAAGATCACCTGCATACAAAAACCTGTTACAAGGAAGTAGAGACAAGAAGAGGGCAAGGGTTTGACTCAAAATATGAAGAAGAAAATATCCTCAAAAAATGAATAAATTAAATGTACAATGGATCATTCTTATAAAGGAGATCAAAAGCCTTGAAAGGAAAACCCTAGTCCATGTAATAATTAGTTTAACTATTACATGACTAATGCATGCAATTTTATATTTAAAACAACTAGTCCATCAGTTTAAAACAACTCGTGCATGTGTGTTTAAATATAAACAACTAAAGTAAAAGAGTTGACATCTTAAGAAGGGAGTAAATATTAATTAACATAATTAATACTTTACTCTAACACCCCCCCTTAAGATGAGCAAAAATGTAGCTACAAACAATGCAAGAAGAAAGCAAATGAAACTATAGTGCTGAAAGCATAAAAATGGGTCTCGGCAATATGGCCTGATGAGGTACCCATGTACGAAGGAGAGTCTCTATAAAGTGGAGAAATAGAGAAAACCACATGGGAAAAAATCTACTCCAACAAGAGACAAAGACTAATCTGAAGGACTAAAGAAGCCTCCAAAACTAGGAATGTCCCAGAAAATAGGAACAAGAATGAACATGTAGAACATCACCGAAGCAAAATGATGCAAACTCTGTCAAAAAGTAACTGTTGATCTGAAGATCCTCCATAGAAATATGACTAGGTAGAGAAGACTGTAATCTACATGAGTGCCCTCAAATGACACTACTTGAATTGGGAGGCAAAAAAAGGCAAACAACTGAACTCAAAGATACAGATGGCATAAACACCAAAAGCCTAAAGAGCTGATCAATCAAAGCTGGAAGAGTGCATCCAAAAATAGGAAAGAAAGAGTGTCTATATGATAAATGATCCATCTCACCAAAATGCATAGGTACCCAGCCACTGCATCCGCCTAGTACATAGGAACAAATACTGAATACATAGCTCACACTATCGAACCAAGAAAGTAGAAGAATGATCAATAGAAACCCCCCATAATGCCGACAAGAGAGAGGTGACAGGTACACTAAAAAGAGTGCCAATAAGAACTGCATCATGAAGAACTAGGAATATCGAAGGTGCATAGAAAGCACAAGAAAAAATAAAGATACCCTAAGGCTAATGTCATGGAAGGAACACTCACTTGACAAAGGTATATGGCAAAAAAAGGCAAACATCAAACCCCCCCATGACACTTTATAATGGAGTGCGAGTACAAATAACACAAACATGTTCAAGATTCCAAACATGCAAGAAAATGACACTTTATCTCAGTGCATGTGCATAAAAGAATGCTACAAAAGTGAAGTATACACTGCTCAAATAAGAGAGAAGGCTACTGAAACAAAAGAAGAGCCTAAGAAGAGTCATCCCTTAAAGGGAAGAGATCCCAGGACCTGTAACATCCAAGATATCCACTTAAGTGTAGAAGTGCAAAAAACTAAATAACATATACCTAGAGTAGAATCTAAAAAAATGACTCATGGAACTAGAAAGCTCTTAGAACAAGCTTTCCAATGATATCTTGCTTTCCCAAAACGGAGTCTGGATACGCAAGATAGAGCTTCCGGAGTGCAAAACTGAACATCTGGCTTTGACAGTAAAAAAACAACATCAAAAAATCAAAATCAGAAATTCAAAAATCCAGATCTAGATAGAGCTTAGAACCAACTTTCCGATGATATCTCATTTGCCCAATTTTGACACCGTATGCTCAAGATATGAGCAAAGTACCAACTGATGTGTGAGAGGGCTAAAAAATGGTGCAAATGATGATGATGATGCATGCTAACATCATCAAATGACGGGCTTAAATTTGACGGCCAAATGGTCGTCATCACCCAAAATGGACAATTTTTTTTATTTTTTATTTTTGCAAAATCACATGCACACCTCGGGATCCGTCCCAACCCTTTTTAGATTTTTGTCTTGGTTTGTGTGCCAAATTTTTTGATCTTAATTTGCGTACTGGGCAACAAAATTTGTATCTTGATTTTCATGCCAAAACCTAAGAATTTTACCTTGAGAAGCATGCCAGTTCATACAATATCTATCTTGGGAAGTGTGCTATGCTGTCTGGTACCAAAAAAATGCTCCAAAATACAAAGTTGTCCAAATTGGATGTGCTTTATATCAAAATAGGGGTTTTTTGGCACTGTGAGCTCAACGGTCAGGTCCGTTTGAGCTCAAAGTGCACCAAAATTTAGGGTCCCCCTAATTTCAATAAAAAAACTTTTAAAAAGCCCTAATCTGAAATAGATGAGTTTCTAATATCTGAATCCTTCAAACACGAACAAGTTGTAGCAGATTAGGCTCTGATACCATGTAGGATTTGAGCAATACAAATCCACAAAACCCAAAGATCACCTGCATACAAAAACTTGTTACAAGGAAGTAGAGACAAGAAGAGGGCAAGGGTTTGACTCAAAATATGAAGAAAAAAATATCCTCAAAAAATGAATAAATTAAATGTACAATGGATCATTCTTATAAAGGAGATCAAAAGCCTTGAAAGGAAAACCCTAGTGCATGTAATAATTAGTTTAACTATTACATGACTAATGCATGCAAGTTTATATTTAAAACAACTAGTGCATGAGTTTAAAACAACTCGTGCATGTGTGTTTAAATACAAACAACTAAAGTAAAAGAGTTGACATCTTAAGAAGGGAGTAAATATTAATTAACATAATTAATACTTTACTCTAACACCATCTAATGAGCAATTGTTTCTTTTAAATGCATTTTTTTCTAGTGTATATGATATATGTGGCAACCTTGCATTGTTAGGTGAATATTTGTATAATAATCTTTCAATTAATTTAGGACATAAATTAGTTGATGTAAATAGATTTAAGAATTTTGAGTATCCATTAAAGCATGGAAAGGTTGGAAGATGGTACAATTTTATGACTACAAAAGTTAGTGTACATAGATTTATCGGTGAATTTAAGAGTAAAATTGCCAAATATGTGAAATACTCTCAAAATACTTGATGAATTGATGGATAGTTACACATATGCAAGAATATGTTTCTAGGTTGTAGTATACTGGCAATTGTTGACTTTGCAAAGAACTACATGCTTGCACCACAAGAAGAGATCAAATCCCAATATTATAATTCAATGCAAGTAACAATTTTCATTCATATTGTCTATAGGCATGCACCTTATAGTACATAAGAGAATCATTTTTTTTCTAGGGAGTGCCATTTGTATTTGAGTAATAATAAATAACACTCATCAAATTTTTTTAGTACCACTTTAAGATATTTTAGTACAATTCAAGGGAAATACAAATTCAAATGACACAACATCTAATATGGTCAAATAATTGCAAAGGGAAATTCAAGAATGCTAGAATGTTTTATTGACTAAGGAGGACATGCAAGAAAACTAACATGCAACATATGTGGAGCTTTTTTGAGGTTGGACACGGGAAAAGAGAACACGATGGAGATGGTGCATGTGCTAAGAGATCCCTTTGTAGAGAATAACTGAAATTCAAGGATAAAGTCAAATTTAAAGATGCGCATACAATTGTGGAATGGTGTAATTTAAAATTGTCTACAAGATCAAGTCAAAACTCCAAAATTAGATTCTTCTTTCTGGCTAGTTGAAGAGCATAATATTCTTTTAAGACATGATTGTGATACAATCAATGGGTCAACTAAGTGGAATTCATTTAAGAGTACAAACATGTTTAAAAATATATAGAAATCATGTCTTTGAGTAGCTTCTAGATGCCTAAAAGGGTTGAATACCCCTACTTTCATATTGGATATGTAATATTATTTTGACATGAATTCTAATGGTGTCAACAAAAAGTAACGATCACAAAAAACTGAATTGTTGAAGTTGACATTCCCTAGATTATAATTTCACTTTAAAGATCAAATTTATTAGTGTCAGATAAATCTAAATCCACATAATCAACCCATGGTTTATCCCAAGTCTACATAGTTCTACAGAGTTCCAATACACTGAGAGAAACTATATTTTATACCCAAAAAACTAAGTTCTATGTTTATAATGAGCTAGGTACACCTATCAATTTGTAATCAATTTCCTATTGAATTTGATTATGTGTTTTATTGATAATTAATTAACCTAGATAGCATCATTAAGAAACTTATATTTTCTCTTACATTTTAAGTTAACTCGATTGATCTATTTATCCCTTGGATTTTAGCTTAGGTTACAAATGCATGTATCACTTTTAGGGACCCATAGTTTTATGTTGTAATTATAATAATGTAGATCTTATCAAGGTTTGTTCAGTTATTTATTGTTGTTTTATTCTTACATCTTTGAACTTCTAGAGTTTCTACCTCACTTTGTGACCTTTTTTACCCACCCTACCTACAAGCTTAAACATTTCATTATACTTTCATTTCCAAATCTATTAAATAAATAAATTATTTTATATTTTTTAAATCTAAAACTTATTCTCCACATATTTCATAATCCATATTTCATTGTATAACTATGAGCTTCTTGTGACATTCTTCCATTAAGAGGGGTGATCATTTAAACTCTATGTGGTTGCCTACTTTATTGATATTAGTTTTTTAAACAATTTGGATTATTATTATCATGAGCCCCATGTTGAACAAAAAGATTTTGCTAATGAAATTACTAGTTTAGCTAATATGGAGAATCTTATACAACTAGTAAACATGATTCACAATAAATTTATCAAACAACCACAAGGACTATAGGTCTTACAAGGTATAAGTGTTAAGATGGTTTCATCTACATTTTTTTATTTTTGCATCTACTCCCCTCCCCCTTCTACCATTAATATAAGTGATTTTAATAAGAGATAGTTGAGTTATCTATGAGTGTATCTAATGGTAGGTTGTCCTTGGCACTAAGATCATGGTTATGACTTCATTGTTACAATAATGTGTCCTTGTCCCTTTATGTATGTAGGAAGAGAATGATGGAAAGAGATAGGTTCAAGTTATCTTTGAGTGTATGTAATGGTTGATTGTGGTTGTAATGATTTATATATTTCATTCCAAAAAAAATTTATTCTTAGTTTTTTTTTCAGATTATGTCAATTTTATGAATATGTGTATTGTAAACCTTAGATAGAATATGTTTATTTTAAATTTGATATGTTGGACTAGGATAGTTTTCAAGAAAAAAAAAAATAATCTAAAAATAGAGCTATTGTTTTTTTGTCATTTGAGATATCATGCTCAGAATTATGAGAAAAGATTCAAGATTAGGATCTTTGAAATATTTTCTATTATAATGTTTCTAGGATTTTCTCTTTAGGTATGTATCTATGGTTTGTATTTCTACAGTTTTGTGTTTGAGGGTTTTACATTTCTAGGGTTTAGTTTTTTAGGGTTTCATGTTAAAGAGTGTCTTTTAAAGCCATTTAATTTTATGGTTTTTTGTCATAGATGTTTTTAGGTTTGAAAATTTTTATACTATATAAACTTACATTTAAATGCAAACAAAATAACATTTTAATCTAACAACAAATAAAACTATAATTTACCCTATAGATTTTGAAACTTTTAAAACCATAACTTCTATTTTTTCACTAATTTTTGCACAAAAAATAAATAGAAACAAACAATAGAAAATATGGGAGTGTTGTGTTTACCTAGTAGGAAAAAAAAGGGTTGATGGGAGATGGTGCAAGTGTACCAAAAATTGAGGTCACTTCTATAAACCATTACACTTGAGGGAATTCATGAAGAAGGAGATCTGAAGAAGTGGCTTATAGCTTCCTATCCATGATGTGAAAGAACCATATAGATATTATGAATGGTGGCTCTCAAATGAACCTTAAAGAAAGACCCTTGCAAGGTGCACCATAGAATGAAAGATTCAAATGATAATGCAAAGTATATCTAAGATGAGATGCAAGACCTAAGCTAAAATCATATGCAAGAATGCAAGAAAAGTAGATCTAAGATAAGATGCAAGATCTAAGCTAAAATGATATGCAAGAATGCAAGAAAAATATATCTAAGCTAGATGCAAGAAAGAAAATGGAAATGATGATGAAATGCTTCAATATTAAAGATATAAGAATCTCATAGCTCTAAAATGCCAAGATTGCAAGACTCCAAGATTCGAAGATGCTAAGATGCCAAGACCCCAAGAACCTGCAATAAGATTTCAAGATCTCAAGAAGCTAATAATGCTATGAGGATGGGAGATATAAAAGTGAGCAGAGAGTCTCCTTTTAAAGGATTTAGAAATGAGCGGACAATCAAGATTAAGATGCAAAAAGAATGAGCAAGGGTGCAGATTAAATCTTAGTTGATCCATGTGCTCAAGATTCTCAAGAGGCAAAATCAATGGACATGGTTAAGAGGCAAAATAATGAGTGGTTGAGATAAAGAGGCAAAAGCCTTTTTAAAAAGTTAAATGATTCCATCTCACTAGAAAGTGCACTTTTCTTTTTATTTTTAATTTATTATTTATTATTTTTAGAAAAATGGTTTCCATTATTTAATTAAAAGAGGTTTTTTTATTAATTAAAAAGGGTCTTTATTTAATTAAAATGGGACATGTTCTTTTAATTAAACGTGACTTAGAATAAAGTGATTTTATTATTTAATTAAACAGTTTTTTAAGTAATTAAAAAGGAGCATGTTCTTCTAATTTTAAAAAGCTTAGGATAAAGTGGTTAAACTTTAGGATTTCCTCAAATAAATGATAAAATGATGATTTGATCCAGAAATAAGAGATTAAATCAATATGAAAAATGTATTAAGCATAATATTTAGTCTAGTATTTAAATTTTAATGTTAGAGTGAGGCTCAAAGTTTACTAAACCATTTTTGGGTGATTAAATTTGCCCCTCTTTGAATAATGTGTGAGCGATCTAGGAACACATTGAGTCAAAGAACAATGATGTCAAGGTAACTGATAGATATATGACTCCGAACTTGATCAAATGAAGCACAGAAAGGAAATAAGAGTTTTAATGCATAGTTTGATGTGAAGCGATGAAACTGAACATTGAGACTGATGTTGAAAGATAAGACAACACCAAAACTGATATGATGTGATGAGAACTGATATGTCCAAAGAGATAAGATAGATAAAATAACAAAATCAATTTGTAGCTTTGAAAGATAGGTTATTCTTGCCCCCTCGAGATCAAAATCGAAATGAGATGGAGGAGATATAGAAATGAGATAAATTTGATCAAATCAGGATAAGATAATCAAGATGATTGATAAGTGCAAAAGACCAATTTTGACCACCAAGTGATGAAAATTTGCCCCAGTTTGAATAAGGTTGACCAGAAAGGTATAGCATTAGCATTAGGTCAAAGAAATCGATTATGGAGAAATATGATCAATGTTTTCCTTAAAGGATGAAAACATAAGCCTGAAAAGAACAACAAAATGAACTTATTTTCAATTTTGATCCCGAGAATGAATGGAGAATGTTGAAAAATGATGACCAAAGTTGTCCGATAATGATGAAGGAGACCCTCTCCTAACTCATATGCAAAGTAGAATGAACCCTAAAAAATAAAAACTACTATGAAAATGCAAAGTGAAACTTGCAAGAGTCAATAAATAATTCCTTGTTTTTATCATCGAGCCTTATTAAGGGACATCGCAAGATCATACAACCATCACTAGTGCAAGCGCAACTATGAAGATATGAATATAATCTATATTGGATAGAATGTAAGAAACACACATAAGCACCGATGCATAAGGACCAAGATGAACTAAACACGGTTTCCAAATTAATGTTGCAAATAAGCATAAGAATCAAGGCATAATAGTCCAAGATGACCTGGATGGTTGTTACATAAGCAAACACAATGTAATAGTCAAGGAGATAATTCCAACCTCACCTAAGTGTCTGAATAATAAAGGGCACTTATGAAATGATAGACAACAAGATACAAGATCTAGTTAAGTGTTATGAAAGAATATGTACTCACCTTAAGGGTTAGTAGAGGAAGCAACTTCAGATCTACAAACTCCCTGTCAGACTGTGTCGGGACTAGAAATGGACTAAGATCTGAAACCCTGATGACTAGAACTTTTTGTTGTGAAAATATGGGAACTATAGGAACGGGTTGAACTTGAGGTGACATATACCCAAGATGGCTAAATTCAGAGGTCTCGGGATTGTTCTCAATACTACATCTTCATATCAGCACTTCTAGATTTGAAACTCCAAGAATCTACATCTACACACAAGAGAAGGGGAAATTGTTGGGGAAAAGGGGCTTGCCTTGGTCAAGCCCCTGTTTAGGAATTAACCTTAAATTGAAATAAAGGAAATTCTATCATGAAGTAGAGATTAAGAAATAATGAACTATATCATACCATGTAAATGCAATTATGATTAGTATGTGATCAAATATGTTGATGCAATAGCTTTGACTCGACACAAAAACCAAAAGGAAATAATGTAAGAAAAAACCTAATGTAGTAGATGCTTGTAATTAGCCTCAATATTGAATGGAAGAGGAAAAATTGAATGAATTAATGTAGATCTCCTCCCTTGATGGCCAACTCTTTTGTCTCCAATGAAGAAAAAAGCTAGATCTATAGAAGGAAATGCATGCTTGATGAATGATTGAAGAATGTCGTCAATGAATTCTTTCTTGCTTTCTTGAACTCCTTGAATGCACAATAGATCGCTTGTAGATGGATTTCTTGTATATCATGGATTGAGGATTGTGAAAATGGAGGAAGTCTCCTTTTATAGTGTTTTTGGGGTTAAATTCTGATGAAGGGTGCTCCCCTTAATACCACAAACACAACAAAAATAGAGAAACAACAACAATATGCAAGGACAAAAAATTGGCTTCTTATTATCTCCACAAATGTGGAATTACAAACTTTCAGAATTACAATATGCAAAGCCACATGGGCATTCCCTTACAATATTTTGTAGGACAAAGCCTCGAATTATTACCCAGAACTACCACCCAGAAATGTCCCGAACTACCTAAAACAACACTATAGACCTTTCTTATATAGGCAATTTCCACCGCCCAAGAAGGTTCCAGAAATTTAGCCCTTTAGGCCGACTAGACATAGAATTATTTATTTTTCACAATTATTACAATAGGGTCGGCTCAAAAGAAATACAAAATATGATTTTAGGTAACCCAACTTCTGGAGGCCATAACTTTTTAACCGTAACTTTGTTTTTCTATTGTAACCACTTTTCAGAAACGCCATGACGAGATCTACAGCGCCTGACATGTGCTAGCACCAGTCAGTCAGGGATCGATTGTGATCTGAAGCCTCTAAGGCCTTCAAAATTGACCTGAAATATTTTGTACCCAAAAATCTCAATAACTTCACCAATACTGATGATGTGGCAATGAAACTCAACTGGTATGCTGAAATGACTAGGATGAACCTCCAACTATGAAATCAAAACATTCTCAGATCATATGACCAACTTACTAAAAATATTAAGTTTCCATAAATAGCAACTCTGCACAAGATAGCCCTTATTGAAAAGCAAACAGAAATATTTTTGGATGATGCAAGATTGCTCTTACACCCAGGATGCTCCTGCATCAGATACCCGGGGTAATTTGAGAAGTGACCCTGTCACAACTCAGGTGTGCAGAGGAAAACCAAGACAGTTAACCTCCTCCTTTGCTAGCAATGATAAATCTTCAACAAGTCATCCTTTCCATTTGGCCAAATACTCTTCATATGTCTTGTTCCTTGTGCTTCTACCAACATGACTATCCAATATGTCTTCAATCTCCTTCATATCTGAACTGGTTGCTGGAATACTCTACTGTGTTGCTGTAACCTCATCTTCAACACCTCCTTCATGATACTCTGTCAGATCTGAAACATTAAATACTGGTGAAATATTCAGCTCAGTAGGCAACTCGACCTAATATGCATTTCCTAAATCATGCTTCTTCAGTATCTTACATGGCTCAAACTTCTTCATTTTCAACTTGTTATATGTACCAACTGGAAATCTTTCCTTCCACAAATGAACCATGACTTCATCTCCAACCTGAAATTCCTTATACCTCCTTTTCTCATCTACCTTAGCCTTATACTGCACATTCATCTTGGTAATGTGCTTCCTCACCTCCTCATGTATGTTCTTCAAATGTTCTGCAAAATCCTCAACTTTAGCACTACTTATTTCTCCCTTATCTATCTTTCTCAACTTAGATGCACTTCTTGGACTACTCCCATATACAATCTAGAATGGTGATTTACCAGTGCTCCTATTGATAGAATTATTGTATGAAAATTATGTCTGTGGTAAAATCAAATCCCATCCTATTGGCTTATCTCCAACCAAACATCTCAGCAAATTTTTCAAACTCCTATTCACCACCTCTGTCCGTCCATCAGTCTATGGATGATGTGATGAACTAAACTTCAAATCTGTCTTCAACTTCTTCCACAATGTATGCCAAAAATATCCAACAAACTTAGTGTCCCTATCTGAAACTATGCTCTTTGGCAAACCATGTAGTCTCACCACTTCTCTGAAAAATAATTCTGCTACATGAACAACATCATTGGTCTTCTTGCAGGGAACAAAATGTGCCATCTTTGAAAATCTGTCAACTACCACAAAAATTGAATCATGTCCCCGCTGTCTTTGGTAAACCAAGAACAAAGTCCATACTGATATCCTCCCAAGGCTTCTCTAGTATAGGTAATAGTTGATACAACCCTATATTCTACTTCACTCCTTTCACCATCTAACATACTCTACAACTCTGTACAAACTTCTTGACATCTTGCTACAACTGTGGCCAATAATAATTCTCACTAACCAAAGCAAGGGTTTTATCATGACCAAAATGTCCAGCCAATCCTCTGCTATGCTTCTCCTTGATGAGATTCTCCCTCATAGAACTTCTTGGAATGCACAACTGACTCCCTCTGAATAGCATATCATCCTGAATGATGAAATCCAGCCACTTCGTTCTATCTAGAGTAACAGGTTCTTTACAAGCTTTCCAAGCTTCACTAAAATTAGGATCCTCTGGATACAAATTCTTGAGTTCCTTGAACCCAACCACCTCAATCTGCATCTCTGTCAGCAATAGTTGCCTTCTGCTAAGTGCATCTGCAACCCTATTAGACTTTCCACTTCTATGTTTCAAAACAAATGTATAACTCTGCAAAAACTCAACCCATTTCAAATGCCTTTGATTCAACTTTCCTTTACTATTCAAATATTGCAAAGCTTGATGATCAGTATACAAAAAAAACTCCTTAGGAAGCAGATAATGTCTCCACTTCTTCAATGCCTGAACTATAGCATAAAATTCTTGATCATAAACATAATATTTTCTCTTGGCATCATTTAACTTCTCACTGAAATAAGCAATAGGTTTACCTTCTTGGCTCATAACAGCTCTTATTGTAGTACCACTAGCATCACAATCTACTTGGAACACCTTATTAAAATCAGGAAGTGCTAAAATAGGTTGTTCTGTAACCTTTTGTTTCAAAATTTTAAAACTCTTATCTACCCCATTAGTCCACTTGAACTCTTTTCTATCCCCCCTCATTGTTTCAGTCAAGGGTCCACAAATACTGCTAAAATTTCTGATAAACTTTCTGTAAAAACTATCCAAACCATGAAAAGATCTTACCTCAGTAGGACTCCTAGGAATAGGCCATTCAAGGATAGCCTGTACCTTCTCTAGGTCCATTTTTAAAACTTTTGCTAAAACTACAAACAGCAAATACACTAACTTTTTCTTCACAAAATTGCACTTCTTCAAATTAATCAACAATTTCTCTTCTCTCAGCTTCTCAAACACCATACGAATATGCATCATATTCTCTTCCAATGTCTTACTAAAGATCAAAATATCATCTAGGTAAACAATGACAAACTTACCCAAAAACTCTTTTAGAACCTCATTCATGAGCCACATGAAAGTGTTTGGTGCATTGGTTAGCCCAAAAGGCATGACTAACCACTCATACAGTCCTTCCTTTGTCTTGAAGGCATTCTTCCATTCATCTCCTTCTCTAATCTGAATCTAGTGATATCCACTCTTCAGATCTATCTTTGAGAAATACACAGCCCCACTCAAACAGTCCATAATATCATCCATTCGTGGCAATGGAAACCAGTACTGGATTGTGATCTTGTTTATTGCTCTAGAATCTGTACACATCCTCCATTCTCCATTCTTCTTTGGTGCTAATATCGTTGCTACAGCACAGGGACTCAGACTCTCTCGAATCAACCCCTTCTATAATAACTCATGTACTTGTCTATTCAACTCTTCACTTTTTGTTGGTGTCATTCTGTGTGCTGCCTTGTTTGGCAAACTAGCTCCTGGAATCAAATCCATCTGATGACTAATCTTCCTTACCGGTGGTAATCCATCAGGTACATTATCAGCTACAATATCCTGAAACTCATTCAACAAATCTACAACCTCTACAAGCACATCCTCTACTTCTTCCTTACCATCTTTTGGAATTAAAGCAAAACACACATGCTCATGCCTCATACCATCTAGGAATTTTCTTCCATCAACAAATGTTATTCTTGCATTACCACATACTTTTTCTTCGGTCTCCTTCAATGGCTTTAGCTTATGTCGAACTCCATCCTTTGTCAGGGAATAGTATTCACATGACCATCGTGTACAACACATCTGTCAAACTACCATAGTCTACCCAACAACATATGACATGCATCCATAGATATGATATCACATAGTACCTCATCTTGGTACCCACCAATCTTGAACTTTACTAGGTATTGTTCACTGACCATGACCTTGTGGTCATCCTGCACCCAGGCAATCCGATATGGATGTGGGTGTTTCTATCTCTTGAGCTTCAACTTTGTCACCATCTCTTCTGACACTAAATTGTCAATGCTTTCACTATCAATAATCATATCACAACATTTACCCTCACACTTGCATCTAGTGCGAAACAGGCTCCTCCTTTGTTCAGGTTCATTCTCACCACTCAACAGGACTCTTATGTTAATCAACATTTATCCTTTTTTAGCATCTTCAAAATTTAAGGATTTGGCATCTTCATCTACATGTGCCACTCTGGCCTGGCCTTCATTCCTCCTATCTATCCTTCCTTGGCACTGAGGACATTCAAATGCCCTATGACCTTCTTCTCCATAGTGAAAACATGTTCCACGAAAACCTCCTCTTCCTGAACCTTGTCCTCTTCCTCTTCCTCTCTGATCTCTATTGTTCTGATCTTGGAAATGATTGGAATTGTTTCCTCTCTGATTTTGACTGCTACTAGCCTCATCCTTCTTTTTCAAATTTTCATTTCGGCCTCCATATGACCATCCACCAGATCGTCCACCGTCACCTCTTCCATTTTGTCTGCTTTCAAACTTCTTGTTCAATTTTTCCTTTACTTTTAGGGCAAATTGGTATGCCTCTTCAATACTATTCATTCGAACCAAATTTGACTCCTCTTGAATGCTCGGCCTCAACCCATTAATGTAACAGACAACTTTCTCCTTATCAGCTTCTGCATGGCCTGTTCTGATGAGGATTCCATAGAACTTCTCTGTATACTCCTAAACAGATCTTCCTACTTGCTTCAAACTTTGCATCTTCTTCAGAAGGTCAAGCTCATAATCAATAGGAATGAACTATCGCTTCAATTTATCCACCAGCTGATGCCATCTTGTTATTTTATCTTTCCCTCTTCTATTTCGCTCCAATTGAATCTCTTGCCACCAGATCTTCGCATGACCTTTCATTCTGGCCTTCGCAAACTTGACCCGATCAGGATCCTCAATATCTTCATACTCAAAATATTCTTCACATTCATTGATCTAGTCGATCAATTCCTCTAGGTTAAGATTCCCTGAAAATGTAGGAACCTCGATCTTAGGTCTTTTCCCGATCTTGGAAATGGCCTAGAAAAGCCTTTCTTCCTCTTGATTCAAAACTTCAACTTCTCCTTCTTGATCTTCTTCTTCGGCTTCATCCTCGCTTTTGTCTCTAACATTAAGATTCATTCCTCTACGAATCTCCTCTTGCAATGCTCGCACTTGTCTCTGTAGTTCCCTAACCTCAGGTGTTACAACACCAGCTCTTCCACCATGTTCCCTTCATGGAGGCATTTTCACACTTCTCACTGAAACCCTAACCATAGTCCTAGTGCAAATTGCCTCACAGTCGGCAATCTATTTACACAGAAACCCTAACCCACAGTCCTGGTGCAAACTGCCTCACAATCAGTGATCTATTCACACAGTCAGGAACTCCTGCTCTAATACCACTTGATGAAGGGTGCTCCCCTTAATACCACAAACACATAATAGAAATAGAGAAACAATAATAATATGCAAGGATAGAAACTTGGCTCTGATACCACTTGATGAAGGGTGCTCCCCTTAATACCACAAACACAACAAAAATAGAGAAACAACAACAATATGCAAGGATAGAAAATTTGTTTCTTATTATCTCCACAAATGTGGAATTACAAACTTTCAGAATTACAATATGCAAAGCCACATGGGCATTCCCTTACAATATTTTGCAAGACAAAGCCTCGAATTATTACCCAGAACTACCACCCAGAACTGTCCCGAACTACCTAAGACAACACTACAGACCTTTTTTATATAGGCAATTTCCACCGCCTGAGAAGGTTCCAGAAATTTAGCCCTTTAGGTCGACTAGACATAGAATTATTTATTTTTCACAATTATTACAATAGGGTCGGCTCAAAAGAAATACAAAATATGATTTTAGGTAACCCAACTTCCGGAGGCCATAACTTTTTAACCATAACTTTGTTTTTCTATTGTAACCACTTTTCGGAAACGCCATGATGAGATCTACAACACCTAACACATGCTAGCACCAGTTAGCTGGGGGTCGATCGTGATCTGAAGCCTCTAAGGCCTTGAAAATTGACCTGAAAGATTTCATACCCAAAAATCTCAATAACTTCACCAATACTGATGATGTGGCAATGAAACTCAACTGGTAGGCTGAAATGACTAGGATGAACCTCCAACTATGAAATCAAAACATTCTTAGATCATATGACCAACTTACTAAAAATAGTAAGTTTTCATAAATAGCAGCTCTGCACAAGAGAGCCCTTATTGGAAAGCAAACAGAAATATTTTTGGGTGATGCAAGATTGCTCTTACACCCAGGATGCTCCTGCATCAAATTCATGAAAGGTTGACTCCACTGTGAGGGAAAAGTAAAATCCTTTGCATCGGGCCCTAAAACTTACCAAAAATGAGGCCTTGAGGTATAGGTCACCACAAGTGCTACCTATAGGTCGGTATAGGCCACCCCAAGTGCAACCTATACCTGGAAGGGTTAATTTTGAGGTAAATTGTGCGAGATCCAAGAAGCCTTTAAAGTTTCTGGGAAAAATGGAAAGATGAGAGGGAAAATCAAGCATAAAGGCTAAAATTAGGCCAAAAGGGAAAATGAGTTAGGTAAATGGATGGATAAATGGGAAATTATGCATAGGAATTAGAGTGAAACTTAGAGTTTTAAGCAAGATTGGAGGAAGAAAGGGGACCTTGATTTAAATAATGTATGCAATTAAGTGCAATGTGATGTCCTAACATAAGGAGCACACCAAGGAGGGATAAAAATGATATAAAAAACAACACAAATCAAGTGCTTAATTTTAATGACTATACACTTATATACCCCTCACAATAATTCTAAAGCTCAAAACTCAAATAGGGATGATACGATTTAGATTTCCTTCTTAATCATTAAGATGAGACACTAATATAAATTTTGGGACAACCTTAGGGAATAGGCCAACTTGGTCGACCTAATCCATGCAAAAGGTATCAATATTTGATATGGAGATTAAGATTGCAGATAAGATATTGGAATGAAAAGTGGAATTAGGATTGGATCAAGCATAACAAACATGGAAGCCTGAGAACACTAAAATGGGGCCTAACGGAGCATCTAATTATAGGTGTTTATAATTTAGGATAGTACATTTAGCCCATACTTTAGTGGGATTATGATATTACCTCATGTTCATGGTAAAGTAGATCAAAGTATTGGAAAAAATTATCGAGGTCAAGGAGATAAGGAGACACCAAACCCCCAAGTGACTTAGGTCCTCATCAAAATCTAAATCCAAGATAAAAAGAAGAAACACTCAGAGAGAGAGAGAGAGAGAGAGAGAGTAGCCTAATAAGGCTATGAATTACTATGGGTTATGCAAAGAGAGAGAAAGATCAGTAAAAAGACGGAACTAAAAGTCTAGCAAGTTGTTTTATGCTTTTTAACCCATCAAAAAGGGTAAGCAAGCAAAACATTGTCCACAAGGAACTCCCCATCGTAGGAGGATTAGTCTAAGGAAAGCATTGTCTCCAAAGGAATCTGTTAAATGATGCACATGGAAAATAAAATAATGTAATGAAAGGATGAATATAAGGAAAGAATTGTCTCCTTATAGAATCTAATAAGAGGTTTAATTGAACTATTGTGTGTGTGTTTGTTTGTAAAATGTGAAATAGAGAGTGGAGTGTATGCACCCACGTTGGAATTAAAAGATTTAGATTTTTTTTGGATGGATCAATGAGTTTAATGAGAGGAAGTGTTAAAAGATTAACATTGATCAAATTAAACATCGCATTATGAAAAGAAATAGGTGCAAAATTATGAAATGGTTTAAAAATAGATGACAAAGGAATCACACCTTTAGTTGCATTTACCGCTTGTGCATCAAATTTTTTTATAAATTGTTGATCTTGATGAAGCCTTCATTTTTTTGAAACTTCTGGAAGGGCTGGAAGGTGGAATCATTCTTATCAACCAGAGACATTGGATTAGAGGTCTCAAATTGGCTCATTTGAAGTTGGTTACTATGAAGCACTGTACAAAATTGGGTTAAGGAAGTAAATTAAAAAATATTATCTTATCTTTAATGTCTTTTTGTAAATTAGAAAATAAAATACATTAAACATGAAAATCAGGCACTAGATAAGAAATCTAAGCATGCAAATGTTTAAATCTACTATTGAAGTCGATTGCTTTTTCCTTAACACCTTGTTTACAATTCATCAAATATGCCAAATAAATCTTGGGTCTAAATTTATTTTGAAATTTTTGAATGAAAGTATTAGAAATTTTTTGAATTGAGTCAATGGATTAAGGAGGCAAAGAACTATATCATTGTAAGGCCTTATCTCTAAATCTTCTAGTAAACAATTTAGCCATGAGTTTATGATCATGAGAGAATTCACTACACAATATTTGAAATGTTTTTACATGATTCAAGGGATCACCTTTTCCAATATAAGTCTCCAAATGAGGTATTTACATGTATTGAGGGATAACATTATAAATAGTGTCCAAGGACAAAGGGCTAGAAATGTAACAAGTAGGAATGTTGAATTTGGATTGATTCGTGGAGGAAATTTGTTGTTGCAAGGATGGAATGGTTAGGGAAATACTATTGAAAGTGGATTTGGTGGAAATATTGGTATGGGACACGTGTGAAAGATTTGGAGCATTATGGGAAATGGAAGGAGCATTGGAATATGAAACTAGTACATTATTTTTAGTAGGTATGGATGATGGCTAGTAAATACATGGAACACTTGTAGGAGGAGGAATGGTGGGATTATGAATACTTCCAAGATTAACATGTGTAATATTAATGTTTAAATAGATGTAGTCATGAGAGGTGGAGTATATGTATGAACAATATGTAATGAAGTAGGAATGGGAATAGAAGTGTATACACTAAAAAGTGACTTCATTAATTAATTAAATATTTATTATTTAATTAATATTGACTTGATGAATTAATTAAATATTTATTATTTAATTAATATTTATTTCCTCTATTATTAAATAAATTATTCTATTTATTTGATATATTCACTATAGTCTATTCTTCTTATCCTAAGTCCTCTAAATTAGTCTTATTAAAGTGATTTAATTAAATTACCAATTACACAATCACTAAATATGACTAAGTCCCCTAGTCCACTTCATAGACCTAGTCACCTGACACATCACCTTGGCTAAAATAATTAATTATTATTAATTATTAATAAGTCATTATCCTCACACACACATGTCCTATTTCTAAGGGTTGTGTGGCCTTATAAGACTTGGTCTCATGAACACATGTCTTCTTCTAAACCAAGTAAAGAAGCAATCCCTATTCCTAAGGAGCTTCTCAAGCCACCCCAAGGAGTCAAGGATAACTCGTGGGACACTTGTACCAAGAGTCCTCATGAGGAAAAGGTCCTCCCCCCTTCTTCTCAATGGTCATTGTGAGACACTTGACATGTGTCTTTACCTTCCTCCTTCTTCTCTTCCATGTCAATGTAGGAGGAACATCCTCCCCATTCCTCCTCTCACATTCCAACTACATCCCCCTTTCTCTCAACCCCTTCAACCAAGTCAATCATAGCCCTAGGATCTTCCACCTTTCAATCTCCACCCTAGGATTGTGCCTCCTGGGCTTGAGTCCTCCAAAATCCTATAAATGGAGCCTCATTCTTCCTTTGTGGTCTTAATAGCAATAGTGATTTCAAGAATTCTAGCATACAATTATTCAAATCTTCAAGCTATTTTCATATCATTTATGATCCATTTGCATTTCATCCATCATATTTTCATAATTAAGCTTTTAGACCATTTTTCATATCACTCATTGGTGGAGAGATTAGAGGCGGAGGTTGCATAGGTCTAACATGAGAGAGACATTGCCATAGAGAGACTAGGGGAGGCTGAGTGATTAAAAGTGAGATTAAGCTTTACTCCAAGGACAATGTTGGATCTTCAAATTCAAATCCCAACATCAACAACAATGAAAAGTCCAAATTTTGGAACAAAAATGAGAACATTTTCAATGATGGGATTGTCAATAACCGACATGTTAAACCAACACAACCTCTTCTTAATCTCACAAGCAAAGCCAATGCTACTCAACCTAGGTCTATAGCAATCAAACTGCAATTCAGAATAATAACAACAACTCATCTAATTTGAGATTACCTTTTATGTCACGTAGAAGAACTTTTACTCCTTTGGGTGAATCTCTTGAATTTGAATTAAGAAAATTGATAACAAAGAAACTCATTGTACTTCTTGAAACTAGAGATTTTGAACCTAGGGTGAAACCTTCTTGGTGGAATGATAACGATTATTATGAATTCCATAGAGGGAAAGGTCACAAAACCAATGATTTTCAAAGACTCAAACATGTGATACAAGACTTGATTGAAAGTGGTGAAATAAGTGTTGATGGACATACCTCAAATGAGCCACATACAACTTTTAAAGATCCACTTCCCAAACATGAGAAAGGAAGTTCTTCCAATGCTAAGGGTGATAATCAAGCCAATTACAATACCACATCCTATAAGTATGTTAATCACATTTTTGAATGTCATCCTTCTCAATATTATGTCAGTGTGATTACTATCAAAGAAAATTTTGAGAATCACCCAGTTAATGTCACTACTCGAGCCCAATCTAAGGTTGCTCTCCAAGGTGTCTTGTCCAAACCTAGCACCTCACAAAACAAGTATGTTTATGTTCCAAAATCTATGCCAATTTTTTCTAATCAATACAATCTTTTGGATCAATTGAAGAAAACACCAGCCCAAATATCTATACTAGAGCTTCTGCGTCTGTCACCATCTCATAAGGATATTGTTGAGAAAGCTCTCCTAGAAACTCATGTTCCTACAAATCTAGATCAAGCCCAATTACAAGCTATGGTGGGACATTTGAAAACTCCACATTACCTATCTTTTACTAAACATGATGATCTAGCCATTAATCAACCACATAATGCTCCACTCCATATAGAAGTCCTTGTACAAAATCATAAAATCAAAAGAGTACTAATAGATGGAGGAGTTGGTTTGAATATATACACTTTGAAACTAGTCCTTGCATTGGGATTTTCTGAAAATGTTGTAGATCCAAATAAAAAAGTAACAATCAAAGCTTATGATGAAGAAGAGAGGTCATCCAAGGGCTCTGTTATTATTCCTATCAGAGTAGGTCCTATAGTCAAAGTTGTACTTTGCCAATTTCTTGATATGGATCTCACATATAAAATTCTTTTGGGGAGACCTTGGATTCATTCTATCCAAGCTATGCCCTCAACTTATCATCAGTATTTGAAATTTCCCCATAATGGTCAAGAAATAACTATCAAAGGAGATCCAAATCCTTTTCAATATTGCAACACTGTGAAGACAACACCTGAATCTTTGATACCTTATAATTGTGTTGGATCTTCTACAACAATACCCATTAATCCAAGTAATGTAGCATCAAAAATCTAAATGTAATGGGATCAAAATTGACATAAAAGAGAAAAATATGGGATAATATACTTTGGGTCAAACTTTTTGTATCATGGAGTTACCCTTGTCTCCTAAGTCATATGGAAAATCCTTAATTATCAAACAATAATCAAAAGCCCCTTCCACACCTGTTTATGGCACATTTATAAGTGGGGGCACTATATCAAAAGAAGCAGTTGAGCGTAATGCTAACCATTTGCTTAAACACCATAAGGATGAAGAAGATGTAAAACATGAATATATATCACCTGATGTATATGGTAAGGGATATACTTTGTTACAAAAGATGGGATATCAAGGTAGTGGACCTATAGGCTTGCAGAGAGAAGGTGTTATAAGACCAATTCTGAAAAATCCAAATTACCAAAGAGACATCACAGGACTAGGATACAAAGGGGAAGGACCAAAGGAATCTAAAGGTAAAGAAAAGATCACACCTTTCAATAAGACATCTAAGGCTCCTGCATTAGAGTTTTGAAAACATGGCATGTATGTGGATCCAGAAAAGAAAAGGATAGCAACATAAATCATTAATAGACTTAGGGATAATCATGATGATGATTCTAACTCTAATAATTATGAATGGGATTCATTATTTGACTATACTGAAGAAATAGGAGTTGATGTTGTCCATAAATATAGTGGTGATTACCATGAGGGGGAGAGTTCAAGGACTGAATCACTAGTATTAGATCCACATGATACTACTCTTGACGATCATGAGGAAAGTGAGAATTATCTTGTGATAGACAATTTAGATGAGAGTATGGAAATAGACCTTGTCGATACAATCATAAACCTTGACAACTTCTCTATAAATACCATCTTAGCCTTTGAAATTGACCCAAATGATCTGATACCCCATATTCATTTTGAGCTTATAGATTGAGATTCTCCCAATAATCTAGAACTTGATGTTTTCCATAATGATGATGCAATTATTGACTATCTTGGAATTAGAGATCATCTACCACCAGGAGATGATAAGTTGGGATTTCCAATACAACTCAATGACATGGCTTATTTTGGAGAGTGTACCAATCCTTTCAGTCGTAAAAATATAAAAATAATCAATAGATCTAATGGTGAAAACCACTCAGTGGGAGTATTAGATCTGAAAATAGTAAAAAGAAAAGATGTATCTGAGGGTGAAATCCTCTCTGAGGCACCTGAAGATGGAAGTATTGACACTCTCCCCAATTATATGTATCAAGAACAATCTAAAATACTTATTGAACTAACATTGCCTCTCAACATAGGAACAAAGGAGTCTCCACATATTCTGAAAGTAGCAGCATCCTTAACAGAGTCAGAGAAAGAATATTTTTCACAATTTTTCAAAGAAAGACAAGTCAAGTTTTCCTGGTCTTATGCTGATATGCCTGGACTAGATCCTAATCTTATTATGCATCACTTATCTATTGCACCAGGAATTATACCAGTCAAGTAGAAACTTAGAAATATGCATCCTCATATTGCACTTATCGTTAAAGTAGAATTGAAGAAGCTCCTAGATGTTGGATTCATTTGAGCCATTGATTATGATGAATGGATTTCCAATATTGTACCAGTATCAAATCTAGACAAGTCTATAAGGATTTGTATAGATTTTTGAGATCTCAACAAATCTTTTCCTAAAGATGACTTCCCATTGCCTAACATTGATATCATAGTTGATTTGATGGCTAGACATGAGATGTTGTCTCTAATGGATGGTTTTTTTGTCTATAACCTAATCAAAATTATGCCAGAATACTAGGAAAACACTACTTTTACATGTCCCCCGGGCACGTACTGTTGGAATGTGATGCCTTTTGGGCTCAAGAATACTACAACTTATTAGAGGGACATGACCACAATCTTTCACGACATGATGCATACTATAATGGAAGATTATGTTGATGATATTCTAGAAAAATCCAAAAATAGAGATGGTCATTTATGATTGCTAGATAGGATATTCAGCCAGATGGAAAAGTATCAGATTAGACTCAATCCAAAGAAATGTGCATTCGGGGTTACATCCAACAAACTGCTAGGGTATATTGTCTCAGATAAAGGTATAGAAGTTGATCCAGAAAAAGTTAAGGCAATCATGGAGATGGATTCTCCTACAAATATAAGTCAGTTAAGATCTTTACAAGGATGCCTCCAATCAATCAAAAAGTTTTTTTCTTAGTTAGCAAATAAAATTCATCCTTTTCAACACCTGTTACATAAAGACAACTCATTCAAGTGGGATGATAAGTGTGAAGAAGCCTTCAATAAGATCAAGAAATATATGGTAAATCCCTCTACTCTTAAGTCACCGATTCCAAGCAAGCCATTCTTGCTCTATATTTTAGCTACAGAAGTCTCGCTAGGTGCTCTTTTGGCCCAACAAGATCAAGAAGGAAAAGAAAAGGCTATATATTATATCAGTCGCTCCCTAGTGGGATATGAGCTAAATTATTCTCCTATTGAGAGAGAATGTCTAGTAGTGGTCTTTGCTTCACAAAAGTGGTGACATTATATGTTTTCTCATTCTATCAAGCTTATTTCCAAGATCGATCCTTTGAAATATCTTTTGAGCAAGACAACATTAACGGGATGATTGGTTAAGTGGGTTATGTTACTTAGTGAATTTGATATTGAATATGTGGATAGCAAGGCCATCAAATGACAAGTAATTTTAGATCAATTAGTTGAGGCACCACTAACAGATGATCAACCCATACATACAAAATTTCTAGATGCATATATCCTGACATTATCTACACAGACATGAAATTTGTACTTTGATGGATCATATAATCAGCATGGTTCAGGAGCTGGAGTGCTATTTGTTACACTACAAGGATATACATTACCAAAGTCTTACAAGTTACTCTTTCCTTGTACAAATAATATAGCGGAGTACAAAGCTTTGATGATTGGGTTGAAGATGGCTCTACAATGGAAAGTCATTGAATTGAATGTTTATGGGGACTCCCAGTTGATTATCAATAAAGTTAATAATGAATACCAAACCAAAGATGACAAGTTTTTGCCATATAAACATATGGTGGATGACTTTAAGCAATATTTTTCAATCATCACCTTTGATAAAATTCCAAGATATGATAACAAGGCTGCAGACACTATGGCTACAATTGCTTCTCTATTTGATGTAGAAGATACAAAAGCCTATTTTGAGTTCTTAGTGGAATCTTTAACTTATCACACGTATGATGATCCTGATACAAGTATCATATGTCATATTATTGGACAAGATTCCCTGACTTATGGAAAGATATATTCTTACCTAAATGACAAAACCATTCCACTCGACATATCTAAAAACCCAAAATGAACCTTTTTACGCCAAGCACCCTGCTATATCCTAATATCTGACACCTTGTATCGGTGAGGTCTTGACAGAACTCTCTTACGATGTCTTGAACATGATGAAGCTCAAATTGCCTTATGAGATGTTCATGAGGGTATTTTTGGGACACATTTGAGTGGTCCTTCCTTGGCTAAGAAGCTCATGCATATGGGTTACTACTGGCCTACTATGGAGACAGATTCCTTTAACTTTGCTAGGAAATGCAAGAAATGTTAGATACATGGGAATGTTATTTATGCGCCAGCACAATAGCTCCATCCTTTTACAACCATATTACCATTCAATCAGTGGGGACTTGACCTTGTGGGTGCAATTCACCCTCAATCTTCCAATGGCCATAAGTAAATTATCACCGCAACTAAGTATTTTACCAAGTGGAGTGAAGTCATTCCATTGAGCACTGCTACTAGCAAACAAATATCCATGTTTATTCTCAATTATATCATTTACAGATATGGCATCCCTATGCATCTTATTACTAATCATGGGAAGCAATTCCATAATCAAGATATGGATGAACTATGTGAGAAATTCCACATCACACATCATTATTCCACCATTTACTATCCTCAAGTAAATGGTCGAGATAAGGCATCTAATAAAACCATTGTCACAATCCTTCAAAAGACTGTCAATGATGCTGGCTGTGACTGGCATGTCCAATTGAATCCACCTTATGGGCTTATCATACTTCCATCTGTACTGCCACTGAGCCACACCATATTCCCTTATCTATGGTTCTAAAGATGTTCTGCCCCTCGAGGTTGAGTTACCTTCTCTTCTTTTATCCCTAAAAGATTTAATTCTACATGAAGAGTATAGGGTTGCATGGCTAACTGAATTGGAATTGTTGGATGAACGTCATCAAAGAGCCTTTGATTATTTGAAGGTATATCAGGAGAGGATATCTTGTTAGTATAATAGTAAAGTGAAACCTAGAGACTTTCAGGTGGGTGATCTATTCCTTCATGAGAATCCCAAAAATAAACAGCATCGTGAGAAGAAGGGCAAGTTTGAACCCAATTGGCTAGGTCCTTTTGTAATCACAACAGTCTATGGCTCTGAGGCTTGTCTATTGTCTACATATGAGGGAGATCTCTTGGATGAGCCTCTTAACAGTATGCACCTCAAGAAGTTCTATGCTTAAAATTCCAATGCAAGGGGTATGTATATAAATAAAACATAAAAAAAATTAAAAAATTAAAAGAAAATTGCAATAAAAACTTGTGGTGAAAACCTGGAAATAGGCACCATTTGTGACAAGTTAGCTCCTCTCTCTATTAAGATTCTTTTAGCATGTCATCCCATTGTATATACTCATAATAAAATGGCTAGTCAATCACCATTCTCGCCATGTGTATATCATAATAAAATGGCCAATTAATAGCATGCTATCCACTGTATATATCCATAATAAAACCCCATCATAGCTTGGTCTATTGTGTTGGTCTTCATCCTAGTCTTGTTGTTTCCTTCTTTGCCCATAATAAGTTCTTCCATCAATTAGCTGGGGGCATGTCCTCGACCTAGTTTGGGAAGTGGATCTATGATAGTCATGACTCTTAGAGGACAGAATGGAGTATTTTCACTAGACAAGAAAACATAATCAAATATTCTTACACAATGATATCCTCATCATGAATCATAATATGTGATCTATCTCTCAAAATGTGACCACTTATCTATACATCAACCAACCTTATCAATACACCTAACACTATATTTTGGAAAAAGAATTGTATATTCATGGCAGGCATGTTAGAATGATTTGTTGTAGATTATGCATTCATATATGGATTTCATTGTTATCATGTTTTCTATGCTATTCTGGGATATCCTTGACATGATTTTAACACTCCCATATGTCATTTATTAGAATGGTTAGGATGGGGCATGATATTTTCTTTGATTGTTCTCTGTGGGATATTTTCTGATGAAGTTGAAGGAACAAGTAATTGGGGTGTATGTGTGTAAGTGCCTTCATCAGTTTAATAAGCATTGAAACATACAATTCATGTTTTTATGTGAATGCTATTAATGGTGATACACCACACATACCTCGACTCCAAATATTTGTTCTCCGATAGAGGGGAGAATATTCCTTGTCTATTATGCAAATGAAACTCAGGTCATCTCGGTTTAATTATACCTAGATGCTCATCAAGTTTTTTATATTAAACTCCATGCAAGAGGTGCTCAGATCATCCTGGTTTAATTATACCATGATGCTTGCATTTCCTTTCAACATAACGAGCTTAATGATGATAATCGAATTCCAGTTACCATGAAGTTATAAGATGTTTCATGAAGTTGTGGAGATATTCATTTCATTTTTTATTTTTCATTGCATTTACAAGGCTCATGTCATGTATTTGTGCTCCTTTTATAGGATTTTGTAGAATATCTTTCTTATGAGTTCATTTGTTTTCCTTTTCCATTCTTCTCATGTTGGACATATTGTTATTTAAATTGAGGACATTTGGGTAACAAACATTCCATCTTCATTCTTAAATTTAATCATTTGTATAATTCATTATGTATGTATCCTTATTGTATTAGGTTTTGTTCATTTGTATATAACCATTTGTACATTCACATGCCTATTTTGATCATTTAAATAACATTTTATCATAGTTATCATCACATCACATTTTATCTATCATGTTATAGTTCATTATATTACCAATTATTTTTGTGATTTCATAAGTACATTGTTACCGACATTTAATTCACTACATGCAATATCATTGATCATATGATTCATTTGTTATTCATTTCATGTATTATCATTTGTTCATTTTACCATTAATTGAATTATCATATTCATCATCATTATTTACATCCATTTATATTCATTATCTTTATATTTATCATCATCATTAATGCATTACATTAGAAATACATAGCATTAAATAAACAACCATTTAGAAAATGTAATTATATAAATATCATCATCACATGATAAATCATCAACCATTATGCATCCACATGAAAATAAATCATCACATTGTATCAAACATAAGTATCGTGCATGTCATAGTAAATCATCACATCCTACATATGTTAGTACTCACATGTATATATCATCATAAGATGTACATCATAATAGAACTGCATCATGTATATAGAGTCCATCATATAAGATTCCATAAAATAATAAACTAGCCAAATGTCCAATGATATCTCATACAATAATAAAGTGTCCAAATGTGTCCATCAAGCCACATACATAATGAAATGATAAAAATCAAAAGTGTATACAAAATGTTTAAGACCCATTGCCTCCACACTCAACCTATCGATGTCAGTGTGATGCAATAATTGGTACTGTTGTTGATGGATCTCCTAAACCTAAGGGTGGTCTCAGGGGATGTGAAGATGTACCTCCACTACCAGTCGATCCATGTCTATGTACAGCTATCCCCACAACATATAAGCTCTCTCTAAAGCTCCTGATCCACTGATCCCTAGGAACAACCTGTCTATAGGCCTCCTTCCAGTAGGTGATCTCCCTACCGGATCACATCATCACTCGTAGGCTATTTTCATGTGGTCACAATGCCTCTATGGAATCTAGCTCATCCAATAATGTCTCAGCCTCCCCTAGTCACTCTATGGTGATGTCTCACTCATGTCTGACCTTTGTGACCTCCCCTCTAATCTCTCCACCCATCTCTCCAGTCCTGGGACACAGTCTGCATGTACCTAGTCATTGTCATTGCTAGTCTGACTAGCAATGCATCGATGTCTATGTCCTCCTCTGCAACATCCCTCTAGAAATAGGGATCCTAATCTTCCACATCCATCTCTACTTGCTCATCATGTCCATCGATGTTTGGCATCTTTACATCCTTCCCTACAATATCAAGCATATGCTCATCCTGTATAGGGTCACCCTCTACTAGTCCCCTCTGTACCTATCTTCCCTCACCAAGTATATCCTTTATCTCCACTTGGACTGGTACCTATGCGCCAACTAGCATCTAAACTGGTACCTATACTGTAGGATCCACCTGTGTAGGAGAAGCCACTCATATCTGTACTAGGGCATCTATATTGGTGACTGTCACCACAAATTTCTTGTAGGGGGTGGCATCAACCCCCTACGGTCACACACCTCCACCTGTCATCTGAGGCCCAACTCTGTCACCCCTCCCTCCATCGGGACCACCATCACCATCGTCACCACCATCACCACTTCCACCTCTCCCTTAGCCTCTCCTATCATGGCCTTGTCGCATGTTTCAACATATCTCTCTAGCATCCCTCTATGGTGGTCTCTCTATTGGATCAGTCAATCTCAGGAATGGATAATCCCTAAGATGTCTCTCATAATCTGTTGTCATGCTTGGCTTTACGACCCCCTATCTCATAGACCATGTCTGAAATGGTATGTCAAGGAACTCTTGCCGTGTTATCTCATATGAAACCATGGGTCCCCAATGCCACTGCTCCTGATGGGTGCGTGCAAATTCAATCAACCCCTGTGGCATCCCCTGGATCCTGCCAAAGTGTCGTAGGACCCGGCTCACTACCTATCTCTCTATGACATATGGTGTCCTCCCTATCATCCATTGGGACTCAAAATAGTATCTGAGCTGGTTCTCATCCTCCCATGACTCACACCCAAGGTAGGGTCTCTAGATCATGGCATCCATAGTATCAAATATGTGCTGCCAAAACTCTAGACATCCTAGCTTATGTTGAGACTGGATAGATGCATAAAGAAATATACAAGGCTTCCCAGCACCTCAGAATCTTAGGGTTGTAGGTCAAGTGATCAAAATATGCTCCCATGCCCATACATGGAGCAAGATCACACCAACTGATAATGATGCTCCCCTATGATAAACCACCCGATGCAAATCATGATATAGATTCTCTAGTAAGCATACCCCCCAAGCAAAATGGGTCCCCTCATCCATCATCCTCTGTAGGGTATGCCCCCATCTAACTACAAAACCATGTGATTTTTGATCTGGGTAGACATAACCTTCGATTGCACCAGCCAACACAATGACATCTACCATGTCCTCCCAACTGATCTCAAACTCATCAATGTTATCATCACCAAAAATTTCTCTACACTTCGCTAACCCATTGTGCCTTTCATACTGCACCATCTCTCCGGTAATTAGTAGTCGTAGGATGCGATACACATCCTCTAAAGTAACTATCATCTCTTCTATCAGGAGATGAAACGTACTCATCCCTGAGAGCCATCTCTATGCTAGTGTCGTGAGCATCCCTAGATTCACCTGGATCTTGGGCGTGTAAATGATATGGTACAATCTTTTAGCCCTAATCAAAATCATGTTAGTCTCTGATAGTGTCGGCCTCAGATTCTGAGTCATGGGATATCTCTCCCGTGACATCAAAATGTTAGTAATATCCTCCTATCATAGTCATCAAACCATTAAACTATCAGATTTCGATCAAACTGATCTATCTATCTACCCTATCTTATCATTCGAACACATGTTTGTCACATGTACAAATAGATAATTCTATCAATTGTCTATACTCAGGAAGATTAACTAGAGACCATGCTACAATGTTATCTATCTTGAAAAAACATGATTGAAAATCAAAGCCGACAGATCAAATTAGCCTCTTGATTTGAAGTTTGACCTAATTAACCTCCTAATTTACCAAAATTCTACCACCTAAAATGAATGTGTAGCATAGACAAGTGTTTGCACAGAACCCCCTACCATTTGCGTAGAATTGACAAATGCGCAAGAACCCTAACTAAATGCGCTAGACATTTTTATAAATGCGCCAGATAAAATTTGCGCACATTTATGTAACAAATGTGCAACCAAAAATATTCCTAACATAAATGCGTAGACACCCCACATGGATGCACAGAACTAGTAGTTTGTTGCACAAATGTTACCAATTATTGTGCATACATGCCCCACAACTGCGTATTCATCCTTCACCTATGAACAAATTTGTTTCTATCCTAACCTATGGTTGAATCTAACCTAAACATGCTACAAATCCAATCAAAACATGCCAAATTCAACAAATTGACTAAGTAGGTCAAGTCACCTACTGGCTCTCTCAAATCTGGTGGCCTTTGGAACCGTCTGACCCTCTCAAAACTATGATCTAGTAGTGGGAACAACATCTTCTTAGCTCTTCTCTTCTCTCTCTCCAAGCTCCAATCTCCAAATGACAAGTGTAACAATGACCCTATCGTGGACCCCTTGGCCCTATATATAGCTTGTGCACCCGTTTAGCTTGATGTGTGGACCCTACCTATGCAAATCTTTCATGTTCACCCCGTTTTCACCCACGTTTCTTCCAAAAAATTTCATGAGATTGATTGTCAACCCCCCCCCCCCCCCCCCCACAAAAAAAAAAAAACCAAACAAACAAATAAAATTCCTTTTGTCAATCAATCTCTCGAGGGGGCATGCATAGGTCACTTTTCTCTGAGACATTGTCTGGGGCAAGGGCAAAATGCTTGATTTTTCTTTGAAACAATTCAACCAGCACATTATTTCAAAGAGGGGCAAAATGTATACTATAAAAAGTGACTTCATTAATTAATTAAATATTATTATTTAATTAATATGGACTTGATGAATTAATTAAATATTTATTATTTAATTAATATTTATTTCCTCTATTATTAAATAAATTATTCAATTTATTTGATATATTCACTATAGTCTATTCTTCTTATCCTAAGTCCTATAAATTAGTCTTATAAAGTGATTTAATTAAATTACCAATTACACAATCACTAAATATGACCAAGTTCCCTAGTCCACTTCATAGACCTAGTCACCTGACACATCACCTTGGCTAAAATAATTAATTATTATTAATTATTAATAAGTCATTATCCTCACACACACATTTCCTATTTCTAAGGGCTATGTGGCCTCATAAGACTTGGTCTCATGACCACATGTCTTCTTCTAAACCAAGTAAAGAAGCAATCCCTATTCCTAAGGACCTTCTCAAGCCACCTCAAGGAGTCAAGGATGACTCATGGGACACTTGTACCAAGAGTCCTCATGAGGAAAAGGTCATCCCCCCTTCTTCTCAATGGTCATTGTGAGACACTTGACATGTGTCTTTATCTTCCTCCTTCTCTTCCATGTCAATGTAGGAGGAACATCCTCCCTATTCCTCCTCTCACATTCCAAATACATCTCCCTTTCTCTCAACCCCTTCAACCAAGTCAATCATAGCCCTAGGATCTTCCACCTTTCATTATCTACCCTAGGATTGTGCTACTTGGGCTTGAGTCCTCCAAAATCCTATAAAAGGAGCCTCATTCTTCCTTTGTGAGCCTAATAGCAATAGTGATTTCAATCATTCTAGCATACAAGCATTCAAATCTTCAAGCATCCAAGCTATTTTAATATCATTTATGGGCCATTTGCATTTCATCCACCATATTTGCATAATTAAGATTTTAGGCCATTTTGCATATCACTCAAATCTCCACACTTTGGTAACATCATGGGAAAGGAGCTTCATTTCAAAATCTAAGAGCTCAACACATCCAAGGAGTCAAGCCTAGGAGGGTAATGGAGACAAGCTACATGGTAGTGAAGGTAAAAATACTTTTTATTAAGTTCATTTAAGATTTGCAATCTTCTTTATTGTTTTCTTTAGATTGATTTAGTAGATTGATTGATTTAGTATTTCATTTCTAGTAATTAGTAATCTAAATTGCATACAAGAAGTATCAACATTTTTAGGATTGGAGAGAGAAAGATATTGAGAACAATCTTTGATAGTTTTAACATTGTCATAAATAAGATGAGATAAAGAACATAGGAAATCAACACCATTCTCATAATTGTGAATCAACTTCCTTGTTCCTTCTACCAAATAGATGCCTTCCCTATTATAATTATCTTGTCCTAATCATTTCTCAAATTTTTAAAAATGATGGGAAAGGTTTTACACTTGGGTAGGAGAAACTCTTAAGGTTTCATCTTCATCATGAGAAGAGTGGAAAGATGGATTTTCACCAATAGTAGAAATGTCATTACTAGGCATGGTGGTATCATAAACATTCCTAGGGAACATAAAAGACTCGGGGATCAAAGGAACCCATAAGTCTATGTCTTCTTCTCACTGAAATGTTAAATGTAGGACTTAAGGTTATGAAACTCATGGACAAGGTAGTGAAATAAATATGTCTAAACAATGTAAATGCAAGTATTCATCAAATCTACGCAACATAAATGTAATTTGATACTCCTAAAGAAATATTTTGTTGTCATTAGTTTTGTCAAAGTCATATTTGATAGTCAAAGTGAGCCAATGAAAGGAGTCATAGGACTTAGTCGATGAAGCAAACAAAGAAGTCATTGAAGGACAACAAGAGACAATTTTGGTAAAGGAAAATATAGTCATATCGATAAAGGTAAATGAGTGATAAGCACCGGGCAGAGAAAGACATGCACCGAGCATTGTATGGTAGTTACTAAGACAAGAGCACATGTTACCGAGCAAGAATAAAATGTGTTACCGAGTAACACAGGCTAACATAATAGATCGCAGTAGATACATTGAACTTGGACACCAAGAAAAAAATGTTTTACTGAATTCAAGGAGATCATTTGGTAAAACAATATAGGAAATGTAAAAATATGAATTCACATGATTACAAGGTAGATCCACCAATGGAAAAGGAAAGGAATATATACATGGGAAATGAAATCGAAGCTACCACCATTTTAAGGAGAAGAATCAAGAAAGTGTCCACCACTTCTAAGTCAATTATATAAAGAATAGATTGTGAAGATCTAAGAATGATGAGAATGATGTGAGAATGTGAAACTGATGTGATGGTAATAAGTGTTAGAATTATTTTAGAATAACTGAGAGGGGGGTGAATCATTTATCCTCAGTTCCAGATGTACCAATTCAAATTTTAAACACTTCAACCAACTTAGATCAACTCAATAATCTACTCATTATTTATAGCATATTATGAATAACATAAAATTGTAGTCCATTGTCCAAAAGTAATCAACTTGCAGAATATAAAATACTTAACAGTAAAACACATCAAATCATGTTCACACAAGTATGACACCAGGATTTATCATGGAAACCTAATTTGGAAAAAACCACCAGTAATATGCTACCAATTTTTCACTCTTTTGAAGTGAGCTCTGTGAGGAGCCAACCCTATTAAAGGTTACAATACACACTGTTATGTGTGACCCTGTTAAAGGATTGAATCAACCTATCAGGAGTGGCCTTGTTAAAGGACTTAAGAACATTCCATTAGAATTTCACCTTGATTAAAATATTTACAAATGACTATTAGGTCAACCTTGATTAAATTATTTCAACTGATGCAATGGTTAGAAAGTAACATTAGGTTTGATCTGAAACATACAACTCACTTTGAAAATACAAATCCAAAATAGCTCATATGCTGATCCATTGACTGGCCTTCATTATCATCTCCATCTCTGATATGCTTGGAAATCCTTCAAGAAATCACCACTTCACAATTCTTCTTAGCTCTTCACAACTCTTCCTAGCCTTCTGCTTAGGTTCACCAATCAATAGAATAAACCTTCTACATAACCCACAATTAGGATATCCTTATGCCTCCTTAACTAGGTATTTTAATCTTTTGTCACTTAATCATTACCATAGATCTTAGGTTTAGGTCAGATTCATCGAATCCTTCTAAAAAAAATTTCTCCTTCTATCCTTCTAGATACTTCTCAAAACTTCTTAAATCCATGCATAAAAATGGTTTATCGTGCATTAAATGCTCCAAGTCATTCATGTTTGAGATTTTCCAGCAAGCCAGTGTTGAGTGTATGTTTGTCATTGATGACAACATATGGTAAGTAGCATGCGTGGAAGACTCATATAGTAAGTTTCTAGTATATATAGCATGGACATGTTATCAGCATGATATCATGGATGCAGAGGTTGACTATTAGTACTGACAGTTATATAGCAACTTGTGTCAGCAGTGTTCCTGACAGAGTTACATGCAGTGTTCTATGAATGATTGTTCGTACAATTATTATGGAGCCTTGCGCATTTGGATATGTGATGGAGACATGTTAGTGATGTTACATTCATAGACGTAGAGTTTGGTGATCATTAGAAGTGAAGTTATGCAGTCGCTATTCACCAGTAGCAGTTTCATGTATTTATTCAGAAGAGTCAACAGAGATTATATTGGTCCAGGAGTTGCGCCTATCATTTTGGTATGAACCCTTGGATTAATTCTTGGAGAAGACTTAGTAATATTTAGTTAAGAGCGCATGATGTAATTCAGCTTGAGGAGAAAGTTTCAGTTACTTTGATAGAGCCGACAGTGTGTAGCGTGCATCTACATTTGTTAATATTAGACAAGTCCCAGAATGTGTTGCGTGCTTAGCAGAGCCAGAAAAATTATTATTGAAGTATGTTATAGTTTCTCTAATATGATTTCAAGGTGGTTCTAACAGGATGACTTGATTATATCATTTAGTGGAAAGATATTTATAGGTAGTCATTTGTGATTGCCAGGGCATGGTTCAGAGCAAAGCAGAGTGTGAAAAGTGTTGATCCATCAGTAGAAGGTCTATGTGACCAAGTAAAGTTTTTGTGCTATACATTGGAACTAATCTAGATAGTAGGTCAAAGCGTAGTTCACCAAGATCTAGATATAGTGTGTATTTGTTATTCATAAGGTTGTAGCCTTCACCCCTTTAAGTAGTGTGCTCTCAAACAGTGCGTCCTCACCCATAACAGGGTTAATTGTAAAAGAATCCTAACAAGGTCTGACCCTTGACCAGGTTAGTGTACTAAATATATTTTAAAGAAACTCCTAACAGGGCTAAGGATCTTCTAACAAGGATCATAAAACATGTGTGTAGATTATTAGTAGGTGTCAATTCCCACTGGGGTTTTTTACCTATTTGGGTTTCCCCGTAACCAAAATATTGGTGTTGTGTTCAAGTGTTCTTTCATTCTATTTTTTCTTTATGTTTAAGTATAGTTATTTGGATAAAGAATTGAATCTTTTAGATAAATAATTCACCCCCCACCCCCCCTCTAAGTTATCTCTTGGGACTATTCCTAACAATTCATCCTTATCTTCAACATGATTTACATATTCCAATAATTCAACTATGTTGGCTGGGAATCTCAGTCCCTTCACAAACTGTAAAATATTGAAACTCGATCATCACTATTTTCTTCTGCTTGATCTTCACTAGATAGCTCGGTCATTGCTAAACTATTATTCTTAGCACTCACTGTCTTCGCTCGGTCCAATTTTTTATACTCAGTTATTACTAATGCTTGGTCGACACTATATTTTATTAGCTTATACTAGTGCTCAATCAACACTAGCATCACTTTGCTTATACTTAAGTTCCTTAATCTTCTACTCTTTTGCTCAGTCAAGCCTATGCTTTCAGTCTTTCTTTCCTCATCTCTTCAATGGTTCAAGTCAACTATCTTCTTTATGTTGGAAACTGCAATTGAAACAATTATTGTATTTTCACTGATGTCAAACCTTAACTGGTAAGACAGGTTCTATCTAAGAGAGTACCATATCTATTGATTGATGAAAAGGATTAGGGAAAGGAGATAACAAGAGAACCTAAGGAAAGGTTGAGTTATTTGATACTTCAATGGGAACTTGATTAGTTGGCACATTGATAAGATAATATATTGTTTATCTAAGTATGAAGAAAGATTGAAGAAGTAGGCGTAACCGAGAAAAAATGAAGAAACCTAGTTTAAGCCGAGTGATGTTAGTGTCGACCGAGCGCTAGTATATGCTAAGTAAATTTAGTGTTGACCGAACATCAGTTTATGTTGAGCGACAGGAAATTACAGAGCAAAGATAGTGTTAGCTGAGGAAGACAGTTTGTAGAGATGATCGAGGAGATGAACATAGTATTGACTGAGTGTCATTAATTTACATTTAGAGAAATAATTGAGATTCCCACCCAACATAGTTGAATTCTTGGGATATGTAAATCATGTTGACTTTATTAATGAATTGTATGGAGAATTTAATGCATTATAAATCATTTTATTATGGATTCAATGAGAAGTTTGAAGATGTATCTAGAAGGAAGGATGAAGAACTTAAATGATGGAAGGATTCGATGAATCTAACCTAAACCTAAGATTTAAGTAGGAGATTAAGCAGCAAAAGATGGATCTACCTAAATGAAGAGGTATAAAAGAAAACCTAATTGTGAGGTTACAGTAAGGAGGTAGAGTTGTTGATGTTATTGACTGATAAGTCTAAGCAGAAGGATAAAGTTGAGAAGAGTTGTGATTGCTTGAAGCGAATTCTGAGAAGATCAGTGATGGAGATGGAAATGAAGCTTAGTTAGTAAATCAACATATATGTGCAAAGAGGATCTGTATTTGCAAAGTGAGTTGTATGTTTTTTAGATCAAAAACTACTATTACTTTCTAACCATTGTATCAGTCTCAATCCTTTAATCAAGGTTGACCTAACAATCATTGTATAAATCCTTTAATCAAGGTGACATTCTAATGGAATGTACTTAGATCCTTTAACTAGGTCACTTTTGACATAGTGTTTAAATGCTTTAATAGGGTCACACCTAACAATGTGTTTGTAAACCTTTAACAAGGTTGGATTTTCATAGAGCTCACTTTAGAAGAGTGAAATATTAGTAGCATGTTACAAATTATTTTTTCCCAAGTTGGGTTTCCACTATAATTTTGGTGTTATAGTCTACAATTTATTTACATTTGGACAATGGACTGCATGTTATATGTTTCTGATATATACTTTAGAGACCAAGTTGATTTGGTGATTAAATCTGAGCTTGTTGAAGTTCTAGAAGTTTCAATTGGTATATCTAGACTTGAGAAAAACTTATTTACCCCCCCTCTCTATTGTTCTAAATAATTCTAACAATTGGTATCAGAGCTATTGGTGCTTACAGAGAAAATTTTAAAGGTACTTGAAGCTAATGATCAAGATGTATAAAAAGGAGGTACAAAAGTTGAACAAAGAGAACTTCCTTACATGGCAGAGTCTAATGAAATTGCATCTAACTGGTATTGGTGATTCGCAGAAGTACTATGTGGAAAATGACTATGTTATACTTGTTGCACCTTTGACTACTGAGGAGATGAAAGGAAAACAAGAACACAATCAAGCAATGTTGGAGATTGCATCTTCCTTAAGCTATCCTGAATTTGAAGATATCAAAGACTAGACTACTACAAAGAAAATGTGGGATACTTTTGCAACTATCTATAGCGGTGATACAAATGTACTGAGAGAAAAATATTAAATCTTGAGAGGTTAGTTTGATAAAATGAAAATGCAATAAGGTGAAAATATTGCTCAGTACTATGGTAGAATTAAGGAGATAGTGAATTCTATTAGAGGAGCTAATTGAATCATTGATGATGAGATTGTTATTGGTAAGGTATTGAGAACTTTGCTTCCTATCTATGCTATCAGAATTTCTACAATTCAAGAATCAAGATGTAACCCTAGTAATGTTCTAACTCTGGAAAGTCTTGTTGGTAAGCTTACTGATTTTGAACTATCTAACTATGATAACTACACTGTTCCTAATGTTGAATCTTCATTCAAGTCACAAATGGTTTTGCTTAAGTCTAAAAGAGAAAAAGAAAAATGTTTGAAAAGTGATAGTGGCAGTGATAGTGATAGTAACACTTCTGATGAGGATCTAGATGATCTTGAGGCACTCATGGTTATAAGATTAAAAAGAGGAAAATGAAAATATAAAGGTAAACTTCCTATAATAGGTTTTTCATGTAACAAAGTTGGCCATATTGTAGCAAGATGTCCTGATAGGACTGATAAGGATGAGGAAAGAGAAAGCAAGTACAAGGATAAGAGAGATAACATAGATCACTGAAGGTACAGAGACTACAAGGACAAAGGTAAGAAATCTTGTTACATTGATGAAGAGGAAACTGACAATGACACTGATAATTGTGATATTGAAGTAGTTTATGTTGCTATGAAAGATGATCCTGATGAAGATGAGAAAAATGAACTTATTTCTTATGTGAGTAAAGGTGATAAATGGATTATTGATAGTGGTTTCTCACATCACATGATTGGTGATAAAAGTAAATTTGAAACCCTAGATCATTACAAAGGTAGAAGTGTTAAGTTTGGTAATGATGCACCATGTCCTGTGATAGGTAAAGGATCAATTAAGCTGACTTATAAGATCACATGTGAAAATGCCTATTCGGTTGAAGGTATTAACTACAATTTACTGAGTGTTGTACAGCTGAACAGTACTAGTTATCGAGAGGAGTTTCATCACAGAAAGGCTAAAATGTTTGATGCCACTGGTGAAGTAATTGGAAGTGGAGAATAGACTAGAGGTAACTTGTTTTATCTAGACCTATCTGAAGAAACATTTTTGTTTTCACAATTTGATGATGTATGGTTATGGCATAAGAGGTTGTGTCATGTAAATTTTGACAATCTAGTAAATATTAGTAAAAAGAAGAAAGTTAGAGGTTTACCGAGATTGAAGAATCTTGATAATGTGATGTGTAAATAGTCTCAGTTGGCAAAAATGACAGTCTAGTTTTAAGAGAAAAACATTTACTTCTAAAAATACTTTGAAATTGGTTCATACTGACCTTTCTAGACCTATGGGTGTATAAATTTATTATGGTGATAAGTACGTTATTATGTTTGTTGATGACTACACTAGGATGCTGACTATAATGTTTTTGAAAGAAAAAAATTATGCATTTCAGTTATTTAAGTGGTATTTGGAAAAAGTTGAAAAAGAAACAAGTAGAAGCCTGAAATGTCTCATATCTGACTGAGGTGGAGAGTTTATATCAAATGAGTTCAATCTATTCTGAAAGGATAGAGGAATCAAAAGATAGATGTCTACACCAAGAACACCTCCACAGAATGGCATAGTAGAGAGAAGAAATAGGTCAATTATGGATTGTGCAAGAAAATTGATGATAGAGAAGAATGTTACAAAAACATATTGGAGAGAAGTTGTAAGTACAGCTATTTATACCTTAAACCGAGTACAAATCTAGAAAGGTAAAAATTCTACACCTTATGAGTTATGGCATGGATATGCACCTAATGTGAAATATTTTAGAATATTTGGGAGTAAATTCTATATACTAAAAGACAATACGAATGGAAAATTTGATACAAAAAGTGATGAAGGCATAATCCTAGGTTATTCCACTAATAGAAAAGCTTATAAGTGTTTGAATTTTAACACTAAAAAAGTTGTGGAAAGTGCAAATGTGAGAGTTGATGAATATACAGAGAAGAACGAATTGGAAAGAAAACAAGAACCTGAAGATTATAGATCTTTTGTGTACATGGAAGAAGGAGAGGCAAGTAACACACTTACACTAGACACAGAGTCACTGGTAAGAAATGTTGAACATCAAGAGGATGTTGCCGAGAAATCACAAGCAGAAATTGACAATTTGCATGATGAACTTGAAGATCAAGGAGAAAAGAAATCTAAACCTACATTGGCACAGTATGTAAGAAGACATCATAAGCCTGAGAAAATCATTATAGATAAGGAATCATGATTCTTGATAAGAAGTAAGTTGAAAGACCCTACATGTTTACTATGTGAGTTTGAGCCTAAAACTGTAAAAGATGCTTTAGAGAATGATACTAAAAAATTTTGGTATGGAGGATTCCAGACCAAAGTACTCCTATGGCTACCGGACAAAAACTATCTAAAACTGGTGATAATGTTGAAGTGAATCAAACCCTGTATAGATCCATGATTGGAAAGCTACAATATGTTGTCCACAATGGACCAGATATAGCCCTAGTAGTTGGGATTGTGGCAATATTTTATGCCAATCCTAAGGAAAACCATATGATGGCAGTGAAGAGAATACTGAGATATCTAAAAGGGACAGAAGATTATGGATTGTACAACAAGAAGAATGAGAAATTTGAACTGAGAGTTTACACTGATGCAGATTGGGCAGGAAATGTTGATGACAGGAAAAGTACAAGTGGTTGAGCATTCTCTCTAGGAAAGAGATTAGTCTCCTAGACAAGCAAGAAATAGAACTGCATTTCCTAATCTACAACAGAGGCTGAGTATGTAACAGTTGCAGTGAATTGTTCAAATTTGGTATGGATCAAGCAATTGTTGAAAGGAATGAAAGAGGGAAGGATTTTTTGACCCAAGCAAGAAAAATATGGTTTGCAAATTGAACAAGGTATTGTATGGATTGAAACAAGCCCCCAAAGCATGGTATGAGAAGCTGCACAATTATTTGCTAAAGATTGGATTTTCAAGAACAAATGACAACAACAATCTGTATATGAAACCTAAAGAAGGTAAAGGGATTTTTTTAGCTGAAATTTTTGTTGATAATATCATATTTGGTGGACAAGATGCCCTATGTCAGAAATTTTCAAATGAAACGCAAATTGAGTTTGAAATGTCTATGTTTGGTGAGATTAAATTCTTTGTTGGATTATAAGTTTATCAGATGGAAAAAGGTATCTTTATTACTCAATCTAAATATGTTAAAGAGATACTAAAAACTTTTGGTATGGAGGATTCCAGACCAGTAAGTACTCCTATGGCTACCAGACATAAACTATCTAAAACTAATGATAATTTTGAAGTGAATCAAACCCTGTATAGATCCATGATTGGAAAGATATAATATGTTGTCCACAATGGACCAGATATATCCCTAGCATTTGGGATTGTTGCAATATTTTTTGCCAATCCTAAGGAAAACCATATGATGGCAATGAAGAGAATACTGAGATATCTGAAAGGAATAGAAGATTATGGATTGTACAATAAGAAGAATGAGAAATTTGAACTGAGAGTTTACACTGATGTAGATTGGGCATGAAATGTTGATGACAGGTAAAGTACAAGTGGTTGAGCATTCTTTCTATGAAAGAGATTAGTCTCCTGGACAAGCAAGAAATAGAACTCCATTTCCTAATCTACAACAGAAGTTGAGTATGTAACAGTTGCAGTGAATTGTTCAAATTTGGTATGGATCAAGCAATTGTTGAAAGGAATGAAAGAGGGAAGGATTTTTTGACCCAAGAAAGAAAAATATGGTTTTCAAATTGAACAAGGCATTGTATGGATTGAAACAAGCCCCCAAAGCATGGTATGAGAGGCTACACAATTATTTGATAAAGATTGGATTTTCAAGAATAAATGACAACAACAATCTGTATATGAAAGATGAAGAAGGTAAAGGGGTTTTTTAGCTAAAATTTTTGTTGATGATATCATATTTGGTGGACAAGATGCCCTATGTCAGAAATTTTCATATGAAATGCAAACTAATTTTGAAATGTCTATGTTTGAGATAAAATTATTTGTTGGATTACAAGTTTATCAGATGGAAAAAGGTATCTTTATTACTCAATCTAAATATGTTAAAGAGATACTAAAAACTTTTGGTATGGAGGATTCCAGACCAGTAAGTACTCCTATGGCTACTAGACATAAACTATCTAAAACTGATGATAATGCTGAAGTGAATCAAACCCTGTATAGATCCATGATTGGAAAGCTACAATATGTTGTCCACAATGGACCAGATATAGCCCTAGTAGTTGGGATTGTGGAAATATTTTATGCCAATCCTAAGGAAAACCATATGATGGAAGTGAAGAGAATACTGAGATATCTGAAAGGGACAGAAGATTATGGATTGTACAACAAGAAGAATGAGAAATTTGAACTGAGAGTTTACACTGATGCAGATTGGGCAGGAAATGTTGATGATAGGTAAAGTACAAGTGGTTGAGCATTCTTTCTAGGAAAGAGATTAGTCTCCTGGACAAGCAAGAAATAGAACTGCATTTCCCAAATTACAACAGAAGCTAAGTATGTAACAGTTGCAGTGAATTGTTCAAATTTGGTATGGATCAAGAAATTATTGAGCTAGTTTTTATTTTCTATGATAACACAAGTGCTATCAACATATCAAAGAATCTAGTGATGCACACAAAGACTAAACATATTTCTATCAAGTATCATTACTTGAGAGAACTGGTACACGATAAAGAAGTGAGAATGGAATATGTGAATATAAAGGAACAACTAGCAGACATATTCACAAAATCTTTACCTATGGATGATCATGAATATCTTAGTGGTAAACTAGGGGTGATTCCCCTAACTAAGGTTACCTAGTCAACTAGGAGCACTGCATCAAATGTTCTAGATAGAATATCTAACAAATTGATATAGAAAAGGTCACACTTTAGGAGCTGCCTAGCATTGTGAGAAGTACACCAAAGTTATTAATCAGTCATAAGTAAGATTACAGAGGGAGAAATACTATTTACTGAACTGACAAGATAACATCTACATGTGGAAGATGTAAGTGATAGATACTACTTTGGCATTATTTTCAAAGAGGGAGAGATTCAAATGAAAACACACAGATATGATCCGAGATGTCGTGACATTTGGTTGACTGAAAAGATTCAGAAGGAGTAACTGTGTGAACGGTCAGGCAAGGCAAAGTTGTTGTGAATCAGAATGAAGCTAAGGATATTATAAAACTTTCTAATGCACAGACAATATTTTTGGATTGGTTGGTAAATCATGTGTTATTCATGTGGTCTTTCCATCAATGCCAAAGAGGGAGATTGTTGGAAACTGCAATTGAAATAATTTTTGTATTGTCATTGATGTCAAACCTTAACTGGTAAGACTATTTCTATCTAAGAGAGTACAATATCTATTGATTGATAAAAAGGGTTAGGGCAAGGAGATAACAAGAGAACCTAAGGAAAGGTTGAGTTATTTGATACTTCAATGGGTACTTGATTAGTTGGCACATTGATAAGATAATGTATTGTTTATCTAAGTATGAAGAAAGACTGAAGAAGTAGGTTTAATCGATAAAAAATGAAGAAATCTAGTTTAAGCCGAGTGATGTTAGTGTTGACCGAGTGCTAGTATCTACCAAGTAAATTTAGTGTTGACCGAACATCAGTTTATGTCGAGCAACAAGAAATTACCGAGAAAAGATAGTGTTAGCCGAGGAGGACAGTTTGTAGAGATGATCGAGTTACGTAGTGATGACCGAGGAGATGAACACAATATTGACCAAGTGTTAGTAATTTACATTTGGAGAAAGAATTGAGATTTCCAGCCGACATAGTTGAATTCTTGGGATATGTAAATCATGTTGACTTTATTAATGAATTGTATAGAGAAATTAATGTGTGGTAAATCATTTTATTATGGATTCAATGAGAAGTTTGAAGATGTATCTAGAAGGAAGGATGAAAAACTTAAATGATGGAAGGATTCAATGAACCTAACCTAAACCTAAGATCTATGGAGGAGATTAATCAACAAAAGATGGATCTACCTAACTGAAGAGGTATAAAGGAAAACCTAATTTTTTGGTTGCAGTAAGGAGCTAGAGTTGTTGATGTTATTGACTGATAATTCTAAGTAGAAGGCTGAAGTTGAGAAGAGTTGTGATTGCTTAAAGTGAATTCTGAGAAGATCAATGATGGAGATGCAAATGAAGCTCAGTCACTAAATCAACATATATGTGCAAAGATGATATGTATTTGCAAAGTGATTTGTATGTTTTTTAGATAAAAAACTATTGTTACTTTCTAACCATTGTATTCATCTAAATCCTTTAATCAAGGTTGACCTAATAGTCATTTTATAAATCCTTTAATTAAGGTGCCATTCTAATGGAATGTACTTAAATCCTTTAACCAAGTCACTTTTGACAGCATGTTTAAATCCTTTAATAGGGTCACACCTAGCAGTGTGTTTGTAAACCTTTAACAAGGTTGTCTTTTCACAAAGCTCACTTCAGAAGAGTGAAATATCAGTAGCATGTTACAAAGTGGTTTTTCCCAAGTTGGGTTTCCACTATAATTATGGTTTTATACTTGTGTGAATGTTTTGATGTGAATTTTGTTATATTCTACAAGTTATTTGCATTTGGATAGTGGACTGCATGTTATATGTTTCTAATATATACTTTAGAGACCGAGTTGAGTTGGTGATTAGATCTGAGATTTTTGAAGTGCTAGAAAGTTTAATTGGTACATCTAGACCTAAGAACAACTAATTCACCCCTCACCCCCTCAGTTGTTCTAAATAATTCTAACACTTTACTTAGTGTTATAGATAAACAAAGCATTATCTTGCCAATGTGCCAACTAATCAAGTTCCCATTGTAGTTTCTTATAGCTCAACCTTTTCACCAGGTCTTCTTGTTATCTCCTCTTTTCAAATCCTCTTCATCAATCAAATGATATGGCACTTTATTAGATAGAAATTGTCTCACCAATTAAAGTTTGACATCAATGACAATATAACAATTATTTCAATTGTAGCTTCCAACAATGAGAATCTGTTGAAGTTACCGAGTACAGAGAAGTTATAGTAGAATTAAGAAGGTGAATCATATTTGAGGCTACTAAGTAATAAAACTAAATTTTGATTGAAAATAACTAAAGTACAAAATGAGGTGAAGATTTTATTGAGCATAGTAAGCCTGAACAACATTTTTTGACGCATTATTACAAATGAATTTTGTATTGATTTATATTATATTCAGAATTGTAAAATCCCACTATTGGGTAGGCCCTAATAGGTCTTATTTTGTAAAGACTTTAACATTGTACATATCTTAGATTAGAGATTGTGAATTTATTTAGCAAGGTAGTCTATTTAAGTTTATTTGTACTCCTAACAAGTTAAGCTATCAAAAGTAGCTCTAACTGAGCACCTTTTTGCTATAGTGGTGAAGGATTGTGAGTACCATCCCCATTTCATTGTTTCCCTCTGACCAAGGGTTTCTTTGAGACCAAAAATCATTGAGTTATGAGTTATTCTTTCATGTTTTGAATTCTATGATTTATGGTGTTACATGCAAAGTTTACAATTCGGTAAATGATCAGAATATATGATAACAATACAAATCAAGTTAACAAATGGTTGATAAAAGTTTTTGAGTACTGATTCACCCCTCCCCTCTCAATACCTAACTTTACATTATAAATCCAATAATTGGTATCAGATCTTGGACTCTTGAGATAAGGTTTGACAACTTGAGAGTGAAAAGATCATAGCAATGGAAATTTACAAGAAACCTAAGCAGATTGAGAATCCTAAGTTTGAATTGGAAAATGCACATGAGTTGATTGATGATATAAAAAGGAAATTGGAAAAGTCATTGACTATGAGAAAGCATTTATCTGATGAGTTGAAATCCACACAATTACATGTTAAGATACTTGAGACATCATCTAAAGGAAGTGTGACTGATGAATCTGAAACAACCATTACAGACTTGATGGAAAAAAATAAAGCACTCATCGAATACCTAAACCTGATAAAGAAATATCAAGAGGCACAAGGTATTAGAATGGGTGAAATAATTGAATCAAAGAGATCAGTTAAAGATGTAAAAATAATGGCAGAAGAATACAAGAGACAAGTTAAGGAAAGACTAGTTGAAAAGGATGATGAGATCATGAGAATGACACAAACACAATATGTTATGACCGACCAATTTCTGAATGCAAATCATGAGATAGCCAGGAAGGAATCTAAGACTCAAGCATAAGGTCTGAGTTTGAAAGATTGACAAGGGAACTAAAATTAGAAAAGGAAGCAAATGAAGTACTAAAATGGAATGAAGAAATATTAAGGAAGTTGGATGAAAATCTTAGAGGTCAAAGACAACCGAAAGATACAACTGGACTTGGGTTCACTGAAAACAACACTACCGAGAAGGGAGATTCCTCAAACCAAGCTTCCAACCAAGATACTACTACCCCACCAAAGACAAAGAAGCAAAGTTGCTATTATTGTGAGAAACTTGGTCATACATCTCATGTCTGCAGGAGAAAAAGAGGTAAACCGCTGAGCATTCCTAAATTTGATCATTATTTTAATAATTGCAATAAGTATGGACATCAAGCATTTGTGTGTCGATCAAGGATTGATAACAATACAAGGAAGCCAAAATTCAATGGTTACTGCGATACTCGTAATAGATATGGTCATAAGTCTAAAGATTACTATAATACCCCAAAAATGGGCTATAAGACCATTAACCTTCTACATCAACAAATCAATCGAAATCGACATAAAATTCCTAACCTAAGGCACATGTGCACATTAGTTTTTCAAAACCCTAATTGATTTTATCCTAATTCTGCATTAGGGAATATTTCCTAAATATTCCTAATTATCCTAATTATCTTTAATTGAATATTATTTGGCGATAAATGTCATTATTTATCCTAAAGTTAATTAATTGAATACATTGAATATTTGATTAATTAATTTAATTCTGCCACTTAATTATTTAATTAGATTTAATTGCATTTATTCCTAATTTATATTATTTAATTTTGACAATAAATAAAAAATCTTACTAATAATTGATTAAATTATTATTTAATTAATTAAATCCAATTGTCAATATTTAATGATATAGTTTTGGAATAAAAGTTTGATTTAATAATTGATTAACCCATAAATTAGTTATTTTAATTCAAAAATCAGTTAAGTTGAGAATAAATCACTTAAATTATTAAATTAATTCATATTACACCATGCACAATCAGAAAAGAAGTGAACTTTAAATCAATTATCAATTTCAATTTGTTAACTTTCTAAACTCAACATGTGATTGTGAGTTGAAAAAGTGATCTGAACTCTATTTGTAGTCAAAAAGTTGTTTTTGCATGATTTTGTGAGTTAACTGTTTCTGATTTCTTGAGAACTCAAAAATCAAGCTGAGTTTATCAAGAGTGATTTATGGATTTCTCAATGCATCCTCAAAGCCCTAGGTTTCTATATAATCAAGGCTCAACCCTTCACAATAGGTCCTTCATTTTTGTAGTCTTACATGCTACATCTTTCAACTGTGTTTTGGGGAATTGAGCTCTTGCAAACAGGCAATTTGTGAGAATTTTTGCAATTCATATTTTTCATAGCATTGTTAGATTTGCATTGTCAATTCATTTTCATCCATTCTAGATCAATTTCATATCATTCTCATCATATTGCATAGAATATCTAAAAAGATAGATTAATTTTCATTCATTTTTTATCTATCTTTTAGCATTAAATCCTTCGTTTAGGTGTTGCATTGTCATTGATCTCGGTCTTAATTTGAGAATACCATACTCACACCTACTAGAAGGAAGTAAATCACATGGTTAGCTTGGTTCATTTATATTGTATATTTCTTGATTTGCTAACCTCTAATGTTTTACTGAAGAGTTGTGTCTCTAGCTAGGTACAAAATTCACACGCCATTTCTGGTGCCCACTGTGGGGCCCAGAAATGGGTTTCCCTTTTGATTTCTCAATTTTTCTGATAATTTATCTTAAAGCTTTGATTTTTAATTTTCTATCATACAATTTTGTCCGACATTCCACAAATTGTCGTATCAAGACCCCATGTCTGTCGTACAATAAATGACAATCTGAAGTGTCATGTCGATTGTATGTGACTTATCGTATGGGAGCTAAATTATCGTGTGTGTCATAACCCATTGTTATATCATGTTTGAATTGTCGTACGGGAAAGGGTAGAAACTTATATGATTTTTCATACCAGTTTTGCATAGTCGTATCAGATTTTAAGGCAAATTTTGGAGTTTTCAATTTTAGATTTTTGCTGACAGCTAACCCTAACGATTGATGCTTGTTGTTTCTGATCACTTTGATCACGAGAAGCTCAAAAAAAGAAAAAATTAGGTAAAATCTACTAAGTGCGTTGCATGGGATCTGAGGTATTCCACTACATCCTTATAACACTTCACTTTTGGGAACTAAAATGAACCTCTCTCGTGTCTAGCTTGAGTGTTTTCTTGCTTTCATAAATCACATGTTCATTTGGGCTTTAAAAAAAAATCTAGATTAGCTTTCTTGCATATCTGTTACACATAGTAATTAGGCCCTATGAACACTATTTGTGGAGTTATTGACAGAGTGGGATTCATTTGCTTGTTTTGCATGTGAAGCTTTTCTCAAAGATAGATCCCCCTGTAGGTAGGGAGGATTTGATATCATCTCACTGTCTTACTTGGTTTAGTCCTTAGTCTTGATGGTATGTTCTCTCTTGGACCCACTTAGAGAGCTCGGTAGTCATTATTATTGACATAAAAATCTTGGTGAGGTGGTTTCAATTTTAGCATGTCAAAGAATTTGTTTACTGTGTTTGGGTGAAGTGAAGAGGCTAGAGGATTATGCTTTGTTCCCTTTTTGGGTAGCATCAAAAACTCAGATCCTTGAATCTAAACTAAGTCCCCATGTGGTCCTTTTTGTGAGTCACGTTATTAGAGAGGTTTAACCATAGTGGACATTCCCTTTATTGGGTCAACCACGTGGATGAAACCTCAAGCGATAATAGCCATTTTTGCCATGGTAGCAGTAGCCGCTATATAAATGTCCTTGTTGAAGAAATCTCCATAGGTATAGTCTCTTCTTGGGCTGTCAGATCTCCTCAGCAACTCCTGATTGATTAAATTCTTGGATTGTGTTAAAACCTCAGTGCGCTTGGATTGGATTTTTCCCTCTTGAGATTACAAAATTTACAGAGTTGACCATTACTATGAACCCTAGTGTAACCAATTTTTTATTTTCTAGGACTATGTGCATGATTGCAAAACATTTGAGAACATACACAAGTAGAATTCTTAGGGAGTAGAATCATAAGTCACTATTCTTGTTCATGTGTAAGGTTTCTTTGTCCCTTGCTTATTGTTTGAAGATGGTTTCTTTCTCCCTTGATTGTTGTCTTGCATGTCTAATATCTAATTGGTCCTTTAAAAATTAGCAAACCCGGCCATCGAAATCAAACAACAAATATGGAAAACTTTCAAAATCTGAACAAAAATCCTTTTTTGGTGTCAGTTGTCATCCAAGAAATTCAAAACTCATACAAGTTTTTACATTGTCGCATCAGAACCCCTGGAAACTCGTACGAAAGCCTGTACTCTATTGAATGACTATTGTAAAAAATCCAAGCAAAATTGAACCCTGGTGTCGATTGTCGTACAAGTTTTGTCAAATATCGTATCAAATCTGATCCTGACTTGTACGAGCCTGGATAAAGTTGTAAGAGAGCTAAGTCAAACTTGTTAGAAAGCCTTCAAATTTGTCAGAAATTGAATCATTGCAATCAACCTTCAGATTCTATCAAAATATTCACTGTGTCAGGAACAAACAAGAAAAACTAGAAAATCCAATCAATTTTCCTAAAGTGGTCTCTTGAGTTTGATCCAGCCTTCTGATCTATCGATTTGGATCCCATTCATCTTGTGTCAAAATCCTTTTTCAATTCAATCCTCAAAATAGCTAAGTGTTGTGAGCTCATGTCCGCTATCTTTTGGGCATCTACCCATACATCTAGGGCACAATATCCTACATTTACATATAATCAATCCTTTATCAAATTCAATCTTGACAAGGTTGCGTCATTCAATCTTCCTGAACTAGATCTTTCATCAGTTGTCTTAATCTTGCCTTTCACTCAAGGTTAATGGTGGAAACCAGAGCTTCCTCACACAAGAAACCTGGAGAAGAACAAAAATTCTCACCTTTGTCTTCTTATGTTATTTAATCCATTAATCAACCTTACGATACAACTTGTTACGAAGAAGATGCTCTAGGCAATCTACATCTGAAAAAAGGCTATTCTAATCCTCCTCAATCAACCCACGAAGGTAACCAGTCAACTCCACATCAAACAATCCCTGGTAGTCCTCAGAACAACATGATGTCTCAAGGAGGAGGAAACCAAGGTTCCCAAGGTCATCACTCTAATCATAGTGGAGATCGAGAACCAACACCCTCTGAAATTGAGCGGTATAGAAATGATGATGACTTTTGAAGAATGATGAAACATTTCTTGCAAGAAGAGAAACAAGCCTATTTCTTACAACTAGCTCAACAAGGAGCCAAACTTCCTCAAGACTTCAATATCGATAATATCATCATGTAAGTGGAAGAAACTCCCATCATAGCCATGATGAAACAGATGCATGCTATGCAAGTTAAACTCAACAAGTTGGAAAAAGAGAAAGAACCCAAAGAATTCTCTATGGAGGCTCTATGACCCTTCCCATTCGATAAAAACTTATACATGACACCATTCCCAAAAAGAGTGGAGATCCTAAAATATGACAAATATGATGGAAACTTTGACCCCCAAGATCATGTCAAAGAATTTTGTACTCAATCCATGGAGTTTATGCATGAACCAACCTACCTAATGCGTCTTTTCCCATGATCTCTAGGATGAGTAGTCATTCATTGGTTCTCTAAAATGCCTCCAACAATCAAAACCTATCAGGAGTTAATCAAACTATTCTACCAACAATACTCCTACAATATCCAACGCCCGGTCACCATGATCGACATCTACAATTTGAAGAAAAACTCAGGAGAGCCCTTCCTGACCTTCCTCAAATGATGGAGGAAGAAGTTTTCACTCTATGCTCGACCCATTCCAGAAATTGAAAAACTCGAGATCTTCATCAACAATTTGATTCCGGAACTCAATTATCATTTGCAAATGCAAAATCATACTTCTTTTGAGAAAATGGTAGAATATTCCATCAAGATTGAAAATGTACTTTCTCGTAAAGGGGATATAATACTTAAAGACAACAAGAATGAATCTGGTTCTAGTTCCAACAATAAAGATAAAGTCAAATTCTAGAACAAGAACAAGAATGTTGTAACAGATGGTATTGTCGATCATGTCAGTGCTCCATCAAAGGCACCTGCATTTAATCTCACCGTTGGCACCCAAGCCATAAAAGCTTCTAAACAGAAGATGTCTGAATCTTCTAAAAATTCTAATGACTATAAACCATGGGTTACAAAACCAAAGAACGAGTTCACTCCTCTGGGTGAGTCCTTAGAATCTTCCATGAAAACACTATTGGCAAACAAAATCATCACATTACCTGAGATAAAACCATATGATCCTGAAGTTAAACCTAAAAGGTGGAAAGAGACCAATTTTTGTGACTCCCATTGAAAAAAAGGTCATAAAACCAATAACTTCATGCGCTTAAAGCATCTCATACAAGACCAAATTGATGATGGAGAAATTGTAATTGACAACCATAAAACCAACAATGATCATACAACATTCACTGAACCATTTCTGAAGCATACCAAAGGAGATTCATCTTCTCAACTTAACATAGGTGCTAAAGTCAACTATGCCTACTCTGGAAACAATCCTTTCATATACATGGTCGAACCATGCCAATCTAAACATTGCAATGTCATCACCATTATAAGAAAAGATAGAGATAATCAATCAGCAAATGCAGTAACTCAGTCACAAGCTCACGTACCTCTATAAGGACAAAACTCGGGTTCATCAAATACCCCTAAGGTGCCTTTCAATCTTTCATCTACTTCTAAATAGAGGGATACCTCAAAATCATCAAATCCTAAAGAGACAAGACCAACATCGTACAGTATTGTCCAACAACTCCAACATACCAATGCAAAAATATCCATGTTTGAGTTGCTTCGGATATCTCTTGCTCATAGAACTATTTTGGATAAAGCTCTGCTCGGTTCCAATGTTCCTAACAATCTTGATCTAGATAAATTTCAGACTATGGTTGGTCATCTGACATCACCCTAGTATATCTCCTTTTCAGAGGAAGATGACAATTCACTGAGTCATTCACATAACCAGCCCTTGCACATTAAAGTCTTAATCCAAAACTGTCATGTCAAACGTGTGTTGATAGATGGAGGCGTTGGTCTAAACATCGGTTCCTAAAAATTGGTCACACAACTAGGATTATTAGAAGATGATATTGATCCTAAAAAGATGATAACCATAAAATCATATGACGAGCAAGAAAGATCTTCCAAGGGAAGAATTGTCCTACCTATCAGAACAGGACTAGTTATCAGAGACATTGTATGCACCCTAAAATGGTCGCCTAGACTTTGGGCCCCATTTTTACAATTTATCAAATCCCTGAATCAATATTTTCAAAAATTAACATTTTTCAAATATATCAATTTTCTTGATCAAATCATAATCAATTCAATATTTCCTAAGGTTTGAGCCTTATTTAATTTAAAAGAAAAATAAAAATAAAAATCTTATTTAATTAAGAGAACATGCTCCTTTTTAATTAATTAAAAATCTCTTTTAATTAAATAATAAAATTACTTTATCCTAAGTCTTTATTTAATTAAAAAGAATTTCCTCCCCTTTTATTTAAATAAAAAATCCTCACTTTTCTTCTTATCCTTTTTGCACAAATAAAGCATTTAATTCTTATTTATAAAGAAAAATAAAATAAAAAATAAAAGAAAAGTACTTTTGCCTCACATGGACATAAATTAAATGCTCAACATAAAGTAAATGCTTCTAATTTTCTTATTGGAGGATATTTGTGCACAAGGATCAAGCTTCCATTTTTCTCCATCGTTGATTAAGTATTTTGCCTCTTAATCTCCATGGTCCATTATTTTTCACTTCCTATAAAAGAAGAGCTTTTTTCCTTATTTGCACACACAATACATACTTGAATTATTATGCTACAGGTTTTCTAAGTCATTGAAGCTTTTGGAGATATTCTTGCATCAAATTTTGAAGATTTGGAGCATCATTGGCATTTATCTTGCATCTACATCACATCCTAGCTTGCATCATAGTTGCATCATCATGGTATCATTTTCTTTTATGTTTTAGATTAATCTCACATAGTTTAATTAGAGGGTTTGTAACTCTTTCATTTCCATTTTCAAAGCTTAATTGCATCTTCATTCTCATAAGATTAATTTGCATTCTCATATAGATTTTCATACCATTGCATTCATTTGTGAATCTCTCATTGTATGGTTGACTAGCAAGGTCATGAGTTTATAGCTCTAGCTGAGAGCAATTTTACAAATCTTGCAACTCCATGCATAGAGAGCTATGGATCGATTTGTGAGGGCTCATTCTTCAGTTTTCTTGCATGTAAGGATTCATAGAAGTGTGACAACATTTTAGCACATATTTTTTGCACCCACCGTGGGGCAACCCACTTTTTACATGCTAGTTTTGATTATTTTTGGAGCTAACCCTTGTGCAGATTTGTTTGGAGATGAAAAACCTTAGATTTGAAAGATTTGATCATATCTCCCAAACGGCTTATTATTTTGGTCTGAAAATTTTTTTTCAAGTTGACAACATATCGGAGAAGCTCCAAAAAAAAATTTAGATTTTTCGGAGGTGATTTGTATTTTTTATGATTTTTTCTTAATTTTTCATAAAAAAATCAATTTTTGGTGCAAATCAGCATATTTTTTGAAAATTTTTACATTTCCAGAAAGGTCTTGGAATTATATAGGGGGTCCATTCACTGTTTTTTTAATTTAGAAATCAAATCATAGCTCATTTAATCAATTTATAAAAACTAGTCTATTTTGGTAAAATGGGTCTCTAGGGCACAAATGAAGAGATTTTTCTAAAATTTTTACATTTTTGGAAAGATTTCTATTTTTTGATAGAGGTTTCTTTTCTTCATTTTGGTTTTAGGGTCCAAATTTATGTGGTAAAAATTAGATCTTGTTGACTAGGTCAAATGCAAAAAAAATAAAATTTTGTGATGGGTATGCACTTATTTTTCATTGTTCATTGCATGATATGAGTTATCATTTGGATTATTTTCTGGTTATCATTGCTCCTAACAATTTATTTCAGATCTAACCCTAGGGTTTGCATAAGTTGGATATACATTGCATATCTTGTTTGCTTGTTTTCTTGTCTTGTTCATTTGAAGGTGCTCTTGCTTTCATGGAAAATATTTAAAACAAAGCGTTAGACTTGAGGTATTTTGTTACAACTCTACAAAATTTGGATCTTGGGATTAAAATTGAACCTCTCATGTGTTTGGCTTGAGTGTTTACATGCTTTCATAGAACACATTTCAATTGATGCTCTTAATGGGAAATGAATGAACATAGATTTGCTTTCATACAAGTTTGTGTAAGTGAATGCTTGTGTTTAAACCTTAAGTAATTCTTGGTTTCAATATCAAATATCTCATTGAGTGATTGAGGGCATGGATTCATTCCTTGTTTACATAGGGAGTTAAATGCACCACTTTGTGGACTCACTCTATGTTTGCTTGGAAAGTTAAATATTCCATTGATTCAACCCTTTGTCATTTGTGAGTAGTATTGATAAGCAACTTTAGATTACTTGTGATTGATCTAGATTGCTATCTTGGGTTATTGGACTCACTAATCCATCGGTCTGTCATTTTCCCCCCGTGGTTGCAAGATCAGCACCACATTAAAGGGGATGGGTCTACAGGAAAGAAGCATTAATTGCTCCACTAGGCAACCCTTTTGTGCTTTTTGAAACTCACTTATTTTATAAGTTGTGGACTCACTTTGAGTTGATGTGAGGAGTTAAATGTTCCACTTTTGGGCTCACTTTGAGTTGGTGTGAAGAGTTAAATGTTCCACTTTTGGACTCACTTTGAGTTTGTGTGAAGAGTTAAGTGTTCCACTTTTTTGGACTCACTTCACATTCTCTTGAAGGGTTAACTGTTCCACTTTTGGACTTGCTTCACATTATCTTAAAGGGTTAAATGTTCCACTTGTAGACTCACTTTGCATTTACTTGAAGAGTTAAGTGTTCCACCTTTAGTGCTCTAAATACTTTTGATAGTGAATTACTTAGTTTTTATTTCTAGAAGGCCTGCTTGGGGACACACCACCTCAAGGGACGACCTTAACTCCTGTGTTCTGGTGGAGTATAAATATCGGGAGGTGAATCCAAAGACACCTCTCTTGGGAATTGAGTTTGATATCATTCTTGGCTAAGCCTCAAAGAACTTTATACCTTTGAGAAGTGAAGGAGGAGATTTGGGTTACCGTCTCCTCCTAGCTGTGTGATTTTGGATTCTTCTCATCTACGGATTTGGGCCTCATGTACCTTGTGTATATCGAGGACTCCTTTTAGAAAGCCACGTATATCCTTGTAGATAGCTTGATAAAGTGTTGTTGTGTTTTATGTGCCTGCTAAAATATTTTCAAGAACATACACAAGTAGAATCTTTAAGGAGTAGCATACTAAGTCACTATCTCTATTCATGCACAAGGTTGCTTTGTCCCTTGCTCATTACTTGAAGACTATTTTCTTGAACTCCCTGATTGTTATTCTATGTGCTTGATCATCATTGCAAAATCTTTTGAAAGATCTATTTGGAACACTAAAACTAAGTTCTGTCCTGTTGTAGTGAGTTCTCCTTAGAAGCTTGGTCTTCCTTGGTCAGTCTAGGTCAGATCCTAGATGTTGTCATGTTGCTCAACATCTCAATGAACGTTATGGTATCAATTGCACAAGATGACTCTTAGTCTTTTTCTTTCTTCTCTATTTCCCATGTTCTTCTGAAGTCTTCTATTCTCATGGAAAATTCTTCTTCTTCTTCTTGATTCTTTTCTTCTTACTATCTAGTCTACCTTCTTCTATTCATCTATTCATTTCTTCCATGCTTGATTTCTCCTCTTTTGGAACCATGAATCTTGACTATCTGGTTTTGGAACCTTTATTAAGAATAGATGATCTTGAGCTCATTGACATATTCGAAAAGTGTTGTTCCTCCAAAATTCTCATGAGTGATGAATTTGTAGCAAAAATAAAAGAAAAGATGATTAAATCAGATGCCTTTGCTAGAATCATAAACATGATCATATCATGATCTTCTTCTTCCAAACATTCTTCATCATCTAAATCTTCTCATTCTTCTTCACCTTCCAAGTCTTATCATGACTTTTCTAGACATCATTCTCATTCTTCATCTTCTAAGTCTTATCATGATTCTTCTAAACACTATTCACATTCTTCATCTTCTAAGTCTTATCATGATTCTTCTAAACACTATTCACATTCTTCATCTTCTAAATCTTATCATGTCTCTTCTAAACATCATTCAAATTTCTTATCATCCAAGTATTCTTCTTCCACTAGGTCTTCACCTTCCTCTTCTTCACAACCTCCTTCTTCTAAACATTCTTCATCATCTAAGTTTTCTCATTCTTCCTCATCTTCCAAATCTTACCATGACTCTTCTAAACATTATTCAAATTCTTCATTATCCAAGTCCTCTTCTTCCACTAGGTCTTCATTTTCCTCTTCTTCACGATCTCATTCTTCTTCTACTTCTTCAAAGAGTCTTACTTCTCTTCAGAAGACATACCATAATGAGCAACATGATAATCCTCATGATACCTCTTCTATGAAGAGTGACGCACCCACCTATGATGACTATGATGACTATGATGATGGACAATGTAGTGATACTTATGACACCTCTATTCCTAAGAGTCCTCCTAGTCGTGTCCTTGTGCTTACTGGAAATGGGTCCTCATATTGGAAAGATCGTGATGGTGATCCATATGATTCAAATTTTGAAAAAAACTTTGATGAGTTTTGTGAACAATACCTTGATTATAATCTAGCTACTACTGTTGAAGAATATAAAATGCACCGTGCTGATTTGAAATGTAAATATTATAAGAATCCTTCCTCTAAGAACATTCATGCTAAAAATAAAGATGACACTCTCAAGAAAGATCATGTTAATGTTGAACCCTTGTCTTGTGATGGTTCCCTTCCATCCCCTACTTTCTCCAATACTCATACATTTCCTAAAGCTTCTGAGTCTTCCAAATTTGTCACAAATCCTTCATCCAACAAAGATCCTAAGGCTTTTCATGCGGTTCCTTATAGTTATCCTCAAGGGCTACCTCTTAAAGATACTCAAGCTAACCTTCACTTGGCTGCAAATACTTTCAATAATGCTAAACCTAAAGAGCCTAAGCCTTTATGCGCTATAATGCCTACTTCAGCTAGTCCTTCACCATCTCTTCCAAAGTCTTCCATACAATTCCAACCTGCTTCCTTGTCCTTAGAAGTGGCTCCATGTCAAGAGGACTCTAAAAATGATAAAGAAAAGAACATAAAGAAATATCAAGATCAAGAACCCTCCATGTCATCCAATCCTATTCATGATGTCTCTCATTCGTTTCATGGTTCTTTCGATCCTCTGCGCTCTTCCGCATTCATTCCACCATCTCCTAAGCAAGATCAAGCTACTACTTACACCATTGAGCTTATTGATAAACAAAATAACATTACTACACTTGTGCTTTCCAAAGATGATACTTCTATTAAGGTTCTTAAAAATGGTGTTGTTACTTCCAATGATAAGCCTATTGAAAATCAAGAGAAAAATGATACGCTTACGCTATCCAAAGATCCTTGTCAAGATCAAAGTCTTCCATCTTCTTGTTCTGCCATTCCATGTTTGCTTCCACTTTCTACTCTTCCTAAGTCTTTGCAAGCTTTGAACAATCCTATCAATGAAGTTGCTCCTATTCAAGATGTGCATGATCCTATTGAAAATCCTAATGCTCACTCTAAAGATGCTGATGTCCTTGGTTGTCATATAGATGCTGATGAACTTAATGATTATCCTTTTGCATCTTCCATGTCCATCCTTGGACCTCCTCCATCAATACTAAGGGCTTCACGTCTTCCTTCCATCTTGGGCCCTTATGTCCCTTCGCTTTCCTCTCCTAATTCTCCTAATTTGTCATCCATCTTGGGTCCTTACATCCCTCCTTCTCCTATCTTTCCTCAAGATCAACATAGATGCATACCCTTGAATCCTTTTCATCCACCCACCCATCTAAACCAGTCGTATTTTCTTTCTTCTTCCACAAGTCCCAAGTCTTTTGGAAGTAACTTGAATGTTCAAAACAAGAAAAAGAAGCAATAAAAGAATCCATCAAAAAAAGATCACCATGTCTCCTCTAATCGACATGGGGGCATAAAGTCAAAAGAGATATCTAAGAAGAAATCTACAAGATAGGTATGGGTTCCAAAATCCATCATTGAAGATATTCTCTCTAAATCATCCAAAGGAAATAAAAAGCCTAAAGCTATATGGATTCCAAAGTCTCTCTTGAAAGAGTTTAATATTGAACAAAAAGTGAAGTTGACATTCAAGCTTCCAAAGGCTTCCACTTCATTTTCTTCCAAAAATATTCTTCCATTCCATACGTCTGAACTGCAACCTCTGCTAAATATTCACTATATTCCTTCTCGTATTCCTTCATTCACATTTCCTCCACCCTCTCGCCACCCTTCAAGGTGTGTGTTGATGTTGATCTTGCCTTCCTTTCCATCTACCTTTTCACAATCCTTCCATTCACTATCCTTCTACCTTCTATCCTTTTTCCTCATTTTCCTATTCCTCCTATCTTCTAACCTCACTAGCTTTACATAAAATTTTATCCTCCATTTTTCTTCCTTTCCCTATCGGCATCTTTGAGCATATCATTTTGAATCATTGGCATATCATGGTTTATCATTTCAAGGAGCATTATCTGAAAAGCTTGTCTTCTTCCAAAAAAAGATAAAATTCAAAAAAAAATTCAAAAATGAAAACAAAAAAAAAAAAGAGATGAAAAAAAATTGAAAATGTGTCATGGTGAAAATTTGGAAATAGGCACCTTGGTAGCAAAAGTAAAGAGAAATAAATTCATCCTATGGTGAAAACCACTCCCTTGTGGCGGCTTGGATAAGTACCATGATGAAAACCTGGCAATCAGGCATCATGCGTAGTTCTACATTTTCATCCATTCCATCTTCTCTCTTTGATCTTGACAATGTTGACCTATACACAAACATTTGGCTATCTTTTGAGCTATCTTATGATGATCTTTCTTTCATTCATTTCATGTTTAGCCTTCATTTTCATTTTCCTCCATTCATTCTAGCATTTCGTTATCCTTTTCCTTTTTGGTCTTGATCTAATAAAAAAAGAGTAAAACATGATGCTATGAAGTCTCTTGACATGTCTACTCCTTTGGACTGCATTCTTTCCTTCTTTTGCAGTGTGCTTTTGTGACTTATCCTATGCTATCCTTTCATTGCTTATCCAAATGTGCTTTGCATGACAATTTTTCCCTAGCTTGGGTATTCTTGAGGAGTTTGACCTTGAAGATTTATTCCCTCCGTTCGCTTTCATTCTCCTTTCCTCCACCAACTTGCTTATCCATCTTGTTTTCCACCTTGCTAGACATTGGGACTACACGATGTGATCTTGCTTGGAAGTTTGATGCCTATTCTATCTAGGGGCATCCTTTGTACATATTTATTGATCTTGAAAAAATACCAAAAAAATTGATATATGATGCTGAAAAAATCTTTAAAAGCATAAAAAGTCCTAAAAAAATATAAAAAATCAAAAAAAATAAAAAATTCAAAAAAAATAGAAAATGTGCCATGGTGAAAACCTGGAAACAGGCGCCTTGGTAGAAAAAATACAAAAAAATGAAAAAATGAAAAAAAAAAAAAATTGCAATAAATCCAAGTGGTGAAAACCTGGAAACAGGCACTACTTGAGGCCTTTGCACCCCTATTTGTTAGCATGCATTCTCAACACTTAGCCACTTTCCATCATGTCTTGACCTTATTTGGCTTGGTCTGGAATTGGTCTTTATCTTTGTCTAGGGGGCATAACTGTTCACATTGGTCCTTTAGGTGCATTTGTCTCTTGGGGCATTTCACAACAGGTGTTTTTCAACACCACCCCAGCAGTGTTTTTCAACACTACCCTTGCGTCGAGTGTTTCTTAACACTTATCAGATGTCTTACCCTACAATCTAGTATGATGCAATATTTTTCATTTGATAGATGTGATAATCAGACTTTGACTCTATGACCAACACACACACACTTAAATAATCAACTCGCTTGAGATATGTTGACTTTATTTTTCTTTGTGTGTTGTCTATGAGGATTTCTTTGATGAGTGGTCTCTCCCTGAGAAGTTTTCGATGATGCATAGCTAGAAGACTAAGGGAATGAGAACATGTTTTATTTCTTTATCTGCTTGTGGGTATATTTTGTTGGTCCTACCTGTCATGAGTATTTATGCTGGTCTTACTTGACACTATGGATTGACAAGGTATTATCCTTGACTGTTTTGTGAGTGCATGCTTCTAGTTATCCTGACTTTCATGTGTCTTGATACAAGCATAATCTCGCCATATCAAAATTTAGGTAATCTCATTGCATTAGTCATCTTGACCTCCATGTCTTTGATGCCTAGGTGAGATTTCCACATTTTTATCTGATAAAGATCATATTCATATCCACATAATTATGCTAGTGTGCATTGTATGATCTTGCGATGCTACCAATAATGCTCGATGATGATAATTAGATGTCTATAGGCATTGTGACCTTGCAAGTCAACCACTTTCATAGTAGCTTGCATTCCTAGGTTCATGTTAGTTTAGTTTTTGCATCTTGCATATGGAGAGAACTCTCCTTTTTATCATCTATGGACTAGTTGGTCAACTGTGCTCATTTTCTGATTCTTCTTGATCATATCTTTCATTTCTGGTCTTTCATGTCACATCATTTTCTATCTATTTCAGACTCGAAACCAAAATCTGAGTCGTGTTGACTGACCTTTTGAGGCATAATTCTTTGATCTTTGATGGAATGTCTTTCTTTCCATGTCTTTCAAACTTCTCATCTTTCATTCACCCCTTTCGCTTCCTCTCTCTGAGGTTTGACTTAATCTTTATCCTATATCTTTCCCAGTCAAACCTTGTCAACCTGGGGCATATCTTCATTATTTGATGGTTATCCTATCATGCTCCATCCTTCGATTATGATTTATTGTGACTTGATCAAGTTTATCAGTTTGTTGTTCTCCTCTACCTGATTTCGATTTCGATCCCGAGGGGGCAGTACCTATCAGCTTTAATCTTTGATTCATCTTTATCATTCAGCTCAGCTTGAGATTTTTATCTCTTATTTTGGATATGATCTCGAATCGACCTCATGTCCAGAATCTTTTGTTTATGTTTGTCCGGATGTGATCCCGAATCGACCTCACATCTAAGTTGTTTTGTGATCCCAAATCGATCTCACATTTCAATTCTTCTTTGACTGCATGTGTTCCCAGAATGATCACACATTAGTCAAAGAGGGGAAAATGTATGCACCCTAAAATGGTCGCCTAGACTTTGGGCCCCATTTTTACAATTTATCAAATCCCTGAATTAATATTTTCAAAAATCAACATTTTTCAAATATATCAATTTTCTTGATCAAATCATAATCAATTCAATATTTCCTAAGGTTTGAGCCTTATTTAATTTAAAAGAAAAATAAAAATAAAAATCTTATTTAATTAAGAGAACATGCTCCCTTTTAATTAATTAAAAATCTCTTTTAATTAAATAATAAAATCACTTTATCCTAAGCCTTTATTTAATTAAAAGGAATTTCCTCCCCTTTTATTTAAATAAAAAATCCCCACTTTTCTTCTTATCCTTGTTGCACAAATAAAGCATTTAATTCTTATTTATAAAGAAAAATAAAATAAAAAATAAAAGAAAAGTACTTTTGCCTCACATGGACATAAATTAAATGCTCAACATAAAGTAAATGCTTCTAATTTTCTTATTGGAGGATATTTGTGCACAAGGATCAAGCTTCCATTTTTCTCCATCGTTGATTAAGTATTTTGCCTCTTAATCTCCATGGTCCATTATTTTTCACTTCCTATAAAAGAAGAGCTCTTTTCCTCATTTGCACACACAATACATACTTGAATTATTATGCTACAGGTTTTCTAAGTCATTGAAGCTTTTGGAGATATTCTTGCATCAAGTTTTGAAGATTTGGAGCATCATTGGCATTCATCTTGCATCTACATCACATCCTAGCTTGCATCATAGTTGCATCATCATGGTATCATTTTCTTTCATGTTTTAGATTAATCTCACATAGTTTAATTAGAGGGTTTGTAACTCTTTCATTTCCATTTTCAAATCTTAATTGCATCTTCATTCTCATAAGATTAATTTGTATCTCATATAGATTTTCATACCATTGCATTCATTTGTGAATCTCTCATTGTATGGTTGACTAGCAAGGTCATGAGTTTATAGCTCTAGCTGAGAGAAATTTTACAAATCTTGCAACTCCATGCATAGAGAGCTATGGATCGATTTGTGAGGGTTCATTCTTCAGTTTTCTTGCATGTAAAGATTCATAGAAGTGTGACAACATTTTAGCACAAGGACATTACCTGTCAAGTTCTAGATCTTCCATTGACCTACAACATTCTTCTAGGGATATCTTGGATACATGAGATGCAAGCTATTCCATCAACATACCACCAATGTGTAAAATTTTTGTATCATGGAGTAGAGGTAACAATTCTAGCTGACATATCTACATCTTACAATGCCTTGAAAGAAAGTGCTGACAAACTTGTTCCACATAATAGAGAATCTTCCACCAAACAAACAGACATTGCATCTACATCCAAGATGGAAGACATTGCCAAAGAGGTCAAAATCAAGGGCACAGGCATGGGAGAATATACTATGGAACCAGTCCTATCTCTAACATCTCTCCTGGTCTTGCCTAAATCTTATGGGCAGCCTTTAAAATAGACAAAACAAGCATCTAAAGAACCTCAAGTTATCTACAATGGAAGTTTTGTCACAGACCAAGTGTCCAAGCAAGAGTTTGAATAAGATGAAGTTGTGCTTGCATGGATAGACAAAGATGATTCCCAATCTACATCGGTTCAGAAATGTGACTCCAATTCAAACAAGTTTCCTTCAAAGTCATGTGGACCAGGTCACAAACTCATGTGGACCAGGTCACAAACTCATGTCTAAAATAGGATACACAGGAAAAGGACCTCTAGGAACAAGAGGCAAAGGTCTTATATCACCCATTGCACACTATGGCCAGACAAAAAAAGATACTATAGGTCTAGGTTATCATAAGAAATCCTTCCATCTCAGTGGAAACTCTCCTCATGTGCTAGAATAGATAGAACCAGAAGTGGATAAAACTGTAGAGGAAGAAGCACAACAATTAGATGGTGATGATTCAGACACTACTGATCTTATTCCTTATAAACTTTTACCTCAAGAAACATTAGATCTTCTTAGGGATGAAGAGAAACCTAAGTAGAATATCAATGTAGTAGATACACAAGAACCTACTACTAAACATGAAGAAGGTAAATCTCTCACAGTAGCTGAACGTTTTGGGATACAATAGTGATTCTGAAACAGACTCCCATGAATATGAATTCTACTTAGAATTTGAAGGCAATCCTTCTTAGGGGATTCATCCTGACTTTACACATGTTCTCAAATTTCCCAAAGGTCTAGATGAAGAATTAGAAGATGAATCAAATGAATATGAATGGGGAGTTATTCCAGAAGAAGATGAGCTTATCACTGAAAACACATTGACGTCATTCACCAATATTCACCTAAATCTGACATAATTCTAGAGAAAAATGATGAACTTAATGAGTCTGATCCACCTACTACTAAAGTGGAATCCAATAATGAAGATGAAATGATTCATGAACTAAACATTCTGAGTAGTAATATCACCTTTGAATTCGAGAGTTGGGTTAGGAGCAATGATGACAACACCATATGCGTGAACACCATTTCCCAATCCTCCCCTACATTGACTATCCAACATCCAAAGCTTATTGACCAAACATCTACCAATCCAAACCAAGATATTGATACCTTTCAAACTGACTATGCTCTTGCCTACTACCTCAATGCAGTGGAACCTATGACAACTTCCATCGGTGAACCTGTTAGGAATAGTCCCAAGAGATAACTAAGAGGGGGGGTGAGTCAGTTATCTACAAGTTTCAATTCTTTATCCAATTAATTATACTTAAACATTAAGCATAAACACAATGAAAGAACACTTGAACATAATGCCAATATTTTGGTTATGAGGAAACGCAAATAGGTAAAAACCTCGGTAGGAATTAACACCCACTAATAAACTACACTAGTGTATAATGATCCTTGTTAGAAGATCTTACAATCCTTTTAGGAGATGATCTTTACAATGCAATAAGTACACTGACTTGGTCAAAGGTTGGACCCTATTAGGAGTCTTTTATGATTGACCCTGTTAGGGGTGAGGATGCATTGTCTGAGAGCTCGCTGCTCAAAGGGGTGAAGGCTACAACCTTCTAAATAACAGATACACGCTATATCTGGATCTTGGTGAGTTGAAAGGTAGATCTGTTGTCTTGATCAGTTCCAATGAATAGCACACTCTATCTTCTCTATCAAATATACCTCTTCTTGATGACACAATACTTCGCACTCTTTTCTCTCCTCTAATCTTCCATCTTCATGTCATACCTCTAGCGATCATAAATGACCGGCTATAAGTATCTTTCCTCTAAATGATATAATCAAGTCAGCCTATTAGAACCATCTTGAAATCATATTAGAGAAATAATAACACACTCCAATAACATCTCTATCAGCTCTACTAAGCATGCAACACAAACTGGGACATGTTCAAATCAATAAGTGTAGACACACGCTACACACTGTCAGCTCTACCAAATTAACTGATACTTTCTCCTCAAGATAAATTACATTATGCGATCTTAACCAAACATTATTAACTCTTCTTCAATCATGAATCCAAGCACACATACCAAAATGATAACTCCTGTACCAATATAATCTCTTTCAGCTCTTCCAGATGAACACAGGAAACTGCAACTGGTGAATAGCGACTGCATAACTTCACTTCTACTACACATCAGACTCTACATCCATGAATGAAACATCACTAACATGTCTTGATCACATATCCAAATATGCAAGGATCCATGATAACTGTACGGACAATCACCCAAGGAACACTGCATGTAACTCTGTCAAGAACACTGTTGACACAAGTTGCTTCATAACTATGTACTAACAATTAACCTTTACGTCCATGATATCATGTTGATAACATGTCCATGCTACATATACTAAAATATTACTATATAAGTCTTCCATGCATGCTACTTACCATATGTTGTCATCAATGACAAACATACAGTCAGCACTGGCTTGCTGGAAAATCTCCAACAATCTCCCCCTTTGGCATTAATGGCAACATATGGAATGAAAAACACCACCAATCCAAATGACCAATTCTTTTATAACATTCTCCATTTCCTCATCAAAAATCCCCCAAGGATGAATCCTCCATCTACTGCAATATTCTTCAATATTCTCCATTTCCTCAACTGAACTTCTTCCATGACTAAATACTACTACCCATTGCTACTACATATTATTCTAGGTTAATTCTATATGTACTTCCCCTTTACTACTATTTTTCATGACTATATACTACTCCCCCTTTGACATCAATGGAAAAGGGCTCCAAACATTTAAGCACCGGTACTACTCCTGAAGTAGAGTAGTCAACCATCCATCAGTCACTGAGGACTAATGCTTTCTCCACTTTTTCTAACCAGAATCAAGGAAGGGAATTAGTCCCAGCTTCTCCTTGAGATACTCAAAAGTATCCTTTGGTAAAGGCTTTGTGAATATATCTGCTAGTTGATCCTTTGTAGTCACATAGTCCAATTTGACTTCTTTCTCTACCACTTTCTCTCTTAGGAAATGATACTTAATCTCTATGTGTTTTGTCATTGCATGCATCATAGGACTCTTTGACATGTTGATAGTGCTAGTAGTGTTATCACAATGAATAACCATAGGATAATCAATCTGAATTCCAAAATCCTTTATCATCTGCTTGATCCAAACAATTGTAGAACAATTTGAGGCTGCTGCAACATACTCTGCTTTTGTTGTTGACTAAGAAATATAATTCATCTTCTTGCTTGTCCAAGTGACTAGTCTATCACCAAGAAATACTTCTCCTCTTGATGTGCTCTTTCTATCATCCACACATCCTACCCAATCTGCATCTGTATATACATGAAGCTCAACATTATCTAAATTAGGATACCATAAACCATAATCTATAGTGCCTTGTAGATATATTAATATTCTCTTTACTACCATGAGGTGACTTTTTTTAGGCTCTACTGCAAATCTTCCAACTATGACAACTGCATTAGAAATATCAGGTCTAGTTTGAGTAAGATAAATGAGTTTACCAATCATAAATGTGTACAATGTTGTATCTACTACTAGAGAATCATCTTCTTTTGTAAGATTGCATCATGTTATCATAGGTGTACCCACTAGCTTGCAATCATCCATCTTGAACTTCTTCAATATCTCTTTCACATATTTAGATTGATTGATAAAAATACCTTTCTCTATCTGCTGCACATTTAATCCCAAAAAGTATTTGATAGGTCCAATCATTCTCATCTTGACACAGGGTAGGGATGGAGGATCCTAAAATGGATATTCCAAGCCTACACTGCTAGTTATAACAACAACAAACATGACAAAATACAACAATATAATTCTTCAAAATAGAATTTCATTCAACATGCCCAACTGTAAGGCCTTCTAGGTTTCAACCTTATATAATGAAAATACAAAGTATCTCAGCAATCTCCTAGCTAGTCCAGCTCTGACACACATCAACAACTGATGGAAACACAAAACACAAATCTAAACTTGAGCACGCAAGCCTCCAAGCAATCTCCTTGTCTCCAAGTATGGAAACTACTAGCTCTGCTATTACAATATCAGACAAAAAATCTGATCTTCAAGATCTCACAAGATCCAATTATGATACTTCAACCTTCTACTATCTCTGCTCTTCTAATCTCCCCTAAACATCTACCCAAGCTCTCAATATATAGCCATCTAAGCCACAAGTCGGCCAATCAGGCATTTAATTACATTATAGGTCCAGCCTGGAAGAGTAAACCAAAAATAAATAAAGAAATAACCAAACATGATGCACCTTTATATTTAGGTCCACACATGATCCAATAACATGTCCCTAACTTAGAAAGATCCAATTCCATCATACGGAACCGTGCAAGATGAAAAACTTCATGTTTCACATGTAAACTGGCTAAAAATTGATACCCAAGAAAAATGGTCATATATTTTAACTCATAATGAATTAGGACTTGTGGTCTTAGGAGAAGATATTAATTTAGGTCCTCTTAAAGGCCGTAATATCTCAAAGGCTGATTCATTAAGGATCAACGGCTATACAATGCGCAATCAACACCCAAAAAGCAAGAAAATACAGCTCCAACGGCAAGGAAAATAGCTCTAACTTTGAAATGACCCATCCAATCCTTATGCGATCATAGGAGAAGATTCCAAAATAGGTCCTCAACATCATGTAATCTTTGCACAACCTGAAACCAATAAATGCAACAATTATAATTTAAACAACAGAAAATGGGAAACATTTTTGGTTGATGCAAGATTGCTCAAGGCTTGAGATGCTCCTACATCACATCTCAAACTTGCTCTGCATCTCCTTAGAAAATTTTTCACTAAGTTTTTCATTACCCCCAAAGATAATTTCATCAAAAAATATAGCTACAAGTAGTAAACTTTCATATGTCTCTCTTATGAATAGATTACAATCTGTTGCTCCTTTCTTGAACCCAATTTTTGTTAGATATCCATCAAGTCTCTCATACCAAGCTCTAGGGGCTTGCTTAAGTCCATAGAGGGCTTTCTTCAATCTGCATATCATATCAGGCATGTCTGATAGGGTGAATCCTTCTGGATGCTCAATGTATACTTCTTCCTTTAACTCTCCATTCAAAAATGCTGACTTGACATCCATCTAATAAACTTTGAAGTTTTTGAATGTTGCATAAGCTATAAACAAATTAATAGCTTCTACTCTGGTCATAGGTGCAAATGTGTCTGAATAATCAATACCTTCTCTTTGCGCATATCCCTTACATACTAACCTTTCTTTATTTCTTACTACTGTACCATCTAAATTCATCTTATTTCTGGATATCCACTTTGTTCCAATCACATTCGTATCACTGGGTCTTGGGACTAGTTCCCAAGTGTCATTCTTAATAATCTGATCTAGTTCTTCTTTCCTAGCATCATGCCAATCTGAATCATTACATGCATCTTCAACACTTAAAGGTTCAATCTGAGATAGTAAACATACTGCTTCATTGCCTGTTGAACTCTTTTCTTTTGATCTTGTTTTGACTTTTCCGCTCTGATCTCCAATGATGTCATCCTTAGAGTGATATATAGATGTAAAATTTGGAACTTTAGGTGATACTATCTAATCTTTCTTCTGATTTTCTTCTTCACTTGTTTCAAGGTCATTGAATAATACATCAATACTGTCAAACATTTCTTCAACAATTATCTCACTAAAGGAAGGACTGGGTTCTTCTTCAATCATAGGTGCATAATCATGATATCTTTCTTGAACCATTAACTTTTCATCAATCTTAACATGAGCACTTTCAATGATCTTCTTAAATCTCAAATTAAAACATCTATAAACTTTTCTTTTAGTAGAGTAACCAAGAAAAATACCTTCATCGCTTCTTGCATCAAACTTGCCTATTGCTTCATCCCTCTTGATGTAGCACTTGCTTCCAAAGATTCTGAAGTATTTCACTATGGGAACATTACCAAACCATAGCTCATAAGGTGTCTTGTCTGCACCAGGCCTCAATTGTATTCTATTGATGGTATAGACTATTTTATTGACCACATCTCTCCAATAGGTGTGTGCAACTTTTTCTTCAATCATGATGGTGCCTGTTGTATCAAGGATGATCCTATTCCTTCTCTCTGCAATCCCATTTTGCTGAGGGGTTTTAGGTGCAATCAACTGTCTCTTTATGCCATGTTCTTCACAATACTCATAGAATTTGTCAAAGATGAATTCTCCTCCTCTATCTAATCTTAGACACTTTATCTTTAGTCCAGATTCATTCTGAACCTTAGCTTTGAATATTTTGAACTTCTCAAATGCTTCTGACTTATCTTTTAAGAATGCAACCCATATCAATCTAGAATAATCATCAACAAAAAAAATGAAATACCTTTCACCATAGTATAATCTTGTCTGAGTTGGTCCACATAGGTCTGTATGAATCAGATCCAACTTGTTCTTTGTTGAATTATGTTTGCTTCTGAATGAATTCCTCACATGCTTTCCCATCACACATTCCCTACAAATAGTATCAACTGGCTTTGCTATTCTAAGTAGATCTCTTACTGCCTTTACATTTCTTATCTTTACTATGTTATCAAAATTGATATGACATAGTCTTTTATGCCATAGCCAACTGTCATCTACTTTAGCAACAAAACAACTTGCTTCTGAATTAAGCTAAAAAACATTACCTTTAGTCTTTGAACCTGATGCAATCATTACACCATCCTTTTTGTTAATGATGCACTTGTTGTCTTTGAACTCCAATCTATAACCATTTTCAAGAAATTGACCAACACTAAGAAGGTTATGTTGCAAACCATCTACATAAAGAACATCATCGGTGTTTTTCTTTCCATCCAATGTGATAGCTCTTCTACCAATGATAGGTTTAGGATTTTTATCTCCAAATCTAACCATGCCACCTTTTTATTTGTTCAAATGAACAAATCTTTCATTATCACCTGTCATGTGATGTGAACAACCGCTATCTATGATCCAATCTGTCCTTATATCTTCTTGTGAAATCAATGCTAGCTCTTGTTCCTTTTTCTCATTTTCACAATCCATCTCATCATATATCTTTTCCATAATAGCAATGAATCCAATTTCATCTTCAATTGAATCATCATTAGAAACTCCATCACCAGCATAGTAACATTCTTTTGTATACGTAGGATTATAGTTAGTACTGAATTTCTTAACTCTTGTAGGACACTTAGATGCAAAGTGACCAATCTTGTTACATGAGAAACATTTGAAAGGCAACTAACCTTCATACTTTCCTTTTCCTTTTCTTTCTTTCTTAGCAATCATAGAAATAATATCATCTGTCTCTTTATCTTCATCTTGATCATCAAAATTATCAGAAGATTTCTTACCATGGACTGATGCTTTGAAGGATGTCTCACTTTTGGGCTCTGCCTTCAATCTTGAAATCTCAAAAGCTGAAATTTTTCTGATCAAGGTCTCTCTCTTGAAATTTGTTTTAAGTTGCATGGTCTCATCAAGGATGTTGATCTTGTTTTCATACTCTGATGTAAGAGTAGTCATCAACTTATCCATAATGTCTTCCTCCAAGATCTCTCCACCATTGTTCCTGATTCCAACAACTACTTCATTAATCCTTTGGTTGTAAGCTCTGATGTTTTCTTCAGGTAGCATCTCTAATGAATTGTATCTTTTCTTCCATGTCTTTCTACGTGCATTCTTTTCTTATGTATCTCCTTCAAACATGTCTTCTAGGTGCTTCCATATCTTGTAGGATGTGTCTACTTTCTTTAACTCTGAAAACTAACTATCAAATAAGGCATTGATAAGGGCTTCTTTGGATATTGCATTTTTATGGAACAAATATTTTTGCTTGCTGGTAGCATCTTCCTTTGCAAGATCTTCTAGAGAGGGGATCTTAACTTCTTTGATAGCCACTTCAAAAACTTCAAAAGCAATGCACTGCAAATGTGTCACCATTTTTTTCTTCCAATCAAGATAGTTCTCTCCATCAAACTTAGAAATGTCTTTTCTAAAGAATGCCATCTGATCAACCTCAAGTTGTTAAACTTTCTCTCTGAGGCACTTGGCTCTGATACCAATTGTTAAGAATAGTCCCAAGCAATAACTAAGAGGGGGGGTGAATTATTTATCTACAAGTTTCAATTCTTTATCCAATTAAGTATACTTAAACAATAAGCATAAACACAATGAAAGAAAACTTGAACACAACACCAATATTTGGGTTATGGGGAAACCCAAATAGGTAAAAACCTCGGTGGGAATTAACACCTGCTAATAAACTACACTAGTGTATAATGATCCTTGTTACAAGATCTTACAACCCTGTTATGATTTGATCTTTACAATACAATAAGTACATTGACCTGGTCAAAGGTCAGACCCTGTTAGGAGTCTTTTATGATTGACCATGTTAGGGGTGAGGACGCATTGTCTGAGAGCTCACTGCTCAAAGGGGTGAAGGCTACAACCTTCTGAATAATAGATACACACTATATCTGGATCTTGGTGAACTGCGAGGTAGAATTGTTGTCTTGATCAGTTCCAATGAATAATACACTCTATCTTCTCTATCACATAGACCTCTTCTTGATGACACAATACTTCACACTCTCTGCTCTTCTCTAATCTTCCATCTTCATGTCATACCTCTAGCAATCGCAAATGACCGGCTATAAGTATCTTTCCTCTAAATGATATAATCAAGTCAGCCTATTAGAACCATCTTGAAATCATATTAGAGGAAAAATAACACTCTCCAATAACATCTCTATCAGCTCTACTAAGCACGCAACACAAACTGGGACCTATTCAAATCAATAAGTGTAGACGCATGCTACACATTGTGGGCTCTACCAAATTAACTGATACTTTCTCCTCAAGCTGAATTACATTATGTGCTCTTAACCAAACATTCTTAACTCTTCTTCAATCATTAATCCAAGCACACATACTGAAATGATAGGTGCAACTCCTGTACCAATATAATCTCTTTCGGCCCTTCTAGATGAACACAAGAAACTGCAACTGGTGAATAGCGACTGCATAAATTTACTTCTACTGCACATCAAACTCTGCATCCATGAATGCAATATCACTAACATGTCTCAATCACATATCAAAACGCGCAAGGCTCCATGATAACTGTATGGACAATCACTCATAGAACACTACATATAACTCTGTTAGGAACATTGCTGACACAAGATGCTTCATAACTATTTGTACTAATAATTAACCTATGTCCATGATATCATGCTAATAACATGTCCATGCTACATATACTCAAAGCTTACTGCATAAGTCTTCCATGCATGCTACTTACCATATATTTTCATCAATGATAAACATACAGTCAGCATTGGCTTGCTGGCAAATCTCTAATAGAACCTAGTGTTAACATGACAAAGTTAGATATCAAATATCTCAGTCAGAAAAACAAAAACAAAAGAAAAAAGAAAAAGAGTTCTGAGGGTGAAAACCACTTTGTGGCAGTCTCAGAACCTAAAATAGTAAAAATAAAAGATGTATCTGAAGGTGAAACCCTCCCTGAGGTGCCTAAGGATGAGATATTTGATGTTCTTTTGAGTCATTTATAGGACAAATCTCCAGTACTGATAGAACCAACTCAATCTATCAACCTAGATACAACATAGGAATCACAACTGATTCATGTATCTCAATCCCTATCAAAGGAAGAGCAATAAGCATTCACTACTTTCCTGATAGAGAAGAAAATCAACTTCACGTGGAAGTATTTAGATATGCCAAGGTTAGATCCAAATTTGATAATGCATCATCTTTCTATAGGTCCAGGAGTCAAACCTCTTAAATATAAATTGCGAAAGATGCATCCACATGTTGCACTCCTAGTCAAAGTTGAGCTAAAAAAGTTACTAAAAGCCGGATTTATCTGAGTCATAGATTATGCAAAATGGATCTCCAACATAGTTCTAGTTTCAAACCAGATAAATCTATAAGAGTATGCACAGACTTCAGAGATGTAAATAAAGCATGCCCTAAGGATGACTTTCCATTACCAAACATTGATATGATAGTGGACATGACTGTGGGATTTGAAATGTATACCTTAATGGATGGTTTTTCTGGATACAACCAAATCAAAATTGCTCTAGAAGATCAAGAGAAAATAGCTTTTACATGTGCATGGGGTACTTTTTGTTGGAATGTCATGCCATTTGGCCTTAAGAATGTTGGAGCTACATATCAACGAGCTATGACATCTATCTTTCATGATATGATGCATCGAACCATGGAAGACTATGTTGATGACACCTTAGCTAAATCAATTATAAGATTTGAACATTTGAATGACTTGAGAAAAATACTAGACAGAATGGAGAAGTTTAGTCTCAGACTGAACCCTAAAAAGTGTGTCTTTGGTGTCACTTCTATAAAGATCCTAGGTTACATTGTTTCAAAGAAGGGCATTGAAGTAGATCTTTCTAAATTCAAAGATATCATGGAGATGCAACCTCCCAAAAATATTAGTCAAATGAGAACCTTACAAGGAAGGGTGCAATCAATAAGACATTTCATATCTCAACTAGCAAACATATCACAACCTTTCACAAAAACATTACATAAAGGTGTGACTTTTGCATGGAACGAAGAGTGTGAAAAGAACTTTAACCACATCAAGCAATACTTGGAAAATCCTCTTTCTTTTATGCCTCCTATCCAAGGGAAGTCATTGATTCTATATGTCTCAGCCACAGATACATCACTGGGGGAATTACTAGCACAACATGATGAAAATAAGAAGGAGAGAGCTATCTACTACATTATCAGAACATTGGTAGCTTATGAGAAGAACTATTTAATGATTGAGAAATCTTGTCAAGCTATGATCTTTGCATCACATAAACTAAGACACTACTTGTTAGCTCATACAACACAACTGATAGCTAAGATAGATCCATTGAAATACTTATTGGGCAAAGTCACCCTCACAGGTAGATTAGCTAAATGGGTAATGCTATTGAGTGAATTTGATATCAAATATGTTGAAAGGAAAGCTATCAAAGGCCAAGTCATTGCAAATCAGTTGGCTGAAGCACCAATGTTTGATGATACACCATTACAGATGGAATTTCCTAATTCATCCATCATGCACATATCTTCTAGGACTTGGCATCTTTTCTTTGATGGATCTTACACATAGAATGGATCTGGAGCAGGCATATTGTTCATAACACCTCAAGGTTACTCAATACCTAAAGCATTTAGAATAAAATTTCCTTGCACAAACAATATTTCTAAATATGAAGCTCTACTTAATGGCATGAAGATAGCAATTGAGTGGTGAGTGACAAAGTTACACATTCATGGAGACTAACAGCTAGTCATACAACAAGTCAATGATGTGTAACAAACAAAAGATGAGAAACGTGTTCCATATAAACACATGGTAGATGACTTAAAGAAATATTTCATATCTATCATGTTTGAGAAGATTCCTAGACCAGAGAAAAAGGTTGTTGATGCTATGGCAACACTATCATCTCTACTATAGCAGCCCAAACATGAACTACATGCATATGATTCCCCCAAAACCCACATGATCTGCATTGTTGTTGGTCATGATTCTTCTAGATACAAATGCCTTTTCTCCTACCTTCAAGACCAAATCATTCGTGATACCTTTAACCACCATGATAAATTATAGCTTATCCAAAATGCATCCTGCTATGTCATCATTGGTAATGATCTGTACAAATGGAGTTTAGATGGTACACTTCTCAGGTGTTTAGAATGTGAGGAGTCTCAATGCGCATTAGAGGAAGTCCACAATGATATATGTGGATCACATTCCAACGGTTTAACACTAGCTCAAAAACTTATTAGGTTTGGGTATTATTGGCCTGAAATGGAAAAAGAAGCTATCAAATATGAAAAGAATTGTCAAAAATATCAAGTACATGGTAACTTGATTCATGCACCAGGGAGAGATCTTATTCCCTTTACTACACAATGGCCTTTCTAGCAATGGGAATTTGATCTTATAGGAGCTATATATCCACATTCTTCCACTGGACACACCCATATCATTACAGCTACAGACTATTTTAGAAAATGGGTAGAAGCAGCTCCTTTAACTCAAGCAACCAGCAAACAAATCTCAATGCTCATTCTAAACTATATCATTTGTCAGTATGGAATTCCACATTCAATAGTCATAGATAATGGTGGTCAATTCAAGATTAAGGACTTGGATTCTTTGTGAGCTAAATTCAAGATTACACAACATTGGTCATCCATTTATTATCCTCAAGGAAATAGACAAGCAGAGGCATCCAACAAGAATCTGTTGAAAATCTTGCATCGCACAGTAATAAAATAGGAAGAGACTAGCATCTCATTTTCAATTCATCTTTCTGGACCTATAGAACAAGTATCAGAATGCCCACTAGGGCTACACCATTCTCTTTAGTTTATGGGTCTGAAGTGGTACTACCTATTGAGGTTGAAATCCCATCACTAAGAATCAGAATGCATGGTCTAGTAGCTGATGATGACTACAAAGTGTCTAGGTTGCAAGAACTTGAACTACTAGATAAGCGCAGACACACAGCATATGATCATCTCAGATTATATCAGAAGAGAATGTCTAGAGGCTACAACAAGAAAGTTAGACACAGAGAATTTCAAGTTGGCGATCTAGTCTTGAGAGAAAATCCTAAAAATCAATCACATCAAGAATGCAAGGGAAAGTTTGAACCCAACTGGCTGGGTCCCTTTTTTATCACTGCTACTGTTGGCTCTAGAGCCTATCAACTCTCAATGACTAAAGGAGAACATCTCTTAGAACCAATCAATGTTCTCCATCTGAAGAAATTTTATGCCTAAGATATTCAGACTATGGTAAAATGTCCTGAAAAAAATCATAAAAATAAAAAAAAGTCCTAAAAAAAATGATCATCCTGGTGAAAACCTAGCAATAGGTGCCTTGATTTATCACAAAAAAATAAAAAAAATGTAAAACTACAAAAAAATTGAAAAGATGAAAAATACAAAAAAAAGAAGAAAAAGAAAAAGTGCCTTGGTGAAAACTTAGAAACAGGCACCTTGGTAGAAAAAATAGAATCTCTGCCAAGATGGTGAAAACCTAGCAAATGGATGCCACTTGTATCAAAATGCTCCATCTATCAGTGCAATCTTGGTCTTTCCCATCTTTCAGTCTTGCTTTAGTTTGTATATACCTCCCAATTTGCTTTCGCATCCTGTTTTCAATAAAGTCAATCTGAGCATCAATCCAACAAAAGTGTCTATATCCTATCAAAAGCCTAAAATTGGGGGCAATCAATGTCATATCCTATGGTCCTCAACATCTTCAAACAAGTCATGTCCAATCAAGGTCTTTCCAAAGCTATGCTTGAGTCAGTCATCCTTTCTCCTCACCAGGAAAGGATTTTGCAATCAAACACAAACAACAACAACAACAAACTGAAAATAATCTCTACGACATGATTTAAATATTTTCGTATGCTTACTGATTCACATTGAGGATTTTTCATACTATGTCCTCTCGAGCTCCTCGATGATGTCCTTCATAGGATTTAGAGAGTGATTACTGGGGGCATAATCTTTTGTTTGTTTTCTTCTTTGAGTGAAAATCTTACAACTTTGGAAATTCTGGATTGAATTAGTGTCCACTATAAGTGCCTCCATCATGTATTGGATGGCCATGTGTACCTCGACCATTGATACCCGAAAAATTCAAGGAATTTTGATCTAACTTTATCTTTTGAGTGATTTCTACTTCTCTATTGTGAAATGCAAAATTATCCAAGGATGTGAATGATAAAGGGTCATTGTGAATAAATTCACATAGGAATGAGAATGATCTCTCTTTTTCTTGGCGTTATTTTTCTGCAAGGCATATTCAAGTCATCACAACATTTATGTTCTGATGCTTATACAAATTTCTATATCAAAATGTACATGATATTCAGGTCATCCTGGCTTCTGTGCTTTGATGCTTATATCTAATCTGACATAATAAAACAAAAATTGGTATTCATATGTCCATGGTTGCCTAATTAGTGGGCATTGTATCGATTTATTCGATGTTACCTAAAGAGAAAAGAACAAAAAAATATTTAGTGATGAAAATGACCGACACATGATTAGTGACTAAGTCCTAGGTCCTAGGTCTGCATTTCATTTTGCACTTTGTATGATTGCATTTATCTCATGATGTCACAAATCAACTTGAACACTTAATGATTCTCCAAAAATATGCTAAACATGACACAAGGGCTGAACTTTGTACGAAGGTCCCCTAAAACTGAATCAGCAAGAAGTCACCATCCTGGGTTATACATCCCTTTTTTAAAAATGACTGAGCACTTGTCTTCATCAAATACCTACAAAACAATATCATGTGTATCGCTACATTCAAATTGCATATCATGAACATTCCATAAATCAATTTGCATACATACATGTGCATCCATAAACATACATTGGCACTTATCTATCTATCATCTATCATTGCATTGCATAATCCATACATTTGAAAGTAAACATTGCATTACATATTCCATACATTCTACACTAATCAAAGCATTTAGAACATTTACATCACATGATATAATCATCATAAATACAATTACAAGTGCATATGAAGTCACAACCAAAATTGATCTCATCTATATATCAAAAACTTGGAATAGTCAGGGGTGCACTAATGGCATGGTATACAAAAGAATGAGCTCAATCGAGCTATCATATATGATCAATGTATAGACAACAATGACAAAAAAATCAGAACACTAAAATAGATCAGCTTTCTATCTTCTCCTCCACATCTAGTGGTGGTGGGGCAAGTACATCTGGTGGTGGATCGGCCCGTGGTGCTCTGGCTCCCTCAAAAGCAAGCATGTACTCAAATTATGTGGGCACTCTCCGATCAGCAGCTACACTCACATAATATGCAGAAACATAGTAAGAGGCTTGGCTAGTCTGATGAATCACCTCCGCTTATAATCACCTCATGTCAGCCTCCCACTTTAGTCTTTGTCTCTCTGAATCTCTCAGCTACACATCAAAAGTGGCACTCTGTAATCTCAAATCACAAATCTATAGCCAAAGTTGCCTAATGATGTCCTATGGTGTCTGCCTCAGTCTCGGATCACCCTTAGCTACCACTATCTCTGTAGGCTTCTCTAAACAGCTCCTCTACACACCTTACAGCACTAGACCTCCACCCCTAAATCAAAATCTAAAGCATCTAGGGAATCCTCCATAGCAACATCCTGATGTGCTCCCAAAACCTCCTCAGCACTGCCCACACTGCCCAGTGGCCCACTCTCACCTCTAGTATGTCTCTAATGCACAACCAAGGGCCTCACCAATGGATCTGTATGTGGTAGTGGTGGCCTCATCTGTCCTAATGGCCTCTGTGGGGTCATCACTGCTCTAGGCCTAGGTGGTGTAGGATGCACCACTGGAATTTGAACATCTCTGAGCCTTTGGCCTCTACCCATAGGGGCACCTATCACATCCTCAGCATCCTCCATGGTAGGAATCAGCTCAGTTAGATCAGAATACCACCTCATCAGATGCTCTGCCAACCATGCAATAAAGGCATCTATGATTCCAGCATCAGCTACCTATGGTCTATAATCCCAATCCCTGGCCACATACCCACTATACTCCTGATTGCAAAGAGCATACGTCGAGATGTCCATCCTAATCCTAGCACTCGAACCAGTCATGCATAAGTGGCATAATCATGTGGGGCATCATGTATGATGCCATACTGTCTCCATACCCATGTGATAATGAACCTCTCCAAGATAGTGGTGGATCATCCTATAAGTACTTGGTTATGACAGAAGTACCCAAACTGAGCACGAGTAGTTGGCCAAGCCTCAACCTGTAGGTATGGTCTCGAAATCACAAATGTCATGTCATCTAGGACATGCCTCTAGTACTTAGTTCGGCCCATTTAGACCTGTGTGACATAACCAGAATATCTATATATAAGAGGCTCTTGTGGCTGCCTCTCATCACCACATATAGGCTGACATATCAGGATGTACTCCCATGCCCAAATCTGTAAAACAAGTTCCCCTGAAGAAAAATATTTACCCTCATGGTAAACTATCTCATGCATCTCACTAAACATGTGGGCAAGTAGACACTGACCCCATCTGACCTCATCAGGACTAGCCATCAAGCATGCAACCATTGGGGCCCAGCCCATCAGACTACCATTCTCCTGACGATCTAACATGATGATCCCTCTGATCATCCCTGCTATAATACACTCCAATCTATGAGTGTCGTCATATCTCTATACAAGGGTCTCCCAGGAAATAGATTGTGCGATCTGCTCATCAGCACTGAAAAGAGTCCTAAATGCATGTAGACCTGAGTTCCCCATACTAATATAATCAAGACGAGGGCCATGGAAAGGTATCTGAAGAATCCTATAAACATCCTCTAGAGTCACAGTAATCTCTCTAGTCGGCAAGTGAAACATCTAGGTCTTAGAATGAAACCTCACAACCAAAGCAGTAATCAATCCATGGTTAACCTGAATGTTAGGCAACCAAATCAAGTACTCAAAGCCATAGGCAACTATGTGAGCTCTCAGTGGATTAGGCAAGGCTACACATAATCTCTGAGTAGCTGGGTGGGAAATATGAACATGTACATCTAGATAGCGCACCTACACAACACAAAAATAGGGACGCCCTATCAGTAACTTGGTCAAAAATTAGGCTAAAAGCACACATAACGAGAAATTGAATACTTCAGAAAGTGCATTAAAAGCTAAGGAATCAGCCTAAGAAATTAAAAAAATCAAAAATTTGACCTAAGGATGAGAAAAACACTTGCTATTTTCCATACGAGTTTTCAGATTGGTGCCAAAACTCGTACGAGTTTCTACAGGTTCCCATACAACACTTCATGCATACATGACAATCTAGTGGTTCCTGTACGAGACTTGAGGGCCTAATAAAATGTTGTACAATAAATGGATCCCTCTCATACGAGTTACAGTTATAATGGGGATGACACTCTTAAGGGAAATTGAAAACTCATACGAGTCCAAGTAGACTGTCGTACGAGTTTCCATGGTGCAAAAATTCAAAATCTAAAAAATGGGCTAAAAATTCCTAGAAAGCATAAAATATGGAAAAATTTGAATGCTAGAGAGGCACAGAGGTCCACTTACTAGGTTCGCATACTGGGGAGGTCACTGGAATCGTCAATTGTGCTCAAATCGATGCGAGGTGACAGGAACTTCCATTTTTTCTCTGAGGGCTCCACAAGGCTCACAAAAGATAAAAGGTTCAAATGATTTGAAAATGACCCTTTTGGCCCTTATATAGGTTTTGACCTAATTTTTCAAAGTGCTCCATTTTGCGTGAAAATTGCACTTGTGGCTAATTTCAACGTTCTGAACCCATTTTTGGGATCAAAATTAAAATCTGAGATAGTTTACTTTGTCAAAATCATGATTTAAATTTTTCAGACCCAGGACAGCTGACTACTTGCATAATCGACCTTCTAAACATCAATGAAATCCAAAATTCAACTTAATTGATTATCTCACATCAAACTCTTGAAATTTCAACTTTGTCAACCATGGTCAAACCTAGTCAAACTTGGTCTTCAGGACCTCCAAACGATGCAGAATGCATCTCCAGATGTGTATAACCAAGTCTCAAATCAATTAACATGCTTCTAAACTATTTCACGCTAGCTTTTCTTTCCAGATTTCAATTTTCATCCCGAAGGGGGCATGGTATTGCACATCCTTAATCAATTATACTAGTTAATCTTTCTTTCAGTAATCAAGACAACAACCACATCTGCTTTTTGATTCATCAAAAGTCCTCATCGCTTGGGGCACATCACTTGGGGCATATCAAATTCAACAAGATCCATATCAATTTGGTGTTCTCTCACAAACTTGTAAACTGTATCAGCTCTTCATAACCATCGATTCATTAGTGTTATTTCCTTGCTTCTTCGTAACTAAAGGGTTCAAATTTGACATCCTTTTGATTCCTTTGGACAATCAGGTCTGGAGTCAGGACAGGCATTTCTTCATAACCATAAGGTTTAGAATCAAGTGTTTTGGCACTTCTTCGTAATCAACAGTTCATTGTTGATATAATTGACATCATCTTGATTCTTTAGTCAATCAGGACCTAAATCACCAACATCTTCAAATCTTTCAATTGGTTTCTGTCTCAGAATCGGTTAATCTTTCAGGATCAATTTTTCCCACCACATAACTAAGTCCACATCATCATCAAAAATAGATTAATCTTTGAACCACTGCGCTTCGCACAGTAATTCAAAGATGGGCAAAATGTAATACCCCAAAAATAGGCTATAAGACCATTAACCTTCTACATTAACAAGTCAATCAAAATCGACATAAAAGTCCAAACCTAAGGCACATCTCCACATCAGTTTATCAAAACCCTAATTGATTTTATCCTAATTCTACATCGGGGAATATTTCCTAAATATTCCTAATTATCCTAATTATCTTTAATTGAATATTATTTGTCGATAAATGTCATTATTTATCCTAAAGTTAATTAATTGAATATGTTGAATATTTTATTAATTAATTTAATTCTGCCACTTAATTATTTAATTAGATTTAATTACATTTATTCCTAATTTATATTATTTAATTTTGACAATAAATAAAAAATCTTGCAAATAATTGATTAAATTCTTATTTAATTAATTAAATCCAATTGTCAATATTTAATGATATAGTTTTGGAATAAAAGTTTGATTTAATAATTGATTAACCCATAAATCAGTTATTTTAATTCAAAAATCAGTTAAGTTGAGAATAAATCACTTAAATTATTAAATTAATTCATATTAAATCATGTATATTCAGAAAAGCAGTCAACTTTAAATCAATTATCAATTTCAATTTGTTAACTTTCTAAACTCAACATGTGATTGTGAGTTGAAAAAGTGATCTAAACTCTATTTGGAGTCAAAAAGCTATTTTTGCATGATTTTGTGAGTAAACTTTTTACTGATTTCTTGATAACTCAAAAATCAAGTTGAGTTTATCAAGAGTGATTTATGGCTTTCTCAATGCATCATCAAAGCCCTGGGTTTCTATATGATCAAGGCTCAACCTTCACAAAAGGTCCTTCATTTTTGCAATCTTACATGTTGCATCTTTCAACTGCGTTTTGGAGAATCGAGCTCTTGCAAACAAGCAATTTGTGAGAATTTTTGCAATTCATAGTTTTCATAGAAATTTCATAGCATTGTTAGATTTGCATTGTCAATTCATTTTCATCCATTCTAGATCAATTTCATATCATTTTCATCATATTGCATAGAAAATCCAAAAAGATAGATTAATTTGCATTCATCTTTCATCCATCTTTTAGCATTAAATCGTTCGTTTAGGTGTTACATTGTCACTAATCTCGGTCTTAATCTGAGAATACCATACTCGCACCTACTAGAAGGCAGTAAATCATCTAGTTAGCTTAGTTCATTTATATTGCAAATTTCTTGATTTGCTAACCTCTAATGTTTTACTAAAGTGGTGTGTCTGCAGCTAGGTACAAAATTCACATGCACATTTACAGGTCACAAAGAAATAGTATCAAATGGGTACCTAACCGATGAAATACAAAAAACAACTAACAAAGCACAACAATACCATGGGACTACAACACAAGAATTTCTTGTACAACATGTGGGAGATATGGATACATTGCAGCAAATTGGACGTTGATGATTGGTAGAACTAACAAAAGATCATTGAGAACTCCTGGAATGGCATGTTTTCATTGTCATAAGGTAGGTCACCTAGCCAAAGATTGTAGGTACTAAGGTAAATCTCCAACTATGAAAAAGACAAATGACACAACACAAGTGAATGTTAAAGAAGTAAGAAACTAGAAGAATCAAATATGGAGAAGGAAGTCTCTATATGATGGAACATCATCTAGAATGGTCGATGGCACCTCATCCTCTGGATCGGGGAAGGAATTCTCTATATGATGGAACTTCATTTAGAACATTCGATGGCACCTCATCCTCTGGATCGGGTGCACCTATCTTCAACTAATTGGTTAAAGGTATTAATAGGAACTTGTTACCCCAAGTGATGAGATTGCTACACTAATAAGATTGTTATTCAACTGATACTATGATGCTGAGAATGAACAAGGTCAACTGAGCAATGGAAGGTATGCATAAGGATTAGATCAATTATTATGTTGTCATTGATGTCAAGCCTATTGACTTACTTATTTCAATTTTCCATATTAATCTAAACTATGTGATGTTGAGAAAAGAAATGATTGGTAAAGACAAAAGATGAAATAAAGAGGTGATGTTAAGTATGAGAGCTTAATTATGCAATTTTTGAATCGGTATATGACAAGGTAATATTGATTTTATTATTTTACATGATTTAATAAAGTGTTAGCATGATGCAAAAGTTATTTATGTTTTTTGGTAACAAAGGAAAGAAGTTGCAAAGTGAAAAGATAAGGAAACAATCTATTCTTCTGAGCTAGAAATAGTTGTCAGTAAGTAATGATATTGGTGGGTCACAATTAACTGAGTGAATGTTAATTGAGTAAAGGATAACCAAGTAGAAAGACTTAAACGAGTAGATCAAGTTGGTCAGTTAATCAAGGAATCAAGTAAAATATGACATTTATTGGAGATCTAGATTGATCTAGAAGATTCTTGGTAAGGAACAAAGTCAATTAATAAAATCAATGGATCATAATCATTAGGTACAGATAAATGGTGAAGATTTAGTGATCGTTTTGAGATCCAAGAAAAGTTCAAGTACCAAGGAGAAGGTATAGTTGGCAATAATCATAAAACTTTTTACTGAGCTACTAATTTGATTGAATAGATAAGATTAAGCGGTGATAGGATTAAGGGAAAAATGTTATCTATATAAAAGATGATCACGATGATAATATTCTTGATGTTGATACTATTGTTGTTTTTTATACTATTGTTGTAGTTGAACTATTGATATCCAGAGAAGATAGCCAAATTAGCAAAAAAAAAAGGTACACCAAGCATAACAGAGTTGCAGGAATGTGTGAATAAAGTGAAGAAAAGTGATGAGATGAAGTGTGTGTATTGATTATCCAGAAAGGAAGATTTTGAAGAGGAAAAAAGAGAAGAAAGGAGATCTGAATAGGCAAAGGTAGCTGCATATTTTAATAGATCATTTCATTGTTACTTTCTAACCATTGTAGCAGAAAATATCTTAACCGAGTGGGATATAACAGTCCTAATTTATAAATCCTTTATAAAGTGGAATTCTAATGAATGTTCTAAATTCCTCTAATAAGGACACTCATTATAGGGTGACATATATAGTTGATATTTGGTGAAAATCCCCTAACAGGGTCACTTCTAGAAAATGTGTTTGTAATCTTTAACATGATTGGCTTTTAACCGAGTTCACTTCAGAAGAGTGAATTATTTTGTGGGTGATAATTCCCACAATGGTTTTTACCCAAATTGGGTTTCCACGTTAAATGCTATTTACTGATTTCCTGATGAATACTATTGTGGTTGGTTAAATGTTTATATCTGATTGCATAGATTATCTACCAAGAATATTTTAAGGTTGAAAATTGTTAAGGGACCTAAGATAACTGATTCACACCCTCCCCCCCTCTCATTTATCCAACAATTCATATCAGAGAAATTGGTGCTTAGAATTAAAAGTTTAGAAGACTTAAGCTAAAGACCCAAAGATGTATAGGAGATAAGTACTGAAGGTGAACAAGGAGAGTTTCTCTACATGGAAAAGTAGGATGAGGTTATACCTATGTGGAATTGGAGATTCTAAACTCAATCACTTAGATAATGACTACACTGCACTGCCTCATGTACCTATGACACTTGATTAGATGAGATAAAAGCAGGAACACAACTCGGTAATGACTGAAATTGCTTCTTCCCTGACTGGTGTTGAGTTCAATGACATAAAGCACTGTAATTCAAAAAAAGAGATGTGGGAAAAACTTGCACTTGTTTATGGAGGTGATCCTCATGTATACAAAGAAAAATTTGATAGTCTCAGGGGAAGATTTGATGAGATGAGAATGAAAGAAGAAGAAAACATTACACAATACAGTTTTAGAATTAAGGAAGTGATAAGTGTTATCAAAGGTGCTAGTGGAACATTGAATGGAGAAGAAGTGGTAAGAAAAATTCTGAGAACTCTTTCACCTAAATATGTTATTTGAGTCTCTGCTATTCAGGAACTAAGATCCATACCTAGTAATACTATTACTCTTGATGCTTTGATCGGTAAGCTGACTGCATTTGAGCTTTGTAATTTTTCAAATCATCTTTTAGAATAGTTCAAGAAGAGAAAGAGATATTCATAATAGTTCAAGTGGAATTGACTATGATAGTATCCTAATCAAGGAAAAAGAACAAGAAGAACTAGAAGCACTATTGGAAAAGAGACTACTGAGAGGAAAAGGAAAGTATAAAGGTAATTTGCCTCTAAAATGTTTTAACTACAAAAAGATTGGTCATATTGCATCTAGGTGTCTTGATAATGACATGAATGATAAGAAAGACAAGAAGGAGAACCAATACCAAAATTTTAAAGACTTCAAGGAAAAGGAAAAAAAATCATGCTACCTAGCTGAGAAAGGGATAACCAATGATGAATCTGATGACATAGAAGAATGTAAGGAAGTGGTTTATGTTGCTATGAAGGATGACTCTGAAGAAGAAAGGTATGAAGATGAAAAATCCCTTATTTCTCAAGTGATTAAAACTGACCCATGGATTATTGATAGTGCTTGTTCACATCACATGACTGGTGACATTAATAAATTTGAGAGCTTAGAAGAATATGATGGAGGGTTTGTTAGATTTGGAAATGATTCTCCATGTTTTGTAAAAGCAAAAGGATCTATTATGCTAAATGAAAAGACTAAATTTGATAATGTCTATTGGGTTCAAGGACTAAAATACAACTTGTTGAGTGTTGCACAATTGAATAAAATTGGTCGCCGACTGGAGTTTCAAAATAGAAAAGTAAAGATCTATGATGTTGTTGGAGATTTGATTGGAATCAATGAACAATCTAAATGTAACTTATTTTATTTGAACTCTAATAGAAATGTGTGTTTGTTTACAAGAAATGAAGATGTTTGGTTATGGCATAAAAGACTATGTCATGTAAATTTTGATAACTTGATCAAGGTTAGTGTATAGTATATAATATGGATGGGGTCCTAGGACAATGGTTTGCACATAAAAGAGACCCCAAAGCCAATATTTTACACATACATTTGAATTTGTAAGGGAAAGAATGTAAATCTAGAAATACTTGAAATCAGATAAAATAAGAGACATACCTCATGATGAAATTAATTTGGAAATACCTATTTTTTGGTGCTTGTGTATAGTTTCGAGCAATTTTGCAACCTATTTCGGACTGGAAATGCCAAGACGGAGAAAACCCAAAAAACTTTTGTCTTTCTGGCAGCAGGTAGTCTTTGACCCCAATAAAAGGTCAAAGACTACTTCAGAATTTTGAAGGTCATCTTTGACTTTGTTCACAGATCTCAGAAGTTTGGCAAAAAGGGTATCTAGATCTGTACTTTAATTCGTAGTCCCGCACCTGTACCTGCAAGAAAAATGGTTTTGTTTGTTGGGGGGAGGGGTTTTCCTTAGTCAAACCCTGGTTTGGAATCAACCTTAATAATGGAATTGAAATAGGGAATGCTAGCAAGTAGTAGAAGTAGATCTAACAATGAAGCTATGATATTCAATAGATATGCAATTGTATTTCAAATGTAAACAAGTATGTTGATATGAAATCTTGGACATAACATTAACAAATGTAAATCTAAACCTCCATGATTGTATGCTTGGAATCCACCTTAAGGGAAGAATGAATGGATCTTGAAGATGAAAAAAGGATCTTGAAGGAAGATCACACCGCCATGATGGCTAGATCTAGGGTTTTGAATGATGAATCTTGAATGCTTGAACTAAATCCCTTCAATGGTTTGAATGCTTGAATCCTTAATCTTCAATGGAGAACTTAAATGGAGAAGAGGACTTGAATGGATGATTGCTTGAATGGAATTTGTGATCTTTCTTGAGAGAGAACTTGATGGATTGTGAATATCTCCTTGAGAGCTCTTGATCATGAAGTTGCTTGGTGAAATAATGGATGTGAAAATGAGAGAGGAAGGCTTCCTTTTATAGTGATCTAGGGCACAATCCTCTAGAGGGGCCACCTTGGGGAATTAAATTGCAATTAGGCCTCAACCCTTTAGGAATGGACCTAAATTAAATATAATTTAAGTGTTTACCATTTTGAAGACCAAAACAACCGACCCGGAAGCGGGAAAACAATTCTTTCTAAAACTCGACATTCGGAGATCACGGGACCTTGAAACTTGAACACGGGGTCAAAGATGAGGTTGACCCTGACCTAGGTCAAGGACAAGGTCGTCATTGACCCTCAAGGTTTTCCTTGACCCCTCAAGGTCATCCTTGACCTTGAGGTCACAAATCTCAAGGTCTCAGTCCAAAATGCTAGGAAAATGCAGCCAGAAAGTGGAAAAAGGGGCAAAATCAGGGCAAAGTGCCAGGAAGAGGCACAAAATACTATGATGAACATGATAAAGGCTAGGAGGACCTATTTATAAGTCCTACCTAGAAAATAGAGCCATAGAAGAGTGAAATTAAGGAGAATCATCGGGATCCTAACCCTAATTTCACCTAGAATGAAGGAATCAAGTGCTAAAAAGAAGTGGAAAATGGGGAAAGAACCAGATCCAAGCAAATACCAATTCAAAGTGTTCAAAATGACCCCAAAACCACTTACTTGGAGGGCTAGATTCTCTTAACATGGAAGTGCTTCCATTTTAAGATGATAGATTAAGCCCCCACTTTAGCAAGAGTATGGACTCGATGCAAACTCTTGGTAAAGGAGAAGAAAGAGGAGATCCAAGTGGATTCACAACAAGATAAAATAACACTTAGCTAAGGACACAAGACCCTAGGCTAAGGATTCTAACTCAACATACATGCACGAGGGTGTGAAAAGAGAAAACCAAAAGAACAGGGGTTAGGACAAACCCAAATCAACTAGTAGAGGAAACCTTGCTAAGAAATGCTTCCTATACTAATATCATATTTGGAAAGCTATCATAAAAGCATAAATGATTACATAAGAAAGACAAGAGAAACACTATAAATAACATAGCTTCATGATCCAGTCCTACTAGCATGAAAGCAAAAAGTGAGAAAGGAGAAAGTGATTACCTCGCCCAGTAAGATGCCCACCTTACCATGAATCACCCTGGAGGGAGAACCCAACAGGTTCTCCCAAAAACTATGCTTTGTAATTGTAATGCATCTTATGACGGCTTCTGGAATACCCATAGATCCACCTTCTTGTATCACTATGAATATGAAATGTGTGTCTCCTTAGGATTTAGCAACTTATGTGTGTTACCTTTGAAAGATTTAGCATATTTGAAATTGGAAATGCGTGTCCCTTCAGGATTTAGAAACTTATATGTGTTACCATCCAAGACTTAGCATATTTGAAATTGGAAATGCATGTCCCTTCAAGATTTAGCAACTTATGTGTGTTACCTTCCAAGATTTAGCATTCTGCAAAACAAAAGGTTAAAACAAAAATACATAATATAGAGTGAGGGAGGCCATATATATTCCCCCCTCCTTAATATGGAAAAAAAATATTATTTTGACATGTTAAGGAAAGAAAAGAACAAGGATAAATCCTTCTTCAACATCAAGACAATATCCATAGACAACACCCAATCCAAGCCAAGAAGGTCATAGCTCCTATGAGGCCATGGAAGGGACGAATGCAACGAGATATCATGCAAGAAGTGAAAAAGTAACCCTTGTGAGGGATAGCACACTATTCAGTTTACAAGGTGAGAGATGTATCAACCATGGAAACCCAATGTCAAACAATGAAATAGATTATGATTAAGGACAAAGATCCTCAATGAAAACCAAATTTTTCATGTATGATTGGATATCACATAATAGATAAATACTGCTTAACCAAGGGAAGAGGTCAATCCCAAAAAGATAGAAAAGAAGGAGATGACATCCTTGCCCCCCAAGTGTAGGAAAAAAGATTGAAGGGGACCTACTATATTGCTCACAACACTATGCAAGACAACGAGCCCCCAAGGATCAGGCTAACATTGTTTACATAATGTGGAGCTCCATAATAGGAACATAAATGTTATTTAGAGAAAATAGGATTGAAATACAACTCATTGCCACATGATATATAAATAACCTTACTATCAATGAGCTGCCTAATCTTATAATGTAAAGCTTGACATTCATTAGTTGAGTGATCCTGAATTCTATGATATAAACAAAAAGGAAGATACTTCAAGTGTGGACTATGTTTCTTTTTGCGTTTAGGTCTAGTAATCATCTTAGAATGAAGGAGTTTAGGCAAAAGAACTTCTTGGTCAAATTCCTCCATAGTTTCATCATGTTTTGAAGTGTTATTTGAGATGTTGCTAACATTGATTTTTTGTTGAGGATTAAATCCCAATCCATAAGAATGCTCATGCCCCCCGGTGTGTAAGGGCATTTGAATTCCCTATTTATTTTTACCACATGGTTGACCATTAAATCCTTGTTTAACTAGGGAGTGATAACCAGGACCGTAACAAGAAGCCATATCAAAGGGAGTCAATGGAGCTTTATTAATCACTATGTCATCATTAGTAGGTTTGATAGATTCATCGTGGGTAGAAGCAGTGACACAATTATTGTTAGGAATAAGGTGACTCAACCTTGGATAATTCCTATTCTTATTATTTGTTTTGTAAAATGTATTTCTTGCAAATAATGGAATTAAGTGTGAGTGTACATGTCTAGTTGGCATGTTGATGTGTCACTCCACTTGATGTGTCAGCATCTTGAATTGTGTAAGGAGATTATGGCTGAAACAGTTATGACGGATTCCTATGACATGTAAGAGCTATGTATGGAAGTTTCAATGATGGGTGAAGACATGTGGCAACTAATAAAGTTGAGTATTGTACACTCTTCCCTAATCATGGGGTTCATGGCATCGCCCTAAAAAAAAAAATTGCGTTCCTATTTTCTCGGAGAATGGGAAATCCCTAATACGGCTATCTTTGGAAGTTTCCCTAAAAAGGGAAGCATGTGATATAAGCATTTTTTAGGGTTGCAAAGAAAGGATAAGTTTTTGTATTGTTGGAACCTTTTTATGCTACCACAATTTGTCTTCAAGAGTTGGGAAATCTTCTGAAAGAACTTGCATTGCAAGTGTATTGTAAACTGCAATAGTTTTGATAAATACATTGTGCAGGTTTTGGAGTGCTGGGGTTTTTACCGAAAGGTTTCCCCAGGGTAAATCTTTGTGTCATTCTCTATTTTCTGTATGCATGGTATATGGCTGCAATATCATTGTTAAAGTAGTTAACGAATCTGAAATTGTAAGGATTTAAAAGAATTTGCACAATACTTTCCTTAAGAGATTAGTGTAGGAAGTTGTTTCCGCACCTAAGTTTCCTTACAATTATTACAAAGGACATTAGAAGTAGAAGTAAAAACTCGTTGTTCAAATTCTCTTTGTTGCTTCATAAAATCAAGATCAGAAACTTTATATTCTCCAATAAAGGTAGAAGTAAAATCCAAGGTTCCCCAATCATCACCAGGAAGAGCATTAGAGGAAGAAGGATTACTATTAGGAGTAGGAGTAGTGTGGGTTTGAATATTCAAACAAGGATTTGGCACATCATTTTCATGAAGTGAATACATCTTTTTGTTATGTATCAACTTGACTTTACGATGAAGGGTGGAAGGAATAGCATGTATCTCATGCAACCAAGCTCTAGCTAAAAGAAGGTTATAATTTAGAGGTCCATACATAACATGAATAGGTGTATTTAGGATGACCAGACCTACTTTGATAGGTAAGGTAATGATGCCTAAAGTGTTCTTAGTAATGTTATCAAAGCCATGTATAGGAACATTTTCAAGTTGAATAGTTGAAAGATCGGCTTTAATCACTTTGAGCATGTCCATGCTACAAACATTAAGCCCAGATCTATTATCAATCAAGGTCCTATGAATGATACTTTTATTGATAGAAACAAAAACCATAAGAGCATCATATTGATTCTAAAATTCTTTAGAAGGTAAATCCTTTTGAGTAAATACAAGGAGGACCCGGGGTAGCATGCATGCATTGTAAGAAGTTATTGATGTTCTCTTGATTAGGAGGTGGAGTAGGAAGAGTTGCTAGAGCTTTTTTTAAGGCTTCATAGTAGGTAGGTGAAGTTTGAAGAAGCTCCCATAAAGAAATCCTGGCAGGAGTATTTTGCAATTGGTTTATCAAATCATACTCCTTGCTAGGGAGTCAGGGTGGAGGAGGAAGAATAGGTTGAGAAGGTGGCAAAGAAGTAGAAACCAGTGGATTAGGTTGAGGGTTATTCCTTGTATGATATGTGTGAGCTATCGAATCTTGACTATTGAAATACTCTAAAGACTCCATAGGTTTACCTTTGATAGTAATGCAAGGAAAACCTTTGACAGTCAATAAGGGTTTCAGATAAACCATATTAGTTGTCTCAACACTACAAATAGACTCACAAGAAGGAAGAAAAGAAGACATCCTACGAGGAGATGAGGTAAGATCTTGATTCTCCATAAGATCATCACTAAGAGGGAGAAAATTAAGGGAATTCATATCATTCTTTGCTAATGCCTCATCACTAGAAGGAATACCAAATGGAGGTAAAGGATCTATAATGTCATCTTTTTTCACTAAAATGTCTGCATAAGACGAGTGTGTTTTAGAAAAAGATTCATCATCATGTATGAATATGTCATCCATTAATAAATCACCCTCTTGTATCAAAGATTCTTCATGAGGAGGGGATAAATCAATTTCTTTATCCAAAGGTTCATCGCAAATAGGATCTTGAAGGAAGATCACACCATCATGATGGCTAGATATAGGGTTTTGAATGATGCATCTTGAATGCTTGAACCAAATCCCTTCAATGGCTGGAATGCTTGAATCCTTGATCTTCAATGGAGAACTTAAATGGAGAAGAGGACTTGAATGGATGATTACTAGAATGGAATTCTTGATCTTTCTTGAGAGAGAACTTGATGGCTTGTGAATATCTCCTTGAGAGCTCTTGATCATGAAGTTGCTTGGTGAAATAATGGATATGAAAATGAGAGAGGAAGGCTTCCTTTTATAGTGATCTAGGGCACAATACTCTAGAGGGGCCACCTTGGGGAATTAAATTCCAATTAGACCTCAACCCTTTAGGAATGGACCTAAATTAAATATAATTTAAGATTTTACCATTTCGGAGACCAAAACAGCTGACCTAGAAGTGGGGAAATAATTCTTTCTGAAACCCGACATTCGGAGATCACGGGACCTTGAAACTTGAACCTGGGGTCAAAGATGAGGTTGACCCTGACCTAGGTTAGGGACAATGTTATCCTTGACCCTCAAGGTTTTCCTTCACCTTAAGGTCACAGATCTCAGGGTCTCAGTCTAGAATGCTAGGAAAATGTAGCCAAAAAGTGGAAAAAGGGGCAGAATCAGGGCAGAGTACCAGGAAGAGGCACAAAATCCTATGATGAACATGATAAAGGCTAGGAGGACCTATTTTTAATTCCTACCTAGAAAATAGAGCCATAGAAGAGGTAAATTAAGGAGAATCCTCGGGATCCTAACCCTAATTTCACTTAGAATGAAGGAATCAAGTGCAGAAAAGAAGTGGAAAAATGGGGAAAGAGCCAGATTCAAGAAAAGACCAATTCAAGGCATTTGAAATGACCCCAAAACCACTTACTTGGAGGGCTAAACGCTCTTAACATGGAAGTGCTTCCATTTTAAGATGATACAGTTAGTAAGAAAAATAAAGTTAGAGGTCTACCGAGATTAAGCCTAATATAGTTATGTGTAAGGAATGTCAGATCGGTAAGATGACTAAATCAAGTTTTTGAAGCAAGTCTTACTCATCTAATGGTATATTGGAATTAGTTCATACTGATCTCTATGGACCTATGAGATTACAAAGCTATTATGGTGATCAATATTTCATTATGTTTGTTGATGAATACTCAAGGATGATGTATGTAATGTTCTTAAAATAAAAGTTCGATGCATTTCAAATATTTAAATGGTATAAGGAAAGAGTTGAGAAGGAAATAGGTAAGCAACTAAAGTATTTAAGATCAGATAGAGGAGGTGGATTTATCTTTGATGAATTTACTGTCTTCTTCAATGAGAATGGAATTAAAAGACAAGTCTCTGCACCAAGAACTCCACAATAGAATGGCATAGCTGAAAGAAGGAACATATCAATAGTTGATTGTGCTGGAAAAATTTTTATTGAGAAGAAGTTTGCACAAATATTCGGGAGAGAATTCATTAGTATTGTCATTTGCACCCTCAACTAAGTACAATTGAAGAAAGGTACAAATAAAACTCCTTATGAACTCTGGTATGGGCATACACCTAATGTTAGCTACTTTAACAAATTTGGAAGTAGGTTTTACATTCTAAAAGATGCTAGGAATGGAAAGTTTGATTCTAAAGGAGATGAAGGTATATTCCTAAGATACTCCACAAAGATAAAAGCTTATAAATGTTTGAATAAGGCTACTAAAAAAATTGTGTAAAATGCAAATATAAGGATTTGATGAGTTTGCAAAAAGAAATGAACAAGATAGAAAAAGGGAACTAGAACATTATCAAAGATTTGTATATGTACAGGAAGGATTTTTTGGTACTATACCCGAGCTACAAGAAGAAACCGTGGAACCATTTGAGCCCCCATTGAGAGATGAAAATGCTAAAGAACAGAGAACGAAGTCAGTGCAAGAAAAGTATGTGAGAAGGAACCATTCACTGACTTAAATTATTGGAGACAAAAATGTAGGAGTCATGCCAAGAAGTAAGTTGAGAGACAATACATGTTTGATTTCTAAATTTGAGCCTAGACTAGTCAAGGATGCACTTGAAAATGAAGATTGGATCAATGTAATGAAAGAAGAGATTGATCAGATTGAAAAGAACAATACCTAGTCATTAGTGCCAAGACCTAAGGATAAGAATGTTATTTATACAAAGTGGATTTTTATGAATAAACTAAATGAAAATGGAGAAGTGATCAGAAATAAAGCTAGACTTGTATGCAAAGGATATGCTCAGGAAGAAGGTATTGACTATGGTGAGACATTTTCTCCTATTGCTAGACTAGAAGGTGTGAGAATTTTACTTGCATATGTTGCTCACAAAGGTTTCAAAGTTTATCAAATGGATGTAAAGTCTGCATTTTTTAATGGAATACTGGAAGAAGAGGGGTGTACATTGAGCAACCAAAAGGATTTGTCAACAAAAGTAAGAAAGACATGGTATGTAAACTTCACACGGCATTGTATGGATTGAAACAAGCACCCCAAGCATGGTATGAAAGACTTAACTCATATCTAATGAGAATAGGTTTCATTAGAACTAGTGACAATAGTAATGTGTACATGAAAAGTGAATCCGAAGATAAGGTACTAATTACTAAAAATTTTGTTCATGAAATCATATTTGGTGGAAATGAAACAATGTGTAGATCATTTGATGATGAAATGAGAAAGGAATTTGAAATGTCAATGATTGGAGAGATCAAATTTTTCATTGGTTTGCAAATTCAACAAATCAAGGATGGCATATACATAACTCAGTCAAAATACATCAAAGAGATCCTTAAAACTTTTGGAATGGAAGACTCAAAACCGGTTGTTACAGTGATGATTACCAGGTGCAAATTGTCAAAGGAAGAAGACTCTACCGAGGTAAATGAAACTCTATATAGATCCATGATTGGTAAGCTACAGTATGTTGTTCATAGCAGGCTGGATATTTCTCATGTTGTTGGAATTGTGGCTCGATTTTCTTCTAATCCTAAAGAAACACATATGAGTTTTGTGAAGAGAATCTTTAGATATTTGAAAGGAACTGAGGACTATGGATTATGGTACAAAACTATGGATATTTTGAATTAAAAGTGTATACTGATGTTGATTGGGCAAGAAATGTGGATGATAGGGAAAGAACAAGTGGAGGAGATTTCTTAGGAGAAAGATTAGTGACATGGAGAAGCAAAAAGAAAAGTTGTATCTCACAGTCAACTGTTGAGGTAGAATATGTTGTTGTTGTAATCAATTGTTCTAATATTGTGTGGATAAAACAACTACTTGAAGGGATACAAGAGGAGATAGATGATCTTGTGACAATCTATTATGATAATACTAGTGTTATAAACATTTCAAATAATCTAGTGATGCACTCCAAGACAAAGCACATATCTATCACGGATCACTATTTGAGAGAACAAGTACATGAAAAAAAGTAAAGCTGGAATATGTGAAATCTAAGGAATAGCTTGTTGACATATTCACAAAGCCATTGCCTAAGGATACTTTTGAGTACCTAAGAGGTAAACTAGGGGTCATTCCCCTCTCTAATATTCATTAGAAAAAGATGTAGGTTGCATCAATTCATGCTTTATCAGATTATCTATTTGTGAGTTGATGCATATGTTCACTCTTTAGGAATAACCTAAAGTTGTGAGAAAGATATGAGGAAACAAAAGTAATTTTGGTATAGCCAAGGTACATGGTACAACTACAAGGAAAGTTAGTTTTAGAATAAGGTATTGCAGGTACCTCTGGCATTGTTTTCAAAGGGGGGGAGAATAGAATGAGCAGGAAGAGAATGAATTGGGAGAAGAACTATTGAAGGAAGTCAAGTCACCCAAAGGGGGAGAGATATGACTAAGGGGGAGATTGTAAAGAATGAAGATTAGTGGTATTTGATGGTATATTTCAGATATGAGATGAGATATATAAATTGTGTTTCCATCAATGCCGGAGGGAGAGATTATTACCCCAACTAATGATATTGCTACACTGATAAGATTGTTATTCAACTGATACTGTGATGCTAAGAATGAACAAGGTCAACCGAGAAATGGAAGGTATGTAGAAGGATTGGATTATTTGTTATGTTGTCATTGATGTCAAGCCTATTGACTTACTAATTTCAAATTGCCATATCAATCTAAAATATGTGATGTTGAGAAAAGAAATTATTGGTAAAGACAAAAGATGAAATAAAGAAGTGATGTTAAGTATGAGAGCTTAATTAGGAAAAATTTTAATCATTCTATGACAAGGTAATATTGATTTGATTTTTTTACATAATTTAATAAAGTGTTAGAATGATGCACAAGCTAGTTATGTTTGTCAGTAAAAAAGGATTGAAGTTACGAAGTAAAAAAGATAAGGAAACAGTGTGTTCTACTGAGCTGGAAACAGTTTTCGGTAAGTAAAGTTATTGGTTGGTCACAGTTAACTAATTAAAGGATAACCAAGTAGAAAGACTTAACCAAGTAGATGAAGTTGGTCATTTAATCAAGGAATCAAATAAAATACAACATCGATTGGAGATCTGGATTAATCTAGAATATTATAAGGAAGGAACAAAATTAGTTAATGAAATCAACGGATCAGAATCGTTAGGCACAAATAAATGGTGAAGATTTAGTGATTGGTTTGAGATCCAAAAAAAATTCATGTGCCAAGGAGAAGGTATAGCTGGCAAGAATCATAAAACATTTTACCGAGCTACAGATTTAATCAAATGGATGAGATTAAGCGGTGATAGGATTAAGCAGAAAAAATTATCTATTTAAAAGATGATCACGATGTTCATGTTGTCAATGTTGATACTATTGTTGTTGCTGAACTATTGATATCCAGAGAAGATAGTTGAATTAGAAAAGAAGGGTACACTAAGCATAACAGAGTTGAAGGAATGTGTGAATGAAGTGAAGAAAAGTGATGAGATGAAGTGTTTGTATTAATTAGCCAAAAAGGAATATTTTGAAGAGGATAAAAGAGTAGAAAGGAGATCTGAACCGAAAAAGGTAGTTGCATATTTTATGAGATCATTTCACTGTTACTTTCTAACCATTGTAGTAGAAAGTCTCTTAACCAAGTGGATTTAACAGTCCTAATTTCTAAATCCTTTCTAAGGTGACATTCTAATGTCCTCTAATAAGGCCACTCATTATAGGGTGACAGATCTAGTAGATCTTTGGTGAAAACCCCCTAACGTGGTCACATCTAGAAAATGTGTTTGTAATCTTTAACAGGATTGGCTTTTAACCGAGCTCACTTTAGAAGAGTGAATTGTTTTGTGGGTGACAATTCCTATAGTTTTTTTTTACCCAAATTGGGTTTCCACGTTAAATACTAGTGTTAATGTGTGATTGAATGTTTTGCATGCTATTTACTAATTTTTTTATGAATATTGTTGCGGTCAGTTAAATGTTTAAATCTGATTGCATAGATTATCTACCAAGAATATTTTAAGGTTGAAAATTGTTAAGGGACCTAAGATAATTGATTCACCCCCCCCCCCCCCCCCCTCATTTATCCAACAGAACTGCGATTCAAATTTCAATCATAAATCGGTTCCTAACATTTGTGCAAAGATCCATATAAGCATATTTAGATACATTTGGACATATATTGTGAAGTTAATATTTCATGTTTGATTGGTGAAAGACAATGTTACTTTGTTTCATTTGGTAAAAGGAAGTATAGTTTGATGATCGGTGAAAAGGAAAGTTGATAACAACATTAATTGCTACCATACTAGTCGTTGGAAACCCTAATTAATGAAAAATTATAAATAGACCCCTTTGTTAGTCATTTTCACCTAACATTTTCAAAAAGAATTTGAGCGCATTGCAAAGTTGAGCTGTCTGAGAGCATTTGAGCAATTTTTGAAGTAATTGTAAGCATGTTTAAGCACAATTGAGCGTATTTGAGTGATTTTTGGTGTGTTCCCTAGTTGTGGAAGCGTGACTGAGTTGTTTCAAATGAAACCCTACTTCAATTAAGTGGTGATACATCTGAATTAATGGCACCTAAGGTACATAATATCATTGTTGTTGAGAAGGTTGATCCTGTCAACCCTAAATACAAGTTTCCTCCCACAAAATCCACCAAACCAGACAAAATGAGAGCAATTTCATCTATTCCAACAAGAGTTATTTTGATCAAAGACATATGTACTTTTACCCACTATAAATCAATGAGATTTGTCAAGATGATATTAATACATATCTCCATAGTTTTTGTGATAAGGAGAAACTAAAGGATGAACACATCCACTGGAGGCTAAGGGTTTAATGCATTCCCTACATATTATGAGTGTTTTCGAGACCAAGTCGATAAGAATCATGTTAAGCTGAGTCCACGATTAGTTTATGTGGCTATATGAACCAGTTGAAATCACTAAGGATGTTCTACACATCGTGACTGGATACCCAATCAGTGACACACCGAAGGCAAACAAGAAGACTAACAAGAACAAGGTTTATGAATTGACAAATACCAAATGGGACAGAAGAGGTCTTAAGATATCTACTGTGGAAGATCCTGAACTTAAATTCACATGCAATGTCATATCATAATGAATCTTCCAATCTTCTCAAGTCGATAGTGTACCATGTGGATCAGTGGACATAGCATAAAAAATTTTCAAGAAGGACATGAAGATTGATTTGTGTGAAATCTTGTTGAAGCAATTTGATGATAACATGAACACAATTCGGAAAGCCAAGACCAACACATTGAAGTTCAGTTCTCTATTTGTATGTATATTCTTCTATTTCCAAAACTTATTTCCATCTATCGGTAATGTGATTTGGAATGTGGAGAAACCAGTTAGGACCCGTTTGGTGCATGGAATATGAGCTCTAATTCCGGAATTAGATTTTTGGATAATTCAATTCCATGTTTGTGTCCATCCAAAAAAGAAGGAATTGGAATTTCAAAATTCCATTTTGGCCCACGAAATGAGCATTTCATCTTCCACTTGAAAAGGTGGAATTAGATATTCCAGAATTGACTATATCTAGCATTTCATATTCTAGCACCCAAACAGGCCCGTATTTATTAGATTAATGAGCATATCAAGAGTTTAGGAGATAATTTTGATATTGTCATGAATGATTATTTTACCAAATTTCAAGCAAGGATGCATAATAAATTCATAATTCCACCTCAACTAGTGGAAGAACACTGAGATACTATATGTTTTGAGGTTGATGCCGACACTTGCATTGTTAAAGTTGTTGAGCCAAGGACTATTTGGCTACAACTGATGGTCTATGAGGTTGATATTGATGTAGCATCATAACAAATTGAAGCCCTACTATCTAAACATGTGGATAGGATAGAAAAATGATATGGAACATATGAGAAAGTCAAGGAGAAGATAAAACTAGGTATCTTGATATCTAAGGCTCAAAGGAAAACAAACAGAATGATTACTGATCTATCTAAAAATCTTGAAGTTAGTATTGAAGAAGATGAAGCGGGACCATCTAAAGATAAGGGAAAGAAACACAAGTGAAAAAACAATCACCAATCCCCAAAGGAACAAGGCCATTGAAAAGGTCTACAACTACACCAAGGGAGACGAGGAAACTTAAGCTTGAGCAACCAAAACCAAAAATTTATGTAAGAGAAAAGAAAACATCTACAAGACAGAGAAGAAAACTAAGATTGCAAGAGGATAGTAAACTGAATCAGAAGATCTGAGTCATTTTAAATTTATGAAGAACCAGCCCCCAAGACAAAAAAAAAAAAAGATGGATTTCTTGAGAATCTTAAAAAGTATGGAGGGTTTAGAGGAATAAAATATGGTAAGTATGATACGCAGAGTGATGAAGATAAGGTAAAGATAGAGGATGCAGTTGTTTTCACATTGCACAAATTTAGGAGAATACCTATTGAAGTTGCCAACATACTACCTAATAATATCTATAAGAATATTGATGCAAGATGGAAGTATGCATTGACAACTGAGAAATAGATGAGGGAAAGATCTCTAGTACTAATTGTACCTAAGTTGACTTTACCTGAGATTAAGGAAGCAATGCAAAAGTACTTTGGCATATTTCCCATTAAACAAAGATCTTTAAGGGTCATGGTTGGAAAGATGGAAGAAGTTCAAAAATAAATTGATGCAAAATAGAGAAAAATCTACTTTCCAAATTAGTCAATCGAGACTAAGGAACATCAAGGTAAGGACACCACATTTCCTGAATCTAAAAAAGAAACTGATGATAAAGATGATGAAATCTTCGGATATGATCAAGGTAAGTTTGATCCTATTGATTTAACACAAGACAAAGATGAGGTGATAATTGAAGACCTCACAAATAAAGACCCAAATGAAGAAATAAGACAAGATGAAGATGTCATGGATACCGAGAATAAGGACACAAAATACATGAAAATTGATGATACTCCTATAGAAAAGTTGATGGGTGAAAATCCAATTTTAAAACAAGTATCTGATTGTTCTGAGATTCATGAAGTTATTTATGAATTTTCTAAAGAAATCCTTATAGATGCAGAGGAAAATACTACCAAACAACATAAGGAGATAGAACAACAAGAAACCAAGGAACCTAAGGAAATCGAGACAAAAAAAGAACACAATACCGAGTAAGTTACCTTCATTGAGACTGCAGGATAGAAACAACAACAAAAAGAAGAAGATAAATAAAAGGAGCAATAAAAAGAGAAGAAAGAGGAAAAACAAGAAGGAAAGAGGAAGAACAAGAAGAAAGGAAAGAGGAAAAACAAGAAGAAAGAAAAAAGGAGAAATAAGAGGAAGAGAAGAAAGAAGACAAGTAAGAAGAGAGAATAGAAGAAAGGACATAAGACACTACAACTAAGATTACATCTGATGCAATGAAGGCATCACATTCCCCTAAATTTTCTACTAGTGAAAGCATTATGGTTGAGAAGCAGAAGAAAAGAAAAAGAAACCAAGTTGATTTGAGCCAACCGATAATACTACCTAAGGTAGACATCTCTTTACTTAGCCCAAAGGAATTATTTGAATATGGAGATCTACTGAAGATGAAAGTAGCCCAAGATAAAATGCTGGCAAAGAAACAAAAGATTGATGTATCAGAAAGTGTAAAGGATATACTGTAGGAAATTATTCATGATGTGCATGTCAATGAGAAGGGAAGTATACTTAGTCAACTGGGGGAGTTGGTAAAAAAATTCAAAGAACCTGGTATAGAAACCATCGAGTGCCTGATAAAAGTACATGAGAAGAAAATGGAGCATAAAATAATTAAAGATATACTAAATAATTTTGCATTGGACAAGGTATCACTTTATGAGTTGATTACAGAAATGGAAAATAAATTGTGGGATATTCTTTCATTGTTTCATAAAATTTATTTAATATCAAATTTCACCGAGGATATTAGAAAGAAAGATTATTTTGTTCCAGAGAAAGATTTGATCGAGTAGCTAATGAATGTTACAACCGATCCTAGATCACTTCAACATTACTACTCGAGGCTGAAACATCTAATGGGCATGCAACATGAAATTTGAAGAGAAGAGAAGAGGGCAAGATAAGAATGGAACTTCTTGAGCTGCAAGCACTTTTGATACCCCAAGTAGAATCATTGCAAAAACATGATTGGATTAGCAGCAGATATTGGTGAACAAATTGTTATAATGAAAACTTTGAAGGAAACCTGGGAGACATCACTAGACAATGCAAAGAAGAGGTATCCACACATTTTTTATAAGATAAATCCACCTGATGAAAGTAAGTAATTTTTTTTTTGGCATATTTATCGAAAAAAGGGGGATATATATATGTATAGGTATTGTACAGTATAAGGAAGATATATATAGGAATTATTATCATACGGGGAGTTATAAGACAATTTTATACCAAGTTTACAGTTTATACATGGTCAAAATTTTGAATGTAAGGACAAAATCTTGATGACTTTGAGTTTTTAACAAAAATGCCAAACTAATGCCAAAGGGGGACATTGATACTCTTAAAGATTCATTTTGTTGTAACTATTTTTGTCAAAGTCATATTGGATAGTCAAAGTCAATCGGTGAAAGGAGTCATAGGACTCAGTCAGTGAAACAAATAGAGAAGTCAGTGAAGGACAGTAAGAGACAATTTTGGTAGAGGAAAAGATAGTCATATTGATAAAGGTAATGAGTGATAAGCATCTAGCAGAACAAGATAGGCACCGAGAAGTGCATGCTAGTTACCTAGATGAGAGCACATGTTATCAAACAAGAATAAAATGTGTTACTAAGTAATACTGGCCGACATAACAAATCATGGAAGATACATTGAACTTAGACACCAAGCAAAAAAAATATTTTACTGAATTCAAGGAGATAATTTGGTAAAACATAGGAAATGTAAAAATATGATTTCACGTGATTACAAGGAAGATCCACCAATGGAAAATGAAAGGAATATATACATTGGAAATGAAATCGAAGCTACTTCCATTTTAAGGGGAAGAATCTAGAAAGTTTCCTCCACTTCTAAGTCAAGTATATAAAGAATAGATTGTGAAGATCAAAGAATGATGAGAATGATGTGTGGATGTGAAACTGATGTGATGGTGATGAGAAGCTATTGAAGTTACCGAGTACAGAGAAGTTAGAGAAGAACTGAGAAGGTGAATCAAATTTGAGGCTACCGAATACTAAAGCTGAATTTTGATTGAAAATAAGTAAAGTATAGAATAAGGTAAAGATGTTATTTAGCACAGTGAGTCTGAACAACATTTGTTGATGCATTATTACATAAATTTTTTTTACTGATTTATATTGTATTTAGAATTGTAAAATCTCACTATTGGGTAGGCCCTAGTAGGTCTTATTTTGTAAATCCTTTAATAGGGTACATCTCTTAGATTAGAGATTGTGAAATTCTTTAGAAATGTAGACTGTATAAGTCTTTTGTACTCCTAATAGGGTAAGCTATTAGAAGTAGCTAAACATTGTAGCTCTAATCGAGCACCCTTTTTGCTACAGTAGTGAAGGATTGTGGGTACCATCCCCACTACAATTTTTCCCTCTAACCAAGGGTTTCTACGAGACCAAAAATCATTGAGTTATGAGTTATGTTTTCATGTTTTGATTTATATATTTTATGGTGTTACATGCAAAGTTTACAATTCAATAAATGATCAAAATATATGATAGCAATACAAATCAAGTTAACAAAAGGTTGATAAAAAATCTTGAGTACTGATTCACCCCTCCCCTCTCAGTACCTAACTTTCCATTATAAATCCAACATAATTAAGGTGTGTGAGAACATAATTGCACATGAAACCAAATGGAATGCACTGCATATAAATAAGATCTAAATATACCAAATTAGAATGGAAATGTCATGTGTCAGGCTCACCAAAATGTAACATAGATGAACCTAGATAGATAAATGAATCAAATGAGTAATGCAATGCATACAAATTAGATCTAGATACCAAATCAAAATGGAAATGTCATGTGTTGGGTTCACCAAAATGTAACATAGATGAACCTAGATAGGTAAATGTATAAAATGAGTAATGCAATGCATACAAATTAGATCTAGACACTATATTAGAATGAAAATTTCATGTGTCGGGTACACCAAAATATAATGTAAAAGATTGGGTATTGATGTGATAATAAGGGGTTCTAGTGTGGTTCCCTAATATGATATCAAAATAACCTTGGTTACATTGGAAGGAATATGACCTATGAGGTTCAAGTAGGCTTAAGCACTAAGTGTGGGTAATGATCCTTCACTATAATCGAGGGTTGATTATGCAAGTATAATTTAACAATGCAAGATCAAAGGCTAAATGGGAAGGAAAGGGGAATTTTAAAATGCAAAGACTAGCATAGAGATAAACCAATTTTGTAACTAGAAACAGAGCCCAAAAACTATAGCTAACCTATAAATTCAATTTGAAGAGGCTTTAGAGGGACTAGGTCAATTGGGTCAACATGTTCCTAGGACTAGGTCGATTGGGTTGTCATGTTCCTTGCACTTCTGACTCATTTTAGTTGTGGACTATAGCTAAGGTCCTAATCTTCTCTAAATCTGATCGCAGTAGCCTTGCCACTTGTTCCTACACATAGAAAAGAGAGGAAATGTTGTGTAGAGAGGGGTTTGCCTCAATTAGACCCCAATTGAGGAATCAACCTTGAAATTGAAATGAAATATGCATGAAAGAAAAGTGTGCTAATGCAAACTAGAGGATAGATCTAGAATGTAAATATGTATACCTTCACAAATGGACTTGGTGTCATAATATCTATGAAGATGTTTGTAGTTTTTGAATCTTGAAATTTAGAGAAGAATCAAGGATGCCTTTAAAAAATGCATAGATCTACAAATAGTCCTCAAATCTTGAATGTTGTTATTCTTGATGACTCTTTCCTTAGGAAAGATATCAATTTATATTGATTTTTGTGTATTTTGAAGAAGGGTCTCCTTGCTTAATTGATGTCTCCTCTACTTGGCCTTCATGAGGGAGAGAAGATTGCTACAATGGAGAAGATTTCCTTCAAAAGATGTCTTGGATGCTTGAAATATCCTTGATAATTCTTATGATGCTTTAAATTGTAGGAGAGAGCTTGAATATTGATGATGTAATGTTCAAATGAGGAGAGGTAGGTTGCTTATATACCCCTCATAAGCATTTCAAAGCTCAAAACTTGAAGAGGGCTGACAAGATTTTAGATTTCCCACTTAACCATTAAGACAGGCCCCCAACTTAAATTTCGGGGCAAACCTCGAGGAATAGGATGACTAGGTCAACCTATTTCTGGGAATAGGATGACTTGATCATCCTATCCTAGGAATAGGCTGACCTGGTGAACCTATTCCCCCCAAAAGGTCTCAAAATATGGTCCAAGGTTGGGATTACAAAGAAGATGCCAAAATGAAAAGAAGAATCAAGGTTGGATCAAGCTTACAAACACGAAAGACCAAGAACACTAAAATGGGGCCCAACTAGGCATCTAATTATAGGTTCTTATAATTTAGGATGATACACTTATAAAATGGGTACTTAAATCATTTCATATGATAGATTATCTTATCACCTTTTCTTCAATGGGGTTTGAATTGAATCTATAGAAAGAAAATTGAGGTTCGAATTTAATAAATTAAATGGTTCCAAACCATGAACCACAAGAATTTGAATATGGGGACCATTAGTGGCTATATATTAGTGGGTTGTAGCATCTCCTATGAAATTATAGGTATGCCTAGTTAGGACTAGTTAAAATTAGATATAAAATATGGAAGTATATAATGTGGTTATATCTTTGTGCATGACCTTATATGTTCTAATTCATTGGATGATATTTATATTATCTTGATCAAATTCAATTTTGCATCTACAAAGTAAGGATCATAAGAGCTTGCTTCATGTGATTCTAAAGAAAATGTCTTAGGATTAAATATGACCTTATACTCTAAGATTTTGGAAGATATTTAACTTATCCTAATCTAATTCAATTTCATATCTAGAAAATAAGGATCCTAAGACCTTACTTGATGTGATTCTAAACACAATTTGTTAGGATTTAATATGACCTTATACTTTCCTTTGGAAGTTATGACACAAGATAATTGGGTGATCTCTTTAATAATTAATTTTTATTAGAATCTCATCCAATTAATCCTCAATAGTATCATGTAAAATATGATGGAATATGACAAGCATGACCCTCTTAAATGTGGTATTACCATTGTTACTTGGTCAAATGGTATGTCACAATAATAAAATATTCTCCAAGTGGTGATGAAGGATATAGTATTTTTTAATGTTCCTAAATTTCATTGTTTACCTAAAGAATCCATCTATAAGTTTGGATAATTCATGCTCAATAATAGGTTTATCATCATGACAATATTCTAAAGTAGGAAATTATTTTTTGGTGTAGATTTTATTGATATCCCTAAAATATGCACAAATAGAATTTCCTTTAGTAATAGGCCAATGAACCCAAAGCCTAGTATAATTTTTTTAAGTTCCTCCTTTGTACTAAAAGTATAACAGGTTATGATGTAATTTTCTTAACTTTTGATGATTTTTTTAGAATTTGGTCATAGCACAACATGGTGAATGACTACCTAAGGATGGAGCTAAACTATACATGTTAGCATAAGACCAAGTAATTAGAGTTGGATATCATCAAATGTACCATGTCGATCTATGAATATATAATTTATATCAAGATCTATAGAAACTACTATCTATGTCAACTTAGCTACCTCTTTTGTTCCTAGAGTTATATCTACAACTTCCTCAATAAAAGAGGTGGCCCATATTAAAGTGGTGTAGGATCCAATTAGAGTTGAAGCTTACTATGAAAGGGTGTATTTAAATCAAGTATGGATTTTGATGGTTCCTCTAGTAAATCTACTTTCTATTTTAAATATGCATATGAGCTTAATAGGATTTGAAAGCCTTCTTTATAATTTCTTAGGAGGTTGTGATCCCAAGATTGCACATAAGCTCTATAATGATAGATCATTGTGGTCTCGATTGATGAGTTAAGGGTGGATGAAAATGATAGAATTATCATAGAATATGTTTGTGGTAACACGCTAGAATGGTATACGATTCAATCATCAAAGTCATAATAGATATGTCTAGCATTATAAAGAAATTTTACAAGGGTAACATAATATTCATTATAAGCACCATATCTTAAGCCAAAAGATCCATCATTTACTAGTGGTTCAACAAGATTAGTCAATGCAGTATAATTACGATTTTATGGTTTCAAGTTGGGAATTGTGGAGTTTTAAATATTGCAGCTTCACTTGTGCATTGAACATGTTAGAAATAGTTAATAAATTCTCAATCTATGTTTTAACATTCTAAATGATCCAACCTAGTGATTATTCATATACCTAGGATTTCATAAACAAATTAATAAAATCACATTTTATTCATCTTATATATAAGAAATAAATTATTTATGATAATTAAATTAACACAACTTAAATTAAAAATACAATAAGCCTAAATGAAAAGGATATGAAAACCAAAATCACTTCAAGAAAGAAAGAACATACATGTTATAGAACAAGAAAGGAAAAATCGTGTTCCCCTAGTAGATGTTCTTACTGATGTAGTGGGGGGTGTAGCGTTGGCATGAAGTTCCTCTATCAAAAACTACATCAATTGCCTCCTAGGTTTGTTCCAACACCCTTGTGAAAAATTACAGTTAAACTATCATTCTTGTGATATTACTATTTCAAAAAATAATGAGGTTTAAAAAGGTGTGTTTGAACACCCCCATTGGAAAAACCCTTTTTATATTAAAATAATATGACCAACATAGGCCTTCGAACGAAGGCCTTGCCAAAGACCAATTCATTTGATTAAAGGTCTATGGATTCAAACAAACAGTGAAAAGTACCTTCGCTCAAACACCCATGTTCGAGCGAAGGTGGTTACCAAACTTTTTTTTTGCAAGTTTCAATTTTTGTTCATGGGTGAAAGTGTAACACACTATAGTGGGATCACCTAGTTCATATTCTAATGCTTAGTGAAAGTGGGTATGGTCCTAGTTTAGATCACTATTTTAGACTACCCCTTTTCGCCCTTAACAAATAACTAGAAAAATTTAAAATATATGTTAAAATCATCCATAGAGGTTATAAATTAAATTCAACTCAAGATAGATGTGATTTTTCTATGCAAATAAAAATAGCACGACCTCTTTCAATGAATATTAAACACCCTTACATAGATATTGAATGGCACAAAAAATGTGGCTAAAAATGTGTGGGATAAAATCATGTTGTGGACGTCTTACATCACACCCTATTATCTCAAAAATAGATACTTTGATGTCAAACAACACATCATTCACTATGAGAAATATAATATTTGAAGTAAATGAACATGTCAGTAACCATAAAAAAAATTAATCTTTGAGATCAAAGAACAAAGCTAAAACACATTAAAGAAAGGAGTTTAAGCTAATAATAGAAAATTTATAAAAATAAATCATAAATTAAATCTAGAAAGGGAAAATACTAAATATTAGGAATTGGATAAAAAAAATTCTAAGGTTCACTATATTACAAACTAACACTTTACATGGATGATAGTATGATGCCCTAGTGACTTATATGAACAAAAAATTAGGACACTAGTTTGTGTAAAAAAATTCTTACATTTACATGCATAAAATAAAATATGAAGTATGAAAAATATTTCTAAAAATAATACAATCTATAGTAAGAATAAAATAAATTAGAAATACAAGTGAAATAGAAAGGAAGAAGATATAATACAAAAAAAAAATCTTCAATAAAAATTGAAACACAAGAGAAGAGAAACAATACTTATGGATGTTTGGGGATTTGTCTTCAAGTCAAATCTCTATTTTGGCATTTCTACTTCATCAACAATTTGTTGTTTACAATAATAAAAAAATTTGAAGAGCTATGCTAAGTAGAGAGATGGAAAGGACATGTAATAACTAACATACTATGGAATGCAAATGCAACCCTGAATGTAAACAACAGCTACAAAAAAAAAATGAACAATATCACCTTCATAATCTTGTAAAGGCCAAGAAGGGATAGTTTAAATAGCTTTGTTAAAAATACTACCAAAATCTCCAAGAATACAATAAGCATAAGATGAAAGTGTTAACATATATATATATATATATATATATATATATATATATATATATATATATATATATATATATATATATATATATATATATATATATATATATATATATATATATATATATATATATATATATATATATATATATATATATATATATATATATAACACTATTAAATTGCTCCAAAATAAATAGAGAGAGAGTCATTTTCTTAAGACAACTTGAGAGCAGTGAGTTTTTTTTTTTTTGAAATGAAAGAGTTGCAATCTTTGAAAGATGTTTTTAAATGAGGTCGGAGGAAGGAACAATAGGTGATAATCATTATGAATCTATTAATGGTAGTTATCTTCCAAATATAAATGTTGGAAAGGGAGGGAAACACTTGAAAATTTTACTAAATCATGAATCGTTGCAGGAAGCTGGCACCTTGCAGCATGTACACCAACTTAAAACACTCTCAGCCAAATAATTTGAACTAAAATTTGATTTAACACTTTTGAAAAACTACGAGGATTAAGGAAAATACAACAAAAAGGTGACAACATACTAACATTGAGATAACACAAGTGAAGGCATCAAAGTGAGTGCAAGATATGACATGAAATGCAAAGGTACACAATATTCAATACATTGCAATCTTAAGAAATCAAAATAATTTTAAATAAAGAATCAAATAAAATATTATTATATTAAAAAATTATTTAATATATTAGTTATTTATTTAGAAAATACTTACATTTACATAGAAGATATAATAATTTTTTGAATTTTTTTAATAATAAGTTATTAATGTATGTGTGGAGATTGTGTTTACATTTATTGATGAAGTTAAATAGTTCCTAATGAGTCCATAAGAGATTAAGTCAACATTATAATGGATGAGGCTAAGATCATATATAGGAAAATTTTGAAAATAAATCATCCTAAATTTACAACTCAAAAAATTGTTATAAATTTGAATCACTTTTGACATGTATATTATTTGTTTGCTAAAAAATTTAAAAATATTCTTATGAGACATAAAATACCCCATAAAACAACCCATAGAATTATTACAAATTCAAACCACTTTTGACATTTATTTAAAAAAATTAAAAAGTGGTCTAAGATACCATTTTGATTGTCTAATCATAAAGCATGTCACTTTCAAACACCCATTGAAAAGAGGGATTCATGTAGAAGAGTGTATATATATATATATATAGTAGAGAATAGTCATTTTGGTTATTCAATTATGTTAAATCATAAAGCATGCCATTTTCAAACACTTATTGAAAAAAGGGAATCTTTTAAAATAAAATATATTTATTCTAATAGAAAATCAAATTTAAAAAGTAATATTTTGAGTTGTTGATTTGTTGTCTAAGTCTTTGTAAATTATTGATGTTGCCATAAGGATTTAATTATGTAGTTTTCAAGTCAAACTCATTGACCCATGTTCTCTTGCTAGTGGTTCACAAGAACATATCTTTCATGACAATGAATGGTATGCTTAACAATTATTGAATCTAGGTGATGTTCACATAGGTTAGAGATTGGGCCTTCCCAAGAGGTCATCCATCTCAATACTACTCTAACTCGAGCACGCTTAATTATGGAGTTTCATCAAGTTTTGTCAAGATTAGCCCACTTAACTTGATAAATAGAAGATATATTCTAGAAGAAGTCAAATTATGATATTCTATTAGAATTCAACTAGCTTTCAAGTCAAACTCATTGTTCTATTAAGATTCAACTACGTAGCTTTGAGTGTAGATTTAAGAGATCTTGTACTCTATTTTGAAATACACAATTGATCATATTATTAATTATTATATTGTTATTAGAATTCAATTGTGTGATTTTCAAGTCAAACTCATGACCCATGTGGCATAAGTAGTGATTCACAAAAATCCATCCCTCATGAGAATAAAGGGTACACTTAGCACTCATTAAGCCTAGGTGAGCTCACATATGTGAAGCATTGGCCCTTCCCGAGAGATTACCCATCTTAATACTAGTGCAGCTCAAGCATGCATAACTACAAAGTTTCATCAAGACTAGCCCACTTAACTTGATAAACAAAAGATCTTATGTTTCTAACTCTTTTGTATCCTCACAATGAATCAGAGAGTGTGATGGGAAATGTTGATTCATAAACTTTTACACAATCTAAGGTAGAAATATTTTCCACAACTCAAATTATAATATTACTATCAGAATTCAATTTCAATTATATAACCATAATGCTACTATCTACAATCCACAGATTTGGATTTAATATAAAAAAAATGAGGTGTAGCGTGAAGCAAGAAACTGGCGGTCATAATTGTGACCCGTACGTACGTGTGTACGCCGCTTGATATAGTTGTATCCGTAACATGCAAGTACGTACGTGGACAAACCATGAGCATGCAAGTACGTGCAAGCCGCCAAAATATTATCTGTCCAGTAAGCCATTTGTTTACGAAACGTAGGGCCATGAAAGGCCCACAGAAAGAACGGAAATTTTATTTATGCAGAAAAAAGAGCAGATCTTTCATGATATTTTCTCATTAAGAAATGGCGGACACATAAAACAAGCCAACATAGATCCCTTTCATGAGGACAAATCGAAGAGAAACAATTCAACCTTAGGGACCAGTTTGTTGCTCAGCGTTTCAAAGGCTGTCATTTTTTACTTGACAAATCTGTATGTGGGCTCTGAAGAATATGACACAAAATCATGCCTTTCTACTACTTTTTTTTAATGGGTGGTTGACTTGTTTTGGAAGGATTTGTGGTAATTATTGTAGACGTCATTAAAATTCCTTCTTTCATTCATTCATTATTTTCTTACTCTCATATGTCCCGAGCCTATCTTTATTTCTATTTATTGTGATTTCAATGCTTTCCATTCAAGCAAAAATCTCAACTAGTGTTTGTTGCTTGTGATTGGGAAGAATTGTGATTTTTGCTCATTTTGATGTTGATAATAAAAGTTTCTAATGTCATATATGAATTTATGAAAACATTTGTGTCTTGTTTTGAGATTATTTTATTATATCAAACCAAAGTTTATCATGATCAGATAGTGCTATCTTTATTTGTACTATGTCTTTAGATCATGTTAAACTATACATCTATTTTATTCTTGATATTTTCATATAATAATATTTTTCGTGATATTTTCATATAATAATATTATTCATGTTTGATTTTTTTCAAACATAATTTTTTATACTAAGATAATTGATAAGTTTTATATTTATAGCTATTGAATGATCTTTGCTTAAAGATATTTGGAAAAGAGACTTTGTATAGCTTCCAAAAGTTTTATAAGTTTTATATCAAAGCTGAAATTTATCTAATTTTCAAAAAATAGACTTTGTATAGCTTCCAAAAGTTTTATAAGTTTTATATCAAAGCTGAGATTTATCTAAAGAGTAGAATTTCATATAATTCTCACGTAATATTATTTGTGTAAATTAATATTATAAGTGTAGATTATTCTCAAACACATAAATTTCATATCTCAAGCTAAAATTTTGTGTAAGAGATAAAGATGGGGTAGGTACAATTTTAAAGAGAACAAAAGGTGTTGGTGTGAAAAAGGGGGTCAACACTAGCCACAATGAAAAACCATACCCAAGGAGATGTCAAGCCATGGGGGGTAACTATAATGGGAGTGACATCATGACTCAATAAGCTGCCCAATATTATGGCAGTAGACGAAATGTGTGAGCATGGATCCAACAAAAACCCTTGCTAACTTGGTCTCCAAAGACATTTGAACTTGCAAGGAGCAACTTGAAAATTTTATTTGATTTTAGGAATAGGGTTCTTGACATAGATAGAAGAGACACCATCGCCCTAGTCTTTTAGGATCAATTTGTTAATCTAGGTTAGGATTTGCAATTACAATTGGAACCTATAGTTGTGGATTCAATTGTAGGTAATCTTTGGATTGTGTTCTCTATGCAATCTAAAATCAATTATCTAATAACTCACAAGAAAAAAAGAGTTAGTAATGTTATCGGTTTTCAAAACTCTTATGTCAAACTAAGGATGTTGAATTAGAAACTATGATTGAAGGTGACTAACAAACACAAAGAATTCAAATTCATTACCTTTTTATGCACCAAATTCAAATGTGACATTATTTACTATTCTAAATACTCTAAAATAAACATGAGAGATCTATAATCCAAATGTGACATTTTTTACTATTCTAAGCACTCTAAAATAAAAATGAGAGATCTCAAATACTTGTTTGCTGACATAAAATGAATGTACAAATGGGTTTATTTTGCTAAGTTATTACAAAACTTTGAATCATACAATTATATGTTTAAATCAACTTTATTTGAGAAAGGCAAAGGTGGTTAGACAATTGAATTTCAACTAAACTAATTTGAGTTTGTGTTAATGGAGACAATCATATTGCTATAGACTTAATATAAGATCAAACAAATAAACCTACTAATAACTTCTTTTCTTTGTAAATTTATTTTGTTCAATATTAAAAACAAAGACTATACGAAAATTAATATATGAATCATAATAAGAAACATACATATAACATAAGAAATGTATAAAAATAAACTCTTAATTGATTGTAAATAAAAATTAGATAAATATATACAATTTTACATAAAATTACATCATATAGATAAATACAACTAAAAATAAAACTAAACCTAAAAGACAAAAAGGTCCCATTACAAATCCCTGTCACCTATACGTAACCCATCCATTACCAAAGGAGAGCATTCACATGTAATGGTATAACCTTTTTATTGTATTATATTGGTTGAGATGAGCATAATAATAATAATAATACCCATCATAATCTTTCTTAAAAAAGAGTTTCTCAATCCCCAAAAAGGATCAGATATGATAGCTATCATTTTTTTTAATATATTAGCCATCTTTTTTAATAATAATCTTTCTTAAAAAACACAGTTTCTCAATCCCCAAAAGGATCAGATATGATAGCTATCATTTTTTTGAATATATTGACCATCTTGAGTAAAACAACATGCGTGACTTTAAACTGTACATTTCTGTCATTGCAGTGCAGTGCACCTGCCCACTGTTTTATATAAGAAATGAAATGAAATGAAAAAACAGTCCGAGGCTTTTTGAAAAACATTCTGCTGAGGAACAAACGGGCATTTCATGACTTGTCAAATGGAGTAAAGTCATAACTCTTTTCATCATTCTTCACTTGCTCTTTATATTGGTATAATGTACAATTTAACATAAAAACTGGGTACATTTTCTAATTCTTCATCTACTCTGATTATCACACACTTATACACTTATACAGTCAATATTCTTCTGATTATTACAAACTTATACAATCAACCTTATTGAATACATATTTGCATATTGATATTTTTGAGAGTCAATCCTACAATGTGAAATGATCCCACGAAACACAAAATTAATCCTTAAAAATGAGTTTTCAAAATCAAAATGAACTGTGCCCATTTTAATTCTGCCATAGATCAGCTGAGTACATGTTTCACATTATTAGTTCTTTTATGTCAGTATTTAAAGAGAATGAATATACAAACATTTTGTTAATGACTCATAAGAAGCAGCATCCTAGGAATCTTTCAAATGAAGGAACCTATATTTATCTAGGTCATCCTTGGAACATTGAAATGACCAAAGACTCTTCAAATTTTAGCTCTTTACATTTTATTTCTTAGATATTTCAAATCAAAATTCATAATCCAATGAAACAAAAACTTCATAAGCCAGTGAGATACTAGAGTGTAACATCCGTCTTACCATGGTCTTAATCTCCACTGTTGCAAGTGCAGAAAAGGGCTTCTTTCCCACAGAAGTCCCATTCCTTCTTGTCATTTCTCACATCAAACTTATGAATGGGTGCCTCGCTACTGACAAAAATGTACCATTTAAAGCGAGGCCATAAAGTCTTTATGGTGTGAAAACTATTCATACAGATAATGACTACCTCCTAAACAGGAACCATGCAATTGGGTTGTTCCTTTTGGAGGTGCCCCATTAAGAAAGGAAAGGCCCGGACACAGCTGTCATCCAGCTGTAGTTTTAAATTTTATTTTCTTGTGATCATCATCATGGTCTATAGACTCCCGGCCACTGAAAATTGATTGTTACTCAAATCAACCAAATTTGGAACATTGATGAGATGATTTGATGATCTTTGTTTCTACATATACAGTTCAGAATCAGTTAGTTACTTTTTTGAGTTATTTACTATTGGAATTCAATTGTGTAATTTTCAACTTAAATTTACTGACACTTGTTCTTACCTATCTCATAAGAATGAATGGAACAATTGGCACACATTGCATCTAGGTGACGCTCACAGGTGTGAAACATCGGCCCTTTCCGAGAGGTCACCCATCCTAGACTTGCTCAAACTGAAGCGCTTAACCATTGAGTTTCTTCCAAAGATTAAGCCCAATTAGTCTTATAGCTGAGTTTGTCATGCTGGTTGTATGGCCAATCAGTTTCTTCAAATGTTAGTTCACAAGAAGCTTAATCTTGCTAAATAAGTTCACAACCAGCTAGCGACTTTCTTGCTAAATGAATTCTGAACAAGCTAGTAACTTTCTTGCTAAATATGGTTCTAAGAAGGAAATTGTTTTTCATTGGAACAACAATATAAGTTTAAAGGACACTCATATTGACCAAAATGACAAGCATCTTCAAATGTTAGTGTCAGCCAATTAGTTTTGTTTCTGGGTTTGCAATGTTGTGTTGTGTGGCCTTTCCTATTTGTCGGGTTTGGTTGTAACATTGTTGATTCTTAATAATAAAAAATTCAAATTCTTTTCAGAATGATCACTATGGAAGGGATTTTGTCCTGTGTATATAAGAGTCTTGTATGAGAAGCATAATAAGGTGTTTCTTGTATATTAAGAATATGAAGTAATCTATATACTTAAACTCTCTACAAATCACACAAATCATCGATATCATGAACTGAAAAAGAATACCATTCCATTCCCATTTTTATATATGTCCACAACTCTCTGTTTTGTAAGTATTCCTTGTGGATTAAAAATATGGGGCAGTCTATATGCTTCAAACTCTTTGCAAATCATAATACAGATTATCAATTCCGAGAACTATAAAAGAATTCTGAATTTCATTCTCATTCTCATATCAATATTAGAAACTATAAAAGAAATCCAAATTCCATTCCATATGCCCATCCTAAATTCTTAACTCTATTTTTAGATGTTTCTAGCATATTAACCATATAAGGTAGTCTGTATACATCATAACTCTCTAGATATCAAAACTCATAATATGAGGGAGTCTGTATACTTCAAACTCTCTAGAGATCAAAAAAACAATATAGATATGGAACTATAGAAGAATTCCATTCCATTCCTAGATCTGAAATCCGTATCTCTGTTTTAAGTACCCAAATGGAAAAAAAATCAAAATTAAACAGTAGTAGTCTCATAGGACATTATTGGTTGCCACCAAACTTGAAAAGGACGTTGCAGCTTTATAAAAAGTGGATGAAAGTGGATGTAAGAAGAGTACAGTGTGAAATCAAAGAGCAAACACGAGAAACAGATCAAAGAGCAAACATGCTAAGAGAAACAGGTCTGTGTATTACCCGACAACTGCTATCCGGTTTTTAAAAGCATTCCTGTTGAAAGACTTCAAAATGTACTGGGATTAAGATCGCCTTTATGTAAGTTCAAATTTAAATTAGATGTGGGATTTTGATAATCTGAGGAGTAATAATGAAAATTTAACGTTGATGTTGTAATAAAATTTTGATTAATTATAGAATTTGAATATTCTTTATGTTTAAACTATATTTGGCACAGGTTTTTGACACATAACTGAATATGTCTAGATAGTTTTAGCTTAAATTTTTATGTTGAAAGTTCAGCTTCTGCTAAAAGTTAAGGACTGGAGTATCCATTCTGCCAAAATCTGCCCGGGAATCTTAGCCTCATCCCTTATGGTGTCCAAACCTTTGCACTCAATAAAATTTGATCGCTTAAAAAAAATTTTGATCGCTTACTGAAGTGATAAATACTTAAGCAAAGAACAAGAAGTCATAAAATGTCTAAATTGAATGATAATGATTAATGAAGAAGGACGATAAATTTATATACTACATGTATCCTCTTAAAAAACCAAGATATATGGTAATTTACATTACATATGTACCAACAGATAAATGTACACACCTTGGACATTTATCATATTTTACACATCTACTCTTCATTTTCATCAATCTTAACAAGCATTAAAGATTTGGGATTCTGAACATTTGTGGGTTTTTTAAAACCTTATAACCCACTCTTTTTCCCCCTAATGTTGTATCCGGAATTAAGTACAATCCTTTATTATCTCCACCTACTGATTTGGTGCAATACCAAACACTTCATTTAAATAACTCTGAAAATTATCATAATTGCATTTGCAAAATTATACTTACATTTATGTAAACAAATCTGAGATCATGTAGTGTGGTTTTGTGCTCCCGAAAGTTGATAATAAAAAAATTTACCCAATCAAATCCAAAAATTTCAAGAAAAAAATCTGAGATCCTCCAGTGGACAGAGCTTCAGTGTATAGATCAAAGTGATGACGACTTGTCCAAGTCAAAAACGCAGCCTCTGTGATTATTTGATATAATTACCATAAACCCTGAGGGGTGATGTTAAGGCATTACAATAAAAAAACACAAGAAAAGCAGCATTCATTTCCATGTAATGTAGGATTTCCTTGCCTGGATTAATTTCCTTATTCACTTTCAGTACCCTGTATAACATCGATTAGACCAGAGCTCGAGACATCAAAAACTGATTTTATGTGAACTATAATAAATGCATATTCATTAGTCACACCATACATACCCTCCTACAAGATTATCTGCAAAACATTCAGAAAAATATACAATGAAAAGAAACAAAGCAGCTAATACAATGGATGAAAATCACAGATGCTTCAATAATTAAATGAAGGCCGCTGCCATCAGGCAGAAATCAAGCACCATAAATACATAAATTAAGTCCGATAAAAATATTGCCCACATAACAGGTCCTTGGCAGAAAGAAGGTGCACAAAGAAGAAGCTCAAACATCAGAAACTCCCATTGCATTATCCTCCTCTCAGTACTCCAAAAATACAAGATCCTCTTTCCTCAGCAAAGAAAGACACCTTAAACCTTACCAAAATTAAGACAAACTATTTTACTGAGACTACATGCTGTGAGAAAAACAGATGAAAGCACATTTAGCCCGTATTCAATCCAACATTTGCAAATGATTCCAGAAAACACCTAGGATATCCAAGAAGGTCACAATTCCGACCAAATTGGATTCTTCATCAGTGACCCAGACATAATTTACCCTGTGGGCAAGAGCTTGCACCATGACAGCAACTAGAGAACTCCAAGGCCTACAAGTAAGAGGGGAAGCTCTGCAACTCCTGGAAGCATATCCAAATTTATTGGCCTTGAAGGAACACAAACGAGACCATTTCTTGTTATTGTCAAGTGGCCCAGTTGGAGATTCACCTAAAAATTCTTCATCAGAAGACTCTTCCCAATCGGTCATCTGATTTTGTTTTTCTGGGTACTTTTGTTTTGACGTAGCAATAGAACTCCCATGTTCGCCCTTTCCATTGACTCCTGTCTTCAGATCTATTCTTCTTCTTACAGTCTCAACAAGGGATTCTGGTGGTCCTCCACATTCCACATAAGCCATAAAATCCCCTGCAGAAAGTGTTGCAAGAGCCAAAGCTACTGTCTCATCACACCACATTAAAGTAGAAGGTGATATCTCACCAATCAATTTAGGACCTTGCAAGGGATCATGCTCTATCACTGCTACAGCAGTCTGAGTGCGGGATGCATCCTTAATCATTTTCAAAGCAGTAATTGCAGGTTTATCATACTCCGCCGTAAGAACCTCTGTCTTTACTATTCCCAGATTTTCAATGGTCATTGAAGGGAGGGGAGAAAATACAGATATGAAACCCAAAAGAAATCTAAGAACATCTTCTTGGGTTATCCAACAGAACTCCTTCCCTTCATGACTTGTAGGAGAGGCGTTTTTGGCCGATCCAATTTTCTGGCCAAGCTTCTTGAAACTCAGCCTTTTAAGACTCTCAATGGGAACTATCAAGTTCTGAGCTCCATCCACAATCAGTTCCAATGCTTGCAATAAGCTGCATGTCAAAAAATAGATACATAAGATCAGTGCTTGTTTCAGTGGCATCTGCAACTATCTACATTCAAGACATACAATCATCCATCTTATAACAGATTATATATGTGCTTGCTTCATCGATATCTACAAACTTTCCGTTGAATTCAACAAAAACATCTCATTCTCAGATAATAAGTTGCAACAACCTGGAGAAAGATTCTTCAGTCACATAACATGCATCTATGGAGTTTAACAAACAGACATTCAATCCTCATTGCTTCTTAACAAATTGCTTCCTGATACTAGGCTTGATAACCTGATATATTTCTCACTGCTAAAATATCATTTGGGAAATACATAATAATAGAGATGGAACAAGGAGAACATGACGCTAACAACACTAATCCACTGGACAAATGTACAATTTCTTAACCACATACAATCTGAGATAAATTATAGACCAGTTAGGATCAAAAACTGGAAATATAAAACTAGGTTCTCCAACCCCATTTCTAAAAAAATCTAACAAATAATGCGTCCCCCACCCTTCTGTATCAGATATCTCGATTCTCTTAAATACTTGGTTAGATGCCCTATTTGCATCCATCAACAACTATCAATATAGTTTCCGCCCTTTTGGAACAGATTTCTCCCAGATTCTAGTTGCTCCATCCCTTTCTAACAGATATCTCCCAAAAAAAAGGTTCTCTTGTATCGGATTTTTGACAAATACTAGGTTTGATGCCAAATTTAGACTCCCCAATAAAAACCCCTTTTGACATTAAAACAGGAAAATTCTAAGATTCTGGAAAGAACAAAGCTTTGAATAGGAATCCGACCGGGTAGGTGGAATTCTATTTTTGGGTGCACATGGTTGTGACAGCGGGCTTTTAGCATCCAGCAAACTGAGTTAGTTCTCACAGAGAGTATATGTAATCCATGATATTACTGACGAAGATGTAATCCATGGATCATGACACCAACGACAACTGGCGTGTATCCAAGGGCATTCTTATAACCTAAGCTTTGTATTTAAGACATGACTGACACCAACTTACAATCAAACATAAAATTGAGAATTTGAATATGATTTAGCAGAAATTCAATAGTGAGGCTTACAATCTAAAACCCAAAACTGGCAATCTGAACATGAATCAATGGCATGCAGATGGCACTCTCACAGATAGATCAAACAACACAAGTACCATAATCTGCCACGATCTATAACAGCCATAATCAGGTGCCAATAGATCATTCGTCCTAATACAGGAGACGACTCTACAAGAGAGAAATCCATGGAAGTTCTTTTGCACATTATGTGCAAGTAAGTGGCTCAATAGGCCATTCATCTTAAAAAAGCGCCTAACTTGCAAAAGAGAAATCCATGAAAGTTCTTTGAGCCACTTATTTGCAGAAGATGTGCAAATAGGCCACCTCTGCAATGACTGTAATCTCCTTACACAAAATCCACCTGAGTCACTTAAATCACAAACTATGTGAGTTTAGATACCTCCTTACTTTCTAGTCAACTAACCCACAGTAGTAATATTCAAGCATCCTATATTTCCCAATTTGGTAACACGCTCATTTTTACATTCAAATAATAAATACAAAAAAAGGAAAGTTTGGCAACTACCCATTTGAATAAATTTGATTTCATTTTGAACGGATCTGCTTATACAAAAGATTACGCTTCAATTTCTATGGAAAGAAAACTGAACTGACCTTGTGTGCGAATCTACCTGTCGAACACTGGTCAGAGCCCGAGGAAGCAGGGCTGTAATGGGTGCACTGAGAGCCCTGGCTGGATCATACAAGCATTCATCCGTAGACAGATAGCAGATTATGTCTACCATACAAATTTTCCCCAAACACCTACAATCCACTTGTTGGTGAAGCAGCCCTTCATCTGCTACCTTGTTGCCTGTGTTATGGGTGCAATTCCAGACGCCCAGCTCGGTGTCATGGGAAGATTGTTGCTTCAGAGCCTTGAGAGCATCGCCCACAGTTGCAGTGATTGGAAGCCAGGAGAGCGCCGGCTTACCCAGGCAGAGGTCAGATACCTCATATGACTGCAGGCTAACTGCCATACACTTACAAATTACAGATCAGGAAGAGCTTAACAGATCACAGAATCGAAAACGAATGCAATAGATGAAGATCCCAATTGGGTCTCCCAAATAGCCTTTTGGGTATCGAAATTCAATCAAATGAATGATTGGGTATATGAAGAAATCCTCAAATCCAGAGAACGTCCTAGACCCTCTTCAAAACTTTTGGCTCAACGCCGACTTCGAAAGAACCTAGAAAGTAGAAGAAAAGGAGCGTGTATATATGGGGGATTTGGGTCTCTATTTATAGATCAGAAAAAGGAGGAGTGGTGGGCGTTACGCCGCCGTACACATGCAATAGAGCAAAGCGCGTCGGAATTGGGGGAAATTCTTACTACCTATTTACCGAACAGAAGAGATTTTTTTAGTTGTAAAAACGAAAAAGAATCATTCCAGTATAACCAAGTTAAGATTCTTAACGATGTAAATGCCAAACACATTAATTGCATGGAGGTCTTTTCAATCCTGGATGGCATTTTAATACTTTAATCAAAAGTGCTCAAAATAATCAATGGTTATGATTTTTATAATTTATAATTATTAATGATGGACACTTTTGTTGATATTTTAGGTTTAAAGGGACACCACATGTTCTAGTTTATGAGCTTTTTATGACTTTTGTTGGAAGAGATATAATTGATAAGTAGGAGATATTTTCTACATTAAGTAAAATTGTGATATTGCTATCACGATTTAAGTGTGTAGTTTTTTTGAGTCAAACTCATTGACCCATATTTCATGAGTAGTGGTTCACATGAACCCATCTCTCATGAGAATGAATGGAACACTTAACACTCATTGGATCTAGGTGATGCTCATAGAGGTGAAGCACCGGGACTTCTCGAGAGGTCACCCATCCCAGTACTACTCCAGCTCGAGCGCGCTTAACTACGGAGTTTCCTCCATGGTTAAACCCACTCTGCTTGCAACCCCATTTGCAAAACCTTCACCAAGTGTTGTGCCTTATGAACCATTCATTAGAAAGCCCCTTAAGCTCATAAAGCCCCTTGGAGTAGTACTGGGATGGGTGACCTCTTGGGAAGTCCCGGTGCTTCACCTCTGTGAGCAACACCTAGATCCAATGAGTGCTAAGTGTTCCATTCATTCTCATGAGAGATGGGTTCGTGTGAACCACTACTCATGAAATATGGGTCAATGAGTTTGACTCAAAAAAACTACACAGTTAAATCTTGATAGCAATATCACAGAGATATAATTCTTAATATGATAATGTTGGGAAAAATATTTTAGTGTATTTTTTATTTGGTTATTCAGGTAAGTAGGAGTAATATTATATTTTATTTGTATAATTATAAATAATATATTTTTATGTTTAGTTAAGTATGTGTATTTGATGGGGTTTGTTTGTAGTGCCTTGGTTAAGTGGTGTCATTAGGGTTCAAATTTCTATTGGGCATGTTACGTATTTTTTTCGTCTTCGCGTCCAAAATAGTCTTATACAAAAGCCTAGGTCTAACTCTTAAGTGAAGTCAACAAGCCCATTGTTTATATAATCAATCAATAATGTCTTGCAAATTAACAAGAGTAAATAGAGACTTGAAAAGGTGGAGTTCTATAACACATGCATCATTTTGTAATTTAGAATTATTAATCAAGACATTTTATGACCATACTTTTAAGGTTTGAAGGGACACCTCATGTTCTAGTTTATGAGTTTTTTATGACTTTTGTTGTAAGAGATATTATTCAAGTATTATGCTTGTTCAGGTGGAAAATGGGACCTATGAATTTAGTAATGTAAACTATGTAAGATGTGTTCATCAACTAACCATTTTCACACTAACATTAGAAATACAAGAGAAAGAGGGGCTTCCATGCATAAATCTCAATATAACCAAAGTTAGATTAGCAAAACCCAAGAAGATGAGGGGGTACTAATGCTAAACCCAAATTATACTAAGGAAGTATACAAGAAAGTCCTCTTGCATGCAATGTAAGATTTGATTAAGGTTGTATAAATGCACTTGTAAAATTGAACTAATTGATTTAGCAAGATAAGCAATAGAGATCTAGGTGCTAAATGTAAGCAATTAGGCCAATTAAGATGTGAAAATAGGTCTAAACTAAGATGTGAAACAAGTAATGAGGTACTCACCTTGAAATATGAAGAGGAATATGTTTTTTTGCTATGAAAATTGTTGTTCTAGTGATGTAGTGCACAATGGAAAATCCCTGGATGGATAGTCCAAAACTACACTAGCAACAATAATATAGTGGAAATACAACAAGAGAATGCTCAAATAGAATTTCATTCAACATGCCTAGTTGTAAGGCCTTCCAAGTTAGGGCCAAATACAATCAATTACAATAGTAATTCTATAATCTTTCAGCTAGTCCAGCTCTGTGACACATTAGCAACTGGTAAAAGCACTAAGGTAGATCTAAACTTGAGCTCGCAAGCCACCAAGCAATCTCCTTGTCTCCAAGCATGCAAACCACTAGCTTTGCTATTACAATATCAGACAAATAACCTGATCTTCAAGATCTTCCAGGATCCCATTATTGTCTCCTTGACTTCCTTCCCTCAAACAACTACCCAAACCTTAAATACATTTCTTCAACCACAAGTCGCCTGGAAGAAAGAAATAAATCCTAAAACCCAGTTGACTTTTATAACAAACAATTATTAAATGCAATACAAGTTGACTCTCAAATAGCCTTACAATTAATTAATTCTCCATGTCGGCCTCTAGATCCACATAGGAGTATACAACATAAGCTACCCACATTAAATACATCAAGTCAGCCAACCAAATCTCCAAGAACTCCAATCAGTAAGCTAAAACTACCAAGCGACAGTAAAAACAACTAAGCAAGCTAGGCATCATCGAGAAAGCACGTCGATCAAGCACTACAAGCATCACCAAGTATAGGTTCTATCAAGCGCCAGAAATTTACCGAGTTCCTTCAGCGATCGAGCTCTTCAATGACCGAGCCCCTCGGTCAAAGCTGCAACCAAGTAACACAGAAAAACTGCAACATACCAACATATAGGATTGCCAACTACCCTAAGATGCTTCTGCATCATCTGGACCTATAGCTGAATTTTCGACTGCGGATCTCCGATCACACAGTTGAAAACCCAAAAAATACTAAACATCTCAGGCTATCAGGAACAGGTCAACCATGTCTTCATGTTTCGAAATAGGTCGACCAAGTCACTATGTTCCCAAGGCATGTTACTTGTAAGAATTTGCAAATAGCAAATATTGAACCAAGGATCTAGAGGTTAAAGAAAAGCACAAGAGAGAAAATATGAATGCAATGATGGATTGAATAGATCCAATGAATTCACCTTGAATGATTGATGAATGAATCAATGTTCATGTAAATGATTACATAATAGGCTTCCTTATATAGGAAAGGCAATAAGAGAGAATGATAAGGAGCTGATAAGCTATCACCTATGCTAGGTGTAATCACATGTCCACCAAATGTGGATCATCCTCCATTATGCAATAAAGTATGTGCAATGGGATTAGGATGATAATGTGATAAGATTACTAAAGGTGGATCTAGCACCAAAAGTGGAATTCCTCCTACACCATGTGCTTGAATGAGGTGCACACTCCTAGGTGTCTCAATCACTAACTACTATGCAATGCATTAACCTAAGTAAGATTAAGTAAAGTGTAATTAGGAATAATTAATTACACCAACACCCCCCCTTAAGTGCAACTTAGGGGAATGCATTTAAACTCACAATGCAAGATGGGTCCCGGCTACTAGGCCATGATAGGTACCCATGTACAAAATGCAATACATGAAATGCATAACTCTCATAAAGTGGAGAAAGAGGGAAAACCTCATGGGAAAAACCCTCCCCCAAAAAGCGAGAAGAAAACAAGATGCATGGATGGATGGAGTGCTCAAGATCCCCCAAAGAACTACATACATCATGTGTATACAAAGAATTATCCCCCCATAAGAAGGATAGTTGGAGACATGATATCCCCCCATAATGTAGAAGCTCCCATGTTGATGAAGAGTACCTGCAAACAATAGATAAGCCAATGCTTACAAGAAACATGTCTCCCCTTAGGAAGAAATAGATACATCAAATGATGAAGAAGCCAATCCTTGTGCAAATGGAAGGAGGAAGAAGATGAAGGTCTCCATGCATGAATCTCTGAAGACTAAGTAGGAATCTCCAAGCTCAAAGAATCTATCACTTCATGTGACAAATCAAGTGAAGAAGGAGAAGAATCAAGTACACCAATCTCCAAAGAAGGTGAAGAAGTGTCCCCATCTATGATGAAACTATCATCAAGGGAAAGAGAAACCCCCTCATTTATGTCTTCCAAATCTGCATCATGAGAATCAACAAGTGCTGAAGATGCATCCAAGTAGTCATCACATTTTGCAAGATTTGAAACACTATGATCATCCTGCTAAATAGTAGAGCCCATATCTGAAGAAGCAGGAGGTGGAGGAGTAGGAAGATCAACACTTGTCTCAACAACAAAATGATTCAAGTGCCCAAAGTTCTCCTCATAATTATCCCTTGGCAAAGGGATGGGTACATCATGAATATCATCATCATTATCAACAAAATTTGAAAAAGAATACAAGCATGATGTATGATCAACAACTCCCATAGCTATGACATCTCTAGTCTCCATGTCCCTAATGTAGACATAATCAGAAGTGAACTCAACAATTTTACCTTGTGCCCCATGTGTAATTTGGTAAATAGAAAGGAGATTAGTGGTCAAGGATGGTACACAAAGAACATCATTAAATGTCCCCTCTCCCATAGGAATAGAACCTTTCCCACAAACTCTCATGAATGTGTTGTTACCCATCAAAATATTAGGAGAATTACAAGGCTCAATAGAAGAAAACATATCCATAGAAGATGCCATATGATGTGATGCACCTGAATCAAGAAGCCATTTACCTTGCTCAGGATGTGTGGAAGCCATGAGTGCTTGTCCTTTACCTTTATCTTTGGATGATGATGAAGATGTAGAAGTTGTTGATTATGTAGAAGAAGGAGTGGACACTGATGAGGGAAACTTAATGTTGTGTTTCTGAATAATGTGAGTTATCTCATCAATCTTCTTTTGAAAACACTTATGCTCATCATGTCCTAACTTTTGACAATATGCACATTTATCTCTCTTTCTTCTAGATGATTCCTCTCTTGAAGAGGACTTGGATTCTATGCTTTTTGGTGAAGGAGATTCATTACCTTTGTCATGAGGCTTAGGATGCTTATTTTGTTTCTTTCCTTTGCCATTAGAAGCCTTTGATGTGGACTCACTTGCAATCAATGCTTGATGTGTGGAAGGCTTCAATTGACCCATGTGTGCCAACTTTGCTTGTTCCCTTGTGAGTTGCGCTACAAATTCATCAAGAGAGGGGAATTTGTATGCACTAGCAAGAGCATCCATAGTAGCATAGAATGTAGAAACAAAGATAGAATAATCAGGACCAAGCTTGGAAAGAATAGAAAAGATCAATTATTCATCCCCTTTAACAATGCCACATGAAGAAAGCTCCAACCGAATAGTATTGAACTTAGAGAAAAAATCTTGAATATTGTCAAAATCACTAGGATTGAGACCTATGAGATCATTCTCTAATTTGAATTTCCTCATTCTATCAGGTTTACCAAAGAGTCCTTCCAATGTGACCCAAGCATCATGAGGATGTGTGCAAGATGCAATATGAAAGAGCAAGTCGCGAGAGATGGATGATTTAAGAGATCCAAGTGCTTTATCCCTTCGATCAAACCATTTTCACCTTTCTACAACACTTGTTTGAGGTTCTTGATCCTGCCCAAGAGTCATTCTAAGCAATCCAAGACTCAACAAATGATCACTTAAAGAAACTTTCCATTCATGGTAGTTATATGGACTGAGGATTTTAACCTTTGAATTATCCACATTTCAACCAAATAATGATTGATAACTCCTTCAAATGACTGATGCAAATCAGAAAACTAAAATCCAAGGATTAACCAAGTGCAATTATAGCCCCAAAATAGCCTATTGCTGAAAGTGATATGTCTACCCAAAATCACTCAAATCTAATTGCAGATCTAGAAAGTAGATGAAAAATCATGCACTTTCAAAAAAAATTCACCTCAAAATGTTACTGTATGTGCCCAAACGAAGCCCTGGAAGTTGCAGAAATCAGGAACAGACAGGAACAATCAACAAGATCTGCAATTTCTAACAAATGAGGCCACCAAAATGCAAAATCAACACCACCACTGGAAAATTCAAGAAATTCTACCCAATTTCAAAAAAAATTGCACCTGATTTGGAGCCCGGATGACCAAGTTACGGCCTCTCAAAGTTGGACTATCAAACCAAAAATGCATATGGTGAAGGCTGGGAAATCTCCAAACCTTGATGACATCAGAAAATAACGGGGTTAAATTTGATGGTCATACGACCATCAAAAAGACCCAATTTCACCCTGCTACGACGGCTAAACGGCCATCAAATTTAGGCCAGTGTGTCAGGTGATGTCAGCGAAAAAGCCTCCTTCGACTGAGGTGGCGCTTGCTATGCAGTCCGTACATGTATGGTCAGTGCTGATGTGTCATCTGTACAGTCCGTATGATGACATGGAAAATGTGTCTGGGTCGCAGGCATCATGTTGGCGGCTAACTAGGTGGTCGGTTGATTGCCGCGTGGCGGCTTTGTGGCGACAAGCCCGCTGACTGGGCTTGCATGAGGTGGCAAGGAGGTGTGTTTTGGGCCACCATGTGGCATCCGACTGGCGCCACATGGATGGGAGGTCTTTCGCACTCTCAGCGGAGGTGGCAGATCTGAGGCCGGGTGCTGCTCCAAGCTGGTGGATCTGAGGTCGGGAGGTTAGCGCTGGAGATCGCGAGCGGAGTGGCATTTGGAGGTGAGTGTGGATTTGACACCGGCGGAAGTGGCATGAGCGGAGATATGGCCACTTCGGAGTGGATCATGACGGAGGTAGATGATTAGAGGAGCCGCTGTGGAGGTGAGTGGTGGCAAGGGCTGGGAAACAACAGCGACCGAGGTGCAGATCAGCAGGGCCCAAGCGGAGGAGGTGAAAGGCTACCACTCGAGGATCTGCGGTGGCGGGGAAGGGCTGGTGGCGCTGTGGGATTTAATCCCACATGTGCTAGTATGAAAGGAAAAGCCCGATTTAAATATGTAGAGCCCCTACTCATATAATGAAGAGCTGTGTGGTGTATACACGCCTTGAGGTGCGGCCTGTCTGATGCACTTGTCGCAGAAACTGTCTAATATTATCGCAGAGACAGAGAATAAAGGGCATATACCGAGCCCAAATAATTTTATAGAAAAAAATTCTAAGAAAATGATAGAATAAAAAAAAAAAAATTTATTTAAAAAAATCGTACCAAGAGGGCAGATAGGGTCGTACGGCTCGATTTGCAAAAAAAATTTGCCTCGGATTTGACTTTCACAGAATATAGGCGAGTTTATAGTCAATTTTAACCAAAACAGCCTCCCAGATGCAATGGTGAGGTCAGATCTGCTCCAAGACGCCTCTATCATATGCTGGTTGCTAGATCTGAGATGTGGACCTTCAAAGCTTGCATCAAGATCTCTTCAAATCGGCTGATCTAAACGCTCCAATGGCTCTAATACCATGTAAGAATTTGCAAATAGAAAATATTGAACCAAGGATCTAGAGGTTGAAGAAAAGCACAAGAGAGAAAATATGAATGCAATGATGGATTGAATAGATCCAATGAATTCACCTTGAATGATTGATGAATGAATCAATGTTCATGTAAATGATTACATAATAGGCCTCCTTATATAGGAAAGGCAATAAGAGACACTAGTAGATTTGAGGTCAAATTTTGACCAAATTTATCGACCAAAGTGGAAATGGTCTTAAAATTTTCTTTTTTTTTCCTTTTATCCCCGTGTTGGTCGAAATTTCGACCAATACGAGGATAAAATGTAAAAAAAAGAAGAAGATGCATTTCATTTTTACTTTACCAGTTGATGAGCTTAAGGGGCTTTCTAATCGATGGTTCATAAGGCACAACACTTGGTGAAGGTTTTGCAAATGAGAATGCAAGCAGAGTGGGTTTAACCAGGGAGGAAACTCCGTAGTTAAGTGCGCTCGAGTTGGAGTAGTACTGGGATGGGTGACCTCTCGGGAAGTCCCAGTGCTTCACCTCTGTGAGCATCAGCTAGAGCCAATGAGTGCTAACTGTTCCATTCATTCTCATGAGAGATGGGTTCGTGTGAACCACTACTCATGAATCATGGGTCAATGAGTTTGACTCAAAAAACTACACAGTTGAATCTTGATAGCAATATCACAATTTGACTTGTTGTGGAAAATATCTCCTACTTATTAATTGACGAACTTAAGGGGCTTTCTAATGAATGGTTCATAAGGCATAACACTTGGTGAAGGTTTTGCAAATGAGGATGCAAGCAGAGTGGGTTTAACCATGGAGGAAACTCCGTAGTTAAGCGTGCTCGAGCTGGAGTGGTACTAGGATGGATGACCTCCCGGAAAGTCTCGGTGCTTCACCTCCGTAAGCATCACCTAGAGCCAATGAGTGGTAACTGTTCCATTCATTCTCATGAGAGATGGGTTTATGTAAACCACTACTCATGAATCACAGGTTAATGAAAAGAACTCTAAATTCACCTTACGTAGGTAACATTGTTTTTTTTTTTTTTAAATAACATTGGTCAAAATTTCGACCAATGTCAGTAAAAAACTCCACCAAAGGATGGTCAAAATTTTGACCACAACAAGAAAATTTTGACCAACAAAATTTTGACCAAAACAACAAAATTTCGACCATCTTATCCGTCGAACGTATAGCATCTCGGTCGAACATTTGATGTTTTCGTCGAAAATTTCGACCAACATTTGGTGGAAATTTTTGCTGCCACCGGTCAAAATTTCGATTAATATCAGGTGGATATTTGTTCGACAATTGGTCAAAATTTTGACCATTATAAAAAAAATGACGACAGTTTTGAATCATGGACTCAGTCGAATTTTCGACCTCTGTTTTAGTCAAAATTTGACTGATTATAGATACGTCGAAAATTCAACAAAAAAAGACCGACGACAATGTTAGTCGTAAATTTGACTAATTTCGGTCAAAATTTCGACCAATTCTTGGTCGAAATTTGAAGCCAAATTTACTAGTGAGAGAATGATAAGGAGCTGATAAGCTATCACCTATGCTAGGTGTAATCACATGTCCACCAAATGTGGATCATCCTCCACTATGCAATAAAGTATGTGCAATGGGATTAGGATGATAATGTGATAAGAGCACTAAAGGTGGATCTAGCACCAAAAGTGGAATTCCTCCTACACCATGTGCTTGAATGAGGTGCACACTCCTAGGTGTCTCAATCACTAACTACTATGCAATGCATTAACATAAGTAAGATTAATTAAAGTGTAATTAGGAATAATTAATTACACCAACATGAAGTCGACTAAGATTTTTCTGGTAGATCTTTGTATGCAACTTCCAGATTTGTACCTGTAATTCTGAGATCCTACTCCTGTACACAGAAAAATAGGTTTTGGGGTTGGGGTGGATAAGGGCTTACCTTGGTCAAGCCCTAGGTTGAGGAATCAACCTTAAATTGAGATGTAAATATAATGATAAAGGAAATGCTAGCATATAGTAGGATCGAATATATCAAATGAAAGATACAATTACCTTTGGAGATGCAATTGAATTTGATATGTGATCAAGTATGTAAATATAAAAGTCTTGACTCAAGGAAATCAAAGAAGTCAAAACCTCATGTATAGGAATGTATGTGACATGTCATGATGAAGCATGGAAGAACTTGAATGATTTGGAATGATGAATCTCCTCCTTAGAAGCCAAACTCCACTACCACCTTGAAGGAAGAAGCTTGATGCAAGAAGGAAATGCTTGAATTTGACGAATGCTTGAAGATCATTGCTTGAAATCTCATGAACACGTGTATGCTTGCTCTTGATTTCTTGTAGAATGATGATGATGATGAAAATTAAATGTCCAAGCCTCCTTATATACTATTTTTTGGGATTAAAAACAAAGCAAGCTGACTTGGGAACAAAATAAATCAATCCAGAAAACTCGAGGCACTTCGGGCCCTGCACCTAAAATCCCTTGGGGAAGAGGTTGAGTTGGTCAGCCTCTTCCTTGGGAACAGGTCAACCAACTCAACCTATTCCCTAAAGGGGTCCTGAAATGGGGCACCATAGGCCTTGGAGGGAGTGCAGAAAGAATCAGGAGATAATAAACCTACCGGAAGATATGGCCAAAAGGGTGATAAAATAACACCTAAAGGACCATGTCTAAAAATGAGAGATGACCCAAAGATGAGGAAACAACTAAGAGAGGGAAAGAGAGACCAAAACCACATTAAGGAGGGCTAAAAGGTCTCAAAATGAAGTGCGTCCATTTTAAGACGGTACAATGCTAATGTGGAAAAAAATATTTTTAATGTATTTTTTATTTGGTTATTCATTCAAGTGGGAATAATGTTTTTGATTAAAAACAACAACAAAACTAGGATGTTGGCCCTTTACAAAAAATGCGGCCAAAGGGTTATACAATTGATCAAGCCAGTAGGAGCCCAGAGAAACTAAAAGCCTAAAACTAAACTACTTGATTAACAAAAGAAAGATAATAGAAAGCGGAGAATGTTGTTCAACAATTGAAAAACAACAAACTAGGGCATCAAACTTAGGCATGTGTGTTGCACTAGGCCGAGGCCAAAAGCTTGAGCCAATCATCTCGTAGAAAGTCTAGAAGCTCATGATTGTCAGCCAGTTCGTTATCACATAAGTCTTCATGGAGAAGAAAGAGTGTACTAGTTTCCACATACATAACCTTAGTGTTGAATTTAGCAATATGAATTACTTCCTGGTTCATTAGAAAATCAATGTTCTCCTTGAGAACCTATATTTTCTCATTCATTTTACTTAGTTTCTAGACCTTATCTTAGAGGATTCAAACATTTTTCCTATTTTTAGATAGCCCATGCACCCATTGTAAACTGAAGTGACATCATCTCCCTCCTTATCCTTATTCCCTGAATTCTCATAATTTTTTGGTATGTAGGACACTACATCTTTAGAATCCAAAGAGTGGAGCTCCTCCCCCAGTATTTTGGCCATCTACCGTGCTTTGGTTGTGCTCTGACAGCATGAATAGGGGTCAAAGTCACACTTGTTTCACCATGGACTTGTGGCACGCTATCATCCAGCTTGGTAGAACAACTTCCTCTTTTCTCTCTCCTCCTGTTGGCAAATTCTAGCTTAACCCCATTCAAACATTTCTTTTAAAGTGATTTGAACATTTCAATCCAAATTTTCTTGCCGTTTTCCTTGGAAGTGTGGTTTCCACCATGGAGAATGACAAGGGAATCATCACCGCGTCCATGGGTTCCAAAATGCAAGTCACATTCTTACATACTATTAATCTTCAAAATGTCAAAATGTCTTTTGTTATCTACCACAACACTGTCATTGTTTTTGTGTTGATAAATATGTTTGAAGCTCTCCATAATCTTATTATTGTTTTTCCACATAAACATGCAAATTTGAATTTCACTTTGGGTGACATTTGATCCATTTGAAATGCATCTAGGGTTGCCTAAAAAATGGGTAGTACATATAGTATTTTTCAAATTCATAGGTACCATGATCATGACCCCTAACCAATACCCATGGACTGAAAACATAGTATTCTCCATAAGAATTAAATTTTTTATCCTTCATCATTGACCATATTTCCAATAGAGAGAGGAATATTATTGAGTACACACTAGCACCTTAGACCATCAATTTATAGCCCCAAAGTAGCCATTTCATTTGCAAAAGTATTTCCCTCCTTGTAGGATATATTAATAGTGAATTCTTCCAAACTTAGGACCAATCTCTTGATATCCATTATTATGTTCTCAGTTGACCAGTTCTTGATTTAATTTCTCCTCTCATAGCTTTAATGATGTATTGTGAATCACCTTCAACTTCCAAAATATTAATTCCTAGAGATAAGGACAATTTAATTCCCCAAAGAAGACCCATTCCTTTCGCTTGGTTACTAGTGTACCCTTTCAAATTCTCAATGCATACCAAAACCATACTACCATCATCTCTCTTACAATGTGTCCTACAGTAGCCCGATCACCATGATATGCCCCATCAAAAATTAATTTGAACCAACCATGAGATAGTGGTATTCATTCTTTGCCTTTTCTCTTTAGAGCCTTTGAGTTGTTATAGGTTGTATAATCACTCAAACGTCCCCAATGACATGCTACTTTTTGTTCATAGGGGGAAGGGGGGACCACACCTTTTAAATTTGCCACTTTAATTTTTCAAGGAGTTTGTGGAAGGAGTGAAAGACTCTATCCATCGACTCCTTCAAGTCTCTTAAGATCCTATTATTATTTTCCTTCCACAAACACCAAGTCAAGTGTGAGGGCATTATTTTCCATAATTATCTAATTTTTGGGTTAGAAACTAGGCCTTTCATTCCATACACATCGATTGCAGATTGTTATTAGAAACTCATGTTATCTCAAGTTTAGAGAGGATCATATTCCATATCTCTTGGGAAAACTTGTAGTGAATTAATATGTGAGAAATGGATTCCTCATCTTTCTTACAAAGGATTCATAAATTGGGGAGATTAAATCCTCTATAATATATCAAGTTAAATCCATTGTGAGGATTCTATTATGAATTGTAGTCCACCAAAAGAAAATCATTTTAGGAATAAGGTGAGAATTCCATACCTCCCTAGTCCAAATAGGAGGGCCTTCCTTATTGATTAGCATAGCATATGCATATTTCATCCTGAAATCACCGTCAGGGTTTTAACTCCAGCAAGATTTATCCTCCCTTGTAAATAGAGGGATCCTGAATCTACCAACCTCCAAATGTAACTCTCTAGCTGAACTCATTAGATTAGGTTGGGATTGGTAGAAAAGAGTCATGTCTTTCAAAAAACATTTAGAGAAATATAGTCAGAAGTCTTATCCCCCATAAGGTTACCAACTAGTTGTTTTATACTCTTAAAATTCGAGAAGGAGGACATGGGTTTGTTACCAAGCCAAACATCTTCCTAGAATCTAATAGTTTTTCCATCTCCAAGTTGCTATTTTAATCATGATTGGATTAATTTTTACCCCTTAATGATAGTTGACCACACTTTAGACCTGATTGTGAAGGTCTGGTTATGAATATTGAGACAAAATATTTCATAACACATGTATTTAGCATATATAATATCATGCTAGTCCACTTTTGTGGAGAGAAAGTTTCCAAACAGTCTTGGCCATTAGAGCTTTATTCATCAAAGTGACCCTTCGTAGACTGAGACAACCATCCTTCTTAGGTCTACAAATAGTGTTCCTGTTTACCAAAGCCATTATTCTCTTATCCTTCATACATGTCCATAAAAATGTTCTTTGAATTATTTCAATCCTATTAACAATGGCTCCTAGGATTTTGAATAAGGATAGAAAATATAGAGGGATATCTTACAGGGAAGAGGCAAGTAGCTGGAGCTTACCCGCACTGCAAAGAATCTTCCCTTTCCAACTAGCCAATTTTTGTTGGAGCCTCTCAATAATGGAGTTCCATAAATTCTAATTAACTTCCTTGACTATGAGGGGGAGGCCAAGGTAAAGTCTCAATCGAACTAATAGTTTGCATATGAGGATAGCCTGGATTTTATTTTGCAAATTAGTCTTGGTATTAAATACGTATAGGTTAATTTTATCATTATTTATGTGTTGGCATGATGCCAAAGCATAATCATTCAGGAAAAATATCCAAACATTTTCTTCAATCGCAGAGGCTCTACCAAACAAAATAGTGTCATCCACAAACTGTTGTAAAACACTTGTAGGTAGGGTGGAGGCAAATTTAATCCCATGAAGTTTACATGAATTAACAAGGCTTAATAAATTCCTTCCAAGTGTGTGCCAAAATGTTGACACACTTCTATGAGTCATTAAATCCAAGATTTCTCAAGAATGAGGTCTCAAATGGCACCTCATAGCTCTCTATTCATGGAGTGCAAGGGTTTATAATGGAGGCCCTCATATTAGACCTAGTTTGTGCCCATGCAAGTACACCATAAAATGAGAGATTCAAAGAGGAAAAACAAGAATGCTAGTCTCCATGATCATCAAGTATGCATGAAAATGAAAATGAAAGCTATTCTATATGATAAAAATGCATGAAAGAAAACTATTCTATGAAAGGAAATGTGAATCTAATCTAATATGCAAGTGAAATATTAATCTAAATGGATTGTCATGGGGCATGAGAGAAGAAGATAAGAAAAGAGAAGTTGCAATATCCAAGCTCAAGTGCTCAAAATCTTCTCCAAAATCACTCTCCAAACCTGCAGCATAACAATACTTAAAATCTTCTATATGTAAATGAGAAGGAGAGGGCTTCTTATAAAGGATTATGGATGGTCAAGATTAAGAGGCAAAAAGAAGTGAGCAATGGTGGAGATTAAATCTTGGTTGATCCATGTGCTCAAGATTCTCAAGAGGCAAAATCAATGGACATGGTTAAGAGGCAAAAAGATGTGTGGAAGAGATTAAGAGGAAAAAGGAGATCACACTCATCTTGGGAAGTGTGCATTCAATGTGTAGACAAAAAGTCTTTTAATTTTAATTTTAATTTTATTATTTTTAGCAAAGTGGTTTCTATTATTTAATTAAAAGATTTTTTAATTTATTTAAAGAGATTTATTCTTTTAATTAAATGAAACTTAGGATAAATGATCAAACCTTAAGAAATATTAAAATAATTGAATTAATTATGATTTGATCAAGGAAATTGATTTAAATTGAAAATATTGCAAGGCATTGATTCAAAAAATTGATAAATTGATGAATGGGGGCCCAAAGTCTAGGCAACCATTTTAGGGTGCATACATTTGCCCCTCTTTGGCTAATGTGTGATCTTCATGGGAACACATGTAGTCAAAGAATGAAGTTGAAATGTGAGATCGATTTGGGATCACAAAACAACCCAGACGTGTGATTGATGGATAGGAACACATCAGGACAAAGATAAGCTGATTGAAAAAGATAAGACCAACACCCCTGTAAATAGGTAATTGTCAAGTCTCAAGCAAGGTTTAATTAATAGGTTTGATAAAGCTAAATCAAGGTTCAAGTTTGATAGGTACTGCCCCCTCGTGATCGAAATCAAAATGAGATAGAGGAGAAATAGTAAATTGATAAACTTGATCAAATCAAACTAAAGATAAGGTTCTTGATGTAATATGAAAGATATAAGGATCACAGAACCAAGGTATATCATCAAGCATGAAAGATTATGCCCCAAGGTTGAATTACAAGAAAATAAGTGGGGTGAAAGTGAATGGAAGATAGAAGTTTGGAAGAGGTGAAAAGAAATGGATAGAAGAAAGATGATTTGCCTCAAGAAAGGGAATGCCCTAAAATCAATCAACTGTTTAAGATAGAGAATTTCAATTGAGATCACGAAAGAAGATAAGGAAATGAAGATCAAAATATGACCATAGTTGATTAAAAGTCCAAAAGAAAGATGAAGGAAAACCCTCTCAAACTCCTAATGCATCCTAAAAATGCAAATTTACATGAAGTCTAACAATGCAAACTACATGAAAATGCAAAGGTGTACTTGCAAAAGAGCAACTGTAACATAGGATTTTGTGTTCATCATTCATTAGAGAATGTTAAGGAACTTATTTTCATCATTGGGCCATTATTAACCAACATCAGAAAATCACACAATCATCACTAGTCACGAGCACAACTATGAAGATATGAATGTGATTTATATCAGATTGGAATGTGGAAAGATTCTAACATAAGCATCAAAGACATAAAGGTCAAGATGACTTTGATGTTAGCTTACCCAATTTAATATAGCAAAACCATGCTCGCATCAAGGCAAAGATGCCAGGATGACCACAAGAACGGTTGTACAAAAACAGTCAAGGATGATGCCTCAAATCTCCTAAGTGTTTCAAGGGAACAACAAGAGACACTCTAGAGTTTCAAGATCACACCCACAAGTAGAAAGAAAATAAAAACATGCCCCATGCCCTAAGTCCTCTAGCTATGCATCCTGGAGAGACTTATTAGACAAGAACACTCAACGAAAATCAATAACAGTCAGCACACAAAGAAAAGATCATGGCATAGCTCAAGAATTAAGTATTGTGTTTAAAAATTTAAGTGTGTTAACTAATACTGAGTTTCAAGGATAAGGATCGAATGCTTGCAAGCAGGTAAGATCATATGACAAAACTGGGTAAGACCAAACTGATAAGTGTTGAAAAACACTCAATGCCAGGGGTTGTGTTGAAAAACACAGTTGGGGTGGTGTTAAAAAACACCATTTGTGAGGTGTCCTAAAGATTAACGCATCCAAGAGACCAAAGCTAACATAGTTATGCCCCCTAGACAAAGACAAAGACCAATTCCAAACCAAGGCAACAAGGACAAGGCATGATGGAGAAAGGCTAAGTGTCAAGGATGAGTGCTAAGAAACAGGGGTGCAAAGGCCTCAAGTAGCGCCCGTTTCCAAGTTTTCACCACTTGGATTTTTTTTCAGGACTTTTTATAATTTTTTTGTATTTTTGCTACCAAGGCGTCTGTTTCCAGGTTTTCACCAAGGCACTTTTTCTATTTTTTTGAATTTTTGAATTTTTATTTTTTTTTGTTATTTTTTTGGAATATATAATTTTTTTGAGATACATCAAAGCACCTATTGCTAGGTTTTCACTAAGATGATAATTTTTTCAGGACATTTTCCAATTTTTAGAATCTTTGACAATATATCATTTTTTTGGATTTTTTCAAGATCAATAAGTATGTACAAAGGATGCCCTTAGACAGAATAGGCATCATGGATAGAACTTCTTCAGGTGCAAGACATTGATAGGATCAGGGAGCTGTTCTCTCTCTATAGTAGATAATAAATAAGCACCTATCCCAAAAGTTGATGTAATAATGTAAGGTCCAAGCCAATTAGGTTCAAATTTGCCCTTTTGAGCTCTATGTTGTTGATTCTTAGGATTTTCACGTAGGACAAGATCTCCCACTTGGAATTCTCTAGGGCGAACCTTTTTGTTGAAGGTTCTGGACATGCACTTTTGATAAACCCTCATATGGTCAAATGATGCTTGATGTTTCTCATCTAGAAGTTCTAACTCTTGAAGCCTAATGGCGTGGTAGTCTTCATCTGTAACTAGACCTTTGAGGGAAACTCTAAGTGAAGGAATCTCAACCTCCAAAGGTAACACTACTTTAGCACCATATGTAAGGGAAAAAGGAGTAGCCTCAGTAGGAGTATGAATACTCGTTCTATAAGCCCATAAAGCCAAATTTATCTGTAAATGCCAATCTCTACTATTCTTACAAACTATTCTATGTAGGATTTTAAGAATGGTTTTGTTTGATGCCTCTACTTGACCATTTCCTTGCGGGAAGTAAATGGAGGACCAATGTTGTTTAATCTTGAATTTCTTGCAGAGTTGTTTAAGGTCCTTATTTTTTAACTGACCTCCATTGTCAATGATAATCTCAGAAGGCACTCCATATCGACAAATGATATGGTTCAAAATGAACAGAGAGACTGTCTTGCCCGAGGCAACAGAAATTGGGACAACTTCTACCCATTTAGTGAAGTAATCAGTAGCAGTGATAATAAACTTGTGTCCACCTGATGAGTTGGGATGAATCTACCCAACAAGATCAAAGGCCCAATGCTGAAATGGCGAATGAGATATAGAAGGAATGAGCTCCCTTCCTGGAGCATGTATCAGGTTACCATGTTTTTGACACTTTTCACATGACTTTGCAAAAGCTACTGCATCAATCTGCATCGTAGGCCAATAGTACCCTACCCTAAGCAACCTTCAGGCCATGGAAAGACCATTGGAATGTCCCCCACAGATGCCCTCATGAATGTCAACTAACGCTTGGTCAGATTCTTCCTTTTCTAAGCATCTAAGAAGTGTTCCATCTAGACCCCTCCTATACAAATCACTAGAGATAAGGGAATGGCGAGAGGTGTTTTGGATAAGGTTTCTGCATTCAGATCGGTTAAAGGTTTTAGGAATATTTCCATCACAAAGGTATGAGTAAATGGTACCATAACGAGATGACTCACGACTGACAAGGGTACAAATAACATGGCTTTCTTGGGAGTCATAGATAGGGTAATGTAGCTCTTCCACCAGGAATTCAAATCTGGATTCATGTTTCTCTAGCTGAAGGAGTGAAGCAAGTGTAGCCATGGCATCAGCTGCTTTGTTTTCTACTCTAGGGATTTGCTAAAATGTGACAAATATGAAGTATCATTTCAAGGAATCAACCATTTTCTTGTAAGGTATTAGCTTCTCATTTTTTGTTTGATAGTGTTCATTGACTTGGTTGATTATCAGTTGTAAATCCTCATAGATGTGTAACTCTGTGATTCTCCATTCTATGGCCATCTTAAGTCCATTTGTTAAAGCTTCATACTCAGCAATGTTGTTTGTACATGGGAATAATAACTTGTAAGACTTAGGAATCATGTACCCATGAAAAGAAACAAACAACACACCATTTCCTGAACCATTTTGCATAAAAGATCAATCAAAGAACATCTTTTATGTTCTTTCAATCATATACATGAGGTGCTCATCCAGGAAGTCAACTTGAATAGGTGCACTATCTTGAATTGGGAAATCAGCCAATTGATCTGCTATAGCTTGTCCTTTGATTGCTTTACACTTAATGTACTTTATATCAAACTCTGAAAGGATCATCATGCATTTAGCAAGTCTACCTATGAGAGCAGCCTTACCTAATAAATATTTTAGTGGATCTATTTTTTCTATGAGGTGTATTGTGTGCGCAAGCATGTAATGTCACAACTTTTGGGAAGCAAACACAACTGCAAGGCAAGCTTTCTCAATGCTGGTGTAGTTAACCTCATATGAAATAAGATTACGAGTGATGTAGTATATTGCTCTCTCTTTCCCATGTTCATCAAGTTGAGCTAGTAATGCTCCCAAGGAAGATTATGTTGTTGAAATGTATAGAATAAGTGGTTTCCCTAGGATAGGAGGCATTAAAATGGGAGGATTTGCCAAGTATTTCTTGATTTGATCTATGCTCTTTTGACAATCCTAATTCCAAACACATTTGAATCCCTTATGTAAGTTCTTGTTGAAGGGTTGAGCTCTATCTGCCAACTCTAAAATGAACCTCCTTATGGATTGAAGGCATCCTTGAAGACTCCTCATTTGACTAATGTTTCTAGGAGGTGGCATATCCATGATTTCTTGGAATTTTTCAGGGTCCACCTCTATTCCTTTTGCTGAAAAGATGAATCCTAGAAGTTTTCCAAAGGTGACACCAAATGCACACTTCTTAGGATTTAACCTTAATTGAAATTATTCCATGCGATCTAGAATGACCTCTATATCATCTAAGTATGTGTCTCTTTTCTTAGACTTGGCCAAAGTGTCATCCACATAATCTTCCATGTTTTTATGCATCATGTCATGAAAAATGGTTGTCATAGCTCATTGATAGGTGGCTCCTACATTTTTTAATCCAAAAGGCACAACATTCCAACAATAGGTACCCCATGCACAAGTGAATGCAGTCTTTTGTTGATCTTCAAGAGCTATCTTAATATGATTGTATCCAGAAAAACCATCCATCAAGGAATAAATCTCATAACCCACAGTCATGTCCACTATCATGTCTATATTGGGGAGTGGAAAATCATCCTTTGGGTATGCTCTATTGACATCTCTAAAATCTGTGCAAATTCAAATGGATTTTTCATGTTTGGAAACTGGTACATTGTTTGATATCCAATCAGCATAGTCAATAGCTCTTATGAATCCTGCACCAAGGAGTTTCTCTAATTCTGCTTTGACTAGAAGAGCTATGTGAGGATGCATCTTTCTCAATTTTTGTTTGACTGGTTTTACACCCAGAGCTATGGACAAGTGATGCATGATAAGATTAGTGTCCAGCCCTGTCATATCTGAATAAGTCCAAGTAAAATTGATCTTCTTTTTCTGTAAGAACTTAGTGTAAGCTTCTTTTTCTTGTGGTGATAAGGATTGAGCCAAATGTACTATCTATGGAGGCTCATTTGTACCCAAATTGACTATTTGTGTTGGCTCAATAAGCACTGAAGATCTATCTTGAAAGTAGCTAGGGAGACGATCAAGTACCTCATCCTTAGGTTCCTTAGAGAGGTTTTCACCCTTGGATACGTCATTTCTTTTTACTTTTTTTGGTTCTGACACCACCACACAGTGGTTTTCGCCATCAGAACTCTTATTTTTTTATTTTATTTTCTTTTTATTTTGTGACTAAGGTACTTGATGTCTGGCTCTATCATGCTGGTAGTTGGCTCATTGGTGGAAGAGACTATGGGCTCAATGACATTCAAGTAACATGTTATCTCATAGTCATTTTGGAATGTTAAGAGCTCAGGTTCTTGATAGTGTTGGGACCAATCAATGAGGTTAGGATGAGAAAGAGGTAGGTCAATGACTGGTTCAAGGTTATGAATATGAATGATATCATCTCTGGTGACCAAAGAGTCAGAGTCTATCAAGTATCCTTCTAAGCTACCCAAATCAGGATTCATCCTAACAAGTGAAGAATCATCCACTAAGGCAACATGCGGGTTCAAATCTTCTAATCTTACACATGACTTGTCAGCTACCTCGAGTTGAGAACTATAAGTATGGATAACATCAACATCCATGTCAAATATGGAAGAATCAGAGAGAGAGTCACATTCATACTCATGTGAATCTATTTCTGAATATCGACAAGGATGTTTACATCATGAAGGTTTGGGACGTCTTGATGTGGAAGCTCTAATATCATCAAGGGTAACACCTCTCTCCATCAAACAAACAATATTCTTTCATTGACGTTCTCTGATGGGATCTTCTACATCTGATTCTTCTTTTTCTAAGTTTGCAACTATCGCATGAGCAACTGGATTATTTGAATCTCCCCAAAGGATATTGGTGGAAGGGACCCAATATTCACACATATCTTTCTGATTTGTCAAAGTAGGTATGTATTCCAGTTCATCTTCACTATTTGACTCATCAAGGATAGGAGCAATGTTCTTGTTATGATTCACAAATCCCAGGCCAACCATCTTCTTAGGCCTGCGTTCAAAAAGAGCATGATTAAGAGGTTCATCTCTAGCATCCAATCTATGATTAAGAGGGCCATGTCCAGGATAACCCATCTGCTTGACAAAAGTATACCCTCTTCCATAAGCCTTAGGAGACGGAGAGAAGTTCTCATTGTGCATGTATTTCTCTTCTCTATAGATCTAGTCTTTAACATCCACCTCTTCTTTCTCATCTTGAATAGGCACTGAGACTCTACAAATGTGCCAAATAAAGTCATAGCTGAAGAGGAAGGTCTCATTTCTTCTGAACGTTTTCCATAAGACCTACGTGAAATCGGAAGCTTTGTAAAAGAGTTAAGTTGATACCCCCTACACCAAGGTCTACTGACTTGAACTTATCTTTGCATTCTGTTAAGATCGCATTGAAATCTTTTGCTTCTCTATTGAGGGGAACATGAGTACTTGTCAAAATTGAGTTAACAGATAATGTGCTATCCCCAGGTAGACAAATTTCTACTCCATTGTAGGGGAACTTAACACACTAATGGTAGGTAGATGACACTGCTTGCATATCATCAATCCATGGTCTACAAAGTAAGATATTGTATACAAGGGGACCAACATCAATAATTTGAAATAAAATATCCTTCTCAACAGGGCCAATCCTAATAGGAAGGACAACCAAACCTTTGGAACTTCTTTCTGCCTCATCATAGGCTTTGATAGTGATCTTCTTTCTGGTATCTATGACTTGTTTAGAATAACCCAATGTCTTAAAAAGACTCAAGGAATAAATATTAAGCCCAACACCCCCATTTATCAACACATGCCTGACACAAGTTTTGTGGATCATGACTTCAATATGGAGGGCGAGATTGTGTGGGTGACTCAAAGCTTTATCATCATCCTCTGAAAAGGTAAGGTAATGAGGGCTGGCAATATGATTAACCATGTTCTAGAATTGGTCAACATCTAAGTTGTTAGGGACATTCATTGCATGCAAAGTGTCCTCAAGGACTTGCTTGTGTCTCGGGGATAACTCTAAGAGCTCAAAGATCAAAATCTAAGTTGGGGTTCTTTGCAACTAATAGACAAGATTATAACTCATTTTAGGATTAACTGCTGGTTTTGAAGTGGCATTCTTGGATGTCACTTGCTTTGGTTTACTGGGTTGACTCGAACTGGGTCCTCTAAGGACAATGGGGCCTTGACTTCGTGTGATAGCATTGAGAGCTTGGGATGACATTCTAGAGTTGGGAGCCCTTAGCACCACAATAGGTTCTTCATCAAAGATAGGAGGAGAGTCCATGTCTAGATCATAACCATAGGGATCTTTATTTCTCATCATGTTGACATTTTCCGTTACAACTTCAAGCATGTTGACAACATTCTCCACACATGTGTAAGTGTAATTGATCTCAGCCTTTCCATTCTTAGGTTTAGAGGTTTCCCTCTTTTCATACTTGGGGAAAGGCTCTTTGAATGCCTTATGATCAGTGTTGGTGTTCAATTCATCTATCTTAAGTTTTCCACTCTTAATGAGATCTTGGATGATATGCTTAAGTTTCCAATAGTTTTCAATATCATGTCCAACACCATTATGAAACTTGTAGAAGGCTTTCTCATCTCACCAATGTGGCTTAACATTAGGTATATAATGTTTTGCAGGATCTTGAGGATGCACAAGATTGTTGGAAATGAGTGTTTTCAAGACATCCTAATATGAATCGCCAAGCTTTGAAAACTATCACCTCTCTTTTTTAGGCTTATCTTGGTATCTTGGCTTGTGCTCTTGTTGGTTAGATGCATTGAGCTTAATGGCTTGAACAACACTAGACAAGTGAAGAACAACTTGATATTTGGGTTGAGAAGAGTCCACAACTCCATCATTGACCACTTGTTTGTTCCTATTCCAATGTGAGTTCTTTCCTTTATCCTTGTTAGAGTTGTTGTTATTTTGACCATTGTTGTTGTTTTTGTTGTTGGCCAAAATTCCTTGTTCTTTCAAAACATCCTCAATCCTACATGCGGTTTCAACCATGGTGTCAAAGGAATCAAAGACCATTTTCCTAACTTTATACCACATCTCAGGAACCAAGTTGCTAATAAGGATGTCAATCTTTTCATCTTCAAGAATGGTCCTAAAGTAGCAAAAGCATTGTCATCTCCACCTTTTCAAGAAAGTGACAAAGGATTCCCCTTGATGTTGCTTTAAGTTGCATAAGTCCAACATGGTGATAGATCTTGAAAGGTTGTATGCAAAGTGTTGGACAAATCTATGGATGAGCTCTTTGAAAGTCTTGATGGGGGGAGTTATGTTGGTGAGCCATTCCATCTCTTGACCCTTAAGATTCCTTAGGAACAATCTCATAAGGTACGAGTCATCTTGATGGAACTCAAAACTCATAATATAAAACTGACGCACATGATCATGTGGGTCTCCATTACCATCATACTTATCATATGGAGGGATCTCCACCTTTCTAGGAAAGTCTTTCATGCTCACACTCTTGTCAAAAGGATTAGGACAAATTGAATCAAGCGAGAATGTACTCTTAGGTGCCAACACCTTTTCCATCATACTCTTAAGTTGCTTGATCTCTTCTTCTTGGGATGGACCTTGATTCTTGATCTTCTTGTCCACATCAAAGTTGTAGGGGACTCTAGCACCCTTGTTGATCAAACTCTCTAGTAACTTATCTTTTTTTTTCTCCAAGTATCTCTCCACATATTGTTGGAAGAGCGGTTCTTGTTGTATCTTCATGAAATCTTGGGAGTTGAGGTCAAAACTTGAGCTACTACCCCCATATTGTGAACCATGGTGAGCACATTGAGAAGGTTGTCTTGAGTTCCTAGGAGGTGTTTGTCTCCTATAATGATCTTGTTGTGAAGCCCTTCTTCCTCTAGGGCTAGGAGATAGTGAAGGTGTTCTTGAGTATCTTCCACTTCATGGAGTCTTAGGAGGAGTGGGTGGAGGAGAGTTGTTTCCACCACCAACACACATGTTGTTGTATTGATCATTAAGTTGTTGAGCCAAGAGTCTATCTTTATCTTCTTGTGCGGCTCTCCTTTCTATTTCCAATAAGGCTTGTCTTTCCGACTCTAGGAATCTAAATTTTTCTTCCTTTGCAACTTGTTCATCTAGGAATTCCTTCTTTTCATGCTCAATCCTCTTAAGTCTTTCACTTGTGTATCTTGAAGTTGTTTGGAGTGGTGAACTTGGTCTTGAATGTTTAAATAAGTCATTGGTATATGTTGCATTCACATGAGGATCATAAGGCTCATCATCTTGACTGTCATGTTGTGATTGTCCTTCTTGATAGGATTTCTTCATTTCCCTTTCAGCCCTTTGGTGTGCATCCAAATACCTGGTTGAGATAAGGGGTGAAATTGGTCTATTTTCATTAGAGGAACTGCCAAACAGAATGGTGTCTCTATGCCTTTCAAATATATTGTCAAGACTTTTATCCATTTCTTCCCTCTCTCTTCGAGTCATTGTGTAACTCATATCCATATCTGAATGAGAAGGTGCTAAGGGTGTACTCAACTCACTAAGATTACTCTTGGGATCAAACCAAACTTCTGAGTTATTCCTAGGGGATTGATCAAAGATGGGCTCTTTTCCCTTACGTTTTTGGCGAGTTTGAACTAAGGGTAATTGGTCAAAGACTACTTGAGGTCATTTTCCTTGATTTACTTGATATCTTGTTGAAAGTGACATGAAAGAAAAGATCCTAGGTGATAAGATGACCCTAAGAAGCGTTGGTACCAAACTAGGATAGTGAAAGCACTCACTTGTCCAAAAGAGAGGTGGTAAGATAGAATTTTTGCAAAAGGTATAAACCAACACTGCCACAGAGGTGCCCAATAAATAGGTGAATACCCTAACACATATGGATCAGGAGGATGATTTAGCCAAGTTATATTTGATTGAATTTGATATTGGATGGAAGTGAATTGTACAAGAGATTACTAAAACTCTCCAAGTGTGTTATCAAAGAATCTAAAAGTTTACTTTCTCAACAAGGATGATTTCTAACTAACTGATTCCAAGCAAGGTCACTTGTGAAATCAAAGAACACTAATCCAAGAAGTCAAGACACAAGAACCCAAGGTACAAATAGGCTTCCAAAAATGAGGTAAGTGACCTTATAATCTAGATTGACCAAGGAAGATTGGAAATGACATGGGTCAGCTCACTATTTGATAGACTGCAGGATAGGTCTGCGCGAGGAAATGTAGTCCCATGCAAAGAAATGCCAGGGATCATGTGAGAAAATGTTGGATCAGACTGGAAAAGTGAAGACAGAGACTTCTGGCAAGACTATACTGAAACTGTGCACGAGGAAATGAAATCCCGCATGAGAAATTGTATGGTCTGCACGAGGAAATGAAACCTCACGTGAGAGAATGCAGGGAAACAGGTGAGGAAACAAGATTAGACCGCCTAACAGCAAGTTGTAAACTCAAGAACTCAATTTTTGTTTGTTTTAAATAACCAAGTATATGCATCAACATATTTTTACCATCAATCAAGCACACAAGATAGCAACCAAGGAGCTCAAGCAACAAATGTCTTCAAATAATGAGCAAGGGACAAAGCAACCTTGCACACAAACAAGAATAGTGACTTAGTATGCTACTCCTTAAAGATTCTACTTGTGTATGTTCTCAAAATATTTTTCCAATCACGTACATAGCCCTAGCAAATGAAAATTTGGTTGCACTATGGTTCTTAGTAATGGTTTTACTCTAAAACTTTTACAATTTCAAGAGGGAGAACTCCAATCCAAGCGCACCAAGGTTTTGACACATTCTGAGAATTTAATCAATCAGAGATGCTAAGGAGATCTGACAGCCCAACAAGAAACCACACCCGTGGAGATTTCTTCCACAAGGACATTTATATAGCGGTTGTTGCTACCATGGCAAAAATGGCTATTACCGCTTAAGGTTCCATCCATGTGGTTTACCCAATAAAGGAAATGTCCACTAGGGTTAACCCTCTCTAACAAGGTGATTCACAAAAAGGACCACATGGGGACTTAACTTAGATTTAAGGATCTGAGTTTCTGATACTACCCAAAAAGGGAGTAGAGCATAATCCTCTAGCCTCTTCACTTCACCCAAACATAGCAAGCAATTTCATTGACATGTTAAGATTGAAACCTCCTCACCAAGGTTCATGATGTTAACAACAATGTCTACCGAGCTCTCTAAGTGGGACCAAGAGAGAACATATCGATTATGTGTGTGAATTTTGTACCTGATCTATAGACACAACACTTCAGTAAAACATTAGAAGTTAGTCGAAATCGAAATCATGCAAGTAATTGAAAGCTAAACTAACCAGGTGATTTACTACCTTCTAATAGGTGTGAGTATGATGTTCTCAAATTGTTATCGAGATCAGTGACCTTGACGATACCTAAATGAAGGATTTGAATGCAAAACTAATATGAAATATGAATGCAAATTAATCTCTTTTTTTTTGGTTTTCTATGCAATTATGATAATGAAAAATGGATATGAATCTATGATATGTAAAAACTAATATGCTATGATATGCTAAATGATCTAACAAATGAAAACTAATATGATATGGAAAACTATGCAATATTGATCTCACAAAGCTTGGATTCACAAAGATGATTCTTCAATCTCTAATTAGGCAGCATGATTATGCAATTCTTGTGGATGATTTGAGATGAGCTGAGGCCTTAATTTATAGAAATCCAGGGCTTTGAGGATGCATGGAAGAAAGCCATAAATCAGTCAAATAACTTAGGTTGATTTTTGAGTTATTTTTAAATAAGGATGATTAACTCATAAAAACATGCAAAAGCAGACTCTAACTCAAAATAGAGTTTAGCTTTAATTGATAATTGATAGTTATCTGCTTTTCTTGATTGTGCATGTTTTATTTACGAATTAATTTAATAATAAAATGATTTATTTCCAACTTAACTGATTTTGAAAAATAAAACAATTGATTTATGGGTTAATCAATTATTAAATCAAACTTTTATTCAAAAACAATATTATTTAAAATTGACAACTTGCTTTAATTAATTAAATAAGAATTTAATCAATTATTCATAGGATTTTGGATTTATTATCAAATTTAAATAATAATAATTTAGGAATAAATAGAATTAACTTCAATTAAATAATTAAGTGGCAGTATTAAATCTAATTAATTAAATATTGAGAATATTCAATTAATCAAACTTTAGGATAAATAGGATTTATCACCAAATAATCATTAAATCAAAGATAATTAGGATAATTAGGAATATTATTAGGAATATTCCCCGATGCAGAATTTAGGATAATCAATTAGGATTCGATGATGTTCAGATGTGCCTTAGGTTAGGACTTCGATGTTGATTTTGTTCGATATGTCGATGTAGGAGATTAATGAACTTATAGCCCATTTTTGGGGTATTACATTTTGCCCCTCTTTGAATTGATGTGCGAAGCACAGTGGTTCAAAGATAGTCTGTGTTTGATAGAGATATGAAACTGATTCGAAATTGATAATTGATATGAGACAGAAGCTGATTGAAAGATTTGATATGAAGATAATAGGTCCTGAATGACCAAAGATAATGTTAACTATAACAACAAATGAACCGATGATTGTGAAAAAGTGTCAAAACACCTGATTCCAAACCTTATGATTGCGAAGAAGTGAGTGACCGATTCCAAACTTGATTGTCCTTAGAAGAATCACGTAGGTATCACATCTGAACCCTTCAGTTACCGAAGAATCAAGGAAATAACACAATTGAACCGATAGTTGCAAAAACTGATACAATTTACAAGATTAGGAGAATACCAGATTGATATGGATCTCGATGAATATGATATGCCCCAAGCGATGATAGATTTGCCCTGAGCGATGAGGACTTTTGATGAATCAACAACTAGATGTGGCTGTTGTCTTGATTATTGAGGAAAGATATGATTTCAAAATTTGATTACAAACTTTGAATGATATGCAATACCATGCCCCCTTCGGGATTAAAATTGAAATCTAACAAGAAAAAGTCAGCATTGATAGTGTTAGAAGCATGTTAATTGATTTGAGAAGTGGTTATACATGTCTGGGAATGCATTCTGCATCATTTAGAGGTCCTGGAGACCAAGTTTGACTAGGTGAAACCATGAGTTGACCATAGTTGACCAAGTTGAAATTTTGATAGTTTGATGTAAGATAATCAGTTAAGTTGAATACTAGATTTCTGTGATGAGGGAAGGTTGATTATGCAAGCAGTAGACAATCTTGGACCCAAAAATTTTAAATCATGATTTTGACATAGTAAAGGATCTCAAATTTTAATTTTGATTCCGAAAATGGATTCAGAACATCGAAATTAGCTAGGGGTGCAATTTTCATGGAAAATGGAGCACTTTTGAAAATTAGGTCAAAAGCTATATAAAGGCCGGAGGGGTCATTTTCAATTCATTTTAACCATTTGACTTTGAAGATCTTGTGGAGCCCTCTGAGCAAGAAAATGGTAGAACAATGAGAACCAAAGGTACCTATGAGTTCGCATCGATTTGAGCGCAGCCGGAGACATGATAGACCTCGACAGTATGGACATCCAGTATGTGGACCTTTGTGCCCCTCTGAAAATTCAAATTTTTCATGTTTTATAGCATTTTAGGATTTTTCGTATGCATTTTGCTTTTTTGAATTTTGCATGTGTGAAAACTTGTACGAGTCCCATCCCAGACTCGTACGACATTTGAATTCCATTTGCTTTGTTGTTTCATGACCCACCCAGTGTCGTATGAAGGGGACCCATGAGTCGTATGACATTTCATCGGGTCCCTCGAAACTCATATGACGAAGTGCCCAGTGTTGTATGACCATGGATTGTCGTATGGGCTATTGTAGAGTGTCGTATGACTTTTGGTGCCAGTCTGGACTGTCGTATGAATAACAGTGAGCTAAAAACTGATATTTAGGTCAAAATTTTGACTTTTCTGATTGCTAACCTTTTAACCTACCTTCTGAAGTACCAAACTGTCCAATTTCTGTACTATTAGCCTGTTGTTGAACCCAATTTCTAATAGAATTCCTTGTTTTTGTATGATATAGGTCACATATCTAGATGTTCATGTCTGACATTCATACCCGGTGACCCAGAGATTATGTGTCTCACTTCCTGACCCTATGAGCGTTCATCTTACTGCATGTGGTTTTGAGTATTTGATCCATTTACTCAATATTAGGGTAAACCAATGGCCTTTTGACTGCACTGATTGAGAGATTCCATAATGAGACATAGACATTTCATTTACCGACTGGAGAGATCACTGTGACTCCAGAGGATATTTATAAGATACTACGCATTCCATTCCATAGCAGTCAGCGTCCTGAGTATGTGAGTACTGGGCAAACCGGTCTTCATGCCTTTAGGCGTCTGTTCGGAGATGACACACAGTTGATGGGGTCCATTTCCTGGGAGACCCTTGTACAGAGATATGATCAGACGCACTACTTAGAGTGCATTATTGCTGGGATGATCAGTGAGCTTATCATGCCCGACCGTCATTAGAACAGTTTCTTGATGGGATGGGCCCCGATGGTAGCACTTCTTATGGCGACTCCCACTGAGCTTGCATGGGGTCAGTGTCTTTTGGCACATATGTTTTCAAAGATGCACGAGGTTTTGTATCAGGATTGCAAGAGTTTCACTTCTGGAGCTCTTGTGTTACAGATATGGGCCTGGGAGCATATCCCAGTTTTGAGACCGATTTTTCAGACACAGCGTCAGCCATAGGAGCCAGTGATATACACATATGCTGGTTATGTCACATAGGTTCACATGGGCCATACTGAGTGTTTTAGATGATGCTTGGATGATATGACTTGTGTGCATTGGAGACCCTACTTGCAGATAGAGGCCTAGCCCACTGCGAGGGAGTAGTATAGTTTTCTTTTTCAGAGTCGGGTACTTATTGGTCGGTCTCCCACCATTTTGGAGAGATTTTTGATTACTAGAGTGTGGCATCAGTATGGACGCAGACAGGATGCCCCATAGGAGTATACTGCATATGCCTGTATTGTTCATGAGATTGGGCTCGGATGGACACAGAGGCTCACTTATTCTTTATGTTCAGAGGAGTACAACGCTATCGTAGGTAGAGACTAGGACTACTGTCCACAGGTTGTTGATGCAGGGGTCACAAATGGATACATTTCTTGGCTTGCTGATCACCCCATTCATAGATTCTCAGATCCCACTGAGTTGATACCCTCCATGGAGGAGGCAATGGATGTTACAGGTGCTCCTGGGGTACAGGGCTCGAGACCTCAGATAGTGCATCCTACACCACCCAGACAAAGAGTGATGGCTGCACTGCAGAGACCATCAGGACATATGAGGCCCCCTCATCCTTCTACTTCTTTAGCAGGTACATCCACAGGTTCACAGAGACAGACCAAGGGTGAGAGGGGCACTTTGGGCGGTGTTGGTTCTGTAGATGAGGTTTTAGCAGCTGAGCAGTTTGTAGGTGGTGATGTAGATCCCTTACAGGTAGATACCACTTTTGATCTAGGAGCTGAGGTTAGACACCATAAGGTACATAGAGCAAATACCACTAACCAACAGCCAGAGCAGCCAACATAGGACACAGAGATGCCAGCAGCTGAGGCAGATCCTACTGTTCCTCTTACTTCATCAGAGACTATTAGACGTCTTAGAGCTCAGGTCTAAGACCTAAAGGTACAAAGTGCTAGGTGGGAGGAGAGGTATCTAAGGGCAGACAGGTAGCGTACAAAGCTTCATGCAAAGTTTCATGCAGAGGTTTGGAGATTACAGACAGAGGTGACCCATAAGACCTCACGAGCTTCATATTATGTGTCTGCATATTATGTTGTTGTCCCTATTGCGCAAAGAGTACCCACGTATTTAGATTATATGGCAGCCTCAGAGGGAGCTAGGGCACTGAGAGCAGAGGCTATACTAGATGCACCACCCCCTCCTCCACCACATACCGGAGCGTGCCGATAGTTGATTCTTGTTCTTATGTTTTTATATACTCTGTTCTTTTTGATCATTGATATACTGTTCTGACTCTGATAGCTCTCAAGAGCTCATTCTTTTGTATATTGTGCCAGTAGTGCACCCCTGACACATTTCGAGTTGATGATATATATGAGATTGATATTTTGGATCGTGACTTCATATGTACTTGTCATGTTTCGATTTATGATGATATCAAGTGATGTTTATGCTATGAGTAGTGTAGAATGTATGTATGGATCAATGCAATGCAATGATTTCTATCATATGTATGGATGTTATGCAAATGTAATGGATTTAATGTAATGCAAAAAATGGTAATGATATGGGATGGGATGTAAATGCAGCGATACACATGATATCTTTTTGCAGGTTGATGAAGACAAGTACTCAGTCTTATGTCAAAAGGATGTTTAGCCCAGGAGAATTACTGCTTGCAGTTCGGTGAAGAGACCTTCGAGTGAGACTCAGCTCTCGTTAGATGTGAAGAATTGATACGAAGAATTGTTTAAGCTTTGAAGTGTATCGAAACATTTGTGAGATCATGCAGACATGCAAAATACAAAGAAACATGCAAAATGAAATGCAACCTAGGACCTACTCACTGATCATATGTCGATTTCTTATCATCATTGAACTTTTAGGTAATTAGATAAATCAATACAATGCCCACTAGCTATCAAACCATATACATATGAATATCGATTTGTATGCGCAAGAATCAATACAACACCCACTGGTCAACAACCATGGATATATGAACATTGATTTTATTTTTGGAATGTTGGATTAGATATAAGCACCAAGGCACAAGCGCTAGGATGAGCTGAATATCATGTCCATTTTGATATAGCAATTTGTATAAGCATTAAAACATAAATGTCGTGATGACCTGAATACACCTTGCATGTACAAACACATCAAGCAGTCAAGAGATCATTCAAAATCTAGTGTGAATTACCCATAGTGACCCTTTATTGTTCACCTCCTTAGGTAAGATCATGTTTCACAATAGGAGAAAGAAATCACTCAAAAAGATAATAGTTAGATCAAACTTCCTTGAATTTTCTGGGTATCAATGGTCGAGGTACACATGGCCATCCAATTTGAGATAGAGGCTCTTACAGTCGGACACCATTTCAATCCAGAATTTCAAAAGTTGTTGGATTTTCACATACAAGTAGAAGACAAAGAAAATATTATGCCCCCAGTCATCACAATCTAAATCCTATAAAGGACATCATCAAAGAGCTTGAAGGGACACAATATGCAAAAATCTCAATGTGAATCAGTAAGCATACAAGGAGATAAAAGCATGTAAAGCACAGATTGTTTTCAGTTTGTTGTTTGATGGCGTTGTTGTAGATGCAAAATCCTTTCTGGAGACAAGACTGACTGACTGACCCAAATGAAGCTTCAAAGGACTCTGAACTAGAAATGACATGTCTCAGATACATGGGAGACCATAGGATATGACATTGATTGCCCCCAAGTTTGAACATTGATAGGATACAGATACTTGAGCTGATTAGTGTACAAACCGACTTATTGAAAATTGGAAATGCAAAAACAAATCGAGAGATATGTACAAACTAAAGCAAGAAAAAAAACTAGGAAAGACCAAGATTGCATTGATAGATGGAGCATTTTTGGACAAGTGGCACCTGTTTGCCAGGTTTTCACCATCTTGGTAGAGATTCTATTTTTGCTACCAAGGTGCCTGTTTCCAGGTTTTCACCAAGGCACTTTTTTTTCTTTTTCATTTTTTTGTATTTTTCATTTTTTTGATTTTTTTGTGAATCATCAAGGCGCCTATTGCTAGGTTTTCACCAAGATGTTCATTTTTTTAGGACTTTTTCAGATTTTTAAGATTTTTTAAGGACATTTTACCATAGATTGAATGCCTTAGGCATAGAATTTCTTCAGATGGAGAACATTGATTGGTTCTCGGAGATGTTCTCCTTTATTCATTGAGAGTTGATAGGCACCAAAGCCAAAAGTAGCAGTGATTACAAAGGGACCTAGCCAGTTGTGTTCAAACTTTCCCTTGCGTTCTCGATGTGATTGATTTTTAGGATTCTCTCTCAAGACTAGATCACCAACCTAAAATTCTCTATGTCTAACTTTCTTGGTGTAGCCTCTAGACATTCTCTTCTGATATACTCTGAGATGATCATATGCTGCTTATCTGCACTCATCTAGTAGTTCAAGTTCTTGCAACCTAGACACTCTGTAGTCATCATCAGTTACTAGACCATGCATTCTGATTCTTAGTGATGGGATTTCAACCTCAATAGGCAGTACCGCTTCAGACCCATAAACTAAAGCGAAAGGTGTAGCCCCAATAGGTGTTCTGATACTTGTTCTGTAGGCCCATAGAGCTGGATTGATCATGAGATGCCAGTCTCTTCCTATTTTATTAACTATTCGATGCAAGATTTTCAATAGATTCTTATTAGATGCCTCTGCTTATCCATTCCCTTGAGGATAGTAGATAGAAGACCAATGTTGTGTGATCTTGAATTTGGCAGATAGATCATCTAGGTCTTTGTTCTTGAATTGTCCACCATTATCTATGATTATGGAATGAGGTATCCCATATCTGCATATGATATAGTTCAATATGAACATAGATATTTGCTTTCTAGTGGCTTGTGTCAAAGGGACTCCTTCTACCCATTTTGTAAAATAATCTGTAGCTGTGATTATATGGGTGTGTCCATTAGAAGAATGAGGATGTATAGCTCCTATAAGATCAAATGCCCATTGGTGAAAAGGCCATTGTGTAGTAAAGGGAATTAGATCTCTCCCTGGAGCATGAATTAAGTTTCCATGTACTTGACACTTTTGACAATTCTTAGCAAACTTGATAGAATCTTTCTCCATTTCAGGCCAATAGTACCCAGCCCTAATAAGTTTTCAAGCTAGTGTTAAACTGTTCGAGTGTGACCCACAAATACCATCATGGACTTCCTCTAACACATGTTGAGAATCTTCCCATTCTAAACATCTAAGTAGTGTACCATCTAGACTTTGTTTGTATAGATCGTGACCAATGATGACATATCGGGAGGCATTACGGATAAGGTATCTCTTCTCATGGTGGTTGAAGGTATCGGGAATGATTTGGTCTTGGAGATAGGAGAATAGGTTTTTGTATCTGGATGAATCATGACCAACAATGGTGCAAATCATGTGGGTTTCAGGGGAGTCATATGCAGGATAAGATAGTGCTTCCACTAGGAACTCATAGCGTAGCTCATGTTCAGGCTACTGTAATAAAGTAGATAGTGTTGCGATTCCATCGGCAACCTTATTCTCTATTCTAGGAATTTTCTCAAATGTGATAGATATGAAGTATTTCTTTAGATCATCTACCATTCTCTTGTAAGGAATGAGCTTTTCATCTTTAGTTTGGTACACATCATTGACTTGATGAATAACAAGTTGAGAGTCTCCATGAATGTGTAGCTCTGTCACTCTCCACTCAATTGCTAGTTTCATGCCATTCAAAAGGGCTTCATATTCTACAATATTGTTTGTGCAAGGAAACTTTAATCTGAATGCTTTTTGGATTGAGTATCCTTGAGGAGTTATGAACAATATGCCTGCTCTAGATCCATTCTGTGTATAGGAGCCATCAAAGAATAACTGCCATTCTCAAGAAGAAAGAGTCATGATAGAGGAATCTGGAAATTCCATTTGCATTGGTGTATTATCAATCATAGGTGCATCTACTAATTGATCAGCAATAACCTGTCCTTTGATAGCCTTTCTTTCCACATATTCAATGTCAAATTCACTTAAGAGCATGACCCATATAGCTAATCTACTTGTGAGGGCAGCCTTGCTTAGTAGGTACTTGAGGGGATCAATCTTAGCTACCAATTGTGTGGTATGAGCTAACATGTAATGTCTCAGTTTCTGTGATGCAAAAATCACAGCTAGACAAGCTTTCTCAATCATTGAATAGTTCTTCTCATATGCCACCAATGTCCTACTGATATAGTATATAGCTCTTTCCTTTTTGTTCTCATCATGTTGTGCTAGCAATGCCCCCAGTGATGTATTTGTAGTGGAGACATATAAGATCAATGGCTTCCCATGAATAGGAGGCATCAAGATAGGTGGATTTGATAGATACTTCTTGATATGGTTAAAGTTGTTCTCACATTCTTCATTCCATGCAAAGGTCACACCTTTATGTAATGTTTTTGTAAAAGGTTGTGATATATCAGCAAGCTATGATATGAATCTTTGGATAGATTGTACTCTCCCTTGTAAGGCTCTCATTTGACTAATATTCTTGGGAGGTTGCATCTCTATTATAGCCTTGACTTTAGCTGGATCAACTTCAATGCCCTTCTTTGAAACTATGTATCCTAAGAGCTTTCCAGAAGTGACACCAAAAGCAAACTTCTTAGGATTTAGTCAGAGACTAAACTTTTCCGTTCTGTCTAGGATCATGCTCAAGTCCTGTAGATGTTTAGTTCTAATCATAGATTTTGCTAAAGTATCATCAACATAATCTTCCATAGTTCGATGCATCATGTCATGGAAAATAGATGTCATGGTTCTTTGATATGTAGCACCAACATTTTAAAGCCCAAATGGCATGACATTCCAACAGAAGGTACCCCATGCACATGTGAAAGCAGTTTTCTCTTGATCCTCTGGAGCAATTTTTATTTGGTTATATCTAGAGAAACCATCCATTAAGGAATACATCTCAAAACCCACAGTCATGTCCACTATCATATCAATGTTAGGTAGTGGAAAATCATCCTTAGGGCATGCTCTATTCACATCTCTAAAGTTTGTGCACACTCTGATTGAACCATCTGGTTTAGAAATAGGTACAATATTGGAGATCCACTCTGCATAGTCAATAACTCGGATGAATCCAACTTTTAGGAGCTTCTCTAATTCAGCTTTTACCAAGAGTGCAACGTGAGGATGCATCTTTCTCAACTTTTGTTTAACAAGTTTGACATTTGGAGCTATAGATAAATGATGCATTATAAGATTAGGATCCAATCCTAGCATATCTGAATATTTCCATGCAAAGTTGATCTTCTTCTTTGTTAGGAATGTTGTAAATTTTTGCTTCTCTTCTTTTGATAAAGATTGTGCTACATGAATCAATTGTGGTTCTTCTGTTGTTCCCAAATTGATAGATTGAGTGGGCTCAATTAGAACTGGAGATCTGTCCTATAAATGACTTGTAAGGACATCAAATATCTCATCCTTAGGCACCTCAGAGAGGTTTTCACCTTCGGATACATCTTTTATTTTTACTTTTGTAGGTTTTGAGACTGCCACAAAGTGGTTTTCACCCTCAGAACTCCTTTTCTTTTTCTTTTTATTCTTATTTTTCTGACTAAGATATTTGATGTCTGACTCCGTCATGCTAATGCTCGATTCACTGATGGAAGTACTCATAGGCTCGACTACATTGAGGTAGCAAGAAAGGGCATAGTCATTGCAAAAGGTGTAAACACCATGGCTCAGATTTGTTGAGGTTTGATCAATAAGTTCTGGATATTGGATAGTCAAAGTGGGGAAAGATTAGGAAATAGTGTTTACGGATATGGATCTGTCATCATTGGTCCTAACCTGATGCTCGAGTTCAAAGGTGATATTACAACTTAAGACATTCAATTCATGAATAGGCTCAATGTCATCGTGGGAGTCCAATTCAGCCATTAGTGGATCAGACTCGATAGGTTCATCATTTCGCTCTAGACTTAAGTTGGGTTCAGGTGCATATTGGTGAATAACATCAACATATTTCTCTGTAATAACCTCATCTTCATCTGGTTCTGGAATGGCTCCCCATTCATAGTCATTTGATTCAACTTCTGATTCAGGATCTCTAGGAAATCTTAGAACATGAGTAAAGTCGGGGTGAACACCCCAAGAAGGGTTACCCTCAGATTTTGATTTGAATTCATACTCATGGAAATTTTTCTTAGAATCACTACCACCTCCCTCTTCTTGATTGTTTTCAAGATTAGCTGGTTCTTGTGTTGCAACTATCTCTTGGTTGATAGTAGGTTCTTGTGTTTCTACTACATTAATTCTTTTGATTGGATCATCTTTATCATCAAGAAGGTCTTTGATCTCTTTAGGCAATTTTTCATAGGGGATGAATTCTGAGCTATCTGAATCACTATCTGATGGTTCTATTTCTTCTTTCTTAAGAAGAGGTTCTCCTGGTGCGATCTGCTCTATGACATGAGAATAATTACCTTTGAGGTGATAGGGTTTCTTCTTAAATCCTAGGCCAACAGTATTCTTATTTGCCCTACCCGTATGTCAAATAGGTGCCACAAGACGTTTTCCTCTGACTCCTAGAGGTCCTTGACCTGGATATCCCATCTTAGCTATCAATTTATTTCCTGGACTGTATGACTTAGAAGGGATCTGTGGTGTTGTAGAGTCGCTAGTTTGAACATTGTGGGATTTAGGTTCATCTTTGTATAGCCATGATAGCACAGCTTCATCCTCTTCAAACTCTTGCTTGGATACTTGTTCTGCCACAAAATTCTTTTTATATGCTTCAAGAGGCTCCCTAGGTTTGGGCTTGGACTATTTCAAAGATTGTCCATAAGACTTAGGTGAGATAGGGAGAGATGTCAAAGATAAGACTGGCTCTATAATATATTCTCCCATCCCATTTTCTTTGATATTAACCTCTTTTGCAAGATCTTCCATTTTAGATGTAGATGCTTCTTTAGTTGGTTCAATCGAAGATTCTTTGTTATTAGGCACAAGCTTATCTACACTTTCCTTCAATGTATTGCAAGTTGTATTCAGATCTGCGGGGATAGTAACCTCTACTCCTTCATAAGGAAACTTCAAACATTGATGGTATGTAGAAGGAATAGCTTGCATTTCATGTATCCATGGTCTCCCTAGGAGGATGTTGTATGCCAAAGGTAGATCAAGCACTTGACAGATGGTATCTTTGATAACTGGACCTACTCTGATAGGTAAGACAATGGTGCCTTTAGAAGATCTTTCTTGTTCATCATAGGCTTTGATAGTTATTTTCTTTCTAGGATCAATAGCCAATTCTGAAAATCCCAATTGTGTGATCAAGCTGTAAGAACAAATGTTTAGGCCAGCACCCCCATCTATCAACACATGTTTGACCCTATGGTTCTGGATCAAGACTTCTATATACAAAGGCTGATTATATGGGTGACTCAAGGAGTTGTCATCTTCCTCTGAAAAGGAGATATATTGCGGAGATGTAAGATGTCCAACCATAGTCTGGAACCTGTCTAAATCAAGGTCATCAGGAACATTGGAACCGAGCAAAGATTTGTCTAGGATAGCTCTATGAGATGGAGATATTCAAAGTAACTCAAACATAGAGATTTTGGCATTAGTGTGCCAGAGTTGTTGGATAATGCTATAAGATGTAGGCCTTGTATCCTTTGGATTGGAAGATTTGGAAGCAGACTTCTGTTTGGAAGCAGATGAAAGATTGAAGGGTATCTTAGGGACATTAGATGAATCTGGGAGTTGTCCTTTCAGATGTGCTTGAGCTTGTGATCGAGTAACTACATTGGTGGATTGATTTTGTCTATCTGTTCTTACAATTGTGATGACATTGCAATGCTCTAAGAGACAAGGTTCAACCATATTGATGGTAGCATTATTTCCAAGGTAAGCATAATTGACTTTTGCCCCCATATTAGGTGGAGAAGATGAAACTACTTGACCATGTTTCAGAAATGGTTCTATGAATGTTGTATGATCATTATTGCTCGTAGGATTATCAACTGTGATGTCTCCATTATCGATCAGATCTTGAATGGTGTGTTTCAACCGTAAGCAGTTATTAGTTTTGTGACCTTTACCTTGATTGAAATCACAGAATTCATTTTCTCTCCACCATTTTGGCTTAGGCTCAGAATCAGGTGGTTGGATCGTATCAGCCAATAGAGTTTTCATAGCTGATTCTAAAGATTCTCCAAGAGGAGTAAACTTTTGATGTTTATCCCAAGATTTGTATTCTGGCTTCTTTTGAAATGGTTCGGATGAATTTTGTTCTAAAGCTTTAATGGCTTGGGAACCAAGAGTTAGGTTGTAGGCTGGTGCCTTTGATGGGGCATAGATAGTGTCAACAATGCCATCTATGATGATGCCTTTTTTCTTGTTAAAATTTTTGTTCTTATCTTTGGAACTAGATCCAGATTCGTACTTGTCTTTTTGAAGTGTGATTTCTCCTTTTTTCACAAGCACTTTTTTTTATTTTGATAGCATTGTCCACCATCTTGTCAAAAGATGTATGATCTTGTATTTGTAGAGGACAATTGATTTCTAGAACAAGGTTATTGATAAAGATTTCCAATTTTTCTATTTTTGGAATAGGTCTGGCATATAGAGAGAACTTCTTCCTCCATCTCTTGAGAAATGTTAGGAATGGTTCTCTTGGATATTGCTTGAGATTACAGATATCAATCATGGTGACTGGATGTTGAATATTGTAGGAGTATTGCTGATAAAACAATTTGATCAACTCCTCAAAATTTTTGATAGTGGAAGGTAATCAAGAGAACCATTGAATGGCCGCTCCTCCCAGAGATCGAGGGAAGAGATGCATCAGATAGGTTGGTTCGTGCATGAACTCCATTGATTGTGTACATAATTCTTTGACATGATCTTGAGGATCTGAGTGTCCATCATACTTATCATTCTTTGGCATCTCCACTCTTTTTGGAAATGGTGGCATGTACAAGTCTTTGTCAAATGGAAAAGGACATAGAGCCTCCATGGAGAACTCTTTGGGTTCCTTCTCTTTTTCAAGTTGATTCTGTTTGACTTGTAAAGCATGTATTTGTTTCATCATGGCCGTTATCAGAGTCTCTTCCTCATGTGTGATGATAGCTTTGACATTAAAATTAGGAGGAAGCTTAGCTCCTTGATGAGCTAATTGTAAAAAGTATGCCTCTCTATCTTCTTTCAAGAAATGCTTCATCATTCGTTTGAAGTTATCATCATTTTGATATTGAGCAATTTCTTCAAGTGTGGGTTCCTGATCTGCACCATGTTGAGATTGAGTTCTTTGAGAGCCAAAGTTTGTCCCTACTTGAGACATGGTGGGAGTTTGTGGACTCCCTGGAATAGATTGATGTGGGGTTTGTTGGGTACCTCCGTGAGTTGATGAAGGAGGAATGTAACCAGTTTTTAATCGAAGGTTGCCAGCACCGTCATCTTTGTAAAGACCAGAATCATGGAGTTGCTCAAAAGTTGGACCTATGTGAGTCAAAGGTAGAGTATGAGATATTTCCCCAGATTTCTTGTGAGAGGAAGCTCTAGTTTCCACCATTAACCTTGGGTGAAGCAAAAGAATAAGATGAAGACAACTGAAGAATGAATTGAATCAAGATGATCAGATGATGCAACCTTGTCAAGGTTTGATTGATTGAAGGATAGATATGACTTAGATGAGGGATACTATGCCCTTGATGTATGGGTAGGTTCCCAAAAGATAGCGGACAAGATATCACAACACTTAGTCATTTTGATGATTGATTGAAGATTGATAGTTATGACACAAGATGATAAAGACTCAAATCAATTAAATAGAAGGCTAAATCAGATTCAAAAGACCACTTTGGGATAATGATTGGATTCTCAATAGCTACTGCTCTATTCCTGACACAGTGATTTGTTTGACAGATTCCAGAAATAGGCTGAAAAAGATAAGTATCTGGCAATTCTGACAATTTTCTGACAACTTTCCAAATTTTCCCAAACGACACTCTATAGACTTGTACGACAGTGGGTATGCTATGAAACAATAGTTGAAAAATTCGTATGACAGTGGGTATGCTATGAAATGATAGTTGAAAAGCTGGTATGACAATTGCAAAACTCACACGACAGTTGCTAGCAGGATTTGACTTTTTGAATTTGACTAGCAGAAAGACTCATATGACACTGGGTTCTTTACCATATGACAGATGGGTAGTAATGAAATGACACTTGATAGAAACTCGTATGACTTTTTGACCTCCTGAGATGACTTCTAACTCTAGAAAAGAATTTTACTTCAAATTTTGCAAATTTTGAGTTTTCAGATTCAGATTGTTTGCAAATTTTAATGTCCAGATTTGAGGATTGTAACAGATTTGTCCATTTTCAATAACCAGATAGATAAACAAGCACACAAAATAACAAGCAAGTGATTTCAAGCATGTCTGAAAAAAATGAACAAGGGAAAAAGCAACCTTGCACATGAACAATCAAGTGATTTTCTTCGTTCTAATCCTCAGAAGTGCTAATTGTGTATGTTCCAAAAATGTTTTGCATTAACGCACATATTCCTACAAAATGAAAATTTGGCCTCACTAGGGTTTTTAGTAATGGTTTGACTCTGCAACTTTTATGATCCAAAGGGGTGAACTCCAATCCCGGCGCACTAGGGTTTTGACACAGCTCAAGAATTTAATCGATCAGGAGCTGCTAGGGAGATTTGACAACCCAACAATGAACCACACCTGTGAAGATTACTTCCACAAGGACATTTATATAGCGGCTGTCACTACCATGACAAAAATGGCTATTACCACTTGAGGTTTTGTCAACGTGGTTGACCCAATTAAGGGAATGTCGACTATGATTAACCCTCTCTAAAGGTGACTCACAAAATATACCACATGGAGACTGGTTCTAGATTCAAGGATTTGGGTTTCTGGTACTATCCAAAAAGGAAGTAGAGCATAATCCCCTAGCCTTTTCACTTTTAACCCAAACAAAGTAGATAGATAAGTCTGACACACTAAGACCAAGATTATCTCACAAAGATCTATGACGTCAACCCCTTATGATCTATCAACCTCTCCGAAGAGAGAATGCCTTGATCAAAAGTTGAAGACACATGGATCTAGTGGAACGTGAGACTCCCTCAGTATCCTCCCCACCTACAAGGGATCCTTCATTGAGAAGAGTTTCATTGGAAACCCACTCTCTCAAGATCCACAAATAGTGTTCATGGGGCCTAATTACTATGTCTAACAAAGATGCTGAAAGAAAACTATGTTCATTTTTATAGCCCAAATGAAATCTGTGATAGGAAAGCAATAAAAGTCCCTCAAGCTAGACACATGAGATGTTCATTTTAGATCCAAAATCGAAGTCTTATCAGCTGAGAAGATTACCTGAATTCCTCACAACACGCTTAGTAGAATTTTACCTATTTTTAGCAATTCTTACACTTTTTCCAATCAAAACCAGCAGGAGTCAATAAAAAATAGAGAATTTCAATTGTTAAGATTAGCCATTAGTCAAAATATGAAAACCAAATATGACAAACTACCCTGAAAAATGAAATGACAGTTGAAACCTGATGCTGAAACTCGTACGATAGTGGGTCTGTTACCAGACAATAGTTTGAAACTCATACGACAGTGGGTATGCTCCCAGACAACAGTCCAGAAACTTGTACGACACTGGGTGTTCTGTGAAATGATAGTTGAACTTTCAAATGACAATGTGTACAGTATGACATGATCCTTGATCTGATCAACTATCGTACAATAGTGGGTACAATGTGAAATGACTTTTGTCAGAAACTTGTACGAAGATTGTATAGACATAAATTAAAAATCATAGTTTTGCACAGAAACTGAGGAGAAAAAGATAGAAATTTATAGAATTGAATTGGAAACCCATTTCAGGGCCCCATGGTGGGTGCTAGAAATGTGTGTGTGAATTTTTGTACCTGATCTGTAGACACAACACTTTAGTAAAACATTAGAGGATAGTCAAAATCAAAATCATGCAAGTAATTGAAAGCTAAACTAACTAGGTGATTTACTGCCTTCTAATAGGTGCGAGTATGATGTTCTCAAATTTTTATCGAGATCAGTGACCTTGACGACACCTAAATGAAGGATTTGAATGAAAAACTGATATGAAATATGAATGCAAATTAATCTATTTTTTTTTTGGTTTTCTATGCAATTATGATAATGAAAAATGGATATGAATCTATGATATGTAAAACTGATATGCTATGATATGCTAAATGATCTAACAAATGAAAACTAATATGATATGAAAAACTATGCAATATTGATCTCACAAAGCTTGGATTCGCAAAGATGATTCTTCAATCTCCAATTCGGCAGCATGATTATGCAATTCTTGTGGATGATTTGAGATGAGCTGAGGCCTTATTTATAGAAATCTAGGGCTTTGAGGATGCATGGAAGAAAGCCATAAATCACTCAAATAACTCAAGTTGATTTTTGAGTTATTTTTAAATAAGGATGATTAACTCACAAAAACATGCAAAAGCAGAGTCTAACTCAAAATAGAGTTTAGCTTTAATTGATAATTGATAGTTATCTACTTTTCTTGATTGTGCATGTTTTATTTATGAATTAATTTAATAATAAAGTGATTTATTTCCAACTTAACTGATTTTGAAAAATAAAACAATTGATTTATGGGTTAATCAATTATTAAATCAAACTTTTATTCAAAAACAATATTATTAAAAATTGACAACTTGCTTTAATTAATTAAATAAGAATTTAATCAATTATTCATAGGATTTTGGATTTATTGTCAAATTTAAATAATAATAATTTAGGAATAAATAGAATTAACTTCAATTAAATAATTAAGTGGTAGTATTAAATCTAATTAATTAAATATTGAGAATATTCAATTAATCAAACTTTAGGATAAATAGGATTTATCACCAAATAATCATTAAATCAAAGATAATTAGGATAATTAGGAATATTACTAGGAATATTCCCCGATGCAGAATTTAGGATAATCAATTAGGATTTGATGATGTTCAGATGTGCCTTAGGTTAGGACTTCGATGTCGATTTCATTCGATATGTCGATGTAGGAGGTTAATGAACTTATAGCCCATTTTTAGGGTATTACACCAATCAATGTTGAAGACTAAACCAAGTAAGACCATGAGATAGTAACAATATCCTCCCTACCTACAAGGGCTTCTATAGTTAAGAAGAGCTTCGTAAGAAGCCACTCTCTCAAGAATGCCACAAATAGTGTTCATAGGGCCTAATTACTATGTGAAACATATATGCAATAAAGTGAATCTATGTTCTTTTTAGAGCCCAAAATTGAAGTGTGATCTATGAAATCAATAAACACTCAAGCTAGACATGTGAGATATTCATTTTATCCCAAAATCCAAATGTTATAGAGATTCAACACAATACCTCAAATCCAAAGCAACGCGTCTTGTTGCTATGTTTCCCCAAAAAATAGAATTAGGGAAATAATCATAGCAACCATTAAATGTCAGAAAACAACAATCATAAAATAAATATGCAAATTTTAGGTCTCTGTTGTCAAAAGTTCGCGCAAGCCAGAACCCTGTTCTGTGCGAGAAAGCACACAGAGCTGCGCAAGAAAATGCCTTTGTCATGCGAGGAATCACTGATACCAGTAAATCTTCATGTGATACAATGAGAAACCTCACGTGAGAATCTGTAATAGAGACACACAAAAGTACGGATAGCGCATGAAAATCGTTAAAAATAAAAATAAAAATAAAATGAGGCCAGAAATGGAATATTCTGCCCCACGGTGGGCGCCAAAAAAATATGTTCTAAAATGTTGACACACTTCTATGAGTCATTAAATCCAAGATTGCTCAAGAATGAGGTCTCAAATGGTGACTCATAACTATCTATTCATGGAGTGCAAGGGTTTATAATGGAGGCCCTCAGATTAGACCTAGTTTGTGCCCATGCAAATACACCATAAAATGAGAGATAAAAAGATGAAAAGCAAGAATGCTAGTCTCCATGATCATCAAGTATGCATGTAAATGAAAATAAAAGCTATTCTATGGAAGGAAATGTGAATCTAATCTAATATGCAAGTGCAATATTAATCTAAATGGATTGCCATGGGGCATGAGAGAAGAAGACAAGAAAAGAGAAGTTGCAATATCCAAGCGCAAGTGCTCAAAATCTTCTCCAAATCACTCTCCAAACCTACAGCATAACAATACTTAAAATCTTCTATATGTAAATGAGAAGGAGAGGGCTCCTTATAAAGGATTGCAGACGGTCAAGATTAAGAGGCAAAAAGAAGTGAGCAATGGTGGAGATTAAATCTTGGTTGATCTATGTGCTCAAGATTCTCAAGAGGCAAAATCAATGGACATGGTTAAGAGGCAAAAGGAGATCCCACTCATCTTGGAAATTGTGCATTCAATGTGTAGACAAAAAGTCTTTTAATTTTAATTTTAATTTTAATATTTATTTATTATTTTTAGCAAAGTGGTTTCCATTATTTAATTAAAAGATTTTTTTATTTATTTAAAAGAGATTCATTCTTTTAATTAAATGAAACTTAGGATAAAATGATCAAACCTTAAGAAATATTAAAATAATTGAATTAATTACGATTTGATCAAGGAAATTGATTTAAATTGAAAATATTGCAAGGCATTGATTGAGAAAATTGATAAATTGATGAATGGGGGCCCAAAGTCTAGGCGACCATTTTAGGGTGCATACAACAAGGACCCTCACTATAATAATGAAAAGGTAAGGTGAGTGGGGATCACCTTACCTAAGTACTTTCTTAGCACAAAATTATCCACGGGGATATCAATTACCAAGACAAAGAATCTAATAGTTTCAATATAGGTTTTAATGAGAGACAAACTTTAATGAGGTTAACCAGTCTCCCATTAAAGCCAAGCTTATCTAAGACCTTCTAGAGAAATTCCCATCTAACCCAGTCACAATATTTTGAGATATCAAGCTTAGAAATCATCCTAGGCATACCACATTTATCCATGGAGTGGATCAATTCATGAGTTTTGATCACATCATCAAGGATTTTCCATCCTAACACAAACCCTTTCTAACTATTGTTGATCATGGTATCCAAAAAGTGCTTAATTCTATTGACCAAAACTTTGGTGCAGATTTTATATATAGTGTTGCATTAGCTTATAGGTCTAAAATCCTCAATCCTCTTTGGCTCATGTATTTTATTTACTAAGACAATGAATGTGTTATTTATTTTTTTAAGTATACTTCCCACCCCCATAAAATCCTTGGCAGCCCAAGTTAGATCAAACTTGACTATGTCTTGAAACTCCTGGAAAAAAGGAGGGAAACCATATGGTATGAGGGCTTAATAAGACCCCATTGGGAAGATCACATTCTTCAACTCATCTTCAAAAATTGGAAGTATAATTCTAGATTTGTCCTCTGGAACAGGAGTTGGTTGAATACATTGGCTGATTTGTTCCTTAATTTTATCATCCTTCTACCATTCAACTTTGTAAACCTTGTGAAAGTAATCAGTAGAAAATCTTCCCAATTGTTGATCATTACTGATTTATTGATCACCCACATCTCTAAGGCTCATGATACTATTTCATCTCTTATGTTTTCAAGTTGATATGTTAAAGAACAAAGAGTTTATATCTCCCTCTTTTAACCATTATATACAAGATCTCTACTTCCAGAAAACTTCCTATTTTTTTTTATAATTTCCTTCCATCTCGCCCTTGTAGATTCCTCCTCATTACATGTATCCTTTGAATTATCCCCTCTTACAATTCTTAATAAAATCTCCTTAATTTTAATGTTTGTTTCCTTCTTTTAAACAAATATATCTCCAAAGGATAACATGTTCCATTCTTTGACTTTTTTCCTGATTAATTCCAGCTTCTAGTTAACTTTGATCATTGTTGGACCTTGGATTGTGGTATTTTACCAATTTTGTATGTATTTTTTTAAGTTTGGGTGTAAGGACCACATAATTTCATACCTGAAAGGTATCAAGCCTTGGTTAAAATTTATCTACCATATAAAAAGAATTGGGTTGTGATCAGAAATCATCCTTGGAAGGGCACAAAGTGTGACAACATATCCTAGGTCCCAATGAGCTGAAACTAGAAACCTATCAAGTCTAACCTGGATCAAATTGTTTCCTTTCCTATGATTAGACCAGGTGAACTTATTTCTAGCCAATTCAATATTGAGTAGGCCCGTCAGACTGATAAATTCAGCTAGATCAGCCATGTTGTCTAAGTGACACATCATACCCCCAACTTATATAAGGGAAATAGTGGTGTATTGAAATTCCCCAAAACCATCCAATAAGCCTTTTGGTTGACCATGATCATGTTAGAAAGTTCCTTCCAAATAATCTGTCGACCCAATCGTGTATTGAAAGCATAAATATTGACTAGGTTTCAAATTAAGATGCCAGAGTCCAAGGTGATCACCACATAATTTGGAGATTGAGATATCAGATTTCCATTGAATATTATAGGGTCTCACATGATAGAAATACCACCTAAAGCACCATTAGATTCTCTAATAAATTGGGAGGACCCTAGCCAAAAGTAATTAGTAGTAGTCTTGAAGTTTTGTTTGGACATTTTTAATTCTTGAAGTAAAAACACCTTGATTTTATTTTCCACAATGTAGCATCGTAGAGCATGTTGCTTCAAAGGGTTACCCTCTTATGTTCCATGAGAGGATTCTCATTTCCAAATTTTTGGGGTTATACCAAGGGTGGACACCCTTTACTAGTTGATTCCCTTCCATCTTCCTTATATTTTGAGAACCTCACAAAGGGCTTTATTGTCCTCTTTTCCTTAGCCTCATTAGCTTTACTACCTCTTTTTTCCCTTTTCTTTTGTTTATCTTCACCTGTGTGTTGGTGGGGGGCTCCTTTTGGTTATTTATTTTTTTCTTTTTAGTTAGCACCATTTTGAATGTATCTTCATTATCCAAGGACCTACCTTTGGGACCAAGTTCCATACCATCCAAGTAATAAAAATCATCCCTGTTTGTTAAAAAAGTAGTATTTTCCTCATCGAGGAGGGGTGTCTTCCTTTCACAACCTTTAGTGTTAAAGTTGCACTCTATTCTTTAAACAATAACTCAGTGTTGTCAATTGCTAGGAGGGTGCAATCTACTTTAATGTCATTATCTGATCATGAAGGGTTGTCCCTACTAACATATCAAACACAAGTGCAACCTTTTTCCCCCAAGGATAACCATGCAATGGTTATTCTCCTTAATGGGAGTAACAATTATTTTCTTGTTGGGCATCTATTAATCATCTAACATGGTCAAACAGTCATTGGTCAAAGAAACAAAGTTTGGTTTACTGAAACACATTTGTTCAACCACAAGTTTATCTTTCAAATGGTTGTTATCCATGGCTATAGTTTTCAGGTGTGGCTCAATAGGTTTTAGTTTCTCAACCCTGGGGGTCTTACACTCTATAAACAAGTGATCAGTTTTGGTACATTTTAGGCAGAAATATGTTCCATTCTCATAAACAAGAGTATGCATTTTTTCCATACTTTTAATTGTAAAGAATTACAAATCTGGAGAGTTTATGAATAGAATCATTAACACAGAAAGAAGAAAAAACACACTTATTTTTTGTCTTTTTCATCTTGTCAAAACACACATATTGGTTGAATGTGTTCCATACCCATTTGAAGATTTTCTTATCCAAGTATTTTGTAGGTGGAATAGGAAAATGGACCCACACTAGTGCCATACTTTTAAGATCCACTGCTAGATCAAATCTTGATTTCCACTTGCAAAGGTGAAGTGGATGTTTTCCAAAGGCCCAAGGTATCAAGAGGATCTTCCTCAAATCTTCGTCTAAGGTGAATTCGAATAAGAACAAACCACGAGGTAGAGAACTTAGTGAAACCTTTTATTTTAAGACCTAGGAAGAATAAATTCATTTGTGGACCATTTTAATCAAAGGCCTAAAGGTGAAGAACTTGCCAACTAAAGCATCTTGCTATGAGGACAATGTTCTTTCAACCAGAGAGTCTAGGAGTGAGATTTCAAATCCCTCATTTGTTTTCTAGAAACCATGAGAAACCTCATGGCCAAGAGATTCTTGATTATTACTCATTGGAGCCTTTCTTCCATCCAGTCTTATTTTCACTCAATAAGTGGCGAACTTATTTTCTTATAAGCTCAAGGCCCCTGTTGGATTTTCCCTTTTATGAGGGATCATCCATGTGAGGTGAATCTTGATATAAAAAGGATCTCATCAAATGAAAGTGTTACAGAGGAAGCATTGCAGAGCTTCCCTCAGAAAATTTGAGTATTTGGGAGTAATGTTATATTCTATTTATATAACGGTAAATAATGTGTTTTCATGTTTAGTTAAGTTTGTGTATTTGATGGGATTTATTTATAGTGTCCTTGTTAAGTAGTGGTGGTGTTGATGAGACCACTAGGGTTCAAACCCCTATTGAGTCTATTACCTATTTTTTCATTTTTACAGAAAAAATAGCCTTATACAAAAGCCTAGGTCAAACTCCTAAGTGAAGTCAACAAACCCATTGTTTGTACAATCAATCAATATTGCCTTGCAAATTAAAAAGAGTAGTTAGAGACTTGAAAGGGTAGAGTTTTATGATAGATGCATCAATTTGAACCTAGTTGAATACCCTATATGAATAAAGGTTAGTCAAGGGGAGCTTTGGGCCCATAAGTAGCTAATTCAGAGCAGTTTTGACACTAATTTTGCATGTTTTTCAATTTTGCAAGACCAAAGAAGATTTCCTTGTGAAAATTGAAGAAGTCAAGGATAAAGACAATTATTTGAAGAAAATTTTGAGGCCCTCATGCAAATCAGAGGTAAAATTCAATTTCAAAAACATCTTTTAGTTAAAACTAGAGTTGAACTTAAAAGTCATCTTTCAATTAAGACTACAGTTCAAATAAAAAGTCATATTCTAGTTAAAAAGGAGAGTTTTTTTCTATAAAAAAATTCCTTATAATCTTTTTTGTTTCTCATTCTTTCATTCTAGCTTATTGCATAAGTAGAAGCAAGAGTATTGTAACTCATTTTTAGAAACATTCTTCAATATTGTAACAAAAACTCATTTTTATTATAAGGTTGTGGAGATAGAACACCAATGGTTGTGATTTGAGGAGATGACCTAATTTAGATAATTATGATGTGGAATTAATTGTATGAGATCAAGAGGCCAACATGGTTTAGATAATAAAGATGTAAATCTAATTACCAAGAGGTGGAACTAAAAATGAGTGGCAATTAGAGAGGTGGAACTAAAGACTTAATCAATATTAAATAATAAAAATAATTATTTAATCATGTGCATGAGATAAATAAAAAGTAAAGATTTTATTTATTTTCAGAAAGGTTACTTTTTTAAAAAAAAGGTTAATAATTAAAAAAATTAAAAAAATACTTAAGTATAGAAGACTTTGATAACTAATTAAATAATTAAAATGATTATTTAATTCTAGAAGATAAGAAGATTAGATTTAATTAAATAATTGCAATCATTCAATCAATGAGAAAAGGGGAAAAAATATAAAAAATTAAATAATAGAAAATTTTAATTATCATGGAGGAATAAATCAATTAAAAATCATTAAGTAATTTTAGAAGACATTAGATTGATTAAATAATTCAAAAAAATTTAATTATAACTGTGATTGAGGAAAATTTGGAATTTGAATTTGAGTTAGAAGAATATAGTTAGCTTAATTAATTATTTAAAAAATATTTAATTGATTTAGAGGAATAGTTAGTGAAAACATCACTAGCAAGCATCAGGACAATTTTAGGTGTCTACATTTTTGCCCCCCTTTGAGACAATGTGATTTTGAGTGTTGTTTTAAATAAAAAAACATAAAAAAATAACCCATTAAGAATGAGGTGATGATGAGCTACTGATGTCCCCTCGAGAGATTGTTTGTACATTAAAGGTATGAATGATATCTCAAAAGAAGAAGAAGACCATTAGATGAAATATGAAATATTGAGGAAAGAGAATAATCATTAGTAAGAAGTGAAGAATGTTAGAGGATGGAAGAAGGGGTTGATCAATATCATATGTAAATATTCTCATGGTCAGATTGGATAGATAACATGATAGGATTTGTATTTTGATTCATTGACTAAAATTGATTCGACAAAAGAAATTTTGGCTAGATAAATGAATTAATAAGAAATTAAGAATAATTATTGATTGAACCATAGATTGAAATTAATTTTTTATTTATAACATAGTCTTGAACTTGTATTGTGCTTTAACTAGTGTACGCTAATTTCATCCTTGAGCCTTATGTGGAACATAGGAATGTTCACGCTAAGGTATGGAAGACCTAGGTGCTAATGCTTTCCCTTTATGCTAACAAACACATAACAAACAAGGAATGTAACCATCCATCATAAGACTCGTATGTTAAAGGTCAAGGTATGTGTTACATTCACAAGAATATTGATCCATGACCATAGGTTTACTTCGGGTCTTTACTAAATGAACGTGTCAACACAAACACCTTAAAACACCTTTTTCCCCTAAGACTTCATGAGAACATCCCACAAACAAAAAACAAAGAAAATGAAATCATCAACCATCCCAACTCCTATAATCGCTTGTGGATATTCTTGACAAAAATAGGAACATGATTTAAAGATAAATCAATAAAATATAAGAATAAATTGACTGATGAGTCAACAGCCATACTAATTTTCTTTCCAATGATGGGTGTCCCTTGATAAGATGATGTTTGATAGGATGCACATTATAGAAAATATGTATTTGTTAAGGTGTGATTTCTATTAGGTTCTTATTCTAGGAATGATGTATCCATAATGGCATGTTGTTTGGTAAGTATGTTTTAAACTGATAAGTAGTCAATCAGTTAAATTAAAGACTAGCTTGATAGTTTGTCTATTTGATGCATGATTTGTTAATCTCATTATTTTATTTGATGTATTTTTTGTGTCTACTCAAAGTGTTTATCTTTCTTAAAGATAATTTTTTATTTCATGTTTTTGGGTTTTTTAGATTTTTTAAAAAAATTTCGAGGTTTTTCATTTGTGGGAGTTTTTTCTTGGAATTTTTCTAAAAGATTTTTGAAAGATGTCAAGATCACTGAATGAGGAAAAAATTGAATGTCAGGTTTTATTCTCAAGTAGGGGGTATTTATTTGTTTCCAATGTCTAACAAGGCATGGAAATTATGAATGGATGAATGAATTGATTGGATGTAAATGGCTAAGTGAAATTTGGGAGTATCATATTATAGAATTGGATTGGTTTGGTTTGCAAGGACTTTTGTATATAATGGGATAACATATTTATCCAAACTAAGGGATTTGATATATGGCTATGTAGGAAATGGCATGACAGATTAAAAGGCATGTGATCCACATGAATGAGACATGTTAAGAGGTTTCTAAAAACATGATTTACATTTTATCTCCTTAGTTTTGATCAAAATAAAGATGGATTTGGATAGGATAGAGATAGGATAACAAAGGTAATAATGGATTACAAAACTAAGGAATGAATAAGATAAGGGATATGGATTACAAGGTGTGGATAAGGTGGAACATATAGAATACAATTTTCTTATGGAGATCCCTAGCCTTGTCAAGATCAAAGGTAGATAGGGTGATGGATAATGGATGACATGGTGGATGAAACTTACTCTCAAGTGTAGAGTACAAGAGAATAATAAAGTTATATACATCACACTTGTATACCGCTATAAACATTGTGAACACAAGTGCATCCAATAATCATAATGGATAAGAAAGAATATAGACATGAAAGGAAGTAAACCATGCTCGTTACATGATCACACACAAGTGGAAGACTGACAAGTACTTCCAAGGGCTCCATGAGAACCTGATAACACACTCAGAATAGAATAAAAACATTCACAAGGTTGAGCTAAAAGGATTCAGACAAAGTCCACAAATTGTAAGACGCTAAGTCAACAATAATTCATGGCTAATCATAGCGGAGATTAATCTGTCCTCAAAATTAATCTAACATATATTTATTTTAAACCCAAGGTAAACATTCATAATATGATTATACATACAAGTTAATTACCTTCTAACCATTGATTTACCAACATAGAATAATCACAGAACTATCCCATAAACATAAGCAAGCCACATGACATGTAAGCCTGACTAGAAAAACAAACTGGGTTTATATGTCAAAGTAGGCAAAGGCGTTGATCTACGCAGGCATCGATCTAGCATGTGTAGACACTAATTTGACTGGTAGAAAATTATGAGACAAAAAATCTTAGAACAATGAGTCACATGCATTGATCTATAGAATAAATTTTGATTGGCGCAGGTGCTGATGAAAACAAAGATGCCAATCCATAATTTTGTGCAAAATTTGAAAGGAAAACTCTCAAATGCCTAAGCCAACATCAACATATAGCTAGTAAATGATTAGCTCCACATCGAGGAGTATCAGATAATATAATTTGAGATCATAAGCACTCAATATAATGAATATAAAAATAAAGGAAAGTAATATATTGAGCATATCAATTCATAGTACAAAATCACTAATAACATGAGAGTAAGGAAAAGAATGAGCACATCATGCTTGGCTCTGTCTCTAGAATAAGTCCACCACCTTTACATCAGTCCCCAACAATTTTAAAGTGAAACGCCACCCAACCGTGTGGTACCCTCAAGCCACCCCATCGTGTTAATGGAGATAGTCACTGGGTCACAAACACAAGGTACACATAAAAGTGGGGAGTGGCTAACATACACATCAATTAATACAAACATATGTAGATAATCACAAAGTATGGAAACACTCATCATGAAGACCAATGTCCCAAACACACTAAAAGTGCCACATAACCACAATACATTAGGGTACTACTCATTATTGATGGACCTAGACACAAGAGTACTAACCATAGGAAGTATTTCCACCCGCACTAACCAATACTAGAATTTGGGGCACAATATCATCTTCCTCACACATGGGTCAATCCTCACATCCATGGATTCAACAATTTCCACACTGTTAGAGTACAATACCATTAATTCACCCCCATCTCAATGGTATTGTACTCCAGCAAGTGGTATCAGAGCCAAATGAAATGAATTTTTTTATTATTGATTTAATTTTATACATGGTTACTTGTAGAATTAAGAAAATGAAATGAAATTTGGAATTATTTCATTTTATTAAGTCTATGAGTACCCATGTTTAAAATCAAGTCAATAATAAAAAAATTCGTAAACACCATCCATCAAAATGAGTGTGTTGAGCACAATCATGCCAACCACTTGCTAACCTTTCATAATGAAGAATATTCAATACACGATGTCAACCACAATAATGAGTGTCTTGTACAAATGACACCAACTTTATTAAAACCATGTTATTTTCCATTTGATATGAATATTATGCCCACGGTCAAATGATGAGACATTTTTACAAATTTTGAGCAAGTGATAATTAATTATTATCTATTGTTTACAACTTATTACTTGACATATATAAATGCTATTAGCAATAGACCATTAATGGCTTATATTTTTGTGTATAAAAAATATTACTATCTTATCAACAAATATTGATAAGGAATGAATCTCTTATTCGAAACAAAAAATTTAAGACAACAACACCTAATGAAAAACAAGATACATAGATTATCAAATAAGAAGAGCAAAAAAGAAGTAAGATTTATCAAATATAATGATCTACCAATTTGAATACATGTGCATCTATACTCAACATCAAATTGTATCTATGTGGACCTACCATATAACATGTCAATACAACTTTCCAATACAACCAGAGGTTGTTTTTCACTAAAGTCACTGTCACTGTAAGGAAGTGTCAAGTAATATATATGCCAATGTAAATCAAATTGAGATACCATATAAAAATCAAAGTCATAATAACAAGTGCCACGTATACCAAAGGATATCATAGATAAATTGAATATGTCAATATCTCAATCAATTCATGAAGAATATCTATATAATGCACTATCATACTGAAACCAAACCATTTGTAAAAAGATGATACCAAACAAGTAGTCATATGAAGGAGGTAGACCAATGTACCTACCAACCAAGGTGATGCTTGTGAAGAATATCAACTAACCAACATGAATAGGAACATTGTTATGCCAATACGAAGAAAACCCCAGAGCATATCATTGTCAAGAGTATATCACTATCAACCATGAAAAACACCTATACTATTGGTTAACATATTTGTCCTTGTAAAAACACACACACACACATATATATATATACATATATATATATATATATACATATATATATATATATATATATATATATATATATATACATACATATATATATACATACATATATATATATACATATATATATATATATATATACATATATATATATATACATATATATATATATACATATATATATATATATATATATATATATATATATATATACATATATATATATATATATATATATATATACATATATATATATATATACATATATATATATATATATACATATACATATGTATATATATATACATATATATATATATACATATATATATATATATACATATATATATATATATACATATATATATATATACATATATATATATATATATACATATATATATATATACATATATATATATATATGTATATATATATACATATGTATATGTATATATATATATGTATATATATATATATCTCTCTCTCTATATATATATATATATATATTATAAAGACTCTGAACCCATTCAAGAAAAAATTATTAACAATAGTTGAACCAACTACTCAGAGTAGATTCTCTGAATTATTAGGTACAACTCCCTCTACAAATATGCTTCACTTATTTCAACTTAAAGAAACGGAAAAGAACAATAATCCTTGACACTTTTAACTAGAAAGTATCCACAAAGGCAATATTATACTTAGTTGATCACCATGAATCTAAACATAACATAGTTTCATCTACAATATACATAAAATTTATGCCTAACATTGCCTAACATGATCAACAAAAACAAAACTAATTTTTACCCTTTAAAACCACAACCCTACTTCACCATAAATGCAACAACAATGATCACATAAGATTTATCAAGAAACTTTTTCCATCCCAACAGAAATAGAAATAAATTTCAACTTTAACCCACTGATCAAAGATAGATAAAACTTTAGCTTTATAAACCAACTGATTTATATATTTTCATTATCATTCAAATCCTGCAAAGAGTACTTTATCAAATTTACTAGAGACTAAAACAAACTAAGCTTCTATCCTAAAAGTGTCGACCCTTCATATTTTAAAGTATTTACTTAAATAGCCATGTAGGGCTCGATAAACTATGATAAAAAATACTCCACCAGGATTTAATAGTTTAGACAATTATAAAAATGACTTAAAATATAACCAAACAAAAATAGAAACAAGCCTTCAAGACTTTGCAACATCATTCGGGTAGTCAACCGATTCCTGTAGGAGTAGATCCCGGGAGTTTTTCTAAAGGTATAAGGACTGGATGCATTTCCTTCCAGTTTTCATATGCTATAGTGAAGGTGGAGATCACCTACTAATGTGGAAATCCTACATGGGCAATACGTTGTTTCCACACTTCTCTATCTTTCCTAATTTGTGCCACTTTTTCCTCGTACATGCTTAAGTGGGTTTTCTCGATGATCAACATCGATTCGATGGGGGATATTTTGGAGAAATCCTATCCACTAACTGACTTTGATTCTTTAAACTCCTCTAACTTTTCTTTTAAGTCCTTAATGATTTCCTCACTACTCCTATATGTGCCCTCATTATTTTTAGGCAGCTGCACATCTATACATTTCATATCATTATGTGTGATCTCCTTAATGTTTTCCAATTATTTCAGCAATTCACACACTTCATCTATCCCCAATTTGATCACAAAATTCCTCCATTTGATGCTAACTTTAGTAACATACAAGACTTTATCATCTAAACCAACTACTAGTCTTTTTGTTAAGAACTTCTTTAGGCCATAATTATGTACTTCCTCCATCCAAGAGACTTCTTTGGTCCAGTTTCCTTTTTCTTTCTCCCAATAATCCACTTCTTCTAATTTCTTAGTGACTTCCACGACACTCCTGTAAGTATCATTTAAGTTGTTAACATACATGGTTGCCTCCAGGCTAACAAAGCCTATCCAATCACCAAAAGTCTTTTCTACCATCATATTTCTCTGTATATGATCTAGGAACTTTTGATTGACAGGGGATTTGACATCCAATGTAGAAGGAAGTTCTAAAAGGGGCATTGGACCCAAATTTTGAATTGTGTAGATGTAGTCAACCATTTTCCTTAAGGATTCTTTCATCTCCTATTCATCTTTTGCATCTTTCCAAAGTCTTTATGAAATTTTCTTATTTGAAACCTCAAATATTTTCATGTTAGCATCCCTGGTACCTTTTCCCAAATCAGCCTTGATTTTGTCATAATCCTATATAGTGATTTCATCTTTTCTTTTTCCTTCAGCTAGCTTGGCAATTTCAGTCGTCTAGTGACCGATATCTTCATTAAAATTCAGCCTTGATTCCATTTTAGGATTTTTACTCTTAAGGGTTTTACCAAGACACTTACTAACCATGTTTTCGATCAACAATGAGACTGGCACAATGCTTCTCTTTTGGCAAACATAAATTTCCAGCCATTTTGGGGCTGTAGGAGTTTTGGCCTAAGGAGTTTGGACTTGTTCACCCTCGACTAAAGAAAGAGGATTAGATAAGTTATTTCCATCATTCAACTATTTCTCACCTTCCATCTTTGTGTTGCTAGTACCCACAGGTTGCTCTGTTTATGGGTTCCCCTTTGGTGGGTCTAAGTCAACTAATATATTGAGACCAATTGGTTGTTTTCTTTCCCTTTTTCTTTGGGAAAGAGTGACTTGAGCTCAAGGTGTTATTCTAAATTGAACTTGAACTTCCTTCAGAGTGGGTTCAACTTCATCTTCATTATCACCTGCAAAAAAGGATTCAAGAACTGGGTTAGTTGGAATAGAAATACTTCTCTAAAGGCTCAACCTCTTTGAACTTTTCTAACATGTTGGTTTTTTCACAATAGTATTAATTTCTTTATTATCTTCTAACCACTTTTCTATCGAATTCAACATGTTAAAAGTCATTGACTGTAAGCTATCTTCTTCCCTTTTGCTCTAATCAATCTCTGGAATGGGGAGGCCTTGAACCTGTTTGAGATATTAAGGGTTTAACACTTCTTCTTCATCCTTCTCTTCAACTACATCAATATCCCATTTCAACTTTAGAGTGACAATCTATTTTAGATTTAGCCTAGATCAAATCATCTTGTGAACCTCAAACTCATCCAAGCAATCTACCCATAAATCCTCTAGCTCTGGTTCATGCATGAATGTGGAGGATATATTCAGGTGGGGTTTGATGAATCCTTTTCTATTAAAATTAGCTCTAGAAAAATAAGGTTTCAAACCCAAATTTTTCAGCTCCATCTCCAAATCAGTGACATCTTGCAATGTTTTACAACAATAATGACCTAACTCTATGGGAAATGCCACACCAGAACCCCTTCTTGCACTTTTTAAATTATTGTCAACATGAGCTAGATGTTGACATATCTCCATTAGAATAATCTCGTATAAATAGTATTTGGGTCACCTTAAAGGTTCTCCCTCAAATACCCCTACCCTGAGATAAGTGAATTTAGGAACCTAAATAAAATAGCTACCATAAATAGCAATTAGCTAGATAGCTTCCTTTCTGAGCCTTTGATCTTCTCTACCTCATAATTCAAAAGTGAGCTGAGCTAGGAACACATCATTTATCCTCCTAAAATTCTCAACAACCTTCTTATACTATACAAGTGTTTGTAATACTCATAAATTTTCATATCCTCAGTCCACAACTTGTGTGGGAGCCCTTCCCAATCTTTAAAACAAGCAAGGATATAAAACAAATAAGAGGACAAATGAAAGGTTGCTACATTTGTCACCCTCACCAATTCTTCATGCATCTTTTTGGTGATGAACTCAACCCAGTTAATAAACTTATTTTCTGGACTAAAATTTTATGGATGAAATGATACATCCAATCTTCCCATATAAAGGCATGCAAGTTTCCTTTTATCATATTCAACAACACAATGTCCCTTAATTCTTTAATTAGGTGTTTAATGGTCAGAGGCTTTCACATACGCGAACCTCCTTTCTCAGGTTTCATGAGCCAATTTTGAGCATTAATGTTATTGTATGCACTTTCGTCAGTGGTAAATCATCTTGAAGCTTCTTCAATTATCCAGGGTTCATATGATTCTTTTTGTGGAATCCTTAAAGAAACCATTACTGTATCCCTACTTATTTTAACAAGGATTTCACCAAAAATAGTGCTAATGCACCTTTCTCTAACATCATACATATTATCACATTCTAGAACCAGTTCTGGGTGGGATAATACAATTGCGAACCTTGCAGCTTCCAATAAGCCACTATATGCTACTTTTCTTGCCATAAAACCTTCACTTGCATATTTAACCCTCTGAACTAACTCTGTTAAGTTTATATTTACCAGTGAGGTATCACCAATTTGTGGCAATGAGCTTACCAAAAAAGTATTCTTCTCCACCTTTGGAAGCTTAGGGTGGAAAATTGACATGTTTCAAGCAATCTTTCAAAAAAATAGAACATTCACAGTGAAAAGAGGCAAGAACTCCTACTTTGAGAATTTGGAAAACTGAAACTACATAGATGAAGTTTGTAAAACTCACATTTTTTCATGTGCCAAACCCTATTGTTTTTCCTACCTCACCTCATCACTTTTTCTTCTCAAAACATATGATGAATAATTTATTAGAACAACATAGGTTATTTACGACTGCAGATGAAAAAAGATTTTCTTGAGATTTAGGGATACGATACACTAATTTTGCCCATGTGAAATAACTATGATTTGATAGATTATGGCCTCCCTATTTACTTCAAATATTTTTGGCATGCGTGTATTAATGTTCAATCATTACAGTCCCTTTGATCCTTTTTTGAAAATGATGAATGGCGTACTGCATCTGTACATTGCGGTTGATGGCTATCCTCCACTATCTCATGAACTCATGTCAATATTCATAATGAACCATGAACTTTGAATCTTAATTTGCTGAGGTTCAAGTTCAATGTTCAAAGTAACATTTCAAAAAGAGTTGGGATCAATTGACAAAAGACTCAGCAACAGACTTGACACAACTTTGAACATTGAACTTTAAACTTTAACTATGATAGTTCAAGGTTCAAGTTCACTGATGCATATTGTAGTGACCAAACTTAATCTGGCAAAAGCTAAACTTGACCAATCTTAATGTTGTGTTAGATATTTGAATTTGAATTATGAATTAATGGAAGTTCGACAAAAGAAGTTCAAGAATGACCACATGAATAACTAGACTTTAATACTTATCTTTCCAATAAAGAATAATACACGGTTAACAGTTGGCTCTAACTGGGGACCTGGACTGTTAGGGACTAGGAGGGAACCTAGAATCATTGGTTTCACAATTTGAGCTATAGGCAAGAAAAGATCGACACTCGCGACAAAAATTTCTACACTAGAAAAACAACAAAAACTAGGCTAAACTAAAACACACCAAAACCTTATATACAAAAGAAAAAAGTATCACCTTAGAGTTGAAACAGTTTGAGATCCTGCATGTTGAAAGACATGGGAAGTTTAGTGCCATCAGAATACTTTAATTTGAAAGAGTTAGGTCTGAGTACCTAGCCAATTTTAAATGGACCTTTCCATAGAGAGTCAAACTTACCATGTGCTCCTCTTGGTTCTCGATGCTTGTCCCATAGTAATACTTTATCTCCCTATATGAATTTCTTGGGCCGAGCTTTGTGGTCAAATATTTTCTTCACCTTGGCTTGGTGATTGGTAATGTTATCTACAATCTCTACTCTTTCTTCTTCATTTTTTGCAAGACACATCACCCTTTTCTATAAAAACTTTGAAAAGATTTGTTCTCAATTACTTTCTGCAGTTTGATAGCTGCAAGCTCTAATCGGAGAGATAGTTGAGCCTCTATTCCATACACCATATCAAAAGGATTCATCCCAATAGCTCTTTTTGGAGATGTTCTATCTACCCACAATGCTTCATACAATCTCTTATGCTAGTCACAAGAGTTATCATCTACTAACTTCCTCATAATTGCAATTAAATTTTTGTTACTAGCCTCCGCCTGGCCATTACCTTGCGAATAGTAATTAGATGAATGTGAAAAATGAATCCCATTATCATAAGAAAACAACTGCATCTCCTTTGAAGAGACGTTCTGAGAATTTTCTATAATTAGCTTAGCTGGTACACCAAACTTGACTAAGATATTCTCTTTTAGAAAATTGCATACCACTTCTGAAGTAGTTCTCTTCATGGGTATTGCCTCTACCCAGTTGGTGAAGTAGTCAGTCCTTGTTAGAATGTGTGCATGTATAACACTTGACATAGGATCCAAGGGGCCAATAAAATCTAATCCCCATTGTTTAAAAGGCTCATCAATGACTACAGGTCTTAAGAGCAATGCAACCAACTATGGTTTTCCAAAAAATAATTTGCACTTCTCACATTGAGCCACCCACCTGTATGCATCTTTAAACATGCCCAACCAATAGTAACAATTCCTCAAGATTTTGAAAGTTGTTACAGTTGAAGAATAGTTCCCTCCACATGCTTCACTATGAAAAGAATTCAACAATTTTTCTTGTTGGTCTTTATCCACATAACACATAAATGACCCATCCAAACCCTTCTTGTAAACAATATCATCTACTATTACATATTTCGTATCTTTAAGTCTCAAGTTTCTCTTTTTTTAGTAGGCATGTGCTCAAGAAATTCTTCATAGGTCAGGTAGTAAGCAACATTGTAAAACCCAGGGTTTGTCAATCCTATGAACAGAGATAGTGGTGCCTTTTCTTCTTATTCTTCTTCTTTTCTTTCAGCTATCAACTTACACAACCCTTGTCCATGCAAAAGTTTAGTGGGTTTTATCTCTAGGTCAAATTATTTTAATTTTTCTACCTAGGTAGCCCTATTGTTCATTGTTACCTCTTGCTGGACCAGAATGCTTTTAAATGCAGTGTTTGGTACATAAACAATAGAATGAGAGTGAAGAATATAGAATCTGAATTGCTTCACATCCTTGACTACTACATACACTTGTTTTTCCATAAGGGAATACTTTAGTTCATGATTTTTCAATGGTATTCTCATAAAGGAGATCAAAACTTTTTCATTTTTCTCATTCTTCTGCAACAACACTCCCGACATCATGTATTCACTAGCATAATAGTATATGCCAAAGTCCTTTTCAAAATCTGGATGTGCCAGGGTGGGCGTTTGTGCTATTGCCTCCACTTCATCAAATGACTTGATTGCTTCTTTATTCCATTTGAAGGTTTTCTTTTCACTTAACAGATCCACCATAGGTTTTGTAGTTTCTGAAAATTCTGGAACAAATCTCCTAAACAAGTTTATTTGGCTGAAAAAGGATCGTATCGCACTCCCATTTGATGATAGACATAATTATTGAATATCTCTTACCCTATCTAGGTCGATCTTAATCCCTTTGTTAGATACCAAGTTCCCTAATAGTTTTCCTTTTGTCACACAAAAGATTGACTTTTTGGGATTTAAAGAAATACCATGGTCTCAACATCTTTGGAGGACTACTCTTAAATCCTATAAGTGTTTCTTTCTTCTTCTTGAAAATGCAGTCATGTCATCCAAATGGATTATGATTACCTTATTAATCAAATGACCAAATGAATATTTCATTGTGTGTTGGAAGGTATCCCCTATGTTTATCAACCCGATGGACATTCTGTTCTATGCAAACATGCCCCATGGAGTGGAAAAGGTCATTTTATGTTGGTCTTCAGAAGCTACGCTAATTTGATTATATCCTGAGAACCCGTCTAGTAAAGACATCATTTTAGAGTCGGCTACTATCTGTAGGATATGATCCATCATGGGCAAGGCGTGATTACCTTTTAAACTATTCTAATTTAAATTCTGGAATTCGACGCACATGAAAATTTCTCCATTTTTCTTTCTGAATTGTACAATATTTGCTACCCAAGTGGAATGATGTATGGGATAAATTATGTGGGCTTTGAGCATTTTGTCTATCTCTCAGAAAATAGCATCGGCCACCTTCAGATTGTAATTGCTAAACTTCTACCTAAAAGGAGTAAGTCCAAGCTTAAATGGTATATGGTGTTGAAACTTGCCTTGTCTAAATTCTTTAAGTCTTCATAAGACCAGGAAAAAATATCTTTGAATTCTTTCAATAGCTTCAGGAATATTTCCTTTTCCTTTGAATTACAAAAAACACCCAAATTTACAAAATTCAGATTTTTCTCATCATCAGTGTTTACTTTTTCATAGTTGCTGGACTGGCTTTTCCCTCGTTTAATCGACATATTGATGAAGCAGTCTCTTTGATAAAAAAATATTTTCAGGAGCTACTAACCCCTTTGGAATGCGATTTCATTTGATTTGAACTACTTGTCTATCATTTTCAATCTCCTCATTTGGACAAAATTCATAACACCCTGAACCTGAACCTTCAAAGAAAGTAGATGCTAACTTCTTCATGCCTTGCAAAAATGTGTTTATATCAGCATCATTACTAAAGACTTGCCAAGACTTGGAATTGTCAGAAATGCTCAATCTATGAACAAGTTCAAAGGTGTAGAGATATTGCACAAAATAAGGATGAAGGATGAGTAAATAAGATGACCCCTCCAATGCATCTGTACCTGAATTAAACTCCCTAGGCACAACTTCAATTGAGAATACTTTGAGCCCTTCTAGTTTGTCCCACACTCTATTCCTATAATGTTTTACCTTTCATTTTTTACTGCAAAAAGGTTTCTGACTTGTTTCACTATCAACTTTGCACCTCCCCAAGCTTTTAATAGCTTGATACCCCTCCTTTTTGCTTCTTCCAAACCAAGCAACAATGCTTCATACCAGGTCTTATTTTTGGTGTTCTCAAATTCTAACTTGAAGGTGAACAACAATTTCTCCCCAAGGGGAGATATTAATTCTACTCCTGCCCTTGAACCTCCTGACGAACAACTTATGTCAAATTCCATGGACCATAGCCCACCTTCAGGTGAGACTTGTGAACTGGCAACATCATTTTCAGGCATAATAAAGTAATTAGAAAAATCAGACTCTTGGTATAAGATATGTGACCTAGGGTCCTTAGAAGGGAACACTGGACTTAGTTTAAGGTTTCAAGATGACTTTTTGGTTTCCTAGTAGAATGATGGCTTGGGACCATTCTAATTTTATTTCACCTCCTAGGTCTCTACAAAATTTTTGGCTTAATAACATACCATGGCTAGCGGGTATATCAGCAACCAGGATAGTTAATTTCAACCTTTTATTGGGACATGATACCAGGGATACTTGGGCATATTTTATTTGGCCAACTAAAGGAACCTATTTTGAGTCCATTAAATAGAATTTCCCAAATGTGTAGGTCATAGGAAGATCTAAGACTTTAGCTATTGACGAGGGTATTATATTGTCAAAAGCTCCTAAATCTATAATATAATTGTTCAAATTATTACAATGTGAATAAATAATGACACATAGAATAGTTCTGGTTTTCTATCAGAAAGAAATGTATCTTTTGACACTTCTACTCGCAATGTTGACTCATCATCACTAGGTTGTCTCAATTAAAAAATTGGAGGTACTTTAGTAGATAATGAATTATTCATCTGACTAGACTCAATTGTATTAGAAGGGACTTTAACATAATCAATTAATTTATCCAATTCTTTGGGATTTAATTTCAGATACTAAGCAGGAGAAATTTGTGTCCTAGATGTCTTACAAAAATCAACAATGTTAAATCCAGGTTCAGGTTCAAACCTTTTCAGCAATTGGACTCCTGGCTTCACAACATCTTGGAATTTTGGACCCCCGTTAGTCTAGCTCACCAGCTCCTTACTCTTTCTTATTAGCTCTACCTAAAAATATTTACCCGCATCTTTTTCACCATGTTGGCTTCTAGTCAAAATTGTACAAGAAGGTTCCTCTAAAGTTATTAAAATGACACTGCCTCATTCTGAATTAGATTCATACTTGAGGAAGTAATTTACAAAGTCATCATCAACTCTAGGGGTTCCTTCATCTTCAAGTGGTTCTTCAACCATTTCCTTATTATCTTCCATCTGAATACATCTTACCATCTCTAGACATGTTGCACTATTTTGATCATCTGTCAGGTGAAAAACACACATGTTATTTTTATTTGTAGGATGAGGTTCTATGGATAATCTTTGTTGAGTACGATGTAAGGCTATTTTTTTTCCCGACATTCTTGCACCTTGCCCTAAAAATTTTTGTGGGATATCTTGATATGGAATAGTTGCTTTAGGTAACTACCTCTTGATAGCTATCATATCATTCACAAGCCTCTATATCATGGGGTCTGAAGATGATGATGTAGAAGTCTGAGCATTGGATATTTGAACCTCTTTTCTCCATTTTCCCGAAGTTATCAGATCATCTTATAATTCTATAGCTAGCCTATGGGCTACATCTAGGGTTGCTACTCTTCCTCTTTTCAGATGAAAGTCTATGTCTGGATGCATAGTATTCAGAAAGAATCCTTTCCTATTCTCGGTGCTGGGTCTATTAGTATTGGGAATATTATACAATAATTTATTAAATTTTGCCACAAACTAACACATTGGTTCATGAATCTCCTTTTTTAATTGACTTATTTGAAGTAGAAGTGAGTTCGTATCAGCAAAATATTTGAATATAGCTTCAAAGGTTGTTTTTGTGTCATTCCAATTGGCAATAGAGGCATTTGGGAGATGGTTTAACTAGTCTATAGCTAATTCTGTTAAGGTCTAAACAAACATCTTTTGTGGGGACTGCCAAAAATATGCAAGTTTTATTAAATGCATTCAAATGCTCATCAGGTGATTTCTTTTCATCTCCACTAAACTTAGGTAATACTTCATGAGCTTCCTTTAGGAATAGGGTTCAAGTTTGCTCCCAGATTCAGAGGATCGACTTGGGTACCCCACAGTTGATTCTGAGCCATAGTAGCTAATCTAGTATTCAAAGGTTGCAAATTAATGAAAGAAGGTACTAGGATTCTAAGTAATATTAGATATTGGAACATGGTAGAAGAAGAAGGGGTCTTAAATGGTGAGGATTGTGTATTGGTTGTCTTGAATTTTCCTTTTCTCGTAGGAATACCTGGTTTAAATTTAAGTTAGGATAAATCTTCAAAATCTTTATCGACTAAGCCTTTTGCCTTATCTCCCCTGGTATATCTTTTCTCGCCATATTATCAATTCTCATTCCTAAGGTTTCATCTATTTCCCCTATGTTCTCTAGCAATTTGGCACATAACAACAGCTTGTTGCCCAATAGGGATTCCTCTCAAAGCTTCACCAAGTTATTCTTCTTGCTCCAAAACTTGTTATACCTACAGATATTTTTGATTACTCTTTCTACTCCTCCATGCACAAGCATTAAGGTCAGAGACAAGGTCTTCTTATGTATCTTGAAAGCCAAAATTTGGTTAAAGAACTAGAAATTGATTTTGACTATGTAGTACCATTGTGTTTCATTATACCATTAAATATTTTTAATATATATAAATGTTCGATTCCCCAATAGAGTCACCAAAAAAATTGTTGGTTAACAGATTTGTCCTTGTAAAAATATATAGATATTATTAAGACTCAGAACCCATTCATGAACAAACTATCAAAAAAAGTTGAACCAACTACTCACAGTTGATTCTCTGAATTAACAGGTACAACTCCCTCTACAAATATGCTTTAGTTATTTCAACTTAAAGAAACAAAAAAGAACAATAATCCTTGACACTTTTAACCAAAAAGTATCCACAAAGGCAATATTATACTCAATTCATCACCATGAATCTGAACATAGCAGAGTTTCATCTACAATCTACAATAATGTATGCCTATCATTGCCTAACATGATTAAAAAAACCAATTTTTAATCTTTAAAACCACAACCCTACTTCACCATAAATGCAACAACAATGATCACATAAGATTTATCAAGAGACTATTTCCATCCCAACAGAAATAGAAATAAATTTCAACTTTAACCCACTGATCAAAGATAGATAAAACTTTAGCTTTATAAACCAACTAATTTATATATCATTTTCATTCAAATCTAGCAAAGAGTACTTTATCAAATTGACTAAAGACTAAAACCAACTAAGCTTCTATCCTAAAAGTGTTGACCCTTCATATTTTAAAGTATTTACTTAAATAGCCATGTAGGGCTCGATAAACTATGATAAAAAATACTCCACCAGGAGTTAATAGTTCAAACGGTTATAAAATTGACTTAAAATATAACCAAACAAGAACAGAAACAAGCCTCCAAGACTTAGAAGCATCATTCGGGTAGTTAACCAGTTCTTGCAGTAGTGGATCCTGGGATTTTTTCTAAAGGTATTAGGACTAGATGCGTTACCTTCTAGTTTTCATATGCTATGTTGGAGACGGAGATCACCTACTGATGTGGAAATCCTACATGGGAAATACATTGTTTCCACACTTCTCTATCTTTCCTAATTTGTGCCACTTTTTCCTCATGCATGCTTAAGTGGTTTTTCTCGATGATCAACATCAATTCAATGCAGGCTATTCCAGAGAAGTCTTGTCCACTAATGACTTTGATTCTTTGAACTCCCATACCTTTTCTTTTAATTCCTTAATAATTTCCTCATCACTCCTAACTGGACTCTCATTATTTTTAGGCAGTTGCACATCTATACATTTCATATCATTCCGTGTGATCTCCTTAATATTTTCCAATTCTTTTAGTAATTCACTCACTTCATCTATCCCCTGTTCGATCACAACATTCCTCCATTTGATGCTAACTTTAGTAACATACAAGACTTTATCATCTAAACCAGCTACTGGTTTTTCTCCAAAGAACTTCTTTAGGCCATAATTATGTACTTCCTCCATCCAAGAGACTTCTTTGGCCCAATTTCCTTTTTCTTTCTCCCAAGAATCCACTTCCTCTTCCAATTTCTTAGTGTTTCCCATGGAACTCCTATAAGTATCGTTTAAGTTGTTATCATCCTTGGTTTCCTCAAGGCTAACAAAGTCTATCCAATCACCAAAAGATTTTTCTACTATCATATTTCTCTGTATCTGATCTAGGAACTTTTGATTGGCTCCGGATTTGACATCCAATCTAGTAGGAATTTTTGAAAGGGGCATTGGACCTGGATTCTGAATTGCATAGATGTAGTCATCTATTCTCCTTAAGGATTCTTTCATCTCTCGTTTATCTTTCACATCTTTTTAAATTCTTGATGAAATTTTCTTATTTGAAACCTCAAAGATTTTCATGTTAGCATCCCTAGTACCTTTTTCCAAATCATTCTTGAGTATCTCATAAACTTGTATAGTGATTTCATCTTTTCCTTTACCTTCAGTTGGCTTGGTAATTTCAACTGTCTGGTGACCGATATATTCATCAAAATTCAACCTTGATTCAATTTTAGGCTTTTTACTCTTAGGGGGTTTACCAAGTCACTTATTAACCATGTCTTCGATCGGCAATGAGATTCGTAAAATGATTCTCTTTTGGCTCCCATACATTTCTATCCAATTTGGGTTCGTAGTATTTTTGGTCTGAGGAGTTTGAACTTGTTCACCCTCTGCTAAAGAAAGAGGATCAAATAAGCTATCGCCATCATTCAGTTGTTTATCACCTTCCATCTCTATCTTGATAGTACCTACAGGCTGCTCTATTTCTAATTTCCCCTCTAGTGGGTCTAAGTCAACTAATATATTGAGACCAGTTGGATGTTTTCTTTCCCTTTTTCTCTAGGAACGAGTGACTCAAACTCGAGGTTTGATTCTGAATTAAACTTGAACTTCCTTTGGAGTGGGTTCAACTTCAAAAAAATTATCACCTGCAATGGAGGATTCAAGAACTGGGTTAGTTGGAATAGAAATACTTCTCTGAGGGCTCAACCTATTTTACCTCTTCTGATGTGTTGGTTTCTTCACAACATTCTCAAATCCTTTCTTCTCTTCTAACCCCTATTTTTTCTATTTCAACACATTAAAGGTCCTTGACTGTAAGCTATCTTCTTCCCTTTTATTAAAATTAATCTTTGGAATGTGGAGGCCTTGAACCTATTCAATATATTGAGGGTCTAGCAATTCTTCTTCATCCTTCACTTCAACTCCATCAATATCCAATTTCAACTTCAAAGTGACAACCTATTTTTAAGTTAGTCTTGATCATAACCTCATGCAAACCTCAAACTCATTTGAGCAATTTTCCCATAAATCCTTTAGCTCTAGTTCATGCATGAATGTGGAGGATACATTCAGGTGGAATTTGATGAATCCTTTGCTATCAAAATTAGCTCTAGAAGAATAAGGTTTCAAACCCAAATTTTTTATCTCCATCTCCAAATCAGTGGCATCTTGCAATATTTTACAATGATAATGACCTAACTCTATGGGAAATGCCACATTAGAAACCCTTCTTTCTCCCTTTAAATTATTGTCAACATGAGCTAGTTTCCAACATATATCCATTATAATAATCATGCATAAACATTATTTGGGTAACCTTAAAGGTTCTCCCTCAAATGCCCCTACCTTGAGATAAGTGACTTCAGGAATCTAAATAAAATATCTACCATAAATAGCAATTAGTTGGATAGCTTCCTTTGTGAGCCTTTAATCTTCTCTACCTCATAATTCAAAAGTGAACCGAGCTAGGAACACATCATTTACCCTCCTAAAATTATCACCAACCTTCTTATATTGCAAGTGTTTGTAATAATCATAAATTTTCATATCCTCAGTCCATGACTCATATGGGAGCCCTTCCCAATCTTTACAACAAGCAAGAATATAAAACAAATAAGATGAAAAATGAAAGGTTGATACATTTGTCACCCTCACCAATTCTTTGTGTAGCTTGTTGGTGATGAACTCAGCCCAGTCAATAAACTTCTTTTCTCCTAAAATGTTTTGGATGAAACAATACATCCAATCTTCCCTTAGAAAGGCATGCACATTTCCTTTTATCCTATTCAGCAGCAACAAAATGTCCCTTACTTCTTTAATTAGGTTTTCAATGGCCAAAGACTTACATAGATGCAAACCTACATTCTCAGGTTTAATGAGACAATTCTTAGAAATGATGTTACTATACCCCCTTTTTATCAGTGACAATTTGTCTCAAAGCTTCTTTAATTGTCTAGGGTTCATACGATTATTTGTTCGAAATCCTTAAAGAAACCATTACCATATCCCTACTTATTTTAACAAGGATTTCACCAAAAATAGTACGAATGCACCTTTCTCTCACATCATACCTATTAGCACATTATAGAACCATTTCTGGGTAGGATAATACAACTAGGAACCCTGGAACTTTCAATAAGCCACTATCTGCTACTTTCTTGCCATAGAACCTTCACTTGCATTTTTAACCTTTTGAACTAACTTTGTTAAGTTTATATTTACCAATGAGGTATCGCCAATTTATAGCAATGAGCTTACCAAAAAAATTATTTTTCTCCACCTTTAGAAAATTAGGATGGAAAATTGACATATTTCAAGCAATATTTCAAAAAAATAGAGCATTCATAGTGAAAATAGGCAAGAACTCGTACTTTGAGAACTTGGAAAACTAAAATTGGGTAGAAGAAGTCTATAAAACTCACCATTTTTCTTGTGCCAAACCTTGTTGTTTTTCCTACCTCACTTTGTCTCTTCTACTTCTCAAAACATCTGATAAAATAATTTATCAGGACAACATAGGTTATTTATGGCTGCATATGACAAAAGATTTGCCTAAGATTTAGGGATATGACACTAATTTTTCCTATGTGAAATGAATCTAATTTGATAGATTATTGCCTCCCTATTTACTTCAAATCTTTTTGGCATGCTTGCATTAATTTTCCATCGTTACAATCCCTTTTCTCCTTTTCCTAAAATTATGAATGGCATAATGCATCCGTACATTGCGATTGACAGTTATCCTCCACTATATCATGAGTTGATTTCAATATTCATAAAGAACCATGAACTTTGAACTTTGAATCTTAATCTGCTGAGGTTCATGTTCAACATTCAAAGTAACATTTCAAAAAGAGTTGAGATTAATAGACAAACAAATCAGTAACAAACTTGACACAATTTTGATCTTGAACTATAACAGTTCAAGGTTCAAGTTTGCTAACACATATTGTAGCGACCAAACTTAATCCGAAGAAAGATAAACTTGACCAACCTTAATGTTGTGTTAGATATTTGAACTTGAATTGTGAACTAATGAAAGTTCATCGTAACAAGTTCGAGAATGACCACATGATTAAGAAGACTTAAATACGTAGCTTTTGAATAGAGAATAATATATGGGTAATACTGACCAACTGTAACTTGTATGTACCAACTAAGATAGTTTTGGATATCTTTTGCATCAAGGGAAATAACTGAGGGTCAACACACAATACCACATGGGTCAATCCTTACATCTGGTGTTTCTGATTTCTCTTGTTTAATATTATACCCAATTTATTTTATTAAGTTTTCACTTTTTGTGAGTCTCCTCGATGCAACCTATGTGACCAATTCCAGGATGGGGTCCTTATAAGGAGATACTCCCTATGCCTACTCAATGCACCTATTCCTATGAATCAATCATTAAAATGAAACCAATACAATAATAATGTCTACTCGATCTACACTTAGGGCATAAGAAAAATGCTTCATCCACTTGGTCTACACCAAGGACATGAATAAAAGACTATGTCCACTTGGTTTACACCAAAGACATGATACATCACAACTTTTCCACTTGGTCTACACAAAGGACATGAGAATAAAATATACTACATAATTGGTCTACACCAAGCACGTAGATTCCAAAAGCACCAACAACAACCAACCAACCATTGGAGAACAAGTCAACTCCCAAATACTCAAGGAATGCAAGCCAAGAAAATGTAAACAAAGGCACAAACACCAAATAGCTCAATTGGCCACTTTTCTAAGAGAAAAAAATCTAATGAAATCCCTCAAACATATTGTTAAGTTGAGGAAGACTCAACAAGCTACAAAATGCACTTAAAAGCCAAATTGAACAAAAATTGACAATGCACAAAAATTGCCATCTTAGTAACAAACGGGTGAGTTTGAATCATGATAGCTATTATCCAAAATGTCCTCAATCTATTTTGATAGAATGATCATACTAAATTCATGGATCACTACTAATCCAACAATCTAATCACACCAAACATGCCAACATACAAATCTAGAAGACACATAAATTGAGGGAACCTCAAAATTACCCAAAATGAAACTCAAAACCAAGCTACAAAATTAAAACCCATTTTCTCTAATATACCCAACAACACATTAACTGAATAAAATTCCTATTCTAAGCATACACAAAAAAAGTAGACAACATAATTCCTCAAAATCAATAATTTCCAAATTTCAAAACATAAAATAAACATGGAGACCCAATTAGGAAACAAAATACAATGAAATTGTGGGGGGAATGTTGATTCTCAAATCACAGAACTAAAGCATTTTATTTCATTTCAAAATATGAATAAATTCAAAAGATATGAAAATCCTTACCTCACACCAAGTGGAAAACATGAAAACTGTGGAAAGAAAATGAATCCTCTGCAAAAATTGAAATGGATGCACACAAATGAGAGCAATAGCAACATGAATCCAGCGAACCACTACCCATGAAAATCTAACAAACAAATTAAATACAACGAAAAAAAAATTGGTTTTCTCCAAAAATAATTTGGAGCAAAACCCCAATTTCACAAAAGCAAGAATGAGGAAATGAACTATTTTTTTCCCAAATAGAAAGTCAGTTTTGCCAAAAAGCCAAAAAGACTTAAAATTAAAATGACATAATAAAATTAAAACAAAACTAAATACTTCATGGAAATCCCTCAGGAATAATTAAATCAATTCCAGTTAAATAGAATTTAACTATGGAAAATTAGTTGATAATTAAAATAAACCCCAAAATAATTAAATCAACATTTAAGTTCTAACTCGCCTGTGTTAACTACAGAAGCTCTAAATGCATAGACACATATACTAGTCTACCACAATACGAAAATGAAGTCTATAATTACCCACACATATTGGAGGTATAATGACCAATTACAAATACATCATTCATGCATGGACAATATTGGATAAATCATGAAAGGTTGATGAAACTATCTCCTATGACACTGTCGGGGATAAGACACACTCAAACCTGAAACTCAGGTAGAACAATGTCTCATACATATTCACTACAACATGCAAACATCAAGTGAAGTTACTCATAATATAAATAGTTAAAGCAATAGTAAATAATCAAAATACACCTAATCAAACAATGACGCTCCAATGACGTGATCATTCATATGTAAATTAGAATGTCACAACATTGGTCATTCCATATTTAATCCTCAATGTATGTTATTTAAGTTAAACATTTTATTTAAATTTTAAAATATTAAAATAATCATTTACGACAATATGAGCACGTATATTAGTGAAAATATCAATAAAATGCCCAACAACAATAATGACTTAATATAATAGGAAATCATATATAATCATCATGATTACATAATCCAATGTTCTTGAATATAAAATACACCATTTATATCATCATAAAGCATAATATCACATCAAGACAACATCATCATGTAGATATGATTAAAACAATAAGAAGTGGTATAATCTAATATCTAAATCAGCCATGATATTGGTAAAGCCAAAATAATAAACAAAGTCCAATCTTAGATCAAAATCAAATGAAAAGGAATGTAACCATGGAAGGCACTACATCCTCCCCCCTAGGCATAGGATTACTCCTAGAAGCCTACAAAAAGATAGGGGTAAAAATATCTCAACCATGAAACATCGTACCAAGTAGCTAAAGTCTCTTCACTCGAGCCCCATTAGACCCTTACCTACTCTATGTCTCAACCCTTGACGATCAACCTTTTATGTTGAAGAATGCATATGGGCTCCAAAGAAAGTTGCATGTCCTCTACCTGTAAATTACCCCAATCAATAACATGGGTCACATTGGGGATATATTGTCTCAATAGAGAAATATGAAATACATCATGGATGCACGATAGGTTAGGTGGAAATTCCAAGTGATAGGAAACATGACCAATCTATAAAGGATCTCAAAATGTCCAACAAAACATGGTGCTAACTTAGAGCCTTTCCCATAAGAGATGGGGCTCTTTCGAAGTTGAACTTGCAAAAACATATGGTCACTGTAGATGCTTAAAATCATCCCATAACATTATAATTATTAATTATTTTAGTTATATTCCTCTTCCCTATTTAATTATATTTATTTAATTAAATTTGGCTCATTATTATGTAGTATTTAAATTTAAATTTAAATACCCCTCCTACAAGTATATTAAATTTTAGTTAATAACTTTCCCACATGAACCCTTGTTTAAATAAATTCTAATTTATTTAAATCCCTTCACATTCTATTATTCTTCTAAACCATGATGAGTTTAATTTTTAATTAAATTAATCCTAAATTTGAACCTAGATCCTACCTTACAAACATTACTCTCAACAAATAGACCTACTACTTAATTAACTAAGGTTAATTAAGTTAATTTTTGGAGTCCTACACCCATTAGCCCTAATTATTTGCTCACACGTGTGAGCAAATTTCCAAAAATTGTCTTTTCAAAAAATCTAAAAAATCCCCAACAAGGTTTCTTACAACCTTGATGACACCTCTTACACGTTCTAAAAATATGAAAACAAACTTTTTCTCTTACACCTTCTTACATGTGTACTTGAAGTACACATTGACCCATCACATCTCAAGTTGCTCACACATGTGTGAGAAAACTTGGACTCTTGCATGGCTTATGTGTCCTTCATGTGGCACCTATTTGGATGCCACATCTGATCTACATCACCCCAGCCCTCCAAAATCCTATAAATAGGAGCCTTGCCAAGAGTAATTCATCCATCATTTTTGCATTAGAGTTATCATGCTAGTATAGTTTTAGAGTTTTCTTGCATTTAGTGTTTTTATCTAACATGTTTGGTAGTTTTTTGCATTAATGGTAGAATACTTACATATTAGTTCATATCTACTTTCCTTAGTCACATTGAATGCTTGAGGCTAGTTCTCCATCACTAGTTCTTGAGCTCATTCAATGACATCTCCATTCTTGTGTGTAGTTTTATCTTGTATTTATCATTTGCAATCATAGTGGGATTTATATATCATGTTGGGAGAGAACACCCACATATATCTCTAAGAGATAAAATCAATAAAATCTTTGGTGCATTTTCTTATTGCTCATCAGAGGCTGTGGAGAAAGCTTCTTAGTTTGGTTCTTGCAAGTTTAGTAAATGTTAGATTTATATTTGAATATGATCATGCTTATTGCTAACATTTGAATGTTTAATCTTGCTTCGAAGAGGAAATATTTCATCACATATAGTCACCTACTAAGAAGTGCCGATCCAACTTATGAAAATCCACATCTTTTGTCAATCTTAAGTAGTAACCAAATTATATCTAATACGAACCACCTACTACTCCATATCTTGAATCGTATCAAGACCCAATACTACACAATCCTCCAAACGATCTCAACTCAAAGGCAAATGGGATGATCAACCATACAAGGCCTAAAAAGGAGACATGCCAAGAGAAATATGGTACACATTATTATAGGAAAACTCAACTAGGTACAAATAGGGTTCCCACCTTGACTGTTGATTCATCACATACATGTGAAGCATATCCTCAAGAACTCAATTCACCCACTTTGTCTAACCATCAATCTCAAGGGATATGTTGAACTAAAATTGAGTTGTGCACCCAAGGCATGTTTGAAAGATATCCATAATGTAGAATTAAACACTTGATATCGATTCAAAATGATCTTGCAAGGTATCCCATTCAACTAGACTATATCCTCCATGAACACATGTGCTACCAAAGTAGTAGTGTACGAAGCTCTCATGGGTGAAAAGTGATCCACCTTGAAAAAATTATCCAGAGTAAACATAATGGCACCATGATTACATGATGATATAGGTAACCTGGTAATAAAATTAATAGATATAGTATCCCACTTCCATCCAAGAATGGAATGTTGTTGCAAAATCTGTGCCAGATGTTGGTTCTTTTCCTTTACTCTCTAACACTCAAGGCATCTAGTCACAAAATTGACAAAATCACACCTCATCCTTTCCCAAAAGTACAACTATAAGGTTGGAATGAATCTTCTTAATGTCAAGATGTGTTAAATATGATGCACGATGTGCCTCACTAATAGAGACTATGAACAATTGACATCCCCATTGAATACTCCACTTCAACTGCATGGCTGAGATCATGCAAAGTGAAATAGGTCTCTAGACCCCTAAAAGCTCAACATGGCCACATGTGTCATCCACACACTATACCGACTTGTTTCAATAATCTATTCTTGCCTAGTGGGAAGATAACCGATCTATATTCAAAATAATACCATATGAGTCCAAGGGTAGGATACAAAGATCTATAGTGTTGGTGAAGGTGCCCAAATCCAACACACAACCACAAATGAGGGAGCCTACGACCACTCTAGAAACTATGGCTAACTCAACCTACCAATTGTCAACATGGTGTTCTTTCACTATCCCACATCGTGCCATAATGAATGGATAGATAAAGGAATCTAAAGAACCCAAATTGAACAATATATATATATATATATATATATATATATATATATATATATATACACACACACTATGTAACACATATATAGTGTAAACAAAAATGCATTTATTCTCATCTTGATGGTTATCAATTGTGAAAAAATCTCTATGAGATCTACTTGCATCCCCAATGGTTGGCTCCAAAACAAAAACTCTTTGACTCGGTCCTAATACTGTCCTTTGAGGATAATCCATAGCTATATGAACCTACTAGACACAAGAGAAACAAATCCCTCTACAAAAACCATGACATGTGGAAGGTACACCTAACTAAAATCAATTTCCCCTACTAGAGCTCTATTGACCACCTTGCAGTGCACTCCTTGATGTTTGACTATGAGACTTGTCCCTAGAACATGAAAAAACACAATATCCTGAATGGAGACTACTAGAGTCATTCCTCTAGGATTAACCCTAAATTTTTTTTTGTCTATATTGATGTTGGAAACTAGCTCCAAGAGGTGTTGAATATGCCCTAGAAGAACCTATAGGCTATACTTGTGTATTATATGCACTTGACCCAAAGGGTTGAACACTATGAGCCTGTGGTCTTGTCCTACCACCAAAACCCCTAGTAATGTTACCCTCAACCAATATCTCCTTCTCAATGGTAAGGGAAAGTGTCCTAGGCTAGTGCATATGAACATCTCTATCAATATGACCATTAAGGCCTTGAATAAATTATTGCACTAACATAGGCTCATCATGGGTATAACTGGCATACTACCTCAACTCAAAGACCCCATGTTCATATTGATCCAATGTCATAGTCTCATATCAGATATGGTGTAACTCATCAACATGCACCTCTTAGTATTGGTTAGAAAGGAAATGCTCATGGAATCATTCCTCAAATATCTCCCATGAAATAGTTGTGATATCTAGCTAGAGATTTTTCTCTTTTATGCTCCACCAAGTACATAGAAAATCCCTAAGGTGAATAATGGTACACTGAGCTCTACTTTTTCTTGCATAAGGATGCATAGAGAATGAAGTACAAGATCTAAAATCCAAGTCTCAACCTTAGTACCACTATAAGAACCATCAAATGCAGGTGAACGAGACCTCAAAAGATGTCTCATGTACCCTGCATGGATAGTATCCTCATCCACCTCTACCCCATCTCTCCTATGCTCTACTCTCAAGCTAGGAAGAGTATGAGAATTCCTACACTCTCTCCCCTCCTCCAATTCTCCATGGTTAGATAATTGATACTCTACTTCGTGAGATTCATCCTAAAGAGGTCCCAATCGAGTAATAAGTTCTTATAGTAACTGAACCAATTGGAGATCCCCATCATTACCATCATGAACCTCTATTTGGTCCTTATGTTGATCCTCATTTTTTCCTTTTTCCTGATGATTTTTATTTTTTTTCCTCCTTGTGGTCATCTCAACGGGAATTTCATCGACCACATCTATCCCTAGGAGGCATTCTTTAGAGAAAACAAGATATGGATCAAAATTACATAAAACATGTCTAATAAGCCATACTAAGGCTATGAGGGGCAATGATACAAAATAAATTACTAATACAACCACACATCACTCACACAAAAAACAATGGGTACATATACACATAAATCCCAACATGTGAACATGATCTCTAGTATATGTAATGCCTTGTCAGGGAACCCTTGGAATGTAGGGTAAAATACATACTAACAAATTATTTTTTGAACATGGTATAAAAATCATGAACATAAGTGCATCCAATAACTATAATGCATAAGAAGGAATATAAATATACAAATAAGTAAATCATGATCGTTACATAATCATGCACAAGAAGAAGACTACAAATTACTTCCAAGGGTTCCATGACAATTCGATAATACACTCATAATGGAATAAACACATTAACAAGATTACACTTCAAGGATTTAGACAACATCCATGAATCATAAGAGGCTAAGAGAAAAATAATTCATGACCAATCATAAAGGGGATTAATCGATCCTCACAATCCATCTAACATATATTTATTTTAAAGCCAAGGTAAATGTTCCTAATATGATTATACATACAAGTTAATTACCTTCTAACTGTGATCCAAAAAGTGTGGTCACTTCTATAAACCCTTATATCTAGGAGATCCAATGAATTCAAAGTCTTATAAAGTGGCTTATAGCTTCCTATCTACAGTGTGCAAGAATCATATAGATAAAGATGGTGGCTATCAAATAAACCCAATAAGCCAGATCCCTGCAAGGTGCAGTATAGAATGGAAGATTGAAGTAGATATCAAGCAATGAGAGTGAAAGTATCCAAGATCTCCATGATGAATGAAAATGCAAAGCAATCTAAGATGAGATGCAAGAGACACAATATTAAGATAAGATGAAATTCAAGAGTGTAAAGAAAGTAAATCTAAGCTAATAAGATAAAGATTACTATCCATGCTAATTAGACTAGATTAACTAAGCTAAATGCAAGAAAGTAAATAAAAAAGATAAGCTAAATGATAATGCAATGATTCAAGATGTAACATAAGCTAAAATGTACGAATGACCCAAGATGCAAATATGTCAAGAAGATTTCAAGAAAATTTTCAAAGTACCAAGATTGCAAGAATGAGGAGAGAGTCTCCTTTCAAAGAAATTATAAATGAGCGGTCAGTCAAGATTAAGAGGCAAAAGAATGAGTGGTTGAGATAAAGAGGCAAAAGCCTTCTTCAAAAGTCAAAAGATTCCATCTCATTGGAAAACACACTTTAAGTGGAGGGATTTTAGTTTTATTTTTATTTTTAGAAAAGTGATTTTCATGTGCACTTAGGATAAAGGGGTATTTCATAATTAAATTGGTCAAAATTTAGGATATAGTCAAATAAATGATTAATTAATTAAGTAGAATTGATTTCATGCATAGCAATGGTCTAATATTTTAATTTAATTTTCCATAAAGGGGGCTTATAGTTTACTAGACCAAAATTGAGTGATTACATTTTCCCCTCTTTGAGTGAGTGTGCAAGCGAGCACATTGAGTCAAAGAAAATGATGACAGGGAGATAGTTGATATGAAGCGATGAACTATCTTGAGAGACATTGTCTTTGAGCTTGATCAAATGAAGCACAACAAGGTAGCAAGAGTTTCAATGCACAGTTTTATGTGAAGCGATGAAACTGAACATTGTGACTGAGGTTGAAAGATAAGACAATACCAAACTTGATATGTCCAAGATCTAAAGAATCTCAACTTGATGTGAAGAGATGAAGCTGAGATGCCCCTAGCGATGATAGCATGATCAATTTGAAGCTTTGAAAGATCAATGATAGATTATTCCTACCCCCTCAGGATCAAAATAAAAATGATGTTGAGGAGATGCAGAAATGAGATAAGTTTGATCAAATCAAGATTAGATAGGGTCCAATATGATTGATGATCGATTCAGAGAAATTAGAAAAGCATTTGGACCAAGTCTGACCACTAAGCGATGAGAATTTGCCCATTTTGAATAAGTTTGACTGGAAAGGTATAACATTAGAATTAGGTCAAAGAAAGTGATTATGAAGAACTATGATTAAATTTTTGCCTCAAAGGAAGAAAAGATAATCCTCAGAAGAACAATAAAATGAACTCATATTTTGATTTTGATTCCAAAAATGAATCAAGGATGCTGAAAATGGTTGACCAAAGTTGTTTGATAATGATGAGATGAAGACTCTCTCCTCACTTAATGCAAGATGAAAAGACTAAGATGCAACCTAGGATGAAAATGCAAGTGCAAAGCACATGGATCTTACTCGGTCCTTATTTTCATCATCAAGCCTTATTAAGGGACATCGAAAGATCATACAACCATCACTAGTGCAAGTGCAATTATGAAGATATGAATATAATCTATATCAAATAGAATGTAGGAAACTAACATATGCATTAAAGATATAAACATCAAGATGACTTAGGTTAAGTTTTAGGTTAATGTTGCAAGATTAAACCAGCATCGAAGCATAAGCATGAAGATAATCATGACTATGGTATTGCATAAAACAAACACAATGTAGACAATCAAGGGAATAGTTAAGACTCACCTACGTGTTCAAATGAATCAAGTCGAGGTATATGCAGTGTTCCAATTGTGATGGAGGAACTTATTATAGACACATGATACATCAAACATATAGGGTCATCAAAACCACACCCACATGCAGAAGATAAAGAAAATATGCCCCATGCCCCTAGTCCTCTAGTCGTTACATCCTAGAGAGACTAAGGATAGAACATTAGCAAAAATATCAATAAAAAACATCATAAAAAGAAAATATCACTAAGAATAGCTCAGTTGTTTCACTTTTAAGCACGGTGTAAATATTGTCATTGATATTTCTAAGACTTTTTCCAGCAAGTGTGATAGAAATATACGAATTGGATTGCTAACAAGGTGTTGTCTCAAGATAAGCTATCCGAAAAGTGTTCAGAAACACTTGATGTCTAGATGGGGTAGTGTTGAGAAACACTAGTGTGTCTTCGACACAACGATGACATGAAATTTCTCCCCAGTGAGACTTAGACGGAGACTAGTTCCAAACCATAGAGAGAAGTGTTGTGAAAGTCAACTGGTTCATGGTCAAAGCCACAAGCTGATAGATGGAGCACAAAGGTACAAGTAGTGCCTATTTTTCAAGTTTTCATCACTTGGAAGGACTATTTTTTCTACCATGACACCTGTTTCCACATTTTTTCCAAAGCACTTTAAAAAAAAAAAAAATTGGTACATCAAAGCACCTGTTTGCCAGGATTTCACTAAGATTATAATTTTTTTCAGGACTTTTTATGATTTTCTCAAGACCATATATCAATTTTTTTGAATTTTTTTCAAGATCATTTGTTATGTACAAGAACTTTGGATGAAGAGAGTGTCATGCATAAAACTTCTTTAGGTGGAGAGTATTAATAGGCTCTGGGCATTGTTCTCCCTTTGGGGTTGAGAGATAATAAGCACCGGATCTAAAGGCAACTGTAATTATATAAGGACCTAGCCAATTAGGCTCAAACTTTCCTTTCTGTGCATGATTTTGTTGATTCTTAGGATTCTCTCATAAAACCATATCATCAACCTCAAAATATCTATGGTGTACCTTCTTGTTGTAGCTTTTTGACAGCCTTTTTTATATACTCTCGTGTGATCAAACATGGCTTTTCTATGTTAATCCAATAGTTCTAGTTCTTGGATGCATGATATGTGATATTCTTCATCTGTTACAAGCCCTTTTAGGGAGACTCTAAGTGAAGGTATTTCTATCTCGATAGGTAAGACAACTTCAGCCCCATAGACAAGGGAAAAAATGTAGCTCCCATTGGTGTGTGTATGCTTGTTCTATAAGCCCATAAAGTAGGATTTATTTGAAGATTTCAATCCCTTCCATACTTACTAGGATTCTTGTGCAAGATTTTTAGAATAGTCTTATTTGATGCTTCAACTTGTCCATTTCCTTGAGGATAATAGATGGATGACCAATGATGTTTGGTCTTAAATCTCTTACACAATTGTTTCAGGTATTTATTCTTGAATTGTCCTCCATTATCAGTAACTATAGAGGATGGTACACCATAATGACAAATTATGCAGTCTAGGATAAACATGGACACCTATTTTCCTATAGCAGTAGAAAGTGGTACAACTTCAACCCACTTAGTGAAATACATAGTAGTAGTGATGATGAATTTGTGTCCTCTTGATGAGTTCAGATATATCCGACCTACTAAGTCAAAGGCCTACTACTGAAAAGGATAATGTGTGATAGATGGAATAAGCTCCTTTCCTGGAGCATGTATCTAATTGTCATGCATTTGACACTTCTTATAGGATTTAGCATATCTGACATCATCAGTTTGCATAGTAGGCCAATAGTAACAAGCCCTAAGTAGTTTATGAGCTAGCACAAGGACATTAGTGTGAGACCCACATATGCCCTCGTGGACTTCAGCTAACACATGTTTGGATTCATCTCTCTCTAAAAATATAAGAAGTGTTCCATCTAGACCCATCCTCAAAAAGATACCAAAAATGATGGTATAGCGAGAGACATTACAAATAAGTTGGCATTTTTCATTACGGGTAAGGTTATCAGGTAAAATTTGATTAGGTAAGAAAGAATAGATTTTAGCATAGCGAGAGGAGTCATGACCAAAAATGGTACAAAGGATGTGGTTATTAGGAGAGTCATATGCGGGGAACCATAGCTCTTCCACTAGGAATTCATATAGAGATTCATATTCTTGTGACTGTAGAATGGAAGCAAGCGTATACATAGCATCAACAACTTTGTTTTCAGCTCTAGGAATCTGTTGGAAGGTCACAAAGACAAATTAGTTCTTAAGATCATCAACCATTTTCTTATAGGGCACCATCTTCTCATCCTTGGTTTGATATTCATTATTTGTTTGATCGATGATGAGTTGAAAATCTCCAAAGATATGTAATTTAGTAATCCTCTACTCAATAGCCAATTTGATCCCATTCATTAAAGCTTCATATTCAACAATATTATTTGTGCAAGGGAAAACCAACATGTATGTTTTAGGTATGGTATATCCTTGAGGTGTGACAAAGATAACTCCAACACCCAAACCATTTTGTGTCTAGGATCCATCAAAGAACATTTTCCAGGGGTGCTTAGTCATGTACATGATAGAGGAATTGACAAAATCAATCTGCATAGGTGCATTATCCTATAAAGGGAAGTCGGCCAATTATTCAACAATTTCTTGTCCTTTTATGGCCTTATAATAAATGTACTCAATGTCAAATTTAGAAATATTCATCATCCATTTAGCTAGTCAACCAGTAAGGGTAGATTTACTTAGTAGATAGTTCAATGGATCAATCTTTTCTACCAGCTGTGTAGTATGTGCTAGCATATAATGTCTAAGTTTTTGGGACACAAACACCACTACAAGGTAAGATTTTTTAATATTGTTGTAATTGATCTCATAAGCTACTAATGTTCTGCTGATGTAGTAGATAGTTCTTTCTTTTTCTATCTCATCTTGTTATGCCAATAATGCTCCTAAGGGTGTAGTTGTAGCCAAAATGTATAGAATAAGAGGCTCTCTAGGAATAGGAGGCATCAAGATAGGTGGATTAGAAAAGTATTCCTTAATCTAATTCAATATTTTTTCACATTCTTCATTCCATACACACTTAAGTCATTTATGAAAGTTCTAGTTAAATGGTTGTTTGTCAACAACTGGAGAGATGAACCTCCTAATAGATTGCAAGCGTCCTTGTAGACTTCTCATTTGACTAATGTTTCTTGGTGGTGACATATCTATGATAGCTTAAACTTTTTAGGGGTCAACCTCAATTCCTTTGGCTGATATGATATAACCACTTGTAGTTTTCCAAAGGTAACCCCAAATGCACACTTTTAAGGATTTATTCTTAGCTTAAACTGTTCCATACGATCTAGGATTAATCCAAAATATCTAAGATGTGTGTTTACCTTATGAGACTTAGCGAGGGTGTCATCCACATAATCTTCCATAGTTTTATGCATCATGTCATGAAATATTATGGTCATATCTCGTTGATATGTAGCTCTAGCATTTTTAAGTCAAAATGACATACCATTCCAATAGAAAGTTCCCCATGCACAAGTGAAAGTTGTTTTCTCTTGATCTTCAAGAGAAATTTTGATCTGGTTATATCCCAAGAATCCATCCATTAAAGAATATATATCATATCCCACCACTATGTCCACTATCATGTCAATATTGGGGAGTGGAAAATTTTCCTTAGGGAATGCTTTGTTTAGATCTAAAAAATTAGTGCATACTCGTATGGATTTATCTAGTTTAAACATAGGTATAATGTTGGATATCCATTTAGTGTAATCAATAGCGCTTATGAATCCTTCTTGAAGGATATTTTCTAGTTCATCTTTGACAAGGAGAGCTACATGTGGATGTATTTTTCGTAGCTTTTATTTTACAATTTTGACACTAGGAGATATGGATAAGTGATGCATGATAAGATTAGTGTCAAGCCTTGGCATGTATGAATAAGTCCAAGAAAAATTTATCTTCTTTTCTAGGAAGAAATTTTCGAATTTCCTCTTCTCTTCCTCTAATAAATACTAAGCTAAGTGTATGACATGAGATACTTAGTTTGTCCCAATGTTTCAATTGGCTGAGTAGGTTCTATTAAAATTGATGATCTTTCTTGAAAGTAACTGGGTAGGCCACAAATTAACTCATCCACAGGCACCTCAGAGAGGTTTTAAACCTTAGATATGTCTTTTCTTTTTACTATTTTTGGCTCTAACACCGCCACAAAGTGGTTTTCTCCATCAGAGAACCTATCATTTTTTATTTTTTATTTTATTTTGTGACTAAGATAATTGATGTATGACTTAGTCATACTTGTTGTTGGTTCACTGGTGAAAGAGACTACAGGCTCAAGAGCATTTAAGTAGGAGGCAATCTCATAGTCATTTTGAAAGGTGAAGACCTTAGGATGTTGGTTTTGTTGCAGCCAGTTAATAAGGTCGAGATGTATAAGTGAAAGGGATGCGGAAGGTTCCAAAGAATTGATTTGGTGGGAATCATTTCCAGTGACAAGTAATTCAGAATCTATAAGGTCCCTTTTAGAACTATCTAAATCAATAAGACTCCTAGCATTGTCAACTTGTCCAACAAGGATGATATGTAGATCTAACTCATCAAACCCTACAAGTGAATAATCTTCTACTTTAGGTTGATTAGTGTAGTAGTAAATGGAATCAACTCCTACCTTTGTAGATGCAACCAAGATAGAATCACATTCATATTCCCTAGAGTCACTACTTTTAGTTCTATGTACCAATCTATAAATAGTTGCATGTTTGTGTTCTTCCTTAGGATCTTCAATATATGAAGCACAGTTCTGGTGAGAAGTAGAAGCTTCAGAGGTTTGATCATTATTTTGTTCAACTTCTCCCCAAAGAAGAGAAGTGGAGGGGAAAAAATCTTCACTCTCTTGAGAAATAGTGTTAATGGGTCCAGTTTCCTTTTCAGACTCTTTTGTGTCTTCTGATTCTTCATCTAGAGAGGGTCTATTATTAGAAATAGAAAATCCCACACCATTTTTGTCTTTAGACTTACGTCCCTCGGTAGGACTTAGTGGTTGAGTAAGAGCATGTTTTTGATCACTCAAAGGACCATAAACTAAATATCCCACTTTATCTAGCAACTCATATCCCTTGCCATATATTTCTGGGATAATTTTGATAGTATATGTATAAATCTTAGTGTCTTTTCCATGATATATCTATTCCCTAACATCTTTTTCTTCATTTTCATCTTCCATAGAAACTAAGAATTGAACAAAAGTGCCATAGGTAGTCATAGCGGAGGAAAATGATTTCATATCCTCAAAAGATTTAACATAAGACCGAGGAGAAATGGGAAGTGATACAATAGAGTCCAACTAATATTTCCCCATTCCAGTATTCAATAGTTTCATTTTCCTTTCACATTCAATTAGTGTTCTTTTAGTTTCTTCGGCTACTTTATTATTGTTAGTATAACTGATGGTGATGATGATGAAGACCAACCAAGATCAAGGGAATAAAATTTTGTAGAATGATTAGATCAATTATTATCTTTTCATTGATGTCAAGCAATTGGTATCTTATTTATATTGTGTTGCCATATCATTCAGAGTATGATATAAGTGTGAATGAGTTAAGGAGAAGAAGTGAAATATTGTGAAGATGAAAGACTTAATTAGGAAACTGATACAGATTAGACAATGTTAAAATTATTTTTATATAATTATTTTTTACCTAACATATGATTATATCAAGTAGGTAAAGAATGGTAATGAAGATTAGTCAAGTCGATAAGCAAAATAGTTTTGGCTACCAAGCAGGAAAATTCATTCAGCAAGAGAAAAAAAGGTCATTTGCTAAAAGAAGGAAAGTTTTGGTAAAGGCAAAGGAACTCAAGACACCGAGCAGATGGTTTTATTCACCAAGTGAAGTTACCAAAATTCAGAGTTATCCATCGAGCAAGGAACAAAAATTAGATACAAGGATCAAAATGACATTTAATGATGAGCTGAAAGATTACGATGATAAGGAAGATTTAGTTGAAGAGATCTACAATTAGGAAAATTCAAGGTGATGATCTAGGATATAGATCTAAGAGATAAAAGGAGAAGGAACAAGTTTCAAGAAATTTCAAGTTCCAAGGTAATGATAAAACATTTTATCGAGATCCAGATTCAATGAATAAGTTTGTGAAATGAATTGGAAGACTGAGATTAATCAAAAGAAAATGTGATAAAGGAGATTAAGTGGAAAAACAAGGTCTATATAAATGATAAAGGATATTAAGTGGAAAAACAAGGTCTATATAAAGGATGAATTTGTATGAACAAATGGTTGGCATTTTAAAGGGTTGATAAATCACTGATCGATGCAATGAAGAAGGAAAAGGTGAATTCTAAGTTAGTAAAGCAGGATTTGATGAAGCATTGAAACTAATGGAAAGTGAAGGATTGAAGTGAAGATAGAGAGTGCACAAAGGATCTGATTATGCAAAGTTAGTTGTTGATTTACAGGTTAATATATTCACTATTTCTTATTAGCATTTGTAACAAAAAATATCTTAACCGAGTGGACTTAATAGTTTTATTGTAAAATCCTTGAAAAGGTAACATTCTAAAGAGTGTTTGAAGTCCTTTAACCAGGCCACTCCTAGCAGGGTGAAGATCCCAACAGATCTAAGGAAAAACCCTTGACTGGGTCACACCTAGCAGTGTGTATTGTAATATTTAATAGGATTGGCTCTCAACCGAGCATACTTCATAAGAGTATTTTCTCTAGTGGGTGACAATTCCCACAATGATTTTTCCCAAATCTAGGTTTCCATGTTAAATACTAGTGCTATATGTTTTAAATGATTATTGTGTTTGATTTTCTATTTGTTAAAGTTGATTTATTGTTGTTGGTAAATAGTGAATTGTGTGTAATTGAGTTGACACTGATTTAATTAGAGAAATTTTCTAAGGTACAAAGAAACAAGGACTACTAATTCACCCCCTCTCTCTATAATCCAACAATGGGTATCAAAGATAAGAACTCAAGAGGGATAAGTTTGAAAGACTTGAGTAAAAGATCCAAAGATGTATAGGAGAGAAATACCTAAGATGAACAAGGAAAGTTTCTCAGAATGGAAAAGGAGGATGAGGTTGTACCTATCTGAGATTGGAGAATCTACACTGAATCTTTTGGATAATGACTACACTCCACCACCTCTTGGACCTATAATAGTAGATCAGATGAGAGAAAAGTAAGAACACAACTCGGTAATGATAGAAATTGCTTCTTCCCCGACCAATGTTGAATTGAATGATGTTAAGGACTGTATTACTTTGAAAGAGATGTGGGATAAGTTTACACTTATTTATGGAGGTGATCAGCATGTACAAAAATCCAAGGTTGATAGCCTTAGAGGAATATTTCATGAAATGAGAATGAAGGATGAAGAGAACATTGCTCAATATAGATTCAGAATCAAGGAAGTTGTTAGTGCCATCAGAGGTGCTGGTGGAACATTAACTGGTGAAGAAGTGGTAAGTAAAATTCTAAGAACTCTTTCATCCAAGTATTCTATTCGAGTATCTTCTATTCAGGAACTGAGATCCATACTGAATAATGTTGTTACTCTTGAAGCCTTAATTGCCAAGCTGGTTGCATTTGAGCTTAGTAACTATGATAATAGTCTACCAACTATTGAAACAACTTTCAAGTCATCTCTAAGCATTGGAAATTCAAGAAGAGAAAGAGAGATTCATAGTAGTTCATGTGGAAGTGAATATGACAATATCCTAACCGAAGAGAAAGAACAAGAAGAGTTAGAGGCACTGTTTGCTAAGAGGCTACAGAGAGGTAAAGGAAAGTATAAAGGTAAATTGCCTTTGAAATGTTTTGATTGCAACAAAATTGGCCACATTGCATCTAGATGTCTAGACAATGACATGAAAGATAAAAGTGATAAGAAGGAGAACTGATACCAAAGGTTTAGAGACTAGAAGGACAAAGGAAATAAATCAAGCTACCTACACGAGGAAGGTGTAACCGATGATGAATCTAATGACACAAGAATGATTTGAAGTTGTCTATTTTCTATGAAGGAAGATTCTGATGAAGATGAAAAAGCCCATATTTCTCATATAAGTATAGTTGACCCATGGATTATTGATAGTGGATGTTCACATCATATGATTGGTGATATTGATAAGTTTGAGAACCTAGAAGAGTATGATGGAGGATTTGATAGATTTGGCAATGATGCTCCATGTTCTGTAAAAGGAAAATGATCCATTATATTGAATGAAAAGATGAGATGTGATGATGCTTATTGGGTTCAAGGACTAAACTATAACTTGTTGAGTGTTTCACAATTGAACAACACTGGTCACCGAATGGAATTTCAAAATAGAAAAGTGAAGATTTATGGTGCTGATGGAGATTTGATTGGAACTGGTGAACAATATAAAGGTAATCTATTTTATCTTGATACTACTACAAAGAGTTGCTTATTTGTTAAAGTTTAGGATGTATAGCTATGGCATTAAAGACTCTGTCATGTAAATTTTTCCAACATGATTAAGGTGAGCAAAAATAATAGATTCTGAGGTCTACTGAAATTAAGAAAACCTGATAGATTGATGTGTAAGGAATGTCAGATTGGTAAGATGACAAAATCAAGTTTCTCAAGCAAGTCTTACTCATCTAATGGTATTTTTGAATTAGTTCATACTAACCTTTTTGGTCCTATGATATTACAAAGCTATTATGCAGGTTGATATTTCATTTTATTTGTTGATGACTATTCAAGAATGGTGTCGGTAATGTTTCTAAAGGAAAAGTCTAATGCATTCCAAATGTTTAAGTGGTATAAGGCAACAGTTGAAAAGGAAACAAGTAAATAGCTAAAATGTTTAAGATCGGATAGAGGAGGTGAATTTATCTCTGATGAATTTATTGTCTTCTACAATGAAAATAGAATCAAAAGACAAGTATCTGCACTGAGGATTCCACAAAAAAATGACATAGTTGAAAGAAGGAACAGATCTATAGTTGATTATGCTAGAACATTGTTGATTGACAAAGAGGTTTCACAAACATTCTAGAGAGAATTCATTAGTACTATTGTCTACACACTCAATCGAGTAAAATTGAAGAAAGGTGCCAACAAGACCCCTTATGAACTTTGGTATGGGCATACACTGAATGTTAGTTACTTTAAAAGTTTTTGAAGTAGTTTTTACATACTGGGAGATGATATGAATGGAAATTTTGATTCAAAAGGAGATGAAGGTATATTCCTAAGATATTTATCAAAGAGAAAAGCATATAAATGTTTGAATAATATTACTAACAAAATTTTTGAAAGTGCCAATGTGAGGATTGATGAATTTGTAGAGAGAAATGAACAAGATAGCATAAAGGAACCTAAAGATTATCAAAGATTTGTATATGTATAGGAAGGTATTTTGGGCATTGCATTGAGCTGCAACAAGAAGAAATTGAGGAGCAAGTTGAGCCTCCACTGAGAGATGAAAACACTAAAGAATAGTCTATCGAGCCTCTATTAGCAAAATTTGTGAGAAGAAATCACTCACCAAGCAATATTATTGTAGACAAAAATGCAAGAGTCATGACAAGAAATAAGTTGAAGGATAATACATGTTTTATTTCTGAGTTTGAACCAAGCTTAGTCAAGGATGCACTTGGAAATGAAGATTGGTTTAATGCAATGAAAGAAGAAATTGATCAAATTGAAAAGAATAACACTTGGTCACTAGTACCGAGACCCAAGGACAAGAATGTGATTGGAACAAAGTGGATTTTCAAGAATTAAATCAATGAGAATGGAGATGTGATCAGAAACAAAGCAAGATTAGTCTGCAAAGGGTATGCACAAAAAAAAGGTATTGACTATGGTGAGATATTTGCCCCTGTTGTTAAATTAGAAGGTGTAATAATATTACTTGCATATGCTGCCTATAAAGGGTTCAAAGTTTATCAAATGGATGTTAAGTAATTGGAATTCTTGAAGAAGAAGTTTATATTGAACAACCTGATGGATTTGTTGAGGATTATAACAAGAATATGGTATGCAAACTACACAAGGCACTCTATAGTTTAAAGAAAACACCCCGAGCATGGTATGAAAGACTACACTCTTATTTAATCAAGATTGGATTTCAAAGGAAAAGTGACAACAACAATTTTTATTTGAAATGTGATAGTACTGATAAAATTCTTACTGCTGGAATTTTTGTTGATGAAATTATATTTGGAGGAAATGAGTCAATGTCTAAATCATTTGCTGAAGAAATGAGAAAGAAAATTGAGATGTCCATGATAGGAGAGATTATATTCTGAATAGGGGTAAAATGGAATCTCACCTATTCAAATGTGTATGATGTATGGGGGACCTATATTAGATACATATATGATGTATGATGTATGATGAATAGGGGTAAAATGGAATCTCACCTATTCAAATGTGTATGATGTATGGGGGACATATTAGATCCATTCCTAAATCCAAGTTCCCAAAGGAGAGATCCAATTTGATAACCAAAAGGTGAATGCACAATCGAATCAATCTATGGAGAATATGAAATAGAGAGAAAAACCCTATATTTCCCTATGGTAGAATTGAAGTGTTTGGAATTTGAAATAATTGAAATACAAGTACTAACCTTAAATTAGGGAAAATATGGAAAATGCCAATTTTTGATGTCTGTGTATACTTTTGGGCAATTTTGCAACTTGTTTTGGACTGGAAATACCGACACGAAGAAAACCCAAAAAGCTTTTGTCTTTCCAACAGTAGGTAGTCTTTGACCCTCATAAAAGGTCAAAGGCTACATTCTTTATTTGAAGGTTGATTCTGACTTTTTTCGCAGATATCAGAAGTTCGCCGAAAAGGGTATCCAAATCTGCTCTCAGATCTGAAATTCTGCACCTGTACCTATAAGAAAATGGGGGTTTTTGTTTGTATGGGGGGTTTGCCTTGGTCAAACCCCAATTTAGGAATTAACCTTGAAATTGAATTGAAATGTAGTATGCATAAACAAAGCAATTGAAACAATTCACCTCGCTTATGTTGAAGTCCTTGTAGAGGATTCGAATCCTCAAATCCACAAGTAGGAATGCTTCAATGGATGTAGGATGAATGTAGGATGTCTCAAATCAATGTCATTTGATCTTCAACACCAATCTTAAATAGATCTTTGCATATGAGGAGGCTTGGATGAATGTAGAATGATGGATCTTCAAGGGGGCTCCAAAGAGATTGAATCCTTTAATGGCTAACAATGGATCTCCTTGATCGATGAATGCTTGAACACTTGAATGCTTGAAGGCTTGCTTGCACTTGAGAGCTTGAGAGAGGAGATTGCAAAACTTGACAATGAAAATGAGAGAGGGAGGCCTCCTTTTATAGTGAACTGGGGCACAATCCTCTAGAGGGGAAACCTTGGAGAATTAAATCCCAATTAGGTCCTAACCATTAGAAAATATACCTAGATTAAATGTAATTAAATGATTTACCATTTTGAAACCCGAAATGGCCGACTTGGAGGCGGGAAAATAAATATCCCCGAAACTCGACACCCAAAAATTAAGGAATCTTGAAATTTTGAACAGAGGGTCACGGATGAGGTTGGAACTGACCAGGTCAGGATCGAGGTCAATCTTGACTAGGTCAGGATAGAGGTTGACTTTGACCCCAAAAGGTTGACTTTGACCTTTTGGTCAAAAACCTCATGATCATGTCCCATAATGTTATGAAATGCATGTATGAAGTGAAAAATGGGTGCAGAAAGAAGCAAAACAGGGGGAAAATCCAGATACATGCAAAGACATGATCAAGGCAGTTAACATGACCCCAAACCACTCACTCGGAGGGCTAAATGCTCTTATCATGGAAGTGCTTCTATTTTAAGATGATACATTAAGCCCCCACTTTAGCAAGAGTATGGACTCGATGCAAACTCTTGGTAAAGGAGATTAAAATGAAAAGATAATCTTATCATAATTGAAGGGACAAAGAGAAACCTTAAGCCCCCAGGGATTCAAGTCTTCATCGCCTCCTAGATCACAATAAGAGAGACATCTCTAGAGAGAGAAAGAAAGGGTGTGATTACCTCACCCAATGAGAACTTATGTCCCATTATGAGCCACACAAGGAAACAACGCAACTGGAAAGATGGAATTGAACCGCCTAGTGAATGTGGCTACTCACTAGTCAACCCATCAAGGATTCACCCTTAGGAATATTCTATTCCATAAGAATAAAACCAAAAAAAAAAGAGATCCAGTCTTAAGGACACCTCTGACCTTAAGGGATCAAAATATGTGTATATTTGAAACTGGAGGGATCCAGAGATCCTAAAATATAAATCCATGCTTTGAAGATTAGTTACTAATCCAAAAAGGGAAAAAAGAGGTATTTTGACAAATATGTGCGTATCAAAGAGTGCATGTGTGCAATAGTTGAGCAGAGCATATGCCCCCACGTTAAAGTCATTGCTGACACTTTAACAGGAGCAATGGCTTTAACGAAAACATAAACAACTCCACTGATTACATTTCCACGTCGAGATGCCCCCAGATGAAGACAAATCAAGGGAAATATCACAAAAACATACAGAGAACATAGAAGGGATCTACCTACCATGGGGTCAGTATGATCATAAGATTATATATATATATATATATATATATATATATATATATATATATATATATATATATATATATATATATATATATATATATATATATATATATATATATATATATATATATATATATATATATATATATATATATATATATATATATATATATGATATTATTGCAAATGAATTGACATCATTCCCCAAAGAAAGTAGAACTACGATCACAAAGGAGGAAAGATCACATAAGATATACGAAGAAGAATCTTTTCAGACCATGACATGGAGACCAAAAATAATTTAGTGCTACCATATCCCGAATCCAAGCAGATTACACAAGGCAACATTCATGAACAATAGCACAATTACAACATAACATTGAACAACGCATAGAAGAATAGAGATACATATAGAGGAATTTGAACAATAGTTTCGACTCCCTTATCACCTTGCACCAACTGAGTAACAAGGATCGTTAGAATCTAACAACATTTAGCAAACACATTATGGGAGAAGCACAGTACAATAGGCAAACACACAACAAAGCTACCACGAAGGACAAGCCAATCAAGCATGTTTCCTACTCTCCCCATCTCATTGTATATCATTTAGGGAAGGTGGGTAACTCATAAGAGGGACTATATCCAACACAGTAGGAATGATAGCCAGTTCCAAATAAGGATCCTCTTGAGAATCACAATGTTCGATACTAGGTGTAAGAGTTAATTGTGATGAAAGCATATTAGGTAAATCAATGTCAATGTCAATAGTCTCATATTCATCATTAACATCATCAGTATCATCAAGAGTATCTTCTTCATCCAAATTAATCAAAATAGGATCTAAGATACAAATAGAATCATCATAATCATGCATATGAACATCATTATTAGTAACAACTTCTTCTAACACATCATGCATAGGTTTATCCAAAAAAGATAGAGATCTTTGAAGAATAGAATTACAAGCTTTAGCATGAGCAGATGCTTTTTACGATGTTCGTTAGTAGATCGATTACATTTTGATTTATTTAAAATAGGTTGAGAACTAGGAGAAAAATCATGGGATCCTTCACAGGTTCTTTAGGAAGATCAATAATATTATCAACAATAGGAGGAACAATCACAAGATCTTTGATAGGTTCTTTAGGTAGAGTGATAGAAGGAACTTGATTAACAGAACTAGAAGTCATAGTTAAGGGAGGTACAGAAGGTGTAGGCAAAAGACCACGATTAAGATCCATGGGAGGAATGCTCAATTCAAGAATCTTGCAATGTTTATAAGCTTGATGTGAACGGAAAAGATTATCAGGTTGAGGAGGACATGAATTAGGTAATGAAGGCCAAAATAAATCAAGAGCAACACAATCTCTAGGCCTAGAAGGTTGATATAAACGATGATTAATCATCTTCACTTCTTCATCATGAATGAACTTAAGAAACTTATGGATAGGTGAAGCAACAACATGCATGGCATTCAACCAAGGAAAACCTAGCTTAACTTGAAATTGATCAGAAGTAGGAACAACAAAAAAGGTAGTGTTCACAATTTTTCTACAGAGTTCAACCAGTAAAGTAATAGAACCAAATGATAGGTAAAGAAAACCATTACAAGTTTGAATCCACACATCCAATGTATCATAAGAATCATGTTGTAAGATTTTCATAAAAATATTTTCTTCAGTAATAACATTGACTAAGGATGTAGGATCAACAAGAAAACCACGAGTAGGTATCTGAGAAATCCTAACAGCAATGTAAAGGACACCATTAGGAGCCTTAATAGTCTTAGAGTCATCAAAGGTAATCAAAAGTTCCTGAGGTCTTTTATTCTTAGGTTGTTGTCGAGGATTAGGTTTGTATGCACCCTAAAATGGTCACCTAGACTTTGGGCCCCCATTCAGCAATTTATCAAATCCCTGAATCAATATTTTAAAAAATCAGCATTTTCAACTTAATATCAATTTCCTTGATCAAATCCTATTTTATCATTTTCGATTATTTGCCTTGGGCTAACCATTTTATCCTAAAGTTTTTATTTATTAAAAGGAATATTTCCTCCCCTATTATTAAATAAAAAGCCTCCCACTTTTCCTCTTATCATAAGTTGCACAAATAAAGCATTATTCTTATTTTATAAAAAGGAGAAAAGCACTTTTTGTCTTATATGGACATAAAAGTCAACTCTTATTTTCTCATTGGAGGATATTTGTGCACATGGATTTCTCCTCTTTCAAGCTCCACCCTTGATTAAATCTTTTGCCTCTTAATCTCCATGGTCCATTCTTTCTCATTTCCTATAAAAAAAGAGCTCTCTTCCTCATTTTCATATGCATTTTTGAATACTAATGTTATGTTGTAAGCTTTCTAGGTCACTTTGGAGCTTTTGAAGATTTGGAGCATTCTTGGCTTTTGCATCTACATTCCATTCTTAGTTTCATTCATGCATAGTAGCTTCATATTTATGCTTTCATAGTTTAGATTTCCTTTCAAGCTTTACAGTAACTCATCTAGTTTAACTAGGAAGGCTTGGTAATACTTGTACTTTCATTTCCATAGCTTAGCTTGCATTTCTCATTTCTAGCTTGCATATTCATCTTAATCTAGTTTGCATTTGCATTTCATTTTGATTCTTGGAGATATTGGCATTCTTGCCATTGTCTTCATTTGAATCTCTCATTGTGTGGTTGACTAGTAAGGTCATAAGCTTAATAGCTCTAGCTGAGAGCAATCAAATAATCTTGAAACTCCATGCATAAAGAGCTCAAGGTCACTTTCTCAAGGTTTCCCATTCATGGATTCCCTTGGATATAATGACTTAGAGAAGTGCACCATTTGAGTGTGTACATTTTTGGCGCCCACCGTGGGGTAGAGCATTATTGTTTTTTCCTTAATTTTTTCCATTTTCGTCAAATTTTCATCAAATTTTAGCTTCATTTTCGGCTCTCAGATTTTTCAGTCTCAGATTATCGCGTGATAGTTTTCCAGTATCACGTGATAGTTCATGTATGGTGGCGCAATACTTTACTAGTTAAAGTATCACTCCATTTGAGACATTCAGTCACCCACCAGTATAGTAAAGTATCGCCCAGAAATATATTATCACCCCAGTATACTGCAAAGTATCACGCGATTCTTTTGGCAACATAAATATCATCTAGACCTAAAACTAGCACCCATTTTTTAGAAATTTTCACATACGGTATAAAAAATTTAAGTGTGATATATCGTTAGAAAGCTCTTTTCGAGCCTAATCCAACCATGTTGGTTTCATTTTCAAAATTTTCCATTTGATCAGCTATTTTCCTTGTAGATTATCTAATTTTTGATGTGCTAACCATTGTGGAGCTAACAAGTTGTGCTTGTAGGTGCTCTCATTGCTTGAAATATTTTTCCAAAAGAACGCATGTCAAAGCTTCAAATGCACAAGGGCTACTAATTGTTGTAGGAATTCTTGGGTGGTAGGAGAAGTATTCTCTTCACCCTTATGGTGAACCAAAAAATCTTGACCCATCTTTGGATTTTGAAAGCAAGAGGGTAATTGAACATTTGCTTGGTGTGTTTGGGAGAAAACTTTGAGATAGGGGAGTATGCTCTTCACCCTTGTGGTGAAATAAAACCTTGAATCTCATAAGTTGATCCATTCTTATTTTAGATCTTTAGAATCCTTTAGCGGGCCTGCTCTTGAGCAATCAAGAAGAATGACCCAAGTGGGGACAAGCCTTTTGCCAACTATTCCAACCCACTATAAACTCAAGGCTATCAAGGACACAAAACCTTGGTAGACGTAGTACTTGTCTTCTTTTGATGTGAGTACTTGTGGGATTGTGACCATGAGGAAAATGTTGAGCAAGAATGCTTAAGGTACTCTTGTGGCCATGAGGTCTGTTACTTGCTGCAAGGTAAGGAGTCCCTTTGGGGAGCAAGAGGGGTATTACGAATAGAAGCCCTTACTAAGAACCATAGATAGAGGCCACCCTATTTTACTGCTTAGCTTCTTGGTGCAAGGATTGATCCAAGTGGAATAACCCAGATCACCCCAATATTACTCACCATCTGTGTCCCTTTGGTTGTGTCATTGACACTTCCATGACAAAGCCAATATCTATTGTGGGAAACCACTTTGTGTGAGGCAATGGGACATCAAGTGTGGACCAATTTGTTAAGTATTGAGCCATTGACTTTTTAGGCTAGTAAGTGCTTGAAGTGTTCTCGTTGTGATCTATTTGTGTAAATGTTCTCAAACATCAAACATCATGGTAGCATTCATAGGATTTTATTTCTTTGATATCACAAGTTCTTGTCTTGGCAAGCTTGCTTTTGCCCTTGTTTCAAGTGTTTTATGGCATGTTTGATCACCTACTATTTGCAAACTTGTCTATTATTTGATATTAATGTATTCTAGACTGTGAAATTGAACTTGCCAAACTTACAACATTGACCAAATTGCCTTTAAAACTGAGTTTTTCACGTTCACTAGTCAAGAGTCACACTACTTGCCTCGAAACTATCACATAGAATCAATTTGCTGCCCTGTTATGTCCAGTCTTCCTTGGTTAGTCCAAGTCAGATCTTAAGTGCTATGACATGTTGCTCAATATCCAAATGAATTTCAATGGTATCAAATTGCAAAAAAAAATGACTCTTAGTCTTCTTTCTTCCATTTCTCCCATGTCTTCCTAGTCTCCCATTTCCATCCTTTCTCTTCTTTCTTCATGCTTCTTCCTAAATTCTTCATGTCTTCTTGATTCTTTTCCTCTTATTATCTAGTCTACCTTCTTCTATTTCATCTCTTCTATTCATTTCTTCCATGCTTGATTCCTTCTCTTCTACAACCATGAATTTCAACTACCTTGTTATGGAACCTCTCTTGAGAATGGATGCTCTTGAACTCATTGCTCAATTTGAAGAATTTTATTCCTTCAATAGTCCTTCTGGATATCTCATGGGTGACAAACTTAAAGAAAAAATAAAAGAAAAGATGATTGAATCAGACACCTTTTCTAGGATCATAGACATGATCATATCATGACCTCCTTCTTCTAAACATTCTTCATCATCTAAGTCTTCTCATTCTTCTTCATCTTCCAAGTCTCACCATGATTCTTCTAGACATTATTCACATTCTTCATTATCCAAGTCTTCTTCCTCCACTAGGTCTTCACTTTGCCCTTCTTCACGGTCTCGTTCCTCTTCTACTTCTCTCAAGAGTCTTGCTTCTCTTCTCAAGACATACCATGATGAGCAACATGATAATCCTTGTGATACCTCACCCACGAAGAGTGACACACCCATCTTTGATGACTATGATGACTATTATGATGGCTATGATGATGAACCATATAGTCATACCTATGAAACCTCTATTCCTAAGAGTCCTCGTCATGTGCTCATGCTTACTAAAGGGTCATCCCATTGGATAGATCATGATGATGATCCATATGATTTTGATTTTGAAAGAGACTTTTATGATTTCTGTGAACAATACCTCGATGATGATCCATTCACTACTATTGAGGACTATAAAATGCACCACACTGATTTGAAACGTAAATAGTATAAGAATCCTTCCTCTAAGGACTCTCATGCTGAAAATAAAGATTACACTCTCAAGAAAGATTATGTTAATGATGAACCTTTGTCTTGTGATGGTTCCCTTCCATCCCCTACTTCCTCCAATACCCATACGCTTCCTAAAGCTTTCAAGCCTTCCAAATCTTTCACAAATCCTTCATCCAATGAAAGTCCTAATACTTTTCATGCAGTTCCCTATAGTTATCCTCAAAGGTTACCTCTTAAAGAAACTCAAGCTAACCTTCACTTGGCTGCAAATACTTTCAATAATGCTAAACCTAAAGAGCCTCAGCCTTTATACACTACTTCAGCTAGTCCTTCACTATATCTTCCAAAGTCTTCCATACAATTCCAACATGCTTCCTTGTCCTTAGAAGTGGCTCCATGTCAAGAGGACTCTAAAAATAAAGAAAAGAACATAAAGAAAGATCAAGAACCCTCCATGTCACCCAATCCTTTTCATGATGTCTCTCCTCCATCTCTTGGTTCTTTTGATCCTCTACACCCTTCCACCTTCATTCCACCATGTCCTGAGTCTTTTCCTAAGCAAGATCAAGATACTACTTACGCCATTGGGCTTATTGACAATCAAGATGACCTTACTCCCATTGAGGTTATTGAAAATAGTGATGTTACTTCCAATGCTAAGCCTATTGAAAATCAAGAGAAAAATTATACGCTTATGCTATCCAAAGATCCTTGTCAAGATCAAAGTATTCCATCTTCTTGTTCTACCACTCAATGTTTGCTTCCACTTTCTACTCTTCTTAAGTCTTTGCAAGCTTTGAACAATCCTATCGAAGAAGTTGCTCCTATTCAAGATGTTCATGATCCTATTGCAAATCCTATTGCTCACTCTAAAGATGCTGATGTCCTTGGTTGTCATATATATGTTGATGAACTTATTGATTAGCCTTTTACATCTTCCACTTCCATCCTTGGACCTCTTCCACTACTACTAAGGGCTTCACATATTCCTTCCATCTTGTGCCCTTATGTCCCTTCACTTTCCCCTCTTAACTCTCCTAATTCATCATCCATCTTGGGTCCTTACGTCCCTCTATCTCCTATCTTTCCTCAAGATCAACATAGATGCATACCCTTGAATCTTTTTCATCCACCCACCCATATAAACCAATCATATCCATCTTCTTCCACAAGTCCCAAGTCTTTTGGAAGTAACTTGAATGTTCAATATAAGAAAATGAAGCAATACTAGAATCCATCAAAAAAAGAAGATCACCGTGTCTCCTCTAACTGACATGGATACATAAAGTCAAAAGAGATATCTAAGAAGAAAACTATAAGACAAGTATGGGTTCCAAAATCCATCATTGAAGATATTCTCTCTAAATCATCAAAAAGAAATGAAAAGCCTAAGGCTATATGGATTCAAAAATCTCTCTTGAAAGAGTATGATATTGAACAAAAAGTGAAGTTAACATTCAAGCTTCCAAAGGCTTCTGCCTCATCTTTTTCCAAAAACATTCTTCCATTCCATGCCCCTGAACCGCAACCTCTGCTAAACATTCACCATATTCATTCTTGTATTCCTTCATTCACATTTCCTCCACCCTCTCGCCACCCTTCAATGTGTGTGTTGTTGTTGATCTTGCCTTCCTTTCCATCTACCCTTTCAAAATCCTTTCATTCATTATCCTTCTAGCTTCTATCATTTTTCCTCATTCGCCTATTCCTCCTATCTTCCAACCTCACTCGCTTTACATAAAACCTTATCCTCCATTTTTCTCTTCCATCTTCCTTTCCCTATCAGCATCTTTGAGCATATCATTTTGAATCTTTTGCATATCATGGTTTATCCTTTCAAGGAGCATTATCTAAAAAGCTTGCCTTCTTCCAAAAAAATATATATATATAGAAAAATTCAAAAAAAAATTGAAAAAAATTGAAAATATGCCTTGGTGAAAACTTGGAAATAGGCACCTTGGTAGCAAAAGTAAAGAGAAATAAATTCATCCTATGATGAAAACCACTCCTTTGTGGTGCCTTGGATAAGTACCATGATGAAAACCTGGCAATCAGACATCATGCGTAGATCTCTTACATATTTCATCCATTCTGTCTTCTCTCTTTGATCTTGACAATGTTGACCTATACACAAAAATTTGGATATCTTGTGAGCTATCTTACAATGATCTTTCTTTCATTCCATTCATGTTTATCCTTCATATTTATTTTCCTTCATTCATTCTAGTCTTTCACTATCCTTTTCCTCCTTGGTCTTGATCTAATAAAAAAGAGTAAAACGCGATGCTATGAAGCCTCTTGACATGTCTACTCCTTTGGATTGCATCCTTTCCTTCTTTTGCATTACGCTTTTGTGACTTATCCTATGCTAGCCTTTCATTGCTTGTCCAAATGTGCTTTACATGATAATTTTTCCCTAGCTTGGGTACTCTTGAGGAGTTTGCCTTTGAATATTTCTTCCCTTCATTCTCCTTCATTCTCTTGTCTTTCATCTCTTCCACCAGTTTGCTAATCCTTCTTGTCCTCCACCTTGCTAGACATTAGGACTACACGATCTGATCTTGCTTGGGAGTTTGATGCCCGTTCTGTCTGGGGGCATCCTTTGTACATATTTTATGATCCTGAAAAAATTCCAAAAAAAAATTCATATATGATGCTGAAAAAATCTTAAAAAACATATAAGGTCTTGAAAAAATACAAAAAAAAAAATAGAAAAAGTGCCTTGGTAAAAACTTGGAAACAGGCGCCTTGGTAGCAAAAATATAAAAAAATTGAAAAAATAAAAAAATCTCCAAGTGGTGAAAACCTGGAAACAGGTGCTACTTGAGGCCTTTGCACCCTTATTTCTTAGCATGCGTCCTCGAAACTTAGCCTTTCTCCATCATGCCTTGACCTTGTTGCCTTGGTTTGGAATTGGTCTTTATCTTTGTCTAGGGGGATAACTGTGTTAGCTTTGGTCTCTAGGATGCGTTGGTCTTTAAGACATCTTGCAAATGGTGTTTTTCAACACCACCCAAACAGTGTTTTTCAACACTACCCTAGCGTCAAGATTTTCTCAACACTTATCAGATGTCTTACCTACAGTCTAGCATGATATGATATCTCTCACTAGAAAATGTGATACTCAAAGTTTGACTCTATGACCTACACACACACACTTAAACACTCGGCCTGCTGAGACTTCATTGACTTTATTTCTTTGTGTGCTATCTGTGATGATTTATTTGATGAGTGTTCTCTCCCTATGATAGTTTTCAATGATGCATAGCTAGAAGATTGAGGGCATGAGGACATATTTTATTGCTTTTTCTGCTTGTGGGTATATTTTGTTGGTTCTCAGTGTCATTAGCATTTATGCTTGATCCACTTGACATTGGGATCTACAAGGTATTATCCTTGACTGTTTATGTGAGTGCATACTTCGAGTCATCTTGACTTTCCTTGTGTCTCAATGTGAGTATAATCTTGCCATATTAAAATTAGGTAATCTCACTGCACTAGTCATCTTGACCTATATGTCTTTGATGCCTAGGTGGGATTCCCACATTTCATCTGATATAGATCATATTCATATACCCATAGTCATACTAGTGTGTATTGTATGATCTTACGATGCTACCAATAAAGCTCGATGATGATTATCAGATGTCTATTGGCATTGTGACTTTGCAAGTCAACCACTTTCATAGTAGCTTGCATTTTAGATTCATATTAGTTTAGTTTTGCATCTTGCACATGGAGAGAGCTCTCCTTTCATCTTTCGAGGACCTGTTGGTCAACTGTGCTCATCTTTCACTTCTTCTCAATCATGTCTTTCACTCCTTGTATTTCACATCACATCCTATTCCTGTCATCATAAGGGGTTAATCTTATCATCATTTATAAAATGACCCTTTTTACCCCCTTTTATAGCATTTTGACTTTTTGACCTAATTTTCAAAACACCTCAGAATTGTGCAAAAATTGCACCCCTAGCTAATTTTGATGTCCTGGATCTATTTTCATACTAGAAATTGAAATCTGAGTTAATCTTGATAGTCAAAATTGCATTTTAAAATTTCACCCTCTTCTGCGCAGTTGGCTAACCATTTGAGGCCTGATCCTTCGATCTTTGTTGGGGCACCTTCATTTCTTCACCCCCATCTCTTCCAAACTCCTAGTCTATCATTCATTTTCACTCCCTTCACCTCTCTGAGGTTTGACTTCATCTTTTTAGTCAAATTGGGGCATGTCTTCACTGCTTGATGGTTATTCTATCATCTTTCATCTTCGATCATGATTTCTAGTGACTTGATCAAGTTTATCAATTTGTTGCTTCTCCTCTACCTGATTTTGATTTCAATTTTGAGGGGGCAGTACCTATCAACTTTAATCTTTGATTCAGCTTTATCATTCAGCTCAGCTTGAGATTTTTTTTTAGACTTGATTATCACTTAATAGCAACTATGTTGATCTTGTCTTTCAACTTATGCTTATGCTTTTCCTAATGTGTTCCCATCCGTTGAACACACATCTGGGTTGTTTTGTGATCCCAAATCGATCTCACATTAGTTAAAGAGGGGAAAATGTATGCACCCTAAAATGGTCGTCTAGACTTTGGGCCCCCATTCAACAATTTATCAAATCCCTGAATAAATATTTTAAAAAATCAGCATTTTCAGCTTAATATCAGTTTCCTTGATCAAATCCTATTTTATCATTTTTTATTATTTTCCTTGGGCTAACCATTTTATCCTAAAGTCTTTATTTATTAAAAAGAATATTTCCTCCCCTTTTATTAAATAAAAAGCCCCCACTTTTCCTCTTATCCTAAGTTGCACAAATAAAGCATTATTCTTATTTTATAAAAAAGAGAAAAGTACTTTTTGTCTTATATGGACATAAAATTCAACTCTTATTTTCTCATTGGAGGATATTTGTGCACATGGATTGATCCTCTTTCAAGCTCCACCCTTGATTAAATCTTTTTCCTCTTAATCTCCATGGTCCATTCTTTCTCATTTCCTATAAAAGAAGAGCTCTCTTCCTCATTTTCATATGCATTTTTGAATACTAATGTTATGCTGCAAGTTTTCTAGGTCACTTTGGAGCTTTTGAAGATTTGGAGAATTCTTGGCTTTTTCATCTACATTCCATTCTTAGTTTCCTTCATGCATAGTAGCTTCATGTTTATGCTTTCATAGTTTATATTTTCTTTCAAGCTTTAGAGTAACTCATCTAGTTTAACTAAGAAGGCTTGGTAATACTTGTACTTTTATTTTCATAGCTTAGCTTGCATTTCTCATTTCTAGCTTGCATATTCATCTTAATCTAGTTTGCATTTTCATTTCATTTTGATTCTTGGAGATATTGGAATTCTTGCCGTTGTCTTCATTTGAATCTCTCATTGTGTGGTTGACTAGCAAGGTTATAAGCTTAATAGCTCTAGCTGAGAGCAATCAAATAATCTTGCAACTCCATGCATAAAGAGCTCTAGGTCACTTTCTCAAGGTTTCCCAATCATGGATTCCCTTGGATATAATGACTTAGAGAAGTGCACCATTTGAGTGTGTACAAAGTTGAGTTTTCATTTTAGGTTTAGGTTTTGGTCGAGTTTGAGATTGAACTTGAGGTTGATTCTGAGGTTGAGGTTGAGGTTGAGGTGGAGATACAGATTGACCAACATGCTCCACTTGATTAACAACATGATTGAGACCATCCATCTTTGAGTCATACACAATTTCCACAATAGATGGTTGAGCGATGGTATTAGTATCATGCATAGGTAAAGGATTCGTATAGATTTGAAGGTTTTGATTAGGATGAGAGACAGATTTGTTCCCACTACCATCAAGATTATCGACAAATAAGGCATTAGAGTCAATTAAGTCTTGAACCTTATGTTTTAGAGAATAACATTTCTCAGTATCATGACCATTCTGACGATGATATTGATAAAAAGTATTTTGATCAAAATATTTAGAGGCAATCGTAATAGGTAAAGGAGGACGAATAAGAGGTAAAGTAATCATATTAGCAATTAACAACCTATTCATAATAGCATGTAAAGGTTCAGAAAGAGGAATAAACATACAATTTAATCGAAAAGAAGTGGATGCAAAAGTGGCAACTTGATTAGCAACTGCATTCATTTGTTTGTTTATCTTGACATAGTTGTTGAATTTTTTAAATTTGTTTGGATTAGGAGCAACATCACTCTTATCAATTGGAATAGGAGCCATTGGAGTGTTGCTCTCAAATTGACTCACTTGTAATTGATAATGATGAAGCGCTGCACAAAGTTGTTGAAAAGAGGTAAATTCAGTAAGCAGAATCTTATCTCTAATATCCTTTTGCAGTTTTGAAATAAACGTATGTTGAATATCCATATCAGGAAGAGGATAGGAAATCTAAGCATACAAATGCTTAAATCTACCAATAAATTTAGTTAATTTTTCTTTAGCACTTTGTTTATAATGCATCAAATCAATCAAAGACACTTGCGGGCCAATGTTGTTTTGAAATTGTTGAATAAAGTTATTAGCAAGTTTTAGAAAGGAATGAATAGAATAAGGAGGCAAGGAACAATACCATTGTAAGGCCTTGTCACAGAATGTTCTGGAAAATAGTTTGGCTAAAATCCTATGGTCATGAGCATAATCACTACAAAGTATTTGGAATGTTTTAACATGATGAACATGATCTCCTTTTCCATTATAATTCTCAAGATGAGGCATATCAACTTGCTGAGGAACAGGAGTACGAATAATATCCAAGGACAAAGGACTTCCCATGTCACATGTAGGGATACTCAACTTGTTTTGAGTTAAGGAAGTGAGTTGTTGTTGTAAAGATGACATAGTTTGAGCCAAACTGATGATTGTTGAATCATTAAAGGAAATAGTAGGAGTAACAACATTAGACACACTAGGTAAAGTGTAAGAAACTACTGGAATAGAAGACACAACTGGATGAACACTAGGAACTACAGTTGGAAGTAGATTGGAATAAGTAAAAGGAACATTATGATATGAAGGTTGTGATGTAGGAAGGGACACAGGAGGAACACCGATAGGAATAGAGGGAATTGTCACAGTCACCAAAAGAGTATAGGTGGGAATACTAGGTAAAGGATTAGAAGGAGGTTCAACACTAGTGATAAGAAGAATCAACCCTATATCTTGAGCTTCTTGAGCTAAAGGTTTAACATTTGAATGCACAAGGTGAGTAATACCATGCAAGAGGTTAACACCGTGATCACTATCACGGAGAACTTTCTTAAGAGCCTCTATAGCTTGAATAGAATCTTGATTATGGTTCTCTTGAATAAGCCAATTACCCATTTTATCAAGTTCAGTTGAAAGTTTTTGAACTTTTTTAGGAGGAACTCTTAGAGCATCATCCTCATCATGAGATGAGTGAGAAGATTTTTTCTCCATAGCAAGATTGGAATCATGAAGAATCAAATTATCATCAGGGATCCTAAGGAAAGGAGAGGATGATTTAGGATCAAAGGCACCCACGAGTCTATGACTTCGTCTAACCAAAATGTTATAAGTAGGACTAGTAGTAGTAAAGCTCATAAACCAATGCAAAGAAAATGAGCTAAACTAAGAACACATAAAGCATGAATATTTTTTTATTTTTGAAATCTAATTAGCATGCAAGATCTAACACAAAAGATAAATCTAATACTAACAAGATAAAAAGGAAATCTCACACCACAAAACATAATAGGGCATCCAATTCCACAAAAGAAAGGAGAGTAAGTATGTTGGGTTCACCAAAATGAATAATGAAGGTTAACACACAAGATAAAGCAAAGGGAAATCTAACACCAAAAAGAAAGAGAGTAAGCTAGTCGAGTTCACCAAAATGAATAGGAGTAAAATGGAATCACACTTATTCAAATGTGTATGATGTATGGGGGAAATATTAGATCCACTCCTAAATCCAAATTCCCAAAGGAGAGATCCAATTTGATCAACCAAAAGGTTAATGCACAATCGAATCAATCTATGGAGAATATGAAATAGAGAGAAAAACCCTATATTTCCCTATTGTAGAATTGAAGTGTTTGGAATTTGAAATAATTGAAATACAAGTACTAACCTCAAATTAGGGAAAATCTGGAAAATGCCAATTTCTGATGTTTGTGTGTACTTTCAGGCAATTCTGCAACCTAATTTGGACTAGAAATGCCAAGATGAAGAAAACCCAAAAATATTTTTTCTTTCCAACGACAAGTAGTCTTTGACTGTCAAAGGCTACATTCTTTATTTGAAGGTCGATTCTGACTTTGTTCGTAGATCTCAAAAGTTCGCTGAAAGGGGTATCCAAATCCACTCTCAGATCCAAAATTTTGCACCTATACCTGCAAGAAAATGGGGGTTTTTGTTTGTATGGGGGGTTTGTCTTGGTCAAACCCCAATTTAGGAATTAAACTTGAAATTGAATTGAAATGTAGTATGCATAAACAAAGCAATTGAAACAATTCACCTCGCTTATGTTGAAGTCCTTGTAGAGGATTCGAATCCTCAAATCCACAAGTAGGAATGCTTCAATGGATGTAGGATGAATGTAGGATGTCTCAAATCAATGTCATTTGATCTTCAACACCAATCTTGAATAGATCTTTGCATATGAGGAGGCTTGGATGAATGTAGAAGGATGGATCTTCAAGGGGGCTCCAAAGAGATTGAGTCCTTCAATGGCTAACAATGGATCTCCTTGATGGATGAATGCTTGAACACTTGAATGCTTGAAGGCTTTCTTGCACTTGAGAGCTCGAGAGAGGAGATTGGAAAACTTGATGATGAAAATGAGATAGGGATGCCTCCTTTTATAGTGAACTAGGGCACAATCCTCTAGAGGGGCAACCTTGGAGAATTAAATCCCAATTAGGTCCTAACCTTTAGAAAATATACCTAGATTAAATGCAATTAAATGATTTACCATTCCAAAACCCAAAATGGTCATCCTGGAGGCGGGAAAACAAATATCCCTGAAACCCGACACCCGAAAATTAAGGAATCTTGAAATTTTGAATAGAGGGTCAAGGAAAAGGTTGGAACTGACTAGGTTAGGATCAAGTTCGATCCTGACCAGGTCAGGATAGAGGTCGACTTTGACTCCAAAAGGTCGACTTTGACCTTTTTGTCAAAAACCTCAGGATCCTGTCCCAGAATGTTATGAAATGCAGATATGAAGTGAAAAATGGGTGCAAAAGAAAGAAGAACAGGGGGAAAAGCCAGATACATGCAAAGACCTGATCAAGGTGCTTAACATGACCCCAGACCACTCACTTGGAGGGATAAACACTCTTATCATAGAAGTGCTTCCATTTTAAGACAATACATATTCTTCATTAGATTACAAATTCAACAAGTTAAAGATGTGATCTACATAAAAAAGTCTCAAAGTATATTAAGGATATCCTAAAGAAATTCAATATGGAAGAGTCAAAACTAGTTGGAACACCGATGGCTACTAGTTGTAAATTGTCAAAGGAAGATGAGAAAAAATAAGTGAATGAAACACTTTACCAATCCATGATTAGTAAACTACCGTATGTTGTACATAGTATGGCTGATAGTGCACAATTAATTGGTATTGTGGCAAGGTTTTCTGCCAATCCAAAGGAGAAACAAATTTCTGCAGGGAAAAGAATATTTAGATAGCTGAAAGGGACTGAAGATTTTGGTCCACTATACACAAAAGGAGGATATTTTGATCTTAAGGTGTATACTGATGCTGATTCAGATGGAAAAATTAATGATACAAAAAGCACACTATGTTGTTGCAGCTATGAATTTTTCAAACATAGTGTGGATCAAACATTTACTTGAAGGTATGGAAGAAGAGATTACTGATTCGGTTATAATTTTTTGTGATAATACTAGTGCTATAAACATATCAAAGAATCTGGTGATGCATTCAAAGACAAAGAACATTTCTATCAAGTATCATTACTTGAGAGAGTAAGTTCAAGACAAGCATGTGATATTTGAGTATGTGAATTCAAAGGAATAAATAGCCGATATATTTACCAAACCACTACCAAAGGATTATTTTGAGTATCTCTAAGGTAATTTAGGGGTTCTTCCCCTATCCAATATTCACTAAGGTGAGATGCATGCTGCATCAATTCAAGTATTCATCTGAATATCTATTTTATGAGTTGATGCTAGTGTTCACTCTTTAGGTGAACCCAAAAGTTATGAAAGATGTTTATGATTGCAATGAGAAATCAATACATTTGAGGTATAATTTACTGCTAGAGAAATTTTTTTAGGAGTATGTGTCATTGGTATTGTTGTCAAAGAGGGACCATAAGGAAATTGATTATTGAGGGAGAAGATCAGAAAAGTAGTTGTCAAAGAGGGACACTAAAGAAGATCTATTGAGAGATGAAATATACAAGAGGGAGAAGATGTACAGATTGAGATCAAGCACATCAAAGGAGAAGATAAAGCTCAAAGGGAGTAAAGCGCAAAGATAAATCAGTGAAGTGTTGCCATCATCAATTTAACAATGAAGATTTTTAGTGTGTTGCCATCAATGCCAAAGAGGGAGATTGTTACTATAACTAATGGTGATGATGATGAAGACCAACCAAGATCATAGGAATACAAGTTTTTTAGAATGATTAGATCAATTATTATCTTTTTATTGATGTCAAATGATTGATATCTGATTTATATTATTTTTCCATATCATTTGGAGTATGATATAAGTGTGAATGAGTTAAGGAGAAGAAGTGAAATGTTGTGAAGATGAAGAAATTAATTGGGAAACTGATACAGATTGAACCATGTTAATATTATGTTGTAATAATTATTTTCTACCTAACATATGATTATATCAAGTTATTAAAGAATGGTAATGAAGATTAGTCAAGTTGATAAGCAAAACAATTTTGTCTATTGAGAAGGAAAATTCATTCAGTAAGAGCAGAAAGGTCATTCTCTAAAAGAAGGAAAGTTTTGCTAAAGGAAAAGGAACTCAAGACACCGAGAAGAAGGTTTTATTCATTGAGTGAAGTTAACCAAAATTCAAAGTTATCCACTGAAAAAGGAACAAAAATTAAATACAAGGATCATAACAACATTTAATGATGAGCTATGGTGAGCTAAAATATTATGATGATAAGGAAGAGATAGTTGAAGAGATCTATGATCAGGAAAATTCAGGGTGATGATCTATGGTACAACTCTAAGTTGTAAAAAGAGAAGGAACAAGTTTAAAGAAAGTTCAAGTTCCAAGATGATGATAAAACATTTTACCAAGATCCAGATTCACTAAATAAGTTTGTGAAATGAATTAGATGACTGAGATTAATCAAAAGAGAACGCGGTAAAGGAGATTAAGAAACAAAACAAGGTCTATATAAAGGATGAATTTGTATGAACAAATTATTGGCAAGTTGAAGGGTTGATAACTCATCGATTGATGTAGTGAAGAAGGAAAATGTGAATTATGAGTCAGTAAAGAAGAATTCGATGAAGTATTGAAGCCAGTAGAAAGTGAAGGATTGAAGTGAAGATAGAGAGCACACAAAGTATCTGATTATGAAAATTTAGTTGTTGATTTACATGTCAATATATTCACTATTGCTTATTAAAATTTGTAACAAAAAAATCTCTTAACCGAGTGGACTTGACAGTCTTATTGTTAAATCCTTGTAAAAGGTAACATTCTAAAGAGTGTTTGAAGTCCTTTAACTAAGCCACTCCTAATAGGGTGAAGATCCTAATAGATATGAGGCAAATCCCTTGATCGGGTCACACCTAGTAGTGTGTATTGTAATCTTTAACAAGATTGTCTCTTAACCGAGTATACTTCAGAAGAGTATTTTCTTTAGTGAGTGACAATTCCCACAATGGTTTTTCCCAAAGCTGGGTTTCCACATTAAATACTGGTGCTATGTGTTAAATGATTATTATTGAGGTATAGAGAATCAAGGATTACTGATTCACCCCCCCCTCTCTGTAATCCAACAATTATGTGGTACAAAAGTTTCAATAGTGAGAGCATTGAATGATAAAGTGTTATCCCCTAGAATAGAAACCTTAATGCCATTATAACTAAACTTGATACATTGGTGATATGTAGACGACACTACTTGCATGTCATGTATTCAAGGTCTTCCCAGAAAGATGTTGTATGCAAGAAGTGGATCTAGAACTTGGAAGACAAAATCTTTCTCAACTAGAACTACTTGAATAGGAAGTACAACAAGGCCCTTAGAAGATCTTTCTTCTTCATCATCATCTTTAATTGTGATCTTTCTTCTAGGATCAATGGTGCATTTAGAGAAACCTAACTATCACAATAATTATATGTACAAATGTTCAACCCTATGCCTCCATCTATCAACACACGCTTGACATGGGTTTTATGGATTTTGAACTCAATGTGTAAGGTTAGATTGTGTGGATAGTTGAGTGATTTGTCATCCTCCTCAGAAAAGGAGATACAATGAGGTGCAGTGAGATGGTTAACCATGGTCTAGAATCAATCAATGTCAATGTCCTTAGGAACATTTTCAATGAGTAAAGTTTTCTCTCGAATCTCCCTATGAATTGGGGAAATTTGTAAGAACACCAATATATATATATATATATATATATATATATATATATATATATATATATATATATATATATATATATATATATATATATATATATATATATATATATATGAGCGGGAGTACTTTGGAATTGGTCCACTAGAATGTAGTTTGGCTTGATTGATGTGTATGTGTGCATAGAAGATGAGGTTCATGACTATTTAGGTGCTAACTACTTGGAAGAATGATGCCCATTAAACACAATTTTTGATTGACTTTGAGTCAAAGCATTCAAGTTTGCAATATGTGTATGCAATTGGGGATTCGAATCCATTGAGGACAATCATAGGCTTTTTCACTTGTGTGTTATTAGTTTCAAAATCATAAGACCGTGATCGTGTGTAAGAAGAACCAATACCCCTAATGATAATCTGAGGTGATTTATCAATATCCGAGTTGTAGTTTTCCTTCTTACCCTTAATCATATTTATGCTCTCATAAGCTAGTTCAAGCATGTGTATGATGTTGTCATTATCTATGTAAGTGTAGTTGATCTTAGCTCCCTCATTCTTTGTTTTAGTTCCTTCTCCTTGTTCATACTTGGGTAGTGGTTCAATATAAACCTTGTGATCAGCATTAGTCATGTGTCCATCCACCCCAACTTTATTATTATCAATAAGGTCTTGAATGAGGTATTTATGTCTCCTAAAGTTATCATTTTTATGACCTTTGTTCATGTGATAGTTGCAATAATGGTCATTGTTCCAACACTTAGGCTTAACTTTGAGTACATAAGGTTTTGAATTGTTTGGTAATGTGATGATCTTGTTTGATACCAAAGTTTTCAACACCGCTTCAAGTGAGTCTCCTAGAGGTGTAAAACTGAGCTTAGGTTTGGGCATCCATGATGATTTACCCTTGATAAAGTCATTGGACCTATTTAAATCATAAGGTTTGGCAGCCTCTTGTTGTTTGGTAGCTTGGATGCCACTAGTAAAATTGAAGATAGGCTATTTGGACTTGTTTGTAGGTTTTTCAACTATACCGTTATTCACTACATTCTTGTTTTTTTTCCATGTTTGTGATTTACCCTTGTCTTTTCCATTGTTATTGTTGTGATTGTAGTAGTTGTTGTTAGACTTGTCTTTGTTCAAACTAAGTTCACCCTTCTTGACTAGAACATCTTAAATTTGCAGGGCACTTTCTATCATCATGTCAAATGTGGAAAAGAGCTATTTTCTAAGCTCATATTGTAATTAAGGAACAAGATTATTGACAAAAATATAAATCTTCTTAGTTTTGAGAACTTGTCTAGGGTAACCTGAATAAAGCTTCCTCCACCGCTGAAGGAAATCCATAAAGGATTCCCCTTGGCATTGTTTGATATTGCATAGATCTAGCATGGTGACAACATTTTGAATGTTGTAAGAGTAATCTTGTATGAATATTTTCACTAGTTTGTCAAATGACTTAAGTGGAGGAGATAGTTTAGTGAACCACACCATAGCTTGACCACTAAGACTCCTAGGAAAGAGTCTCATAAGATAAGTGGGTTCATGAAAGAATTCCATACTTAGTGCACAAAACTCCCTAACATGGTCATGAGGATCTCCACTACCATTATACTTGTCATATTTTGAAAATTCAACTTTACAAGGAAAAGGAGGCATGTATAAATATTTGTCAAAAGGAAATTAACATATAGCCTCAAGTGAAAAGGATGTCCTTGGTTGTTCCTTCTCATTTTCCAAGCGTAGCATTTCTTTCTTCATCTCTTCCATTTTTTTCTTCATAACCTCTAATTCAGATGGTTCCTCTTTTTTTATCAAGTTTTCAACATCAAATTTGTGAGGTAACTTATCTCCTTGTGAGGCTAAGTGCATAAAGTATTTGTCTTTGTCTTGATTCAAGGTCAATTTGATGAGTTTTTGTAAATGTTTGTCTTGTTGGAGTTGTAGGATGTCTTCTTCAATTACCTCAATGTTTGAATTATCACTCTTTGAACCATGAGAAACGTGTCTAGTGTGTTGAGAGACATGTTTTGAGCCATGTCTAGAGGTGTGATGATAAAAATATTTATCCAAATATTCTTGATTTCCTTGTCCAAAGTGTTTGTCTCCTAATTGTTTCATAAATTCATCAATGCTCCTATTTTTCTCTTCCATGGCTAGAGTGTAAGAAAAACCATTTTCAAACCTAGATGAGGATAGCTTAGACTCACTAAAGGTATTAGCACAAGGATTAAAACCCCAAGGTTCAATTTCTCCTCTAGGCAATTTGTGAATGTTTTCTTCGGGTTGCTTCCCTTGGCGGATCTTATATCTAGTTGTAACATGCATGAAAGAATATTTTCAAGAGCTAAATAGGATGAATTTTAATGACTTGATTTTAAAACTAGGTAAGCAAGGTGTCCACTTGTCCAAAGTGAAAATGTGTAACAAGGGAGAAAGATAACTTTGCACAAGATGCCCAAGCTACAGGTAGATGCCCTATGTACGACACTTGTAAACAAGAAAAGATAAGATAAAGGATCCAAAAGAGATGATGTAAAAATGAATAATATAATAACCAAGAGTGTATGCAAGAGATCCAAGGAATATTTTTCTACTAAATATGACTCCTAACTTGATGGAATGTACCAAACACTAGAAAGAGCTAAGGATAATAATGGAGAAGCTATGTTGACAACATTTAAGCTAAACTTGAAAGTTTGAATCCAAAGGATTGCAATGGTTGATAGACAAGTTTAGAGTATTTTCTAGACCAAGTTTAACTATTTATGTTGAAAGAAATTATCTGAACAAGAAATAGTCTCCAAACAATCCAACAAGGGACAAAGAAACCTTGCAGATACAAGCACTTGTGAGGTATAAATTTTATTTGAAATTGATGCGGGAGCATCCAAGGGTAGTTAGCAATCCTGCATGTTGGAGTAAATGACCTTAGTATTGGAGAACTCAGTTGGAGAAGTGTTTCTCGATTGCAGTGTTGACCAAGGGGCTTGGTCACTGAAGGGCTCATTCACTGAAGGACTTGGTCGCTAAAGGACTCAGCTGATGAAGGACTCAATCACTGAAGGATCTTGGAAAAGTTTTTGGTGCTTGATAGAACCTATGCTCGGTAATTATTTTGGAGCTCATTCGACGTGCTTTCTTAGTAGTTTTGTTGATACTCAACAATTTGGCTTGCCGAATGGAGTTCTTGTGGATTTGATCAGCCGACTAGATGCATTTAATATGTGTAGCATGTGTCATGACATGGATTTATTATGGGGATGTGAGTGGACCTATTTGTAGCTGACTGGGTTGAGCATTTATTTCTCTTCTAGCCAACCTATGGATGAAGTAGTATATAAGGAGATCTAGGTAGATTTGTAGAGGGAAATACAAAAGGGGAGGATGAGGAGAGATTCAAGTTAGGAATATGAAGTTAAAAATTTGTGAGCAGAGCTAGTGGATGTGACCTAGTAACAAGGAGATCATTTGGTGGCTTGTGAGCACAAGTCGAGATCTTGCATAACTATTACTTGCTTTTTAATTGGCCATAACTAGGAAGGCCTTACAACCTGACACATTGCATGTAATCAGTTATTTTATGAATAAAGAGTTCAAGTTGTTATCAGATCTTGCTTTGTTGTTGTGATTACATTGTGTGGTTGTTTAGCTGGGGGATTGGACATATCCTTTGGGGATTCTCTCATCCTTGCAATGTGTCACGAATGTTTCAAGAGCGTCAAGTGTATGTTCACAAAGATTCTCATAGGTCTCAACACAAATCAAAAACACATCAAGCAAGAACTACCTAAGGAAATGGCTAGTATCAAAAAAAAATCTCATAGCTTGATACTCCTTTGCCTCACACAAAGTGATGTTGGATTTGTCATGGATTTTCATCCAAGGGAATACATATGATGAGTAATCTTGAGGTGATCCAAGTAAGTCCACTTGGATCAGTCCTTACACAAAGATTATGATACTGTCAGAAGTAAATAGTCAGCCTCTAACTTAATGTATTTAGTAAGGATCTCCATTCATGAATACCCATTCTAGTTCCATAAGAGGAATTAATACCTATAGCTCTAAAATCACCCAAAAAGTATAGTCTCACAAGTAATATTGAGACCTCTCGACCCTATACAAGTTGGATGTACTTCCCTTGTATTATTGTAAACAAGATTGAGACTAAGATGACCCTACAAGCACCTAAACAAGTGTAGTCTTGCTTAGCAAGATTGAGGAAACTAAACCCTACACGTGAAGAATAATTAGCAATAGAAAATAGCCAAGTCTTCCCTCTCTTTAGATTGAAGGAAGCTTTTAATTATAGTGGGATGCATTAGTTGGGTTCGCTTGTTCCCCACTTGGGTCATTCCCAAAAGATTGCTCTCTTGGCAGGCCCTCTAAAGGTAAATGCAAGAAAGTAAAATGGATACCTAATGGAGGTCAAGATTTCTAATTTTATATAAAGAAAAGAGAATACTCTCCTACTCCATAGTTTCTAACTAACACATCAAGCACATGTTCATTTACCCAAGATTCCTTTTATAAGTTACAAACTAAGTAGGTCAAGATTTCTGATTCATCCCCTAGGAGGTGAAGAGCATAATCTCCTACTACTCAACTAATCACAAGAAAACAAACCTTTAAAATTAAAACTAGGTTCCTATAAAACCAAATCTATGAAAGCACAATGTTTAGTTGTGTCTCCAAGGCAACCTACAAAACCAATGAACTAGTAGTCTCAAATATTTTTCAAGATATTCAAACAATGTCCTACAAAACAAATTGATTAGTAGTCTTAAAGTGCTTTATTCTTAGTCAAAATTTCTGCAAAACCACTGTTAGAAGATAGGAAATATTAAATACTTTCAAGAAATCTCAATCATGCATTGACCTATGTGCAAATAAAGTGCAAGCTCATCACAATTTTTTTTAACTTTTGACCTAGTGAACAAGATCCAATTTTTTTCTATAATTTCAGCCCCAAAAATAGAAATGCAAAGAAGATACCCCTATTAAAAATGTTAGAGTTTTCAAAACATGTAAATTTTTTAGAAATATCCCCTAATTTGTGCCCTAGAGACCCATGTTACCAAAATAGACTAGTTTTCACCAATCGAATATTTAAGCCATGTTCTTGAATCTAAATTAAAAACACAAAGAAGTAACCCCTTGTAGAATTCTTAGACCTTTCAAAAACTATAATTTTTTTTGAAAAATCCTTTGAGTGCGACTAGAAATGAATTTTAATGGAATTTTTTTTTATAACTCGTGGAAAAATAATTTTAAAAAATTGATTTTTAGACTGAGACACCTCTAATCCATCCCCAACCTCCAAAATAAATTTCCAATGAAAAGACTAAGTTGTTTGGAAGATATGACCAAATCTTCCAAAAACCTAGGGTTTTTGCCTTCAACTCAACCTTCACAAGAGTTAGCCTTAAAAACCAAAGTGGGTATCCAAAATTCATGGGTTAGACCTAGGGTAGGCGCCAAAAAATATGATCCAAAAAGTGTGGTTACTTCTATACAACCTTATATCCAAGAGATCTAATGAATTTAGAGTCTTAGAAGGCAACTTATAACTTCCTATCCATAGCATGGAAGAATAATGTAGATAAAGATGGTGGCTCTCAAATGAACCCAATAAGAAATATCCCTATTGTATGGTGAAAATGTGACCACACTTCTATGAATCATTACATTCAAGAACACTCAAGAATGAGGTCTCAAAAATTGATCCATAGCTCCCTAGGCATGGAGTGCAAGGGTTTTAAGAATGCTCTCAGCTAGAGCTATTTAGCCTATAACCTTGCTAGTAAACCATGCAATGGGAGATTCAAATGAAGACAAGGGAAAGAATGCCAATATCCTCAAGAATCAAGAATGAAAATGCAATGCAATGCTATGCTAGAAATGGAAATGCGAGCTAAGCTATGAAAATGAAAGATGCAAGTATTACAAAGCCTCCTAGTTAAGCTAGATGGATTAATCTAAAGCATAAAGGAAATCTAAGCTAAGAATGTCATGATAATGCAAGAAATGAAAACTATGATAACATGTAGATGCAAAAGCCAAGAATGCTCCAAATCTTCAAAAGCTCCAAAATGACCTAGAAAACCTGCAGCATAACATTAGCATAAAAATCTAAGATATGAAAATGAAGAAGAGAGCTCTCCTTTTATAAGAAATGAGGAGGAATGGACCATGGAGATTAAGAATAAAAAGATCTAATCAATGGTGGAGCTTGAAAAAGGAGCAATCCATGTGCACAAATATCCTCCAATGAGAAAATAAGAGTTGACTTTTGTGTCCATATGAGACAAAAAGTGCTTTTCTCTTTTTTATAAAATAAGAATAATGCTTTATTTGTGCAACCTAGGATAAGAGGAAAAGGTGGGGGTTTTTTATTTATTGAAAGGGGAGGAAATATTCCTTTTAAATAAATAAAGACTTTAGGATAAGATGGTTAGCCCATAGAAAATAATCGAATAAATGATAGAACTAGGATTTGATCAAGAATAAGCAATTTATGATTTAGCAAAAGGGGCTAATAGTCTAGATGACCATTTTTAGGTGTATACACCTATAAGGTGCACTATAGAATGGAAGATTCAAGTAGATATGAAGCAATGAGAGTGAAAGTATCTAAGATCTCCATGATGAATGCAAATGCAAAGTAATCTAAGATGAGATGCAAGAGATGCAAGATTAAGCTAAGATTAAATGCAAGAGTATAAACAAAGTAAATCTAAGCTAACAAGATAAAATATTACTATCCATGCTAATTAGACTAGATTAACTAAGCTAAATACAAGAAAGTAAATAACAAAGCTAAGCTAAGTGATAATGCAATGCTTCAAGATGTAACATAAGTTAAGATGCAAGGATGAGCCAAGATGCAAATATGTCAATAAGATTTCAAGAAAATTTTCAAAGTACCAAGATTGCAAAAATGAGGAGAGAGTCTCCTTTTAAAGAAATTAGAAATGAGTAGACGGTCAAGATTAAGAGTCAAAAGAATAATAAACGGTGGAGATTAAGTCTTGGTTGATCCATGTGCTCATGTCTTTAAGAGGCAAAAAGAAAAGGCTAATATTTAAGAGGCAAAACAATGAGTGGTTGAGATAAAGAGGCAAAAGCCTTCTTCAAAAGTCAAAAGATTCCATCTCATTGGAAAGTGCACTTTAAGTGGAGGGATTTTCTTTCTATTTTTTATATTCATTATTATTATTATTTTATTTTTGGACAAGTGATTTTCATGTGCACTTAGGATAAAGGGGTCTTTTATTATTTAATTAAAAGGGAGCATGTTCTTTTAATTAAATAAACATAGAATAAACTAGTCAAACTTAAGGTTATAATCAAATAAATGATTACTTAACTAAGTAGAATTGATTTGATGCAAAGCAATGGTCTAATATTTTAATTTAATTTTTCATAAAGGGGGCTTATAGTTTACTAGACCAAAATTGGATGATTACACTAACCATTGATATACCAGAAGTGTGTTAGAAACAAGGCAACACACACAACTTGGGGGAGGGGGTTAATTAATTGTGTCAAAATCTCAAAACTTCACCCAACACTTAACCATAAAACTTAAATCTGAATGATAAACATTAAAGTACTAAACTACAAAGAATATGAACACATAACACCTAAATTTTTGCATGGAAACTTGGTTAAGGGAAAAACAATAGTGGGGATAAAACCCACAAGATGATGTACTAGCACAATAACCCTATTAAAGGTACAAAGAGGAATGTACATGCATTGAGGCTTACAACCTAGAGCTCACTACTCAAATACAAAAAAGGGAAACAAACCTAAGGAAAACAACCTTAAGATTATACCAAGGTCTACAACCCAAAATTGACAACAATCCACTGAATTATGAGCTGACTGATAGCATCTCTAATATTCCAATACATTTTCAATGAAGTATAAAAATTATCTGTCTCAATTATAGATTTCACTCATACCTCTACTCACAATCTATGATACAATTGATTACAACTTTATATACATTACACCAACTTGTTCTCACAATGTCGGCCATAGTCATAATTACAAGATATTACATTGAATACAATAAAAATATTACTGAGATCTAGGATATGTTAGAAAAGACATATCTAGGACCCAAATCACCATCCTCAAACATACTTTAGATCCATAAATCATTCCACAATCCTTCGCAACATGTACAACACCAAGTTGGCCAAGAAAAATAAAACTATCAACACACCACACAAAAACCATTGAATCCAATCACATAATCCAATGCGATCCGACAACACAAAAAGGAAATGATCTAGAAACATTAGAAAGAAATGTGAAATTCCACATCAACAACATAAAAAAATCTGACTAAGAATTCATTACTATCTCTGCATTGTTCATCATTTAGTGTGGAAAAATGATGAGTATAGGTAGGGTTTTTAACAATGTACCTAATAGAGATCCTAACCCACATTTATCATCTTACATTTGAATTGATATGAAATGTAAATCTGGAAATACTTGAAATTAGACAAGATTAAATACATACCTCATAATAAAACTGATCCGAAAATACCTATTTTCTGGTATCTATGTTCGATTTCAAGAATTTTTGCAACCTACTTCAGCTTGGAAATACAGAAACAGAGAAAACCTAGAAATATTTTGTCTTTCTAAGGAAGGTCGACCTTGACCTAGAGCCAGGGTAAGATCTTACCCCAGGGTACAATCTTACCCCAAAAAGTTGACCTTGACTTGCACTGCTCCGACGAAAATTTTGTTTGTGGATCCCGGAAGTTCGGCCAAAAGGGTACTCATATCTGCTCTGCAACTCCCGGAATAGCGACAGTAGATATTTGAAAATGGTGTTTTGGGGTGGCTATATAGGTTTTTTCCTTATTCAAACCCCCATTTTGGTGATCTCCACCACCACGAATAGCTAGATAGAATATAATATATGTGTGTGTATTGAAAGTGTAAATGCCAAGATCTAATCCTCTAGATTGAAAATCCTAGCATGAATTGATATGAGAAAACAATGCATAGATTTTATATATGATAAGAAAGCATACCAAGCCCCCAAGGCTAAATTAATCTCACCAAACTCATAATCCATAATTGCTATCCCATGATTTTTTCTTTGAATGCTTGAAGATTGAAAAAGGTGGATCACAGGAGAAGGAATCTTTCTTGCTCCTAATGAATGTCCACAATGATTTGTTCACCAAAAATGCTTGATATCAACAAGAACTTGATCTTCTATATCATCCTCTTACAATCTTACATCATCATTTAACCATCATATTCTTGCTTCAATAAATTGTGTCTCCACTTGAAGCTTTCATCCTCTTGCTTGTGTGTAAATGAAGGCAAATGAGAGTGTTTATGTAGAGATTTCAAGGTGAGGCTCCTTGGGAAATGTAAGGGCCCATAATTAAAATTTTACCTTGAATTATGGTCCAATCAAAATAACCAACTAAGGAGGGAAAATAAATAAATGAATTTCAAATTAAAACCCTCCTGCATTCGGATCCGGAAGCCCGACATTGATTTTGGGGTCCTTCGGGACCAAAATTTGAAGAGGGGGATCAAATCCTGGAAGAGGTAAAGGATGACCTTGACTTTGAAATAGGTCAAAGTCAACCTCAACCTTGACCTAGGTCAAAGTTGACCTTGACCTTGACCTAGGGGTCTAGATCCAGCCAGAGCAGAAAACATGAAGTCCTAGGGATGCCCAGAGACCTAGAAATGATGACAGAAAAGGGAAGAGTGTTAGAGAAGCGCATAAAGTCCTATGATGAATATGATGAATTATAGGAGGACCTATGCCTAGAGCCTACCTAGAAAATAGAACCATAGAGAAGGGAAATCAAGGAGAATCCTCGGGATCCTAACCCTAATTTTACCTAGAATGAAGGAATCAAGTGCCAATATCATGACAATGTACTAAAATAGGGTGCTAAACCTATCAAGATGGAAGTGCTTCCATTTTAAGATGATAAATTTAGCCCCCACTTTAGCTTAGATATGATGCTACATGAATATGCAAGCTAAAGTAAGAAAACATCATAGTAAATAAAAAGGATATAACCAAGTCCTTGATGTAGAGATCCTGTAGAAAACCATTAGAACTTGCAACACTCAAGATTAAGGAAAATCCATAAATCACCTAGAACTCACTAAATTAAAAATGAGAAGTGCATAAAGCCCCTTATGCCCCCTGTTTTGACTTGCTAATTCTGAAAGGTGAAACAAGGTGATTAAGATAACCTCATGCACTGGATATGCAGTTTGTTGAAAAGTCCTTTCCTAAACCAATTAGAAGTATTCCCATCCTTCCTAAACTAATTCAAGGAGTTAGGTATTTGAATCAAAATTCCAACACCACTGATAGAACTAAAAATGGAGTTACCAAACTCAAGTTATGATGAAGAGAGTGAATGTCTATCTAAATGCATAAGAAGGGAGATCCGAATTTAACATGAGTAAACCGTAAGAAAAACCCTAATTTTTAATATAAATAAGGAAAAGGAAGTCATACTTACTCATTCTTACCATTTGTAGATTCACAGAGAGAAAGCAAGATGTCGAGGAGAGAAGAACTTCGAGCGACATGCACGGAGCTCCTGAGACAGTGCCTGGCTATCGGATGACCACTTCCCGAGGTGAGTTTGTTGTTATTGGTTTCTATATTTCACAAATTCTTGATTTCTGTAGGCAAGGTCAACCCTGACCCTTAAAGGTCAATCCTAACCCAGTTATGTTGACCTTGACCCAAAAAGTTCGACATGAACTAGATGGTCTCCACTTTATCTGGGGTGAGGTTAACCTTAACCTAGTAAAGTCGACCTTGACCCAAGATAGTCGACCTTGACCTGGCTGAGGTTCACCTTGACTTAGTCAAGTTGGATTTAGAGATTTTATGATGTAGAATACTAATATGATGTTTTTTTGTGCTTACAGGACCTGGTTCGTCTCCGAGAGCATCCCTTTTGAGGGTTACTAGGGGTTGTCAAAGAGAAACTATCTGAGCTAAGTGGGGATGATATTCAGTTGCTAAGAGATGAAGGGATGTATTGGGTAGCAGTCCTACCATAGGTTAGACTTCATCGAGCCATGTTATCAGCTCTAATAGAGAGGTGGGATGAGGATACATGCTCCTCTCACCTTCCCTCAGGTGAGCTCACTGTGACATTAGAGGATGTCTATAGAATCTCGCAGCTTCTAGTTCGAGGCAAGCATGTTAGACAAAGAGCACAGTGAGGTCCTAATGAGATCCTAGAAGATGGAGAGTATTGTTTAGGATGGGTTCCATATATACAAACCCGGGAAGATCAGATCACTTTATCATCCATACTACCAAGTCCTACACCTTTGGTACGAAGAGTGATGCTATGTATATTGTACTTGGTTGTGGTACCCAACACAAAGGGTACAATATTTTTTGCACTTTTCACCCATCTTGTACAGAGGATGGAGAGTGATAGGATTGTTTTCTCATGGGGCCATAGCATGTTAGCCCACCTATATCATGAGTTATGTTAGCTGGTGAGATATCAGAGAGAGAGAGAGTCTTTCGGTATGCACATTTTTGCAAATCTAGTTGTTCGAGCATTTTGCATGTACACAACCACATGGAGTTCCAGTGATGGTATATGCTAGTACACCGCGAGGTTTTTCTTATCCTCTTAGAGATGTCTGGAAGTTCAGAGATATCCTCTATTGGAGGGTACGTCTAGATAGAATTCCAAGCACAGATGTGATATGAAGACCCTACTACCGGATGATAGAGTGGCCTAAAATATGACACCATATGAGACACTCACAATAGTGAAAATTGTTAGAGGGACATTCGAGTCATATAGTGATGCCATACTACTATGATTGAGTGATGAGACAATTTGGCCTTCTACAAAGAGTCCCCGAAGTGGTACCTTGTTATGTACATCTGACGAGATACTATTAGACACCCGATGCCATACGCTGACCATCAGTCTCAAACATAGTAGATAGTGATGCAAATGAGATAGAGGATATATAGGTACCATCAGATGTATCATGTTTAGGTATGAGCCGAGACTACATCAGGTACTAGAGTCTGAAGGGAACCCACCCCAGCTTCCCTGAGGATTATCCGATAGGTGATCTAGGTCTTTTAGAGAGGACACACCAGGATAGTGGCATAGCAGAGGATGATGAGGATCATAGAGATGAGGAGGAGCACATCTCCAAGGGAGACCCTATGCAAGAAGAGAGAGTAGAGGAGAGAGAAGAGGAGATGCCCCTAGCTGGTGATAATGATGCATATGTACACATTTTCACACATCACCACTGAGATCATGATGACCTCCACAAACCCATACAGAGACACCACCACTGAGACCTAGATAGAGAAAGCGTGGAGAGAGTGGTCACTCTATGCCCCCACCATCTAGATCCTTCAATGATGCCCAGGAGGGAGATCTAGGTATGGGATATGAAATTTGTTTGAAAAATGTAACTTGATTTATGAAGAGAGAGAACTAAATTGATAAATGTGTTTTTCTCTTGCAGCTAGCATGGCAGAGTGGAGGAGTTTTGTATTTGAGGTTTTGAAGGATACATGTATATCCTACTGACTACCAGCCATTGAATGAGAGTCTTCCACTGGTCACAAAGATCCTGACATGCATGCTGATATCTTTGCATGTGTCCAACGAGAGTTGAGATTGTGCAAGGACAGAGAAGATAATCTGATGGAGAAGCTACAAAGGGCCCAAGAGTGCATGTGTGAGATGAGCATATCGAGGAGCCACTCATGGACTATCGGTCATAGATCTAATGCTGCTCATCATAGATCAGAGAGATCTGGGATTCATCAACCATCAACACATAGAGATAGGCAGAGTGATAGATAGGGTCATGGGCCACAAATGTATACAAACTAAAAAGATTTTATAAATGAAAAACTTTCTCTACTAGTTAGTTCTATGTTTGATTACTATACTTTCATCAATATAAAACTTAACATAAAGAAAGAAAGTGCATAAATGTATTCAAATGTAATTTTGTTAAAACCACATAACCTATAAAAAAAACATAATTATTTTATAGGGAATATATAAATGCATAGGAAAGAAATAAATAAATTAAGGGTAATAACGTTTAAGATGCATAATATTGATAGGCTCCTTAAGAGAAACACCATCCATATTAGAAAGTTTATAAGCACCCAAACCAAAGTCTTCAATCACCATAAAAGATCCAAGCCAATTAGCGCTAAACTTTCCCTTTTCACCAGGTAAAGCATTCACATTCCTTTGATTCTCGTATAATACTAAATCACCTATTGAAAATGACTGTTCAATAACCTTATGATTATATTGATTTTGAAGAGATTTATGATAAGCTTTTATATGTTCCAAAGCATGTATTCATTGTTCATCCAACATTTCCTATTCTTGTAAGCATTGTTCTCGAAATGTATCCTTATCAATTATGCTATGAAATGAAACATGTAAAGAAGATATCTCTAATTCTAATGGCATAATAGCGTTAGTACCATAGACAAGATTGTAAGGAGAAGTACCTATAGTAGTACGAACACTAGTCCTATAAGCCCATAAAGCATATGTCAATTGGGTATGCCGATATTTTGCATGCTTGTTAACTATTTTTGTCAAAATTTGTTCAATGATTTTATTTAATGCTTCAGCTTGACCATTAGATTGAGGATAATAAGGAGTAGAAAATCTATGTTGAATTCGATATTTCTCTAAGAATTTTTCAACTTCTTTCTTCTTAAACGAGGCACCATTATCTGAAACTATCATCGAAGGGATACCAAATCATGTTATAATATTGTTAAGGATGAAATCACAAATAACATCAGCGGTTGTCAAACGGAGAGGGATAGCTTCTACCCACTTCGTAAAATAATTTGTAGCAGTCAGAATGTACATATGTCCTTGAGAATAAGGTGGTGAGATTTTTCCAATAAGATCAAAGCCCCAACTACTAAAAGGCCATGGAGAAACTTGATTACGAAGCTCACGAGTAGGAGCATGAATCAAATTGCTATGTTGTTGATATTGAGGACATTTCTTGATAAACATAAAAGAATCTTGTTCCATTGTTCGCCAATAATATCCCATTCTAAGAAGTTTATTAACCAAAGATTTTCCACAAAAATGTCCCCTGCAAGAACCAAAATGAGCTTCTGCCAAAGCTACTAGAATTTCTATTCTATTAAGACATCTTAATAGTAAACCCTCATAAGAACGTTTGTAAAGCATGTCTCCTAAAATGATGTATTGCGCTGCAAGCTTCCTAATACGATTACACGTGTTCCTTGTTTCTGATTTAGGAAAAGTACCATCTTTCAAAAAATGAAAGATATGAGAATACCATTCATCCGAATGCAAATTAAAACAATCAGAGGTAACCTTAGAAATTGCAGGGCTTTTAAGAGTTTGCATAGTAAATTAAAAAATTTCAGCATTGTTTTCAAGAAAAACCAAAGAAGCTGCGCTTGCCATGGCATCCGCATGTCGATTATCTTTCCTAGGTAAAGTTTGAATAGTATATGAAGAAAACTGTAAAAGCACATCAAGAGCCAAATCTCTATATTGTGTCATTTTTTCATTCTTAGTTTGATAACCTCCCGTAATTTGTTTGACAATCAATTATGGATCTCCATATATTTGCAAGTGTTTGATGTTAAGGGATGAAGCTGCTCGTAGGCCAACTATAAGAGCTTCATACTCTACAATGTTATTAGTACAAGGAAAAGTTAATTTTTATGATAAAGGGATTAGTTTCTCTATAGGAGGAATCAAGATAATACCGACACCAAAACTAGTCTTACATCTAGACCCATCAAAGTATAATTCCCAAACATCATCTTGTTGAATAGCTAGAATATTTTCATTAGGAAATTCTATTGAAGTAGAGTATGTATCAGAATGAGGACAAGGAGATTCAGCCAAATAATTTTTTAAAGGTTGTCCCTTAATTGACTTCTGAGAAATAAAATTTAGATCAAATTCTATAAGTAACATGATCCAGTTTGCCAGACAGCTAGAGAGATCAGTTTTTGAAAAAAGATGTTTTAAAGGGTCAAATTTAACAATCACCTTGACTTCAGAATTTAGGAGATAATGGCTAAGTTTCTCACAAGCATAAACTACAGCTAAACATTGTCTTTCCAAATCTGTATATCTTATTTCATAATCAAGTAAAGTCTGACTAATGTAATACACAGGTCTTTCTTTACCTTCACTGTCATACTGAGCTAACAATGCACTGACCACTTTCATAGTGGTTGAAGTATACAAATGAAAGGGTTTATCAAATTTAGCCGGTTGCAAAATAGGAGGATTGGTGAGATACTCCTTAAATTGCTGAAAGGATTGTTTACATTCGTCATTCCAAGAGAAAGTAGTATCTTTTCTAAGAAAGGAAGTAAAAGGAATTTTTCTATCAACTAAGTTGGAGAAAAAGCGACGAATAGCTTGAATTTTTCCTTGTAAACTTCATAATTGAGAAATATTCTTAGGAGGAGGCATATTAACAATAGCTTCAATCTTTTTAGTATCTACTTCTATGCATCACTTAGAGATTATAAATCCTAATAATTTTCTAGAATCAACTCCAAAGACACATTTCTTAGGATTCAACCTCATATTGTAACTTCTAATCCTTTCAAATATCTATCGTAAAATAGAAACATGATCTTCTCTTTGTATAGATTTCACCAAGATATCATCCACATAATCCTCAAGAATCTTATGCCTGTAATCATGAAAAATCAAGGTCATAGCTCGTTGATAAGTTTCTTCCTCATTTTTTAATCCAAAAGGCATCATGACCCAAAAAAATGTTCCCCAAGGTGTTATAAATGTGGTTTTAAATTGATCTTTAGGAGGAATAAAAATTTGATTATAGCTAGAAACATCATCTATAAAAGACAATAAAGCATGACCCAATGTTGAATCCACAATCATATCAATATTAGGTAACAGGAAATCATATTTTAAGGATGCTTTGTTTAAATCTCTAAAGTCAGTACACATCCTTATCTTGTTTTCTCCTTTTGGAATGGGCACAATGTTTGAAATCCAGTCTGAATAATCAATAGAATGAATAAATCTAAAATCCAATAATTTTTCAATTCCAGCCTTAACTAATAAAGAAATTCATGGATTCATCTTTCAAATTTTCTTCTTTACAGGTTTCACATTTGGTTTGAGAACAATATTATGAGTAACAATCTTACAATCAATACCCGACATATCCAAATATGTACAAGCAAAAATGTCTTTGAGTTCAAGTAAAAGGGGAATCAACTAATCACATTCTTATTTATTCAAACATTTCCCTTTTTTTATAATCTTTTCAGAATCAGTTTCATCCATTTGAATATCAACAATCTCAGTGATTAGAAAATCACTTTGTATAGGAGAATCCATTGGTAAAGAAGAAATATTATGTTCATCATGTTCTCCAAAATAAGCATCGCCATTTAAGCAATAAGGCTTCCGTCGTTTGTGATGAAACTTAGGTAAGTTCTCATAAACCCCTAAAAAATCCACTAAGGCTTCATCTTCGGAAAGGATATCCAAAGTAGGTCTTTGATTAATGTAAAGGAGAAATGGATTAACCAACTTCAAATGTCCACCACAGATATGATTAACATTGAGAGGAAAAGATGATGGTTGTTTATAAGGATTAAATCCTAATCCATATGTATGATCATATAACTCATTATCCAAAGGCACTTGTATACCTTTGTCATATTTACCACATCCTTTCCCATTAAATCCTGACTTGTTAAGAAGATGATAACCAAAACCATATCTATTAGCCATATCAGATGGAGTCCAAGGAGCAGTGTATGTCACAATGTCATAGCAATCAGGTTTTATTGTTTCAATTGTTTCATCTATCGAGGCAACAACAAAGTTACTTTTTAACTCCTCAGAAAGTAGGGAAGGAGTAAAAACTTGTTTTTCAAATTCACTTTGTTGTTTCATTAATTCCAAATCAAAAACCTTATATTCTCCAATGAAAGTAGGATTAAAATCCAATGTTCACCAATCATCCTCAGTCAGAGAAGAAGATGGAGCTTCAGATTGTTTTATCTCTTCTTGTTTTATCTTTGGTTGGTTTTCAATTTCTTTGTTAGGTTGAAGAGGCTCAGATATTTTAGCATATTCTGCATTTAGGAAAGGATTAGGTGCATCATCTTCATGTAATGTATACATTAAGTTGTTATAAATGAACCTAACCTTGCGATGAAGAGTAGAAGGAACCACATGCATAGTATGTAACCAAGGTCTTCCTAAAAGAAGATTATAATTGAGAGGTCTTGACATCACATGAATAGGTGTGTTTAGAATAACCAAACCCACTTTAACAGGTAAAGTAATAATACCCAAAGTTCTTTTTGCAATATTATCAAATCCAAATATAGGGACATTATCGGGTTGAATAGTTATAAGATCAGCCTTAATTTCCTTGAGCATATCCATCCTACAAACATTAAGCCCATATCGATTGTCAATTAACATTCTATGAATGATACTCTGATGAATAGAAACAACAACCATAAGAGCATCATATTGATTATGCACCTCTAGAGAAGGTAGATCATCATCGGTAAACACAATAGGAGGTACAGAAGGCATAGTATGCATGCACTCCAAAATAGAATGAATGTTCTCTTGAATAAGAGGCGAAGCAAGAAGAGTGGATAAAGCTTTTTGCAATGCCTCGTGATATGTCAGGGAAGTTTGAAGTAATTCCCATAAAGATATCTTAGCAGGAGTAGCATGTAATTGGTCAAATAAGTCATTCTCCTTAAAGGTAGAAGGAAACCTAGGAGCTTGAGGAAGCACAAGTTGAGAAGGTGGTAAAGAAACTAGAATAGTAGGTTGAGGATTATTCTGTGTGCGATAAGCATGTGAAATGAAATCTGTGTTATCAAAGAAATCCAAAGGATCTCTAGGTTTACCCTTAATTTTTATTCGAGGACATCATTTTACCATCATCAAAGGTTTAGGAAATATCATCTTAGGTTTTTCAATGTTGAAAATAGTGGAAAATAAAGGAAACCATGCACACACTCTATGGTAAAGGTCAATTGAAGAGGTTGTGGAGGAGAGTGAAATAGGAATAGGATCAATGGAGATCGTATTCGAACAATTTTCATCCTCACTACCATGTACCTAACTTAGGGATCTATCCTCTTGTACAATAAAAGCCTCATCAAAGTATTCAAAACAAGAATCATACATGTTGAACACAAAATAACTCTACAAGCATGAAAAATGGAAATATTTTTGTATTTTTAAATGAATTTTGCAATTTTTTTGTATTTTTGAAATATAAATGCAAGAGCATAAAAGAAATCTACCATTATAAAAATGAAATATTTAACACAAGATAAAAATCTAACACCAAAAAGAAAGATTTTTCATAAACAGATTCACCAAAATGTAGTGTGGAAAAATGATGAGTATAGGTAGGGTTTTTAACAATGTACCTAATAGAGATCCTAACCCACATTTATCATCTTACATTTGAAATCATATGAAAAGTAAATCTGGAAATACTTGAAATTAGACAAGATTAAATACATACCTCATAATAAAATTGATCTAAAAATACTTATTTTCTAGTGTCTGTGTTCGATTTCGGGAATTTATGCAACCTGCTCTGTTCTGGAAATACTAAAACAGAGAAAACCCATAAATCTTTTGTCTTTCTAAGGAAGGTCAACCTTGACCCAAAGATGGGGTAAGATCTTACACTGGGGTACAATCTTACCCCAAAAACTTGACCTTGACCTGCACTGCTCCAACAGAAATTCTATTCATGGATCCCGAAAGTTCGGCCAAAAGGGTACTCAGATCTGCTCTGCAACTCCCAGAACAACGACTGTAGATATCTAAAAATGGTGTTTTGGGGTGGCTATATAGGGTTTTGCCTTATTCAAACCCCCGTTTTGGTGATCTCCACCTCCATGAATAGCCGAATAGAATAGAATATATGGGTGTGTATTGAAAGTGTAAATGCCAAGATCTAATCCTCTATATTGAAAATCCTAGCATGAATTGATATGAGAAAACAATGCATAGATTTGATATATGGTAAGAAAGAATACCAAGCCCCCAAGGCTAAAGTACTCTCAGCTAACTCATAATCCACAATTTCTATCCCATGATTTTGTCTTTGAATGCTTGAAGATTGAAAAAGGTGGATCAAAGGAGAAGGAATCTTTCTTGCTCCTAATGAATGTCCACAATGATTTGTTCACCAAAAATGCTTGATATCAACAAGAAATTGATCTTCTATATCATCCTCTTTCAATCTTGCATCATCATTTCACCACCATATGCTTGCTTCAATAAAATGTGTCTCCACTTGAAGCTTGCATCCTCTTGCTTGTGTGTAAATCAAGGCAAATGAGAGTGTTTATATAGAGATTTCAAGGTGAGGCTCCTTGGGAAATGTAAGGGCCCATAATTCAAATTTCACCTTGAATTATGGTCTAATCACAATAAAAAACTAAGGATGGAAAAGAAATAAATGAATTTCAAATTAAAACCTTTCCCGCATTCAGATATGGAAGCCCGACATTGATTTCTGGGGCCTTCAGGACCAAATTTGAAGAGGGGGATCAAATCTTGGAAGAGGTCAAGGATGACCTTGACTTTGACCTAGGTCAAAGTTGACCTCGACCTTGACCTAAGTCAAATTTGACCTTGACCTTGACCTAGGGGTCCAAATCTAGCCAGAGCAGAAAATAGGAGGTCTCGGGGATGCCCAGTGACCTAGAAATGATGATAGAATAGGGTAGAGTGCCAGAGAAGGGCACAAAGTCCTATGATGAATATTATGAAGGCTAGGAGGATCTATACCTAGATCCTACCTAGAAAATAGAGCCATAGAGAAGGGAAATCAAGGATAATCCTTGGGATCCTAACCCTAATTTCACCTAGAATGAAGGAATCAAGTGCAAATATCATGACAATGTACTAAAATAGTGTGCTAAACCTATCAAGATGAAAGTGCTTCCATTTTAAGATGATACACATCAAGAACACCAAACATCAACCTCTATCACTTAAGAAGAATAGTTTTCTAGCATCCAAATTATGAGCCATTCAAGCTGAGGATACACATCCATGTCCTAAAATCACCACCAGGTTAGCAACAAAAAATATTGTGTAACCAATTCTCAACAATCCAAAAACTACAACACTATCTCTTCCAGAACAACCCAAAAAATTAGTTTGATATATCAATTGAAATCATAATGTGAATCTCTATAAGTTGACATAGGACAACTGAAAACATCCATCAAACCATATACAACTTTGCACCATCTGATCTTCAATAAAAAAATCCATTCCAATCCAAATGCTTCACTGAACAAACCAAGAACACTGTTAGAAATAAGAAAATATGTTGACATTAATGTCAACACATATATGCAATATATCTCAGAAATCTCTAATAGAGAGAACAATCATAGAACCATCCCATAATCATAACAAAGCCACATGACATGCAAGACTGACTAGAAAACTAAATTGGACACAAACATCAAAGCAGGAAGAGGCGTTGATCTATGAAGGCACTGATCTAGCATGCATAAATGTTGATCCAATTGGTAAAAGTTTGAGATAAAAATTCTTAGACTAGTGAGTCACATCCACTAATCTGTGTAAAAAATGTTGATTAGTGTAGGCACTGATGGAGGTATAGGCGTTGATCCACAATTTCATGTTGAAATTAAAAGGAAAACTCTCAAATGCCCAAGCCAACACCAACACATGACTACTAAATGATTATCTCCACACCGGGGACTACCAGATAGTATATTTTGAGTTTTTAATAACTTGATATAATCAATAGAAAGATAAAGGAAACTAATATACTAAGCATATCAATACATACTACAAAATCACTAATAACATAAGAGCAAGGAAAAGAATGAGCACATCATGCTTAGCTCTATCTCTGAAAGAAGTTCACCACTTGTACATCGGTCCCCAATAGTAGTCAAGTGAAATGTTACCCAACCACATGGTACCCTTAGGCCCACCTCACCATGCTAATGGAGATAGACACCCAGCCAAAAACACAAGGTACACACAAGAAGGGAGTGGTTAACACACAAAGACCAAAAATACAAACATATACAAATAATTACAAAGCATGGAAATACTCATCATGTAGACCAATGTCCCAAAAAAACCAACAATGCCACATAACCATAATACATCAAGGTACTACTCACTACTATTGGAACTAGACGTGAGAGTACAAACCAAAGGGAGTACTCCCACCCACATGGACCAATATTAAAATCTGGGGTGCAATATCTTCTACCTCACACATAGGTCACTCCTAACATCTGAGAATTCAATGATTTCCACACATAGTATCACATGGGTCAATCTTAACATCCGTGGTTTCTAATTACTCTTCTTTAATGTTATACTCAGTTCATTTTATTATGTTTTCACTTTTTAAAAGACTAGTTAATGCAACCTTTGTGGCCACTTTCAAGTTAGGGTTCATGTAAGGACATACTCCCCATGCCTACTCAATACATTCAGTCCTATGGATCAATCATCAAAAGGAGGCCAATACAATAAGCATGTCCACCTGGTCTATACCAAGGGCATGAAAAAAATACTTGGTCTACACCAAGGACATGATAAATCACAAATTTTCCACTCGGTCTACACCGAGGATATGAGCATAAAACATACCATATACTTGGTCTACAACAAGGACATAGATCCAAAAAGCACCAACAATAGCTAAGAAATTATTAGAGGTCAAGTCAACTCCCAAACACTCAAGCCATGCAAGTCGAGAAAATGCAAAAAAAGGCATGAACACCAAATAGGTCAATTGGCCACTTTTCCAAGAGCATGAAATCCAATGAAATCCCTCAAAAATCTTGTTAGAATACGAGGAAGTCTCTACAAGCCACAAAATGCACTTAAAAACCAAAATTGGACAAAAAATAGCAAGGTACAAAAATCACCATCTTATTAACAAATATATGGGTTTGGATCGTGATAGCTATTATCAGGAATGTCCTTAATCCATTCCAATAGTATGATCCTACTACATTCATGGAGCACTACAAAATCTAACAATCCAATCACACCAAAAAATGGTGACAAACAAATCTGGAAGGCATCCAAATTGAGGCAACCTCAAAAATCCCCAAAATGAAACTTGAAACCAAGCTACAATATTAAAACCCATTTGCTCTAATATACCCAACAACACATGAACCCAATAAAATTCCTGTTTTGAGCGCACAGAGAAAAACGAGCAGCATAACATCACAAAATCTACAATTTCAAAATTTCAAAACATAAAATAAACATGGAGACCCAATTGGGAAACACAATGCAATAAAATTATGGGGAGAATGATAATTATCAACCCACAAGACTAAAGCATTTTATTTCATTCCAAAAGATGAAGCAATTCAAAAGATATGAAAATCCCTACCTCACACCAAGTGGAAAACACAAAAATAGTGGAAAGAAAATGAATTCTCCGTGGAAACAAAAATGGCTACACTCAAACAGGAGCAATGGTGACAAAAACTGTGATCTTAATTTGCATTCTATTAAAAGTATTTAGCAAAGAAAGAAGTATGGAGTAAGCAAATGATTATCAAATTTTTTAGTTGTATACCTGAAATTGCTTGATGGAGGTAAGTGCTCGTAATTAAAATGTCTCAAATATATTTTCATAGTTTGAAAATATCCTAACTTTAATTGCTTCTCACCAGAAATGAATAGTAGTACTTTCTCAACAATACCACTTAATAGAAAATTTGCAAATTTTAAAGTTTGTCCTTTTATATATTTCAACTTTATTTTATGCAATATGTCCATCTAGTTATGTTTGTGCATACATCCCCATTTGTCATCCAATTCAAATAATGTTTGCTGCAAAGAGATGTCTTATCCCACGATCGTAATACATTGTACAAATGTTACAAAAAATATATGCATTTACAAACAACAATATATAAATATATTTTATTATACATTTATCCATACACACACACACACATATAAATGTAGAGGGATGTGTGTGTGTGTGTGTGTGTGTGTGTGTGTGTGTGTATATATATATATATATATATATATATATATATATATATATATATATATATATATATATATATATATATATATATATATATATATATATATATATATATATATATATATATATATATATATATATATATATATATATATATATATATCCAAAGTATGGTAGCTTGTATTAGTTTTTACACTAAAATGCTTCTTGTTTTGGGATTTTTTGCTGGAAAGTTGTTAGTCATCTTGGAAATTTGTGCCTAGCAGCCTTTCTCGATCATTTTCCATCATTAGTTTTTGGCAAGAATTCTCCATGTGGTGATGTCACAATTTCATTTCTCTCTATATACATATGTATACATTTATGCATATATGTATATATGAATATAAATATATAAATATATATATATATATATATATATATATATATATATATATATATATATATATATATATATATATATATATATATATATATATATATATATGCAGACATTTATAAGTATATATTAATATTTATATGTGTACATAAATGTATCTGTGCATGTTTATACCTTTGTTTCATTGTGTATATCAATGTATGTATACCATCATCTACTTGCAAAGGTATTGGTATATGTATATTTATTTATATTTATCTAATTTTTTTTACTATGTACACACACACACATACACACACATATAAGGTACATGGAAAAGTTTATTTTCCAAGACAAGAAGGTTGTTGTTCATTTAGGACTGGTGATCTGGGACAGCTCTACACAACTGACCTTGTTCCATTGAGTATTGAGGTAGTTGATATCTGAGGCGCATTGAAGGAATGTATGCAGAAAAAAATGTATGGTGAGTATTTGTTAGTTGTATAGAAATTTATAGAGGTAAAATATGATGGAACATAGGAACCAAGAAAAGAATATCTGTTATAGAATAATGTGTCTGATAACAATAGAACAAAAAATAGTAAAGTACATACTTGCAAAGAGTTACAGTAGAGGTCCAACATCAATGTGCGAGAGAGAGGGAATCCATTTGTATGCATTGAATTAGAACCTAGAAGAAAATAAATACAAGGAGAGTAGAGGAATATGTGAAAGTAAAGCACAACTAGTAACTGACAATTTTTGTGGCTTGATTAGTACATACAACAAGATGCTCAAATGCAAGAGTATGGGCAGGAGAGACTATGTTTTACCTTGAATATAAGTTGTGGAGAATGGAGAAGAGAATTATGTGAAAGTAAAATGTGGTTAGTAACTACCAATTGTTGTGGTTTGATCACTATATATGGATGAATGGTGAAGTACAATAGCATGGCCAAGAGAGAAGATATATTAAGTGGAATCGATGATGTAGAGCACTAAAATGTGAAACAAAAAAAAAACTTGATCTATGTCCAAGGAAACTATACTCTAGAAGCTCTGAATGCATTCTAGGATATCTACATACCCATTATATCCATGTGATCAATGTATGTTGGAGTCAAACTTTGTAATCAATATGTAGTTCTATTTTTACTAGGTTTGTTGTAGCTATTTGTGAAAGGTTAACCCTTTGGTTGTATATGGAACATTCAAACATCTCTTTTTCATTACACACCCACTTGGGTGACTTGGGTGGGTCCATTTCTATGGGCTTGGTACACTTCTGTGAAAAATCTATGGTTGGTAAAGAATGTTGTTAGTTTTCCTACATCGATGTTGCTTTTTCCCTCTCCTATTTTATTTTTTGTGTCAAGTTTCTATAAATATATTATAGTATGAAAGTCAAAACATAATTATTCTAAATGATGAATAAACATACTGATTATGATTATTGTGTGTGCACAAAGATAAATATAGGGTGAATGAATGGAAAAAAATTTCACCAAACAAACAATTATCCAAACATAAGGATTGTAAATGGAATGAATTGAGAGGCGTAAATTTTAGCATACTTATAGTAGAGAATATGATGCTATTTAAGTTAAAAAAAAGCATAGAGGAAAGCTATACTTTTTTCTACAGTTAATGAGTGTATAAAGGTAAAGAAAAAGGAGAAAAAAATAACTAGTTTTTTTTTTTACAGAGTTGAGATATGCTGGCATAGTTGTAACCTTCCTCAAGTATTCTCATTTCCTAAAGATGACACCAACAAAGTTGAAGGAAATGTGAATTCTTGAGGAAGGTCTCAACTATAAGCCAAATATTGAAAGATATATTTTTTATATATTAGATAATTGTGCACTTCATGCAAGATAATCCATTCCTCCTGCATTTGTTTCACAGATTATAAATTACATAGATGAATGACCCAAATGGACAAAGGATGTCACAAGGGCCAGCTATTTGTCTGAATGACCTAATAACTATGTCATCTCTAGTTGTTGTATCGAAAGAAAATTTGTCATACGTAGGTATGGAAGACCATAATTGTACATTGCATTTTCTAAATTGGTCATTGTAATATCATTTGTTCATTTGGGTGGTTTATAAACTTGGAAACAAATGCATAAGTAATGATTTTGTCGTGAGCACTTTGCATAATTAGCAACTATGAAAAAACAATTCCACACTCGATAATGAATGAATCTTACTATTTGTGAGTTAGTAAAGTGTAGAAAATTGACAAGAAAAAGAGAAAATTGACAACCTTGGCAACATTTGCAAATTGATCCTATTAATAAGTTGATGTAATTGGATAAAGTGTTAATAGAACATGGATGTTGCATGTTGTTTGGGTTGCAAAAAACTTTTAAAGGATAATGTATTACAAATTTTGAAAGGTGATTCATGTTCAAGCGACAAGCAACTTTAGATCTAATAGTACCAAATAATAATTTTCACCATGGTAATTGCAAGTTATTTAAGTCCTTATTATCCATAGATCAAATATACAAGCCGATAGTTATGATTGTTATGTGAACAATTTTAGTGTTATGGATGTTGTTAATTACAAAAGGTATGATCAATATATCAATGATGTTCTCGTACTTAATTTGGTGTGTGTGTGTGTGTGTGTGTGTGTAATGATCATAAACATATTATTCAAACGAAAGGCATAATCTATTAATTTCTCATCACCTAAATATAGTAAGGAGGAAACACATGTAATCACCTAAAATTGGTCTAGTAAAAACCCGAGCCCCTAATTTGAGAAAATTGCCTTAAGAAAAATTCTAAAATTCAAAGGCATAAATTAGTAGACATAATTATGTAACCTAGATAATCCCCCTTGCATAATTAAATCAATTTCTAATGTCAAGCATAATTATTTCTAAAATCCAGGATTAAAAATTATTTAATTGTCAAAACTTTACTTTTAATATAAAGTCCTAGCACTTTTATTAAAAGAACCCATTCCTCACATGGGTGTGCAACTTAATCTTAATTAAATGACAATTAAAAGGGGATTTTATGTTTTGTCTTATTCTCCAATCAAGCTTGGACAATCAAATATTCTTAGATCCTTTCACATGAATTGATCTCATTCACCACTCATCTCTACCTAACATATTTTGCCTCTTAATCTCCACCATCCATTCTTGAGGCAATTTCCATAAATGGAAATTCTCCCTTGGCTCAAAGGGGTTCTATCTTTTGGAAGTTTTGGATTCCATCTCTTGCCATTTTCATTCTACTATAGTGAGCTTGTTCTAATTCCATCTCTCTTTGCATTCTTAGTTAGTTCATGTTATCCTCATTTCTAGAGTAATTTGCATTGTTAGTTTACTTGCATTCTAGTTTACTTTGGTAGTAGCATTATTATTGTTAGCTTAATCTTGCATCATAGCTTCATACTAAGCTAGTTTCATTTATAGTTATCTAATTTGCATTTGCATCTTGATCATCATGGAATGGAGTATGCAAGTATTGCATCACATTCACCTCTGAATCTTCCATTTTGGAGTATTCAAGTCACTAGTCCTTCATGCCAATCTGATGAGCATTTGAAAATGATTAAACTTGCTTCAACTATGAAGCAATAAGCCACTTTTGAGGATTTAGTTGTTTATTTGATTTGAATAGTTGTAGCTAAATTCTTGAGTTAATGGTTTATTGAGTGTTGGTTATAGTTATATGTACATACCAATTGAAAATAACTTTATATATATATATTATAAAAAAAAATTATTATTTTTTTACTCTTTTTTATAAAAAAAATTGGTGCCCACCTGGGGCACGAATAAATTTTTTTCTGCTTTTCGTACAAGTTATTTATATTTTTGGGTTGAAACTAGCGATCATCGCACTGCAATAGTACAAATTATTGAACGATAATATGGAAAACTGATTTTATCTCATGTCTTTGTGAGAATTATCGTACAATAATATGGTAGAAGGTATTTTATCACACCCAGTTCTAAGAATCATCATACAATAAACTTAAATAAAGTCTTTCAGCACACCCGGTTTTGAGTTTTATCACAAGATATATCAACTTTGGTCTTTTATCACATGACTTTCTAAGTTGTATTGTACGATATTATGGTGTTTTAAGGTTTACTATGTTTTATCACATAAAAAATAGTGAGCAATTTTTGTGGTCATTTTGAGTGAGTTTTCAGCTTCTAACCCCCAATTCGATTTCATCTTTCTTATAGATTTCTATTTTGTAGTAGTAACTTGGTTTATGCAGGACGTTTGAAGAAGAATCACTTGTTAAAACCTTTATCTTGCACTTATTTTGTGACTATTAATACATTTGTGGTTGTAGGATGCTTGTCAAAGCTATATTCTGAGACTACTAAGCTATTTTTTTTGCATGTTGCCTTGGAGATTCAACTGAACATTGTGTCTTCCTTAGTTTGATTTTATAGGCACATAGCTTAACTAGGAAAGGTTTATTTTCTTGTATAGTTGGGTAGTAGGAGAGTATGCTCTTCACCTCCTAGAGTCTGAATCAAAAATCTTGGCCTACTTGATTTATCACTTGCAAAGGAATCTTGGGTAAATAAATATGTGCTTGATGTGCTTGGAAGAATCTATGGAGTGGGAGAGTATACTCTTTTCCCTTGAGGAAAATAAAAAATCTAGACCTCTACTAGTTATCCATTTTCATTTTTTTTCATCTTACCTTTAGAGGGTCTATCGTTGAGGGAAAAATCTTGCAGGAATGACTCAAGTGGGACAAGGAAAATCCATCTCTTCCAACCCACTATTAATTTTTTTCCTTTAAGGTTAAAGCCTCAAGGACATAGCTATTATCTATGTTGAGTCATTTATTTTTCTATAAGAACACATGAGAAGATAATGTGTAGGGATGAGAGGCATCAATCTTGCTTATGAGACTACCTTATCTGAAGCACTTGTAGGGCTATAGGCCTCAATTCATCTTGCAAAACTACAAGGGATATTTGTGAAAGGATGTCCTTACTAGACACCTTAGGTTAGAAGCTACCTAGTTCACCTCTAAAAGTATCATGATCTTTGTGCAATGAAAGATCCAAGTGGATTACCCATATCACATAAAGAATACACTCACCATATGTATTCCCTTGGACTTTTTACTTGGATATTTTAAAGCATGAATGTGGAATTTTGGATCCTTTCTGAGATGAGCATTGTGACCCTTCTTTTTATCCACAACATGCATAGTCCTCAAAAAATCCAACATCACTTGGTGTGAGGCAAAGGAATATCAAGTTGTGGGCAAAGGTTTTGATACTAGCCAATTCCTTAGGTAGATTTTATGTGAAGTGTCTTAGATTGTGATAGACAAATGGAAATCTCTTGAGCATGCACTTGACATCATTGTATATACACAAAATAAGACCTCAGAAGTGTTTGTATCCACAAGGTTTCTTCTTCCCTTGTTGGATTTTTTAAAGACTATTGCTTGATCCCATCATTGCTTTGAGTGAAAACATTGGACAACTAATTTAAACACATTTTGGTCCTATCACAAACCTGATCCTAAGTTATCCAAATTGATCTAAAATTATCAAAATCAGTGGTGAACTATCCAATAACTGCATTCTATCTTTTTTCCTAGCATTTTATCGTACGATACAAGTGTCTGGCCATACAAAATCTTCCTTTAATCATACCCTTCAGTGGAGATCATCGTACGACATTTCAAACCCCAACCATATTATTGCACTCAATCTAGAGTTTTATCGCATCCTTTCATGGGTTTTATTGTATGATCCTATACTGTGTGGCTTTTAAAATTTGATCCTGGGTCTTGACATTATCTTTAGTCTGGTTATCCTATGGTCTTTCTATCACTGCTAATCAATATCTCCATGCTCCAAAAATAGTTCTTTTATCTGATTGATTCTTGATCTATGATTTTTGTCTAGCTCTTGTCTTAGATCTTTGAAGTTCTCTAGCTTTATCTCAAAACTACCTTATCGGTATCAGAAATTACTAAAATTTGTCACAAGTATAACTCATAAAGCATTGAAGCCTCAATCTTGATACCTTGTACCTAGTTTAGCTAGCTTTATCAACTAGGTCACAAGTATCACTCAACAAAAATCTAAACCTCGAATCTTGATAACTTGTACCTCATTCAACTAATCTTATCATTATCTCTTATCAATCTCTTGAGACAAGGTATCATTATTTCATCTTTGGACATTGTCTTAGTAGCCTAGTCACTTCAATCACTAATCATATCTTTATTTCATTATAGTTCAAACTAGAAGCCAACATCAAAAGGCTATAGTTGATCTAAAAGGGAAATATTAACAATACTCCTAGACCTTCCTCTCATAAGAAACCTTTGCATCAAACCCCTATCAAGACTTGTTTATCAATCAATACCCTTCACATACACTAATAGCCTTAAGATTCAAGAAATATACACTGATTGTCACTGTCAATTCATCATGTCTAGGTATGATTGGAGCAACAATAGTAAACATGGTTCAGGGTCTTATTCGAATGAAGAACCTGTAGAAGAAGAAATCAGGAAATGTCAAGAAGATAAATGCTTTCATAAGCTAATGCAAGCTATCATCAACCAAGACAAGGATAGATACTTTATGCATCTTTCCTCCATCGGTGTTAAACTACCTCCTTGCTTTGATGTTGAAAGGGTGATCGAAAAAAAATAAGAATCACCCCTGACTATCCTTAACAAGAAAGTGAAAGATTTGAGATGTGAACTCATGCAATTTAGAAAGGAGAAGGACCAATCTACAAATAAATACTCTCTTGAGTCTATATGTCCTTTTCCTTTTGATCGTAAACTCTATATGCCACCATTTCCCCCTAAAGTGGAAATTCCCAAGTATGACAAATATGATGGCAATAGAGATCCTCAAGAACACATATGAGAATTTTGTGCTCTTAGCATGGAATTTATGCATGAACCAACATACCTTATGAGACTCTTCCCTCACAGTCTCGAAGGGCAATCCATGAGCTGGTTTACTTCACTTGCACTAGGAATTAAGACCTTTGATGAACTTGTTCAATCATTCATACAAAAATACTCTTACAACATACAACATACTGTCATGGTGCTTTATTTGTGCAACACTAAAAAATGAGTTGGGGAACCCTTCATCACTTTCCTTCAGAGGTGGAGGAAAATGTTTGCTAGATATCCATGATAGATTCCCAAGACTAAGAAAATTGACATATTCATTAACACCTTAGTTCTTGAGATGAACTATGCACTAAAAATGCAAACACATCCTAATTTTGATAAATTCATTGAAACTTATATCCACATTAAGGATGTCCTTTTCAAAAAAGGAGAAATTACCCTACAATACAAAGAACATAAATCTTATACCAACAATCATAATAAGGAAAAACACAAGTATTGGAGAAAGAATAAAGATGTGGGCAATAATATAATCATGGGTACCATTGCTATCTCTAGAAAATCAAAGGATCCTTCTTTCAACCTCTCCAACATTATTCAAGCAGTTAAAGAAAACAAGCCTACTCCTTCAGTCTCTAAACCTTAGTATAGTAAAGACAAACCTTGGATGCCTAGACAAAAGCATGATTACACTCCATTAGGGGAATCACTTGAAAATGCAATTAAGACCCTTTTGGAAAACAAGATCATAACATTACCTAATAACTCAAAACCATATGATCCTGAGATCAAACTAAAATGGTGGAAAAACAATCATTACTATGAATTCCATCACAAAAAGGGTCATAAAATGAATGATTGCATGAAACTTAAACACTTGATCCAAGGCCTCATTGATAATGAAACAATCATTGTAGATGGGCTTCAAACTAACATAGATCACAAGGCATTCAAGGAACATTTTCTAAAATATGAGAAAGGAGAGTCATCTAGACCCAAAGACAACAAGGTCAACTATGCTTACATTGATAATGAAAATGTTATTCACATGCTTGAATTGTTTGACCAATCTATCAATCTTATCAAGATCAAAGACCAATATGAATCTAAATCATATAATGTGGTGACTCAATCACAAGGAAAAGTCACTTTGCAAGGGTAGGCCCTTCCTCCTCTTCTAAACAACCAGCTACCCAAGTATCCAAATCACCATAAAAAAATAATTGACGTCGAATACTATTAAAAAAAGTTTAATCCATCTTCTCAAGAGATTGAGATGATGAGGAGGAAGAAGAGATTATCCTCATGTCTTATGAAATATTGCTTCACATACAGAGAAAATCCATAATATCAGGGAGAACCATACTTACCAACAAACACAACCAAACCACATGTAGAGGAAAATGTTACTTCTAAGCATGAAACTAAATTTGAAACCCAACATGATCAACTAATGAGCATGATAAAATGGGGTCAGATGAAAATGAACGCCAACAAGAAATCCCTTTAGAAGCTCAACACCTTAATTGGGGGAAACTGGTAGATATTGCTCATATCTTAGACCTACCTTGCTTCGTGAATCTATCAGAAGAAGGAAGATGGCCTATGTCCCCTTGTATTTCTATTTTGACTTATGGAGAAAGTTCTCATATTACTTCTCTATGACCAAAAATTGATAACCAAAGACATACTCAAGAAACTAAAGATCAATAAAGTGAAGAAGAAACCCTTGTGACTCTTGTGCAGTACTTAGGTAGATCTGTTAGCAGTAAAATTGTCTCCCATGAGTATGAGTGGGATGCTACCTCTGATGATATAATGGACATTAAGATAGATTTTGTTCATAAAGATACATGCACCTTTGAGAGAGGAGAAAGATTTGGAAAAAAAATTGATCCTGAAGAAAACTTAGAACATCGTGAAATTGAGCCTATCAAACTTCCTCCAACTCAAGTTGAACAAGAAGAATAAGATTCACATCTTGCTAGTCCACCCACGGTTATTCCTAAGAATATAAACTGGAATTTTGGATAAAGGTATAGAATTGAAATGATACCATTAAGAATGTTTCTCCAACAAAGAACCGAGGTTGAACATGAAGAAAATATACACTTTATGAATAGATCGGGATAGTTAGGTTCATAAAATACTACTTAGAGATCCTTAAGTGATCCTAGGACAAATCATGATCGAGATAATTCTTTGGAGGAAAAATTTCTCGATGTATCTTCAGCATCCATGAATTTTCATGGTCATAATGTGGTTTTTTCTCTTGAGCCCATTAGATCCTTGCCTCTGGTTCATCCTGAACTTATTGACTAGAATACCACTGAGCCGGTGAAACTATTATCCTTTTCCAATGACCATGACCTATCTTTCTATCTTATTTTTTTAAACCTCTTCCCTCTTCCACTAGTGCAATGAGCATTAACATGGCAGTGAAGGATATCAAGTATCTTAGTCTAAAAAGAAAAAATCAAGAGAAAAGAAGATCTAATGTTCAAACCACTTAGTGGCAGTATTAGATTGTAACATTGTAAAAACAAATGATAAATATAATGGTGAAAGCCTCCCTAAGGTGCCAGCAGATGGGATACTTGATACCCTTCCTAACCATTTCCAAGAAATATCATCAGTTTTGATCAAGCCTAAATAGTAGGATAATTTGGGAATAACTGAGTCACCATAGATTATACACCTTGCACAATCTCTAATTGAGGAAGAAAAGTAATAGTTTATCCTATTCTTTAGGAGCAATAAAATTAACTTCCCATGGCCACATTCTGATATGCTTGGCTTAGACACTAAATTGATTATGCATCATTTATCTATTTCCCCAAGCATAAAACTAGTTAAACAAAAATTAAGAAAAATGCATCCACACGAAGCATTACTAGTAAAAGTTGAATTAGAAAAATTGTTGAAAGATACTTTCATCAGAGCTATTGACTATGTTGAATGGATATCAAACATTGTACCTATTTCAAAGCCTATTAAATCAATCTGGGTATGCACATAGTTTTAGGATCTAAATAAGGGTTATCCTAAAGATGATTTTCCACTTCCTAATATTGATATGATCATGGATCTAACTGCTGAATTTAAAATGCATTCTCTAATGGATGGATTTTTTTTCTACAACCAAATCATAATGTCCCCTGAAGATCAAGAAAATACTACTTTTACCTATGCATGGGGTAACTTTTTCTATAATTTGATGCCTTTCAAATTAGAGAACACGGGAGAAACTTACCAAAGGGAAATGACAATAATCTTCCATGATATGATGTACAAGAATATGGAAGAAAATGTAGATGATACTTTAGATAAATTTACAACAAGAGACACACACCTCATTGATTTAGATAAGATACTCATTAGAATGGAACAATTCAAGCTTATATTGAATCCAAAGAAGTGTGTCTTTGATGTCACATCCAGAAAACTTCTAGGATATATTATATCAGCTCGAGGAATCAAAGTAGATCCTACCAAAGTATAAGTGATACTCAACATGCTACCTCCAAAAAATATCAGCCAAATGAGGACATTACAAGGGAAGCTACAATCTATCAGAAGGTTCATTTATCAACTTGCTAACAAAGAACAACCTTTTATGAAGACTCTACATAAAGGTGTGGTGTTCAAATGGAATGAGGATTATGAGAAAAATTTTCAACAAATTAAAGAATATCTAGCAAATCCTCTAGTTCTCATGGCTCCTATTTTAGGAAAAACTTTGTTTCTCTATATTTCAGCCACTACTACATCATTAGGAGATTTACTAGCACAACATGATGAACAAGGAATAGAAAGAGCTATATATTACATCAAAACACCTTGGTCTCATATGAGCTTAAATACACAACCATCGAGAAAGACTATCTTATAGTGGTATTTTCTTTAGAGAAATTTAGACATCACATGCTAGCACATTATATTTAATTAATCATAAATATTGATCCACTGAAATACTTACTAAGCAAGGTAACTCTTACAGGAAGATTAGCGAAATGGGTAATGATCCTCAGTGAATTTGATATAACATAGGTTGATTAGAAAGAAATCAAAGGACAAGTCTTAGTAGATCAACTAGCAGATGTGCCGCTATGGGACACAAGACCATTGATCATTGAATTTCATGACGAACTAATCTTGTACTTAACTCGGCATCCATGGAAAATATACTTTGACAATTCATTCACTTATCAAGGTGCAAGAAATGGAGTCCTCTTCATTTCACCACAAGGTTATAAAATTCCTAAGGCTTATAAGATGATCTTCCCATGCACAAACAATGTGGTTGAATATTGAGCATTATCAAATGGATTGAAACTAGCTATATAATGGAATATTAAAGAACTATATATCTACAATGATTCTTAACTTGTTATAAATCAGAAAAATAATGAATATCAAACAAAAGATGAGGAGTTGATGTTGTATAAGAGAATGATTGATGATCTAGAGAAATGCTTCATCTTAATTTCATTCCAACATTTACCAAGAGAAAAAAATAGAGTTTTTGATGTTATGGCTACCTTGGCATCTATCTTCCAACTTGAAGAGCACCAATTTCTCTATGACTTCCAGGTGGAAGAAATCCCCTTCCCCACCTATGACTCACCTGATTCTCAGATCATCTTCAGTATTGTCAGTCAAGATACCTCCTACTATAGAGAAATATATGCCTATCTCAAAGATGAAACCATTCTCAACTACTTGTCCCAAAATAAAAAAATGGAGTCTCATCTGTAACACATCTTGTTACATCATCATTGCTAATGACTTGTTTAGGAGAAGTATTGATGGTACCCTTCTTAGGTTTGTAGAACTTGAGGAATCTGAAAGAGTGTTAAAAGAAGTTCATGAGGGTATCTGTGGATCCATAGATACCCTCATGGGCATAAGTTCATCATCATAGCTACAAAGTACTTTACTAAGTGGGTTGAGTTTGTACCACTTATTAAAGCTACAAGAAAAAAAGTGGCCATGTTCATTCTAAACTACATAATCTACAGATATGGCATTCCCTCTTCAATTGTAACTAACAATGGTGGATAGTTCAAAAATAAAGATATCAAGGATCTCTACACCAATTTTCACATTACATGCCATTCTTCCTCCATATACTATCCTTAGAGGAATGACCAAGCAAAAGCATCGAACAAAATAATCCTTAAGATCTTGCATCACACAGTGAATAAATTTGGTAAGGATTGGCATCTACAAATAAATCCAACTCTATGGGCTTATCTGACTAGCATCATAACACCTATAGGAGAAACCCCATTTCTATTGGTATATGAGTCTGAAGTTGTGTTTCCTATTGAATTTGAAATCCCATTTCTCACAGTCTCTTTGCAGGGATTTGTCTTTGATGAAGACTACAAAACCTCCCATCTTCAAAAGCTAGAGTTGTTGGATGAAAGAAGAGAAGAATCATTTGACCATCTAAGGGTCTATTAGAAATGAATGTCTAGAGGTTACAAGAAGAAAATAAAGGAACCCTATGAATCAACAACATCAAGAACATAAAGAAAATTTTGAACCTGATTAGTTAGTTCCCTTTGTGATCACCGCAACATTTATCTCTGGAGCTTATCAAATGTCCACTCCAGAAGGTGACACTCTCTTAGAACCAATCAATTTTATTCATCTCAAGAGATTCTACATCTAGACATTCGAAGAATGCAGAGTTCTTGTACAACTTATGATCTTGAAAAAATCATAAAAATCATATAATTTCTTGAAAAAATCCTAAAAAGTATAAAAATTCCTAAAAAAAAGTTCCTTGTTGAAACCCTGGAAACAAGGGCTTTGGTAGAAAAAATAGAAAAAATTCCAAGTGGTGAAAACCTTGTAAATGGGCATCACTTGCAATCAATGCTCCATCAATCAATGTGTGGTTGACCTCTCTTTCTTTCCTCAATTTTACTCTAATCACTTTCCTACTCTATTTCATGTCTCCTTTGTAGTGCCTTGGATTGGAGTCCATCTTAGTCTTCGTCATCAATCCTTATCTGTCACTTGGAGGCAATATTTCACTATCAGTCTGAGTTTCTAGCACTTCATCACTTGATCAATATCCTGAGCTTAACCTAAGTTAGTATACCAGTCCTTCCTGATGGACATTTTTATATTGACACATGGGTGTTTCTAAACACCTTAACCAATAGTGTTTCTCAATACCACTCATCTAGAAATCATTATTTTTTTCAACACCTATCAGATATTTCACTCTCACATGACACACACACACTTTGATTCATTAGTATTGTCAACACCTATTGGATAGTGACTAGGACTACCTACCATCATCATATAGGCACATCAAACAAGATTCATACTAAAACATGAATCATTAGTATTATTAGCATGTAGATAATCATGACCTTGTAAATTCACTAAAAGAAGGTAAGTCATCATTAGTGATAATGCAAAATTGACATGTAAGCATAATCAAAGATATAAGCAATATTTCTAAATCATTACTTGGCAAGAAGAATCTCAAAATCAACCAAAGAGACAACCAAGATCATGTATAAGTAAATATAAAAGATAATAATCATGAACATATTATTCAAAGGAAATGCATAATCTATTAATGTCTCATCACCTAAGTCTAGTAAGGAGGAAACAAAAAGTCCACAAATGACAAATATCACAATCTTGTCCAGTCTGAAGTATAATGAGTAATATCATCAGGATGGGTATCACAACTAACCCTTTAGTCATTATAACTAATTTATCTAAGGTAATCATAATCATCAATAAGGAGTACCTCATATAGTAACATACAGATCTTTCAGGTGACCCCATAAGATGAAGGTCCTAAAATATCAAGGACATATAAAAATACATGAAGGAACATACCTAAAAATATTTATCATTTCCCAAACTAGAATGTGAAATTATTATAGTTGGAATAGAATGGGTTATGAAAAGACCTCAATAAGGATCATACTTTTATCAAAACAAGCATACAAGTCCCTATAAAACTCCCTAACTTCCAACACACATATCAAGGACATGTTAGGGTCGAAGGGGCATTATATCCTCCCCCCTAACATTCGACTTACTCCTGGAAGTCAGAAAGTTCTAAAATATTCATCAGTCATAAGTAGTATCAATATTGAAAATATTTATACTTTGGTCTAACATTTATATATTGGAAGAAATTTACACCTCGTGAGTTAGGTTTCTTCCAATAACAAGACATATTTTAAGATTCTTAAATATAGCATGCAATTATGAATTGGGCCCCAAAATTTATGCTCTATACAAGACCAATGAAAAATTGATATGGGGGTTATTTTTTTCACAATGGGAGTACATAAAACACTAATATTTCACATCTACTTTTGTAATCATTCAAAACTAAAACATTACAAATAGTCAAAACTTACCATTCACATCAGCACACAGTTCTATGAGTAATCTTTTAGATGACACAACATATTTCTCTTTTATGAAACAAAGTTACTTCTTACCCTTAAAGGTCTATTCTATATCATAGGAGAATATCCAACATAAAGCTTACATACAAGACTTAATACACACCTTCTTCAAGGAATGTAATCTAAGGCATTTTTTATAATTCTACTATAATAATTGTTAGTATTCTATTATCAAAACAATATCCATACTCATAGAGAGAATCTAAGAAATTTAACCATGAAACTTTAAGTTAGATTTTCATCTCAATATTTACTTATTAAATAGCTATATTGATACTTACATATCCCTTAAATTTATATGTCATATTTTTGTGGTCCCACAACCACACTCCCCTTTTGGCCACTTGGCCAAGGGCCCCCCATTTTTTATTTTTCTTGTTTGTGCCCTTTGGGCTTCCTACTTGTCCCCTTTTGGTATGTTTGTTGTCTATCCCCTATCAGAGGATTTTCTTAGGAGAAACATAACCTTTTGCACTTTCGCACTTTCGGTGATACCCAGACTTCGGAAACCCGAACATCCAATTTCTTCTTAGAAGTAGAGCTTGGTTGATTTTTGACCTTTCAGAGTTGTCAAACCTGAGGATCTCTGAAAGTCTAACTCCCTCAAAGGGGTTTGGACCTTTGCACTTTCAGTGTTTCAGAATCCCAGTGTTCTTCAAACCTTCGAAACTCTGAAGCTCCAAAATCCTGAAGTCCAAAGGGTGGCTGATGTCACCCTCTCCCGCGACCTATTTAAAGCACATGTATGACCTTTTTGGTCACTTGTGCATCTTGTAGCTTTGTGATTTCAAAGAAAATTTGAGCTTTTGGCTTCCCAGTGCATCCCAGCTTCCAATTTTCTTTGTCATTTTCTTTCCTTTGCGTTTCCTTTGTTTTCCCTGGTGCTACCCTAGATTTTGAAAATTTAGGAGTCCCAATCCATTATCAAGAAGAAAGTTCCTCCATACTAAAAAAATAAAAGAAAGGAATATTTATGACAAAAATAAATAGAACTAACTAATTGAAGCCTTCAGAAAATGCTGGAATGTTGCAAAGATGATGCCGATAGAGGCCAAAGGTGGTCAAATTTTAAAAATATAAAAATGACCCAATTCGGGAAATCAAATTTCCTATCATTAGTTCAAATCTTAGCTTTCCACAAGGTATTTTGGTTTTTTGACCAAATCCAAATCCGAAAGTTGGGTAGTTATTTTTTACTTAGTTTATTATTTTTTCAAAATAATTTGTAATAAGGGTTGTGTCTTTTCACCCTAAAGACGTGTGAAAGCCACTCAAACACACACACACACACAGATATATATATATATATATATATATATATATATATATATATATATATATATATATATATATATATATATATATATATATATATATATATATATATATATATAATGTAAAATTAAAAGGAACAATACAATACATATTTTCATAAGATAGAATTTGATCACAACTGCAACATGAACTATGATGTACTATTTTTCAACTTTAATGAAGAGATAAGTGTTTTTTCTCTCACCTATGGTAATAGTTTTCGATTATTTTCAGTTACTCTCCTAGATAAATTTACTTAGATAGATTGTTTCATTGTGTTGAATTTTCATGTTATTTGTAATTTGAAATATATGTTAGGAATAGTCCCAAGAGATAACTGAGAGGGGGGGGGTGAATCATTTATCTACAAGATTCAATTATTTATCCAATTAAGTATACTAAAACATAAAGCATAAACACAATGAAAGAACACATGAACACAACACCAATATTTTGGTTAAGGGGAAACCCAAATAGGGAAAAACCCCAGTGGGACTTGATACCCACTAATATTCTATACTAGTGTATAATGATACTTGCTAGAAGATCCTTTACCCTGTTAGGAGTAGCCTTACAATATATTAAGTATAGTAGACCTGGTTAAGGACCGAACCCTTTTAGGAGTCTTTTACAATTGTCCCTGTTAGGGGAGAGGATGCATTGTTTGAGAGCTCACTGCTCAAATGGGCGAAGGCTACAACCTTCTGAATAACAGATACACACTATATCTGGATCTTGGTGAATTATGCTATGACCTACTGTCTAGATCATTTCCAATGAATAGTACAAGTACTTTACTTGGTCACATAGACCTTCTTCCGATGGTTCAACACTTCGACACTCTGCTCTGCTCTACTTAATCAAGCATGAACCACACTTCAGCAATAACAAATGACTGCTTATAAATATATTTCCTCCAAATGATATAATCAAGTCGGCCTATTATAACCACCTTAAAATCATATTAGAGAAACCATAATAAACTCCAACAAACATTTTGTCGGCTCTATTGTGCATGCAACTCATTCGGGGACCTGTCTAAAAAATAAATGTAGATGCACGCTACACACTGTCGGCTCTACCAAAACAACTGGAACTTTCTCTATAAGCTGAATTAACTTATGCACTCTTAACCAAACATCAATAACACTCCTCCAAGCTTAACTCCAAGGGTGCATACCCTCAAGATAGGTGCAACTCAAGAACCAATAAAATCTATGTCGTCTCTTCTGAACAAACATAGGAAACTGCTACTAGTGAATAGTGACTGCATAACTTCACTTGCGTTCATCAATAGACTATGCATCCATGAACTTAACATCACTAACATGTCTTCAACATATATCCAAGTGTGCAAGGCTCCATGATAAATGTACGGACAACCATACACAGAACACTGTCTGTTACTATGTCAAGAACACTACTGACACCAACTGCTATATAACTATCTGTACTAACAGTTAACCTCTGTGCCCATGATATCATGCTAATATCATGTCCATGCTACATATATTGAAATCTTACTACATAAGACTTCCATGCATGCTACTTTCCATATGTTGTCATCAATGAAAAACCTACAGTCAGTACTGGCCTGCTGGCAAATCTCCAACAATCTCCCCCTTTGGCATTGATGGAAACATGTGGAATGAAAAACCACCATCAACCCAAATGAACATTCTCTATTTCCTCTTCAAAACTCCCCCAAAGATGAATCCTCCATCTACTGCAATATTTTATAATATTCTCCATTTCCTCAACTGTACTGTTTTTATAATTGAATGTTGCTCCCCCTTCGTATATTACTCCTCTTTTACTTCTATTTTTCATGACTCTATGTATACTCCACCTTTGACATCAATGGAAAAGGGTGCCATTCATTTTCAGCACCGGTACTACTCCTGAGGTAGAGTAGTCAACATTCCACCAATCCCAGAGGACTGATGCCTTTCCTTCTTTCTTCTAAGTAGAAACAGGGAAGGGAATGACTCCCAACTTCTCCTTGAGATACTCAAAAGTATCCTTAGGCAAGGGATTTGTGAATATATCTTCCAATTGTTCTTTAGTACTCACATAGTCCAACTTGACTTCTTTCTCTTCCACTTTCTCTCTTAGGAAGTGATACTTGATCTCAATGTGCTTTGTCTTTGCATGCATCATAGGGTTCTTTGACATATTGATAGTGCTAGTGTTATCACAATGAATAACAATAGGATAATCAATTTGAATTCCAAAATCCTTTATCATCTTTTTGATCCAAACAATTGTAGAATAATTCAAGGCTACTGCAACATACTCCACTTCTGTTGTTGACTGAGAAATACAATTTTGTTTCTTGCTTTTCTAGGTGACAAGTCTATCACCAAGCAACACTACTCCACTTGAAGTACTCTTTCTGTCATCAACACATCCTGCCCAATCTGCATTAGTGTACACATGAAGCTCAACATTTTCTGAATTGGGATACCATAGACCATAATCTATAGTGCCCTGGAAGTATCTGAATATTCTCTTTACTGCCATGACCTGACTTTGTTTAGGCTTTTGTTGCAAATCTTCCAACTATGCCAACTGAATTGGAAATATCAGGTCTAGTCTGAGTAAGATATATGAGTTTACTAATCATAGACTTATACAATGTTATATCTATTGTTGGTGAGTCATCTTCTTTTGTAAGCTTGCATCCAGTGATCATAGGAGTTCCTACTGGCTTACAATCATCCATCTTGAATTTCTTCATTATCTCTTTCACATACTTTGATTGATTAATGAAAATTCCTTTTTCTATCTGCTGCACATTTAGTCCCAAAAAGTACTTGATAGGACCAATCATACTCATCTCAAACTCATTCTGCATTTCTTTTGCAAATTCAGCACTAAGTTTGTCATTACCTCCAAATATAATGTCATCAAAAAATATAGCTACAAGAAGCAAACCTTCAGATGTCTCTCTAATGAATAGATTACCTCCCTTCTTGAATCCAATATTTGTTAAGTATCCATCTAGTCTCTCATACCATGCTCTAGGGGCTTGCTTAAGTCCATAGAGCTCTTTCTTTAATCTGCATACCATATCAGGTATGTTTGATAAAGTGAATCCTTCTGGCTGCTCAATGTATACTTCTTATTTTAAGTCTCCATTCAAGAATGCTGACTTGACATCCATCTGATAAACTTTGAATTTTTTAACTGTAGCATAAGATAAAAATAACTTAATAGCTTCTAACCTACTCATAGGTGCAAATTTGTCTTAATAATCAATGCCTTCTCTTTGCGCATATCCTTTACATACTAATCTTGCTTTGTTTCTTACTACTATACCATCTTCATTCATCTTGTTTTTGAATATCCAATTTGTTCCAATCACATTTTTATCACTAGGTCTTGGGACCAGTTCCCAAGTGTCATTCTTAACAATTTGATCAAGTTCTTCTTTCATAGCATCATGCCAATATGAATTATTACATGCATCTTCAACACTTAAAGGTTCAATATGAGATAGTAAACATACCACTTCATTGCTAGCTGAGTTCTTTGCTTGTAATCTTGTTAAGACTTTGCCGCTCTGATCTCCTATGATGTCTGCCTTGGAATGATTTCTTGATGTAAAATTTGGAACTTTAGGTGATGTTGATTCATCATCCTTGGGAGTATTTTCTTCACTTGTCTCAGGGTTATTGAATAACACATCAATACTGTCAAACATTTCTTCAATAACTGTGTCACCAGTAGAGGGTCCAGTTTCTTCTTCAATCATGGGTGAGTAATCATGATATCTTTCTTGAATCATAAAATTTTCATCAATCTTTACATGAGCACTTTCAATGATCTTTTTCAATCTTAAATTGAAACATCTATAAGCTTTACTTTTAGTAGAGTAACCAAGGAAAATACCTTCATCACTTCTTGCATCAAACTTGCCTACTCCTTCATCCCTCTTGTTGTAGCACTTGCTTACAAAGATTCTGAAGTATTTTATTGTGGGAACATTACCAAACCATAGCTCATAAGGTGTTTTTTCAGCACCATTCCTTAATTGAATTCTATTGATGGTATAGACTGATGTATTGACCGCATCTCTCCAATAGGTGTGTGCAACTTTTCCTTCTATCATAATGGTGCACGTTGTATCAAGAATGATCCTATTTCTTCTCTCTACAATTCCATTCTTCTGAGGTGTTCTAGGTGCACTTAACTATCTCTTTATGCCATGTTCTTCACAGTACTCATAAAATCTGTCAGAGGTGAATTCTCCTCCTCTATCTGATCTCAACCATTTTATCTTTAATCCAAATTCATTCTCAACCTTAGCTTTGAATATTTTTACCTTATCAAATACTTCTGACTTATCTTTTAAGAATGCAGCCCACATGATCCTAGTATAATCATCAACAAACAAAATGAAATACCTTTCACCATAGTATGATCTTGTTTGAGTTGGACCACATAGGTTTGTATGAATCAGATCCAACTTGTTCTCTACTAAATTCTACTTGCTCCTAAATGAATTTCTCACATGCTTCCCTATCACACATTCCCTGCATATAGTGTCAACTAGCTTTGCTATGCTAGGTAGATCTCTTACTGCCTTTACATTGCTTATCTTTAATATGTTATAAAAATTGATATGACATAGTCTTTTATGCCATAACCAACTGTCATCAACTTTAGCAACAAAACAACTTGCTTCTGAATTGAGTTGAAAAACATTACCTCTTGTCTTTGTGCCTGATGCAATCATAACACCATCTTTGTTTTTAATGATGCATTTGTCATCTTTGAATGCCAACTGATAGCCTTTTCCAAGTAATTGTCCAACACATAGAAGGTTATGTTTCAAACCATCAACATAAAGAACATCATCAAAACTGTTCTTTCCATCCAAAGTGATGGCTCCTCTACCAACTATAGGTTTAGGAATGTTGTCTCCAAATCTAACCATACCTCCATTGTATTTGTCCAAATGAACAAACCTGCCTTTATCACCTGTCATGTGATGTGAACAACCACTGTCTATAATCCAGTCTGTCCTTATGTCAGCTTGTGAAATTAATGCTAGCTCTTGATTTACTTTCTCATCTTTGGGAACTAACTTACTATTCATCTTTTCTACAATAGCAATGAATCCAATTTCTTCTTCACCTAATTCTTCATCTGAAAGTCCATCTCCAGCATAGTAGCATTCCTTAGAATACTTAGGCTTGTAATCCTTTTTGAACTTTTTAGCTATAGTGGGACACTTAGATGCAAAGTGACCAATCTTATTACATGAAAAGAACTTAAATGATAATTGACCTTCATATTTTCCTTTTCTTTTCTTTTCTCTATTGGAAACCATAGCAATAAAATCATCTAGTGTTTTATCTTCATCATCATCATCAAAATTACTAGAAGTGTTTGCAGATTTCTTACCATGAACTGTTGCTTTGAAAGCTGTCTCACTCTTTGGTTCTGTCTTCAATCTTGAAATCTCAAAAGCTGAGATCTTGCTGATCAAGGTCTCTCTATTGAAATTTGATGTAAGCTACATGTTCTCATCAAGGATTTTGATCTTTCTTCCATACTCTGGAGTAAGAGTAGTCATTACTTTATCCATAATGTCCTCTTCTGATATCTCTCCACCATTGTCCCTAATTCTAGCAACTGCTTCATTTATCCTCTGATTGTAAGATCTAATATTTTCTTCAAGTAGCATCTCTAATGCATTGTATCTTTTCTTCCATGTCTTTTTGTGTGCATCCTTTTCTTGTTTGTCTCCTTCAAATGTGTCTTCTAGGTTCTTCCATATTTTGTGGGTTGTATCTACCTTTTTTTCTTTTGAAAATTCACCATCAGATAGGGCGCTGATAAGGGATTTTTTAGCAATAGCATTATAATGAAACAATTCCTTTTGTGTGTCAGTAGCATCATCTTTTCCAAGGTCTTCTAAGGTAGGAATCTTGGTTGCTTTGATGGTTACATTAAAAAATTCAAAAGCAATGCACTACAAATGGGTTACCATCTTGTTCTTCCAATCAAGATAATTCTCTCCATCAAACTTAGGACTTTCTTTCCTAAAGTACGCCATCTAATCAACCTCAAGCTATTAAACTTTCTCTCAGAGGCACTTGGCTCTGATACCAATTGTTAGGAATAGTCCCAAGAGATAACTGAGAGGGGGGGGGGTGAATCAGTTATCTACATGATTCAATTCTTTATCCAATTAAGTATACTTAAACATAAAGCATAAACACAATGAAAGAACACATGAACACAACACCAATATTTTGGTTACAGGGAAACCCAAATAGGGAAAAACCCCGGTGGGACTTGATACCCACTAATATTCTGTACTAGTGTATAATGATCCTTGCTAGAAGATCCTTTACCCTGTTAGGAGTAGCTTTACAATATATTAAGTATAGTAGACCTAGTTAAGGGTCAGACCCTGTTAGGAGTCTTTTACAATTGTCCCTATTAGGGGAGAGGATGCACTGTCCAAGAGCTCATTGCTCAAATGGGTGAAGGCTACAACCTTCTGAATAACAGATACACACTATATTTGGATCTTGGTGAACTGTGATTTGACCTGATGTCTGGATCAATTCCAATGAATATCACAAGTACTTTACTTGGTCATATAGACCTTCTTCTAATGGTTGAACACTTCACACACTCTTCTCTGCTCTACTTAATCAACCACGAACCACACTTCAACAATCACAAATGACTGCTTATAAATATATTTCCTCCAAATGATATAATCAAGTTAGCCTCTTAGAACCACCTTGAAATCATATTAGAGAAACCACAATAAACTCCAACAAACATTATGTCAGCTCTATTATGCACGCAACTCATTTTGGGACCTATCTAATAAAATAAATGTAGGTGCATGCTACACATTGTCGGCTCTACCAAAATAGACTATGCGTCCATGAACTTAAAATCACTAACATGTCTTCAACATATATCCAAGTGCGCAAGGCTCCATGATAACTATACAGACAACCATACACAAAACACTATCTGTTACTCTATCAGGAACACTGCTGACACCAACTTCTATATAACTCTCTGTACTAACAGTTAACCTCTGCACCCATGGTATCATGTTGATATCATGTCCATGCTACATATATTGAAAGCTTACTATATAATACTTCCACGCATGCTACTTTCCATATGTTGTCATCAATGACAAACATACAGTCTGTACTGGCCTGCTGACAAATCCCCAACAATATATATATAATTTGATCATCAGTTGAAAGGTTTGGTTGACCAAATTTCCTCTATTCTATTGGACTCTCAAAGATAGAGTTAAATTTTGTAGAACTAACCATATAATGGTTTCAATTATAATTCATGTAGAAGCCTTGAAATGATGGTCTTGTGATATACAAGTTATTAAAATTGTCTCTGAGGTGTATGTAGGATATATATAGAATTGACTCCATTGCCCAAGTAGGAGAAAGACACTAATCTTATCAATAATTGGAATATAGTCATTCAGTTCATTGTTCAAAGTTTGCAATATTTTATTCATTTGATCTATTTCATTTTATATACCTTTTGTCAAACATTTACTATGCATTTCAGTTTTTGCAACATTCAATATACTATTGATTGAGATACTTACAATTTGATTCCTCTCAAATTTATTTGCCACCTTGAGAGAATCCACAAGTTTTATATTCATTTATATGCTATAAAAAGCCTTTGAATCAAAATATTTGGCTAAGGTACAGGCCTACCAACCTTGGCTTTGCAGAGCCAGAATTGTAGAAGTTCAAACCTCCATTTGGTTGAACTTGTTAGTTAGCAAAAATGATTGGGTTCCCCAGAATTGGATTGGAAAATCCATAGGAAATCCAAACCATCATTTTTGGGCACCAACATGCCCCTTGAGGTGGGGTCTTTTGCCCTCTTTTTCTTTGGTTTTTTCTTGGTTTTATATTTTCCTTGTTGTTCCCTAGGGTTATGTCGCTTAGTTAGGGTTTTTTTAGTGTTTTTCAGATTTTCTTATCACCAAAGGGCCTCAGAGTTTCCCCTTTGGGTCCCTTTGAGGTGGGCTCATGGTTGAGCTCACCTCAGGCTCAATTTTGAGGTCACGTGAGGTTTTTATAGCTTTGACTCTCTGTCAACCCTAATCATTTCAAATTTTTGGACTCTGAGGTTCTAGAGTCATAAGCAAAAACCTAAGTCCAAACCCTCAGCTTCACACTATTGGTGTTTCAAACACTGACACTAGATACCTCTCTTTGCACACCAAAAGTTTGAAACCTGACACCAATCACTAAGTTCCCAGACAAACCAAGTCTTAACCGGACTTCACATCTTCAGCATTTTGGACACCGACAAAACAAACCATTTTCACTCTTCGAAGGTCTGAAATCTCAAATCTAGATAAAATTGTGCCCACCTTTTCACCATTTTGGACTTTCAGACGTGTAATACATTTCACACCTCTGGAACCCCGAAAATCTAAAATCTCGAAGGAATGGCATTGAGACACTAATTTTTCCATTTTAGCCTTTTACAGTGCAATCACTCTATCAGAGTCTGAACATTCAAGTCTCTGAAAGCTACCTTTTGAGCCTTTGAACAACTTAGTCTTTTGGGTTTTGAGTTCTTCATGATTTTTTTCTCTCATTTATTGATTCATAGTGGATTGATTATTTCTTACGATCATTGTTGATTCATGTTTCTTTTTTGTAGAATGTATGAGAAGGTAAATTCACCAGCCATGAAGTACCAATTCAAAGGGTACCGTGAACCATCAAAGGTGGGAAACCTCCATGGTGAGATCACTGACACTAACATAGGGAACGTCAGTTGGAATGAGTACCTGGTTAAGTGTGCCTAGCCTGCGAGCCAATCTGAGGACTACACTACATTAGTGTAATCTAGTCTTGTGAATGCAATGGCACATCTGGTCTCCATCCTCTCTTTTAACCTTATTGTTACCTTGGAAAATTATTATGTACCAGATGACAGGTTGGTAAAAAAAAAATGGGAGAAGTGGTACTGGACTTGAGGCCTGATAATGTTGAAGATGTCTTCCACCTATCCAAGGGGATAGACAATTTCTATGGATTCTCTATGGACAAGGGCATGAGCTTATACAAAAAGGATGTTCAACTGTCTCATGAGATTGTAAATAATGAGTACCCAATGCAACCCCTACCCAAGAATAAACTTGATAAAATAGACATGAGGAGGGGATACTTGAAAGAAGACATCCAGGTAGTTGTAACAATGATCAACATGGTGTATGACCTCCAAAATTCAATACAACTTGAGTCTTGGATGATCTTGTTGATTGAAAAGATAAAGGGGAGGAAGGAAAGGTTTCATTGGGCCACAATCCTCAGTGATAACCTAGACAAGCAGCTGACTTCTATGAAAAATGACCCTCATTTTTACATGACTTTCTATGTTGTGTACTTGCTGGATGCTAGGGCAATATATCTAGGGCTAGTTGAAGTCGGTGCTATGGGTCAACCCAATGCTTGGCCCTTTACAATGTACCCTCAACTAGTGAGGAAGGAACACCTTTGAGAGGATAGCTCAGAGTTCAAGATCATCAATGATGCCTTCTCTTTTCCAATCATGTGATCTATAGAGGGTGATTATGCCAAGAGGCTATTAGAGGAAGTTGTTGTAAAGATAAAAGCCCTGGGGGCTTATTACATCCAGTTTAAGACTTTCACATACATCAGGGTGGTCAGGAGTACTCTAACTCCTAATAAGTTTTTGGGGTACCCTTCTGAGAGAGTCATTCTACTACAGATGGCTAGACAACTTTCTGATACATATGAGCACATAAAACATAAGAAGAAGCATTGTTGGGACTTCCCTATTTCAATAGGACCCCATTTCTTGCAAAACATGAAGGTGTGAAAATATTTTTCCTTCAAATGGGATGAGTTCCCCCTACAACACTTCAATCTGATAAGGACTAGGTTCGACCCTATTGGCACCTACAACTGTATTATAGGGAGGCACTATGTACATGAACCTCATTTTGAAGATTATTGGATAAATTGTACCGATGATTATGAGGTCAAGATCCGTGACTACTACCAAATGAGCTAGAACTAGCACAAGATGCCTTTCTTATATGCATCCCACTGAAGGTGTGGGATGTAGATACATAGGATGTTTTGGATCTCATTTACAACTAGGATAAAATCTACACAAGGGCCATCCTTAATGCTGAGGTGGACAAGGAGAAAAATGATGATATCAACTTCAAGGCTCACCATGTCATCAAAATGACCAAGACATGAATTTCTCATCCTTTTAAGATGGACACTATGCCAATGAAGCAATAGCCAGCCCAACCTTCAAAGGAGAAGAAGAAAAGGGGAGAGAAGGTTCTGATGCCACAATTCAAGGGAGCTGCTCCATAGAGGCCAGAGACAGTGTATAGGCATGAACGCCCAACTGCTTATGGATCCAATCCTAGGGCCAAGCCTCCAAGGACAAAAATGATAGGAAAGATAGCTCCACTTGATGCTCTATCTTCCAATGGCCAGAAGCAAGCAAGCATACCCAAGAGGGCACCCAGGGTGAAAGTCATAGGACCCCGGCCTGCTAGAGTAGAAAAGGGCCATGTTTATAAAAGGAAGAGATCAACTACATCTCCCCATTTGGAGACAGTGTTATAAAGGGATGAGGAAGATGAGGAGGAGGATGTTCCTTTGAGCCGAAGGACTCAATCAGGAGCCTTCTTGAAAAATAGGAAATTACAAGAGGAAGAAGTACAGATTGACCCCGATGAGGAGATCCAAGCAGAAGAGGTTAATCCACAAGATTCCTTAGGAGATGATGAGTTTGATATATATAACTTTGAAGGTCTTTATGGATTTAAAGAGAAAGTATCAAAATAGAAAATTCCTGTAGGAGAACCCTCTGTCAAGAAACAACTTCCATTTGCTCTTGCATTTCCTCCTACACAATTCATAGACACAAATCCTAATAAGATTGTGGAAGAAACAACTCAACAGGCACCCCAGGGACCAATAGAAGAGGTTTTAGACATAGGTCAAGGAGATTTCTTCAAATCAGAGAAAGAGTCGGTATAGGATTCTTCTATTGGGATTACCTCGAAAGAGGATATTAATCCTCCACTTCCTCCACAAATTCCATTTCCTCCACCTCAACAAGATCCAATACCTCTGCTTCCAACTTCTTTGCTTCTACCACAAGTTCAACTTCCATCACAAACTCAACCTCCATCAAAAAATCCACCTATTCAACTCCCTACTCCTACTCCTCCGCTAGTTCATGTGTTTGCACCCTCACTAACTCCCCCAATATCTCTAACTCCTCCTCTTTCTCCCATGCCACCCCCAGTCCAGAATCCTATTCCTTCTCAACCAACTCTACCAATTCCTACTCCTCCACCAATGCATACTCCTATGCCTTCTCATTCCATACCATCTTCTAAGCCAACTCAACAAGGAGAGAAGGATCAGGAAAATGAGATTGAAGAGAAAGAAGAGGAGGTAGGGGAAGAAAAAGAACATGTAGGGGAAGAAGAAGAACAAGTAAGGGAAGAAGAAGAAGAAGAAGAAGAAGAAGAGGTAAGAGAGGAAGAAAGGGAGGAAGAAAGAGAAGATAAACAAGAGCTAGAGAGTGAAATAGGCACTTTAAGCTTAGTAGCACTATATGAGCCCATAAATGCCTTCTCCAAGCCCACTTGGCTCACCAAATAAATACAACCAAGGGTAAGGGTTTATACGGATGAAGAAGACACAGATATGGTCATGCTAGGCTGAGAATTTCATCATGGAGAATCCAATGACCGAGCAAGGAATTTTTCATATGTCACATGGGATTAAAGGGGAAAATGGAAAGCACAGGTATCCATTCTGACTATCAACACTAGTATGGAAGAAATCACTCTTGAGGATTATGTCTACGAAGAAGTAGACCTGGGTAAACCAACAAGGGAGGGAAGACCAATACTGGCTACTTTAGTATTGAATCATGCATTAGGTTTTATGGACAAAGATGAAGATAAAATCAAAGCTCTTATGGAGCAGAATGAGGCAATGAAGAGATTCATTCTTAAGATGGCATGTCCCATTGACCTTAGCAACCCGGAGGCCTCATTAAAGGCTATTTTGGAGAAAAGGGTTTCTCCCGATATGCCAGTCCATACATCTTGCATTCTTTTATTCATGCGTGTTCCGATTGGAGGACTAATTTTGAGGAGTTTGCAAGGCCTGCCTTGAGGGTGATTTTGAGACCTTTTAGAGGTATTCTTAGGGAGATCACCAAATTGGTAGATATGATGTGTGAGAGGATGGATTGGAGGAACAGATTCTTAAATGACAAAAGGCTCTTGATGAACTTAAAATAATAAGGAAGCAATGCTTCCAGATTTTGGTAAAGATATATGAAGGCTCAAAACTCAATAATTTTGAAGAGTGGATTAAGGACATCACTGGAGCCCTAAATATTTATCATAAATGGTTGAGCAAAATTAATAAGAAGAGGGATGAAGGGATGCTTTGGGTGGAGGAATTGCATAAGATCTTCAAAGGGATGGATCTAGATCTTTATGATGATGATGATGATGACCAGACAATGCACCCAATAAAGGACATCATGCATCAATTCATAGACATCTTCAATGGTGTAAAAACAAAAGATGACCTCCAGTACATGTTTTACCCAAAAGGAGGAAATGCAAAAAATGCTAGCTCGGGAAGAAGAGATGCAAGATTTTGCAAGTGAATCAGCCACCTTCTGAGAAGAGAAACAGGAATGCCTTGGAGGTATCCAAATGGAAGATTTTGAGGAGGTTAAGGAGATAGTGGAAAGGCTTCAGAAGGTGCATCCAAAGATTCTCCCAAGCTGCTAAGTGTTCAGTTTGGACTTAGCCAATTTTTGCATGGAGGATATTTCTTGACTCTTAGCCAATTTTGCACTCCAAGATTTTCGGCCTTTCGACCTTTGAAAGTCCAAAAATTTTCTCAACATGATGTTGTGTACTTAATCACTTTTTCAAGTTCATTTTTTCAGAGTAGGGGTCAGGGTCCAAAATTTTTGGGCCATCACCACCAAGAACTTCCAATCTTCTGTGGTGGATTTCCAGTCAGATTGACCACATGTCTTGGGTCATTTTTGCATACTTTGAAGATATATTTCAGTCAGAACCTTGAAGGGGATCCATAATAAGGATTAATGGAAAGAACTCCAAGTATTGAAGGAAGAACATGCAAGAAAATGGAGAAACTCCAAGAGTAGATTTTGAGTTTTTTAATGCATCATAGGATTCAAAATTGTAATGCACGTGGATCAAATCTGTGCTTGGTATTTTAGGGTTTCTTTAAGAGAGTTTATTTCAGTTAAGCTTTAGTTTATTTATTTTTCCAAGATTCATGTGCAACTGAAACCCTAGATGCGAAATTTCTTTCTCTAAAGGGTGAAGCCCTATAAATTGTAAATCAACAGTGTAATTATGGTCGATTACTTTGCAATACAATATATACAATTGGTGCTTCAACCATAGTGTAATTTTTCTGCTATCTTTGTGAATTTTATGAATGTGTGTTTTCTCATTTATTTATTTCATAGAGATAATTGATTGTATGGTGATTTTGATCTACAAATTCATTAGTATGGTGTTTATCATTGTTGCATTACTTTTTTGTGATGAATTATTGGAAAGATCATTTCTTTGGTGCTTCAATATAATTTTATCTCATGTGTGTGCACATTCGTGGTCGCTTCATGATCTGATGAGTTTTGACATATCTTACATCAGCATTTATTTCCATTGGTGATTGCATCTACAAACTTGGGGTTGTGATTTATTCAAATCTATATTTTATGGGTTTTCTCCATCTTCTTGGTAATTTAATTCGCAAACTAGTGCAATAGTGGTTTATGTCTATTAGTTTTATTTTCAACAACTTTCATTAAAATTCTTGTTACATTTCTCTTTACTTGTCTTCACAAATCAATCACAGTAGATTAAATCAAATTTACATTGTTTTCATTCAAAGATTCAGAAAATACAAAAAAAAGAAAAGAAAAATCATCTGTTCTAAGATTGTTTTTGTAGCCCCTCCAAGATCGAACCAACAAAGGCCTCCTCGTGAATAGTTTCACATTTATCTTCAATTGAGCTATCCAAGTGGTTGAGACCCATCCCAAAAGGAACCTTGAGACTTATTTTATCATTCTTCCAAGAGGGGAATTTGTTCATCCAAATTCCTAGTTGTTGTCTCATGTAAAAATGATGCTCAACACATACACTTTCTTATGAATATACCTAATTCTAAACATTAATATGAAGAGTTCATTCAAATTTAATATTTTTTAGAAATAGTGATAGATTCATTAAGAGAGGGAGAAACACATCAGTCCTCTGACTACCCATTTTTTCAATCAAATATTTCATTAACACTTTCAACCAATTAGTCTTATCCATATAGATTGTATAGCTATCTTTAATTTCCTTAATAGGAGCACATTGAGGAGTAACCACATGTATCATTATCCTTATACGCATTAACAATATGATTCATATAACATCAAATAAGTATAAATATTCTTGTAATATTTCCTTTTTAAGAAAAATCTAATGTTTAACTTAAATCTATTCTGATAAACATACAAATATTCTATTTATAATGACTCATCACACCTTTATACTAGTAATAATATTGTTAGTTTCATACAACTAAATTGATTCTCGCAATTCACACACAAAATGTCAAACATAGATTTCTTAGTATCTGATTACTATAAGAATTTATGTCCATAATACTCTTCTAGGATCCTAACCCCTCACGAGGCATCTAGCAAAAAGGTACACTTAATAAAAATCTTTTTTAATGAAAATATTAATTTAATTTTGTAGGAAAGGTAGTCTATTTTCTTTTCTTTTATACTTATACTATAACTCATTTATATAGCATCATACTATTCCCTTATGATTTCTGGTTTACATTTGTTGAACTTATACAAATAACATGGATCGCATATAAATCAAAATCCTTACCATATCTAAGAATATTAAAAATTACCTAATTTCAAACATGCTATACTATTTTCAAAGAAACTATATTTACATAGGTTCCTAAGTTCTTAGGGAAGAAATACAAGGTTTTAACTCTTATATGAACCTACTAAACATATTTTATAACCATTCAATACTATCATCCTTTCAACCCTATAAAAGGGAGTACCGCAATAATCATGTCTTGCTTCTTGTTAGAAATACAAAACACCTCAATTCTAACTTGTAAATTCACATTAACTATTATAAATAGTTAGACATGACAAATCATGAAGTCAACTAGAATTTATAGGAAAGTAGAGTATACAAAATTTCAAATCAACTTGGAAACCATTTTGAAAAGCATTTATGATAGCATGATAGGATCGGGAGATAGAATTAACTACAAAATAACTTACCCTAATACTTTTGATATTTTCTAGGAATATGATTACTTTTAACAGTAAGAAGATGACACTCAAGTAACATAAATTTATTACCATTTTAGAAAGACATCTATTTGAACCACATGGATCCTAGAATGCAAAGACACAAGTAATTGATATAAGACAAATCCATTCTTGAAGAAAAGGTGTACTCTTGTAAAAAATATAGCAGGAATATAGAAAACATAGATTTCATGTATAGGATTCAAGTTTACTAATATAAGGAAATCATCACAAGAAGAAACACAAGATATTAAGTGTTATGTATAGGCCAACTACTAGTCCCATAGTTTCTAGCATGGCAACCTAGGGCTCTGATACAAGTTGTAACACCATACTAGGGAGCCTGAGAGGACAAGACATAAAACCTCTAAAGATGCAAGTAATATTTATTTTTCTTTAAAACTAGACTAATATACATCTCCACACTCCATGTTTCTATAACATAATTATGCACTTGTTTAAAAAAATTGAATGCATGATATAACCAACCTACATCCTCACAAGTTCCCTAACGTCGCTACTAAAGCAACATTATCTAACCTAATTACATTCATAATATATTCATTGAATTATGGGCTTTACTAGTTTATGTACATTTAAATGCACCAAGGTAAAAGTTCCTAACACTTTACTTTCATTAAATGTAAGTTAATCATCTAACAACATTATTCCACTTGTCAACCCATGTCATTAATTGCATATTAAAAACATCTACTATTCTCTATATCACTTTCCTTTAATAATTTAGGAAAAAGGTCAATATTCATTAAGGTAGGTATTATCTTGCATACGTCATTAATCCATACTCATTTTATGTACTAAGTAAACATAACCAACTATTGAACATTAAAATCAAGTTACTAACTTATTTCATTGATTCATACTATTCATTATTTATAATGCCAACTACTAATCCATCATTTTACAATGATTACCTTTTGGTATTAATCCATCATTTTACAATCATTACCTTTGAACCTTTCATTAAGACATATTCAATACATAACTATATCTATGTCAATTTCCTTAATATGTGAACTTCATAAGAATAGGATAACTATGAACAAGTAATATAGACAACTTCCTTTTAACGCTAACATGTTCCACACATAATATAATATTTCCCCCTTTCTTGTCACCTAGAATTACCCATTCTCTTATATATTTCTTGATATAGAATTAAATCCATCATTATGCCACATATATATATAACTCTTTACAAAACATGAATACATATAGATCACTACATCTCAACATGATACAATATACAATATGAAATATTTGATTCAAGATATAGAAAGGAACATGTGCAAGGATCATCCAAGAGACCATGAACAATGACTCAATATAATATAGATTAACCATCCAACCACGTGGAACCAATAGGCCCACTCCCTCGAGCTAGGAGATAGAAACCAAGGCCCACACAAGAGGTATCAACTAATACATAACTAAGGTGGCTTAAACCCTTCCTAAAATAAAAACATAAATAAAAAAAATACAAGTCAAACAAGACTACCAGAGACATCACAAATCAAGAAGGGTCTCTAAAGTACAAGCTAGGTGAGTCCCATCGCATAGCCTTTCTTGTTGGGATCATTCCTAGCAGTCATAGACCCTAGTACCCTCTCACTGGGATCATTCCTAGTGGTCATACTCATGGACCCTGGTACTCCAATAGGAATATGCAAACCAAACACAAGTATCTTGTTTAGTGTGTTTATCCCCCCTTTCCAGTTAGTTTTATTAATGTTTTCACTTGATTAAGAAACTCGCCAATGGGATCCTCCTAGTGACTACTTTGTGCCCCGACACCCACTGTGAGCTACTCACTAGTGTACCTAGGTTATTTAATCATAAATACAACATCATAAATACATCAAATATTAACATAAAATCATAAAACATTCTATCATAAATCATATTACTATTTGATTAGGTTCAAGTGATCACTAGTTGTCCCTAATCTGTTGGACAACCCTAAACTTTATTATATCATCCAAATTGATTCAAAGCACATAAGAAGGCATAAAAATGAACCAACATGATATCATAAATATATTAAGTATAATAAAGGTCCAAATGAATCAACAATGAGATACTGAAATCCTCTGGTAACATCCAAACATTAGTTGACTGGGTTTAGGAAACCTCTAGTTGTCCCTAGTTCACCGGGAAACCCTAAACCCTAATCTAGCCTTAAAAATTAATGAGGAGGCATCAAAATGCACCATAGATGATAAAAAAATCATATTAAATTTAATAAATTCCCAAATGAGTCAAAAATAAGATCCTATTTAAGCCTTTGGTAACCTACCAACCTCTAACACTTGACAACTTCTAAAATCCATTTATTTCAAATAATGGTTAAATACCAAGAATAGTCATCAATGAACCATAATTAATAACTTACAAAAAAAATTATTAAGAAAAACACTTCAATTAGAATCAATACAAACATCAATACAAACTTTATATACAATCTTAATTAAGATCCAACAATGGGAAAGAAAGTTATTGCTTCTGTTCTAAAACAGAAAACCCTAGTTAGGGTTCAGACCTGCCTTCACTAAAATGGTTGTAAATTCCACCAAACCAATGAAAAATGAAAGATAATACATATCCTTATCTTTGATATCAAATTTATTTCTTTACATGACTATTACAATCTGTACCGTTTAGATGAATTCGACAGAAAAAATGGAACCAAGAATGGACAGATTTAGTCTGTCAAAACATACATTTTAGAGCATCAATTCGACCTAAATAAGGAAATATGAAAGATATCTATTTTAGATATCTAAATTTCCCTTCTATAACATCAACCAAGAAAAACCCTAGACTCAATTTGGATTATTAGAAATAATAGATCTCAAAAAATGGGTTGAGAAAAATCCTTGGAAAACACATGGCAATTTTCACAAAAGTGAACTCAAATTATTAAATAACTCTAGGAATGGAATGTACAGATATCATGCATTATAAAAAAATATAAATAGATCCATATTTTATCATATAAATAATGTAATCAATAAATTCAATCCATATCTAAATTTCCTACGAAGATTCAATCGAAGGAGGAAGGATACAAAGAGAGGAAGACAAATTGAAACTTGAGATGAATTGTTCAAACCCTCTCCACTTTAATAAATATCAATGAAAGAAGGATAAAAATCCACAGTAAATAATCCCTTTCTCAACCATTGAAACTCTCATAAATGTCTCTCTCCCCAAAAGCAAAGAAACCTATGAAATCTTAAAGAATTGTACTCATAAACTCTCTCTCACATATCATATGTTTCTCTCCAAAATCTCCATGAAAAGTACAACCAAGATCTCCTCAAGGTTTCAGCCAATCTCCTCCCCAAAAGGAAAATGAGAATCCATATAAATAGTTTTCCCAAAGGTAACCAACCCCCAACTAACTCTTAACTAAAGGGCTTAATTAAATAACTCAATATAATTATAACTCACAACTGTATATTACACAAATATATCTAGAATAAATACTTTTATAATCATTCATACACATATTTATTGTTACCATAATATGTGGCATATAATCTATCCATATTAATAATAATTAGTAATTAAGAATATTATACCTCTCATTATGTCATGTTTAATTATTAACAATACTATACTTTACCTCAATACATCATAAACAATATGTACAATCATGAAATATAATTTCATATATATATATATATATATATATATATATATATATATATATATATATATATATATATATATATATATATATATATATATATATATATATATATATATATATATATATATATATATAAATATATATATATATATATATATATATATATATATATATATCCAAATACCAAACACTATAATCTATATGATTATGAAGTAATTAATCAAAACATTAATATTATTACATATTTATACGTACTATAGGATAGAACACTTAGATAGAATAAAATCAAATGACTCAAAATAAATCTAATCATCCAAATAGGCCATTAAAATCAACTATGAAACACATCGAGATAACTACAAGATCTAACAAGGTCAACCACAACCAACAAGACAAGTTAAGAAAAATGTGTGACCAAGAATGAAACCATGAAGTACAACATAGAAAAGATAATATAAGAATCATCCCAAGAAGGAGAAATAAAATAAATGAACAAATCATATAATAAATAAAATACAAGGAGTCACAAGCCATAACACAACCATGCCCAACTAGGTGAGGTGAATTTGGATTAGTCAGCCTGACACCTGAGTGAAAAGGAAGGAATCACAATGTTCCTAGATTTGATAATAGAAAAGGGAGACTCATGCAGGGACCTTGGTACTATCTCTGTAATCAACAACTTTCAAGGATTTTCAAGGCATGCTCAAACCTGTATAGCCAGGTGGAGTTGATTCCTAGTACCTGCAACCCTACATCACCGAGATTAGAAAAATACACCTACACATAGGAAGACAGTAGCATACAAGGAGGGGGAGTGTGACATCATGCAGATCTCTTGTAGAAGTGACTACAACTTCCTCCCCTCATCCTATAGGAACATCAAACAAGATTCATAATAAAATATGATTTGTTAGTATTTTTAGCACATAGATAATCATGCCATGTAAATTAACTAAAAGAAGTTAAATTATCATCAGTGATAATGTGGAATTGACATGTAAGCATAATCAAAGATATAAGAAATATTTCTAAATCATTACTTAGCAAGACAAATCTCATAATCAACCAAAGAGACAACTAGGATCATGTATAAGTAAATATAAAAGATAATGATCACGAACATATTATTCAAAGGAAATGCATAATCTATTAATGTCTCATCACCTAAGTCTAGTAAGGATGAAACACAAAGTCCAAAAATGATAAAATGTCACATTCCTATCTAGTCTCATGTATACCAAGTAATATCATTAGGGTGGGTATCAAAATTAACCCTTTCGTCATTATAACTAATTTATCTAAGGTAATCATAATCGTCAATAAGGAGTACCTTGCATACTAACATACAGATCTATCAAGTGACCCCATAACATCAAGGTCCTATTTAATATCATGGACATATAAAAAGACATGAAGGAACATACCTAAAAAGATTTATCAGTTCCCAAACTAGAATGTGAAATTATTATAGTTGGAATGGAATGGGTTATGAAAATACCTCAAGAAGGATCATACTCTTATCAAAATAGACATACAAGTCCCTATAACACTTCCTAACTTCCAACACGCATATTAAGGACATTTTAGGGTTAGAGGGGCATTACAGCGTAATATAAAAAATTTCTCATGTCTGTATAACAGCTCCACAAACTTAACAAAAAAAACATAAATAACATGCATACCACAACACAATAATTTATATGGGGAAACTATTTTGGGAGAAAACCCCCACACTCCAAAAGCAACCCATTATATTATTCAGAAATCAATAATAGATTATAATATACTTGTTGAGAAAGATTATCTAAGGATTACCACCAACTAGTGATCCAAAGGTAGAATATCTATAAGACTCCTACACACAGCCTCCATCTCACACACCAAATATATAGGAAATACAATACATAAAATTTCCAGACAATATTAAAAAACCATGGGCTAAAAAATACTTATAAAGTGGTACACACCTTATCTCCAATCAAATATTCCTTATCATGTGTCAAAATACATGCCACCATGTGTAACTCCCTTTTACATCTCATTTAGGTGTTCAACACATTTTTACTTTTTCTATTTCAAGAGACCCAACTTCCAAAGGCCATAATTTTAGAGACGTGTGTCTGTTGACAAACTGTTTGAAGTGCTCAAAAGATCACAATGTGATCTATCATGTTGCATCCCATGAAACTGGTTATTCACATTTTTTAGGCTATTTTGGAGTCATTAAAGACTTCAAAATTGAATTCATAAAAATTTTTCAACAACTTCAAAAATATAAAATTTAATATATTTAAAATTGGACATGAACTTGCAATAAAAAGTTGTCGATGTGATTATCTAGCCCATTTGAACCTTTGGAAAGGAATAAGGAAAATTCATGCTCAAATGAAAACTTACTAAAAATAGTAAGCATATGTAAATGTAAGGTTGAGACACATTTTCCTCACATTAATTATGTTTTAGAATTGTAAATCTTATATGCATTAGAAGCAAAATGACGAAATCTAAATAGGGTTGGTCTCAAAACTTGACAATTCAATTTTATATATGCATGAAATCAACCTCACGCACATGCTTTTGACTTCTCATATTTCAAATTTGAAGTTCAAATTTCTATCAACCAACCCAATCCTTTCCCACCTGGAACCAACTAAACATGTTTTGGTGGGGTTTATTACTATGTAGCTTTATTGACAAGCATTCAATTGCATTTATCTTGACCATTAGCATTTTTTTAATATCATTCACATAACAATAAAGCTTCAATTCAATACTCTAAAATGGACCTAAATCTTCTTATTCATTTTATAATAAGTTATGTTGCTAATGTAATGCCCCGCTAGGGAACCTAGGAGAAATTAACCTAAAAAATGTTACTAAGTTTACAGAATAATTTTTTTCTTAAAAGTTTACAAACAATAATGAATAACAATGTAGAAGAAATATAACATAAGGTAATACATACAAGTACAAATGTAACTAATTTATAGAGCACAAATCCCAAGGGTTCCATGACGTAGAATTATGTAAGTTAATTAATCTACTGAATACAACAAACAATATACAATCTCCATATAATGCAAATGAATAACAAGTACATCATCTCATAAATGAAACCTAGATACATCTGATACCATAAGGTATACACAATGAAACAACATCCACTGCACAAGTCGTGGGGTATGTAATAATAACTAAATACTAAATACTAAGTACAATATAATATATGAAAGATAAGAGAAATTCTCCAATGAAGAACAAGAGAATACAACTGCTACAAGGATCATCCAACATTGGTACAAGGAAATTTGAATCTCAAATGGTAAAATAATCACTACCACTCAACCTCGTGGAACCAAAGGTCCACTCCCACCGTGCTGAGGAGATAACAATTGTGTGATCAAAAGGTAACACACTTCTATAAACCATTTTTCTTGAGAAAATTCATGAACATGAGATCCCAAGAGGTGGCTTATAGCTTCCTATGTATGACGTGCAAGAATATAAGCATTATGGATAGTGGCTCTCAAATGAACCTCAATAAGAAACCCTTGCAAGGTGCGCTATAGAATGGAAGATTCAAAATGAAGATGTAAGCATGAGAGATCTATATGAAATACAAGATCTAAGCTAGAATGCTAATGCAAGAATAAGAAAGAAAATATAATCTAACAAGATTACAATGCCTCTGAGTTAAGATATGTGATTTAAGCTAAAATGCAATAAGGAAATGCTAAGATAAGAATGAAAGATTAAGATGATAGCATAGGTCTAAGATCTAGGGTTAGGAATGCAAGAGTGAGGAGAGAGTCTCCTTTTGTAGAATTCAAAAATGAATGGACGGTCAAGATAAAGAGGCAAAATCCAAGGGTGGAGATAATCCCCATTTTGACTTTAGGGCACAAGATTTTGAAGAGGCAAAATCAAGTGGATGAGAATGGTTAGGTAGAAATGAGTGGTGGAGATTAAGAGGCAAAATATATTCCACTTTTTTCTTTTTCTCTTTTTTCAAATTAAGAAATTCCTTTTTCATGTGCACACATAGGACAAAGTGGGTTTTATTTAATTAAAAGGGGACATGTTCTTTTAATCAAATGAGACTTTAGGATAAAGTGGTCAAACTTTAGGATATCATCAAACAAATGATTAAAGTGATGATTTGATAAAGAGATAAGATTGATTAAGCATAAGACAAGGTCTAGTATTTTTAATGTTTAATGTTAGAGTGGGGCTCAAGGTTTATTAGACCATTTTTGGGTGATTACATTTTCCCCTTTTTGACTGATGTATGAGTGATTTGGGAAAACATTGAGTCAAAGAATAGATATTAAGATAAATGATAGAGGTTTGACTCTGAACTTGATCGAATGGAGCATAGAGAGATAGCTAATCCCAAACTTGATCAAACAAGAACTAGCAAAGGTAGGTAAGATAGATCTGGCTCTAAAATTTATCGAATGAAGCACAAAAAAGAAGCTAATCCCAAACTTGATTGAATTAGAACTAGCGAAGATAGGTAAGATTATAGTTTAAGAGATAGATCAATAGATTATTCTCTCTCCCTAGGGATCAAAATTAAAATAAGATAGAGAAGATGCAGAAATGAGATAGATAGATTTGATCAAATTGAGACAAGATAAGGTTTCAGATGATCGATTAAGCACACAAGACCAAGTTTGACCATCAGGTGATGTGAATTTTCCCCAATTTGAATAAGGTTGACCAGGAAGACATAGCAGTAATGTTAGGTCAAGATCAAAAGAAGAGATGATGAGATGATTATGGCAGAGAGAGAAATGGTGATTTGCCTTAAAAGATCAAAGAAAGTAGCCTCAAAGGGTCATTCAGCTGCACATAGGACAAAATAATTTTGAATTGCAATTTTGATAGTCAAGATGAAGTCATATTTTGATTTCGGTCCTGAAAATGGATCCAAGACACCGAAATTAGGTAAGGGTACATTTTTTGCAGAAATCTAAGACTTTAAAAAATTAGGTCAAAATGCTATATAAGGGTAGATTAGATATGAGAAAAAGGAAAATGGGTGAAAGATCGATTAAGAGATAAACACATGATAGAGATACAAGAAAGAAGATACATGATTGAACAGAGCTGATTGATTAGTCCAATAGTGATGAAGGACTCTCTCCAAACTTGAATGCATCTAAGAATGCACCTAAGAAATGAAAGCTACCATGAAAATGCAAGGTGTGGTTTGCAAGGGTTAGTTAGATAGGTCCTTGTTTTTATCATCGAGCCTTACTAAGGGAGATCATAAGATCATACAACCAACACTAGTGCGAATGCAACTATGAATATATGAATATGATCTATATCAGATACAATGTAGGAAACACATGTAAGCATCAAGATATAAGTGTTGAGATTACTTGAACATGGTTTCCAAGTTAATGTTGCAAGATTATACTAATATCGAAGCATAAGTGCCAATATAACCATGAGTACAATCTTGTGTGAGAAAACATAATGTAACAGTCAAGGATATAGCCTTAATTCTCTTGAGTGTCCAAGGGATCAAAGCAAGAGACACCTAGGATCGTCAAAGTAGTACCCACGGGTAGAAATCAAAGAAAATATGCCCCATGCCCCCAGTCTTCTAGTTGAAACATCATGGAGAGAATAAGGAGGGAACACTCACTGAAAATCATAAGTCAATCAACACACAAATAGAAATAAGGCATAACACATCTTAGTTATTTCAGTTTAAACATAGTGTAAAATAAAAATATAACCATTGACTCGCTAGGACTCATGCATGTAAGTGAGAAATATTACACAATCCTAGACTGTATACGAAACACCGACTCAAGATAGCATATCTGATAAGTGTTGAGAAACACTCGATGTCAAAGGGAGGTAGTGTTAAGAAATATCATTTTAGGGTAGTGTTAAGAAACATTGGTGTGAATTACTAAAGGACACCATTGCACACCAAAGAAGAGGTCAGTTCATGCCCCCAAGCCCTAGACAAAGACCAATTCCAAACCAAGGAGATAAGATGGTGGAGTTGAAGGGGTTCAGAGTGCAAAGCGATAGGCTAATAGATATAGGCACATAGATTTCAAGTAGCATTTGTTTCCAAGTTTTCACCACTTGGAAGTTTTATTTATTTTTTCTATCAAGGAGCCTATTTCCAGGTTTTCACCAAGGCACGATTTTTCTCTTTTTGATTTTTTTTTTTATTGATGCATCAAAGCTTTTATTTACTAGGTTTTCACTAAGATGATCATTTTTTAAGGAATTTTTCTACTTTTTAGAATTTTATTTAGGATCATAGATCAATTTTTAGGATTTTTTTAGGACATTAAGATATGTAAAAAACTTTCTATAGCATCATGCGTAGAACTTCTTCAGATGTAGGATGTTGATAGATTCAAGGAGTTGTTCTCCTTCTGGTGTAGAAAGTTGATAAGTGTCAGATCTAAAAGTAGCAGTGATTATGGAAGGACCCAACCAGTTTGGTTCAAATTTTCTTTTATGTGCTCTATTATGTTGATTATTGGGATTCTCTCTTAAGACAAGATCTCCAAACTAAAATTCTCTAGAATGAACCTTCTTGTTGTAACTTTGTGACATCCTTTTCTGATATACCCTCATGTGGTCAAATGAAACTTTTCTTCATTCATCTAGAAGTTCTAACTCTTGTATACACATGACTCTATAGTCATCATCAGTGATAAGGCCTCTTAATGAAACTCTTAAGGAAGGTACATCATCTTCAAGGGGAAAAACAACCTCAGATCCATAGACAAGTGCAAAGGGCATAGTTCCGATTGGTGTGTGGATGCTAGTTCTAGAGGCCCATAATGCAAGATTAATATGTAAATGCCAATCTCTACCTGTCTTATTAACTTGTCTTGTGTAAGATTTTTAGTAATGTCTTATTAGAAGCTTCAGCCTGGCCATTACCTTGAGGGTAGTAAATTGAGGACTAGTATTGTTTGATCTTGAATTTCTTACATAGCTATTTGAGATATTTATTTTTGAATTGTCCTACATTATCAATAACTATGGAGGAAGGTATGTCGTAGCAATAGATGATGTGATTTAGTATAAATAGCGACACTTATTTTCATGTAGCAATTGAGAGAGGAACAACCTCAACCCATTTTGTGAAGTATTCTATTTCAGTGATAATAAAATTGTGTCCACTGGATGAGTTAGGGTGGATTCGACCCACCAAATCAAAATCCCTTTATTGAAAAGGCCAATGTGTAATAGAAGGGATAAGTTCCCTTCATGGAACATGAATCAGGTTCCCATGTATCTGACATTTTTTACAATATTTAGCATAGTGTACGACATTTGTCTGCATATTAGGCCAATAGTAACCATCCCTTAGTATTTTTTGAGCTAACACAAGACCATTAGAGTGAGACCCACATACGCCATCATGGACTTCAGCTAACGTACATTTGGACTCATCTTTTTCTAAGCACCTAAGAAGTGCTCTGTCTAAGCCCTTTCTAAAAAAGTCACTAGAGATGATTGTATAATGGGAGACATTGCGAATAAGTTGTATTTTCTCATTGCGGGTTAGGTTATCATGAATGATTTGGTTACGAAGGTAAGAGTTGACTTTGGCATAGCGAGAAGAGTTGTGACCAATGATAGTGAAAATCACACAATTGTTAGGGGAGTTATAGGTGGGGTAGGGTAGTTCTTCCACTAAGAATTGAAATCTTGACTCATGTTCTTCTAGTTGTAAGATAAAAGCTAAGGTGGCCATGGCATCAACTGCCTTGTTTTAAGCTCTAGGAATCTGTTGGAATGTGACAAAAGAAAAGTATCTTTTTAGGTCATCAATCATCTTTTTGTAAGGAATTAATTTCTCATATTTTATTTGATGGTCATTATTAGTCTGATTGATAAAAAGTTGTGTGTCTCCAAAGATATGTAGCTCAAAAATCCTCCATTCAATAGATATTTTGATTCCATTCCTCAAAGCCCCATATTCTGCTATGTTATTTGTGTAAGGAAACAACAATTTGTAGGACTTAGGAATAGTATATTGATGAGGTGAAATAAATAGAATTCCACCTCCAACACCATTTTGTGTGTGAGATCCATCAAAAAACATTTTCCAAGTGCGTTCAGTTGCATACATGATGGAAGCATCAGGGAAGTCAATTTGTATAGGAGTATCATCTGGTATAGGAAATTCAGCTAATTGATCAGCAATTGTTTGTCATTTTATATCTTTACGATTGATGTATTCAATATCAAATTCAGAAAGAATTATCATCCATTTAGCCAACCGACCAGTGAGAGTAGCTTTATTTAGCAAGTATTTCAAAGGATCAATTTTGGCAATAAGTTGTGTAGTATGTGCCAGTATGTATTGTCTCAATTTTTGAGATGCAAACACCACCTCTAGACAAGATTTCTGAATATTGTTATAATTGATCTCATAGGCATTCAATGTTCTTTTGATGTAGTATATATCCCTTTCTTTTCCATTTTCATCTTGTTGTGCTAATAATGCTCCCAGGGATGTAGTTCTTGTTGAGATATATAAAATGAGAGGTTTTACAAGGATAGGAGGCATTAAAATTGGAATTTTAGCCAAATATTCCTTGATTTGTAAGAGACTCTTTTCACATTCTTCATTCTAGGTACATGTAGCTCCTTTGTGTAGATTTTTGTTAAAATTTTGAGCTCGGTTAGCAAGTTGAGATATGAATCGCCTAATAGACTGAAGGCATGCTTGCAGACTCCTTAGTTGACTTATGCTCTTAGGAGGTGGCATTTCCATTATTCCTTGGACTTTTTCAAGGTAAACCTCAATTCCTTTTGCTAAAATAATATACCCAAGTAGTTTTCTTTAGGTGACACCAAAAGCACATTTCTTTGGATTTAACTTGAGCTTAAACTATTCCATTCTATTAAATATTAAACTCAAGTCTGCAATATGTGTATTCCTCTTTTTATACTTAGCCAAGGTATCACCCATGTAATCTTCCATGTTTTTATACATCATATTGTGAAAGATTGTGGTCATATCTCTTTGATATGTAGCTCCTTCATTTTTTAATCCAAATGGTATGACATTCCAACAGAATGTTCCCCATGCGCAGGTGAAGGTAGTCTTTTCTTGGTCTTCAGGTGTTGTTTTGATTTTATTATATCTTGAGAAACCATCCATAAGGGAATACATTTCATAGCCCGTAGTCATATCCACTATCATGTCTATGTTAGGGAGTTGAAAGTCATCCTTAGGGTATGCCTTATTGCAGTTTCAAAAATCTGTGCATACATGAATGGATTTATCATGTTTAGAAATAGGAATAGTATTAGATATCCATTCAGCATAATCAATGGCCCTTATGAATCTTGTGCTCAAATTTTTTTCTAATTCTGCTTTAACCAGAAGAGCTATATGCGGATGCATCTTTCTTAACTTTTTTTTTACTGGCTTGATACCAAGAGCTATAGATAGATGATGCATAATGAGATTAGTGTCGTGCCTTGGCATGTCTGAATATGTCCATGCAAAATTTATCTTTTTTTCTCTAAAGAATTTAGTGAACTATTGTTTCTCATCTGATGATAAAGACTAAGCTAGATATATAAGCTAGGGTGCTTCAGTTGTCCCAAGATTTACAGCTTGTTTAGGCTTTATTAAGACTAAAGATTTTTCCTAAAAATAACTCGGCAGATTACCAAGTACATCATCTTCAGGTGCCTCAAAGAGGTTTTCACCCTCTTTTGTTTTTACTTTTTTTGGTTCTGACAGTGCCACAAAGTGGTTTTCGCAATCAGACACCCTTTTTTTTATTTTTCATTTTATTTTTTGAATAAGGTACTTGATATTTTTCTTAGTCATATTTTTTGATAGTTCATTGGTGAAAGAAACCACAAGTTCAATGGCATTAAGGTAGCAGGAAATTTCATAGTCATTCTGAAAGGTAGGTAATCCAGGTGGCAATTTTTGTTGCGACCAATCAATAAAGTCAGGGTACATGAGTGGGAGATAAGGGATGGGTTCCAAGGTATTAATATGGGGGGGAATCATCTCCAGGGACAAGATATTTAGAGCTTATAAGGTCTCTTTAAAAAGTACCTAGATCGATTTGACTCCTAGTGTTGTCAACTTGATCAATGAAAGTGATATGTAAGTTTGACTCATCAAGCCCTATAGTTGAACCACTTTTTTTTTGTTAGTATAGGTATGGATTACATCAATCCCTAATTCTTTTGACTCAACTAGGAGAGAATCCCATTCAGGTTCTTGTGTTTTAATATCTTTGTCTCTTTGTAGGAGTCGTGTCATATTTTGTGGATACGCTCCTTATTAAGATCTTCAACTTCTGATTCTTTGTTGTGATGGGATGTAGTATTTTCATAATTGTGTTCAAGTGGAGATCCTTCTTCATTCCAAAGGATAGCAGTGGAAGGGATGAAATCATCTGTATCTTGGTAAAAAATAGGAGTAGATAAGTTTTCCTCTTCAGACTCACTATTTTCAGGAGATGAGTCAAAAATTGGTTGTGTCTTGGAAAATCCCAGTCTAGTTTTATCCTTCGATTTTCTCCCATTAGTATGACTCATGGGCTCAATGAGAGCATGTCTTTTGTCACTTAGAGGGTCATGCCCAGGATAACCCATCTTAGTTAAGAATTCATATCCTTTTACATATTTCTCAGGAGGTATTGTAGCATTAAGTATGACCTCTTTAGGTTCCTTTCCTTTTTAGATCCATTCTCTGATAGCTTGTTCTTCTCTTTCATCTTCTAAAGGTACTGAGGACTAGACAAAAGTATCGTAGCTTGTCATGGCAGAAGATGAAGGTTTGTTATTTTTGAAGGTTTCTCATAAGAGCGAGGGGAAACTAGGAGTATAGTAATAGAATCAAGTTGATATTCTCCCATTCCAATGTTCATCATTTTAATTTTCTCTCACAATCTATGAGAGTAGTATTTTCATCAGCAACCCTTTTATTTAGTACCAAGGACTCAGTAGTAAGTACATTAATAGACATAGAATTATCCCCTGGGATAGAGATCTCGGTTATATGCACTAGTGACAAGTAGAGGGGAATGCATGCATGCCATGAATCCAAGGTCCTCCTAGTAGTATAATATAGGCAAGAGAAATATCAAGAACTTGGAACATCACTTCTTTTTCAATCAGGCCAACCCGAATGGGTAATTTAATTAGCCCTTTAGAGGACCTTTCAACTTCATCATAAGCCTTAATAGTGATCTTCTTCCTTGGATCAATAGTGAATTATAATAATCCCAATCTCTTGATTACATTAAAGGGACATATATTTAACCCAACATCATCATCTATCAACACATATTTGACTCGGGTATGATAGATTTGGAGTTCAATGTGTAAGGCAAGGTTATGTGGATGACTTACAAATTTTTCATCTTCTAGCTCACTAGTAAATTTTAGCTTATTTTTCGATGAGGTTTAGTTGATTATTAGACACCAATTGATCGACCAAGTGACCATAATGGTTGTCGAAGTTTTTTTGTCAATAATACGACACATCAAACCTCTGTTGAAATTGCAACATCCGCAGTGGCTGAATTATCGATGACAATGATGTCAAAATAATCGCTTCAACCTAGAAGAATTATCAGCTATACTATTTATCTTTGCAACCAATGTTGGTCGGAAGATTTGTCGACTGTCATCAAAATTGTGACTAGAAATCATCGGAATAAACGTCGACTATATATCACTCTCGTCGATATGTCTATTCTTTGTTCGTCAAAAAAGTGATAAAATTTTTAATTTTTTTTTAAAATATTATCAAATTAAGCACAACAATATTATGTTGCTATTGTTTACAAACAGTCACACATTTTCTGTCTTATTTCACACAAACATGTTCTTTCTCGAGGTCATTAACCTTTCAATAAAACTTTCCACTTCTAAAGATTTTCTTGAGTCTGAACAAAAGAAAGAATAAGCCTCACAATATTTCAATGACATTCATAGGAGATGACTAAGAAATCTACAGCTATGCCAAAAATAATACTTAAAGATTATATATAAAACCAATCTCCCAATTTATTAGCCAGGCTATTTGCCTTCTTCTTGTTTATGGGGTTGATGTGTCGGGTGATAAGAAAGAGGGGGATGATGTGAGGATTGAATGGGTTGTGGGAGAGTTTGGGAAAGGCTTTCTCGGACTGCCACTCTCCACCACCCACCATTTCCACCTTAATTAGCATTCCCATTTCTTGGGGATACTTCTCACCGCAAATGACAAGGTAGAGCTCCTTGTCCATTTCTAGTTGTACATCTTCTTTCCTCAATCCCACACAATACATATTTAGTTCCACCAAACTTACTTTGAAATTAAAACCTTTTAAGGATAGGAACACAAAAATAATAGCAAACATAAACACAAGAAATACTAGATTTATGTGGAACAACTTGTAAAGGGAAAAACCATGGAAAATATTGCTCTCAAATATATGCACACTGATTAAGGTGAGTTACAAGAAAGAATAACTACCAAAGGGATTATGAAATATGATAAGAGAGAATAGATCCACCACTAATGTCCAACCCACTCATTGTTTTCAATACTACAGAAACTAAGATAAAGATAAATCACTTTATTGACATAGGACTTTTCATATATCCAAAGATCACAATGACAACAAAGGCTTAATAGCATAGTTTGATATGATATGATTTGAACTAAACTAAGAAATTAAGTCACAACAATATTGAGTCTAAACACAAATACTAATATAGCATATTCTTTTTCACTAATATTGGATCCATAAAATAAAGAGTTCTCCCTCTTAAATAAACTGATTCCCATTAAATAAGCTTTTCCATTGTAACAAAAAAAAATTCTCACCCTTGATACCATGTGCATATACATCTTCTCAGAATCTAAAAACTTCGGCCCATCATTGATTCTCATCAATGTACCAATTTGGATAGTAAGTCTAATTTAATTTGTCTGTGGACTGAGACCTTAAATTATTGAGCTTCTCTTTGTTTCGAGAAGAGCTTAACATTCTCTACTTAACAAGGCCAACCACGTGAAGGTGGAAGCTCATCTGGCCCCTCCTAGGAGCCTCTTATGACCCTTTACGACATTTTAATACCTCTAAGATGTATTCTTAAGGATCGTAAATGGTTGTAAAGGGTCATAAGGGGTCCTAGGACACAACAGATAAGAAACATAATTGTAGGCATCATGGTCACAATTTTTTGGAGACAACGTAATTGAGTGGTATACCCAGACGATGAAGAGAAACTTTTGCTCCTCCGATTCCAAGTTGACACTGCGGGATCCAAAGACCATAGATAAGGAATAAATTTAGAGAGAGGAGGAGGGCCATAATGACAAAAATAACACAGGATAAACCTCAAGTTAAATGAGGCAACTGCAAAAATAATAATAGATTTTTATTATTAAATAATGAAATTTGCATATACTAGTGTTCTAAGAACCCTCATTACATAATTTATTATTGTAAGCCCCCTTTGACTTATGCATCTAGAAAATGAAATGACAACCTATTGGGATTGAGACAAACCTTATAAAACAACAACAACTAAGAAGGATCGCTTGCCAACATCTGTTGAATACATATGTTGGAGGACCTTGTATTCATGAGCAACATATGTATTCAACAGATGTTGGCAAGCGATCCTTCTTAGTTGTTGTTGTTTTATAAGGTTTTTCTCAATCCCAATAAGTTGTAGTTTCATTTTCTAGATACGTAAGTCAGAGGGGGCTTACAATAATAAATCATGTAATGAGGGGGCTTAGAACACTAGTATATGCAAATTTCATTATTTAATAATGAAAATCTTGTCACGAAGCACAAACATAGGAAATAAAAAAGGGACAAAAGACAAGAAATAAGAAAAATCATTACGACTATAGAAAAATCATTTATACTATAATTCAAAAAAGAAACACTCTTTGTCAACAATTTTCAAAATCATTAGGACATTCAGAGGCTAAAAGATAATGTTAAGATCATGCAGGCCCAGCTGGAGGACTCCAAGGGCTTTCTGAAGACTATGTCTTGATCTTGGTGTTGGTGGCCTTTTCTTCTCTATTTTTCTTCCAGCATTTTTTGCTTTTTGTTGTGTAGGTGTTTATTGAATATCTGGGATTTGTCCCTTTGTAGTCTACTCCCTTCTTTGGGGCAGCTAGTTGTTCTTTGGGTCTTCATGCTTATCTCACTTCTCTATTGTTAAAGGGTTTTGGGGCCCCTTCAAAACCTATTTTTACCATAATCAAAAACAATTTTCAAAATCATTAGGACTATAGAAAAATAATTAAGACTATACAAAATCAAATTTTAGAAATGGACGGTTCTGATGTTTTCCATTACAACAATTGAGAATTCATCATTTGGTATTGTGTATTCCATTTAAGTATATCAACAATGTTCAAAATCCTATCACCAAGCACAGACAAGAAATAAGAAAAATCATTAGGACTATAGAAAAATCAAGTTCTAGAAATTGACGGTTCTGATATTGCTTTGCCATTACAACAATTGAGCATTCATCATTTAGTACTTCTTGGTGTATTCCATTTAAGTTTTTCAATTATCGTGTTTATGTGCATGTTATTTATGTGTTTGGCTTCTCTCCCTCGCAAGGGATATGCCGATAGGTAATTGATTTGAAATCATAATGATTTGACAGTTAGAAGGTTGGTTAATAGATTCCATTCAGTTCTTTGTAGAGGGCAGTCTATTTGGAGTACACTTAATTTCTCTGCAATTTTGGAGTACACTATCCCGTAGGTACATTCGAAACACCAGCGTATTGATTTGAAATTTTAGAATGTGATCTTTGTTTGGTGGTAATGTAGGAACATTTCCAGGCATTAGTTTTACTTGTTTATGCAAGAAATTTGTTATTTTTGTTGTTTGTGATACCAAAGGAGGAACTGGTATTGTGTAGACAATGACTAGCCAAATTGTTCCTAAAATTTTTTTACAAAACTAAACCAATTGCATGTTTACAAAAAAAAAAAAATTACAAAACCGAACCAATGGCATGTTAATTCACAAATTTTTTTACAAAACTAAACCAATGGCATGTTTACAACAAAGAAATAGAATGATAATAATATGTTGAAAATTCTATTCTGTTTAATACATGCCAAAGGACCAATCCCAACAATTCTTAAACATACTTTATCTGATATGATGAATTCTTAATAAAGGTTTAGTTGGTTTTTACTACTAGCATGAAGGAAGATTTGACTTAGCCAAATCTTCCTTGTACCACACAAACAACTGTGAATAACTATGTCTACTCCAACCTTAATTGTTTAAGAATTCATCATATCAGATAATGTATGTTTAAGAATTATTGGGAGTTCTATTAGACCTTTGTTGTAAACATGTCATTGGTTCAGTTTTGTAAATTTGTTTTTTGTGTTAAATGCATTTAAATGGAACATTAAGCATAGTAATAATATGCTTAATCTATTAGTAATTGGTAGATTAAATGCTCAAAGCCCAACCATGGTAGGGTTGTGTTATGTCCTTTTCTTTCTCATGATTTGGTCCTAGGTTAGGGGATTGGTAAATGACCAATAATGGTTTTAAATGATGTAATAAGGCTATCAGATTTAACACCATAGAATCAAGGCTACCATAACGAAGAAATTCTGCAAATTGGAATTAGCAAAACCGTGTTTTTGAAGTATTTTTACTTGTGTTTGTTCTTGCCCGAGTCTATACGGATAAATTTTTGCAATTTGAATTCATAGGGAGTTGGGGCATGTCCCTAGATTTCATTTAAATCCAACCAGAGGTTCTGAGGTGGAGTAAATTGAGAAAAATCGATTGAAATTCATTTGCAAGTCATTTTTTATATGAATTTTAGGCTGTCGTGAGGAATGCCAAGGAGACTGTCAAAATTAGAAAAGTCATTGGTGAAATTAGAACAGTAACATAGTGTGCCATGGAAATGCACTTCTTGTCTTATTAATATCTTTTGATGATATATTCAAAGGTATATACTAAGAGGATTTACATATATATATGTGAGAATCATATACATAACCCATCAATATTATATATGTATATATAAGATTTAACATATTCAACACTGACATTACAGAGACTGTCAAAATTGCAAACATGAGACACAATGCTTCCACCCTCTGATATTAAATATGTAATATATTTAATATCTATTGTTTATGGAATTTGATTTTTGCATTGAATTATTTGTTTGGGCCCTAGAGTCAGCCTTCTTGGATTAATCATTCAAGTCGACCCCTTTGGATTTCTCCCTTTGTCTCGTACATATAGGAGGTTGATTCTTCGGAGAAGAACACACAAGACATAACGTGTTTCTTCTCCCAAGAATCAATAAAAGAGGCAGCAGCTGCTGCAAATTGTCTAAGGTAGCAACAACAATGAATTCCCAAGGCTACAATGAATTCCTTAAGGGCGGCAGAGAATTCATTCTTGGGTCCAAGACATCTCATTTAAATTTATTGGTTCTTTACTTTCTCATTTGCAATTTCTCTGTTCTTACATTCTTGACCGATTCTGACAAATCCAAATTAGATTAAACAATGTTTCAGATCTAAGCTGCAATAAAAATATTTATCATTTGCGTTTCATTTTTTAAGATCTCTATTTTGATTGGATATTAGTTGATCTTGGTGTCAGGTTTTAGTGAAGAAGTTAATAGTTTGTATTTGTGTATCGGGTTTTCTTTTTGATTTGTCATTGAAAATGTATCAATCTTGATAGTATCTGGTTTCATTACATTTCTAAATGCTCGAAAGCACTAAAATCGATGCAGAGGCATCCATGTTTAAGGCAAGGGCATTTTGTGTCCTCGGTGAAACTACATGGAGTGTTTGTATTTTGGTCAGTGTTACTCGGTTGCCGCCTTGACCGATGGTCTCAATCATTGAAGGAAGCTCGGTCATTGGAGGAACTCGGTAGTCTCTGGCGCTCGGTGAAATTATTTCTTGGTCATACTTGCAGTGCTCGTTCGACACTAGTGTTCGGTGATGCCGGGCATGCTCAGTAATTTTACTGTCACTCGGTAGTTCTAACTTACTGACTGGAGTTCTATGTGATTTGTTGAGCCAACTTGGTGAATTAATTGTTGGTAGCCATTGGTTTGGGCCGACATGTAGAATTAAATGTTTGTATACTTTGTAAGCCGACTTGTATGGAATTTAATTATTTGTGTTGGGGAGTTAAGGGTTTCGTCCAGCCGACTTGTGGCTGATGATTAGTATTTAAGGAGGGCTTGGGTAGATGTTTAGAGGTAGAATTTTTGGACAGGAACAACTTAGCAGATCTGGAATTCAGATGCAAAGCTTGAGAGTGAAGTTGTGGAAAATTTCTTGATGTTCTTGCAGATCAGATTGTAATCTGATAGTTGTTTGTAGCAGAGCTAGGGGTTTGCATACTGAGGAACAAGGAGATTTCTTGGAGGCTTGCAAGCTCAAGTTTAGATCTGCCTTAGGGTTTCCATTAGCTTCTAATTGTCTTCAGAGCTGAACTAGCTGAGATTGTATTGGATCTGGTTGTGGATCTTGCAGAATTGTTTCATTTTCTAATTGGCCCTAACCCGGAAGGCCTTACAATCGGGCATGTTAATGCAAATTACTTGAAACATTTATGGTGTTTTTTGTTGTGTTGAGTATTCCACTGTGTAATTCTGTTGGCTGCAAGGTTTGGACTGTCCTTCATTGGATCCACCATCCTTGACTGCATAAGGTGGTATCAGAGTGAAAGTTTGTTCCTGTTGGAGTGAAGGTTGATCTTGTTGAAGCAGAAGCTTGACCTAGCAAGGATGATCTTGCAAAGTTGATTTTGTTGGAGAAGAAATTGTGCACAATCAAGATTGCAGATCTGAAGCACTGAACTTGTGAAATTGCACCCTAGTTGTTTACAAGATTGCAGGTTGAGATCTGACTTGTCGCAACTTGGAAATTGTCACAAGGTGGTCGGTGAGGGTTTGTTGCAGAGGGTTTCTCTTATCTTTAAGGATGCCTCTGAGAAGATTGGACCCTAGAGTTATTTATGATCTCTATGATACAGTTGAATCATGAATCACAGAGAAGGTGAAATCAGATTTCAGATCTGAGATGGAATTGATGAAGAATGATATGGTCACTGAGATCATGAGAACTGTTGCTAGTATACCTCAGAATGTTGGTACTAAGGATGGCTATGAAGAAGCTACTGAAGAATTTTAAATTGTTGGATCTAGTGGTGATGACCAAAGGAATAGATCTGGTGAAGACAAAACTGCTTGGTTGCCTAGACCTGCTGCTTGGTTTAGTAATTACTGAATGGAATTTTCTACTTTCTCTCATACTTTGAAGCCTGACAATCTGATTGATTGGATTGGTGAACTTGAAGATTTCTTTGAGCTGGAAGAAATTTAATATCCTCTTCAGGTGAGATTAGCACAGACAAAGTTGAAAGGACATGCTGCTCTTTGGTGGAAGGAACTACAGAGAGACCAAGAAGATGAAGGTGAAACAAAGATCAATTGGTGGAGGTTGATGGTGACGAAGTTGAAAGCTAAGTTCATACCAGCTGACTATGAGCTTGACTTGTTTAAGAAGTTACAGAATCTAAAACAGAAGGATTTGTCTGTTGAAGATTATACCAAAGAGTTCTACAAACTTACTATTCGGTCTAGACACCAAGAGCTTGGTAAGGAAAAGGTAGCTCAGTATGTGAATGGTCTGAGATTCAATATTCAGGATGAGCTTGGTATGCTGAAGAGTGATTTTGTTGAAGATGCTTATTAGTATGCTCCGAAGGCAGAAGATAAGTTGAAAAGGAAACAACCTAGTAACTCTTGAGGGAAAGAAAAGATTGATCACTTAGTGAAGGATAAATGGACTGATGCAGAAGATGAATAGAAACCTGTGGAACTGAAGAAGAAGACAGGTAGAGTTATCTTTAAGGGTACTTGCTATAATTATGGAGAAGAAGGACACCATTCTTTTGAGTGTACACAAAAGAAGGTTGACCGACGAACTGCTATGATGAATGAGAACATTCAGAATGAACCTGAATCAGATAACTTGCTGCTTCAGCGAACATTGCTCGGTATGAAGGATGAACCTTGTTAGAGGAGTAACTTGTTTAGGACCCGATGCAAGACTAAAGGTAAACTTTGTTATTGTTGATAGTGGTAGTACTAATAACCTTGTTGCTGAGGACCTAGTTCAGAAACTTAGTTTGAGTAGAATGAAGCATCCTTGTCCTTATAGGCTTGGCTAGTTACAAGATGTTCATGCTTTGGAAGTTAGAGAACAATACTTCATTGATGTTCAGATTGGCCAGTACAAGGATCTTGTGCTTTGTGACATTGTGAAGATGAATAGTTGTGATATATTGCTCGGTAGACCTTGGCAATATGATTGCAAAGCTATTTATGACTGTGTAAAGAATGTGTTTACTGTTGAGAAGAATGACAGGAAGTTTTCACGGATGCCTTTGATGGATACAATACTCAGTAGGAGAAGCCTGAGTATTGGTAGCCGAGTTGAGATTGTGGATCCAAAGAAAATGAATGATCAGTATGGAGAACCAACATGTACCTTGTCAAGAAAAGACTTGAAGAGACAGAGGAAACTGAAGTGGAAGACTTTGCAGGCAGAAAAGGTGGAGGACTTGTATGTGAAGAACTAGTTCAGGATTTATGTGTTGAATCCTGAAAGATGTTCTCTTCACATATGAACATCTTTTAGAACCTGGGGTGTCTGATGCAGGGGCATTCAAGGTTAAGGCAAGGGCATTTTGTTTCCTCAGTGAAACTGCATGGAGTGTTTGTATTTTGGCTGGTGTTACTTGGTTGTTGCCTTGACTGATGGTCTCGGTCATTGAAGGAAGCTCAATCACTGAAGGAACTCGGTAGTCTCTGGCGCTCAGTGAAATTGTTGCTCGGTCATACCTGTGGTGCTTGGTCGACACTGGTGCTCAGCGATGCCTGGCGTGCTTGGTAATTTTATTGTCGCTTGGTAGTTCTAACTTACCAACTAGAGTTCTATGTGATTTGTTGAGCCGACTTGGTGACTTAATTATCGGTAGTCATTGTTTTGGGCCGACATGCAGAATTAAATGTTTGTATACTTTGTAAGCCAACTTGTATGGCATTTAATTATTTGTTTTGGGGAGTTAAGGGTTTCATCCAGCTGACTTATGGTTGATGATTAGTATTTAAGGAGGGCTTGGGTAGATGTCTAGAGATAGAATTTTTGGAGAGGAACAACTTAGCAGATCTGGAATTCAGATGCGAAGCTCAAGAGTGAAGTTGTGGAAAAGTTCTTGATGTTCTTGTAGATCAGATTGTAATCTGATAGTTGTTTGTAGCAAAGATAGGGTTTTGCATACTTGGGAACAAGGAGATTTCCTAGAGGCTTGTGAGCTCAATTTTAGATCTGCCTTAGGGTTTCCATCAGCTTATGATTGTCTTCAGAGCTGAACTAGCTGAGATTGTATTGGATCTAGTTGTGGATCTTGCAGAATTGTTTCATTTTGTAATTGGCCCCAACTTGGAAGGCCTTACAATCAGGCATGTTAATGCAAATTACTTGAAACATTTATGGTGTTTTCTGTTGTGCTGAGTATTCCGCTGTGTAATTCTGTTAGCTGCAAGGTTTGGACCCTCCTTCATTAGATCCACCATCCTTGACTGCATAAAAAATCAAAATAGTTTGAAAGAAACCGTGGTGTGCATTTTGTATTGGTTGCAGCCTAAGTTCAAAAGGAGGTTACAAATGTCCCTGTTTGGTTTAATTTAAGTTTATCCTTGAGTATGTATTGAAACGGTTTCCAAAGAACCATCATTCAAATCCATACGGGTGTCTCATCATTTCACATGGTTGTTACGGTCCATTGCAGTGCTAGATAATGCAAGACCATTGCTATTTGGGGAAAGGTGGTAGATCGACAATCAGGTGGACTGTGAGAACCGTGTTTATGGAACCTTGCTTGCTTTGTTTATGGAATGCTACTGATCCATTACATCTTTGACTTGTTTATGCAAGTAACTAAAGAATGTACCTTGTATAGTTGTTTTTTGGGCTTACTCCTTGTTATAGCTTCCCCTCATAATCTTTGTGATTTAATACATTTAACTTTTTATAACAGTGACCTATAATAGACACCATGACATAAGATCTTCCTTTTCTAATCAATGACAAGACATATTTTGATATATTTCAATCATAGCAGTATGACATAGTTTTGTATTTTGAGGCTAAAAACTCTATTTATGAGCATTGTGGTTCACGATGACTGATGTTAGTGTACTATAATAGAAATTTCTTACTATTGTCTTGTAATATTTGATACTCATGATTATGCTTTGGAATCAGAGTTTTTTTCATTTGATATCCTACTACAACATTTCTCTTATACCTTGAACATGGCTTGAGTTGTTAGATCTATATGTATTTCTTCACATTATTTCTATAAGACCTATATGATCATGATAAGCTTCATTATTGCTTCTTATATAACATGTTAATAGAATGAATACTACATTGTTTGAATGCAATCATACCCTAGGCGAACCGGTTGAGCACGGTTAGGGATGATAGAGCATTGCAAGGAGACTACAGTGAGTTGAATGCATTGCTTGCTTCAACTAAAATCTCATGGAGAGGTAGACACGCATCTATAGAAGTCCCAAGTTGAAGTAGAAGATTGGGTGAGTTTCTTTGGTTGCCAAGAAAGCAAACTCTTAGTCACACTGTCCAAGTTGCGTGAAAACACTAGTTTTCAGGCATGGCTATAGGAGTTGGTGTACAGACAATATGGGAGGAGAAGACCTTAGAAATCTTGGAGTTCTCAATAAAGGGCATCTGAATCCTAAGCCCACAGAGTTATAAGACTCAATTAAAATCTCATAGAGTTATAAGACTTCATCTCAGCCATTTCAACTAACTAATAATCCCTCCACTAATTGGAAATCAAACTGTCATCTCCAAAGCAATGGGGACTTTCAAGGGACTAACACTATTTCATTAGTTCCAAATAAACTTGTCCCCCTTAAATCGATGGCGGCTAAGCTCCCTACAAAACACACCAAAGACCAAAAAATGTCAAACTTTTTTTTTTCGATTTGTGAAAACACAATAATTTTTTTACAAATTTTTTGTGGTTTTCGACTATGAAATATGCAAATCATGAAGAATAGATGATAAAAAGTTCACAAAAATCTATTTTGTTTTCCATTTTTTAAAATTTGATCAATAGTACATTTCGTAGGAAGCTTAATAATGTCCCTTAAAATCATTAACAAAATACTATCATCCAAAACCCAACATCCCTTAAAATCATCAACAAAATACTATCATCCAAAACCCAACATCATAATATGCAAGCTTCTAGATTGAGTCTATCCCCATGGAAGTTCCACTTCTTAAACAAGAAAACTCAATGAATGTGTGTATTGGGGGATTTCTTCCATTGTTGGTAGTGGGACATGAGGGTTTGGTGTCATCAAATTTAGAAGAAACCCTATTCAAAATGGTTTACAGTCGAAATGGAAGTTGAATATGTTCTGAAGGGTCCACTGTTGTAGTAGAATTTCGAACAAAAACCTCAATAGTAAAATTCAGCCATTGCTTTGAAAGAGATAATTTATACAATGAGGAACCAGGTCAGTGAGTGAGAGTGGAAATGCTTCCTGGCTTACTTGTAATATCATTATGCTCAATTGAATAATAGTTGTACACTGCTAGTGATATCCACAACTCACATCAATCTCAAACCATTATGTAAAGAGGGACGGTTGAAGGAAGCCCTGCACATTCTACTCACTACAAAAAAAACCTGATGTAGACTTATTTTCATATCTTCAATTGTCACAAACCTACAATCTCAAACAATGCCCTTTCACAAACAAAAAATGTTCACTATTTCATCATTCCTAGGCAATTTACATTTTCTACAAGGTTTCAGAATAAGCTTATAAACATGTATGATAGGTGCAGAAGCCTAGTGGATGAACTTAAAGTGTTTGACCAAATCGAAGAATGAGACAGTGTCTCATGGAATATGACTATTTTTGCATACCGAAAACATGGGTATCCTCACGAGACAGTCACACTGTTTCACCAAATGCAATGAACAGGTTTCGAAACCAATCAGTTCACATATGCCAACATGATTATAGCCTATGTTGAAATGGGAGCTCTACAACAGGGCATAGATATCCATCAAAGCATGAAGGATAGAGGATTTCCTCCAAAAGTTGTGGTTGCAACTGCCCTGGTGGACATGTACGCCAAAAGTGGAAGCATAGACAAGGCATGTGAACTGTTTCACAAAATGCCTCAAAGAAATGAGGTCTCATGGAATGCTATGATTGCAAGATATATTCAAACTAGATTTGTTGAAAATGCTTTTAAAACTTTTAAGCAAATGCAATTGGAAGATGTAAAGCCAAATTCCATAACCTTTGTCAGCATACTTCCAGTGTGTGCCAAAATGGGAGCTTTGGAATAGGGTATGGACATCCATCAAAGGATAATGGAAGGGGGGGTTTTTTCAGATGTTGTAGTTGCAAGTGCCTTGGGAGACATGTATGCAAAATGTGGAAGCATGGCCAAGGCACGTAAACTATTCAACAAAATAACTCAAAGAAATGTGGTTTTGTTGACTACAATGATTGGAGGATATGCACAAAATGGATATGTTGAAAATGCTTTAGAACCTTTCAAAAAAATGTAGTTGGCAGGTGTAAAGCCAAATGCCACAACCCTTGCCAGCATCCTTCCAGTCTCTATCAAAATTGGAGCTTTGGAACAGGGTATGGACATCCATCAAAAGATAATGGAAGAGGGATATTTGTCAGATGTTATAGTTGCAAGCTCCATGGTAGACATGTATGCAAAATGTGGAAGGATAGACAAGGCACGTCAACTATTTGACAAAATGCCTCAAAGAAATGTGGTCTCATGGACTACAATGATTGCAGGCTATGAACTAAATGGATTTGTGAAAAAGGCTCTGGAAACTTTTAAACAAATGCAACTGGCAGGTGTAAAGCCAAATTCCACAACCTTTGCAAGCATCCTTCCAGCCTATGATAAAATGGGAGCTTTGGAACAAGGCATTGATATCCATCAAGGCATAATGGAGGGGAGATTTTTATCAAATGTTTTAGTTGTCAGTGCCTTAGTAGACATGTATGTTAAATGTGGAAACATAGACAAGGCACGTAAATTGTTTGACAGATTGCCTCAAAGAGATGTCCTCTCGTGGACTGCCATGATTGGAGGATATGTTCAAAATGGGTTTGTTGAAAAGGCATTAGAAACTTTTAAGCAAATACAACTGGTGGATGTAAAGCCAGACTCTTCAATCTTTGCTAGCATACTCCCTGCATGTGGTCAAGTTGGAGCTTTGGAACTGGGGACAGCCATCCATGAAATCTTATGCAAATCAAACACAGATGGCTTGGCTAGAGCCATGCAGTTCTGGGAATTCAACTATAGTAGGGTATGCAAATGTATGCAATCAGGAGGTGTAAAACCCAAATGTATGCAATCAAGAGGTGTAAAACCAGTCTCGAAGCATAAATCAAATAGTAAATAAGTCCTGAAGCAAATGATAATGTTGATTGGGTATCCAGTAAATTAAACATTTGAGAGAAAGAATTAAAAGCCTCCAAAAACCCCAGGTTAAGGTTTCTAAGCTCAATCTCCTTGAGTCGTTTCAGCTGCTCAATCTCCTTCACGTGCGCGCTGCCCTTCTAATTCATTGGTTGGGAATAATGAAATGAGAAATGAAATTCCCTTTTTTTTTTAAGTTATGCCTGTGTTTGTCAAAATTTTGACCACCACGAGATTTGTCGATATTTCGACAAACACGGGCATAAATTTTTAAAAAAACAAATTTTTCCTTATATTATCCGACCAAGCAAAACCTTTTTATTTTTTGGTCAAAAATTTTGGTAGAAAAACTAGGTCAAATGTACTAGTCTTGTGAAAAGGAAAGGTGATGTGCAGCGGCAATATGATTGACCATAGTTTGGAATTGATCAGTGTCAATGTTCTTAGGGACATTAGTTTCTTGTAAAGCCTTCTCTAAGATTTTCTTGTGTGTAGGTGATAGTTCTAGTAAATCAAATATTGAGATTTGAGGATTTTTCTCAAGTTGATCCACTAAATTGTAGCCAAATTTGTTAAAAGTGGAGGTTTTATTAGAAGAGGTTGTCACTTTGGGATTCACTTGTTTTGACAGATTTGGACCTCTAAGCATGATTTTGGGTTGGCTTCTGGTAATAGCATTGAGATTTTCCCCAAATGAAGGGGGTTTTGCACCTTTAAGCATTATCATGTGATGAGACTCATTGGAAGGGTTAGCATTCCTTAAGATGACCCTAGGCACCTCATCAAGCTCTGAATCATAGTCAGGTCTATTATCTTTCACCATGTTGACACTTTCATCTATTGGTTCAAGCATGTTGATGATATTGTCATTTTTTGTGTAGGTGTTGATGATATTGTCATGTTGATGGTTTGCTCTTATCTTTGTTACCATTACTAGTGTGGGATTATTCTTTGTTCAGAGTGATTTCACCTTTTTTGACCAAGACATCTTCTATATGAAAGGTACTCTCAATCATGTCATTGAAAGTGGAGAAAACTTGCTTTTGAAGATCATAGTGTAATTCAGGAATAAGATTATTGACAAAGATGTCAATATTTTCATTCTCAAGGAGTTGTCGAGGATACCTTGAGTGCAACTTTCTCCATCTTTGTAGGAATGTGACAAAGGGTTCACCTTGCTTTTGTTTGATATTACATAAGTCGAGCATAGTTATTGGATATTTAATATTGTAAGAATACTGTTGTACGATTTTATACACAAAATCATCAAAAAAATTAAGTGGAGGAGTGATCTTTGTAAACCATTCCATGGCTTGTCCATTTAGACTCCTAGGGAAGATTTACATAAGATAGGTGTTATAGTGCATGAAGTCCATACCTAGAGCATAATAATGCCTGACATGATCATGGGGATCTCCATTGTCATCATACTTGTCAAACTTAGGGATTTCAATATCTCTTAGAAAATGCATCATGTATAAATTATTATCAAAAGGTAATGCACATATAGATTCCACTGAAAATGATGATTTGGGTTTCTTCACTTCTTTTCTCAAGTTTGATACTTCGTCTCTCAAACTTTGTAATTATTTTCTGGTAATTTCTACTTCTGATGGTTCTCTTTTCTGAATCAATCCATCAATATCAAAATCATGTGGAAGTTTTAATCCTCTAGAGGATAGATGAAAAAAGTATTGGTCACCATTTTATTCTAATGTCTTCAACATAAGTCTCCGGTAACGATCATCTTGTTGAAAATTTAGGAGTTCTTCTCTGGTGATTTCCTTATCCGTATTCCCCGTTTGAGAATGAGAAGATCTTAGAGGTGAGCCATATCCATTGTGTCGAGATCTTGGGGGAGATCTAGGTGGTGCATTATTTCCATTGTTTCCATTGTATAAATTGCTATTAAATTTTTGTGCCAATCGGGCTGCTTGTTCTTCCATGTAGGATTTTTTTTTCTAATTCCATTTGTCTCAATCTTTCATTTTTCTGAAAGAGTTCATTAAATCTCTTGTCATGCTCTTCTCTAGTCATGGTGAAAGATATACTATTTTCAAATTTTGAAGAGGCAATAGGTGTCTCACGAGTGCTTTCAAATGTGCTTCCAAAAGGGTCAAACCAAACTTCAGTTTTCTCTGCTTCTTTGCCAAATATAACCTAAGGATTTTTATCATGGTGACGGTGACATCTAGTGGGAAAGGGCAATTCATCAAAGATGACTGGTGGTTGCTTTCCTTGATCAATTTGGTATCTAGTTGTTACTGGCATGAATAAGAGTGTAAAGAGCCAATTGAGATGACACAAGACAACTTGATATATGTCCTAGAAAAGAAAAGTGTTCACATGTCAAAAAAAGAAAGAAAAATAGAATAAAAGAGATAGATCAAGATGAATTGTCACAAAGTGTCTAGGTTGCGAGTAATATCCCTGGGTACGATACTTGTGACTCAAGTCAAGAGATAAAGCCAAGATAAGGTAAGATAACCAAGAGAATTTAGATAAGTGAACAACTGTACTAGTCAAGAACATGACCAAGGAATCTAAGTAATCATTTTCAGCTAAACACAACTCATATTATGTCAATTTCAGACTAAGAGATAAAAAAGAGTCAAATGTAAGCTCCTTAAGTCGGCTAAGAGAAAATTTGGACCAAACCTACTCGAATAAGAATCTAGGTGATAGACCTCAAATAACCATGCGACATAAGCAAGAGATAAAATATGTAGGACATACCACAATGAAGAAGGATGACACTTTAAGTTCATACGATGTTCCTTATATAGGTGAGATGATATACCCTAGTACGGTAATGTGACATTTTGCCTGACTTCATATGACACTCTAAAAGGTCGTACGATATTTCTCACTAAAGGAAAATGACACTTAATCAAAAAATGGTGAAGGAACAGTTTTGTCTCGAAATCTTTGTTTTGATTAGTTATTTGGGCAAAATAATAATTTTTTTATCAGTAAGTTTAACAGGTTTGATGTTTTCAAATCAATTGTGGCACATAGAGTAGTCCTAAAATAATCAAGCAAGGGACAAAACAACCCCGCATGATACAAACATTTGTGAGGTCTCAAAGAAAAACTCCATGAATAGAATCGTAATGTGTATTTTCAAATAATTTCTATTGGTATTGTACAAATCAAATACACATCAAGCAAATTCTACCTAAGGTAAAGCGGGTAGTTCTTCAACCTTTTCCCGTAACTTGATGTTCTTAGCCCTACGATTAGGTGTTTGAATGGATTCTCCTAGGACTATGCAAGTTATGGATCAATTGAAAGAGAACGATGCTCGAATCACATGTCTTTCCATATTTCCATATTCAAGCTTTAGCATCCAAGGAAATACATATGGTGAGTTTCTTGGGGTGATCCAGGTAATCCACTTGGATCAATCCTTGCACAAAGGAAGTCACACGACCAAAATGGGTAGTCTCTAATCCTAGGTTCTTAATAAGATCTTCGTTCATGACTACCCTTGTAGTTTCGTAAGTGGAATTAAGACCTTTTAGCCCTACAAGAAAACACCCAAGTCTTCTCTCTCTTTGGATTGAAAGAATATTTTGATTATAGTGGGGTGGTGCAATCAGGTTCACTTGTTCCCCACTTGGGTCGTTCCCAAAAGACTACTCTTTTGGCAGGCCCGCTAAAGGTAAATGCAATAAAGTAAATGGATAACTAGCGGAGGTCTAGATTTCCATTTTTCCATGAGGAAAAGAGCATACTCTCCTACTCCATCAGTGTCTCCCCAAATGAGTCAAGCACTTGTTCATTCACTAAGATTCCCTCCATAATAAATCAATCAAGTAGGTCTAGATTTCTGATTCATCCTCTAGGAGGTGAAGAGCATACTCTCCTACTACTCCACTAATAACACAAAAATAAATCTTCTAATTAAGCTAGATGCCTAGAAAATCATGTATATGCAAGCACAATGTTGATTTGTATCTCAAAGGCAACCTACAAAACCAATGATTAGTAGTTTCAAGATGAGTCTTTGCCAAGCGAATCCTACAAAACCGCAGGTTAGTAGTCTTCTCAATGCAATTCCTTTGACAAGTGGTTCCTATGAAATCACAAGTTAGGGCATAAAATATTTAGACAAACAAGATCAATACCCCTACAAGACAACTTGTTAGATTTTGTTAGAAAACCAAGAAATCCAAAAATGCAAGAAGACTCGACCAAAATTGGATTGTGACAGAGAATAAATCTAGGCGAAACTTCACAGTCTACTAGGAAAATCGTACGATGTTTCCCTGCAAACCAGATGACACTTTAAAATGATGTGACAGTTTGTAAATAGGTCATGTGACACTTCGCCTGAAGGAATATGACATTTCTCTGTATGATAGAGTGATATTCCAGTGGGCATGAAGTTTTGTCTGGCAGTATTACGAAATGTCACACAAGTATATGCTAAAATGTCGTACGACCTTCTTGACTGCAAAATAGAAGTGACGAACTTGTGACAATGGAAACCTAAAAATGCAAGAAATGGAGCTAAAAAAACATGTTTAGCTCCACGGTGGGCGCCAAAAATGTGTGATCAAAAGTTGACACTTCTATAAACTATTATTCTTGAGAGAATCCATGAAGAGGAGATCCCAAGAAGTAACTTATAGCTTCCTATCTATGACGTGCAAGATTGTAAGCATTATAGATAGTGGCTCTCAAATGAACCTTGATAAGAAACCCTTGCAAGGTGCACCATAGAATGGAAGATTCAAAATGAAGATGCAAGCATGAGAGATCTATATAAAATGCAATATTTAAGCTACAATGCTAATGCAAGAACAAGAAAGAAAATCTAATCTAACAAGATTACAATACCTCATGGTTAAGCATGTGATTTAAGCTAAAATACAATAAGGAAATGCTAAACTAAGAATGCAAGTAAACTAGAATGCTCTTGAGATTGCAAGATTAAGATGATATCATAAGTCTAAGATCTAGGTTTATGAATGCAAGAGTAAGGAGAGAGTCTCCTTTTATAGAATTTAGAAATGAATGGACGATCAAGATTAAGAGGCAGAATCCAAGGGTGGAGAATAATCCCCATTTTGAATTTAGGGCACAAGATTCTAAAGAGGCAAAATCAAGTGGATGAGAATGGTTAGGTAGAAATGAGTAGTGGAGATTAAGAGGCAAAAGATATTCCACTTTTGTCTTTTTCTCTTTTTTCAAATTAAGAAATTCCTTTTTCATGTGCACACATAGGAAAAAGTGGGTTTTATTTAATTAAAAGGGGACATGTTCTTTTAATCAAATGATACTTTAGGATAAAGTGGTCAAACCTTAGGATATCATCAAATAAATGATAAAAGTGATGATTTGATCAAGAGATAAGATTAATTAAGCATAAGACAAGGTCTAGTATTTTTAATGTTTAATGTAAGAGTGGGGCTCAAGGTTTACTAGACCAATTTTGGGTGATTACAACAATAGATCCCACTCAAATAAAAAACACCAAGACCAATCACAATACTTGACTAAGCAAGGGATCCTGAAAGATATCTATCTCAAAAAGGTACAACACCAACTGGAAAGATAACCATACTAATCCTAGAGGCAACCAACATATGTAGGAAACCTAAGATGTACAAAGGGAAGTATCATCACACGAGTCAACTCGAGAGTTACCCAAGTAGTCTCTTTGGACCCTAGCTCCCTAGTTACTCTATGTGGTATCAGTAACATCTCATACAAACAAGCTACCAACTATGCCTCATCCAATCCACATAGGAGACCAACATCTTCTCACAAACCATTCTAGCCTATACTAGTGCTCAAGGCATGGGTGAGGAACACATAGATCTTATTAGTTCATTGTAAACTCTCAATGTATTTAAGTTATCACTTTATTAATTAACTTGCAAAGGATACCCAAGTAGCCGCTTCTAAAAAAAAGATTATACCCATAATTTGAAAACATAATGATAACCTCTGTTGGGATTATGAAAAGATAAGTACTGAGAGGGGAGGGGTGAATCAGTACCCTCAAAAAATTTTAACACTTAAACTTTGCAATAGTAGATATCTATTAACCGACCGATTTCTTGTTTGAAACATACATTCATATAACTGAAAATGTAAAGTGCATGTAAACAAAATAATAAATCATCCATGAAAATAAATACTCATGACATAGATCTATTGGGTACGCAGAAACCCTTGTAAGAAGGTAAAAACTATAGTGGGGATGACACCCACAAATCTTCACTACTACAACAATAAAGTATGCCAGTTAAGGCTTACAATTACAATCACTTCTGATGATCTTACCCTATTAGGAGTAACAAAAAGATCTACTAGATCTACTTGGTTAGAGGATTTTAACAACACAAAGTATGTGTGTGCTCGGTTAAGAGATTTAAACAAGAACTGTTAAGTTCACTCTGTTAAGAGATTTTGATATGCTACAATGGTTAAATTGATAACAGTAAAATATCTATAAATAACAACTTATACTTGTTTGATTAAGATCTGTGAAGTATCAAATAAATATCACCTCAATGTGATGTATATGCTCTTATGTTCTGCTCGGTAGCCTTGTATGTGTTCTAAAAACTAATTGCCTCTATCATAAACCTTTTGTCATAAACCCTTTGTTTGATCTCTTGATGTCCTTAGTGTGGCTATAGCTTCATGATACATGATCATAATGACATCTTTACAATTATATATCAAACTGACTTGAGCTAATTAGGGTTTACATCATCTTAGAAAACCCAAGATCAACGCTGTACAAAAATAACCTAGATCTACCATTACATAGGAATCATCATAAAAGTTAATGATTACATACATATTAAATATGTCACGATCTTGGTAAACCATTTACTGATCAGTGTAAAGTGTTTGCATAGATATATATGTCATTCTTGATTACTATGTCATTTCCTACTTTACTCGGTAATCACTACATTCATCATTCGATTAATTATTGATGCTCAGTTTATGTGAAAGATCGGTGATGACTAGCTCAGTGCTCAGTAATTTCTTGACACTCGGTAAGTGTGCCCAGTCAAACTTGTATTTGGTTAACTTGAAGTTCTACCTTGTCATTGTTCGGGGTGTAGGCTTTGTATGCTTGACCGACTGACTGTTTGTATCCTTTTACCAACCCTTACCGACTGAGTAACTGATTGATACTAATGAAAATCCATTAATGCTCAAATAGAGATAGCAGACCTCATGTATTTTTCTATCAAAATTTGTTCAAACCCTAACTAAATAATTCTAAATTCTTCAATTGATTTGCAGGTAGATTTCTCAAACAAGGAACCTAGTTTTTTTTTAACTAATTTCACAAATTTTCTCTATTTATTGAAAATAAGGGTTTTCTAATTTGGATTTTTCAAGAGTTCCTCATACAAGAAATTCAATAACCAAATCAAAACCAAAACAATGAAAAATCAAACAATAATCCTCAATCAAGATAAAACCATGATTTTAAACAGACAATTCCAAACAGGGTCCAACAATCACAAAGTAGACAATCTTTTTGAAGGAAAGATCAACATGGGCTTTCAAACCCTACCTTAATCCACCGACTAATAAGAAACCATGAAGAACGGTCCAAAACTTTAAAAATCCTAAGCTTTCACAATTTCCTTCAATCCAAAACCTGTAAACCTCCAAAATTTATGTCCCTAATAATGACCAAAATAATTTATAATATAAAAATCCAACAATTAGGACTGAAACATGCAACTCCAAAAATAAGACAAACTCAACTTTTAAAAATAATAAAAGAATTACTTAACTCAAAATCACAGAAATAAGAACTCAACTACAACCTCGTTTGTATCAACTTTAATTTATTAAAAGACTTATTTATTTAATTTTCCTCAACTTAAGTCATTTTAACTCAACTTGATTTTAAAAGGTTAAGTTCTGATTTTCATAATAAAGTATTTTTTATGTTGTATTATTTAATTTAATTAATTTAAAATATGCAACTCAACTAATAATCACTTAACTCAAATTATACATTTAAATTCATTTTTGTTTAATAATTATTTAATTTCTCAATTAATTAATTTTAAATTTGTAATTGAATTATTTATTAAACATTAGGTAATTAATCTTTTCTCATTAATGAATTAGCCTTATATTTAATATTTAAATGTATCATAAGATATAAATATATAATCTCATTCAAGTATTCTTAATTAATTCCTCAAACCACTTTAACACCAAAACCACATCCAACCACATGACATGCAAACAAGACAAAAACTGACAAAATGCAAAATACTATAATCAAGCATAAAGAAAGGTTCATGAATTCACATCACCTTGACGAATTTAGAGTGTTAACCAATAAGATACATGTCCACTATTTCAGGACAATAAAAGACTTAGGTTGGGATTTGGACTTGTATGCTATCTCTCATCTCTTACCATTGAGACATTGTGTTAGAGCATGCTCATCCTGGCAATTCAGGGAAATTGTTGCTCGATACCTAAAATATTGCATAGAAGACGAGCATGTGCATACATGTATAAATATATACCAGACAATGACATGGATCGACTAATCATGTGGATCTCGCAAGCAAGTAACTATGACTTCATCCCTCAACCACATCAAACACATAAAATAAAAAAGTAAAACATACACATTAACCATACACATACAAGTATGGGGTTAGTAAAACCATAAACATAAATATACATAGCATCAAATCTATCTGAGGATTTAACACACACATGAAAAGTGGCCTAAAAGAGTCTAGTCAATTAAACTGAAAAGCAAACTATGAGAGGGGTATTACAGCCAACACATGTTATCTTCAACCCTCTTAGTTTTTCTAGGATTGATATAGGAGAACATGCACCCTAGTAATATGCAACAACCCTCTAAGGATATATATCTAAATATGACCATTCTTTAGGGTAAATAAAATGGTAGAATGAATAGATATGGACTAGGGGAACCAAAGAGTAAAGGTGCACATTAAGTAGGAATAGATCTATAAAATAGAGGATGAATTTGTGAACATGAAAAAGCTCTAGAGGTCCAAACTTGGCCCTAGATACAACATGGGTCTTGCATAAGATATGAGGCATCACATTGATAGGGATGTATCATTTCCCAAACTAGTGTCAATCAAATCTAGAATGTTCATCAAGTTTCAACATCTTTGATCATTAAGCTAAGTCACTAGGTATTTACTTTCTTGATTTAGCATTTATTATTTAATCATCCATATATCCACAATGAATCAATTAATCTAGGTTAATTTATGTTTATATGTATGAATTTCATTTGTTAGCCGAGAACAAACTCGAGGAAAGTTCATTTTCCTATGCACCATGTTAAACTATTTGAACTCTGATAAATATTAATATCTAAATCAACTTAAACAATTTGATCACCATTCACTTGAGTCTTTTTATCACATATAATCAATTACAAGATGCTTTCATCTCCATCCTTAATTAGTTCGAAGATATCAACATTTAATCAATACATTTACCTTTAACACTACTATCTAATCCATGTGGTATGTACAGTGCTTATGGATTAAAAAAATGTATGTTTTTTTGTGAATCAACATATTAGGTTGTATTCAACAATCCACCACCAAGAAGAGAAAGAGTATTTTTGGTTGCAATATGATTTATGTTGATTCACATAGCATAATAAAAAGCTATAATATTAATTAATTAGTTAGGAGATACCATTGTCTATATCCATAATAACTTATTTTGATGCTTGTTTTATAAGTTGTTGATTAACATGATTTAAGCAAACATACATCTAAAAAAGAATATTCATTTGGTTAAGTTGTCATTACTATAAGGGAGGATACATTGGTTAAAAACCCTAACTTCAGATCCCTCAAACTTCAAAATGATAAGTCAAACTTACCTAAAAGTTTTAATACAACTCTATAATAGACACGAGTTTTCCATTGTCCATGTAGTGTGTGCAGTGTTACTTCTAGATAATTTGAATATATTTGTTAACCAATGTTTTGGATTGCACTCAAAGTCACTTTCTGTACCTATTATTAATAATGGATTAATGAATCCAATCCAAAACATTGATTCACAAAAACATACACAGTTTATCAATAGACCTACGGGTACAACTGTATAAACAAATCAATAGCTTAAAGCTATTGTTTGAAATTTAGATGACATTTATATCTTCATTCAAAATTACCTATGTTACTAATGATGGATTGTTGAGTGCAATCTGGAACATTGATTCACAAAAACATACACAAGTTATCATTAAGCTTGTACGCACAACTCTATAAAAGAATCGATAATATAAAACTATTATTTGAAATTTATCTCCATAAGAAAATACCTAAAAGAATATTATATTACAATATTTATATTACGACATTCATTATCAGTCTATAATCAATAATTCTTAGATGTAATTGATTAAACTGGATATTTATTGTCCATTCAAAATGGGTGGAGCATGAAATTTTGTGTTATGAAGAAGATGATGGTGAAGGGACAAAACACATGACGTCTATTAATTGAGAAGGTGGGAAAGACATACATTTCGACTGTTAATTTTCTGTCACTTTTCTCCGACCATGCTTGACGTATGTCGCCCACAAATTTGACGGCAATTTCGAGAGTTGTGATTATTTTTGAAACTTTAAACTTCCATAGAATACCGTGCAAATCAATTATCTTCATCTGTCTTATCGACATCCTAACTAATTTTTAAGTGTTTCTCTTTGCGACATTGTTTTGGTGTGTACGGCTAGGCAAGGGTTTGGTATTCCTAGAACCCTAACTTTGACAACTCTCTTCTCTATACAGTTAATAATCTAATAAAATATAGAGAATTGAGAGATATCCCTGGAATAAAAATTAAATTATATGGAAGAAGATGGAGGTCATTTAGGTTTTTTTTTTAATGGATAGATTGTGTTAGAGTTTTTTCATCAACGTTTCTGATCACATTCTGTGATTCTATTATCGTTTTTGTTCTTTTTATGCTCTATTTCATCAAGATGATAGATCAAATCCGAAACGTTGATAAACAGGCTCTAACACAATCTATCTAGGAACAAATCTCATAATCTCTATGGATTGTGGAAATCTGATACCATTAATATGGAGGTCATTATGCATTTCATATATCTATGAAGAAATGTACAAGGATGTGTCTAGATGTATGAAATATATAGCAAATGTGTCTATATGTATGAGGCGTGTCTTGGTCTATAAACTTTCACCTTTCTTGTACAATTGCTCTCTCACATCATGTTGATAGAGTGTGATCTGAAATATTGATACACAAATACTTATGCAGTTAAATTCAAAAATCAATTACTATCAACAACATGGATTGTGGAAAGTTGATGAGTTTAAAAGAAATTAATATGTTAGAGTTTTCAAATTTTAATATGAAAATCAAAAGCAGTAATGTGAACAAAATAATAAAGCTCTTCTCATGAGAGACGAGTTCTTGTGAACCGCTCATGAAACATGGGTCAATGAGTTTGACTCAAAAACTAAATACTTAAATCCTTATAGCAATATCATAATTTGTGTCATGTCCCCATTCTGGCTGACATCATTTAGCGTGCCGAATCAGTCTATCACAGGCTCTCGTAGACTGGTGGCGATGTGGAGAGAGTCATTTTGTAGATCAGTGGTCGTATTTGCTCCTAGAGAAGTGATTTAGAGCTTATTTTTATTATTATGAGTTATGCGGGCCCCACATGTTATAATTTTAAGTTGAGTTGCACTTTTTATTTTATAAAGTTATATTATTATAAAAGTGCATTATAATAGGATTTTATAATGGATGCTTCTAGAAGTTCTTAGTAACTTCTCAAAAAGTGAATAAATAGGGGGGTTTGGGCATTCATTTGGACAAGCTGATTTGAGGATTCTTCTACTTTTCCATATTGGAGCAATTTGTAGTCATTTGGTCTACAAATTTTCATTAGATCTTTGGGAACGAAAACTCCCTTGGATTTGCATAACTGAGGAAGTGAGATATCTTCTGAAGGGTTGCACATTGGAAGTGGTATTCAGCCATTTCATGTTGAGCTTATTTGGAATCCTCAGATTTACCTGAGGGTTTGAGTTTTGGTTGCAAGAGGAAGAAAAAGCAATCCGAAAAAGCAAAATGAAAAAGCAGTTCTAAAAAGCAAATCCGAAAAAGCAGTCCGAAAAAGCAAACTTGAAAAATTGATATTGAGGGGTTGTAATTGGTTGAATAAGGGTTTGATATTGATTGCATAGGAGTCTTGAATTTCATCTACTCATTGGTGAATTAATTTGGCAAAGGATTGAAGACATTTTTGCACATTTTCAGAATTGCAATACCAAGGTTTGGAATCAAGTTTTTGCTCATATCTTCTAAACCACTTGGAGGATATTTTTATGCTTTGGTGAGGGCAATAATACATCCTTGGCGGTCACATTCATGGCGATTTGGAGTGGCAAAACCCATCATTGAATTTTCTACAAGGGCCGTACAGTACGGCCTGGTACGGCTGGAGCACAGTGTACAGTTTGGTGGACAGTCTGAGGTCAGTTCAGGACTGTTTTGTAGCGTCTGGATCAACCTTCATAGCAGATTACAAGGGGCAACAAACAGGTTCCATTACATCTATTTATTGTCCATTCATGTATGAAAGTGTTCTGTGGTGACAGTCATAGGTATATGCAGTGATTGGTCTCAGTTGTCATTGTTATTTCATATTGTTATATTGTCATCAGCTGTCATAGTGGGATCTAGTCTCTGTTATAGTTCTTGCTATAAACAGTCCATATATGTATGCTGTAACAAGTCAATATATTCAGACTTTGCATTGGGTTTGGTACAGAAATATAGTGCATTAAGATTCATATGTTCATATGTTAGAAGTGCACACTTGTCCTAGTTGCAACAGACATTTATAATCTGAATATTATTGTTACAATATGAGAACAGTCATTTCAATCATATATTGCTAGCTGGGTTGTTACAGTTGCACTTACATTGGCTGTCATAAATCAATGACCATTTGAAAGGTGTGTATTTCATTGTTACTCTAGCTATCTCATTACTTCATTGGTATTGTTCTCTCAATAACATTTGATGCCCAAAATGATTATCACACTACAACACATTGAAACACATCATTGCAAGTAAAACTATTCAGTGCATGCCAACTGTTTGACAAATTGCCAAGGATCAGATTTGGGGTTTTTAGTGGCCTTTATAGTAAGGGTCATTACAATTTGCATGTTACTAAGGTGCTTGTTCTCCTAGATATAAATCTCCCCTCAAAAGTAGTCACGTGAACAATATAATTTGGATGAATCTAATCTAATCGTGTATAAATATTCTGACAATTTTTTGAATTATAAACTTTTATGAAATAAATTGCCTACTAATTTAGATAAGACTAAAACAAAATTTGGCCATTTAGGTTGTATTAAAGTTTGAACTATTAGCCAAATTTTGATTGCTAAATTTCAACTATTAGGTAATTGAAGAATATTAGCCGCTAAAAATTAACTATATTATGTGGATGAAATTATTCTCACATGTAATTATGATCAAAAATGTCATATGTGAATGAAAATAAAATAAAATAATAAAATAGTTATAATATACTACCCTTTTTTGCTGACAATTTTTTAAGAATCTATTAAAGTAGGTGGTCTCTTAAAACCAACTATTAAAATTTATAAAATGAGACTGTTAGTATTCAAAAAAGATTGCAATTAATCTTGTAACATATTATTTTTTTGTGTGATGAGGTCTCCTTATCTTCAAAATAGATCTTGAAGCTCCCACGAGATTGGGAAATGTGGATCAATTAAAGACTAATTCACACCATCTAAGATGCAAAAGAAAGAAATATGTGATTATGAGCAAGAATGCTATATGTGAATGAATATAAAATTAAATTATAAAGCTATAATATTAAGGTTGAGGTAGCTTAGAGTGGAAATTTAAAAAAATTACCACTTGTTTGAGGAATATTTTTAAGTAGGTGGTCACTTAATTTTTTTTATAGTTGTTCTAAAATTTATAAAAAATGGTGGTTTCATAAATTTTATCAACTTAATTTACATGTTCAAATAAAGAAAATAAGTAAATATAAAATAAAATAGAATCTAATTGTTAAAATTTAAAAAGTAAGAATTTCTATTATTATTTTTTTTTAAATTAATTAATCTTATTTTTTGTTCATAAGATTCTTTATATCTTTAAATAATCTTGAAATCTTGTGAAATTGTAATCTAATAGCTCAATTAAAGACTGATTGATTGATATAAAATAAAAAAATAGATTAAAAATAAAAATAGATAGATAAGAAGATAAATAAAATTATATTTTTTGGAATTAACATTTTATGAACTTAAATTAGTAGCCTAATAAATGCCTTAAAAAACTTCCATTTAATTTCATTCATTGTCCAAGAAATTAGGGTTATGAACAAAGATAGTTGTATGGAATTCCAGTCACACACGTAAACAAAACAAACAATGTCCGTTTTGCATGAAATGACTGTACATTCCGATAAGGTGTTGTCGTACACTTTGATAACATCTCACATCAATCCGATCAGCGTCGTTACATTTTCATCCACTTGTCTAATAAAATATTAATTCAAATTCACGTCATGTTAATGAAGGGACAAAACACATGACTTCTCTCAATTTTCTGTCGGTTTTCTTGGCGTTTGCCGCCCACGTTTTTGACGGCAATTTCGAGAGTTGTGTTTTTGAAAGTTTAAACGCCGTGAAAATTAGAGCCGTGCGTGCTTCCGTAGAATACCGTGTAAATCCGTCCTCTGATCTGTCTCTATCAACCCAACATTTTTTAATAGTTTTTTTTGGTTTTACAATCCTGAATTGTAATAAACTCTCTCCACTTTCAAACTAATTTTAGAATACCTAGAGAGAAATGGGAGGAGACCGTTTAAGGTTAAATTAGAGGGAAGAATTAAAAAAGAGGTGTTATTAATTCTTTTTAATAGTTTATGGCCTATTTTTTGTATATGGGTATATAGATGGCTTGTAGTAATATGGGGTTATCATATATTTCATATGGGAGAGGTCTAATTGTGCGACAAATGAAGTGTACATATCGTACTCCTTGAGACTTGAACTTGTGATTTCTCTTTCAAGAATACAAGATCTCCCTCACTAGGTCAACTTATACTATAATATGAATGCAGCTAGACATTTGAATATAAAATGCATATAGATGCAACTATACAATCATATAAAACAAAACACATGACATACATCTATGAAGAAATGCATTGGGGATGTATTTGTATTGCATGGGTTTTGTATAAAAGAATACATTCCAATGGTTGTGATAGAAATTGTTAACTTAATACCCACACTTGTTGATTTCATAGTCAATATTTTTTACAACATTGTACCAATAGTTGTGACTTTAAAGATGTTTTTGCTAATGATGACTATCCATAATTGAATGAAATGTGCCCCTTTTCTAAAAAGCAACCAATTGTGTGATGTCACATCAATTGCACAAGTATGGGGGTCCCTAATCCACTACGATTGGTCTCACTTTTTGTTGGGGTTGTTTTGGACACCTTGGCAAAAAGCATGTTGATGTGGCATCATATTTGATGATGTGGCCTTGAAACCTTAGTTATAAGTAGGGGACTTGCCAAGTAAGATGCTATAAGAAAATGGGAGTGATTTGAAATTTCCACGTAGGATCTTGAGAAGCGCAAAGTTAGGGTGCTGAACTACTGGGTCCTCTCCCCTACTAGGGCACATGTTCATGTTACTACATGGTGCATGTTCTTCTAGATATAAACCTCCCTCAAAAGTAGTCATGTGAACAAAATAATCATTATCAAATATTGTGAACAAAATTTCAACTCCTAGCCATATTTTATGAATTTATTCCCACATGTAATTGTGAGCAATAATGATTCATAGGAATGGAAATAAAATAAAACAAAAACTATGATACCTAGTAAGGGTGGGATCACATGGACTTGGGCTTTAAATATTTCACCAATTGTTGCTGGTATTTTTGAGAAATATTTTGAAGTAGGAGTTCTCTTGAATTTTTTGTAGTGACTCTAAAATTTATGAAAGTTGATGGTTACATGAATTTTATTAAATTGCATGTTCAATCCAAGAAAATAAATAAATATAAAATAATACAAAATTAATTGTTGAAATTTAAAAAGTAGGGGTTGTTATTCCCAAAAATATTCTAATTAATCTTTTAGTATATAATTTTTTTTAATGATTTCCCTTGTTCTTCAAAATAGATCTTGAAGCCCCCATTAGATTGTAAGCTAATAGATCAATTAAATACTAGATCACATCTAAAAATTTGTGTTATGAATTGTAAATGAACAAAGATTGTTATCAAGAAATAAATCCTTTTTTTAACATCTTTTAGTATATTTGAATTTTTAGTTTCATGAGAGCTTTTGTGTTTTCAAAACAGATCTTAAAGCCTAAGAGATTGTAATCTAATAGATCAATTAAATACTAGTTCACACTAAACAAGATTGTAACCTAATACATCCAATAAAGGCTACTTCACACTAAACGAGATTGCAATCTAATAGATATAAATAAAAGACTAGCTCACACTATCAAATTGAAAACAAAAAAAAAAGTGTTATGAACTTTAAACAAACAAAGATGCTTATCAAGAAATGTATAGATTAAAAAAAATAGAATATTTATTATTTTAGTTTCATGAGATCTTTCGTGTCTTCAAAATAGATCTTGAAGCCCCAACAAGATTGTAAAATAATAGATCAATTAAAGACTAGTTGACACTAAACGAGATTGCAATGTAATAGATAATTAAAGACTAGTTCATACTAAGTTTGAGATTATAATCCAATAGATAAATTAAAGACTAGCTCACACTTAACAAGATTGTACTTTAATAGGACTAGTTCGCACTAAATGAGATAGTAATTTGATAGGACTAGTTCACACTAAACTAGATTGTAATTTACCGAATCAGTAAAAAACTAGTTCATAGCAACTGAGATTGTAATATGATAAATCATTATTTTATTCTTTGGCTCTCATGCATCTTGGTGATGGATCACATATTGTGATTCAAAACATTGATGGAAAAAAAATTACACAATCAAATCCAGAAACTTGTATAACATGATAGATCAATTAAATGCTATTAATGTTATCATTTTTCCACAATCCATATTTACACCATTTAATTGCTTTTGGGTTTGATTGTGTAATTATTAAACAAATCAAATCTAGAAGCAATTAAATAAAATTAAAGACCAATTCAGATTAAACAAGATTGTAATACAATATATCAATTATAGACTAGTTCACACTACACGAGATTGCAATCTAATAGATCAATTAAGAACTAGTTCGCACTAAATGAGATTGTAATATAATACAACTATTTTACACTAAACAAAATTGTAATCTAATAGATTTACACTAAATAAAATTGTAATTTAATAAGACTAGTTTACACTAAATGAGATTGTAATCTAATAAATCGATTAAAAACTCGTTCACACTAAACGAGATTATAATCCAATAGATAAGTTAAAGACTAGTTCACACTTAACAAGATTGTACTTTAATAGGGCTAATTCACACTAAATGAGATTGTAATTTAATAGGAGTAGTTCACACTAAACTAGATTGTAATTTATTGAATCTATAAAAACTAGCTCATACCAAATGAGATTGTAATATGATAAATCATTCTTTTCTTCTTTGGCTCTCCTGCAATTTGATGATGGATCATGTAGTGTGATTCAAAACATTGATGAAAAACCAATTTACACAATCAAATCCAAAAATTTGTATAACATGATAGATCAATTAAAGGCTATTAATGTTATCATTTTCCACAATCCATATTTACATCATTTAATTGCTTCTCGATTTGATTGTGTAATTATTAAACAATCAAATCTAGAAGCAATTAAATGAAATTAAAAATCATTCACATTAAGCAAGATTGTAATATAATAGATCAATTATAGACTAGTTCACACTGCAATCAAGATTGTAATCTAATAGATCAATTAAGGACTAGTCCACACTAAAATAAGATTGTAATTTAATAGGAAAGTTTACACTAAACAAAATTATAATCTAATAGATTTACACTAAATGAAATTGTAATTTAATAAGACTAATTTACACTAAACAAGATTATAATCTAATAAATAGATTAAAAACTAATTTCCACTAAATAAAATCGTAATGTAATAAATCAATTAAAAACTAATTCTCACCATCAAATAAGAAATCTGAAAATGGACAAAGATGCTCACATAGAATTCCAGTCCTGCACGCAAAGAATAAAAAATGTGTGTGCATTTTATTGGTGTGATGTCCGTACTACCGCCATTTTATATCTTGATGTCCGTACGAGAATCACATGCACGATATTAACATGCAAAAATACAAATGTCAAGTGGTGTATTTGATAAGTTTGCCACGCTGGCTTTTCATATGAGTCGCCGTACGTACCGCCTTTGATTGCGATAAGATGGTGGCGTTTTGTTAGATAACAGCTCATATCACTCGTGTATGTATTTGGGGGATAAGCCATTCTGTGAATCATCAATGGGTTGAATGCATGCATGTATGTTTACTTCATTGTTGTAGGATGATGACTTAATGGCTATCGATTGAATGAATGAAAGAAAGATTTTAATGATTTCACGTTCGATCTCTTGGTGTTAATTTTGATAAGGAAGCTCTTTGTCTCGTTCTTCTTCAAATTGTTGGTGCATGTTGTCACTCTTCAAGCTCTTTTCGTATTGAGTACTCTATGCATTCCATGATGAAGCGGCATTTTGTTTCTATGCTCTCTTATTGTAAAGTATACATGTTCTTTCTTCCCAAATTTTCTTGGAGAAGACATTTGAGAAAAATGACATTGGAAAATAGTTTTAGATGATATATTAGTATCTAATGCAGAAAGATAGCAGAACACTCATAGCCTAACATCCCATCTTGGAAAGTGTTTAAATACTCACAAGGAAAGAAAGGGAATAAGATTGTATAAGCGAGTATGAGGGAGCTAGTGGAGCACTCATAAGTCTAACATCCCAACTTGGAAAGTGTTTGAATACTCATAAGGAAAGAAGAGGGATAAGATTGTATAAGAGAGTATGATGGAGCTACTAGCCCTAAAGAATGCATTGAGATTTGAGATAAGAAGAGAGAATTTGATGAAATATTATGAGCACAATTATTTAATTAGACATTGTTATTAATTATCTATACATGGTATATGAAATGCTTTGAAAAATAGTTAAATGCATATATTCATTATAAAAGTAGCTTAGATCAAAGTGAATGTGGATATGAGAATTAATATGTAAGAGTGCTCAAACATTAATACCGAAATAAATATTTACGTTGGAGAAAGTCGAAGTAGTCATGTGACCAAAACAACTTGGATGAAAAAGAGAATGTTATGTCAATCAATTCATTTCCATACGTGACCATGAACAAAAACATTATATGAGAATGAAAATATAATAGAAAGCTAAAATGCTAATAGTCTAGCTAAGAACTAGCTCACTTCATCTTAGATACAAAATAAGGAGGTATATAAATAGTATGATTTTCATCTTTGTATGTTAAATTTAATAGAAATAGAATGACATTAAATCATAAAGTGTATGACATATAAGGACATCTAGGTCAATTACTCGCATAGTCTAAAATAGAATCTTTAGCAACTTTATTGAAAAAGATTAAAGCAAAGATAATATTTACAGGACCTAAGTTGAGGGGGTTCCAAAAGTTGTCATAGCATTTGTTAATTTAATGTCCAATACTTATAACAATATTGAACCAATAGTTGTGACTTTAATGTTGTTAGTGTTGATGATGACTACCCATAATTGAATGAAATGTATTCCTTAGATCTAAAAAGTAACAAATCATGGGATGCCTCATCAAGGCACTAACTTAATGCACAAGTATCAATCTCATTTTCTTTGGGCCTTTTTTAACACCTTGACAAAAAGCATGTTGATGTGTCATCATATTTGACGAAGTGGCCTTGAGATCTTAGTTATGTGTGTGGGGGACTTGCCATGTAAGGTGCTAAAAAGCGATTTGAAATTTTCGCACAAGATTTTGAAAAGCGTGAAGTTAAGGTGCTCAACTACTAGGTTGTCTCCCCTATGATCAACTTAGAAAGACAAATACAAAGACAATCAATCAAAAAAATTGAGTTGTTGTTAGGTGGAACTCCACTCTCAAGTCCATAAACTCATTATTAGCTTACAAAATACATTAAAAAAAATAGATCAACCAAAAAAATTGAGTTGTTATGTGTAACCTAATAGTTCAATTAAAGAATAGTTCACACCAGCTCAAATGAAAAATAGTAAAAAGGCATATATTCATAAAAAAATAGCATACACGAGGAGAACATGAAGAGATACCATTGGTTTAAAAGTAACATAGGAAAAGTTAAATAGAATAACAATATACATGGACAAAGTGTTATACAAAGTGGATGAGTAAATGAGAATTAATATGTAAGAGTAGTCACAATAATATGGAAATAAAAATGTACGCTTGAGAAAGTCAAAGTAGCCATATGAACCAAACAATTGAAATGAAAATGCGAGTATTATGTCTATCAATTCATGGTCATATGTGACAATAAAAATACAAATAAAATATAAAGCTAAAATGCTAATAGCCTAGCTAAAAACTAGCTCACTTCATCTTAGATGCTAAGAACTAGCTCAATTCATTTTAAATGCAAAACAAGAAAGTCGATAAATAATCAAACTTTTGTCTTTGTATGTTAAAATTCACATCATAAAGTATATCTAAATTAAATACTAACATACTCTAAAAATTGAATTTTACCTATAAAGATTAGACAACATAATTCCATGATCAAACTTCATTGTAGAAAATGAATAATGACCTTAAAATCATCACCCTCATTACTATCGTAAATGTAATAACTTTCATTTAATTTCATTCATTGCCCAATAAATATTTGTTTTAGAAATGGACGTCCTCGTATAGAATTCTAATCTAGCACGTAAACCATATTTTGCATGAAATCGTGCATTTTTTACTAGTGCGATGTCTGTACTATCATTTTCTATAATAAAATTGTCGTATTCGATGGCAGACAAAACAAAATCACGTGGTAGACATGGAAAGATACTCTTCGCCGTACATACTGCAGTTTGGATTTCGTGCCGTACACTTTGATAACACCTCTGATCAATCACGTCTCTAAGGAAGGATAGCCTAATATGTGGATCGTGAATGGCTTATATGCATGTGTGGATTGGATGTATGTATGTAAAAAATGCTTAGTAGGACATATATGTTTATGGGAGATCGGTTTCATATTCATATATGTTTATGGGAGATTAGTTTCAAATCGAATATGATGAAAAGCATATTAATCTAAATTCTTGTATGCTTTATAATTAGTGGTGGAGAACTTGTGTTCTTCAAAGAGAGGTCATAAGTTCAAAATTCGGAATAAGGTATGTGTGCCTCGTGTGTCGCACAATTAGGTGCCTCCTGCAAGAAGTATGGGGTAGTCTCGTATTACTGTTAGTATATGTAGACCCAAAAATAGATGGCCGATATCATGGACTATTAAAGCTCATTTCCTTTCCTTTCCTTTCTCTTGTATCAGTTAGATGCACTAAGTGCTAAGTGGACCATCCATGTTTATAAGAGACAGGTTTGTGACTAATCAAATATAGCTATCAGATTTCCACAATCCATAAGAATAGTGCTCTTGTTTCTGGATTCGATTGTGTGAAAATTTTTAACATCAATGTTTCAAATTACACTCTGTATTTCATCATAGGATGCAAGAGAGTGGCAAGAAAAGAAAAATGACCAAATCACGGAGTGTGATTTGAAACGTTGATGTTAAAAATTCTAACACAATTGAATCCTCAAACAAGAGCATTAATCAAATATAGATTAAAACTCTGTATGCTTATGATACATGGGTCACTAGTCATCAAATACAAATAAAAACGTCTCTTAGGATACATTACATTAAATTGGAATAGATATATCATATAGATAAAAACTAGGTATTGAATTATCATAAAATATCATGTTTCAGTACTTGCAACACAAAGTATTTTCTACATGCCAATAATTATAATTTTATTTTACAAAATAACATCATTTATATTATTAAATTTTTTAAATTTTGATTTTTCTATTTTCACATAAAAATAATATTGAAAATATAAAAAATTATTTAGTAAGTTTAGACTTTTAAATTATTAATATTAATTTACATATTTTAGCCAATAGACTATTTGTGGGAGCTTTGCTCCCTGAAAAATATTTTTTTATTGTATTGCTTTTTGAATTTTTTTCATAATTATTCAAAGAATATTTAAATGAAGGAAAAATAAAAGAAAATAAGAGTTCAAAATAGCCCAGTTTTTTATGGTAGAAGATTTTTTCAATTTCAAGTCATTTTCAAATTATGAGCATTTTGCACCGAAAATAGGAATTGACTTAATACTTTAAAAAATAAATTTAAAAATGGTGGTTTAATACTTTTGAATATGATTAAATTTCTTGAAAATTAGATTATTATTGTATTATGGAGGAGGATTTTCTCTATTTCCTGTGTTGAATTTTTCATAATAATTTTTTTCTATATTACAAATCTATTAAGGGGGATTTTTTTAGATGATCATTTTATTTATATAATAAATTGAAAATAAAATAAATAATATCTATTTGTCTATTTAAAATAAGTTTTTTAAAATATATATTTTTTACTTAAATTAAAAATTAATAAAAATTTAATCTATTCACATGAAATCATATTTTAAATAAATAATGGTTAATTGTCAAGACGTATACAATGGTAGTATGGACTTCTTAATAGTTTCACGTGGATAAATACATAGGGGTGATTTGAAAATTATTTTCTTTGATGGATAAACACACCCTACTAATTTAAGAAGAATTTTTTTTAGCAAATTAGTATGCAAATTATTTTTTTACTATCTACTTTTTTATTTTAAAAGATAGAGCATAAATTCTTTCTTCAAGCTGTTATTTTATATTTTCACATTTCCTTCACCACATCATTAATATTTACTTTTTACATTATGCAAACCATTTGACAATTTGAAAAATCAAAGCTCCTATTGGCTCATCGTTTGCAAACACAAAATCCTACAACTACTAGTATTAAAAATTTATTATCTCATGTTTGAAATTAAAAAATCTTTTAAGTTAATATGCCTCACTTGAGATAACTTGAGAAAGCAATAATTTCATAGTCCTTCCATGTGTGTTTTGTGTAATAATAGTGAGGAATGGTATGCTCATATTTTCTTCCTCTACCCCTTCTCTAGGGAAATTGGGCATTGCTAGTATAGGGTTTGGAGTAAGACTTGTTTTCATGCTTCCTCTTAGTTTGATTTTTGGAGTAGCTTGGTGAGTTCCCCGACTAAGACTTCTTTTTTGCATGTTTCCTCGAATACAAGCCCTTCATTTATTCTTCGACAAATCTGATTGGAAAGAATTAGAAGAATTTTTCAAGATAAGAGAATGATGACTCACCAACTTTGGATTTGTATTATTAGTGTTCTCTAGGAGACTTTACCTACTAAGTGTAGCATAGTTGTCCCTATGGATCCAATGGATTTGATTGTCATTCAAAGGTTGGGTTTAGCTAGACGCGATTCGAGTTCTCATTTTCCTAGAACTTCTTGGCGGGCTAAGTGTAAGGTTTGTCATTATTTTTGTTGGATGCCGCCTTCTCAATACATGTTGAAAATCAATATTGATGGCTCTTCTAGAGTTAATCCTAGGCATGCTTGAATTGGTAGGGTTGCTATAGATAATCATGAGGTTGCCCATTTTATTTTTATTTTTTTTGGTATATAAAGGTCAACATACTAACAACTATACGAAAGCTCTTGCTATCCTTTATGCTTTGGAGATGATTTGTGCTCTTAGTTGGAGAAAGACCATTTTAAAATCTAACTCTTAGATAATGATTCATTTGTTGAATAAGAGGTAGGTGGAGGGATCTAATTGGCAATTGGCTTTGGTGGTCAATCAAATTGTGAGACTTTGCAACTCTTTTGAATTTGTTACCTTTTGTCACATCCCTCAAGAATCAAACAATTTTGTAGACTATTTTTCAAAATGGACTTCTCATTAGATGGGGTTGTGGAATGTTTAGGATTCGGGTCTCTTGTCTGATGAGTATTCTAGGATTTTATAAGATCTTGTTATGGAGGACATGAGAGATTGCTTGGGGGTTGAGAGAGAGCCTTAATTGGCTCGGGGTTGTCTTTTTGTCGTCTTGCCCATTGCTTGGCTTGCTAGCTTTTGATGTTATGTATCGATCTTTGCTAATTAATAGTTTTTTACCCAGAGTTTAAAGTTGTTGTTTCATCTTTTGGGTAATTACAACTGATCTAAGACGATTCATTTTGTGTGCAAAAAATTTTAAAAATGGTCAATTAGAAGTGACATCAATGTCTATCCATAGATGTCTCAAATGCAATACACTACAACCACAAAAAAAAAATCGCATATATGATCTTTAAATATATATTCATCCAATAAATATTTTAACCAATTCCTATATACAAAATACTCCAATAACCATGTACTATGATTACCTATAAAACTGCACTCCTGTAACTATATATCCAAATTTTAACTATTTATATACAAGTGAATGACTATGAACACATAGAGAATATTTTAATAACTTATAGTTATTATATATTGATTGTCTTTAAAGATAGTGATTAGAATGTTAAGTAAATGTTTTCGAATCCCACATGAATCTCTTAAATTATTTTGGGAAACTTTGAAATGTCCAGCAAATCCTATCCCATGTGAATGATGAATATACACAGATCTAGAACAACGTGATTATACTTTCTTGGTCAGTGGTTATATTGAATATAGAATTAAGCAAAGCCAATACAGTATTATATAATTATACTTTCTGTCCATTGCTGAATTTATTATATGAATAATGATGTAGTCAAAGATAATGCCAGCCTTTTCGACTCGTGCAAGATTCTGGATGCAAAATTTATGGAACCTATTTTGTTTGATGTGTTTTACTTGTCAAATAACTAAATCTAACCTTATAATATGAATATTTTAAATTTATTAATGGAGTTCACACCATTTTGATTCGATAAAAAATGAATAGCTATATTTAATTTATTGTTAAGTACATCGATGACTTTTCATAACATGACAGTTTCATTATTTTATTTTGTTTTGTTTTGTTTTATTTTATTTTGTTATGGCAGGGTATAAAATGATTTATACTTGTGTAATGGTAAAATTTATATATTCTTCATAAAATTTTATTTAGTTTTGTAGTTATTTTGATAAAATATTTAATACAATTATATTAATTTTTTGGTGTTTTTAGATTTGATTGTGTGAAAGTTTTTTTGCATCAACATTTCGGATGACGCTGATGATCTATCATTAGGATGAGAGAGTGGAGAAGGAGAGGATGAGCATGCTATGATGGTTTAAATTTCTAGATTCGAAAAAATCCATCTTTTATGGATGCTTTTTTCCTCATTTTGGAATGATTGCTCCTTTAGATTCCACACAATGACAAAATGGGGGAAAAATTCAGTGTACAAAGTACATGCTTACCATTTATTAGCTATAGTTTAGACTACTTTGGTTGGTTGTCATAAATACATAGTTCTAGCACGCATTTTGGCTCTTTTGGTATATTCACTAACTGTAAACATATATCCCTCCAATTATCCATCTTTTAGTATATTGGCTTTACTAGCCTTGTGATATCAGGAAGCGTCTATCCAACAAACTAAATCATAAAGCATATGTAGGAGACACTTAGCTTTTTTTTAAAAACTATCCTTTATATTTATGTATTGGTTGGCTGGATAGCCATGGATGTGATATTATAGATTCGAAAATAATCATTGAACATTATTGTTTATTCTTTACCCAGATTGTTCTTTATTTGAACTTAAAATTGAAAGTTTTTAATCTTCTTCTAAACAGTGGTTAGCCCTTCTTCTACAAATATTTAAGTACAAAACTTAAATGATAACAATTTGAATTAACCTCTAAAATTTTGAAGATAAAGATTAAATCTATATAATATAACTTAAAAAATTCATCAAAACTAAATCTACACATTTTCTTTGAAAAAGGATGAATCCTATCTTTAAAATAGAATTGGACTGTAAACAAGAATAGAGAATTTTGTTTAAGTTCCTTTTTGGATTCATGTCTCCATTTATTGAATGATTCCATGTGAACAAAGACAAATGTGTGGTACTAGTGATTCTACTTTCTCAGGTAGACAGAAAGCCCACAATTTAAAATTCACATTTTTTATGAATATATAATATGTGCAGTATGTACAGAGAGCCCACCAACAAAAAGCACATAAATATTTAATTCAAACAAATTTGAGGATTGTTCATGGGTCGACTACTAGAAATTTGTAAGTAAAATTTCAGGCATCTAGTTTTGTTTCATGTCTTGTCTCTCTTAACGGCCGCCCTATTTTATGAATATATAAATGAAGTATGTACAGATAGCCCACCAACAAAAAGCACAGATTAAAAGCACAGATTGCCCACAATTTAAAAGCACATTTTTTATGAATATATAAATGAAGTATGTACAGATAGCCCACCAACAAAAAGTACTTAAATATTTTATTCAAACAAATTAAGGATTATTCATGGGTGGACTATTAGAAATTTGTAAGTAAAATTTCAGGAATCTAGTTTTGTTTCATGTCTTGTCTCTCTTAACGGCTACCCTATTTGAATATCTAAAGCTGACCACCAATTAAAATAGTATATATTCGCCTTAAAATATGTTATAAAATTTTATTTGGTGATGCAACAAGTTTGAAATCACTCTAATTATTGAATGCTTTTGGCAAATCTGAAAACATGAAAGATAATAACTTTATAGGATACAAATGTGGACAACTTTATCAATTTAATATTACAATCTTTATAAGTATATAGCCCACCATCAAAGCAAACAAAATATTTTATACAAACGCATAGTGTTCTTAGCTGTATTTGGCAAATATGACAGTAAAATCTCAGGCACCTAAAACTTTTAAATGGAAAATGGTGTCAGCCATTTGAGCTTTTCTATCAAAATTGTCTGCCATAACGTTCACCCAATTTGAATATGTAAAGCTGAACTCTGAAAAAGAATATATTTGCCTTAAAATATGTTATATAATTTTTTTAGATTTAGAATTAGTGATGTTTCATGTACATCATGATCATGTTAGAAGACTCTGATCAAGGTATATTTATAATATTATTGTTGTTCAATATTTATTTTATGAATGGTGTTTATATTATTTTAAAATAGTGTTCTATTTATTGATTAAAGAAAGGTGGGTGATACTAATTGTTTGAAAGTTTAAATAGGATAGAACATAAAAAAAAAATATTACAATTGTAATACATTATTTCATGATGGGCAGGTTTCAATCATCCACTTTACCTCGTGCATTGACAAGGTCTGAAGTGTTTGTATGAAGGTCCCAACCATCATTACCACTTTTATCATTATTATCTTGTTTATCTTTATTGACAATTCAAACAAGAGAAATAACAAGAGCTAGTTGACATAGCTTGTTAAAATTGACCAACCAAAGTCCTACCACGAGAAAATGGAGTGATAAGTAAAATGATAGCTAGTGCACTATGACAATCCTCATTAAACACAATCTCTTCTCATAGGAGGCAAAGACACCTAAGAATGATCATCTTGATAATCATGAGTAGAATAGTCATTCCCTCAATGATGCTCGAAAGGTAGAGACAAACCTATGTTGGAGGTAAGAGTTACAAGTACCTAAGCAACAATACACAAAGCATTACCCCAATGATCTTGTAGTAGTTTAAGGTGAGCAACTTCAAATCCAACTTTGTTGCATTGCACTTGAATCTACATAACTACATTACAGCATATCATGTCTTTCAAATACAATAAAAATTATAATAAAAACGTCCCAACAAAATTATACTATTTTTTATTTTTCCAAATACTTAAAAATCCCAGGTCACAAAAGCATGTCAAATTTGACTATATCTAGAAGGGCTTTAAGGCCAATACCCTAACAACATCATTTACAAAGAAAATGATGAATCCAAATCCAAGCAACTTAAGCTCTAGGATTCAACACGGAACGTTGAAATGAACGTTGCCACTGCTAGGTTTCCCGCCCAACATTTTGAACGCCTGGGCGTTGATGCCAGACCCGATGCCTGTCCTCCACCACCTGCCGGTTTTGATCGCTCTGGATCTTCTCCGCTAGGGTCTTTGGGTGCTGTTACATCTGCAAGTTTGGGTGATGTTGTCCTTGCTGGTGTTCTAGTGTCCTATGCCGATGTTGCGGCCTATGAAGCAGGTATCCATGGCCCTACCCCTGTTGGTAGGGGGGGTTCCTGGTCTCCTCTTGTGCAACCGGTTTTGGTTTGTAAATCCATTAGGGTCAAGCTTGATTCTGAAACTGTGGACGAAATTGTTAAAAATGCTGATGATTTTTCTTCTCATGTGGCTATTTTTCATTTTAGGGGCTTTTGGCCCTCACTCTCTAATTTGCATGCTTGGATCTCCAAGCATTGGGAGCCCATTCTATCTGATGCGGTTCAGATATACCCTGTGGCTAGAGGGTTTTTTATTGTTAAGTTTGAAAATGCTAATGATAGGAAAACAATCTTGTGTGATAACTGCTTCACTTGGGATGAATGTTTTCCCCTGATGGCCAAACCCTAGTATTGGGGGTTTGATCCTCTTTCAAAAACTTTCAATAAAGTACCCTTATGGGTAAGGCTGTCGAATCTTCCCCTCCACCTTTGGCTGGATTCGGTTTTGCAAACCGTGGGAGAGGCTTTAGGGGACTTCCAAATGGTGGACTCGGACTCCTCTAAAATTTTTAAGACTACTTATGCTCGTATTCTAGTGGAGATTGATGTTTCTAAGTGTCTCCCTGAATAGATTGCTTTGGATTCTCCTATGGGCTCTTGGATTCAAAATCTGGATTATGAGAATATTTCGTTCAGATGTAGGAAGTGTCACAAGTTAGGACACCTTGCTGCTCGATGCTTATCTAACAAAAGCAAATCAAAGAAATTTCCCTCTTGGTGGGCAGGGGCCTCTGACCACCACTATACAGTTCAGAAATCTTCTAAGGAGGGGGGCTCGAGCTCGAGCCTTTCTCAGAGTGACCATGCTTTGGATGGTGCTTCAGCCGACACTTCGGCTGCTTCTAGTGCTGTCTTTGTTGCTGCTGGTGATGGCTCTGATGTGGCCCTGTCTCATGAGGTTATTGTTGTCCTTCCTGGTGTTTCTTTTACTTCCCCTATCTAGACTACTAACGATGTCCCTGTCCAAACTATTGTTGATGCCCCTGTCCAGTCAGCTGGTGTTGTCTCTCATTCTACAGCCTTGTCCACGGACACTGTTGTTGTCTTTGGTCCTGCTGCTAATTTGGGTGCAGGAGCTGCGCGCTCTTCTGTGACCTGCTCGTTAGGGGGCTTGTCTTGCTCTTCTTTGGCTTGGCAAAAAGATGTCAGAAAGGTGGAGGATGGTTGGACAGTAGTGAAAGGCAAAAAATTCAATCCTTCCACTCCTTTTGATATGAACTTACGTTCACATAAGAATGGGCAAAAATGTAAATCTTGATGGCCCTTGTTTGGTTGTTGGTGTGGGCTTCTGTCCACTTGGTAGGAACACTAGTTTGTTCCTTCAGTTTATTTAGTGGGGCACCACAATTGTATTGGTTCTTAATTGCAAAATCTATTTATGCTCTTGTATAAGGTTTCGGGTCCTTTCAAAACCTATTTTTACGTAATCAAAACTTAAGCTCTAGGATGAAACTAAAAAATATGCTAACAAGACTCTTGATGATCACAAAAATAACATTTGGAATCAAGAACCTTAAGCAAATCAATATAGAACAAATGAGAAGGCTTTGTAAAAGAACACACCATATATAAAGACTATTATTACTAGATTGAAATAGTAGTCTTTGTGCAACTTGTAATTTTTAAATAGTCTATCATGGTACAATTGCAATATTTCCTATATGGTTTGTATGATTGTACTCCAAGTTTGTGAATCATGTTTATAGTCCAATATCATCAATAAAAAATTCAAGAGCTTAACAATCCTTATTGGATAGATGAAACTTCACTTTGACTTTAGGTCATGTAAAAAAAAACTTGATCACTTTGGAAAAGGGATTTGGGAGTCTTGGCCTCTTTGTAAACAAAATTCGAAGCATGAACTTGTGGAATCTTAGAAAGAGGATGATTTTGGCATTATAAAATAAGAGACCATCAAATAGGTTATCGATTGTTTGATACACCATTGTGAAAGCTAGTTCTATTCCCAAGAAGTTTGAGCTTATAGCTTCCCAAGATCTCTAAAACACATTTTTATTAAAATATGGTTAATGGAGGTCTCGCCATTTTAGTTCCACTGGTATTGTTTATTTTTATTATGGTGGGATAGCATGGTAATTTTTTATATTTATGTGATTATAAAATTTACAATTTTCATCTAGTTATGTGTTTAGTTTAATATAATATTTAATATATTTATATATACCAATAGATGTAAGTTGGACTCTTTCCACTAGCCTTCACTTGTTCCTATTTACACACATTCCTACATATTGAATTAAACAAGATCATTTTTTGGTACTTTACTATACATTCCACATTTAACACGCCCTCCATGATTAGACATTCATTCCTTGAATAGGCATTACTACTCCATTTTCTTGAGTCAACCCTACAAGTGTTTAATCAATCTTTCCTACTTCAATGGATATTAACCTCAAAATACAAATTTGACCAATTCCTACACATTAAACTGGTCATTACAAAGTGACTAGACATATATTTATGTATTTTATTGCTATATTCTTGTATTTTAATGAATTTAATTGCATTATTGTGATATCTTTTCAATTTCACAACTCATTGAATAACCATTCAAGTCCAAGGAGCATTTATTAGAAAATTTTAATTGGTGCACTAAAAAGAGTTAAAATTTGCAAGAGCTTCCATATGTTTAGAGTTTATTGAAAAAGAATAAGGAGAAATGACGGTGCAAATGTTTGGAAATGCTATTGTTATGAGCTAGGGCTTCTCCCTAGCTGCGACTTATGTTCTGTCTACATAGGGGGTGGGTGATTTATATGTTTGTGGTTGGGTTTATTTTCAACATTTAGTGGTTTTTGTGCTTTGGGTGGGGTTTTTCTATTGATCTTGACATGTTTAAGGATTTATGTGGCTATGGTTTGTGGAGACCATGGTTTGGTGGTTAGGGTGAGGTTTGGAACTAATCTTTTTTGTGGGTTGTTTTTGCATGGTGATGATTTTGATGTCTTTGAGTTTGGTGGTGGCTGGAGGTGATAAGACTCATAATGGGTCTTCATCGGGCTTGCATGCACAACAGATAGAGATGTTATATGTGAGAAAGGGTTTCTAAAGATGTTTCATATTGGAGCCAACATGGTCTCATTTGCAAGTTTCTTGGAATTAGTATTCCTTTGTCCACATTAGAATCTTGGATCTAGTGATTGTGGTAGATTGAAGTAGATATGGAGATTATGCTTGGTGCTAACAATTACGATATGGTGCTTTTCTCCAATATTGAAGATCGAAAATAGGTTTTTGAAAGAGGCCCATATTTTTACAATCATGTTGTTTCATTTATTAAACCTTGGCATATGTATTTTCATTCAGTTGAAGAGCTTCCTTCACGGGTTCCTATTTGGGTTCGTTTGCCTACACTCTCCTTGGAGTTTTGGAAAGAATATATTTTACAAAGAATTGCTTCTCTTCTAGGGAAGCCTGTTGCAATAGCCACACAAACCCTTGATAAGAACGTAATTTATTTTTCTCTCATTTGTGTATAGATGGATCTGAATAATCTCCTACCAAATTCAATGGAAACTTGTATTGGAGCTTCATCATGGATTCAACAGCTAGATTATGAATCTTTTCCTTTTTGGTGTTGGTTATGTCATGAGTATGGCCATCTTCAGTGGAAATGCCCTAAAGTTCATAAGGAATCTCGCTCTACTAATTCCCCTTCTTCATTGTCTCCACCTGTGGGTAAATTGGAAAAGGGGAAATGACACAGTGCAACATGAATAATCTCAGAATGGATAGTCCAAATCTACACTAGCAACAACAATACAGCGGAAACACAACAAGATAATGCTCAAATAGAATTTCATTCAACATGCACAACTGTAAGGCCTTTGGGGTTAGGGCCAAATATAAACAATTACAACAGAAACTCTATAATCTTTCACCTAGTCCAGCTCTGTGACACATCAACAACTGGTAGAAACACTAACGCATATCTAAACTTGAGCTCGCAAGCCACCAAGAAATCTTCTTGTCTCCAAGTTTGTAAACCACTAGCTCCGGTGTTACAAATATCAGACAAACAATCTGATCTTCAAGATCTCGCAGGATCCAATTACTATCCTTTTTTTACAAATCCCTCACTGACTCCCTAAACAACTACCCAAACCTTCCTTAAATATATTTCTTCAACCACAAGTCAGCTGGAAGAAATAATTAACTCTGTAGTCATGTCAGTTACTAAAACAAACAAATATTAAATGCAATACAAGTCGGCTCTCAAGTAGCCTTACAAACAATTAATTCTCCATGTCAGCCTCTAGATCCACATAGGAGAATACAACACAAGATACCAATATTAAATACACCAAGTTGGCCAACCAAGTCTCAAAGAACTCTAGTCGATAAGCCAACTACCGAGCACCAGTAAAAACAACTGAGTCAACTAGGCATCACTGAGAAAGCATGTCGACTGAGCACCACAAGCATCACCGAGCATAGGTTCTGCTAAGCACCAGAGTTTACCGAGTTCCTTAAGTGACCAATCTCTTCAATGATCGAGCCCCTTGGTCAAAGATGCAACTGAGCAACACATAAATACTCCAACATATAGGATTGCCAACTACCCTAGGATGCTCCTACATCAGACACCACAGATGTGAAAAGATGTTCTCAATGGCTGGAAGAACATCTTTCGAGATTCAACACATAAACCCCGAATTGTTTCTTCACATACATTTCCTCCAAGTCTTCACCTTGCATACTCTTCCACTTCTGCTTTCTCTTCCTTTTCAAGTCTTTCTTGGACAATTCATAGGTCTGTTCTCCAAACGGATCTCCAATCCTTTCAAAATCCTTCAACTCAACTCGGCTCCCAAAGCTCAAGTTCCTCCTACCAAGTGTTGTATCCAGAAAAAGCATCAAGGAAAACTTCCTATCATTCTTCTCAACAGTAAATACATTCTTGACACAATCATGCACAACCCTGTAATCATACTACCAAGGTCTATCAAGCAATATATGACAACTACTCATGTCCACAACATCACACAATACTTTATCCTTATACTAGCCAATCTGAAAATCAACAAGATATTGCTCCCTTACTTCCAGAGCATGGATATCTTGTAACCAACCAATCCTATAAGGATAAGGATGTCTCACTCTCTTCAAACCAAGTTTTTGAACCATCTCCTCAGCTACAGGATTATCATACTACCACTATCTACAATCACATCACAGAGTTTACCTCCTGACTTGCACCGAGTTCTAAGAAAATTACTCCTCTGACAAGGTTCCACCTAGTACCGAGCAATGTTCTTCGAACCAGCAAGTTTTATGAATATACATTAGGTTCATTTAGTATGTTCTCATTCACCAAATCATTCCTGCTATTACCAGTCTTCTTATGTGAACATTCAAATGATCGGTGTCCTTCATCACCACAATTATAACAAGTACCCTTAAAGGAAACCTTACGTGTCCTTTTCCTCGGTTCAACAAGTTTAGGTTCATCTTTAGCAGTCAATTTATCCTTCACCAAGTGATCCTATTTCTCCTTCCCCTAGGAATTACCATGTTGTCTCCTCTTCAACTTATGTTCTGCCTTCAGAGCATACTGATAAGCATCCTCAACCAAATCAATCTTCAACATACCAAGCTCATCCTGAATATTGAATCTCAAGCCATTCACATACTGAGATACCTTTTCCTTACCAAGTTCTCTGTGTCCAGATTGAACAGTCAACTTATAGAACTCCTCGATATAGTCTTCAACAGTCAAATATTTCTACTTCAAATTTTGTATTCTTAAACAACTCAAGTTCATAGTTGGCAGGTATGAACTTAGCTTTTAACTTAGCCACCATCAACCTCCACCGATTGATCTTCATTTCACCATCATCTTCTCTATCCCTCTGCAATTCTTTCCACCAAAGAGAAACATGTCCTTTCAACTTAGTCTATGCCAATCTTACTCTAAGAGGATCTTCAATTTCTTCAAGCTCAAAGAAGTCTTCTAACTCACCAATCCAATCAATCAAGTCCTCATGTCTCAAAGTACCAGAGAAATTAGAAACTTCCATTCGGTAACTAGTACTTAACTGAGCTCCAGATCTATGCAACCAACCAGTCCTATCTTGACCATATCTGTCCCTCTGATAATCTCCACTAGATCCAACAACTTCAAAGTCTCCAGCAGCTTCCTCATAGCCATCTTCAGTACTAAGATTCCTCGGCATACCAACAATAGCCCTCATGATCTCAGCAATCATGTCATTCTTCATTAATTCCATCTCAGATCTGACATCTGGTCTAACCTTCTCAGAGATCTTTGCTTCCACAACATCAAAGAGATTGGAAATCACCCTAGGATCCAAGCTTCTCAGAGGCATCTTCAAGATCTTTGAAAACCCAAGGTAACAACTCACCAACCCAAGGTCTTGGTGCAAACTGCCTCAACTTGATGATCTATTTATACACTCAAGAACTTCAAGCTCTAATACCACCTAACACAGTGCAACATGGAAAATCCAAGAATGGATAGTCTAAATCTACACTAGCAACAACAATACAATGAAAACACAACAAGATAATGCTCAAATAGAATTTCATTCAACATGTCTAGCTGTAAGGCCTTTCAGATTAGGGCCAAATACAAATAATTACAACAGAAACTCTACAATCTTTCAGCTAGTCCAACTTTGTGACACATCAGCAATTGGTAGAAACACTAAGGCAGATCTAAACTTGAGCTCGCAAGCCACCAAGAAATCTCCTTGTCTCCAAGTATGCAAACCACTAGCTTTGTTGTTACAAATATCAGACAAACAATCTGATCTTCAAGATTTCATAAGATCCAATTACTATCCTTTTTTGCCAAATCCCTCATGGACTCCCTAAACAACTACCCAAACCTTCCTTAAATACATTTATTCAACCACAAGTCAGCTGGAAGAAACAATTAACTCCTAAGCCAAGTTGGCTCCTAAAACAAACAAATATTAAATGCAATACAAGTCAGCTCTCAAGTAGCCTTACAAATAATTAATTCTCCATGTTGGCCTCTAGATCCACATAGGAGAATATAACACAAGCTACCAACATTAAATACACCAAGTCGGCCAACCAAATATCCAAGAACTCTAGTCGATAAGCCAACTACCAAGCGCCATTAAAAACAACCAAGCTAGCTAGGCATCACCGAGCAAGCATGTCAACCAAGAACCACAAGCATTGCTGAGCACAGGTTCTGCTGAGTGCTAGATTTTACTGAGTTCCTTCAATGATCGAGCTCTTCAATGGCCGAGCCCCTTAGTCAAAGCTGCAACTGAGTAACATAGAAATACTCCAACATATAGGATTTCCAACTACCCTATGATGCTCCTTCATCAAAGCTCCCATGAGGGACAGCGATATAGGTAAGGATAATGATGGTTTTGTGCTAGTTAAAATAAGGGCCAAGAGTTGTAGATAAAAGAGGACCTTGAAGGATCGAAAGATTGGTGAGGGCTTTAACCAATTTGAAGTGTTAGATACTTTAGCCTTGGAGGAAGGGATCCCACCTGATATAACCTCTACAACAACTCATGTGGGTATGGAGGTTGTATTGGTTCCAGGGTTAAGTCATGATCTACATGGAGTGAAAGATCAACATATGACTCTCAATTATCATATGTAAGATGATATTGTTTTGGCATATTTGGCTAGAGAGGTTTTAGCTTCAAATAAGGGTAAGGGGTATTCTCAAGGCTTGGGGGTGCAACAACACTTCCTTAAGAAAGGTCCTTCTAAAAACTCCTCAAAAGGGCATAAGATGGACTTAGAAAATATTTAGATTATTGTAGATCTATTGGTGGAATCAATTTTTGTTATGCCCATTGCCCATTAATTCTCACTTTTATCAAACCCCTCCATGAGTATTCTCTCCTAGAATGTAAGGGGATTGAATAGCACCATCCATCAAAAGGATATTCATGATTTGGTTGCAGTTCATTCATCGAACATCTTTTGTGTTCAGGAGACTAAGGTTTATGTTGATATTACGCTTTAGTATACTTCACGTATTTGGATTCTGGCCAGGGGCAGTACATTGGATTGTAGGGCCATTGGATTGTAGGGTAATTTTAGATGATTGGCTATTTTTTGGTATCCACACAAGATTTCTCCCCTTTGGTGGATTTCTAGTCATTTTTGTATCTCCATGGTGGCTTCTTCTTTGGAATCTAGTGAGACTATTTTAATTATGAATGTTTATGCTCCTATCGACATCCATGGTAAAATCCATCTCTAGGCATATCTATAAGGTATGTTCGTCCATGTGCTTCTTATCTTCCCTAGATCTTGGGAGGTGATTTTAATTTTGTGTTGAGCTTCAAGGACAAAAGAGTGGTATTTTCTAGGCTTGGTCCAACTTCTGATCTTTTTTGAGATCACATGGATGCTCTTTCTTTAGTTGATGTAATGCCCTCTAATGGGATTTTTACTAGGAATAATAGACAGAGTGAACAGGAGGCAATTTTTGAACGGTTAGATAGGTTTCTTGTCTCCTATTTTTGAGTAGGCGGTGGATTGGTTACTAGTTCTAAAATTCTTGACAAGAGAGGTTTTGATCACTAGCCAATTAAATTATTTGCTTCTTCTTTTGATGGTCTAAAGAATCCTCCTTTTAAATTCTAGTTTATGTGGCTTTGGGACTCTTTGCTACATGGTTTAGTGGCTAAGTGGTGGAGAGAGGGTGGCCCTACGTATGGCATAGCTATGTTTGTCTTTGAGAAGAAACTTAAATATGTCAACTATCACCTCAAGAGATGGAATATGTCATGTTTTGGCAACCTTCAATCCAAGAAGAGGAATGCTCTTGACTATCTTGCGGTGAGTACTCACCAAATTCAGGATTCAAGATTCAGGATTCTCAAATGCTCTTGGAAAAGCTAAATCCCAGGCCATGTGAGATGTGGAGGAATGGGAACTCTGGGAGAATATTTATTAGAAACAGAAGGCTCGAGTTGATTGGTTTTAAGAAGGGGATATGAATAGTGCTTTCTTTCATCATTTTGTTTAATACCTCTTTCTTTCATCATTATGTTTAGGCTCATCATTATAAGGGGTATATATCCTCTATTATTACCTCTAAAGGTCTTCAGATCTCTTCTCTGTTGGGTATGACCTACAAGGCCCATCATTTTTATTCTTCTCTTTTTTATGAAGATTCCCCTCATGCGGCTGCATAGGAGAATTTGATCATTTCTTGCATTCCTTGTCTTGTCACCAATGTGATGAGTGATTCTCTCATCCGTTTGACTCTAATGCCTAAGTTGGAAGAGGTTTTTGGGATGAAAAAAGGTAATGCTCTAGGTCCATATGGCTTCCCTATGGGATTTTTTTGAGAAATTTGGCACATTATTAATCTATATAATTTGGAGGTTGTTAGGGAATCTCTTCATAATAAGCATATGCTATGTGCCTTGAATTCTACCTTCTTGACTCTCATTCCCAAGAAGGAAGGTGTCGAAAAACTTGAATTTTTTTGACCTATTGCTCTTTGTAATGTGGTGTATAAGATTATCACTAAATTGATTGCAGAGAGGCTCAAAACTTGTCCTCTTATAGTGATCTATGAAGAACAGGGGGGATTTTTGGTTGGTAAATAGATTCTAGATGGGGTGGTAATGGCTTCTAAGGTTATTCACTCTATGGAAACTTCAAAGGAGAGATCTATGTTCATTAAATTGGACATGGAAAAGGCTTATGATAGAATCAAATGGAGTTTTATTCAAAAGATTCTCTTAACCTTTGGTTTTAGTCCTGAATGGGTGAGTTGGACTATGAGTTGTGTTACTTCAACTTGTTTTTCTATTATTATGAATGGAGAACCTTCAGAACCTTTTGGTGCCTCTAGAGGCCTTGTCCATGGGGATCCTCTTTCCCTCTACCTATTTCTTATTTTGGTTGAGGGTCTGGGCCATTTTCTAAAGTTTTGAGCTTCTCAGGCCTTGATTCATGGGTGGAAATGGGGCAATGGCTTGTCACAACTCTCACATCTCTAGTTTGTGGATGACATGTCTCTTGTGGGATTGGCTCATCTTCGGGAAGCTAAATCTTTTAGGCAAGCCATGGATGTTTACCTTGCAGCTTGAAGTCAAAAATTCAATGATCATAAATCCTCCATTTTCTTCTTCAATACCCCTCATGCCATTCAGAGGCGTGTTGATGACATTATGCGGTTTCAGATTGGCTCTCTTCCCTTGGTTCATTTGGGCATTCCTCTTATAGTTGGTAGACATCCCAAATCCTCTTAGAAACTTTTGCTTGACAAGCTAGGTTAGAAGGTTAATCATTGGATTAACCTTCTAACTTATTTTTAAAGTGTTTCTCTTTGCCACGTCGTTTTGGTGTGTACGGCTATGCAAGGGTTTGGTATTCCTAGAACCCTAACTTTGACAACTCTCTTTCTCTATATAATTAATAATATAATAAAATAGAGAGAATTGAGAGATATCCCTGGAATAAAAATTAAATTAGATGGTCGAATATGGAATTCATTTAGGTTTCTATATGGATAGATTGCATTAGAGTTTTTTATCAACGTTTTGATCACATTTTGTGATCTATTATCATTTTTGTTCTCCTTGTGTTCCCTTTTATTCAGATGATAGATCAAATTCAAAACGTTGATAAAAAAGCTCTAACACAATCTACCTAGGAATAAATCTTGATAATCTCTATGGATTGTGGAAATATGATACCATTAATATGGATATCATTATGCATTTCATATATCTATGAAGAAATGTACAAGGATGTGTCTAGATGTATGAAATATATAGCAGATGTGTCTATATGTATGAGACATGTCTTGGTCTATAAACTTTCACCTTCCTTGTACAATTGCTCTCTTACATCATGTTGATGGAGTGTGATATGAAATATTGATAGAAAAATACTTATGCAATTAAATTCAAAAATCATTTATAGTCAACAACATAGATTGTGGAAAGTTGATGAGTTTAAAAGAAATTAATACCTAAGAGTGTTCAAATTTTTATATGAAAATCAAAAGCAGACATGTGAACAAAATAATGAAGCTCTTCTCATGAGAGACAGGTTCTTGTGAATTGCTCATGAAACATGGGTCAATGAGTTTGACTCAAAAACTACATACTTAAATCCTCATAGCAATATCATAATGTGCATGTTACTAAGGCGCTTGTTCTCCTATATATAAATCTCCCCTCAAAAGTAGTCATGTGAACAATATAATTTGGATGAATCTAATTACATTGTGTATAAATATTATGACAATTTTTTGAATTATAAACTTTAATGAAATAAACTGCCTCCTAATTTAGATAAGACTAAAACACAATTTGGTCATTTAGGTTGTATTAAAGTTTGAACTATTAGCCAAATGTTGATTGCCAAATTTCAACTATTAGGTAATTGAAGAATATTAGCCGCTAAAAATTAACTATATTATGTGGATAAATTTATTCTCACGTGTGATTATGAGCAAAAATGTCATATGTGAATGAAAATAAAATAAAATAATAAAAAGTTATAATATACTACCCATTTTTGCTGACATTTTTTTTAAGAATCTATTGAAGTAGGTGGTCTCTTAAAACCAATTGTTAAAATTTATAAACTGAGATTGCTAGTATTCAAAAAAGATTACAATTAATCTTGTAACATATTTGTTTTTTTGTTTTTGTTTTATGGGGTCTCCTTATCTTCAAAATATATCTTGAAGCTCTCACAAGATTGGGAAATGTAGATCAATTAAAGACTAACTCACACCATCTAAGATGCAAAAGAAAGAAATATGTGATTATAAGCAACAATGCTATATGTGAATGAATATAAAATAAAATTAAAAATCTATAATATTAAGGTTGAGGTAGCTTAGAGTGGAACTTGAAAAAAATTACCACTTGTTTAAGGAATATTTTGAAGTAGGTGGCCACTTAAAAAAATTTAAAATTGTTTTAAAATTTATAAAACATGGTGGTTTTATAAATTTTATTAACTTACATGTTCAAATCAAGAAAATAAGTAAATATAAAATAAAATATAATCTAATTATTGAAATTTAAAAAGAAAGAGTTACTATTTTTTCTATTAAATATAAGAGGATCAAAAGACAATAACCGTAAAGTTCAAAGAGGATCAACGAGGAGGCCTAGCCTCCATCCGAAACCAGAGTAACAACAGTACAAAAAAGTCAAAACAAGAGGAGCAACCAACTAGTGCAGAATATCAAAATGAACGTCAACCCAGGCAGTCCAGCCGAGCGGACCCTCCATCCAAACAATATTCTTGTGCTGTTGAATTTGGGTTAACATGAACAGCTCATCTTTTCTGGTGTTGACATTTTTCCTAATCTCCATATTCAGCCTTTTACAAGCCTGATCAAAAACATGCAGGTCATCCAACGTTCTTCTCCATTGATATCTGTGCTTCAGCTCATAATAAAAGAAGGAAGCATGGCCATCTTCAAGGAATCTCTTCAATTTCTTTTTCTCGATCATCATGGTGGCATGGACCTGCAAGAAAATTTTAAAATGCGTGAGTTTCCGAAAAAACTCAATAAGAACCCTCGGCTATATCTCTCCTCGTTCCTGCACTTCCAGATCTGCCAGAGGATGTTAGAAGACAACATATTCCAAAACAAATTTGAATCCTTATGAAGACCAGTAATATGACCAGTAACAATGTCTAAAATATTCACATTAATAGGATATATGAAACCAAACATATTCCAAATCTCTTTAGCAAAAATACAGTCAAACAGAATGTGTCTACCAGTTTCAGGAAGCCTACACAGGCTGCATATTTCAGAATCAGCATGATTTCTTTTAACAGGAAGCTTATCAAGCATAACAAGCCATTTAAAACATCTAATTTTAGGTTCAATAGGACTTTTCCACATGAAATCAAAATAATTTTTCCAAACATCAGCTTCAAATGAAGAATACCAAACAGTATTAGTATGGTCAATGATATCTTTATTGTGATCAATAATTCTGTAAATATTCTTGGCCTTAAGATTAGCCATGACAACTCCATCCGGCCATTTACATTTAAGATGCCTATGGGAGTCAACATGGAAAACATTAGGAAGGTCTTTAGAAGCTTGCACAATCATATTATAAGTTTTCTTTTGAGAATCAGGTATGACATACTTCCTTTTAAGCTCATCCCACGGAGTGAGGTGATCTTGCTCAAAGAGGTCAACAAATTGATTTAAACCTTTCTTAGCCCACAATCTGGCAGAACATCCTTGGGACAAGGCCAGGGGTTTCCCATTAAGGTGCAAGTTCCGCCAAATGGATCTTTCACCATGGAGTTGGTTTTTATAGTAACAGTCCTTGTTGGTGATGAATTCCCTGACATGGTCTCAGGCCTTCCAAATAGATTTGAAAACCACAGAGCCTTGGACAATGACGAGGAAACTGCCAACAAGGAGATCACAAAATGGGAGGTTCTTCCAAGATCTAGCTTTTTTAGGGCAACCTCTTTCAATGTTATGTCTAACAAGCACCTTCCAAGGACTGTTACCCTCCAAGGAATGAAAGATCCATTTAGCAGAGAGGGCAATACCTTGGATTTTGAGATTCTTAAGCCCCAACCCCCCAAGGATCTTGTCAGTATGGCACCAATCCCACTTAACAACATGCAACTTTTTGTTACCCTTACCATCAGACCAAAGAAAATGTCTGATAGCCTTTTGAATTTCATAAATCTGATAGTTATTGAACAACTAGGCAGAGGAGTAATATATACTGTAAGAGGATAGGATCTTCTGACAAACCTAAATTCTACCAGCCAAAGAGAGAGCTCTATTATGCCATTTATTAAGCTTACTATGAATTTTCTCCTTGATCCAAGACCACGTGTCCTTAAGAGCAGGTTCCATAGAGAAGAGGATGCCAAGGTACTTAACAATCTTATTGGGGCCTCCCCATTGGAAACTGTAGTGGGAAAACTAGTTGGGGGGATGCTCTTCCCAGCCAAGATAGATGGATTTAGATTGGGAAATGCGAGCACCCGATATAGAACAGAATAATTCAAGCTTTCCTTGAAGGGTCTTAAAATTTCTATCAGAAAGATCAAAGAACAGGGCGGTATCATCAGCAAATTGACAATTGATAAGCTCATCATCATTAGGGAGATACAAACCTCTGACCTCAGGAGATAGAGAGTTATCTCTGAGGATATAGAACAAAGCTTTTGAGGCATTAATATTTTTTTTAAAGTAATTAATATTGTTTTTTTTGTTTTATAAGATTTCTTATGTCTTTAAATAATCTTGAAATCTAGTGAAATTGTAATCTAATAGGTCAATTAAAGACTAATTGATGCACAATAAAATTAAAAATAAATAGAGGATAGACCAATAAAATTATATTTTTTAGAGTTATATTTTATCAACCTATCTTAGTAGCCTCATAAATGCCTTTAAAAGCTTTCATTTAATTTCATTCATTTCCGAAGAAAACAAAACAAACAATGTCCGTTTTGCATGAAATGACTGTACATTCTATTGGTGAGACGTCCGTACTATGATAATTTTATTGGTATAATTGGCGTATTGAGTAGAATTACGTGGAGCTACACATGCAAGATGTTAACATGCAAAGATAGAAAATATGAAGTGCTCATATCAGTCATGTATATATGTAAATTTAGAAATAGTGAATCGTGATAATTAGTTCAAATTAATTTAGATGTAAAATTAAAGATGGACAATATTTTTTTAAAAATAAATAAATAGAAGATGTTGCTATTGTACTCAAGAAGTGGTGGATGCATAAAAGATTATTTGGATCAATTATATGGATATACTAAATATGGGACGCGGCTAAGCTCCCTACAAAATGTACCATTGACCAAATTTCAAAAAATGGAAAACACATCAGTTTTCACGAAATTTTCACCATCTGTTCTTCATAATCTACACATTTTGTGGTCGAAAACCACAAAAAAATTGAAAAAAAATCGATGTGTTTTCGCAAATCTAGAAAAAAAATAGTTTGACATTTTTTTGTCTTTGGTGCGTTTTGTAGGGGGCTTAATTGCTACCCTAAACATGAACACCATGAGTAAGTTGTCTGAAGAAGAAAAGATAACAAGGGTTGCAAATTTCCTAACCAAGATACACAAGAGAAGATCCAAGTTGGGAAGAGAAAAAAGATATAATTTGTGCAGTGATTTGAACTTTCTATTTTGGGCTTCGCTTGCTTATTTGTTTACTAGCTATCTATAGGTCCTATAGAATGTTTGGCCTTGTGGACATTATTAAAAATGTTCATTCATTTGGTCCTTAGGATGTATCAAGGCTTTTACGGTGTATGAAGGACATGAATGTCTTGGTGCCTTCTAGGGACTCGATAGTCATTTCATATGTATACCATATAACATTAAATCAAATTTAGGGACACTATATTTCATCAAGATAGGATAAAACATTTTAATGAGTTTAGATACTTTGTACACAATTAGTACATAATTATCACTCTCACATTTTTTAGAAGTCTTTTTAAGATACCTTGACAAAAGCATATTGATGTGGCATCATATTTGATAATATGACTTTATAATCATAATTATAAATATAAAACTTGTTAAACAAAATAATGTCAAAAATTAAAGTAAAATCACGTGGTAACATGCAAAGATGCCGTACGTACCACCTTAGATTCCGATAAGGTCGTGCGGTACACTTTGATAACATCTCACATCAATCCGATAAGCGTCGTTACATTTTCATCCACTTGCCTAATAAAATATTAATTCAAATTTACGTCTCAAGACGTACGTTATTGATCATGTGAATGAATGAAGGGACATAACACATGACTTCTGTCAACTCAGAAGGTACGTTTCAATTGTCAAATTTCTGTCGGTTTTCTTGGCGTTTGCCGCCCGCGTTTTTGACGGCAATTTCGAGAGTTGTGTTTCTGAAAGTTTAAGCGACGTGAAAATTGGAGCCGTACGTGCTTCCGTAGAATACCGTGTAAATCCGTCCTCTGATCCGTCTCTATCAATCCAACATTTTTTAATAGTTTTTTTTGGTTGTATAATCCTAAATTGTAACAAACTCTCTCCACTTTCAAATTAGGGGAGAGGACCCACTACTTGAACACGTTTCAATGGTTGAGATAGTAGTTCATAACTTAATATCCAATATTTTTGACAACATTGTACCAATAGTTGTGAGTTTAAAGTTGTTTTTGCTAATGATGACTACCCATAATTGAATGAAATGTGTCATTTGTTCTAAAAAGCAGCCAATGGTGTGATGCCACATTAGCTGCACAAGTATTGGGGGTCCTAATTCACTATGATTGGTCTCACTTTTTTTTTGGGCTGTTTTGGACACCTTGGCAAAAAGCTTGCTGAAGTGGCATCATATTTGATGATGTGGCTCTGAAACCTTAGTTATAAGCAGGAAACTCACCAAGTAAGCTACTGTAAAAAAATGAGAGTGATTTGAAATTTCCAAGTAGGATTTTGAGAAGCACAAAGTTAGGAGCCCGTTTAAGGTTAAATAAATTAGAGGAAAAAATTAAAAAAGAGGTATTGTTAAATTTTTTTAGTTTAGAGATTATTTTTTGTATATGGGTATTAGATGGCTTGTAGTCATATGGGATTATCATATATTTCATATGGGAGAAGTCTAATTATGCTACAAATGAAGCGTATATACCTTACCCCTTGAGATTTGAACTTATGACTTCTCTTTCAAGAATACGAGATCTCCCTAACTAGGTCAACTTAGACTATAATATGAATGTGGCTACATATTCATATAAAATGCATATTGATGCAACTATACAGTCATATAAAACAAAACACGTCATACATCTATGAAGAAATGTATTGGGGATGTGTTTGTATTGGGTGCATTTTGTATGGAAGAATATAGGCGAATAAATGAGAAATTAATATGTAAGTGTTTAAATTTTAATATGAAAATCAAAAGCACTCATGTGAACAAAATGATTTGGATGTTACTAGGGCACATGTTCATGTTACTACCTAGTGCATGTTCTTCTAGATATAAAACCTCCCTCAAAAGTAGTCATGCGAATGAAATAATCAGTATTGAATATTGTGAACAAAATTTCAACTCTTAGCTATATTTTATGAATTTATTCTCACATGTGATTATGAGCAATAATGATTCATAGGAATGGAAATAAAATAAAATAAAAAGCTACAATAGTAGGGGCGGGATCACATGGACTTCACTTAAAAAGTTTCACCAGTTGTTGCTGGCATTTTTAGGAGTATTTTGAAGAAGGTGGTCTCTTGAAATTTTTGTAGTGTCTCCAAAAGTTATGAAAGTTGATGGTTACATGAATTTTATTAAATTACATGTTCAATTCAAGAAAATAAATAAATATAAAATAATACAAAATTAATCACTGAAATTTAAAAAGTAGGGGTTGTTATTCCAAAAAATATTCTAATTAATCTTGTAGTATATAATTTTTTTTAATGATTTCCCTTGTTCTTCAAAATAGATCTTGAGGCCCCCATTAGATTCTAACCTAATAGATCAATTAAATACTAGATCACATTATCGAATAAAAAATCTAAAAATTTGTGCTATGAATTGTAAATGAACAGAGATTGTTATCAAGAAATATATAGTTTTTTAAATATCTTTTAGTATATTTGAATTTTTAGTTTCATGAGAGCTTTTGTGTTTTCAAAGCAGATCTCGAAGCCTAAGAGATTGTAATCTAATAGATCAATTAAATACTAGCTCACACTAAATGAGATTGTAATCTAATACATCCAATAAAGGCTAGTTCACACTAAACAAGATTCTAATCTAATAGATAAATAAAAGACTAGTTCACACCATCAAATTAAAAATAAAAAAAATTGTGTTATGAACTTTAAATAAACAAAGATGCTTATCAAGAAATGAATAGTTTTTTTTTAAAAAATAGAATACTTATTTTTTTAGTTTCATGAGATCTTTTGTGTCTGCGAAATAGATCTTGAAGCCCCCACGAGATTGTAAAATAATAGATCAATTAAAGACTAGTTGACACTAAACAAGATTGCAATGTAATAGATAATTAAAGACTAGTTACATATTGTGATTCAAAACATTGATGGAAAAAAATTTAACACAATCAAATCCAGAAACTTGTATAACATGATAGATCAATTAAAGGCTATTAATGTTATCATTTTTCCACAATCTATATTTACATCATTTAATTTGCTTCTGGACCTGATTATGTAATTATTAAACAATCAAATTCAGAAATAATAAATAAAATTAAGGACCAATTCACATTAAACAAGATTGTAATATAGTAGATCAATTATAGAGTAGCTCAAACTAAACAAGATTGTAATCTAATAGATCAATTAAAGACTAGTTCACACTAAATGAACTTGTAATTTAATACAACTAATTTAAACTAAATAAAATTGTAATCTAATAGATTTAGAGTAAATGAAATTGTAATTTAATAAGACTAGTTTACACTAAACTAAATTGTAATCTAATAAATCAATTAAAAACTAGTTGGAACTAAATAAAATTGTAATGTAATAAATCAATTACCTAAAAACTAATTCTCACCATCAAATAAGAAATCTGAAAATGGACAAAGATGATCACATAGAATTCCAGTCCTGCACGCAAAGAATAAAAAATGTGTGTGCATTTTATTGGTGTGATGTCCGTACTACCGCCATTTTATATCTTGATGTCCGTACGAGAATCACATGCACGATATTAACATGCAAAAATACAAATGTCAAGTGGTGTATTTGATAAGTTTGCCACGCTGGCTTTTCATATGGGTCTCCGTACGTACCGCCTTCGATTGCGATAAGATGGTGGTGTTTTGTTAGATAACAGTTCATATCACTCTTGTATGGGATAAGCCAATCTGTGAATCATCAATGGGTTGAATGCATGCATGTATGTTTACTTCATTGTTGTAGGATGATGACTTAAAGGCTATACAATGAATGAAAGAAAGATTTTAATTATGTCTATAAGACCGGACAATTTATAGGGCTTGGGAACAAAATTATTCTTGATTTATCTTCATGTTCTTCTCCATATCAGAGCTCTTGGTGATAATTTCGACCAAGAAGCCGGCTGTCTCATTTTTCCTCAAATTGTTGGTGCATGTTGTCACCCTTCAACCTCTTTTCGTATTGAGTGCAGATATCCTCGTACTCTATGCATTCCATGATGAAGCGACATTATGTTTCTATGCTCCCTTATTGTAAAATATACATGTTCTTTCTTCCCAAATTTCCATGGAGAAAACATTTGAGAAAGATGACCTTAGAAAATAGTCTTTAGATGATCTGCATTAGTATCTAATGTAGAAAGATAGCGAAACACTCATAACCTAACATCCCAACTTGGAAAGTGTTTAAATACTCATAAGGAAAGGAAGGGAGTAAGATTGTATAAGAGAGTATGAGGGAGCTAGTGGAGCACTCATAAGTCTAACATCCCAACTTGGAAAGTGTTTAAATACTCATAAGGAAAGAAGAGGAATAAGATTGTATAAGAGAGTATGATGTAACTACTAGCCCTAAGGAAAGCATTGAGCAATGCGTTGACATTTGAGATGAGAAGAGAGAATTTGATGAAATATTATGAGCACAATTATTTAATTAGACATTGTTATTAATTATCTATACATGGTATATGAAACACTTTGAAAAATAGTTAAAAGCATATATTCGTTAAAAAAGTAGCTTAGATCAAAGTAGATGAGGATATGAGAATTAATATGTAAGAGTGCTCAAACATTAATACCGATATAAAAATATACGTTGGAGAAAGTCGAAGTAGCTATGTGACCAAGACAACTTGGATGAAAAAGAGAATGTTATGTCAATCAATTCATTTCCATATGTGACCATGAGCAAAAACATTATATGAGAATGAAAATATAATAGAAAGCTAAAATGCTAATAGTCTAGCTAAGAACTAGCTCACTTCATCTTAGATGCGAAATAAGGAGGTATATACATAGTATGATTTTCATCTTTGTATGTTAAATTTAATAGAAATAGAGTGACATTAAATCATAAAGCGTGTGACATATAAGGACATCTAGATCAAGTACTCGCATAGTCTAAAAATAGAATCTTTAGAAACTTTATAGAAAAAGATTAAATCAAAGATAATATTTATAGGACCTAAGTTGAGGGGGCTCCAAAAATTGTTATAGCATTTGTTAATTTAATGTCCAATACTTATAACAATATTGAACCAATAGTTGTGACTTTAATGCTATTAGTGTTAATGGTGACTACTCATAATTGAATTAAATGTATTCCTTAGATCTAAAAAGTAACAAATCATGGGATGCCTCATCAAGATACTAATAAAACATAACTTAATGCACAAGTATCGATCTCAACTTTCTTTGGGCCTATTTGAATACCTTGACAAAAATCATGTTGATGCGGCATCATATTTGACAATGTGGCCTTGAAATCTTAGTTATGTGTGGGGGAGTTGCCATGTAAGGTGTTATAAAGCGACTTGAAATTTCCACACAAGATTTTGAAAAGCGTGAAGTTAAGGTGCTCAACTACTAAGATGTCTCCCCTATGATCAACTTAGAAACACAAATACAAAGACAACCAATAAAAAAAAATGAGTTGTTGTTAGGTGGAACTCCCCTCTCAAGTCCATAAACTCATTACCAGCTTACAAAATACATTAAAAAAATAGATCAACAAAAAAAATTGAGTTGTTAGGTGTAGCCTAATAGTTCAATTAAAGACTAGTTCACGCCACCTCAAATGAAAAATAGTAAAAAGGCATATATTCATATAAATTTAGCATAGACGTGGAGAACATGAAAAGATACCATTGGTTTAAAATAGTAATAGAGGAAAAGTTAAATAGAATAACAATACACATGGATGAAGTGTTATACAAAGTGGATGAGTAAATGAGAATTAATATGTAAGAGTAATCATACTAATATGGAAATAAAAAAGTAGTGTTGACAAAGTCAAAATAGTCATATGAACCAAATAACTTGGATGAAGAAGAGAGTATTATGTCTATCAATACTTGCTCATAAATGGCAATGAAAACACAAATAAAATAGAAAGCTAAAATGCTAATAGCCTAGCTAAGAACTAGGTGAGTTCATCTTAGATGCTAGGAGTAGGAACTAGCCCAATTCATTTTAAATGAAAAAACAAGAAAGTGGATAAATAATTTTAAAAAATTGTATTTATATGTTAAAATTAGTAAAAATAGAATTTCATTACAATATTATAACATATAAAAACATCTAAATTAAATACTAACATAATCTAAAAATTGAATTTTACCTAAAAAGATTAGACAACATAATTCCATGATCAAACTTGAGTGTAGAAAATGAATAATGACCTTAAAATCATCACCCTCATTACTCTCCTAAATGTAATAACTATCATTTAATTCATTCATTGCCCAAAACATATTTGTTTTAGAAATGGCCGTCCTCATATGGAATTCTAATCGAGCACGTAAACCATATTTTGTTTTGCATGAAACCGTGCACTTTATTAGTGCGATGTCTGTACTATCATTTTCTATAATAAAATTGTCGTATTCAGTGGCAGAGAAAACAAATCACGTGGTAGACATGCAAAGATACTCTTCGCCGTACATACTGCAGTCTTGGGTTTCGTGCCGTACACTTTGATAACAACTCTGATCAATCACGTCTCTAAGGAAGGATATCCTAATCTGTGGATCATGAATGGTTTGTATGCATGTATGGATTGCATGTATGTATGTTAAAAATGTTTAGTAGGGCATATATGTTTATGGAAGATGGGTTTGAGACATATCGAAGATGATGAAAAGTATATTAATCTAAATTCTATTATGCTTTACAATTAGTGGTGGAGAACTTATGTTCTTGAAAGAGAGGTCATAAGTTCAAAACCCAGGGTAAGGTAGGTATGTGTGTCTCGTGTGTCGCACAATTAGGTGCCTCCCGCAAGAAGTACGTGGTAGTCTCGTATTACTGTTAGTATCTGTAGACCCAAAAATTGATGGCCGGTATCATGGACTATTAAAGCTCATTTCCTTTCCTTTCCTTTCTCTTGTATCAGTTAGATGCACTAAGTGCTAAGTGGACCATCCATGTTTATAAGAGATAGGTTTGTGACTAATCAAATATAGCTATCAGATTTCCACAATCCATAAGAATAGTGCTCTTATTTCTAGATGCGATTGCGTGAGAATCTTTAACATCAACATTTCAAATCACACTCTGTGATTCATCGCAGGATCAAGAGAGTAGCAAGAAAAGAAAAATGACCAAATCGCGAAGTGTGATTCGAAACGTTGATGTTAAAAATTCTCACACAATCGAATCCTCAAACAAGAGCATTAATCAAATATAGATTAAAACTATGTATGCTTATGATAGATGGGTTCCTAGTCATCAAATATAGATAAAAACGTCTCTTAGGATATGTTAGATTAAATTGGAATAGATATATCATATAGATAAAAGCTAGGTGTTGAATTATGATAAAATATCATGTTTTAGTACTTGCAACACAAAGTATTTTCTACATGTCAATAATTATAATTTTTTGTATAAAATAACATCATTTATATTATTATAATTTTAAAGTTTTGATTTTTATATATTTTCACATAAAAATTATATTGAAAATATAATAAATTTATTTAATAATTTTAGACTTTTAAATTATTAATATTTATTTAAAATATTAATTTATATATTTTGGCCGATAGATTATTTGTGGGAGCTTTGCTCCTTGAAAAAAAAAATAGTTGGAAAATTGTCAACCTCTCTAACTAACTTTTTTTTAATTCCTAATCTTGCAAATCTTTTAGTTGAAATCCTATCCTTTAAAAAGGCTAAAGATTTTTAGAAACAAGAATAAAGATCATTAGATCATGTATTTCTATTAATTAGTTATATTGCTTTCTAGATTTTTTCTTAATTATTCAAAGAATATTTAAACGAAGGAAAAATAAAAGAAAATAAGTTTTCGAGATAGCCCCAAGTAACTTAGTTTTTTAAGGTAGAAGATTTTTTCAATTCCTAGTCATTTTCAAATTATGAGTAGTTTGGCACCGAAAATAGGAATTGACTTAATACTTCAAAAAATAAATTTAAAAATGGTGGTTTAATGCTTTTGAATATGATTAAATTACTTGAAAATTAGATTATTATTGTAGTATGGAGGAGGATTATTTGTATTTCCCATGTTGAATTTTTCATAATAGCTTTTTTCCTATACTACAAATCTATTAAGAGATTTTTTTAGATGATCATTTTATTTATATATGATAAATTGAATATAAAATAAATAATATCTCTTTGTCTATTTAAAATAAGTTTTTAAAAAAATTATTATTATTATTTTGCTAAATAAGGGGCCGAAGTCGAAAGTTTTATATTAAAATAAGCTAAAAAACAACATAAAGTTTCTGTAGAAAAGTAAAAAACTGAAGGAGAAAGTGTCTAGCTTCAACACTATTAAGTGAAAACGCTATTTTACCTAAAACTTGATCTACATTTAAATCTAACACTATAATCTGCGAGATTAAGTTTCCAATATGAAACTTAGCAAAACAAAGTAAGATAGTTTTTATATGTTTATCCTCAGTTTGATGAAGACGAAGAGCCTTCTTCATCCTCATCCTATGCAGATGTCAACTCTTGTGAGTCTTCTTGTTCTTCCTCTGCCTCTTCCTCATCATCCTTTGACTCTATTGCTTCCCGCTCAATATTCTCCTCTACCTCTGCATCAGTGTCACCTCCAGCACCCTTTGTTAACTCATCTTCTTCCTCATTATCCTCAAAGGAGTCCTCACTACTTAGGCCCTCCAAATTTTCATCATATTTATATTGATAAACCCATCCCAAATTCTCATCCAGGTTGTCCCTGTAAGGAGAGTCTCTCCTATCCAACAAACCCAGGATTTTTTTCAAGAATGTTAGTCCCCTTTGAATCATATTTCTTCTCATATCTTGAAACTCCCATTCCCAACCCCATAATATGAAGAACCTACATGGAGGAACCCCATAAACATTTCTTCTTGGTCTGTTTCCGAACCCTGGAAAGGGGCCACCATCTCACATCACAATTGCATAATCGAAGGGGAACATGGTGGTTAAATCCTCATCTATGTTAATGATTGCTTCGTGAAGGTCCACCAAGTATGTTAAATTAAAAACTAATTAAAATTTAATTTATTCACATTAAATTATATTTAAAAAATAATTTTAAATAAATAATGGTCAATAGTCAAGACATATACAATGAGCTTCTTAATAGTTTTGTGTAGATAAATACGTAGGGGTAATTTGAAAATTATTTTCTTTGATGGATAGACACACCTTACTAATTTAAGAAGAATATTTTTTAGCAAATTAGTATGCAAATTATTTTTTTACTACCTACTTTTTTATTTTAAAAGATAGAGCATAAAGTCTTTCTTCAAGCTATTATTTTATATTTTCACATTTTTGCAACTGCTAGTATTAAAAATTTATTATCTCATGTTTGAAATTGAAAAATATTTTAAGTTAATATGCCTTACTTGAGATAACTTGAGAAAGCGACGATTTCATAGTCCTTCCATGTGTGTTTTGTGTAATAATAGTGAGGAATGGTATGCTCATATTTTCTTCCTCTACCCCTTCTCTCGGGAAACTCGACACTATAGTGTAGGTTTTTGAGTAAGACTTGTTTTCATGCTTCCTCTTTGGTTGATTTTTGGAGTGGCTTGGTGAATTCCCCAACTAAGACTTCCTTTTTGCATGTTTCTTTGAATACAAGGCCTTCATTTATTCTTTGACAAATTTGGTTGGAATGAATTAGAAGAATTTTATAAGAGAATGATGACTCGCCAACTTTGGATATGTATTATTAGTGTTCTCTAGGAGACTTTACCTACTAAGTGTAGCATAGTTGTCCCTATGGATCCAAGTGATCTGATTGTCATTCAAAGGTTGGGTTTAGCTAGATGTGGTTTGAGGTCTCCTTTGCCTAGAACTTCTTGGCAGACTAAGTGTAAGGTTTGTCAAGATTTTTGTTGGATGCCTTCTTCTCAATACGTGTTGAAAATCAATATTGATGGCTCTTCTAGAGGTAATCCTAGGCATGCTTGAATTGGTAGGATTGCTACAGATAATCATGAGGTTGCCTTTAAAAAAAAAAAACAATTTAGTATATAAAGGTCAACATACTAACAACTATACAAAAGCTCTTGCTATCATTTATGCTTTGGAGAGAATTTGCCCTCTTAGTTGGAGAAAGACCATTTCTGAATCTAACTCTTAGATAGTGATTGATCTATTGAATAAGAGGTAGGTGGAGGGATCTAATTGGCAATTTGATTGACTTTGGTGGTCAATCAAATTGTGAGACTTTGCAACTCTTTTGACTTTGTTACCTTTTGTCACATTCCTCGAAAATGGAACAATTTTGTAGACTATTTGTAAAAATGGGCTTCTCATCAGATGGGGTTGTGGAATGTTTAGGATTCGGGTCTCTTGTCTGATGAATATTCTAGGATTTTACAAGTTCTTTTTATGTAGGACATGAGAGATTATTTGGGGGTTGAGAGAGAGCCTTAATTGGCTTGGGGTTGTCTTTTTGTTGTCTTGTTGATTGCTTGGCTTGCTAGCTTTTGATGTTATGTATCGATCTTTTCAAATTAATAGTTTTTAACCGAGAGTCTAAAGTTGTTGTTTCATCTTTTGGGCAATTACAACTTATCTAAGACAATTCATTTTGTGTGCAAAAATTTAAAAAATTGGTCAATTAGAAGTGACATCAATACCTACCCATAGATGCCTCAAATACCATGCACTACAACCACAAAAAAAAAATTGCATATATGATTTTTAAATATTTATTCATCCAATAAATGTTTTAACCAATTCCTATGTAAAAAAATACTCCAACAACCATGTACTATGATGACCTATAAAACTGCACTTCTATAACTAAATATGCAAATTTTTACTATTTGATATACAAGTGAATGACTATGAACACATTGAAACTATTTTTGTTGATAGGAACTATTTTAATAACTTATAGTTATTATATATTGATTGTCTTTAAAGATAGTGATTAGAATGTTAAGTAAATGTTTTCGAATCCCATATGAATCTCTTAAATTATTTTGGGAACCTTTGAAATGTCCAGCAAATCCTATCCCATGTGAATGATGAATATACACAGATCTAGAACAACGTGATTATACTTTCTTGGTCAGTGGTTATATTGAATATAGAATTAAGCAAGCCAATACAGTATTATATAATTATACTTTCTGTCCATTGCTGAATTTATTATATGAATAATGATGTAGTCAAAGATAATGCCAGCCTTTTCGACTCGTGCAAGATTCTGGATGCAAAATTTATGGAACCTATTTTGTTTGATGTGTTTTACTTGTCAAATAACTAAATCTAACCTTATAATATGAATATTTAAAATTTATTAATGGAGTTCACACCATTTTGATTCGATAAAAAATGAATAGCTATATTTAATTTATTGTTAAGTACATCGATGACTTTTCATAACATGATAGTTTCATTATTTTGTTTTATTTTGTTATGGTAGGGTATAAAATGATTTATACTTGTGTAATGGTAAAATTTATATATTCTTCATAAAAATTTATTTAGTTTTATAGTTATTTTGATCAAATATTTAATATAATCATATTAATCTGTTGGTGTTTCTAGATTTGATTATGTGAAAGTTTTTTGCATCAATATTTTGGATGATACTCATGATCCATCATTAGAATAAGAGAGTGCAGAAGGAGAGGATGAACATGTTATGATGGTTTAAATTTCTATATTCGAAAAAATTCATCTTTTATGAGTGTTGTTTTTTTTTCTCATTTTGGAATGATTGCTCCTTTAGATTCTACACAATGACAAAATGGGGGCAAAATTTAGTGTACAAAGTACATGCTTACCATTTATTAGCTATGGTTTAGACCACTTTGGTTGGTTGTCATAAATACAGAGTTCTAGCACACATTTTGGCTCTTTCGGTATATTCACTAACTGTAAACATATATCCCTCCAATTATCCATCTTTTAGTACATTGGCTTTACTAGCCTTGTAATATTAGGAAGCATCTATCCAACAAACTAAATCATAAAGCATATGTAGGAGACACTTAGCTTTTTCAAAAAAAAACTATCTTTTATATTTATGTATCGGTTGGCCGGATAGCTACATATGTGATATTATAGGTTTGAAAATAATCATTGAACATTATTGTTTATTCTTTACTCAGATTGTTCTTCATTTGAGCTTAAAATTAGAAGTTTTTAATCTCCTTGTAAACAATGGTTAGCCATTCTTCTACAAATATTGAAGTACAAAACTTGCAAATTTTGAATTATTACTGATATCAATTTAAATTAACCTCTAAAATTTTGAAGATAAAGATTAAATTCATATAATATAACTTCAAAAAATTCATCAAAACTAAATCTACACATTTTGCTTGAAAAAGGATGAATCCTATATTTAAAAAAGAATTGGACTGTAAACAAAAATAGAGAATTTTGTTTAAGGTCCTTTTTGGATTTGTGTCTCCATTTGTTGAATGATTCCATGTGAACAAAGACAAATGTGTGGTACTAGTGATTCTACTTTCTCAGTAGACAGATTGCCCACAATTTAAAAGCACATTTTTTATGAATATATAAATGAAGTATGTACAGAGAGCCCACCAACAAAAAGCACTTAAATATTTAATTTAAACAAATTAAGGATTGTTCATGGGTGGACTATTAGAAATTTGTAAGTAAAATTTCAGGAATCTAGTTTTGTTTCATGTCTTGTCTCTCTTAACGGCCGCCCTATTTGAATATCTAAAGCTGACCACCAATTAAAATAGTATATATTCGCCTTAAAATATGTTATAAAATTTTATTTGGTGATGCAACAAATTTGAAATCACTAATTATTGAATGCTTTTGGCAAATCTGAAAACATGAAAGATTCAAGATATGGGAATAACTCTATGGTATTCGTACTTTATCAGGATACAAATGTGGACAACTTTATCAATTTAAAATCACAATCTTTATGAATATATAGCCAACCATCAAAAGTGACAAAATATTTTATACAAACACAGAGTGTTCATAGCTGTACTTTGGAAATTTGACAATAAAATCTCAGACATTAAAACTTTTAAATGGAAAATGGGGTCAGCTATTTGAACTTTTCTATCAAGATTGTCTGCCATAACGTTCACCCAATTTGAATATGTAAAGTTGAACTCTGAAAAAGAATATATTTGCCTTGAAATATGTTATATAAATTTTTTAGATTTAGAATTAGTGATGTTTTGGAGTACATTAATTAATGTACATGATCATGTTGGAAGACTGTGATCAAGGTATATTTATAATATTATTGTTGTTCAATATTTTTTTATGAATGGTATTTATATTATTTTAAAATAGTGTTCTATTTATTGATTAAAGAAAGGTGGGTGGTACTAATTGTTTTAAAGTTTAAATAGGATACAACATAAAAAATGATAATACAATTGTAATACATTATTATATGGTGAGTGGGTTTCGATCATTCACTTTACCTTGTGCATTAACAGGGTCTGAAGTGTTTGTATGAAGGTCCCAACCATCATTACCATTTTTATCATTATTATCTTGTTTATCTTTACTGACAATTCAAACAAGAGAAATAACTAGAGCTAGTTGACATAGCTTGTTAAAGTTGACCAACCAAAAGTCCCACCACCAAAAATGGAGGGATGAGTAGAATGATGGCTATTGGACTATGACCATCCTCATTAAACACAATCTCTTCTCATAGGAGGCAAAGACATCTAAGAATGATCATCTTGATTAGCATGAGTAGAATAGTCATTCCCTCAATGATGCCCACAAGGTAGAGACAAACCTATGTTGGAGGTAAGAGTTACAGGGACCTAAGCAACAATACACAAGACATTATCCAAATAATCTTGTAGTAGTTTAAGGTGAGCAACTTCAAATCCAACTTTTCTACATTGCACTTGAATCTACATAAGTACATTAGAGCATATCATGGCTTTCAAATACAATAAGAAATTATAATAAAAACGCCCCAACAAAATTATAGCATTTTTTATTTTTCCAAATACTTAAAAAATCCTACCACAAAAGCATGTCAAATTTGATTATATCTAGAAGGGATTTATGGCCAATACCCTAACAACATCATTTACAAAGAAAATGATGAATCCAAATCCAAGTGACTTAAGCTCTAGGATGAAACTAAAAAATATGCTAACAAGACTCTTGATGATCACAAGAATAACATTTGGAATCAAGAACCATAAGCAAATCAATCTAGAACAAATAAGAAGGTTTTGTAAAAGAACACACCATATACAAAGACTATTATTACTAGATTGAAATAGTAGCCTTTGTGCAACTTGTAATTTTGAAATAGTCTATCATTGTACTATTGCAATATTTCCAATATGGTTTGTATGATTGGACTCCAAGTTTGTGAACCATGTTTATAGGAGTATCATCAATAAAAATTTCAAGAGCTTAACAATCATTATTGGATAGATGAAACTTCACTTTGATTTTAGGTTATGTTAAAAAAAAATTGATCACTTTGGAAAAGGGATTTGGGAGTCTTGACCTCTTTGTAAACAAAATTCAAAGCATGGACTTGTGGGATCTTAGAAAGAGGATGATTTTGGCATTATAAAATAAGAGACCATCAAATAGGTTATCGATTGTTTGATACACCATTGTGAAACCTAGTTCTATTCCAAAGAAGTTTGAGCTTCATAGCTTCCCAAGCTCTCTAAAAAACATTTTTATAAAAATATGGTTAATGAAGGCGTCACCATTTTAGTTCCATTTGTATTGTTTATTTTTATTATGGTGAGATAGCATGGTAAATTTTTATATTTATGTGATAGTAAAATTTACAATTTTCATCTAGAGTTATGTGTTTAGTTTAATATAATATTTAATAAAAATATATACCAATAAATGTAAGTTGGACTCTTTCCACTAGCCTTCTTTTGTTCCTATTTACACACATTCCTACATATTGAATTACACGAGATCCTTTTTTGGTACTTTACTATACATTCTACATTTAACATGCCCTCCATGATTGGACATTCATTCCTTGAATAGGCATTACTACTCCATTTTCTTGAGTCGACCCTACAAGTGTTTAATCAATCTTTCCCACTTCAATGGATTTTAACCTCAAAATACAACTATGACCAATTCCTACCCATTAACCTGACCATTACAAATTAACTAGACATATATTTATGCATTTTATTTCTATATCCTTGTATTTTAAAGAATTTAATTGCATTATTGTAATATCTTCTCATTTTCACAGCTTATTGAATAACCATTCAAGTCCAAGGAGCATTTATTAGAAAATTTAATTGGTGCACTAAAAAGAATTAAAATTTGCAAGAGCTTCCATATGTTTGGAGTTTATTGAAGAAGAATAAGGAGCAATGACATTGTTGATGTTTGGTGATGCTATTGTTATGAGCTAGGGCTTCTCCCTAGCTGCGACTTTTGTTCTGTCTATGCTAGGGGTGGGTGATCTATGTGTTAGGGGTGGGGTTTATTTTCAACATTCAGTGGTTTCTGTGCTTGGGGTGGGGTTTTTTTGTTTATCTTGGGGTCTTTAAGGATTTATATGGTTGTGGTTTGTGGAGACCATGGTTTGGTGGTCGGGGTGAGGTTTGGGATTGGTCTTTTTTGTGGGTTGTTTTTGCATGGCAATGATTTTGATGTCTTCAAGGTTGGTGGTGGTTGGAGGTGATAAGACTCATAATGGGTCTTCATCGGCATGCATGCACAACAGACATAGATGTTCTATGCGAGCAAGGGTTTCTGAAGATGTTTCATATTGGATCCGACATGCTCTCATTTGCAAGTTTCTTGGAATTTGTATTCCTTTGTTTGCATTAGAATCTTGGATCTAGCGATCATGGTAGATTGAAGGAGATATAGAGATTATGCTTGCTGCTAACAGTTACTTTATGGCCCACTTTTCTCCAATATGACAAATCGAAACTAGGTTTTTGAAAGAGGCCCATATTTTTACAATCATGGTTGGTTGTTTATTAAACCTTGGCATATGGGTTTTCATTCGGTTGAAGAGATGCCTTCTCGGGTTCTTGTTTGGGTTCATTTGCCTCGACTCCCCTTGGAGTTTTGGAAAGAAGATATTTTACAAATAATTACTTCTCTTCAAGGGAAGCCTATTGCGGTAGCCACAAAAACCCTTGATAAGTGATTTATTTTTCTCGCATTTGTGTAGAGATGGATCTAAATAATCCCCTACCAAATTTGATGGAAATTTGTATTGGATCTTCATCATGGATTCAATAGCTAGATTATGAATCTTTTCCTTTCTAGTGTTGGTTATGTCATGAGTATCATAAGGAATATCTCTCCACTAATCCTCATTCTTCATTGTCTCCGCCTGTGGGTAAAGTGGAAAAGGGGAAATCTCCCATGAGAGACGATGATATGGGTAAGGATAAGGATGGTTTTGTGATAGTTAAAATAAGGGCCAAGAGACGAGGACAGAAGAGGACATTGAAGGATCGACAGATTAATGAGGGCTTTAACCAATCTGAAGTGTTAGATACTTTAGCCTTGGTGGAAGGGATCCCACCTGATATCACCTCTACAACTACTCGTGTGGGTATGGAGGTTGTATTGGTTCTAGGGTCAGGTCATGATCTACATGGAGTGCAAGATCAATAGGTGAATTTGAATGATTCTATGCAGATGATATTGTTTTGGCAGATTTGGCTAGAGAGGTTTTAACTTCTAATAAGGGTAAGGGGTCTCCTCAAGGCTTGGGGGTGCAATAACACCTCCTTAAGAAATGTCCTTCTGACAACTCCTCAAAAGGGCATAAGATAGACTTAGAAAATATTTAGATTACTGGAGATTTATTTTTGGAATCAGGGTCAGTTAAGCCTATTGATGCTCACTTTTCTCAAACCCCTCCATGATTATTTTCTCTTGGAATGTAAGGGGATTGAACAACACCATTCACCAAAAAGCTATTCATGATTTGGTTGCAGTTCATTTGCCAAACGTCTTTTGTGTTTAGGAGAATAAGGTTTATGTTGATGTTATGCTTTAGTATGCTTCGCATATTTGGTATTCCGGTCAGTGGCAGTGCATTGGATCACATGGTAATTCTAAAGGATTGGCTCTTTTTTGGGATCCACGCAAGATTTCTCCCATTTGGTGGATTTATAGTCATTCTTCTATCTCCATGTTGGCTTATTCTTTGGATTCTAGTGAGACTATTCTAATTATGAATGTTTATGCTCCTATTGACATCCATGGTAAAATCCAACTCTGGGCACATATATAAGGTATGTCCTTCCATGTGCTCCTTATCTTCCTTGGATCTTGGTAGGTGATTTTAATTTTGTGGTGATTTTAGAGGATAAAAGAGGGGGATTTATTAGGCTTGGTCCAACTTCTGATCTTTTTCGAGCTCGAGTGGATGCTCTTGCTTTAGTTAATGTTAAGCCCTCTAATGGGACTTTCACTTGGAACAATAGATGGAGTGGACAGGAGGAAATTTGTGAATGGCTAGATAGGTTTCTTGTCTCCTATTTTTAAGTAGGCGATGACCTGGTTACTAGTTCTAAAATTCTTGACTAGAGAGGTTTTGATCATAGGCCAATTAAATACGTTGCTTCTTCTTTTGCTAGCCCAAATAATCCTCCTTTTAATTTCAGCTTATGTGGCTTTGGGATTCTTCACTGCATGATTTAGTGGCTAACTGGTGAAGAGAGGGTGGCCCTACGTATGGAATAGCTATGTTTGTCTTTGTGAAGAAACTTAAATATGTCAAATATCACCTCAAGAGATGGAATATGTCATGTTTTGGTAACCTTCATTCCAGGAAGAGGAATGCCCTTGACTATCTTGTAGTGATTACTCGCCAAATTCAAGAATCTGGATTCTCAAATGCTCTTGGAAAAACTGAATCTCAGGCCATGTGAGATGTAGATGAATGGGAACTCTGGGAGGATATTTATTGGAAATAGAAAGCTCGAGTTGATTGGTTGCAAGAAGGGGATATGAATACTACTTTCTTTCATCATTTTGTTCAATACTTCTTTCTTTTATCATTTTGTTCAAACTCGTCGTAATAAGGGGTATATTTCCTCTCTTGTTACCTCTAAAGGGCTTCAAATCTCCTCTGTCGGATATGACCCGTGAGGCCCATCATTTTTATTCTTCCCTTTTTTGTGAGGATTCCTTTCTTGCATCTGCAAAGGAGAATTTGATCCTTTCCTGCATTCCCTCTCTTGTCACCAATGCGATGAATGATTCTCTCATCCATCTGATTCTGATGCCTAAGTTAGAAGAGGTTTTTGGGATGAAAAAAGGTAAATCTCTAGGCCCATACTTCCCTGTGGAATTTTTACAAGATTTTTGGGACATTATTAATCTGTACTTTTTGGAGTTTCTTAGGGAATCTCTTTGTAACAATCATATGTTTTGTACCTCAAATTCTACCTTCTTGACTCTCATTCCCAAGAAGGAAGGTGATGAAAAACTTGAATTTTTTTGACTTATTGCTCTTTGTAATGTGGTGTACAAGATTATCACTAAATTGATTGCCAAGAGGCTCAAAACTTGTCTTCTTGTAGTGATCTCTAAGGAACAAGGGGGTTTTGTGGCTAGTAAATAGATTCTAGATGGAGTGGTGGTGGCTTCTAAGGTTATTCACTCTATGGAAACTTCAAAGGAGAGATCTATGTTCATTAAATTGGACATGGCAAAGGCTTATGATAGAGTCAAATGGATTTTTCTTCAAAATATTCTCTAAGTCATTGGTTTTGGTCCAGAATGGGTGAGTTGGACTATGAGTTGTGTTACTTTAGCTTCCTTTTCTGTTATTATGAATGGAGAACCTTCAAAGCCTTTTGGTACCTCTAGAGGCCTTCACCAAGGGGATCCTCTTTCCCCCCACCTATTTATTATTTTGGCTAAGGGTCTAGGCCATTTTCTAAAGTTTTGAGCTTCTTTGGGCTTGATTCATGGGTGGAAATGGGGCAATGGCTTGCCACAACTCTCACATCTCTAGTTTGTGGATGACATGTCTCTTGTTGGATTGGCTCATCTTCAGGAAGCTGAATCTTTTAGGCAAGCCTTGGATGTTTACCTTTCAACTTCAAGTCAAAAATTCAATGAGTATAAATCCTCCATTTTCTTCTTCAATACCCCTCATGCCATTCAGAGGCGTATTGATGGCATTCTGTGGTTTCAGATTGGCTCTCTTCCCTTTGTTTATTTGGGCATTCCTCTTATAGTTGGTAGACATATCTAATCCTCTTGGCAAATTTTGCTTGACAAGCTGCATCATAAGGTTAATCATTGGACTTGCTATTGATTATATATTGTTGCTCGATTGAATCTTTTAAAGTCGATTATTCAAGCTCTTTCTATATACATGCGTTTTATTCAAGTTGCACCCATGTATTTTCTTCATGAATTTGATGCCCTCTCTCATCAATTTCTTTGGAGTGGGATTTTATTGATTTCTAAATGGAGCCTAGTTAAGTGGGAAACTGTGTGTAGACCTAAGAATGAGGGTGGCCTTGGCTTACATTCTTCTATTTTAAATGGGCAAGTTCTTGTTGCTAAGTTATATTGGTGTTGGTTTACTAACTTGAATCAGCTTTGGGCTCGTATTCTCACCCATAAGTATCTTCTAGGTGTTAATGTGTTTAATGTTCCCCACTTTCCTTTGGATGGGAGAGGTTAAATGATCTGGAGCACTTTGAAAATTGGGGCTCATTTAGTTAAGAATGATCTCTTTTGGATTTGTCATACAAGATCTCAAGCTCTTTTTCGGCTTGACTCTCAGATGGTCATCCCTCTATCCTTTCTACTCATCCTCACCTTCTGACCCTCTATGATACCTTTACCACTGTTGGCTAAGACATTGTTTCTCATTATAAGATTGCCCATACGTGTGGGTTGACACTTCATTCTAGTTGAAAACATCCTTTTGAATGGCCTCCAAAAGAATCTATGGAAGACATGCAGGTGCTGGCTTAGATCCTAGAGTCTCGGGAGTGCACTACCTTGGCTAAAAATAATGTTCCAGCTTGGGCAAGCAATGATTTGGCTAGAAATTTCTCTATTTCTACAAGTTATGTTGAGCTAGTGCGACATACTTTTGGAGACATTCAGGTTCCTTGGTGGAAACAAGTTTGGTACAACTTATCATGGCCTAACTATAATTTTTGTGTGCTTGGTAGTCCACAATCGATGTCTTACTTGGGATAATTTATGCAAGTGTGGCTTTCAAGGCCCCTCGATGTGTGTGTTATGTCATAATAATGAAGAAATCATCTCTCATCTCTTTTTCTAGTGCTCCTTCACTAGACATTCTGACATTTTTGGTGGGATGTGTGGAATCAAGCTTGTTGGCATGTCTCTTCTTTGGCTGAGTTCTTTGTTCAATGGGGCAAGGCTCCTATCAAGACTTATTTTCTTCAAGTTTCTTGGACTCGAGGCCCTTCTTTTATTATTTGGCGTATCTGGTTAGAGGGAAATCATCAAATTTTTCAAGATGTGTTGTTGGTGGCTCACCACTTGTGGTGGAAAATCCTCCATTCTTTCAGAGAAACTATTTCGGCAAAATGTGACTTGATAGAGGCTATGGATCCTAGTGATGTTATTTGCTATAACCTCCTCAATATTCCTCCTTCACAAGACAAGCTCATGAGAAATAGATGCAGCCACACTCTTCAGAAGATAAATAGAGTGGGGAGGTGGAGTCCTCCATAGGGCATTCTTAAAATCAACACGGATGGGTCTTCTCGGGGAAACCCAGGTCCTGCAGGTATTGGTGGAGTTGGTAGAGATAGCTTGGGGATTGTTTAGATTATGTTTTCTATTTATAAAGGTCATCATATTAACAATCAGATGGAGACTATTGCTATTTTATATGTTGTGGAGTGTGAGTGTGTGTGTGCTCTTAGATAGAGCTTTGTGAATTAGATTCACAAGTGGTGGTGCACCTGTTGACTTGGCAACATTATGAGGATGTTAGTTGGTAGTTAGCTTTGGTTGTTAACCAAATTCTTAATTGTGTGCTTCTTTGGATTCTATTACTTTCACTCATATCCCTCGGGAGTGGAATGGAGTAGCAGATTGTCTGGCCATGTGGACTTCTAATCACATGCATAATCAAAATATTTTGGATAGGGGTCAATTAACTATGGGCTTGTCTCAACTATTAGATCACTTAGTGGATCTTGATAGGGATGTCTGATGCCCGTGCTTTGTACTTCCTAATTGAATAAATTTTCACCCCTCTTTTATTTCATATGTTTGAAGTTTATTGTCTTCAATCCTTAACATTCAATGTAGAGCTACTATTGTTTGGGGCTTAACCTAAGATAATGTGTCCATTAGTAATCCAAGATCTCTTAATAAAGATATTCTTAAATATCACTAGCTTTTTTCAATAGAGAAAACATTAGTGGGTTCAAAAAACCAAATGAACATAAGTTACCAAATCAAATCCATGGGTCACGGAGTAGTTCTACACCTAATCAATCTAGATCTACAAAAAATTCCTGGGAAAAGACATATTTAAGTATGAAATATATTTGAATTTTAGTTCCACTTGTTAGTTGGATTCTACAACTACATCAAAATTATTGTCCACCTTCTTCCTTATAGCTAAATGTAGCTATCTATATTGTATTTAATTTTGTATCTTAAAAATTAGCATTTAATTTTGAATTGCTTATCCCCACAACTTTGAGTCATTGATCTTGATTGGATTATGCTTATATGCATGCATGTTATTAAGGTAGCTTATATTAAGCGTAAGAAAATATTATTAAAGTATTTGATGCATTTAGCAACATACCCAATCATCAAGTAGTGCACACATATAAAATGATAAAAGTGTATACAATTCAGTAATTTTTCCCATTAATTTGTCACCATTTCCTTGAGAAGACACAGATTTGAGAGTGAATATTGTTGAACCATTAAATAAATAGGGAAAAAATAAATTCAAAAGATCTATTGAACACTATAGTAACTAAACATTGAATCTTTGAATAGACTTTTCCTAGGGAACATCATATGGTCCATAGAGAACAAAATATCTCAAATATGGATTATCCTCTTTATATAATAACTTGTAAATAGTTCATGGATAAGTGAGCCTAGCCCAAGAGTGAATATATTAAAAACTAGAACTCAAATACAAAGGACCTTAGAACATACCATCTATAAAATAAGACTCTTAATTACTAACACAATTCCATTTTCAAACCTAAGAAGAGGCCCACTATTTGAACACTTTCTTCTACTTGACATTTTCTCTCATAATACAAATTTTGGTTGCTCCTAGAGGAGTGAAACCTTGTACCACCAAACCAATAATTATAGCCTCTCTTACAACAAAGATGCTCGGAACACTTTCCTCCACTTGTATTTGTACCACTATAGACAAAGGTGTTGAGTTAAACTCCTTAAAGGACTGTTGTGCAAGAATCACCTCTTCCAAATGATTTTTCTAGAATCCACAAAATTAAAAGCCACTTATGTTCAACTTCTTAGATTTTAACGTTTTATCATCATAAAATTTCTAAAGAGATTGTTTTGTTTGATATGTGATATCTACATGACAAGTTATATAAGGAGCAATATGGGGCTCAACCTTTTCCTTCAAATTCTATTTGAAGCAATATATACAACCATTGATATTATTCAAACATGAGTTGAATTTGAACTTGGTTGTAAGTGAGACTAATGTGTAGTGTATCCACACAAAGCCTCTAACATTGCATTATGATCAAATCTACAAGAATATTTGACTTAGTCTTTCATGATACCAAATTTACAAAAATATTTTTTCAAGTGTATATCAAAAACCTTACAAATATTAATACTTTACAATAAGATCAAGCCAAGCATGTACAAGTTTTAAAGACACAAATTTGATGGAAATTGTTAGAGTAAAGTATTAATTATATTAATTAATTTTACTCCCTTCTTAAGATGTCAACACTTTTATTTTTAGTTGTTTATATTTAAACACACATGCACTAGTTGATTTAAACTTATGCACTAGTTGTTTTAAATATAAACTTGCATGCATTAGTCTTGTAATAATTATTACATGCACTAGGGTTGCCTTTCAAGGCTTTCGATCTCCTTTATATGGATGATCCATTGTACATTCAATTCATTCATTATTTGAGGATATTTTCTTCTTCATATTTTTGAGTCAAACCCTTGCCCTCTTCTTGTCTCTACTTCCTTGTAACAAGTTTTTGTATGCAGGTGATCTTCAGGTTTTGTGGATTTGTATTGTTCAAATCCTACATGGTATCAAAGCCTAATCTGCTACAGCTTGTTTGCGTTTGAAGGATTAAGAGATCATAAATTCATCTGTTTCAGATTAGGGCTTTTTTTGTGTTTTTTATTGAAATTAGGGGGTCCCTAAATTTTGGTGCACTTTGAGCTCAAACGGACCTCACCATTGAGCTCACAGCACCCAAAAACCCCTATTTCGATATAAAACACATCCAATTTGGACAACGTTGCAGGGAGAGGCAAAAAAAAATTGCCCTAGGGCCATACGGCTGTGCACGCACCCCGAGGTAGGCTTTCATACGGATTTTTTGGCAAAAAAAAATCAAAAAAAGGGTGCGCCACTCGCATTTAGCCCAGGCACCACCACCGCTGCCAGCCTCAAACTGTAGGCTTCACAGTAGTGGTTAACTTTAAACCGCAGGCCACGCCAAACCGCCGACAATTAGCCCAAGCCGCCAACCTGACCGCCAATGGCAGGGGCCCGCATGTGACCAAGGGCCAACGGCGCTTTTTTTCAAAACCAAAAAAAAAAATTTTGATTTTTTTCTCTTTTAGAGCATCTTTCACTGAAATTGGCGTTCCAGGAGCTCGAGGCATCATTTTTTGACAAATGAGATATCACCGAAAAGCTAGTTCTGAGCCCAACGCTCTCATGGAGGCTAATTTGGTAATTTTTTTCATCTAGCTTGCTTTTTTTTTTCTGTCAGTGCTAGATTATCCTTTTTGCATTCCGGGGGGGGGCTAATTTGCTCAAATTAGCTCCGTTTTTTTATCCAAAAGAAGCGTTGAAAAGCTCTTCGAGCACCATCTAGATTTCTACCTATTTTCATCAAAAAAATTTCAAGGTACACAAGATTCAGATCTGAAGCTTTTTTTCTCGTCTCTTGATAAAGCATATCATTCTAGGCTTAGGGGTTCGATATTTGGATTGTTGAGGATGTTATTTTCTTGTTTCTATTAGTAAACTAGATATTTATCAAAACAAAACCCCTTCTAAAAAATATGGCCAAGACCTATTCTTGTCTAAAACTTCTGACCCCACATAATTATCACACTTGGAAAATTCTAATGACACAGCTTCTCCGTTCAAAAGGGCTCTGGTCTTGTCTAGATGCAGTGCGGCCAGTTTTACAAAGGCCCTTTGAGATCATGTAGCATCGAAACAAGATGGATGAGGCTATGGGGTTGATTGCTTTACAGGTATCAAACAGCTTGCAGTTTCATCTTGATAAGTGTACTACCCCTCTACAGATGTGGGCTAAATTTTAGACATTATTCGGTACCATCAATGAGTTCAGAGCACTTCATATTGAGGCAGAGCTTACCTCTCTTATACCTAATTATTTTCCCTCTATTGAGGACTTTCTAATGAAGTTCAAACAATAGAGATCTTTGTTACACAGATGTGGAAAGCAAAAGACTGATAAAGAGTGCATTTATCTGATTCTGTCTAAGCTTAGGGGAAACTTTCAGATCTTCTCTTCTACCTTTCATTCTACCATGGACGCTTTGGGACCTACATTCACCATGCCCACTTTTGAGGTGTTCTGTGATCGTTTGACTAGAGAGCAGGCCAAGCTTACTCAGTTGGACTCTCTAACAAGATCAAAGAACCAAGCATTGGTTGCCCATCCATCCAAAGGAAAGAAGCAGATGTCGAAGCAGATATCAGATTCCTCTTCTCAACACTCTACTAGCCCACCATCTTCTTCTAAGAAGGAGAAACAAAAGACTGAGAGACCTACATGTTCCTATTGTCAAAAGGGACCTCATGATGAGTCACATTGTTTTCAGAAGAGATTTGATGGCTATGAGAAATAGATTGCAGATTTGCAAGGTCTTCTTTAGAAGAGCATTGTTTCCTCTCCATCCTCTTCTACCTCACAAGGGTCTGCTTTTCAACCTTCTTCCACATCTTCGACATCTGGAGAGGATTTTGGACAAGGTCATGCATTACAGGCATCATTTCATCCCCTTCACAGGTCCCTTGGATACTGGATTTAGGTGCTTCTCACCATATGGCATCTTCTCAAGGGGTCTTCTCTACTGTTGAGGCTTCTCCCATTCCTCATATTCTCGTGGGGAATAACATTGTCCTGACGGTCTGCGGGAAAGGTTCAGTAGGCATTCAGGATGGAACATTCAATGATGTATTGTATGTTCCATCTTTGTCTATAAACCTTCTCTCGATTTATCAAATTACACGCAGTGGATCAGGGAAGACAGTTGAGTTCACTGCAGATTCAGTCTTCATTTGGGATAGTGCAATAGGAGGCATTGTTGCTAAAGGGACAGTTGATCATTCCACCTATCTCTACACCTTCTCACACTTTGTTCCACCATCTCCATTGTCAGAGCACAGCTCTCCTCTTTTGCGAGAGCATCATGTGGTGTAGTCAGGTCGCTTGAACCTTTGTATTGTTCCTGAGATCACTACTATGATTGCCACACCACATCCTGTTGAGGTCTTTTCTCTTCCGCGGGATTCTTCTTCAGCATTGCCTAACCCTCCAGCTCCATTCATCGAGCCACCAGGTGCACTTGTTGAGGATTTTATAGAGGATATTCATCTCCTCTTTCATGACAATGTCAGCACACCTGTCACACCACCTACATTGGGGATTCCCTTTCAGGATCCTTGTGTTTACTCCTTTTAGCATCAGATCGACCTTCTAGTAACACCTCATCTTTCGAGGTTACCTCTTCAGTGTCCACTGAATTTCACTCCTCTGCATTGGAGTCACAGTGGTTTGTTCATTGATCCAGGGGTTCTTTCATTCTGGGGGGGCTTTGGTGTCTCATCCCTCTCTCATGGGGGGCTGGTTGTACTTATGGTTTTGAGAGAGTCTCTTGAGCCATTTCTTTTTCTGCATTTTTTCAATCTCTTTTTGGAGTAGGGTTTTTTCCCACTGGGTTTTCTCTATTTCTCCATTTTACAGAGATTTGGTTGTGCTAGGTACCTCATCAAGCCATGTTGTCGGGACCCATTTTTATGCTTTCAGCAGTGTAGTTTCCTTTGCTTTCTTCTTGCATTGTTTGTAGCTACATTGTTGCTCATCTTAAGGGGGGGTGTTAGAGTAAAGTATTAATTATATTAATTAACTTTACTCCCTTCTTAAGATGTCAACACTTTTATTTTTAGCTGTTTATATTTAAACACACATGCACTAGTTGATTTAAACTTGTGCACTAGTTGTTTTAAATATAAATTTGCATGCATTAGTCTTGTAATAATTATTACATGCACTAGGGTTGCCTTTTAAGGCTTTCGATCTCCTTTATATGGATGATCCATTGTACATTCAATTCATTCATTATTTGAGGATATTTTCTTCTTCATATTTTTGAGTCAAACCCTTGCCCTCTTCTTGTCTCTACTTCCTTGTAATAGGTTTTTGTATGCAGGTGATCTTCGGGTTTTGTGGATTTGTATTACTCAAATCCTACAGAAATAATTTCCCTTTTTTTTTTCAAAATCAAAGTTGACAATTTTTATTCATTTGATGTTTGTTCATTTCAATGGTTATGGTTTGTATTGGTGATGACCGTGGTATATATAAAGTAAGTTATGTTACCATGTGGGTTAAGAGTCTTGTGCTTTCTATGCAGATTTCATGTAAATGTTTTAAAGATGTTCACTCGTTAACCATAGTAATAGTGAAAAAATGTGTTCTTAAGTGTCAAAGGGTTAAGGGTTAAGGATTAGGGGCTTGTGTCTTTTCAATATGAAGTATAGTTTTATGTCTTTTTACCAATCTTGTGAAGTTAGTCTGATCATAGATGTATTTTTGTAACCTTTTTTAAGTTTTGGTAGTGATGTGTTTTGGAAAGTTAATTACTATAACTTTTGAGCTTTTGTTTTTATAACTATTGCATGTGTCAAAATTATCATAGTGAGAAGTGTTGTGAAGTAGAGGTGGATAAAGATCTTGGGAACTCACTCTCTCTAACCCATTATTGATTACACGGGTAAACTCAAGCTGCGCTCACATGAAACACTTATATGTTTGAACATTGTACTTTCCTTGTCGCTATCTAATAATTAGCATAAAGAAAGCACTATCAAGATTAAGGGCTACTATTAGAATGAGAACACTAAATCTACATCTTTGTTGCACTTTCAAACCCACTTGTATCATTTTATGTAGATATTTGTAAAGATGTGCATTAATAAAGAGTATAGAAATTTACATACAAATAACCAATGAAGTCAAGGGCATTTGAACAACCATCTAGCTTTTAAAAAGATTTTGAAGTGAAAAACTAAGAGTTTAGAAAAAATATTATAATTGTAAGAACATTATCCATCCTCATCAATAGGTGTAGTTCATCTAGCAATGTCATATTCCTTGTTGTAAGATAAATATCATTCCCAAAGGATAATGACATAGATATTTATAACACATTTGATCAACATTATTATTAATCATTTTTGTGTTCTTAAAGTCATTGATAACATCATTTTATAGAATGTCCACAACACTCAAACACAATGACTTAATGGGATCGGTGTATAATAAGTCAACAACACTTAAACCCAATAATTTAATGTTAATAAAATAAGTTTATAATACACATTAGAAATTAATAACATAAAGAAATTACTTGATATCAAGAGCTACCATTCCATCGACATAGTACCAAATATAGACCAAAGTTTTTGTATTAGATATAATAAGATCAAAAGGCATTACAGTGTTTGGAAAGTATCACTTGAGCATATGAGCTCCTAATACAACTTAACATGTATCACTGACTTCCACTTGCTTTATCCAATACACACAAAAAAATAGTAGACGATTCAAAGGACAAAATTATACAAAGTATGGATGGTATAAGCATATGTAGTGTCTATCTACAAGGAGAAATATCAATATAAGCTATAGAAGACATATATAAATTATAGTTTCTTGATTCAAGCTTCCCATGGCAGCGGCTCATCAAACCATCTAAGGACAGTAACATCTACAACAACTAGGTTGGGTGCTTCAGCTCCATCAAGTACTGCTACAACCAAAGGTATTGCATCCTTGGGAACAACTACAACAATTATTGGTTAATTCTCACATTCCCTCCTCCTTTGTGCCTCCATCTCTACAAGGAAGTTCTCCAACCCAACTTCAAATGGTGTTTGTTTAGCAGATCTCCTGGTCTATGTATGGCCATGTGAAATCTCATTTACGTAGACTCTGACCTGTCCATCTCCTAGGAGCCTCTCAAATTTTTGTCTTGATAATTTGAAAGCAATAGTAACCTACTAAACAATATCATCTATAATGAACCTCCTCAGAGACTCAGTAAGAAACCTAGTACATCCATTAAGTAATTCACGATTCCTATATTTCCAAATTGACCACAGAACTTCACTTAATAGTATAGATAGAAAAAATTTGCCCCTTTCTTTAAGCACTAGATTTATCCTACAACGATTTCCCAATGATAAATGTTACAACCAATGTTGAAACCAAACATTTTCCAAACTTCTTTAGCAAAATGGAAAAAGAAAAAGATATGCACTATGGATTATGGGAGCTTACATATAGGACACAAGTTAGACCCTCCATCATAAGTAGAGACAGGCAGTTTAAGTAGTAAAAGGTTCCATATGAAACATCTCTTTTTAGGCTCTATAGGTCTAGACCAGATACCAGTAAGGGATGACTACCAATCTGAGGGTGTAAGATCTAAGTTCCAAGAGGAAGCTAGGTGATCAAGTATCTCATTTTTATTAGCAAGGGTGGAGTAAATGCTTTTTTCTTTAATGGTCGGTAGGGGGAACCGTCAAGCCAAAGGAATCTAATGAACCTATCTTCAATGGTTTCACAAGGTCTAGGGAGGGACAAGGTGTTGGCATGTGTCTCTCAACATTGAATAGGTTCTCCACTATGTGGGGGTACGTTGAACTCTTCAGAAAGAGCATGCCAAGGAATCATCTAATCACCCAAGATGATATCTTTAAAGACTCCAATACCTTTGTTAGTTTGGCTTCTAGTTGAACAAGCCTGAATAAGTGCAAGAGGAATGTCATTATACTTTAGATTCCACTTGTAGACACCTAAAATTCCACTTGTCAATTAAAAATATTTTAGTTGATAAAAGTCCTGGTGACATCATCATTTATTAATTAATTAATTATTTAATTCATTCATTCATTTTTATTGTCATTATCCCTTCTCCTATTTTAATTGAAGATATTTAATTAAGAAACCTTAGCCAAAAATATTTAAATTCAATTTACATGTTTATTCCTCCAATTTATTAATTATTTAATAAATTATGTCTCAAAACCCTTTAAATAAATTAAATATTTATTTAATTCCCAAAAACCCTAGATATCTTCTAGAAAATCCTAAACCTATCCTCACTTTCCTAATCACCCCCTAACCTGCTTAACAGGTGTTTCCTAACCCTCTTAGCCTAAACCCTCATCCTTTGACTTTGGATCAATGCCCTTCATTAATGAGCCTTACATGCTCATTAATGACCCCTTACACCCTCATTAATGGCTCTTACAACCTCTTAATGAGAGCCTATGACTGCTCTTCCACCTTGGTCCCCTAGCACACTTCCCTAGTGTTTCTCACACATGTGTGAGCAACCCTTCATCCTTATCCCTTTGACCCTAAGGCTTAACCCTTGGTCCTAAACCCCAACCCTTGGTCCTAAACCCTAACTACCCTTCCTCAAATCCTATAAATAGCTTCCCTTCAAGAGCAATTGGAACCAATTCACATATCATTCTCATAGCATTGTTTTTATGATCATTTTCATAGCATTGTTTTTATGTTCATTTTCATCTAAACTTAGCATAATTTCTAGTATTGTTATATTTTCTCTTTTTTCATGCATTAATAACTCATCCTAGCTTAGATAAATTGGATTAATCTAGTTTATTTCAAGAAATACTGAACATTTTCATTCGTATCATATCTATCTTTTGGTTAAAATCAACTTTTCATAGCATTCATTAATCTAGAATCTGCATTGCTTCATTTGGACCCTCAGAATCCTAGGGGCAAACCAGGTTCACCATACCTGGTTTTTTGCCATTATGGGATCTTTGTGGCTTCCAAATGATCCTAATATTATGTTCATTTTCATTTAGACTTAGCATAATTTCTAGTATTATTAGATTTACCTTACTTTTATGCTTTATAAATCACATCTTAGCATAGCCTAATGGATTAACTTAGTTATTTCAAGAAATAATAACCATTTTCATTCATATCATATCCATCTTTTGGTTAAAATCAACTTTGCATAGCATTCATAAGCTTAATTTTGCATTTGGCTTCATTTGGACCCTCGGAATCCTAGGGGCAAAACAGGTGCTCCATACCTAGTTTTGTGCCACTATGGGGTTTTCACGGCTTTCAAATGATCTCGATCCTTCCTAAATAGCATTGGGGACATCCTTGTTGTGTTTTGAGAGAACACCCACATCCCTCCTATAAGAGAAAATCAAACGGTAACAGGGTGCTCCCATTTTAGCTCAATCTGAGGTGGCCTATGAATATTTTTCTATATGTTTGGTATATGTTGTTTCTGACTAACATTTAACTTTCTACGCATGTTCCTAACAGGTTAGGTTCACATTGCTCACATTCTGGCACCCTGTCAATAGGTAGTTCTTGTTTGACGTGTTTTCAAAGTTTCAGACTCAATGCAAAACATTTGTTGAACATACACAAATGAAGAGTTCTACACACAAATCCTTTTTCCATGTCAGTCCAATCCTCCAATCCATTAATCTCCCAAAGCCTCCAGAATTCTATCATCCTAATCATGGTCTTCTAGTCTTCCAACATCTTTTATGTCCAATGTTGTCCTCCTTTCCTTCCCATATCCTAGGTTAACAGATTCATCTTGGTCATCCCCCATCCCCTCTTTGTCTTCTTCTAGAGTCAGTATTTCCTACTATCTTGAACTTAATCCAAATCCTAGTCTGAACTTCTCGGTCATCCTAATCTAAGCCTTAGTCTTCCAATCCATCCTTATTCCTCCATCCCCATCCAACTCATCTGCAAATCAGCATGTCTCAAATCTATTATGATGAGTTTGGTTGTCACTTTTTTTCCTCCACTCCATCCTATCCCAATAATGATGATAGTCTTGTTGATCACGATGAGTACATTGAAAACCTTAGCAAGCTTTCTCCAAACACCTTCCAGAATTCAATCATTCCTCCAAACTACCTCATCAGTTCTCCATACATGCCCACTAGAACTCCTTATCATACCTTTGACAAGGGAAATCCATTATCCACGCTTTCTTCCTATGGCGTACCTACATATCCCCCGCATACATCCTTCCTACCTCCATCTTACCCCATATCCATATCCCAAACACCACCTTTCTACAATGAACCTACAAGATACATCCCTTATCCAAATCTACCATCTCCTTATCCTCCAACCCATTTTCAAATCGAAGATCCTATTCTTCCAATCCATTACCCTGATCCCCCATCCTATCTCAATCCAACATCCCCTCCATCATATTGATCCACCATCCACTATATCCTATCTCTCTGCTCCATCTCCTCCATCCTATCTCAATCCACCATCTTCTATTCCAACCTATGTTACCACAAATCCCCTTTCACAAGAAGAATACATCCTTCAATCTGCTTCATATCCCATACCTCAATCCATCACCCCTACCCCATCAGCTAGTCAATCCAATTCACAAGCCACCTCCATGCCTACTTAGGTCAACTATCTATCCATGCCATCCTCCAATCCTTCTTCTATGCAGTCATCCCCTCAACCAAGCTCACAATCCACTATCCCACCTTCATGTGTGGACTACCCTAGCTCCCCATTTTCTACACATTCAAATCCTTCACCTCAACCTCCATCGCGAAAGCCTCCAAAGATTTTCACAAGGAAGCCATCAAAAAATCCCTCTCCTAAAGTTGATGAGTCGTGTTATCCCATTACCTCATGTGAAGACACCAATGATGAGGCCCATCAACATCCTACATCCACCATCATTCCTCCTCCATCACCTGCATCTATTGACCCTCTTCCATCTATCCCATCTATTGATCCTCTTCCATCTCCTAACATTATTGATCTTCTTCCATCTCCTAGTATCATTGAGTCCCTTCCATTCGTGGACTCCATCCAATCCCCATCCATGTCTCTGTCTCCTAGCATTATCCAAGCCACATCCAATGAGCCTCATGAATTCACCCTTCTTCCCTCCATCACAATTACAGATTCTCCTATCCTTTCATCCATGCCATCTGAAGAGCCCATCCATAAATCCCCCATCACTCTATCCACACCAATCCTATCAAGTCAAGATCTTGTCCAAAAGCATGTTGAAGTATCCATCGACCTAAATCAAGATCCTATCCCTTCACTTCCTCTATTACATGATCCATTTCTCCCATCCATTCCTCCATCTCAAGATCCCATCATCCCATCCTCTCCACTTCACCAGCATCTAACACCTATCCTGCTTCCATCACTCTATCCCCTTGGTCCACTTACATTTGTCAAGAAAACCCCACTCGAAGCAGAAGAAATTAGTTTCATATCCCCCACCCCGGCACCTAATACTTCATGTTTATCTTATTCCCCAAGTCATAAGTATACTTTCTTGGATAAAAATCTCAAGAAATGGAATTATCAAGGTAAAGGCTTGGGTGCCCATGAACAAGGAAATCTGGAGCCCATCTAGGACAAGAAACATACATGATCACGTGGTATTGGTCACACATTCGAAGACACTTCCTCCATAAATGTTGGTACAGCTAAAGCTGAATTCAAGCATCTTTCCAAAAACACCATTGCATCTTCCCATCATCCCTCCAAAGCATACAACGTCATTCCTCCCCCTCCATCATTGCAGCCCAGGACAACCTATCACATTCCTCCTTCCTCCTCCAAATACACTTTGGGTCCCTATATCCCAAAATCTACCAACACATATCCTCCACATGCCAAATCCATTTTGGGCCCTTACATCCCAAAATATCATCCCCCATCTTATCCTACTCAATCCTTCATCTGAAATCTAAACATTCCTAGTCAGGATCAATAAAGGCACATCCCCACACCTCCTATCTGTCAATCTCCTTCCATCTCTCCATCCATATCTCCTCCATCCTGCATACCTCTTCATATTCCTTCCAATTCTCCTCGCAATAATTTGGATGCCATATCCAAGATGCATAAAGATAACTATCCATAAAGAGCTAAATATTGCCATGTCCACTCTAAATGACATGCTCAAGCAAAGAAAAATCCAATCAAGAAATCCACTATATCCAAATGGCCACAAATGCCCACCAAAGAAAAATCAAAATCCACTACATGGCCACAAAGGCCCACCAAAGAAAAAGCAAAAACTATGTGGATTCCAAAGCACAAAGATGCAATTCATCTTAAAGAAGCATCCACAATGGCATCCAAAGTTGCAAACCCCACATCAACTCATTCCTCTTCTCCATCTCCTAAATCTATTTTGGGTCCTTATGTCCCAAAATATCCTATCAAAATTCCTCCATCATATCCTTTTTCTACCATCCACCTCCCATCCATTCCATCCACCTGCCTCACAACATGTGTCAATGTTGGTCCTGACAACATCTCCCTACCCTACTCACTTTCCATCATTCCATCCAAACACTTTCTACCATCATATCTATCACCCCATGCATATCCCACATCTCATCCATGCCTTTGCATAATCCATCCATCCCAATAAGGCTATACCAACATCCATTTGGAAAAGAGAAAGATAGAAAAAGTCAAAAAATGAAGAAAAATATCAAAAAAAGAAAATAAAATAAAAACATTCGTCCAATGGTGAAAACATGGAAATTCAAGTTCCTTGGACAAGTACCATGATGAAAACCTGGAAAACAAGCATCATGCATAATCCCTCTATCCAGTTCCTCTCTGCAACTGGGGGCATTTCCTTCTAGCACATCTTATCCAGCATCTCCTCCATCCCATTTGTCTCTTGCCTCCACCATCCTCCTTCGGATCTTGATGACAAAATAGACCACCAAGTATACATGCTTTTGGGCACCTTTTTGCATTCATCCTTCTTGCCACATCTCCCATCACAGCTTTCATCCATATTCCCTCTATCCATCCATCCTACCTACCAGATTATCTTTCATCTATTTTCCTCATCCACTGACTATCCTAAGCTTACATCTACATTCCTCAGCCTCTTGTCATCTTTTCTTCCATCCTATCATCCCCACACCAAATGTCTTTGAATGCATGAACTATCCTATGTAGGGGCATCTTATTCCTTAGAGACCTTCTTCCATCCATATCTTCCATCTCCCAATCCATATCCTCCTTCGTCCAAATCCTTATCTTCCTCCATCCCCCATCCAAAATCCTTCAAAACCCTCAATCTTGGTCTACTCACATTCCTCTATCTAAATCCCTCAGCATTCTGCTATCCACATCCCAAAGCATTCCTCTATCCAAACCCCTTAGCAATTCCTCTATCCAAATCCCTTATCAATTCCTCTATCCAAATCCCTTAGCAAATCCTTTATCGCCATCCCTCAGCATTCCTCTATTTGAATCCTAAGCATTTCCTCTATCCAAATTTACAAGCATTCCCTCTATCCAATCCCTCAATATTTCCTCCATATTTCCATCATCGGGTATTTCCCTTGTCATTGGTATCTAGCTACAGGCTACCCCCATGAAATCCAATGCCATACCATCCATATCCAAACATTCCTAGCAATCTTCCAACATCTGTGAATCCTATCCATATCTTCTAGCTATCCAAAATCCAACATCAAGCCAACAAGCCAATCACATCCTTAGTCTGGTTTCTATTCTTGTGGCAAGCCTTGATTTCAATCCAATCATCATCATTGGGATGCATCCTTCCCAAATCCTTGTGTCATTTCAAGACACATCATCCTCATCCCCCTATCCACCATCAGTCCATCTTGGCTTTCCAGCCCAACTGGGGCATCATCTTGCATATCTTTGTAGCATCAGCTTCATCCCCAGTTCTTTGTTCATCCCATCCTAAGTCTTGTACCATAGCGTCAGTCGTGTCTTCTCCTAAGCTCATTTGTCATAGGAATTCTAGTTCAAGCTATCCATCATCAGTCTTCGTAGGATGTATCCTTCCTCATATGAGACCAATCAAATCAATCCTCCTCCAATCAATCCTCATCCATCATCCTACCTATGGAAAGAGGTATGTGAGATACTTGTTATTTCAATTATTCCTTTGGATCTTTTATTTATCTTTTGGGCTCTCCTTTTGTACTATCTCATTGCATCTTGTTGTACATATCCTCGTCAATCCCACAGTAGTTATGATCATTTGAACTTGGCCCACCCAGTCCTATAATTCAGCAACATCTATTGTCGACTATCCTTGATCTCATGATTATCCTTGATTTATCATTTGCCAATAACAACACAACATTCTCCTCATCAAACGGGTCCTTGCAGGATGTATCCTTCCTCATGTCCGACCTAATCTTCCATCATCAATCAAATGGGTCCGTGCAAGATGTATCCTTCCTCACATTTAGACCTAATCTCCCCCCCCCCCCCCCCACATCAGTCCATCAATCTTTCTCCTTGGCAAATGATGTCTTTTGGAGTTATCATTCTGATCTTAGATTTTGTCATTTGGATCTTGTTTATCTTTTATGGCTTCTTGTTGTTCCTCCCACGATCCTTTATATCATGGTGCACTGCGAATGAGGAAAATTTGGGGTAAGGTCTTTTGATCATCTTTTTGCTTGCACATCAGTCATCTGTTTGTGGTTTCCTCAGCATCGTTTTCACCATATCTCCTTCGAGTTTTGTGTGTGATGTTGGGGAAACCCTTTGCGTGCTTGTTTTTTGTGTCAGTCCTATGAAACGCTAGTGACAAGGGCTTGAGTTCCCAGTAACCTTAACAGGTCTCTACTATTTCTATATCAAACTAGGTTGTGCTCTCCACATTTACACAATGAGCTCCCCAAATCCCCCTCATCCTGCATCATATAGATTAACAAAATCAGATTTTGACAATCCATTATGATGCACAGTAAGTTTCTGGATTCGATTGTGCATCATATAGATTAATCTTGCATCTTGCATCCTTCATATAGCTTCATCGTGCATCATGCATCTCACATCATATTGCATTCATGCATATTTTCTCTTGGAAGGACGTTTGTTTATCCCCCCTTCCTGTCTTTCTTCATCCTTTCCTTTCTATGTGCTTTTCGAGAAAATTCCCCAAAGTTTCCTCTTTGTGTTATTTTCTCAAGGGGGCACAACCCCTTATCTTCTATTCTATCCTAGGGCATCTTATTTTCTTGTCTTTGATGTCATGCCACTTGCGGCATCACATCAAAGTGGGGTAAAATGTAGACACCTAAAATTCCACTTGTCAATTAAAAATATTTTAGTTGTTAAAAGTCTTGATGACATCATCATTTATAGTTAATTAATTCATTCATTCATTTTTATTGTCATTATCCCTTCTCCTATTTTAATTAAAGACATTTAATTAAGAAACCTTAGCCAAAAACATTTAAATCTAATTTAAATGTTTATTCCTCCAATTTATTAATTGTTTAAAGAATTATGTCTCAAAACCCTTTAAATAAATTAAATATTTATTTGATTCCCAGAAACCCTAGATATCTTCTAGAAAACCCTAAACCTATCCTCACTTTCCTAATCACTCCCTAACCTTCTTAAGAGGTGTTTCCTAACCCTCTTAGCCTAAACCCTCATCCTTTGACTTTGGGTCAACACCCCTCATTAATGAGCCTTACATGCTCATTAATGACCTCTTACACCCTCATTAATGGCTCTTACAACCTCTTAATGAGATCCTACGACTCTTCTTCCACCTTGGTCCCCTGGCACACTTCCCTCGTGTTGCTCACACATGTGTGAGAAACCCTTCATCCTTATCCCTTTAACCCTAAGGCTTAACCTTTGGTCCTAAACCCTAACTACCCTTCCTAACCCAAGCCCCTCCTCAAATCCTATAAATAGACTCCATTCCAAGAGCAATTGGAACCAATTCACATATCATTTTCATAGCATTGTTATTATGTTCATTTTCATCTAGACTTAGCATAATTTCTAGTATTGTTAGATTTACCTTACTTTTATGCTTTATAACTCACATCTTAGCATAGCCTAATGGATTAAATCAGTTCTTTCAAGCAATACTAACCATTTTCATTCATATCATATCCATATTTTGGTTAAAATCAAATTTTCATAGCATTCATAAGCTCAAATCTACATTTGGCTTCATTTGGACCCTCGAAATCCTAGGGGCAAAACAGGTGCTCCATACCTAGTTTTGTGCCACTATGGGGTCTTTGTGGCTTCCAAATGATCCTAATCCTTCCTAAACAACATTGGGGACATGCTCATTATTTTTCAAGAGCACACCCACATACCTCCTATAAGAGAAAATCAAACGGTGACAGGGTGCTCCCATTTTAGCTCAATCTGAGGTGGCCTGTGAATATTTTTCTATATGTTTTGTATATGTTGTTTCTGACTAACGTTTGACTATCTACGCATGTTCCTAACATGTTAGGTTCACATCTCTCACACAACCAAATGGATCTCTCACCATAGACCATAGTTCCATGACTCGGACTCACCTATGACTCGGCAAGGTCGACTTGACCTGTGACTCGCTAATGACTAGGCAACGACTCGGCTATGACTCGGCAAAATGAAAAAACAAATATTTTTTACGATTTAAAACTTGTTTCACAAACCAATTATTTAATAAATCTTAAAGACACTATAACACCATCAAATAGAATCTGATTTGATCACATACATAAACATGCATCCATCACATAAGTACAAAATATAAACGTAAATTGTAGCTAAAGGAAATAGAAAACATAGATATGCAGAATTATAAAATATAAATACTATCAAATGTATATAAAATCTATGAAATCCATGACATCAATGATCAAATGTCCGGCAAATGAGTTTTGAGTGATTTTGGCATGTTGGGAAGTCATGTTTGTTTGGGATTTGGGCGAGAGCTAAGATGATTATGTCATCGAGATGGGGTCGAAACCAAGTGATTTGTGATAAAATGAGTTAAAACCCTTTGAGAATCCTTTTGCCAGCTTCAGTTTGACCTTAGAAAGCCATGATGGATTGTGGGAGGTAGCCCTGTTGAAGACTTGTTGAATCCTGAAATATGACAAAGTCTGGAATTTTTCGAAAACCCCCAAAACCTAGAATTTGCATCTTAGCTCCTATGAAGCTAGAACCTATCTCAAACATCCTGAAAGTATTTATACAAATATAACTTAAAGTATAAGAAATTAAATATTATACTTAAATTTTATATTTGTATAAATCCTCCCACCCCTGAACTGGAAAATCAGATACTCACATCAACAAGACCCTGTGCGGATCCAGCACGGACCGCTTTGTGAATCCGGTTCATGGCCGCCAAACTCAAAGATTCATGGCATGACCCGCAGGACTTGTCTGAGTCATGCGGGTCATGGCCCATGACCCGTCGAGTCATGGCGACAGGTCATGAAAACCCGCCAGAGGCTGCGCGGCCCACAAATCGTCTGAACTCACATGACTTGTCGTGAGTTATGGAACTCTGTCATAGACCTTGTTGTTGGATCCAATAACATCATTATGTGTGATATGCATCCTCACTATTTCCCATGCCTTCCAAATAGACCTAAACACAATAGAGCCTACTAGCTTGACTAGGAATCGCCCAACAATAAATATCACACAAGGGTAAATATGTCCATGAATGTCCTTGAGTAGGGACAAATTTGGTCATGTTATGTCTGATTAACACTTTCCAAGGTTCATTACCTTTTAGTGCTTTAAAAATCCACTTTATAGGAAGAGAGATCCCCTAATTTTTAAGATCCTTACGGCTCAAACCCCCTTTAGACTTGCTCATTGTACACCAAGACCACCTAACGGAATGTTTCTTCTTCTTACCCTTTCCATCTTACCAAAGGTAGTCCCTCATCATCTTTTAGATGATTTTAAACTAGTATTGATTGTAAATCCATGCAGAAGAATAGTATATGTTATAGGTTGAAAGTATTTTTTGGAAAACTTGTATTCTGCCTGCCATAGTGAGGTAGTGATTATTCCATTTCTTCAGCTTTTTGTCTAGTTTTTCTCTTATCCAATTCCACATATCTCTGAGGTTTGGGCAGATAGAGAATGGGATACCTAGATATCTTACCTAGTAGAGTGTCCCCCATACAATTTGATATTTTTCAAACCACTCAAGTGCTTTATTGTCTCATCCACACATGACTGCCTTAGGGAGAGAAATTCTACTCCCTGAAGCCTCACAAAAGAGGTTCATTTTGATCATTAGTGCCTCAAAGTTATTCTCAGTTAACTATATTAGTATTGTAGTGTCATTTGCAAATTGGACATTGGATCGTTCCTCCAAATTGGGGAGAAGTATACCATGGACCCTTGGTGATAGTTGATCATCCCTTAATAAATACAACATAGCATCAACAACAAGGACAAATAAAGCATGAGTTAGTGGGAAGCCTTATCTGAAGACTCAATTAGGGAAAAGGGATCAAACCTTGTACTATTCACCTCAACTATGGCATGAGCATCTACCACGAGTGTTTTAACCATTTTACAGAATTGTTTGGGAAATCCCAACCCTTCAAGCATCATGAAAATGAAACTCCATTAAACTTGGTCATAATCTCTTTCAAAATCTATGAGGAGCATAGAGATATTTTGTTTGGAATCCTTAGCTCAATTCATTGTCCCCCAACAAGTAGGTTTTCTAGTAAATACCTATCATTCACAAAGCCTATATGTGTGGAACAAATCACCTTGGGTAGTATAGTTTTCAGTCTTTTAGCAATGACCTTTGCCAGTATTTTGTAAGATACATTAAGAAGAGTGATAGGTCTCCAAGTTTTGAGTAGAGACTCATCACCCTCCTTGGAGATTAGCTTGATAAGCCTAGTATTGATCTCATGTCCCAGAGAACCTACTTCTAATGCTTCATTATACAGTCCTAGAAGTTCTTCACCAATCCATTTCATGTTATGTTTATAAAAACCCACTGACAGTCCATCTAGCCTTGGAGCTTTATCATTTCTCAGGGCCATAATGGCTTTGTTAATCTCCTTTATTGATAAGCCTTTATTAAGAAAATTTGAGTTTGAATCAAATATCTTGTTAGGGATCAAACTCTTAATCTTATTCTTGGCCTAATCTTTCTTAGTGCTATTGTCTTCTGATGCAAAAAGCTTATTGTAGAAGCATTTAAATGCATTAAGTATTTATTTGGGGTCAATGATATGCCTATCACTATCCTAGATATTATCTATGTGTTGCTTTTCCTTTTTGGTCTTAAGCATTTTAAATAAATATTTGGATCCTTTATCACCATGCTCAAGCCAATTAATTATGGCTCTTGTTTTCATCCCTAGTATTTTCACATTCTGTATTTTCCTGAGAGCATTTCTAGCTTGAGATAGAGATGCATTAGCCTCTATATTATTAGAAGGGTCAACTTGAAGAGATTCTTCAATTGCAACCAAGTCATAATGAAGATCAGTTTCATGTTTCCTCATGTCTTTAGCTTTCTTCCTCCCTATTGTTTGAAACAATCCCTTCTAGGCTAAAGTGTTTTGATTCCATCTCTCTTTGGCATTGTGAAGGGTGGGATTAGTTTTATTAATAAATCTGATAATGTTGACCACTTGTTGAACATCTTCATCCCACAAAAGGCTTGTGTTAAGGGTGAAGGACTTACCCTTTTCCCTATGGTCTATGTGAGGAGAGACCACAATGCATGTGGAGATGATAAGATGGTGATCAGACAGAGTGTAGGGAGTAACTTGTCCTCCACCTCCCAACTTATTTTTCTTGAATTGAATCAGATCCTTACTGGCAGAGAATCTATCAGGTCTAGAATATATTATTTTACTGCCTTGCTAGAAATTACACCATGTAAACCACAGTCCCTTAAATTCCTTCTTTTTCCCAATCATGAGATCAAAGAATCTGAGTCTATTGATCATCCTCAACCAACAAAGTCTTTCTTCCCCTTTCCATTCTAGCTTAGAACCTCATGACTTATCATAGGGTGCTTCTATCATATTGAAGTCACCACCAAGGATCCATGGTACTTCATCTAATTGGGTCATCCATTTCCACTGTTCAAGTCTTTCCCTATAGTCATTAGAGGCACATACTGAGGCAATTCCAACCTTGCCCTTCTTAGTGTCCAATATAATCTAGACCAATCAGTTACATGAGGAGCATCCCCATTTAGCTACATGTTTGCTCCATCTATTGTTGACTAGAGTTGCAACACCACCCTTACCCTTAGAGTGGTTTGTCTTAAATGGAATGGCCTCTTTCCATATGCACTTGAATCACACATCAAGATTAAAATTCATTTCTTTGAGTTCTTGGAGCATAAGGAAATTAGTGTTTCCGTGGAATCTCAGGAACCTTTTGACAACACATTTCCTGTCTGGGGATTCTAGTCCCTTGATATTCCAAGATATACATTTTAACTCCATAGGATAATCTTATGATTCCATATCCACTGGGGGCAGAAAGGTTTTGTATCATTTAGGCAACTGTGATTTGGAGCCTCTAACAGATGCCTTTGATAAGACTGACCCAAGAGGCCTACCTCTTTTCTTTTTAATAATAACTCCATGACCCAATCATGTTGAGGAGTTATTGTATCTCCTGACTCTCTTTTTCTTCTTTTTACCAGGATTGGACTTGTTCTTTTTCTCCTCCACTTCACATGAACTCCTTTCAAGTATGTTTAGAGGCATATATGGGACAATGGTCAAGGACCCTCTATATAGGTCCTCATTAGGGGTAATCTATATAGAGTTGTCTTTGTCAAGGTTAGGCCCATCATATTGGTCTGAAACAAAGCCAATATTGATTGCACCTTATCCAGAGTTGTTGGGATACTCATCCTTATCCATTTGATGGCCTATAGAGGGGTCAACGATTATAGTGGGGCAAGAGGTTGACTGGTCATTCACATGGGTAGCGATGGGCATCTCCCTTCCAGCATCTAGAGTTATGGTGGAGCCACTATTAGATTTGTTAGCATCCACTATGGTGGTTTTAACCCTCATAGAGGGGGTATCTTGGGGAAGTTAGTTATCTCCATTTCTTTTCCTTTCAAAATCTTCAACTCTTTTCCGAACATCCGAGATTTTTCTAATTTTATCCACCACAATCTGTTGAGCATTTTTGGTCTTGCATTTATTTGTAGGAGCAATTGTAGGAGAGGAGGGCTCAAAGGCATTTTCTATGGAAGGGATAGTAGAAGGGGCATTGGCATGAAATGTGTCTCTAATAGCATCATGGACTCTATCTAGTTCTTGTGCAATGGTGGAGGGGAGGATGGGACATAAGCAACATCTTTGAAAGGAGGGTGGTCGGGTGCAAGGTTTGAAGATGGAAAGAGGGGATTAGTTGGAGGAGGTTGGCAAGGGTTAGGTGGAGGAATGAGGTTGGATGTGTCTGGACAACGGGAGAGGGGCAAACAATATCCGAGTTTGGTGCCTATGGTTTGCCATCTTTTTGTTCCTTCTTCATAATAGAGCAATTTTTCCTAACATGCCCTTCTTGCTTGCAAAGAAAATAAGCATTAAGGCCACCCAAAAATTCCACAAGGCATTCAAAATGTTCTTCCTTCAAGTCAATGATGAGAAGGATCGGTAGGTCGATGCATGGTTTGATGGCAAGCAGAACCCTCGCATCCATATGGGGGAGTATGGATTGAGTCTCATCAATTCTAAGCACAATGCCAATGGAGTCGAGGATTTTAGGTATCCATTGCCATAACAAAGGTGGAACATTTTTTATGGTAACCCGCCTAGGGATCGATGGGCTACAATTTCATGAACATTGGCTTCAGGATTCCAACCGATGGCCCTAAAAGAGGCACCACCAATTGACCAAAACTCTTTTTTTAACACCTCATATTGGAAATGGTGAATCTTTGAAGAAAATAATGAATAACCCTTTTTGAATCATATAGCATAATGAAAAGGAAAACCGTAGTTTTCTAACCCAACCCATTTGAAACCAACTATTGATAAAATTTCTAGCCGACAATCTTGTAGGATCCAGTGCAGAAAGAAAAATAGATACATTTTTAAGTCTAAACTTCTCGGAGTTTAATTCCTTCATCATTTCAAAGTTAAGAACAACAAACAATGTGGTACTAGGTTTCTTACCTAGTCCTTCGTCTCTATTGGCAGGGGAAGGGCCTCTGGCGAAGAGGAAAGTAGCTCCTCTGCCTTTGATGGAATCTGCGTCTCCCACCACTACTGCCTTGAAAGACCTTGTTTCACCCCTCGCGGGAATGGAGGTTGTTGATGCCCTAGCTTCGAGGCCATCAATCCATATTACTGTCAAATGTGTATGTATTGGATCATTCCCTAATGCTTTCTACCTTAGGCACAAAACTTGCATTAATGATTTTCAATGCTACTATGCATCAACATTAAAGCCAATAGCTAAATGGACAAGAGGACTAGTGTTTGGTAAAACGCTTTTGGGATTAGTAATGATTTTTTTTAATATGGAGATGAAATTTTTTCCATACTCATATTTGAAATGTTCTTCTTTCCTGTAAGTGTTTCTAGTTTCACATTGGGGACAATGTTGAATGCATCAAGCTTTACCTTTGAAACTTGTGACATAATCGAATGCTTCTTAGTTTCAAATTCAATTCCAATTTCCTTTACTCCCTCACAAGGATTACCTCCTCAATTAGCTACTAAAATTTCTTAGTGTTTGGATCATTGAAGAAGAGGCATTGACCATGGAATTTCTAACACCAGAGGATATCAATGATAGAGTGAACTCTCTTTTTCAAGACCTGAGTTGTTTTTCAATCCCAAGAGCAAAAGCTTCCATATTACACCATGCAATCACATGTTCCACATATTGCTCTGGTACCAAATGAAAGTGGAGAATATAATGTTTTGATTAATACAAACACATGAATAAGAATACATCACATACTATTGGAGAAATGGTAGTTACCAAAATGAATAGGTATTGAAAAATAAAACATGTAGTTATCAAAATGAACTGATGGTGAACATGAATATTAAATAACCATTACAATGTATTAAAGCTAACAATGAGATGGTAACTCATCTCACCTAAGGGTGAGGGAGATATTTTCTCATATAGTCATTCTAAAATTCACCATCTACTCATCTTCTTAAGAAATGCATTTATGCACTCTTTGTCTCTTGTACTCTTTAAACATTTAATAGTATATAATTATTTCATTAAGTATATTAATGATTATCTATTAATAATTGTTTCAATTCTTACAATATAAAAAAATTACTTATATTAAAACGTGCTTAAAGTATGACAATTTTTAGTAACTATTTTATTAATAAATTATTAATTAAATTAAAAGCTATCTATTATTAAAAATCCAAATAATATTGTAATTATTTTATTATTATAATAAATAATTATTTAATTTACTAAAATTAAATATAAATACATTTATAAAAATATGAAACATAATTTGAAAAAAACTTACATACATGCATGTATACATACACTTTTTTAATATATATCCTATTTATTTCATATTTATAAATTTTAACATATAAATTATTTTAATAAATTCTTATCATCATATTTTATCTTTTATTACTGTTATAAACAACAATGTCAAATAACTAAAAAGTAAACATATTTAAAATTACTTTTCATAAACATACATGATAATTTCCAAAACAATGCATAAATGTCATACTCTGATTATGATTGTATAGGTTGACTAACTAATTGAATTATTTGATGTTAGTAGACTTTAATAATTATCATAATGACTAATTATGATTATATAGGTTGACTAACTAATTGAATTGTTTGATTTTAGTAGACTTTAATAATTATCATAATGACTAATTAATTATCATGTTTGATTTTAATGTATGTTACTTATTATAATATATGATTTTATCTTAATTATCATAGTTAGATTTTAAAAAAAAGTCAAATTTATATATAATTATTAAAATATTGATAAATATATTTTTAGTTTTTTATTAATATATATATATGTAATATTAGTCATATTTTTTATTTATCTATTATAATGCCTAACTCAATCATAATATATGTTTCAATATCATAAGGCACAAATCGTGGGTGGGGTACAAATCTAACTTAATGATTGAGTCCACATTGTATACAAAGTTACTGAAATCACACAATGTTTCCATCCTTTAAAGTACATATTGGTAAACGAAAAGTTAATTATTTTCAACTAAAATATATATTTTAGTAGAAAAACCATATTCTAGATAGATTTTTTGGGCTACTTCTTAAGACAAGTATTTTTTAAATGCATATGAAAAATCTATTTGAAGAAAAATAAAAAATATTTATAAAAATATACTATTCCCAATACTTCTACTCGTGCAAATAATTTTTCTCAAATTTCCTCTATCAAACTATTAAGAGTCTTATCTCAAATATTAACCATCCTCTTGAACACAAGGCCATCGGTAAATGCAATTGCATCTCATAACCAAAGCCTAAAGCATATTAACAAGGCATTACTATATACGTACCTATTATCGTGACCAATATTCTACCAAGGATACATTTGATGAATTACCATATAGTCTTCAATCATGCTTATTATATGCCAAACTATCTCTTTCCATATGTTAAATCATCTCTCTCAAATATCTCATCCTGCAATATTTGTCAACCTCTCCAATTACACCAAAGATAAATCATGTGGAGTGGACATTAATGACAATGCCTATTGAGTTGAAATCAATGAAAACACCATGCAACAAATATTGTCAACAATATTCCCACTCACCAAGATATGATTGTTAACTTATTTGAAAATAGGCCATTTTTTGTAGAAGATTGGTGTTTAGCACCATAGTCTAGGGGGCTATGACTCGTAATTTAATAATTCACTAGGACTAGGGTGCTATGGTCCCTAGTCTTGTCCTAGAGGGCTAGAAGAGAGGTTTTTGGAGCCAAAAATGAATTATGATAGCAATGGTAGGAACTGAGATGAGAAAGATTAGTCAAATCATGATTCATGGAATCACAAGCACCAAAATGAGGGCTCAGAAAACATGTAATTGTATTACAATAAAATTTATGACACTAAAATCTATCTCTCTATCTATTTATCCATCAATCAATCAATCAATTAATCCATCCATCTATCTATCTATCTATTTGCACCATCCTAAGTTGTAAGAACTTATAATTAGATGCTCAATTAGGCCCCATTTTAGGATGTATTGGTTCCTACACTGATTTATGACACTCCAACGATAATTTTGCTTTTCATTTTTCCATCCCCTCTTCAATTGAGACACATGGGAAAAATTCTATTATTATTATTATTATTATTATTTGCTGGGGGTGGGGTGTGAAATAGGCCGACTTGGTCAATCTATTCCCGGACCCAATCATTCTATTCTTGGGAATAGGTCAACCCAGTTAGCCTATTCCCCAATGTTTCCTCTGAAATTTGAACCAAAGGCTTATCTTAATGGTTGAGTGGGAAATCTAAATTCCCTTCACCCCTCTTCAATTTTGGAGCTCAAAAATGCTTGTGAGGGCTATATAAGAAACCTACCTCTCCTTATTTTGACATCCACATTCAATATTTCATAAGAATTCAATATCCAAGCAAGAAGCAAGTATTATAAGCCCAAGCAATAAAAATCTCAAGCATTGAAGGCATTATTGAGGCAATCTTCTCTATTGTAGTAAGCTTCTCTCCCAAGATGGCTACGTAAAGGAGATTACAATCAAGGAAGAAGATTGTATCCATCCATTTAAGCATTCAAGTATTCAAGTATTCATCCCATCCTTCTTCTTTATATCAAGCATTATGGAAAACTAAAACAATTAATATGCAAGGCATGTCTTTCGTGATTCCCTTTCAACTTTTTGTGTGAAGTCGATCTATTGCATAAACAATCTTGATCACATCCAACAAAGCACTTGCATTGCCAAGGTATAAGACACTTCATGTTTTAGATTTAGCCTCTTCTCTATGTTAGCAAACTTTCCTTTATTTCATTTCAATTTCAAGGCCCATTCCAAATTGGGGTTTAACTAAGCAAAACCCCTCTACACTTTTTTTTTTTTGCTTTTCTATTTGTAGGAATAGGTGGTGCTCACATCAAGATCGGATTTGGGAATTTTAGGACCTCATCGATAGTCTGCAACTAAAAATAGTTAGAAGTGCAACAAACAGGTTGACCTTGTTGACCTAGTCCATCAAAAACAACTTTAAATTTAATTCATAAGTCAATTATAGTGTTTGGTTTCTATTTTTGGCATCACATTTGGTCTATCAAATTTCTATCAACCTATGTGCATAGAAAGTCAATCTTTACCTTCATTTAATCCTAGATCCCTCATCTCCCAATCAACTATATATTGGAGTATAGAGAACACTAGAGGGGAGGGGGGTGAATCAGTGTTCTAAACTAAATTTAAAATTAATTTCTTCAAGATATAACATAATGTCTAGGATAACTTTTAAAAACAACTTGTATTATGAAATAATAAAAGTGAAACTACATATCATCATGGATAACATAAAGTCATGTAACAGAATCATGACACAATGTTTTTCATGAGTGGAAAACCCTCATTGGGATGAAAAGCAACTCCATAAAATGCCTTATTGGCTTAGAGAATCAAATGGTTATAGAACCATATGCCTCACTAGCAACAAAAATTATCTCACTAACAAAGATCAAGTATATGCCTCACTACCAATTGAATATATCTCATTGACAAAGAGTGTATAAGCCTCACTTGCAACTAAATATGGCTCATTAACAAATATCAGCTATAATCGTAAGATTTAAAACAAAAAGGGCGAAGTATAATCTTTGTTTCTTTACAAAGCAGTTCTTGACTATCTAATTTTATTTGAAACTTGAGAATTTGTATATATGTCTATGCATGCAAGTATAACCTGCACTATGAAGTGCCTTTATAAATTCATAAATAGATTGCTCATTTAAATTCTTAATATAATTATTTTATACAATGTATGAGCATTGTACACACACATTCACAGTGGCTATGTCAAATATTTATAATAGCCAATAGAATAAGTAAATTTCATGTAAAAACTATTTATACACCTGAATTTAAACAACTTCTATAGTAATTGAAAAATATCTTCTTACAAGAAATTGTCAAAAACTAATTGCAAGATAGTTTAAAAAAAATGTTCACCATTTTCATTTTAACCAAAAACACTAAAATCCTTCAAACCCATTTTACAATATTTACCCAAGAAAAGAAATAAAAGTTTTAGGGCCTCAAAAGGTTTACCATATTTCAGACCAAATAAAAATCACCAAGCATTTATGTTATCTGTGTTGCTACTATTTCAACTAATAAAAAAACTTATACCACAGTATAGCCTTGAGAGCTTTAACACCTTTATGAACCCTTTGTGCTAGGGTTTCAAACATGAAAACCCATAATACAATAATAATACTAGGCAATTATAATTCCCAATGCATTTGACGTCAATGCCCTAATTCAAAAAATGTGCCTTCAAAATAATACCTTCGAACTACACAATATTCTCATAATACCAACAACATAATGGACTTAATTTTGATAGTATTTTAACATAATGATTAATGCCCAAGGTGATGACCTTATTAATATCATGTTATGTAGAAGGTCAAGGCCATCATTCTTGCAACGTGTTTAACCTATCCTTCTGATTGCTTAATACTTGAAAAATTATTAACTTAGTATATTGTCAAACTATTAACAACTTCATTTAATAAGTGATCAATAACTTATCAGTGAAATGATGATAAGCCATAAATTCCTATTAGTGAAAAGGGTACGTAAAGCATCCACTAAAATAAATAGGTCAATGAATAATCAATGTATGTCAAAGTTTTGTAACCTAAATACGTAACGCAGGAGCATCCTTGGGTCATTGAATCACCCAAAAATATTTCCTTTTAGTTGTTTGCCATTCTATTCCAATTGGGTAGTTTTCTGCATTTTAGATGGTGATTGTTCTAGTTGGCTCGTTATCTTATGTGATCCTTATGGTGTGATCTAGACAACATGTAAATCCTATGTCTAGTTTCACTGCTCGATCTGACCTTTCCAAATGAAGTTATCTTATGATTGGTTCGGTCCTATTTTGCTTTTCTATTCTACGGGCAGGTTGGAGAGATGTGGCATGCAATGGAGATTCACGTTATGCAAAGTTTCATGGGGCATATTTCTATGTTCTTATTCATGTGGTCGACATCCTTGTGTATTCACACGTCGTGTTCCATCTATTTGGGGGTGTTCTTATAGATTTAGGTCCAGATCTATATGTTCGTAATACATTTCCTTTATCTTGGTGATTATTGATCAAATAAGCTGACTTATGGCTAGCGATCTTGTATATAAGTAGGGTAGTGGTTCTTGTTTGCTAGCTTTATGTCAATCCATATTGAAGATTTAACCATGTTATTAGGATCAAAATCTTTCACTACCAACTCATATCTAGGTGTAGCACAAGTAGAACCTTCTTTATTTTCTTGTTTGATCTTTGAATCTTATGAGATACCAAATAATCATTCACAGTAGACATATCATCTTTATTCAAATTATCTCTCTCCTTGGAAGAAAATGAGACCTTTTAATCTCCTTAGAAAAAATTCATTAGGCCTTCTTTAAGGAAGATTATGAATATATCTTTAGGATTTCCATGATCATTGTAAGCTACAAAAGAATGAGAAATGATCTCTATTTGTGTGATCTATAATCTCACAACTAGATATAATAAATGGGTGTACCATTTTTTATGTTTTTTTTCTCAAACTTCTTAACAACCAATCTTGCATATCTTTCAGAGAAGGAGAGATGGCACATAGGATTTCCAAATATTTAACAGCTCCCCTCACCCTCTACTCCTAATCTACTATGGTGGGGAATTATCCTAGCTTAGAATAGTAGATTTGTAGTTGGACTCCTTTGCACCAAAGGCTTTACAAAATATATTAAGCCTAATCATCATGCTATCAAAATTGAATTCATTGTTTGTACAATTGGTAAATTGAGCATTAACTAGTTGTTCATTAATTGGGAGACATTCCATATTAAAGTGGCTTGATAAAACTAGTTCTCAAGACATAAAGAAGTGCCTCTACAACAATCACAAAAAGAGGTAGAGAAATAGGACAACCTTGTCTAATTGATCTTTGAAAACTAATGGGAACAATCCATTCCACATTTGCATACACTTTGAGTAGAGAAATCATCGAAGAGAATATATATCCATATGCAAAAATTTAGAGAAAACCCGAAGGCCCTTAGCATATCCAACACAAAGACACGCAATTCTATCATAAACCATTTCAAAATCTAACAATACCATGCTCACATTTTGACCTTTTACTTTGCCCAATACATAACTTCTCAACTAGTGACCAAATCTCAATATATTCTTCCGTTAATAAATCAAATCTAGGTAACATTGATTGCCTTCTTTAGAATTCCAATGAGTCTAGGTGTGATGCTTTTAGAAAAAAGTTTATAGGAGACATTTAAGAGTGTAATAGCTATCCAACTTTTACTAAGACTATTGTCTCCATTCTTATGAATCAATATAATGATTCCTCTATTGAATTCCTTGCCCAAGGAATACATTTGAAAGGCTTCATGGTACACTACTAACAATTCCTCACTACTCCAATCCAAATTGGCTTTGTAGAGCTCAATTGGACAACCAAGGACTTACCATCATTGAAGGATGGAATAGTTTTAGAAATTTCATCTTTGAAAATGTCTTTGTCAAGGAAAATTGTTTCTCCTCACTAATCTTCTTAGGGATAGTTTTCTAAGAAAATAACTAGCCTCTCTTGTTTCACCATGCTTAGTCTAATTTTAAACCAAGCAATATTTATATTTATATTTTATCTGCTAATAACAATTTATGTTGTGCTTAGATAATCACACATGCAACTCACAACCTACACATTACCTATAGTTTCATAGACCATGATTAGGAGGCACCTATCTGTGTTTACTTTTTTTCAAGCAAAACAAAAATTGCCATCAATACTCAAGGACTACAAATAACCTAGAAATAAAATCAAAGGTGCAACAACCCATAGACAACAAATCATTGTAGCAAAACCATCATGCCACAACATCATCATAAAAATGAATAAGTAAAAAAAAAATTAAAAATACATCGGTATGAATCCTACTAACAATGCCATTATGTAGGTAGGTAAAAACCAATGCATTTAATTCAAAAAATTGCAATTAAACACAAAAATATCAGTAAAGGAATTGCAATCAATGATTTAATAAAAAATAATATTTTACAGGGTTAAAAAATGAAGAATATTGCTATTTCACTATTAGTAGTTGTAATTTTGGCTATTTGTTCCCAATTTATGCTTCTATGCTTATAGTCACCCTAACCTAGCATTATAAATAGCATGGATTAGTTAAAACCTAAGTACTGTGGTAAAAATTATATACACAATCAAATCTAGAAGCATTAGCATTAAAACGTGATGGATTGTGGAAATCTACTGACATTAATGTGGTCAAATTCAACTAAGACTGGTATGACTACCACATCCATTTCATTTTCTCAAAGCCATTCTCCAGATATTCTGAGCAATTCTGGAATTCCCAAACTTTTAAGACATCTATTTCTTTCTCCCGTGGTTATAAAACTTATAAGCATGCAAAATGTGATAAGAAGAAGAGAAAGCTTTAAGACAGGAAAACTATCAGATCTAGGAAACAATTTGTCAACTTTTAACATGTATCATTCCAAGAAAAGTAAGCATCAGCATAGACATGTTCACCCCTTCCCCAACCCCATTTTCAGTACCTTCCACAAGAAAGTGCTGTATACGTGTCCAAAAATGCATTCTCGACATTTTTGCATCATTCATCTTTTATCCACAAACTTGTTTAGAGGAGCACCATTTGCCCAGTTGATACTAACTTATTTTCATCAAGATTAACAAAAATTCCCAAATCTACGTCTTCTACTTCAGAGTAGAATTCTATCAGTTAGCTTGATTGGATCGTCCTTTATAATATGCTAGTTTAATTGGACATTTCAAATTTGAGGCCTTATGAAGAGTTATATAGTAATTCGTAATTAATCCGTTGTAATGAAATTACATTTCAGTATTCTCTGCTGTCTGCATTCTTTGACTCTTACATTTTAAATGGGTGGGTAAATTCTCCTTTTGCATTAAGATATCTCTTTAAATCGAATAAATCTGCTTGCTTCTCAAGTGCAAATATCATTGGATCCAATTGTATTTGAATTCATTAAAAGCTAAAAGTTTTATCACATTTTGTTAGCCCAGTACCAAGACTCTCACTTGATCAGAACAAGTAACCATTTTCAGACACCAATTTTAATTGGAACATCCAAGTAAGAATCCCAAAGACCCATCAACATCATCTACCTCATAAAGAAAATTAGGAGTAAAAATTTCAGGGCAATAACTTTTTATTTTAAAACAATGAAACTCCAGGCAACTAAAACATTTGTTATTATTAACAATTTTGTACTTGTCACTAGATAAGGCAGTATCAATAAATATCGTCTCTTCCAGATTTCAATTTTCCTTTTTGAGATCTCAAAGAACAGAACAAGGAAGCTAAGAGATCGGTTTGGTATTTCTGTAATATAAATCTGGCACTTCTCAGATCATCCTTGCACAAACAAGTCAATGTTATTGAGCAACTCTCTGCATACTCACTAAAACTGAGTCTACTGCTAACCAGCATATATGAACTCTCAAATTGCTGGCAATCCAGATTGTAATCTTAGCAATACTCAAGTAATTGCTAAAGCTATAGCAAAATAATACGCTAAGAACTTATCAGCTTGAAGTTTTTTAATACTAGAAATGAGTCTACTGCTTTGATGTCCCCTTTTTGAAATAGGATTTAATAATAAAATTAAAAAACAAAAGAATAAAAATAAAATTTTAATTAAAAAATATAAAATAATAAAATTAAAATATCACACTAAAAGAGGGGTAAAATTTATTCAAGAACAAGAAAGATACAGAGAAGGACAGGCCACTCCACAAGGAGCTTAACGAGCCCTGTCACTGTCCACTAAATAATCTAACATGGTAGCCATCTCAGGAGGCAATTGCCCCTTGTCCTCAATATTCCAAGCGTACATTTGATCAGAAGTCCATTTGGCCAAACAATCAGCAACCCCATTCCACTCCCTGAGAATATGCCTAAAAACAACATAATCAAAAGAGCCATAGAACCAAAGAATCTGCCTAATAATCAGCTGTAACTCCCAGCCAACACCATCCAACTGTTGTCTATTAAGCATAGTGACCACCACCTGAGAATCAGACTCACAAATGATTCTTCTCCAACCTAGAGCACAATTGCATTCAATAGCGCACAAGATGGCCATAGTCTCCATAAGATTATTTGTTTGAAGGCCTTATAAACAGAAAAAATAAACTGGATGTCCCCTAAACTATCACGAGCAACTCCACCAATACCAGCAGGACCAGGATTCCCACAGGAGCCATCAGTGTTAATTTTGAAAACTCCCTATGGTGGAGGGGTCCAACGACCCTCCCTATCGACTCTCCGCAAAGGGTGTCTACACCGATTCCTTGTAACCTGACCAGAAAATAGCGACACACCTCCTTGAAGAGGAAAAGTAAGGCGAGTACAAATAGAAACATCCCCAGGGTCCATGCCTCTAGAAAAGTCACACTTTGCAAGCACAGCCTCCCAAGGAGAATGAACAACTTTCCACCACAAATGCTGAAAAACCATCCTACTATCCTAAAAAAATCCTACGTTCCTCTCCAACCAAATATGCCAGATGATAAAAGAGGGACCAACAACCCAGGCCACCTGAAGGAATGAGGTCTTCATAGGGGGTCTGCCCCAACGGACCCAAAACTCAACCAAAGAAGAAACATGCCAACAGGATTGACCCCAAACAATCCACCAGAAGTGCCAAATCTCCTTAGCAAAGGAACACTAAAAGAATAGATAAGAGACAGATTCGACATCAGTGCGACACATCATGCACATCGAGGGACCCTGGAAGCCCCACCTACATAAATTATGCCATGTAAGACACCTATATTGAGTAACCAACCACACAAAAAAATAGCACTTAAGCAAAAAAATTTGCTCCAGACATGTTTCCACCATGGTACCTCAATACCCTAAGCATCTGTCTAAGAAGCTCAAAATTACCTGCAAAAACCGAGTATTTGCCCGTCGAGGCATTGTCCCAGGCCAAGACACCCTATCCAACCAAAGAGTTGCACTCACTAGAAGCAAGAATTTGAGCCAACTCATTATGCTGCTCTTCTGAACCACCCAACGGCCAATCACCCGGATCTCTCCATCTATACCCCTCAATTAGGCCTATATTCCAAACACACTTATAATGCATAACCTTATCCCAACCAATTGCAAGAAACCTATCACAGAGAGGCTACATATGTGAATACATAGTAAGCAGAGGAGGATCACCATTCCAAGAATCCGACCAAAAAAGAGCTTTAGAGCCTCGATTATAGATCTAGAAAGGGCCCTTTTTTACAAGTTGGGCCCCATTTTTCAAAGTGTGGTAGATCATAGAGCCCAAGGTTCAAAAACTCGAACTCGCCATGGACTCGGCAAACCAAAAAATTGGACTCGTACTCGGACTCGTGAAAGACTCGGCAAAAGGAAAAAACCGTAGTTTTACATAAAAACACAAAGAAATTAATGCATTCAAAGAACATAAGAGCCATCATTGATACATTACACATGTTATATGAATCTCAAACACTCAATATTTTCAAGTCCTTAGGTTTGGCAAATGAGGTTTGAGTGATTTTGGCATGTTGGGAAGTCATGTCTGTCTGGGATTTGGATGAGAGCTAAGCTAAGTCTGTCATAGAGATGGGGTCGAAACCAAGTGATTTGTGATAAAACGAGTTAAAACCCTTTGAGAATCCTTTTGCTAGCTTCAGTTTGACCTTAGAAAGCCATGATGGATTGTGGAAGGTAACCCTGCTGAATCCTGAAAATTGGCTAAGTCTGGAATTTTTTGAAAACCCCCAAAATCTATAGAATTTGCATCTTAACTCCTATGAAGCTAGAACCTATCTCAAACATCCTGAAAGTACTTAAATGTTATATTTGTATAAATCCCCCCGCCCTTGAACTGAAATGGTTTTGGCCCAAGTGCGCATCCCCGGGTTTCAAAATCCATTTTATGCATGTGTTGGGTGTTTAAAGTGAACGACGCGAGTCCATGTCAATGACTCGCGAGTCCCGATGAAAGACTCGCGCAAGTCCAAGGCAAAGCTCGCGAGTCAACTCGCCAAGACTTGTCTGGCGAGTCCATGGCGAGTCGACTCGTCTCACCTTTGGACTCGCGAGTCTGTGCGAGTTTTTGAACTATGATAGAGCATTTACCCTCTAAAGGATAACAGCCAACATCCACCTAATCAATTCCAGGCAAATACTTATTCCTAAGAATCTATGCCCAAAGCTAACTCTGATTCGTACAACATCGCCAATATAATTTGGTTGCTAAGGCCTACCCATTCCAGATAGCAGATCGAATACCCAGACCCTTTTCCTTCTTTGGACAACATACAACTTCCCATTGAACAAGGCTCCACTTTGAAGACTACAAATTACCACTCCAAAGAAATTTGTGTGAGAGAGTGTCAAATTCTTTAAGAAAATAAATAGGAGCTACCTGAACAAAACTTCTATAAATAGGAAGAGCCTGAATTACTGATTGAAGAAGGGTAACCCTAGCAATAGTAGAAAGCCACCGATGAGTCCAGTGATTTACTTTCCTTCGCAACTTATCAAGCAAGTCCTGCCAGAGAGGCCTTGACTGCCAACCAACAAGGGGAACACCCCGATAAAGCAATGGGAAAGACCCTATTTGAAGCCTCAAGATATCAGCAATCCTCTTATGAATAGCTTCCAAGGTATTAAAAAAATAGATTAATGACTTGTGATCATTAACTTTTTGACCCAAAGTAGTTAAGTAGATATCTAGTGCCCACCTAAAGGATTTCGCTTCATGAATAAGAGCAACTCCCATAAGAGCAGTGTCATCTACAAACTAAAGATGAGAATGTTTGGGTAACTCATGACCCCAAGTCCAGCCCTGAATCATACCCTAGGAAACCCTAGACTTGATAAATCTGCCAAGGCCCTCAGCCATAATAATGAATAAATAAGGGGAAAGAGGATCCCCTTAGTGAAGACCTCTGGTGGCTCCAAATAACATCAAAGGTTCTCCATTGAGAATAACGGAGAAGGATGAGGAGGTTACACAACTCATAATCCAGCAAACCCACTCCGAATTAAAACCGAAGGAAAGAAGAATCTTCTGTAGGAAGCTCCACTTAACTCGATCGTAAGCTTCGGCCATATCAAGTTTAATGAAAATAGATTTCTCTTTGGAAACTGCCAAAGTGAATAACTTCTAAAGCCACTACCACTCCATCAAGGATTTGTCTTCTTGCCACAAACCCGCCTTGCTCATCGGAGATTAAAATGGGGAGCCAAGGTTTGAGCCTTTCTACAATCAACTAGGTGATAGTTTTATAGACAACATTACACAAAGCAATAGGCGTGAAAAAGTCCAACCAATTAGCACCATCCTTTTTAGGAATAAGAACAAGGAAAGTAGAATTTATAGCCTTAAGCATTTGTTTGCTGCAACAAGATTCACGGACCATCTCCAACAAGTCCATATTGACAATGTCCCAAAATTCCTGAAAGAACTCCACAGGAAAACCATTTGAGCCCGGAGCTCTACCCTTACGCATCCCAAACACAACCTCCTCCAACTCAGATAGAGAGGGAGGGCGCATAAGAGACTCATTCATCTCATTAGTAACAAGAGAAGGAATACAACCCAAAATGAGATTTTCTTGTTCCGTAGGAGTTGAATCTTCAGTAAAGAGCGCAGCATAATACTGACGGGCCTAATGTGACATAGCTGACAGAGAAGTCAACTCATCACCAGCAATATTAACCAAAGAAGATATGTAACTCTTGTTATGACAGGCCTGCATAGACTAATGGGGAAAAAGCAGTATTTCGATCCCCTTCCTAAAGCCAATCATTACGGGCCTTCTGTTTCTAAAGAATCTCCTCCCTAAGTTCCCACTCTTATAATTCCCTAACAACCTGTGACTCAACTCTGCCCAAATCCTCTGAGAAACCAAGATCCCGGATATGACAAGTGATACCATCAAGGCGAGCCTGAATACTCTTCATAACATGAAGGTTACCAAAGCATGACCTGTTCCACTTTTTAAGATGCCATTTGACAAATTGCAATTTCTTAACAAAGCAATACATAGCAGTACCATATGCAAGACTTCCATCTCTCCACCAATGGGCCATCGGGTCATAAAGCAAAGGGTATGGCAACCACATAAGTTGGAACTTAAAGGGAGGATTTCGAGGAACAATCATAGAAGAAGCTGAAAGTTTAATAGCCAATGATCAAAGCCCCTACAATCAAGAACTTCCGAGGTAGTACTGAAGGTACCGCCGGCCCAGAAACAGGAAACAAGAAACCTATCCAACCTCTCAGAGATTGCCTCAACACCACTCCTATTATTCCAAGTGAAGATTCCATTAGATGGCTTACTGTTAATTATATTCAAATGCTCCACATTGTCACGAAAGAGCACAGAGGAAGGGCCCAATCGAGGCAACCCCCCCCCCCCCCCCCCCCCCTCTTCTCGTCCAAACCATAATACTGAATTGAAATCACCAGCCACAATCCAAGGAAGAATGTTATATCTTAAGGCAATCCCACTGTGATGTTTTTTCTGATTAAAGTCGGTTGTAGGAGTTCAATGGGATTTATTAGTTCTGGTTTACTTGTTAATGAACACGTCGTTTCTCTTGGGTACATAACAGCGTCAAGTTTGACTTATCATAAAAATTCCATCTCAAGTTACCGCTGCCAGTTGTATGTTTGATATGTAGGGAATGTTTGTTCTTCAAGGACTTTGCAATGTATACACATTTCTAAACATACAGTAGAGAACTCCAAACAAAAATACGTTTTAACAATGAGCATGAAGATTCAATAATATATTTATTCCAGTGTTACAAAGACCAAGAACTGCAAACAAATTCAAGAGTACCAACCGGGATTGTGAGCTTGAGCGCGGGAGCGGAGGACTTCTACCAGCGAACATTGTTAGCCAATCTTTGGCTCTGCTTGAACGTGAGTAGTGATGGCTGCTGGAAATAGTCAATACGCTTCTCCCTAGTTATGAAGAACTCTGTTTTCACAAGCACCGAATGATAGACAAGTACTGATGTCTTGTTTCCCTGTCGTGACTAGAACCATCATACTACCACTGCGACCAAATTCCAATCCGAACTCTGCGCGAAAGCTTCCTGTGTGTTGTTGCAAGGATATTTTAATAGTGTCTGCTGGAATCTCCGTAATGGACTACCACTATATGCTGCTTATACAAAACTTGATGCCAAATACTACGCATCCTGCATGTGGTGAGTGAGTCTCGTGCACGATGAGATACCAGAACGCGGGAGTCTCCTTAAGCTTCCAACATTATCACATAGTGTTTAATGCTAGCCTTGCTATATGTCAGTTGAATCCAATCGTGTCTCCTGGCTTGACGCATGCTTGTACTATATGCAAGCTGGTCTTCAATATGCGAGCCAGAGTATGGAATGCAAAGAAGCTTGGCTATCCTCTGCAGTAGTATATGTGATTTTTCTTCTCTGTTGCTGTGCGTTCCAACTCTTACCAGTTTATACACCACTATTTAAAAATCGATCTTAACCTTGGTTGTGTTCTTTCTTTTGATAAAATAATTGCTAAATAAAAAACTCTTCCTTACCAATTCATTGAATTCCAACTATGACACCTGTGTGATTCCACCACTTGAAGAGATGTTGGGGCTACGTCCAACCTCTTCACAATTTCCAAAGGGTTTGCGTCCTCGGAAATAACCAGTCACAAATGCAACCAGATTTTGCTTTTCTTTTGTTTATAATATCTCATGGTGTTTTTCCCAAAGTGTACCTTTTTCTTTTATAACCTCGAAGTGAGGAAAAGCACGGAAAACTATGCCATGTGGGATAAAAGAGCTCACTTAAGTCACTTAAGTCACTTTTATAAAATAAAGTAACTTTAAGTCATAAAGTGACTTTATAATATCACTTTATAAAATAAAGTGATTTAACTTTAGAAATAAAGCCCAAAGATTAAATATTCGCCCACTGAAACCTGTGATTGGCTGGCATCCTCTGAAAAGAAGCCATTAGCCTATCCGGACAGGAAGATAGACTAATCAAGCGCCATAATGGCCTACTGCTGAGAAGGGGACATTATAGTCCTCCCTTCCCGGGATTGCTCGCCCTCAATCAATCTCAATGCAAGGTGCTGCAGAATAGACTCACCTTTCCATGTGGCATCCTCGTACGGTAAGTCCTTCCATCGAATCAAGTATTCTCGGATAGCCCTATTCCACAGTTTCCTCTCTCTGATCTCAATAACCTCAGCCGGAACCAAAACCAATTTACCCTTCTCATCCAGTGGGGGTAATCCATCTAAAGAGACTACTTGTTGTCCAATCGCCTTGAGGCAAGATATGTGAAAAACATTATGGATCATGTTGTGTGTCGAAAGCTTGAGCTCGTAGGCTACCTTGCCAACTCTCCTAGAAATGTGATAAGGACCATAAAATCGAGGCTTGAGCTTCTCTAACCCACTCTTCTTCAGCGAACTCTATCTGTATGGCTGAAGACAAAGGTAAACCATATCCCCTACCTCAAAACTCCGCTCTATCCTATGTCGATCAGCATACATCTTTTGCTGATTTTGTGCCCTCTGAATGTTCTCCCTGAGAGACCTAAGAATATCCTGGTGATCCTGTAACCAGTCTCTCGCAACCAGGGCCCTGTTGTTCTGTAGAGCCAAGTCTATAAAAGAAAGTGGCTCACTGCCATAAAGAGCCCAAAATGGCGACATGCCAATAGTCATGTGATAGATGGAGTTGTAGCAAAACTCCCCCAAATACAACCATCGAACCCATGCTCTTTGTTGTCCGGCTACATAATTCCAGAGGTAGCCTTCCACCCATTTGTTCACAATCTCTATATGGCCATCTATCTGTGGGTGGTAACTGGTACTAGGAGTCAACTCGGTGCTTGCCAATCTGAACAACTCCTGCCAGAAGGTGCTGAGGAACTTACTATCTCTGTCGCTCACAATGGTCTTGGGAAGACCATGCAGCCTAAAAATCTCTTAGAAGAACAACTCTACCACCTGCGAAGTTGACCAATCTACTGCGATAGCAAAGATATGAGCAAACTTGGTGAGTCTGTCGACCACCACAAAGATACTATCCCTGCCCTGCACTCTCAGCAAACCAATAATGAAGGCCATCGAAATACCCTCCCACTTCTAAGCTAGAATGGGAAGGGGCTGCAATAACCCGGCCGGATGCTCGTGCTCGGACTTCCTCTGCTGACAAGTCTGTCACTCTCTGACATGCTGGAGGACATCATCCTTGAGGCCCTTCCATGAGAACCTCTCTCTCACATGCCTATAAGTTTTGAAGAACCTCGGATGTCCTGCTGTGGGCGCATCATGAACAGCCCTCAGTATCTTAGCCTTAAGCTTAGAGCCTGGCACTAGGTAGATCCTTTCCTTATAGAAAATAATGTCATCAACCACCATGTACCTACTATCCGGAAGCTAACCATCCAAAACCTGACAAGGTTGAGTATTCTTAGAATACTCAACCAGCAAAAGAGATTTCCAATCAGCGGAGATCTCTGATAACACACAACAAGCCGCTACTAGGGGCCTCCTAGAAAGTGCATCAGCCACAATGTTAATCTTCCCCTTGACATACTTGATGTCAAAATCGTACGCCTGAATCTTACTGACCCACTTTTGCTGCCTTTCATTCAACTCTTTCTATTCCAAGAAGTAGCGTAAGCTATTGTGATCTGTCTTGACTATATACTTGCCACCCACTAGATGCTGTCTGAATTTAGCCAAGGCGTGCATAATGGCAAGCATCTCCTTGTCATTAGTGGAATACAACCTCTCACTGTCCTTAAGTTTCTTGCTCTCGAATGCTATGGGATGCTTGTCCTACATCAAAACTACACCAATCCCATTCCCTGAAACATCGCACTCTAGAACAAAGGAGCGAGAGAAATCCGGAAGAGCTAAAACCGAACAAGTACTCATGACTGTCTTGAGTCTATCAAAGACCACCTCAGCCTCATATGTCCACCTGAAAGCCCCTTTCCGAGTAAGATCGGTGAGGGGAGCTGTTGTCTGAGAAAATCCCTTAACGAACCTCATGTAGTAACATAACCCAAGGAACCCTCTCAAGTCTGACACATTCCGCGGTGGTGGCCAATCCCGAATTGCCTGGATTTTCTCCTGGTGTACCTTAACTCCATCGGCCCCTATCACATGCCCTAGGTAGAGAATCTCAGTCAATCCAAATTTGCACTTGGATTCTTTCGCAAACAGAGACTGACTCTCCATGATGCTAAGAATCTCATCCAAGTGTTGCAAGTGATCTGCCCATGTCTTGCTGAAGACCAATATGTCATCGAAGAATACCAAGATGCTCTTGCGCAACTGCATTTTGAATATATGATTCATGCAAGACTAAAATGTAGCAGGTACGTTAGTGAGCCCAAATGGCATCACTAGAAACTCATAGTGCTCGTAGTGACATCTGAAAGTTGTCTTATGAACATCCTCCTCTCGGACACGTATCTGATGGTACCCCAATCGAAGATCTATCTTCGAAAAAATAAACTGCCCCATGCAACTCATCTAACAGCTCATCGATCCTGGGAATGGGGTACATGTTCTTGATGGTCCTCTTATTCACTGCACGGTAATCAATACACATGCGAAGAGTGTCATCCTTCTTCACCAAAACTACTGAAGAAGCGAAGGGGCTAGAACTAGGTCTAATGTGCCCCATATCTAAAAGCTCCTTAATCGTCCTCTCAATTTCTTCCTTATAGTGTCTAGGATGATGATAAGAGGTAGTGATCACGGGCTTGGCGCCCTCCTCCAACTCAATGATATGCTCAAAACCCCTATCTGGAGGTATACCTGGAGAGATGTCCTCAAAAACTCGATTGTGCTTATCAAGCACATCTTGTATATCTGAGTGAACCTACTGGCCTGAATCCGGTGAGGGTCTAGAGGATATGAAACACTGGGCTGCCCACTCCATATTGTTGTGTCTAATGATGGCCTCCATCCTGTGAGCTGAAACCAATCGTGATCCACCATCTGGCATGGCCTTAAGCATAATCAATTGATCACCCTGCATAAACTCTAATTGTTTCAGCTAATGATCAATGGTGTATCTCCCTAGGGTTTGTAGCCACTGCATGCCCAAAATGGAGTCAAGACTATCCAAGTCAATGACATAGAAATCAGCCTCTAGGAGATAATCCCCAAAGTGAATCAGGCGTCCTAAAATCTTTCCTATAGACCCTCAATGAACAGCATTACCTTCCTCCTCTCAGACATATCGGGAACCATAATGGATATCCTCTGAAACTCATCAATGTAGTGGTCCAAGGACCCACTCTGTCTCAGCTGGGCCAACTCCCTCTAGTAAACCTCAATGTCTTTCCTATCAAAGCGTGTGATCAACTTCGTGCTGAAAATCTCATAAGATGTAATCAGCCCATGATCCTGGGTGACAAGGCCATGATGGCACCAGTCATATGATGCTCCCTCCAAATGCATGGTCGCAAACTTAACAGCTTTTGTCTCTGACATGGGTTTAAAGGTCAGGAAGGTGTCTAGCTTGTGAATCCAAGCTCTCGCATAAGTCTTACCGCTGCCATCAAATGTAGGAAGGCCTAATTTATTCATTGCATGTTTTAGATCCTTATTCTATCCCCTAGGTCTCCTATCTTGCTGAGCCCTGCCAAACTCTCTCTTCTAAGCCATATACTGAACAAAGGTCAAATCTACCTTGACTCTATCAAGTAGCATATCCCACTCATCGTGCATGGCTAACACATTGTCGGGAAGAGTGGTTGCTGCCTCAGGTTGGGCTACCTCTTCCTCTGCATTATTTTCTGTGGAAGTAGGCATAAGGGGCCTATCTACAGTACAAGTGCCTACTCTAGCAGCTTTGGGTGACCCTTCTATACTGCTTCCACCACTATGATGGCTTTGGGGCCTCCTAGGTGCTACTGTCAACTGTTCAATAACCCCTGTAAGCTGATGTAACACATCAATGATGTGATCCTGTCCTTCACGAATGGCCCTCATTGTTTCCCTGACCTCTCTATCTTCCTCTGCCATGCCTATACCCCGAGTGCCCTGTTCAAATACAATCTCCTCGTCTGCCTCGGTATGACTATCCTCTATATCAACCTGTACCAAAGACTCTGGCTGTCCTTATTCAACCCTGTTGTGTCTAAAACTGTATTGTTTGTGCTTGCTATGCATGTCTCTACAACATTGCTAAAATCTAAAAATAAGCCCACTAGGCTGGCAAGACCGCTAGCTCTGATACCACTGTAATATCCTAAGGCAATCCCACTGTGATGTTTTTCTCTAATTAATGCCGGTTGTAGGAGTTCAATGGGGTTTATTAGTTCTGGTTTACTTGTTAATGAACACGTTGTTTCTCTTGGGTACGTAACAGCATTGTGTTTGACTTATCATAAAAATTCCATCTCAAGTTACCGTTGCCAGTTGTATGTTTAATATGTAGGGAATGTGTGTTCTTCAAGGACTTTGCAATGTATACGCATTTCTAAACGTACAGTAGAGCACTCCAAACGAAAATACGTTTTAACAACGAGCATGAAGATTCAATAAAATATTTATTCTAGTGTTACAAAGGCCAAGAACTGCAAACAAATTCAAGAGTACCAACTGGGATTGTGAGCTTGAGCACGGGAGTGGAGGACTTCTACCAGCGAACGTTGTTAGCCAATCTTTGGCTCTGCTCGAACGTGAGTAGTGATGGCTACTGGAAACAGTCAATACGCTTCTCCCTGGGTATGACGAACTCTGTTTTCACAAGCACCAAATGATAAATGGGTGTTGATGTCTTGTTTGCCTGTCGTGACTAGAACCGTCACACTACCACTGTGACCAAATTTCAATCCGAACTCTGCGCGAAAGCTTCCTATGTTTTGCTGCAGGGATATTTTAATAGTGTCTGCTAGAATCTCCACAATGGACTACCACTATACGTTGCTTATCCAAAACTTAATGCCAGATACTACGCATCCTGTGTGTGGTGAGTGAGTCTCGTGCGCAATGAGATACTAGAATGCGGGAGTCTCCTCAAGCTTCCAATGTTATCACACAGTGTTTAATGCGAGCCTTGCTAAATGTCAGTTTCCAATCGTGTCTCCTGGCTTGACACAAGCTTGTACTATATGCAAGCTGGTATTCAATATGCGAGCCAGAGTAAGGAATGCGAAGAAGCTTGGCTATCCTCTGCAGTAGTATAAGTGATTTTTCTTCTTTGTTGCTGTGCGTGCCAACTCCTACCAGTTTAAACACCACTATTTAAAAATTGATCTTAACCTTGGATGTGTTCTTTCTTCTGATAAAATGAATGCTAAATAAAAAACTCTTCCTTACCAATTCATTGAATTCCAACTGTGAAACCTGTGTGATTCCACCACTTGAAGAGATGTTGGGGCTACGTCCAACCTCTTCACAATTTCCAAAGGGTTTGCGTCCTTGGAAATAACCAGTCACAAATGCAACCAGATTTTGCTTTTCTTTTGTTTATAATATCTCATGGTGCTTTTCCCAAGGCGTACCTTTTTCTTTTATACCCTGTTGTGAGATTTTCACACCATCACCCCAAAGAATTTGGAGACCCCCCTTTTTTTTTGAGTAGGCCTTGGCAATTTTCCTAGATCCGGGAGTATTTGGATGCCTTAGTGAGATTTTGGTAGATCCAGAGGCTTTTGAAATCAAAATTTTACACCTTGGATGTTTTTTAGGCGCTTGGGAGGGTATTGCTCATTTTCACCTTGCACAAAAACTTGGTTTTCCTAAATGGTCGATTTTGTCTTTAGGCCAAATGAAATTCAATGAGAACATTTTTTTTCGATGTTAGAAAAAAATCTGGCAAGATAAAATTGCAAATTTTGGACTTAGATGAATTTTGAAAATTGATGTAATTGAATAACTTGAACATTTTTCGAAATGTAATTGTGAATTTGGATATTTTTGGGAAAATCTTATAAATTTTTGGTGGTGAAAATGAAGGAATTAAATGAAAATTTAAAATTGCCAAATTTGAAATTAATTGTCAAATGGAAATTAAATTGCTAAATGATTTTTGGATTGCAAAATATTAAAAATTAAATTGCAAAGGGGGGAGATTTTCGAAATTCTAAATGGGAAATGAATAAATGAAAATTTGAAATTGTTTTATGATTGGCTTGCAAATTTTCGATTTTTGGTGAGGTTGTTGTGGTTAAATGCATTAAAATTAATTTTCTTGGGGAAATCCCAAAATTACAACTAGCAGCCCCATCTTATTTTCGAAATTTGCTTGTCATGGGCCTAATAAATTAATTGTTTTTCATTCTCCAACACCCTAGCTCTATCCCAGCCCTCTTGCGATTTTTTTCATTAATTAATTGGCAATTTCGAAATTAATTTTCATATTTCCCTGGGCTCTGCAATTTTTTTCATTTAATTCTTGTTTGAAATGGCAATTTTTAATTTATTTTTTCCTCCTAGAAAGTCGGCCCTGCTTTTTTGGAGGCAAAATTTGATATATAAAGGGGCTCTCCCCACCTCATTTCACTCATCATCTCTTATTTCTATTGGCTAGCAGCAGTTGCGAAAATCTGGGCAGAGAAGGGCAACGAATTGTGGTGCTAAGCCTGCTATTATCAAGCAACAGGGCTTGCGAATTATCCAGGCAGCCTGCAAATTTGTTCAAGGCAAGGCCTGCTATTAATCCAAAGGCCAGCGAATTTTGAAAGCAGCAGGCTGCGAATTTGGAGGAGAGTTGCGAAATTTCCAAGGGGATCTGTGATTTTGGAAGAGCAGATTTGAGGTGAAGCCAGCTATTTTGAAGGGCAGAGGCTACAAGAAAATCTGGGGCTGGTGCTGCGATTTTTGAAGAAGGTTGTGATCAAGGCAAAGTTGTGAAATTGTCCCAAGGAGGGTGCCAACGCAAAATTCAAGGCTGCCAATGCCAATATAAGGAGCAGACTTGCGAAATTCTGGGCAGATTTGCGAAAATCTAAAGGTGTAGTGGAGCCAATGTGGTGAGAAGGGACTGATATTTAGGGCAGACTTGCAATGCGAAATTTTTGGTGAAGGGATTGCAGATTTTGTGTCTTCTTTTTCTTTGGTGGAGTTGAGGGCTTGTTTGGTGTAGAAGAGGAGCTTCAAGTTTGTTGGTGAAGGCTAGTTAGTAAGGCAGATTTCTTCCCTTGTTCTTGCTTGGTTCTTTCTCCATTTCTTGCTTGCATTTTTCATCCACCACTTCATCATTTCATCTAGGGTTTGAAGTTGGGAGATATAAGTGTAGGTTTCATTCGTAGGATTTGGAGAAAGGAGATATAAGTGGTAGTCTCACCCGTAAGAACAAAGTTGGGAGATATAAGTGTAGTCCATCTCATAAGTTTTCGAAGAGGCAGAAATAACTGGTAGTCCCATCCTTAGGCGAAGAGACAGAGATAAGTGTATTGTGATAGGAATTGAAGAGGCAGAAATAAGTGGTAGCTTCATCCCTAGGATTGGAGGGGCAGAGATAAGTGTAGTCTCATCTCATTGTAGAAAGAAAAGGCAAAAATAAGGGTTAGGATGGCGGATGCTAGTGCAAACAAGAACCCAAGGGGAATGTATACCATGATGCCTAAGACCTCCTTCTCAAAATTGAAGCGAGTGGGTGACACCAACAATGACACAGTGGGCATGGTACAGTTGAGAATTGGTTGCAGGAAGGCAAGAAAGGAGTTACCAAGTCGTCAAGGCTCACCAGGTCAGATTCTAAATTAGAGTATGGCAATCTTATTGTGCTTCTCAACCGAGTCATGGGCTCCGCTCAAAGTACACAGTTTGATTCTTGGATGTATTATTTTCTTGAAGGAATTGAGAATGGAAAAATAAAATTTGATTGGGCTAGGATCATTAGCGAGAATTTAGAGTTGCAACTTAGGATAGTGCAAAATCAGAAGCAATTCTACATGGGGTCCTACCTCTTCTATTTGATCACAAGGCTGTTGGTGATGCTTTGCTAGTCGAACCAAATCCAGATTTGGAGAGATGCACTGCACCACTATGGTTGAGACAGATACTTATGCCAAGGGGCGAGGTTGTGGCAATCCGAACAGTTGAAGACATTCAAGGGTTAGCCAAAGAGGAAAACATTAGTGAGGAGGCAGGTTTCATTGCAGATTGGAAGAGATTTGAGGATATTTGAGGCTAGGCAAGGCTTGGCTATTCGTGCAAGCTAGTTTGGTTAGATTTGAGAGGGAAGTATGGCCAAGGCGGGTGCCCCCAGAACCCAAGAGTATTGAAGCAGAGGGGGGTACATGCAAACCAAATTCGAGTAGGAAGGAAGGTTAACGAAGGCAAAGATAATGAAGGAGGAAAGCAAGACGAAAGGTTGAAAGAGGTCAAGTTCGATTTCAAGGCGGTGGCCAAGAGCAAGGCTCTCAAATTGCAAGAAGGTTCACATCCAGGCAAGCCACCAAGGCCAAGGCAAGATTACCCCAAGTGCATGGAGACCTCACCCTTTCAAGGTCAGGACATCAGGTACAAGCAAGTTCAAGTGGTGATGAGAAAGTTTCTAAGGACAAGCTCAAGCATCCAAGGCTTCACCTCATCTCAAGGATTAAATAAATTTATAAGATAAGGTTGATGAGGTGGCAATTTCATGTGCATGCAATCAAATCATGCCAAGTGTCCTATGTTCTCATTGGTTGACAGATTATTGTAATTTTCTCATTGGCCCACAAAGTTGGTGCCCTCATGTAATTGGTTGAAAGATGGTAACTCTAATTAGGGTTTGTAAGGTTTAATCTTGGCCCTTGATTTTGCCCCTTAATCTTGGCCACTCGTAATTTTGAGCCTCTATTTACGGCCATTTTGCTCTCATTTGTAAAGAGAGTTATTTTGGAGAATTGTTGCCAAAATACTATCAAAATTGTTCTCTATTCATTGTTGTGGCTTGCATAGTGGATATACATGATCATTTTGGTGTATTTGCATGGTTCCTCTCATCTCTCAAATTAAAGTAGGATTTCATTTCATGTTGTTAGAGTAGAAGTAGATGGCTAGTTGTATGGTGATGTTAGTGAATGTTTGATAGGGATCTATATACTAGGCCACTAGCATCCTAGAGGCTTGTTGTGAGGTTTTTACAACATCGCCCCATCCATGGGGACCCCCTAAATTTCGACCCTTCAAACTTAGTCAGTTTGGCCTTGCCCAGTTTTCAAATTTTGATGGCCTGTTTGATCCAGTGGGTGCAATGTAATGTGTTTGAAAATGCGTTTGATTTTGGATTGAAGGTTTGATTTTGGTTTGAATTGAAGATCTTAGCGATATGATGACTTTGAATGGAAGATTTTGATGTTGGTTCGAAATGAGGGATGAACTTGAAATTTGCTTGGTTATTTGAAAATGACTCGTGGCCCTTTCAAATTCTTGGCGTTTTGGCAATTGTAATGGTTGGATTTCAATTTTTTTTTTAGGTGAGGAGATTTGTTGAATTGCCAAATTCTTATAATTTTCGAAATAATCTTTGGGCTTGTATGTTTCAAATTTTCATTAGAATTTTGATTTATTTTTTTGGATTGCAAATTTTGATTGGCCAATTTATTTTTTGAATTGCCATGGTGATGATTTTTATTAGTGATGGATTTAATGCTAAGTTCGAAATTCTTATTTGGGCAAATGATGTTTAAAATTTCTAGAATCTGAATGGCAATTCAAATTGATTGATTATTGGTGGCCAATTTCAAAATTTTATTTGATAATCAATCCTATTTTCGAAATCTTATGAAATTTGGACTAAATCCTTAATTTTCATATTTATGGACTTCCTTGCTATTTTTGAAAATTGCCATTGGTGAGATATTTGATCTTTTCAATTCAAAATCTTATTGTACATTGAATGTTGTATCTGGAAAAATCAAAATTCTAAATGTCTTGGATCTATTTTCGGCCCTGCCCTTATTGTTTTGGATTGACATTCAATGATTTCATTTTGCAAAAATAAAAAATTGCATTAAAATGGTTGGATCGGTCTTCATTAGGCATTTTTTTGAAATCATTAATTGAATGTTTGTATTTCAAAATTTCAAAAATTTGTTTAGCCCCTGCCAAGTCGTCCCTCATGTATGCATTGGGTATTAAAATTTTTTGCATTGCCAAAATCGAAATCTAATAAGTATTAATGCAAGTCGTCCCCCATATTTGCACTTGCATTTAATATTTCTTTTTATTTTGGGTGTAGGGTCGGCCTTGTAGGAAGGGATTGGATTGCTTATAAAAGGAGGATCGCGCCATTTCATTTCCACAATTCAAACACAACTTTCTCTATGCTGCAAATAGCGAATTTTCAAGGCAGTGACAGCAAGTTTCTCATTAGCATTTTGAAGCATTTTGAAGACAATTCATTTGGTGATTGGCGGCCAGCTTTGGAGGCACTGTTTTGAGTCAGTTGAGGCGAATTTGAAGGATAGTTTAAGACCTTGGTGAGCAGTTCAGACCTGGGCATGAACTTCCACGAGTTTGAAGACCATTTTGAGAGTTTGTGATGCATGTTCAGACCTGATGCGAACTACACCAGACCTGGTTATGAATTTTTGCAAGATTGAAGAACATTTCAAGGGTTAAGAAAGGCCCTTTTTAGGTCTGATTTGATCTATACCAGACCTGGGCATGTATTTCATCCATTTTCAAGGTATTTTGGAGGCTTCTTGAGGCATATTGTGAAGAAGAACGAAGTAGTATTTGATTGGGTATCGTTGGAAGCATCATTTTCACTAATTTTAGCACCCATATTCAAGAAGATTAAGGTCTTTTCTATATCATTTTCCTCAGATCCGAAAATTATAAGAGAAGGTTGTCAGATTTGTATAAGAGGAAGTAAATTGGTAGAGTTTCATAGCAAGATTTTGAAAGTGAGTTGAAGAAGGAGGAGATTCTCTTGTGGAATTAGAAGATTTTGGGGGCTAAGCTCAGCTAATTGCATTGACAAAGGACTCCTAGCTTTGTTGTACTTGGGTGAGTGGCCTATCTTTTCCTCTCTCTTTAATTGCTTTCATTTCATTGGTGCTAGTTTAAGTGTTGAAAACTAATTTCAAGAGTAGAGTTAGGTGTTTGGTTAGTAGGTTGATTACTCGATCGTCTTGATTGATTTTTTTCCCTCAAGTTCTTGCTTGCATTTCATCATTGCATTTCATCTTAGGAGGAAGATTTGGAGTGATAAGTGTAGCCCATCTTAAGGCAACGGCGGGGAGTGATAAGTGTAGTATTCCACCCCTAGGGAGAAGATTGGAGTGATAAGTGTAGTCCATCTTAAGGCAAAGGCGGGGAGTGATAAGTGTAGTTTGCATCATTGCATTTCATCATTGTAGGAAGGAGAATTGGAGTGATAAGTGTAGTCCATCTTAAGGTAACGGCGGGGAGTGATAAGTGTAGTATTCCACCCCTAGGCAAAGTTTGAAGTGATAAGTGTAGTTTCATCTTCATTGTAGAAAAGGCGGGGAGTGATAAGTGTTTAGGATGAATGATGTCAATGCAAGCAAGCGACCCAAAGGAATTAATGTTGAAATAGGAGACAAGGAAGTCATGATACCCAATTCCAACTTCCGCTCAAAATTGAAATACGTTGGAGACACCAACATTGGTACCTTTGATATGATTCAATTAAGAGAGAGGTTGAGAGACAGCTAGTCCCCTGTGGCAAAGAGGATCAAATAGTATGGATTTGTGCAAGGAACTGTTCAGTCTACCCTAGCAGCAAACAGGATACAGCAAATCAGAGTGCAACGACCTCATCGTGCTTCTCAGTCAAATTCCGGGCTTTACTGAAGGTACACAGTTTGATCCTTGGATGTTTTATTTTATTGAAGAGATTGAGAATGGTTAAGGAAAATTGATTGGATTAGGATCACTAGCATGAATTTAGAGTTGCAACTTAAATAGTACAAAATCGAGGGCAAATCTACATGGGGTCCTACTTCTTCAATTCGGGTGCAAGACTACTAGTGATGCTTTGCCAATCGAACCAAATCTAATCTTGGGGAGATGCATTGCACCACTATGGTTGAGGCAAGTACTTATGCCAAAAGGGCAAGGTTGTGGCAGTTCGAATAATTGAAGGCAGTCAAGGGTTAACCAAGGAGGAAAGCATTGATGAAAGTAGTTGATGAACTCAGTGATGGGTGGATTGTGGAACAATCAAGGAGGTATGGTGAGGGCAGGTGCCCCAAAACCCAAGGTTATTGAAACAAAGATGCATGCATGCAGATCAAATCCAAATAGGAAGGTTAAAAATGACATAGTATTGAAGTAAGGAGGAAAGTGATTGAAAGGTTGAGGGAGGTCAAGTTTGATTTCAAGGCGGTGGCTAAGAGCAAGGCTCTTAAATTGCACAAGGTTCACATCCAGGCAAGCCACCAAGGTCAAGGCAAGATTGCCCCAAGTGCATGGAGACCTCACCCTTTCGAGGTCAAGACATCAAGTACAAGCAAGTTCAAGTGGTGGTGAGAAAATTTCTAAGGACAAGCTCAAGCACCCAAGGCTTCATCTCATCTCAAGGATTAATGAACTTTATAAGACAAGGTTGATGAGGTGGCAATTTCATGTGCATGCAATCAAATCATGCCAAGTGTCCTATGTTCTCATTGGTTGACAGATTATTGTAATTTTCTCATTGGCCCACAAAGTTGGTGCCCTCATGTAATTGGTTGAAAGATGGTAACCCTAATTAGGGTTTGTAAGGTTTAATCTTGCCCTTGATTTTGCCTCTTAATCTTGGCCACTCGTAATTTTGAGCCTCTATATAAGGCCACTTGATATCATTTGTAAAGGGTTGAAGAAAATTGTTGCTAATATAATACCAAAATTGCTTCTCTTATCATTGTTGTGTCTTGCATGGTGATTAAGAACACTTGGTGTTATTGCATGGTTTCTACTTCCAATTGTTAGAGATAGATTTCATTTCAATTGAGTTGTTAAAGCATTTTCATTTTTAAGCAAGTGTTAAAGGAAGAGTAGTGATAGATGATTAATTGCATGGTGATATTGGTAGATGTTTGATAGGGATCCTATACTAGGCCACTAGCATCTTGGCGGCTTGTCAAGGAGCCTTGCGTGGTAATCTAGTCTTCTTTCCTTAGAATCATTGCATCTGTGGAGGTAACACCGCTGATATGTCTTCATTAGGTTGATCCCCGTCCATTTGCCAATCTTTCCGTTCTTAGGAGTAGAAGTAAGCAATAACTTAGTAGTTGAAGTTGAGAATTAGAAGTTGGGAAGTGAAGTTTGAGAGTTTGAAAAGAGCAAAGTTGAAAGTGATATAAATTGAGAGATCATTTGAAAAGGTTGCGAAAGCTAGAAGTCTTATCACCATTATAGTAAGAGTTGAAATATTTCCAAACAAAACATACGTAAGGCCGCCAAGTGATTATCAGCAAATCACATCATTTTAACTGAGTTAGTATCCACAGGTGTAAGGAACCTTGGAGTATTCTTATATACTTTTCAAGAGAGGGTTGAGTGTTTGGTACGCCGTATCAAGTATTTCAATTGCTATATGTTATGTAGTGGTACAAAACTCACATCAACAAGGCTTGTTAGGAAGCCTTGTGTGGTAATCTAGTCCAATCACTCCCAAGTTCTACTTGCATTTCATCTTTCCACTTGTACTTCAAGTTGGGTTGGAAGATAGGTGTTAGTGTGAAAATTCTAAGAGTATCCCTTGAATCATTGCACCAATGGAGGTAGCGCCGCAAGCAAGCTTTCATTTGGTTGGATCCCCGTCCATTTGCTAATTTCTTCATTCATAGGAGTAGTAGTAGAGCAATAAGCAGTTAGTGGTAGGAGTAGTTGAAAGTGAAAGTGATCAAGGAGAAAAGAACAAGTCAAGCAAGCGAAGTACCACCAAGTTATCTTTGAATGAACGTAAGCCCGCCTACGTGATTAACCAGCAAATCACATTAATATAACTGAGTTAGTATCCACAAGTGTAAGGAACCTTGGAGTTTTCTCATGTTCTTCATGAGTATTTATTTTTCAAGAGAGGGTTGAGTGTTTGGTATTCTATATCAAGTATTCAATTGCTATATGTTATGTAGTGGTACAAAACTGACATCAACATAGCCTCGAAGTGAGGGAAAGCACGGAAAACTAAGCCATGTGGGATAAAAGAGCTCACTTAAGTCACTTTTATAAAATAAAGTAACTTTAAGTCATAAAGTGACTTTATAATATCACTTTATAAAATAAAGTGATTTAACTTTAGAAATAGAGCCCAAAGATTAAATATTCGCCAACTGAAACATGTGACTAGCTGGCATCCTCTGAAAAGAAGCCATTAGCCTATCCGGATGGGAAGATAGACTAATCAGGCGCCATAATGGCCTATTGCTGAGAAGGGGACATTACAAAGAAGAGGAGCACATGCTCGAACATATTGAATATGGGACCAAAGCAAAACTTTACCCTGAAAAATCAGTCGAGGCATACATAGTAGTAACCAAAATGGTCTCACCTAATTCCAAACTACAAGCAACCAAAGAAAGAGTAGAGGGACTAGAGATCCACCAATGTAGAACAATTTTCCTCGAATCACCAAAAAGAGCCAACCCTCGAGAAGCACCCACAACTCCAATACATTGACACTGACCAAATCTCCAAGCATTAGGAGCACACCAAAGCATGGAAGCAACGGAAAGCTTAGTCTCCTAAAGACAAAGAATATCCGGAGACTGAGCTACAACAAGATCATGAATAGTCTTTTGTCGAGGAATGTTATTCAACCCCAAAACATTCCAGGAGAGAAAAATCATTGAAGAGATTGGGAGAAGTGAACATCAATGGGCTTGGCAGCCCCAGATTCTACCAAAAAATCTCCAACAGATTTAATCTTCTCCTGATCCTTTTTACAACCACCTTTAGAATAAGTATCATAAGAGACTTTCTTATGAGGGCGTTGTTGCAAGCTTAATCCCAACGAGGAGCCATGTCCTTTGCCAGCTAACTGCACTACCTTAGCTAAATCTGCTAAAACAATGTCATCCTGTAAGTCAATGGTATTACAAGGATTCCCAGATGCGAGGATAGAAGAACCATCCTGTTGAGGCCCAACATGCTGACTCAAAACAGGTAACTTTTTCTCCTGAACAATATTCGGATGGCAAGATAGACTAATCGGGTGCCATAATGGCCTACTGTTGAGAAGGGACATTACAAAGAAGGGGAGCACACGCTCGAACATATTGAATATGGGACTAAAGCAAAACTTTACCTTGAAAAATCAGTTGAGGCATACACAGTAGTAACCAAAATGGTCTCATCTAATTCCAAACTAGAAGTGACTAAAGAAAGAGCAGAGGGACTAGAGATCCACCAATTCAGAACAATTTTCCTCGGATCACCAAAAAGAGACAACCCTCGAGAAGCACCCACAACTCCAATACATTGACACTGACCAAATCTCCAAACATTAGGAGCACACCGAAGCATAGAATCAACGGAAAGCTTAGTCTCCTCAAGACAAAGAATATCCAGAGAATGAGCTGCAACGAGATCATGAATAGCCTTTTGTCGAGGAATGCTATTCAACCCCAGAACATTCCAAGAGAGAAAAATCATTGAAGAGATTGGGAGAAGTGAACATCAATGGGCTTGGCAGCCCCAGATTCTACCAGAAAATCTCCAGCAGATTTAATCTTCTCCTGATCCTTTTTACAACCACCTTTAGAATAAGTATCATAAGAGACTTTCTTATGAGGGCGTTGTTGCAAGCTTAATCCCAACGAGGAGCCATGTACTTTGCCAGCTAACTGCACTACCTTAGCTAAATCTGCTAAAACAATGTCATCCTGTAAGTCAATGGGATTACAAGGATTCCCAGACGCGGGGATAGAAGAACCATCTTGCTGAGGTCCAACATGCTGACTCAAAACAGGTAACTTTTGCTCCTGAACAATATCCATGCCCATTGTAGCTGCCCCACATGAAACATCAACTAGAATCCCTTCCTCCAAGGCTAAAGAGTCCAAAACCTCAAAACGATTAAAACTGTCATCAGACTGACTATCCTTAAAGGATCTTTTTTGGCCTCTCCCCTTGGCTCGGGGCTTAACAGGCATGTAGCCCTCCTTATTCGGGCCATTATTATCCTTCATAAGGGCCTTACCCTTGTACCCTTTATCCGCCTTTGGAACTGAACGAGGAGGAGAGCCACCAACACAAGAACTAGCATTCTTGTTAACTCGAGGACATTGACGTTGGAGATGACCATACTCATGACATACCCAACAACGAAAAGAGAGAGACTCATAATCAAGCTGTTGAATCCAAGATGAAGAGCCCAAACAAATTTCCAAAAAATCTGGCAATGGATTATTTAAATCAATCTCGACACAAATACAAACAAAAGAAATTACCTTTTTATCCTGGGTTTGTTGGGCAATCGCAGCGGGCTTCCCAAGCAAAGCCGCAATCTATTTCAGAATATCTTCACACCAAAACTCAAGGAGTCATGGCGGACGAAACCACATAGGAACCTTCGAAGGCAATTCTTCCTCTAAATTAAACCCCGCATGTCAAGATTTGACAAACAAACCCACATGATTGTAAAAATATGGGCCTCCCTCAAAAACCCGATTTCAATTTGCCATGTTGGTAAATAGTAAATACAACTAGGAAATAGTTGTTAGCATGATCTCCATATCACCTCCAACTTGCCATGTACGACGAATCCATGCCTCTATGCCAACAAAGAGACACGGATCCCAAGGAATTTACAGATTAGTCCATGTCAACTCCAATAATCCACATCCTCCATGACCTATTCAAGAGGAATTACCAGGATTGGGAGATCATGGCTACAAGGAAGACAACCATTCACCTTTTTTAATTTAGAACTCTCACCCACATAGAAGGATTCAGACTGCTTTGCATGCATTCCTAAAGAAGATCCAAGAGACGGTACAGAGTCAGCAACCAGCTATTAGAAACCTGAGGCTCCCCAATCAAGGTCAAACCAAAATCAAAAACCCCAAACAAATGGCAGAAAGCCCCGTCAAAAGAAACAGCCATCAAAAGAAGCAATCTCACACCAAAACCAATGCACATCCTGCAAATATACTCCACAAGCCCTCATGCACAAACACCTTGCAAAAAGCCAGGCCCCTACACACCTCACAAACAAACACCGACCCCCAACAACCAACGCACAAACATAGAACGAAAGCAGACAAGGAAAGGGGGCTAGGGCACGAAAACCCTAGCCCAAACCATTACCGAAGGCCACCAACGACATTCTCAGAATTCTGCCCACTCAACAAAATTAAAATATAACAGAATTAATTTAGTTAAGTTAATGACAGGTGAAAAGGTATGAAATGAAAAGTTGTGACTCCCTCAAGCATGAGATATAAAAAGGGAGAAGAGAATTTCATTTGAAAGGGGGAAAGAGGAAGGAGGAGAAAAGGGAAGGTGTGCCCTGTGAAGTAAGGAAAAATTAATAGAAGAGAAAAAAGAAATGAAAAAAAAATAAGGAAATGACTTCTTCAAAAGGAAAAAGTTATGAAGGGTTGTTACTCTTTCAAAGGGCATAAATAATGAAAGTTTGTGACTCATACAAAGGGTGGTAACAGCCATGATGAAGAGGTGTGACAGTCCCCCACATTGGAAGATATAAAGGGGAGAATGTTTCATTTGAGGACATCCAAGGGAGAGCAATTTGGGGAATAACATATTATTGTCAAAGGTACCAATAAAAAGTAGTGACTCAATTCTAATGAAAGGTGGTGACCCTTTCACCAATAAAGTATAAAGAAGATTTCACTCCAAGCAAAAAAAGAGGGGCAGCAATAATTATAAAAGAGTATTATTCAGATTTTGAGAGCAGACTGGGCAGGAGAATTCCACTTGATAAAGGAGATTAATCTAAGAGATCAACCTGATATGAGAAATCAGACTTCAGATATTTATACAGCTTCTCTCATCTTATATGAGTAAGAATTACATCTCTAACTACATTTTTGCTCCCATTTCATTTTGGATTTGTGAATTTAGGGAGAAGTATAAGGTGATCCCAAAAGGGGACACTACAACTGCTAACCAGCATATATGAACTCTCAAATTGTTGATACTCCAGATTGTAATCTTACAAATACTTAAGTAAGTACTAAAGCTGTAGCAAAATAATATGCTAAGAACTTATCAGCTTAAAATTTTCTAATTCATTGTCCATGTGGCACTCAAACATGTTTTGGAAATCAGTTCTAAACCTGTTAACATTGTCTAGTGTAATTATATGCACTGGTAATTGTCAAAGCCTTTAACGAAAAAAGTTGGGATGCATCTCTTTGGAATAGAACATACTCATTTTGGTTGAGCATCTCTCCCTGTCATGTCAATGTATAGAGTTCTTTCTTTTGTTTTGTACCAGCCTTTTGTCACTCTAAAATTGCTCTCCCTCATTACATTCAGACAGTTTTAACACTGATTTTGGAGTTCTTAGTGTTAATGTTTAGCTAGTCGATTCTAGCTATTAATACTAAAATAAACATTTAATTTTATATCTTTAATTTAAAATTAAATCTAATCAAATATGTGCTGGGCCCTCTTATCTAAAACATGTGGGCCGACTCAAGCTTGGCGCCACAATCCAAATTGAATCATATGGCCGACTTAAGGGAAAGTCTTATATAAAAGGGAATCGCTCCTTGTCATTCGGATATATCATACTTGGCAATCAAGATCAAAAACAGCGAAGTCTTCAGTAAATACAAAATCTAGAAGCTGGCATGCAAACTTTCATTGGTGCGAAATTCAGCAGTGCAAAACTCTTCCGCATGTGCTATTGGATACTCAGTCATTTCCTATCTCCTAGTGCGAATTCTGAGTTTGCCAGTCGGACTTCATCAATTCATATGCCACAGCAGTAAATAAGATTGTATGTATTTCGGCTTATATCCAACTGAAGATCAGTAACCTTGACAGCGATTTATGTATTAAAAATCAGTAGTTAAAGGTCTGATTCGTGGTGAATACATCTTGGAGATTCAGCTCACATCTGATCACACAGTACATCCGGGCTTCATCCACAATCAGAAGTTAGATCTGACAGTTGGTGACTGTTATTCTTCATAATCAATTTGCTTCGTGGATCGGGGATCCTCAGCAAATCTTAGCGATATTGTTGTAAGTAAATTGGAAATGATAATCAACTGCATCTAAATGCTGGGTTTTTTCCTTATAAAGGTTTCCCAGGGTAAAACTGTGTTGTGTCTTGTCTTATTTACTGTTATGTTATTAGATTAGATCTAATTACTAAAAACTTTAACATGGTATCAGAGCTAGGTTCTTGCTAACTGTATCAGATCTAACTTGTATTCTTTAGATTTGTTGTCTTTGTGTGTTCCCTTCTTGTGTCAAAATGGTGACAGGATTGAAAGTGGAAGATAGACTTGAAGGTGCCCTCAACTTCATCCCTTGGAAAGCACGAATTTTGATTGCTCTTGAAGAACATGACTTGCTGGAATTTGTTCAAAGTGAAAAAGTTGAAACACCTACGGATCCAGAAGTGCTTAGTCAATTCAAGAAGAAAGCTATCAAGGCCAAGAAGATCCTAATAGATTCTGTCAGAGATCATATTGTTGCTGTCATCTCAAGGATGTCTTCAGCCAGAGATATGTTCAAACAATTGGAAGATATGTTCGAAGTAAACAACATGAATTGGGCACTTACCTTAAGAAGAGACTTACTTCAAATCAAAATGAAAGAGGATGAGTCAGTCATGGAGTTCTTCATGAGGATTTCAGAATTAAGAGATAAAATAAGTGCTATTGATAGTGAAGTTGTAGACAAGGATCTCGTCATGCTTGCACTCAATGGTCTCCCTCCCTCATGGGAACACTTCATTCAAGGTTTAAGTGGTAGAGGTAACTTTCCCTCATTTGACCTCCTTCGTGCTGACTGCATTCAAGAGGAATCTAGGCTCATATCAAGAGGGATCAAATCTACCCGTAATGAAGAAAACTTAGTTCTTGCTACTCAATCCATCAAAGGTGATCATTGGAAGAAGAACAACTTCAAGAGGAACATCGATTTCAGATCCTATGATGCTAATAGCTCAAGGAAGAAGCCAAGAGATCTCTCTCATATCCAATGCTTCAAATGTAACAAATTTGGCCACTATGTCAGGGATTGTCAGGTTCAACTCTTTCAACAAATGGCTAACCAAAGCAAAGTTGTCAACCTTGAAGATAAGGAAGACTTTCTCCTTTAAGTATTTTTGTGTTAGATAGTTTAGAATCAATGTTGTTTGAGATCTGACTATTTTTGTTGAAACTAACTTTAGGGAAAGGATATGTGTTGTAGATTTCTTTTAGTTGTGCAGGAATGAGGATCAACAGGGAGTCACACACTTTCTCATCTTACTTGAGTTTGGTATAGTCTAACCTATGTGGTAATGTGATGGTAACTCTCTTGGATTAGAAGTGTTTCTTTTGACTTAGTAATCTTGGATCTATTGATTTTTTAACTAACTTGGAAGGTTGAGTATATGATTTCCTAACTCTAAGTACAGGAAATTGGTTGAATCATCAATTGCTTGGAGTGCTTCAGAATCAGGGTATACTGCTTCTTCAAGAGAAGCTATTGGGATTGATTTTTTTGTCACTTGAAGGATGTCCGAGTGCTTTGGAAGTTATGTAGGGCTCAGCTACTGCTAAGAGGGAGTCTTAGCCTCATTGATGTATCTTGTATACCACTCTTGCGGGCAATGCAAGGTGGACATTTGTTGTGAGGTTTTCACACCATCGCCCCAAAATTCTTGGGGACCCCCGTTTTAAACTTTGGGCCTTTATCTTGCCTCCCGACTTGAGCTGATAATTCGTAGATCCTGATGGCATTGATAGTTTGCTTTGCATTCATGACTCGTCCATGGTTTCGAAATTTTGAAGATGGAGTGATAAACATGGCTTGATTTTTGAGTGAGGATGAATTTCAATTGCAAAGATCGTGATGATAATTTGAAAATCAATTTTTGCCTTGCATTGAGATTTGTTTTGGGATTTTGTTTCGCCTTGTAATCGAATTTGAGATTTTTGGATGAGTCTCTTTGTTTTCAATCTGAAATGTATCTCTTGTTATTTGCCTTGATTTTTACTTCTAAATTCAAATCTTCTTTGGGCAATAAGCAAGTTAAATCTGAGATTCACTATTATTTTCAAATTTTTTAAATGCTTGCAATTTCGAAATTTTTGGGCAATTGAGATAATGAGGTTTTCATGGTAATTTGCATAGGAGACATGGTTTTTCGATTTTTGTTTTAATTGCTATTTGGAGTTGATAATTTCGAAAATCTGAATGTTCAAATTCGAAATTCCATGCATCAAATCTTAAATTTTCATTGGGCAATACAAGCATATTTTATCTTTGATCAATTTGCAAATAATAAGAACATTTTATTTTTTTTATCTCTCAAATTGATTGGGCAAACAAAATTTGAAATCTGGAAATGGCATTGTTATTTTCGATTTTCTAATCCTTTTACATTTTCGAAATTTCATTGGAGGCATGTTAATTAAGATTTGGGAGTTTGTATTTTGCAAAGTCGAAATTGGCATTGAATTTCAAAATAGCCCAGCCCTAGTTTGCAATTTCGAAGTTAATTTGAAAGTTTTTTTTAATTTTTCGAAATTTATTTGGCCTTTAGGCCAAGTCGGCCCCAATAAGCATTTAATTTTTTTATTTTTTTTGAAAACTTGTAGGCCTGGGTCGGCCCTGAAATTAGGGCAGAGCGTGAGATATAAAAAGGGAGCGTCTCCCTTCATTTCAAACACAACAATTTGGTTCTCCAGCTCTGCTTATACAGCGAAAATTAGAGGGTGTTGTCAGCTGTTTTCTCACCACTTTGGCAACGATTTGGAGCATGTTTAGCAGAGATTTTCGAAAGCAAAGAGGTCACGATTAATTTCAGACCCTTCGAGGGCCTCATTTCACACGTCTAGGCTCCCAAATTCTGGCTTTTAGAGACAGAATATTAGCATTTTGTCCCAGACCCGAAAATCAGACTTTGGCATTGTTCTTTCTTCAAAATTTGGCGGCAGGCTTCTTCAATTCTGGGCAGCGATCTCAGTTGGATGGTGGATGTCATTGTTTGGGGCCAGTTTGTAGGGCAGTTCCAGGCCCTAGGATCAGTAATTTTATTGAAGAAGGAGCAGAGTTTAATTGTGGGTATTTTGAAGACCTCATCTCACATATTCTAGCCTCCAAAATTCAAATTTTTAAGGGCAAAACATTGGCATTTTTATCAAAATCCGAAAATCAGAGTAGTGTGAGCTTAAATGATGGAGGTGGTTCGAAGAGCCTAATCAGGCCCTAGAACAATGTTTTAGAGCAAACAGGAAGCAGCGGTTGGAGTTACACATTCAAAGGGCCTCTTTCCAATGGCCTAGACCTCTAATTTCAAATTTCTAAAGGCAATTTTTTGGCAATATTTAACAGATCCTAAAATTGAGATATTGCAAAATCTTTCTCAGAAGTTTGGCAAGGGAAAGAGGAGAGTTTGTTGAGTGGAAATCACCATTTCCAGAATTTTGTGATTTTCGATTTGACAAGGGGCTGGAATTCTCGGATTATCAGGCATTTCCAGATTTTGTGGGCATTTGCAAGTTTGATAGAGGGCAGAGATTTCAGAATTTAGGTCCATCATTTCATTTCCAGAATTTAGAGGGCCAACAATTTCAAAATTGCAAACTCGGGCATCCAAAAGTTGATAGAATGCAGTGATTTTGAGTGAGGTGGATTCCAGAATTTTACTGATTTGCAGGATGCAGCGTTTTTTGTTTTTTTTTATAGTGGGGTCCTGAAAGTTGAGGGGGCTTGCTATTTGATTTGAGCCACGAATTTGATAGGGGGAAGAGGACATCAATTTGCCAAGGTGAAGGACTCCGATTCTACCCAGCCATGCTATAGGAATGAGGACAACTTGCAAATTGGTATGTGGTTTATTTTAACCTATTCTCTTTAATTGCTTTCATTTCATTGGTGCTGGTTTAGGTGTTGAAAACTAATTTCAAGAGTAGAGCTAGAAGTTTGGATATTAAGTTGATTACTCGATTGTCTTGATTGGTTTTTTTCCCCAAGTTCTTGCTTGCATTTCATCATTGCATTTCATCTTAGGAGGAAGATTTGGAGTGATAAGTGTAGCCCATCTTAAGGTAACGGCGGGGAGTGATAAGTGTAGTATTCCACCCCTAGGGAGAAGATTGGAGTGATAAGTGTAGTCCATCTTAAGGCAAAGGCGGGGAGTGATAAGTGTAGTTTGCATCATTGCATTTCATCTTAAGAGGAAGATTTGGAGTGATAAGTGTAGTCCATCTTAAGGTAACGGCGGGGAGTGATAAGTGTAGTATTCCATCTTATAGGCGAAGTTTGGAGTGATAAGTGTAGTTTCATCTTCATTGTAAAAAAGGCGGGGAGTGATAAGTGTTTAGGATGAATGATGCCAATGCAAGCAAGCGACCCAAAGGAATTAATGCTGAAATAGGAGACAAGGAAGTCATGATACCCAATTCCAACTTCCGCTCAAAATTGAAATACGTTGGAGACACCAACATTGGTACCTTTGATATGATTCAATTAAGAGAGAGGTTGAGAGACAGCTAGTCCCCTGTGGCAAAGAGGATCAAATAGTATGGATTTGTGCAAGGAAGTGTTCAGTCTACCCCAGCAGCAGACATGATACAACAGAATTGGTTACATCAAGTCATCAAGGCTCACAAAGTCAGATTGCAAATCAGAGTGCAGCGCCTTCATCGTGCTTCTCAGTCAAATTCCGGGCTCTACTAAAGGTACATAGTTTGATCCTTGGATGTTTTATTTTATTGAAGAGATTGAGAATGGTTAAGGAAAATTGATTGGATTAGGATCACTAGCATGAATTTAGAGTTGCAACTTAAAGAGTACAAAATCGGGGGCAAATCTACATGGGGTCCTACTTCAATTCGGGTGCAAGACTACTAGTGATGCTTTGCCAGTCGAACCAAATCTAATCTTGGGGAGATGCATTGCACCACTATGGTTGAGGCAAGTACTTATGCCAAAAGGGCAAGGTTGTGGCAGTTCGAACAGTTGAAGGCAGTCAAGGGTTAACCAAGGAGGAAAGCATTGATGAAAGCAGTTGATGAACTCAGTGATGGGTGGATTGTGGAACAATCAAGGAGATATGGTGAGGGCAGGTGCCCAAAACCCAAGGTTATTGAAACAAAGATGCATGCATGCAGATCAAATCCAAATAGGAAGGTTAAAAATGGCAAAGTATTGAAGTAAGGAGGAAAGTGATTGAAAGGTTGAGGGAGGTCAAGTTTGATTTCAAGGCGGTGGCTAAGGGCAAGGCTCTTAAATTGCACAAGGTTCACATCCAGGCAAGCCACCAAGGTCAAGGCAAGATTATCCCAAGTGCATGGAGACCTCACCCTTTCGAGGTCAGGACATCAAGTACAAGCAAGTTCAAGTGGTGGTGAGAAAATTTCTAAGGACAAGGTCAAGCATCCAAGGCTTCATCTCATCTCAAGGATTAATGAACTTTATAAGACAAGGTTGATGAGGTGGCAATTTCATGTGCATGCAATCAAATCATGCCAAGTGTCCTATGTTCTCATTGGTTGACAGATTATTGTAATTTTCTCATTGGCCCACAAAGTTGGTGCCCTCATGTAATTGGTTGAAAGATGGTAACCCTAATTAGGGTTTGTAAGGTTTAATCTTGGCCCTTGATTTTGCCTCTTAATCTTGGCCACTCGTAATTTTGAGCCTCTATATAAGGCCATTTGTACTCATTTGTAAAGAGAGTTATGTTGGAGAATTGTTGCCAAAATACTATCAAAATTGTTCTCTATTCATTGTTGTGGTTTGCATGGTGGATATACATGATCATTTTGGTGTATTGCATGTTTCTTCTCATCTCTCAAATTAAAATAGATTTCATTTCAAAGTTGTTAAAGTAAGGATAGAAGTAGATGGCTAGTTGTAGGGTGATATTGGTAAATGTTTGATAGGGATCTATATACTAGGCCACTAGCACCTTAGCGGCTTGTTGAGGAGCCTTGTGTGGTAATCTAGTCTAATCGCTCCCAAGTTCTACTTGCATTTCATCTTTCCGCTTGTACTTCAAGTTGGGTTGGAAGATAGGTGTTAGTGTGAAAATCCTAAGAGTTTCCCTTAGAATCATTGCACCAATGGAGTTAGCGCCGCTGGCAAGCTTTCATTAGGTTTGATCCCCATCCATTTGCCAATCTTTCCATTCCATAGGAGTAGAAGTAGAAGAAGAGCTAGTAGTTTAGTAGTTGAAGTTTGAAGAGCAAAGTTGGAAGTGATATAAATTGGAAAATAATTGAGTATACATTGCAAAGCTAAATCCCATTATCATCAAGTGAACAACGTAAGCCCGCCGAAGTGATTACCAGCAAATCACATTTTATAACTAAGTTAGTATCCACAGGTGTAAGGAACCTTGGAGTATTCTTATATACTTTTCAAGAGAGGGTTGAGTGTTTGGTACGCTGTATCAAGTATTTCAATTGCTATATGTTATGTAGTGGTACAAAACTGACATCAACAACATTGTATCTTGTTGTTTTAATCTTCCTTAAGTAAAGATGATTGTAACCACCCTCTGCGAGAAATGCAAGGTGGATGTTGTGTTTAGAAGGTTTGTGTACCACCCTCTGCAGGCAATGCAAGGTGGAAATGTAAATCTTAATTTTGTCCTTCCTCTGTGGGAAATGCAAGATGGTGTTGTAATAATTCTTATAAGTCCACCCTCTGTGGGCAATGTAAGGTGGCAAAATTCCTCACCACCCTCTACGGGCAATGTAAGGTGGTGTTGTATTGAAGTCCACCCTCTGCGGGCAATGTACGGTGGCAATCACCCTCTGCGGGCAATGCAAGGTGATCCTTTTTGAGGCTTGTCCTCTTCCATCCTCTGCGAGTAGGCATGATGGTTCCACCCTCTGTGTGTAGGTATGGTGGATATGCTTTGACCATCCTCTGCGAGTACGCATGATGGGAATGGTTGATTTGTTTTTTACAGGTATGCTTCCATCCTCTGCGAGTAGGCATGATGGAAAGTAATGGCAAGGGCTAGAATCCTCCTAGCTAAGAGGGAGTGTTAATGTTTAGCTAGTCGATTCTAGCTATTAATACTAAAATAAACATTTAATTTTATATCTTTAATTTAAAATTAAATCTAATCAAATATGCACTGGGCCCTCTTATCTAAAACATGTGGGCTGACTCAAGCTTGGCGCCACAATCCAAATTGAATCATATGGCCGACTTAAGGGAAAGTCTTATATAAAAGGGAATCGCTCCTTGTCATTTGGATATATCATACTTGGCAATCAAGATCAAAAACAGCAAAGTCTTCTGTAAATACGAAATCTAGAAGCTGGCATGTGAACTTTCATTGGTGCGAAATTCAGCAGTGCAAAACTCTTCCGCATGTGCTATTGGATACTCAGTCATTTCCTATCTCCTTGTGCGAATTCCTGAGTTTGACAGTCGGACTTCATCAATTCATATGCCACAGCAGTAAATAAGATTGTATGTATTTCAGCTTATATCCAACTGAAGATCAGTAACCTTGACAGCGATTTATGTATTAAAAATCAGTAGTCAAAGGTCTGGTTCGTGGTGAATACATCTTGGAGATTCAGCTCACATCTGATCACACAGTACATCCGGGCTTCATCCACAATCAGAAGTCAGATCTGACAGTTGGTGACTGTTATTCTTCATAATCAATTTGCTTCGTGGATCGGGGATCCTCAGCAAATCTTAGCGATATTGTTGTAAGTAAATTGGAAATGATAATCAACTGCATCTAAATGCTGGGTTTTTCCCTTATAAAGGTTTCCCAGGGTAAAACTGTGTTGTGTCTTGTCTTATTTACTGTTATGTTATTAGATTAGATCTAATTACTCAAAACTTTAACACTTAGAAGTTAATAATATCTGTGTTCTTGTATGGCTTTACACACAAAATAGACCAATCTTATTTCATCGAGGACGTCAACAAAGATTAGTTGAGCAAGCCATCCCTGCAATCTAAGATAATAGATTTAACCTTGTCTTGCCAACCATTTGTCACTTCAACGCACTTGAAGCAAATCTTATTAAAAGAAACAAGAATAACTAGCTAAAATGCATTGTCTTTTTTCTCAAAACTATATGTACATACATCCAAACTCATCAAGAAAGTTGTAAATTTGAAATAAAAAATATAATGCTGTAGTGGAACTTTAGAAGAAAACAATTTATAACTGATGTGATAGGCAAAAGTTCCATTCCACAAAAATGATAATTTGCAAATCTGCCTATGAAACACAATGGGTTTCAAAGCCAAAATTATGATCATTGCGTAATGGAATGTTCAAATCACTGCAAAGTGCATATGCATTCTGATTCATCATATTAAGAACCCTAGTTTTGCGTTTTAACATGCTAATCAACCCCTTTCGTTTCTCGAAAGTATCAGGAAGTAAGTCACCTAACACTGATGCAACTTGAATAGCTTTTGTAATGGCTTCATGTTGCATTTTAGCAATGGCAGCATTACAAAGGTGCAGAGTCTCATAAGGTTCACTAGCAGGAGAATTCAAAATCCTTAATCCTTTCATTTCCCCATTCTGAGGGGTTTTATACCAATCACTGGCTAAAGCCATTAGCTTTTCCTCTGCCAGATGTGTCAGTCCTTGAAATTCTCTGGCCACAATATACCTTTCTGAGCTACAGATACGAGTTGTCTTCAATCTTACTATATCTACTTGTTTATACAAAGTTGCAATAATTATTAATAAAGTGACAGTAGATTCAGAGAAACAGTCAAAAATCTTCAGAACAAATGCACCTCCCTTGGCTTGAAGTCTCATGGCAGTACATATCTCGCAAAAAGCGAGCTGTAGATGGCTATTCTCTTGCATTGAGAAATCGTACGATGCATCCATTGCTCCATCGGCAGTGATAAGCCCAACTTTCTCTCCGCTATTGCATTTCAGAACATATTCAACAAAGGAATTAATATTGGCAGGATTTATTATGTTCCCTGTCTGATCAGCACCGTAGTGCACATGTCCCTTTGAGCAACCTAAACTGTCTTTTTCTAATTTCTTAATATCCACCTGCGGATAATAGCATCCTTCTACATCAGACTTGTCAAGCACTTTCGGGATTGCATTCCCTGCATCTGAAGCCAATGTTAAGGCAAACCACAAATCTTCCCTTCCTGTATGCAATTCCCCATGCAATCCCTCATGTTTGATTTGAAATGAGTTATCCACTGAGCTGTTGTGCTGAAATAGATTATCACTTAATGTCCCTCTAGCTACAGAGTTTCTTCTGAACCTCTGGACCGCCTGAATAAATCCCCCAGGCCCTTCACATAAGTGCACAGAAGCAAACCTTGAACTGCAAGCTACAGATGGAACAAGGTCAAAGTTCTTCATAAGCTCCCACATTTTAAAAAATGCACGATTCAGCACTGGACTTGCTACACAAGGCAAATTTTCATAGGGGTTCACTAACTGTGAAGCCAAACCCCAAATATCCATACCAAACCTAATCCTAACTGACATAATACTATATTTCATCTCGACAAGACATTCATATTGTTGTTTACAGATTCCATTTGTCATACTGGAGCTAGGTAGCAAATCAGAGGAAAATTTCAGGTCATCGGCCCAACCGTGCCCTAATTTTGGAAACCCTAATTCGTCATTACCAATGTAAAGAGGATATTTTAGGGTTTTTTCTATTGCTGAGGCAGTGAAGGCCTCGAATTGTCGAAGATCGACCAGAAGCTTCTTTGATTGTCTTTTCTTCATTTCAATGGCATTTTTAAAGATTTTTCTTTTGTTTTTCCGGATTTTCTTTGAATTGGACGACGGATGTGGAGATTGTTGACTCACCTGAGAATCGAAACGCGTTTGCACATGATCCATCATCAGAAATTTGAAATGTGTCCCACAAAAATCACGCCTTTACACCATTAATCTTTTCTGTTATGAATAGAATTTGAGAACTTACTGTCGTATTCAATTTTAGACCTTGCAACTGAAATTAAAAATAAAAATCTTGGGAACTCGTGCATTTGCTCAGCTTTGTTTGTTCTCTGGTCATTCCTGAGTAAGAGGTTTTATGAATTTTTATTTTATTTTTTCTTAAAATTGAGCAGATGATAAATCCCTAGAGATATAGGGGAAAGGCACCACTAGTGAATTGGCTATTAATAATCATTTATTTAATAATTTTCATATATATCAATAGTTGATTATTTTTTAATTTTTTTGATTCATGAATGGCCTATTTGTGCACCACGATTGGGACATTTGTCTGCAGGTAGAGGTAATTTTGAGTGGACAGTTATTGGACCATCTTCAAGCAAGTCTAGTAAAACGCTTTGAAATGACCACTTTTTAACATTTTCATGCATGACAACTTCCACAATGTGCATCGTTAATACCCAGAAGCCAAAACCTTAGTTTTAAGCACTTAAGTCACATATGAAGACAACAAAATAAAGTCGTTGAAAACCGATATATCATTTAGTATTTGTGGGTGTGTAAAGTTGGCTATAGCCACTACTAGTGTCTTTCCCTAGGTATTTATTTGTATTGGCCAAAAAAAATTAAGAGGGAAAAAAATAAAAAGGAGAGAAGAAAAACAATTTCGACAAAAAGAGAAGGATATGTATGGAATTAATTTTCAATTACCTCAATTTTTTTATAATTTAATTTAAGTTTTCAAACTATAGGAGGTCCATTATTATAGCAAAAGATTTCATATTATTCTTTTAGTTTAATTTACAATTTGTATGAGATCTTTTGCATTGAAGTTTAAGCAACAAACAAAATAAGCAACCATATGAAACCATGGCATAAGCAAGCTCTCAATAACTAAGGAGTTTTATAATCAATGCAATAAGCAACCACATGACACCATAGCATAAGCAAGCTCTCAATAATAACTAAGGAGTTTTCTCATCAACGAAATAAGCAACCACATGAAACCATGGCATAAGCAAGCTCTCAATGACTAAGGACTTTTCTCATCAATGAGGTATTTAAAACCAAAAGCAATAAGATAAATTGCTTCTGGATTGACTATGTAAGTTTTTTTATTGCCAACGTTTTAGATCAAACTCTATGATCCATTATTAGGGGCGATAGCTAGAGAAGATGGATCATAAAGTTTGATTTGAAACATTGGCAGTAAAAAAAATACATAGTCAAATCTAGAAGCAATTTGTCTTAGCATTAGGGACTATGAAAATTTCATGAATTTGACGAGAAGTAATTTCATTGGATTCCTCCAAAGTCTAAGAATGTCAAGATGAATTTAAGTGCTAGAGATAAATTTTGTTAGGTGTAAGAACTGGTTTTAGAAAGGCAAATGATAGTTTTGCTAATGGGGCTTCTTTCTTTCTCGGGTAACAATTGAGTAACAAAGTTAAAGCTTTGGTAGTTTTTAATGGGTTGAAGTTGGTGAGTGCTTTAGGTTTTAAACACCTCAAGGTTGATGGAGATATTTTGTTGATAAATTTTAATAGTCTAAAGGAAAGCTTGTTGCATGATTGACAATTAAAGAGAATTATTGATAAATTTCTCCTTGCAAATAATTTGTATTTCATTACATTACTTGTATTCATTAGCTCAAGAAAGGTATTGTGGTTACAAATAGATTGACTAATGAAGGCGCATGAACATGCTCCCCTTCTCTATCAAGATTAGTGTTCTTTCAAATAATTGGGTTAGATCTAAAATAGATTTGGCTTCTCTCATGAAAAGTAAGGAAACTTTCTGTCGCAAGTCCTAAAACAAATCTCTATGCAATCAAAGTTTGATTTTGATTGCATATTTGAATTTTTATTAAAAAGTTATGTAATTTCAAAAAAGTGTACCCTATTTTAAATCAATATGTAAAATTTATGGCTACTGAAAGGTTGAGAGAAAAAAATGTCAATGAGCGTAATTATGCAAGTGTTGATGCTAATTTTACAATTGTTATCATGGTAGTTGTGGAACCACAACTCTAATAAAACTAATGATTTCGACTATAAAATAAATCTCAAAACTATTTGAAATGCGTGTCAAAATGACCACTAGTATTCTTGGACTCCATACATATAAGGTGTTAACTGGTAGGTGTTAACATAATATAAATTATTATTTATATCAATTTTTACCTCAAGTGAAAAGTAACTCTAATAGCTTCTCATTGATCTTTCGACGTCGAAATGGGTAATGTTATTTCTTATTATCACTCCAACATTCTAATGTGACAAGAATCAAAATTTCTAAGGTTTAACTTTGGATGTAGCTTGGAATTATTTGAAGTGTAGGAAATAAATGACAACTAGTATTCTTGGACTCCATACATATAAGGTGTCAACAAATGAGTGTTAATATGTACTATTTATAAGAATTAACCAAAGTAAGTACAAATCACTAGACATAAATGCATAATGCACAAATTTTATTGGTTACTACTTAAATTCAATACATTCTAACCATAATAGTATCATGTCTTTCTTTCTAAACTTTAATTATATACTTGATTGTATTATATATATTTGTAATACATTATTTACAAATACAACTGAGCTACATTGATGTTCTTTTTGAGTTCCTAATTATAACATGAGCCAAGTTGTTATGATTAGGGGGATCCATCTATAAAAAATACTTGGAGATTGTTTCATGACTATTCAGAGCTTTGTTCTTAACATAAGTGCAAGATGTAGTGCTCAAATTATATACATATCGTTATCAGAGGTAGAAGAAGAAGGGAAGGATGAGGAACAATGTAGAAGGAAGGTGAAAAAATGTAACTTGGGACTAAAAGCTGATTATTCGGATGTATCTATATACTTTATAATGTATCAAGGCTTAGGCCATTTATCTATCAAAGAAAAACAATACTTGGAGATTAAATATAGTCCTTATTGCACCTCTAGGGATTATAACTTGATGAATGTAATGATAGACAATCATCCTCACCAATTTGAAAAATTGAAATAGTGTTAAAAGAGGGTTGATGTCGTAATAGAAGGAATGATATAAATACATTGCATGAATTTTTTTTTAAATGATTCTAAGTATATCACTTTTCTTTTATAATTTTCCCTTAGTGCTTATAGTTCAATAATACGATCTCTATTTTAATTAGGTATTAAGAATTTATATTTTGTGATATTAAAAAAAGCATACTTTGCTGATAAAATTATCCTTGGAGAAAGTTGGCAGAGGTGAAGGTGGTGCTCAAGAGCTTAGTAAGGATGATGAATAATCATCCTCCATTATTTCTCTTAGAGTTTCACTTTCTCTTGTAATTGAACTTGGCTTATTCTCTTTGTCACTCTTTGCCTCACATGTTTAGCTTTCCTTTTTTCTATTCTACTTTTTATCTTTTTGGGTGATTATTTGGATTTTTTCATGTATGGTTTGTGTCATATGGTAGGTGTTGGCAATTTTTATTATGTTGTCTGATGTCAAACTTGTTTTTGTTGATGACAATAATAATTTATCAATTGTGTTTGTGTTTGGTGTTGCCACAAATAATAAAGGGGGGTATTGTTAGCACTATGAGTCTAGGCTTGTCATTGATGTCAACCTAATGTGAGATGATAGATGTTTGATGTGTAGTGACTAATAGACGTCCATAAATGAGTGTTTAGATGTTGTTATGATTGATAAGAAGGTATATTCCACAACAAGTCAAATGTGATATTGCTATTAGGATTCAACTATATAGTTTTTTATTCAAACTCATTAAACCATATTTCATGAGTATTGGTTCACAAGAACCTATCTCTCATGAGAATTAATGAGACACTTAACATTCATTACATCTAGGTGATGCTCATAGGGGTGAAGCATCAAGCCTTCTTGGGAGATCACCCATCCTAGTATTGGACCAACTCAAGCACATTTAACCATGGAGTTTCCTCTAAGTTTAAGCAAGCTTAGATTGCTACCCTATTTTCAAAACCTTTAGCAATTACTATGCCTTATGAACCATTCATTATAGAGCCCCTTTAACTCAACAATATTGGGGATGTGTCACCCTTGTGGGCATCACCTAGATGCAATGAGTGCTAAGTGTTCCATTCATTTCATGAGAGATGGGTTATTGTGAACCAATACTTATCAAACATGTTGTTATGATGTTTAGTGATGATGTTGAGTGAGTTTGTGGTTATTCAAAAATGTGACAATATTAGAAGCTAGAATATGCAGAAAAGAGTATTTGAAGTCTTTCTGGGAGAATGCTTTGCATTCCTCTGTATTTGAAGATGATGGCTTGATTTTTGGATGTAATGTCTATAGTATGGGGATGTTACACTTATATTTTTAGGTCCTCAACAATTCACTTGGTGAGGTTAGTATTTTAGTTTTCTAATAGTGAGGTTGTCTATCACAATAGGTCTAGAGAATGCTTTGGATTGCTCTACAGTTTTATTTTTTCTTGTGTGATTTGGAAGACATATTCAAAAGGTTCATGCAGTGTTCCAATTCATATTTTAAGTGTTGGTTTCCTCCACTAGTAAAGTTGTGTTTTTTTTTATGTTTGACATTTTAGTTTGTGTTGGTATATAGCTAGCTCAATAGGCTTATCTTATTTGGATCATACTCATGTGGTTTGGATATGTATTATAGATTGATTCAAGAGGTTATTATGGATCTTACCATGGTGTGTGAAGATATGCATTGAGTTATGCACATTGGATAATGTTTTGAGCTGACTAGTTAATGTTCTATATTGTTTATCTACATGTTACATTTGATGTCAAATTTGGAGGATGTTTTATTATATAAAATTCATTGGAATTGACTTGGTAAGACATGTTCATGTATTTGGGTCCCCTTTATCTCTTAGAGTGGACAACATTTAGCACAGTTACTCATGGTGGCCAACTTTGTGTAAATTATGTTTATTTTGTGTGTAGTAAACCTAGTTGAGAGTTTCAGTGAATAAATTGGTATAAACAGATGTGTAGAAGCTTAAGTTGAATTATATGCTGATTATAAATGGTGTGGAAGTATATGTGGTAAATTAGAAGTGTGAATATTAGTTTTTGATGCACTTTGATGATCATATCTTTCAATATGACAAAGTTTTAAGGCATTGGATATATGTGTTGTATTCTCAATGAAGTTTCTCACTGGACACAATGGTTGATGACAATTTCATGATCAAGAAATTTTATTCATTTCAATTCATCATATCTCTATGCCTATTATAAGACAATGAGTCCTTTTGGTATCTTGTGTAGGTATGTATCTTTCCATGAAGCAATGAGCTTTAGTCTATAAGTCCTTTTGTATCTTTCCCTAGGATCGTGCATCTCAACTTGTAAGTCCATTATATTCTGCCCTAAGGTTATGCACCTTATCCTATAAGTCGAAACCAAGAGAAATGAACTTCCATGGCCTTGAGTCTAAAACATTGTATTCGGATATTCATATTATGTGTATTTATATCATGGCTTTTACCATATTGTCTTTTTCATGTTAAAATCTAGTGTTCATGTGTTTATTGTTTATTTTTATATTTCATTGATGTTTAGTTGGTTAAAGATAATTTGGATAAGTTTGTGAGTGAAAAGTTTTAAGGATTCGTTAAAGACTAATCCCCCCCCTAATCTTTTCGTGTGTTCAAGAATCAGTACTAGAGCAAGGTTCCTCTAGGATAAGCTTAACTAGTTGAGGAAGGTTTGGGATGGCGCATGACAATAATCATAAAATACCAAAGTTTGATGCTTCAAATTAATCTTTCTAGAATATGCATATGGAATATAAGTTATAATATATGCCATTTGGAATATGGAATGTTGTTAAGAATGTTAGGAAAATGATGTATCAACCTTGCAATAATAAAGATTACTATTGAGACATGAGCAATGGAGATTTGAGGGTTTTTCCCCAACTATCTGGGGCATATCTCGAGCAGTGATCCTTCCCATAGGGTTGCAAGGGGTTTCCCCCCCTTATTGACCCAGATCCCATGACCAACTGGGGGTCCACAGAGAAACACACCCTAATGGGGGTTTCAAATTTTTACTTATAATTTTCCATTATGAATCCTAAATATTTATCATTGGGTCATAGGTCTTGTTACCCCGTGTTTTGAACTTCCCTTGCAGTGGATAAGAGAAGAGCTTGGAAAAAGTAGCATCCAAAACTTTTATAAATTATTTTGCATTTATATAATATTTAATTCTTTAAAATAATTAATTTTATTTTTTTGTTTGTCAAGCTCTGCCTAGGGGGCAATACCCTTTCTATTGCTTAAAAGGAAAATTACATAGAGGAAAACCAAGAACCCACACCCGCACAACCAAAATAGATTAGTGGGCAACAAACATAATCCCTTGCCCTATCTCTAACAACCTAGCTCCTATCTCTATAGGGAAAAGATCTTCATTAGCCTGTAGAAAGGCTTCAAAGCTTGCCAGGTTGTACATTTTAACACCCGCTTTATACAAAGACCAAGCTTTTTTCATTTTTATTTTCTTCCCTTCTGCTTCCAACATAAAGAATCCCAAAAGACAACCACCCGAGAATTGATGATCTATGTCATCTAGTGCTTCTACAGCTTCAAGGTATATGCCATCCATAAAATCCTGTGAACTACCCCGAGAATGTTGAGCAGATGCCCCAAAGTTTGGATGAATGGTTGGAATAAATTGGTGACCAGCTTACCATCATGCACATGCCCGTTAGCCCAATAATCACCTCCCAAAATCATGATCATAGCCATCTGATCCTCCTCCTTGGCCTTGCAAAAAATCCTCCTCATCTGTTCTTCCAGGGATTCTGACAGTGTCTCCACCTTTTCGCACAAGCAACTAATTCCCAAAATACTCGCCATTGTTGTGAATCAGTCCAAGCCCTGAGAATGAATAAATAGATTGGGAATGCTCCCCAAAATAATCTCTGCAAGGAATATATGACTACTCCATCAAAATCAAGATCCAACTCACGGGATCTAGCAAGGAACCACTGCAGAGGCAATATGAACTATGCAGTGTCACGCGCGTTGACAGCGAATCCCTCCCTACTGCCAACACCGATGAATCCCTGCACTATCCTTGCCATGGAATCCCGATCCTTATCTAAAAATATTTGTATCTCTCCTGCAATCCTATCATCCATCCCAAACTCCCAATCCAATTAACTGTCAATGCCCATGTTAGCCAACTTGTCCGCCACTCTATTACCTTCTCTAAACACGTGTTGGAGATGAAAATCTTTGAGACTCTGTAATAAATCCTTTAATCTAGGTATCCATATGGCCAATTTCCAATTGCAGAAGACCGATTTTGAAACACCATTTATAATTATCTAAGAGTCTCCTTCGATGATCACTTTGTTGATGCCATTATTTATGCACCATGATAGACCTGCCTCCAAAGCCGAGATTTTTGCTTCATTATTTGTGGAGACCCCCAAACTCCTCTAAATGCCTCCAAGGATCTCTCCCTTCTCATCTCTGATAATAGCCCCAATACCACTAACTCCTGGGTTTCCTCTGCACGCTCTGTCGAAGTTTAATTTTGAACACCCGATCGGAGGAGCTAGCCATCGAGTCTCTGATCTATCCTTCTTTGCTTTGAGTTTATGGTCTCCTCGATGGTTGATATTCTATTGCTTTTCCATCTCCAAATCCCACTTGGTCATATAAAGATAATTCCTCCCCAACATTCTACTATTTACTACCTCTTTAATTGCAAGTTGGACGTTTACCTTTAACCAATCAATCTCCAATTCCTCATCCTTGAATACCCTCCGATTACGCTCCTTCCAAATATGCCACACTGACATAGATGGACTTATAAGCCAGAAAAGCCCCCATTTGGAATGGACTCTATCCATTAGCCAAGCTAATAAAAAATCCTTAAGAGTTGCATTCCTAACTGCATACCATTGCAACTTAACGAACAACCAATCTAGCATTCTCTAGCAATTGGACACCATAACAAAAGATGATCTACAGAATCTTCTTATTGTTTGCACATAATGCACCAACTGGGACCCGAAAAACCTAATGATTTCAATCTTATCCATGTTAAAATTCTGCCATGAAGAGCCACCCACAAAAAAGCTCCAGCCTTCGGGAGAGGCCATTTTCCCCAACATAACTTAGTCGGCTAGTAGTCACAATTTTGCCTATGCCTAAGTGATTCATAACCCAGATTGACTTTATAATTATCAAATTTGGTGGCACTCCAAATTAATCTATCTTCATCATTGGATTGGACCACAATTTTTCTTTTTAATAATTCCTGCACTAATTTGGCATTATCTGACTCAAGATCTCCAATCTTCCTCCAATCGGCCTTTGAGGAGGATGGAGAGGGGAAAAACATGTAGTCTACTACCCTGATCCCTATAGAAGCTTCCATATTATTGACCCACTCCCCATCAGAAAAGAAGCTATCCAAAGGCTTGTCCCCCTACCATGAGTCTCTCCAAAACAATGCTCTCTTACCTTTTCTAATTTGCCACATAAGATGCTCCGTGATAATATTACTACTCTCCCATATGTGCCTTCAAAATTGTGAACCTGATTGAGCATTTTCTGCAATCAAAATTCTAACCGAATCCCTAGAATCAAGATACTTAGCGTTCATTATCTGACACCATGATTTTTTCGGACTCTTGTACATCTTCCATGCCAATTTGGCACCCAGTGCTATGTTCTGATAATCCATACTCCTCAAACCTGCTCCTCCTTTGGCTTTAGCCAAACATGTCATTTCCCAGCTAATGAGATGGATTCTTTTATCAGCATGTGATCCTTCCCACAAAAATTTTTTAAGCAACCCATCAAAAGCTATGGTTGCTCTCTTAGGTAATCTATATACCAACAAAAAATAAATAGGTATAGCTAATAACACCGCCTTAATCATGAGAATCCTCCCCGCCTGGGAAAGCCACCTGTTCTTCCATGAGGAAGCTTTAGCTCTCATTTTATCTAACACCCCCTCCCAGAATTTTGAATCCATGCGACTAGCATAAAGAGAAACTCCAAGATATGTGATTGCAAACATGCCTTCTTCGAAGCCCAAAATAGCTGAAATAACTCCTTTCACCCGCCTGCTAGTATAAAGAAAATGAATTATTTTGCATTTATATAATATTTAATTCTTTAAAAGAATTAAATATTTATCATGATTTGCAAAAAAATTAAATATTAAATTATGTGCGGGGTGAAGTTGAGTTACAAATTTATATCTTTCACATACATTAATTCTTTCAAGAATTAATTTTGATTGTAATATGAAAACATTATTTCACACAACATATAAAATGTCGGTGAAATGGAAAAAAACATAAATGAAAAAATTAATTAGGGAAGTATTTGAAAAAGAAAGTTGGGTGAGAAGAGGTTACAGGTAGTTACCAACTACTTGGGTGTGAGTTCTTTAAAAGAAAATTATCTAATTGTAAAAGGGACTTCCCTCCTCCATGGGAAAATTCGTAACCGAAATTCCAAGATTTTCATTTACAATAAAGAGTTGGTGAAATAGATAGTTTTGAAAAACATTTTATTCTCCTGAATTTATTTCATTTTGTAGTTTGTGTGCTATTGGAATGAAAGTGATCTGTGTGTCACTATTTAAGAGAGATATTGATGGTCTGTGTGTCATCAATATTTTTGGAATTATTTATTTGTAGGTTTTAAGGGTATTGTCAGTCTTTGTGCTTTCAATATTTCTTATCTATTTGCAGACTTGGAAGAATATACATAGCTTGTGTGCTAAATATACTCTTACTCTTTTATTTGCAAGAATCTATTTCACTATTCTATTACTTCTACTAAAATTATTAATAGAGTGTGTTATATTGGTAATCAATAACACCTTACCTTGGTTGCAAATATTTATTTAATGGAGGGGAAGAATTATCTCAAATATTAAAAATATAACATTTGAGGGAGTTGCCCCTTTTTGTAAGAGGAGGAAAATCATTTTTCCCATAATGATCTATCTAGATGTTGCAAGGATTTGTCACTTCCATTGGAAAAATTTGTGAAGAAAGCACAGTGGCCAATTCATTTGTTAATAGGTCTAACAGTGGATATTTTGTGCACCTTTATTGGGTCAATTTAGCAAATGGTTTTGTAATACCATTTGATAGTTTCATGTTTTGTATCTCCTATATATTAGGCATGTAAGATGCATTGTGATGTATTTTGAGAGTCTGATAGCTATTGATCTACCTTTGGATCTCTATTGGCAATACTTCTATGAGAAGATTTTTCTAAAATTTTATTGTAATTTGTTATTAAATTTTCAATAATATATTTATTGGGCGGCTTTTGGAGTGTTGGGTTTTTCTTTTGAAAGGGTTTTCCCCAAATATATCACTGTGTTGTGGTATGCATGTGTTATTCATATTTAAATCTATTAAGTTTTAGTAACAGTTGTAAATATCTATTATAAAAATTGTATTACCTTCCTCTCAAGATTAGTGTAGGAAGTTGTTCTGCTACTTAACTTCCCTACAAAGAATGGTTATACTCCTCTAGTCGACACTCCTACTACATACAGATAAATAAATTTGTATGAGAATAATGTCAAGGCAAGAAATTAAATTATCAATGGTTCGAGTGATTTAGACCTCTTGAAGATCATGCCCTAAAAGTCTATAAAGCAATTTTGGGAGAAGCTAAGAAATGTCAATGAAGGAGATAAGAAGATCAAGAAAGTCAAGGTGCAAAACCTAAAACATAAATTTGAGACTTTGAGGATATTTGAAGATGAGAACGTTAAAAGTTACATTCACCAAGTGAATGATATTGTAAATGTAATTAAAGTTATTGGTGTCCTAGAGCTATGAAGGAAAATAAAGTTGTGAGAAAAGTAATGAGAACACTGCCTAGATCCGATAGACCTAAGTTGTATGCTATTGAGGAAATTCATTACATGGAGACATATACCTTGGATCAAGTCTATGGCTCGATATATAATTTTGAGATATGAAAATTTGAATATTATCATAATGTCAAGAAGGAAGTTCCATTCAAAAATGTTAAGAAGATTGAAGATGTAAATGAAACAAGTGATGATTTGGATGATGAGGAAGCAAACTTTGTGAGAAGACTAAAGAAATCATATATAAAATATAAAGGTAAGTTTCCCTTCAAATTTTTTGATTGTGGAAGAATTAGTTATTATGCTACTAGATTTACTTTCAAGGAAGATAACTATAAGAGATCTGGTGATGATAACAAGATGAAGGTTAATTATAGAAGAGATGATAGAAATAAATGAATAGATGAGAGAGACAAGCCTAAGAATATTTTTACTCAATGGAGACCCATTCATCCGAGGATAAAGATTTTGATGATTCAAATGATGTGATTTTTTTTTAGACATAAAATAGGAAGGAAGTTGAAGAACTACAACTGATTTAGAACCTAATTGAAGATCAGTGATTAGAGATCACCGAGTTGTTGATTAGATATGTAAGATGATTAAATCAATAATATATTGTCATTGATGTCAACTAGTTTTGACAACACTTATCTTGTAAGTTACAATACCTAAACATCTGTAGAAAGGAGAAAAAGAGATGAAGAACAGATATATCTACATTGAGGAAGATGGATATGATAGATGAGGCTAAGGAATACTTTGGGTAACTTATTGATGAATCTATGACCTTATGTTATTGACTTGATTATGTTGCATTCGTCTATGATGAGGAAAAGAGAAAAATGACACAAGGCAGTGTGGTTGGTTGATGAAGCATTTCAGTATACACCGAGTAGTATAGTGTATACCAAGCATAGTATAAACTGAGCTTGTGTTTACCGACACATTTCTTTGTTAACTGAATAGAAAGAAAGGAACTAAATGATCAGTTTAGCTGATAAGGATTGATGGGCTGGAAAGTACATCGTAATCAAAGTTGAAGATAATGTTTGTTAAGAAGATCGACAGCTAACAATATTCAAAGAAGATCTAAGGGATTGGATAAAACATATTATTAACACATCAGCCAAGGAAGGTTTAAGTAGAAAAACCAACGAAGGAGATTAAGCGACAAAATCTGATGGATGAAAAGAAAATAGTTTACTTGTCTATTTAAGAGACTAGGGTTTCATTATGAAACTTATGCTGGAGGAAGGAGACTGTAGAGATATCGCGTGAACAAGCTTCATGCATGCCTGATCAGACTGGTTAAGGAGAATCAAACTGCAGAGATTACCGAGCGTCAAAAAGCTATAACCGAGAGATAGTAAGTTACTGAATATTGTTGAAACAGAATTGATATATTGATCAAAGATTTGAATGAGCATAATATAGATTTGAACATTTGCAATAGAAGTTGTATTATAATCAGATCACCTATTGTTACAGTTTAACCATTGTAAACAGATAAATCTCTTAACCGAGTGGACTTGAAAGTCTTGTAATGTCATTCATAGAATACATTCATAGAATGTACATTTGTTATCTTGTCAACCCCATAGTGAATGCTAGTTGGAAGATAATGATTAGTGTTAAATCCTCTAACAAGGTCACACCTTACAGTGTGTTTTGTAACCTTTAACAAGGTTGGGTCTTCATCGACCTCACTTCAGAAGAGTGAACAATTTTTGGGTTGCCGGTCCTAGGTGGTTTTTCCCTTAACAGGGTTTCCACGTTAAATCTCTTGTGTTATGTGTTCATTGTGGTGATTGTTTGATTGTCATACTTTACATATTGCATATTGGATTTGATTAGTAATTACTTTAAGTTATTGACTGGTAATCGGTAAAAGCACAGATATAATAGTATTTTATGTTACCAAGCTGCAGAAGTTTGTGTAAATTGTTTTTGGATATACATTTTGTATTTGGGATTGTGGATAATTGATTCACCCCCCTCTCAGTTATTATAACAATTGGTATTAGAGCATTGGTTGCTTAGAACAGAGTTTTAAGGACTTCAGCACGAAGATCACAAAATGTATAAGAGGGAAGTGCCAAAGCTAAACAAGGATAACTTCACAATATGGCAAAGCCGAATGAAGCTGCATGTATCTGGAATTGGGAATTTTGCCCTCACTTTGATGGAGAATGGCTACATTGCACCGCCCACTAGACCTTTGACTCTATATCAACTAAGAGATAGACATGAGCATAATGTCACTATGATGGAGATTGTTGCTGCTCTGACAGATGTCGAGTTTGAAGATATTAAAGATTGCACTACTACTAAAGATATGTGGGATAAACTTGCTCAAGTTTATAGTGGTGATACAAATGTCAAAAGAGCCAGAGCTAAAAGCTTAAGAGGAAGATCCGATGACATGAAGATGAAAGACAGTGAAAACATAGTGCAGTATACAAACAGAATAAAGGAAGTTGTTAATGCAATTAGAGGATCTGATGGTGTTATTGATGAAGACATTATGGTAAGCAAAATTCTTATAACCTTATTACCGGTTTATGCAATCAAAATATTTGCAATCCATGAAATGAGGTCTACACCTGGTAGTACTCTCACTCTTGATAATCTAATAGGTAAATTGACTACATTTGAGCTTAACAATTATGACAATAGTGTTGTACCGAATGTTGAATCTGCTTTCATGACTTCTCTAAAAATTGGTAAGTCTAGTAGTAGACATGATGAGAATGATAGCAATACTGATAATGAGCTTGATGAACTTGAAGCTCTTATGGCCAGAAGATTACCTAAAGGTAAAGGTAGATATAAGGGAAAATTACCTTTAGCATGCTTTAACTATAAAGAAGTTGGTCATATTGATGCTAGATGTCCAAACAAGAAGGAAGATGACAAAAACAAAGACCGATCTGGTGAAGGAAGCTACGGGAGAAGAAACAACATAAGTTACCGACACTACAATAGAGACAACTGAGACAACAATGATAAAGGTAAAAAGGTATGTTACATTGCAGAAGAAGAATATACTGACACTGATTCAGATGATGATGTAGAAGTTGTATTTGTTGCTATGAAAGATGACTCAGAGGAAGAAGCGAGGTATGTAGAAACAACACTGATTTCTAAAGTTAATAAAAATGATACATGGATCATAGATAGTGGCTGTACACATCACATGATTGGTGATGAAGAAAAATTTGATCATCTTGAGCAATACAATGGAGGATCTATAAAAATGGGTAATGATACACCCTGTATGGTAAGAGGAAAAGGATCCTTGATGATAAATGATAGAATAAAATGTGATAATGCTTATTGGGTAGATGGACTAAACTATAACTTGCTAAGTGTGGAACAACTGAACAATTCAGGTCACTGAGTTGCTTTTGAGAGCAAGAAAGTAAAAATATTTGATGATGGAGGAAGACTTGTTGGAACAGGAGCACAATCGAAAGGTAACTTGTTTTATCTTAACAATGATGAGTCTTCTTGTTTAATGACGAGAAATGAAGATGCTTGGTTATGGCATAAAAGGTTATGTCATGTGAATTTTGATAACATGATTAAGATCGGTAAAAAGAAAAAAGTTAGAGGCTGCCTAACTTATCTAAGCCTGATCATGTTATGTGTCATGAGTGTTAGAAAGGTAAAATGATAAAATCTAGTTTCAAAAGAAAAGATTATTCAATAAAGAAAATACTTGAGTTAGTTCACACTGACCTATGTGGTCCCATGAGAACTTAGAGTTATTATGGTGATAGATATTTCATTCTTTTTGTTGATGACTATACTAGATTGATGACTGTCATGTTCTTGAAGGAAAAATCAGAGGCATTTAAGATGTTCAAGTGGTATAAAGAAAAAGTAGAGAAAGAGACTGGTAAAGAATTGAAATGCTTGATATCTAACTGAGGTGGTCAATTTATTTTTGATGAATTTACTAACTTTTGTAATGAGCGTGATATTAAAAGACAGGTCTCTACATCGAGGACACCTCAGCAGAATGGCATTGCTGAAAGGAGGAATAGGTCAATTGTTGACTGTACAAGGACATTAATGATAGAGAAGAATGTAGCTCAGACATACTAGAGCGAGGTTGTTAACACAACTATTTATGTTTTGAATCAAGTACAATTGAAGAAGGACACTAACAAAACACCCTATGAGTTATGGTTTGGACACAAACCCACTATAAGTTATTTCAGGATTTTTGGAAGTAAATGCTTTATTTTGAAAGATGAAAGAAATGGGAATTTTGATTCAAAAGGTGATGAAGGGATATTTCTGGGATATTCCACTAAAAGTAAATCATACAAGTGTCTAAATAGAGTTACTAATAAAATGATTGAAAGTACTAATGTTTGTGTTGATGAGTTTGATGGTAAGAATGTAGAAGAAAGTAGAAATGAACCAGAAGACTATAGTAGATTCACATACATTGAACATCCAGAGTATCTACCGAAGCCATAGACTGTGACAATCGGTCGGCAGGAAAACAATATCGAGGAATAGGAAAGAGAAACCGATGAGTAGGAAGGACCTACCAAGAAAGAAAATGAACCTGCACATGATGAAAAACAAAGAAGAGATCAAGTACTGGCGAGATTTTTTAGGAGACATCATCCCGAAACTCAAATAATTTTAGACAAACAAGCTGACATGATGAGAAGGAGTAAAATGAGACAAGGTACATGTTTAGTTTGTGAATATGAACCAAAAAATGTTAAAGTTGCATTAGAGAATGAAGAATGGATTAATGCAATGAATGAAGAAATAGAGAAAATAGAGAAAAATAAAACATGGAGTTTAATACCTAGACCTAAGGATAAGAATGTTATCGATACTAAGTGGATATTCATAAATAAGCTTAATGAAAATGGAGAGGTAACAAGGAACAAAGCTAGATTGGTATGCAAGGGATATGCACAGGAGGAAGGAATAGATTATGGTGAAACCTTTGCACCTATTGCTAGATTAGAAGGAGTCGGAATGTTACTTGCATATGCTACACACAAAAAGTTCAAAGTTTATCAAATGGACGTTAAGTCTGCATTTCTGAATGGGACACTTGAAGAAGAAGTCTACATAGAACAACCAGAAGGGTTCATGGATCCAGACAAAAAGGATATGGTATGTAGATTACATAAAGATTTATATGGTTTGAAGCAAGCACCTAGAGCCTAGTATGAAAGGCTGCATAATTATTTGTTGAGTATTGGTTTTGTTAGAACAAGTGAGAATAGCAATCTATTTATGAAAGGAAATTCAGATGATACTATCTTGATTGCTGAGATATTTGTGGATGACATAATATTTGGAGGACAAGATCACATCTGTAAATCATTTGCTAATGAAATGATAAAAGAGTTTGAAATGTCTATGTTTGGAGAGATTAAGTTCTTTCTAGGCTTACAAGTGATTTAACAGAATGATGGTATATTCATCACACAATCCAAATATATCAAGGAAGTATTGAAGACATTTGGCATGGAAGATGCTAAACCTATTGGAACATTGATGGCTACTAGATGTAAACTGACTAAAGAGGATGAAACTATAGAGGTAAACCAGACACTGTACCGATCTATTATTGGTAAGTTAATGTATGTAGTTCACAGTAGACTAGATATAGCACATGTTGTTGGGATAGTTGCTAGATTTTCTGCAAATCCTAGGGAGTCACACATGGTTTCTACAAAGAGAATCCTAAGATACCTGAAGAAGACAGAGGATTATGGATTATGGTATCCTAAGGAAGGCAAGTTTGAACTTAAAGTATACACCGATGCTGATTGGGTTGGAAATGTGGATGATAGAAAAAGCACAACCGGAGGAGCATTTTTCTTCAGTGAAAGACTTGTTACCTGGACAAGTAAGAAGTAGTCTTGTATTTCCTAGTCTATAACCGAAGCAGAGTATGTTATTGCTGCTACAAACTATTCAAATATTGCATATATTAAGAAAGTGTTGGAAGGTATGAATGAGGTAATCACTGAGCCTGTGATTATATATTGTGACAACACTAGTGCAATTAACATTTTAAAGAATCTAGTGATGCATTCAAAGACAAAGCACATATCTATTAAGTATCACTACTTAAGAGAACAAGTACAAGAGAAGCAAGTCAGATTAGAATTTGTTACATCTAAAGAACAACTTGCAGACATATTTACAAAGCCTCTACCGAAATATACATTTGAATACTTGAGGACTAGACTTGGGGTTCGTCCCCTGTCCACCGGTCACTAATGTGATATGGAGGTTGCATCAGCCTAATCTTATCAGAAGATCATTCATGTTGATGCAACATAGTTCACACTTTGGATTCTGTCTAAAGTTGTGAAAGTTGTGAAGAACTGGAATAGATTTGCATAATAGTATACAGAGATACAGAGAATGCACCAGACAATAGAGAGTTACATGGCTACTACAGAGCTATATGTTTATGTGTTTCTTTGGCATTATTGTCAAAGGGAGAGATAAACAATATGAACCGAGAAGAACAATGGAATAACTATCAAAGGGAGAGAAATGAAATTAAAGGGAGAGAATTTGTTTACAGAGTTGTAGAAAACATGTTTGGTATGTGTATGGCATATTTCATATTGCTTGTGTTGCCATCAATGCCAAAGGGAGAGATTGATGAGCTACAACTGATTTAGAACCTAATTGAAGATCAGTGATTAGAGATCACCGAGTTGCTGATTAGATATGTAAGATGATTAAATTAGTAATATGTTGTCATTAATGTCAACTAGTTTTGACAGCACTTATCTTGTAAGTTACAATACCTAAACATTTGTAGAAAGGAGAAAAAGAGATGAAGAACAAATATATCTACATTGAGGAAGATGGATATGATAGATGAGGCTAAGGAATACATTGGGTAACATATTGATGAGTCTATGACCTTATGTTATTGACTTGATTATGTTGCATTCATCTATGATGAGGAAAATAGCAAAATGACACAAGGCAATGTGGTCAGTTGATGAAGCATTTCAGTAGACATCGAGCAGTATAGTGTATACCAAGCACAATATAAACCAAGCTTGTGTTTACCGACACATTTCTTTGTTAACCGAATAGAAAGAAAGAAACTAAATGATCAGTTTAGCCGATAAGGATTGATGAGCTGGAAAGTACATTATAATCAGAGTTGAAGATAATGTTTGTTATGAAGATCGACGACTAACAATATTCAAAGAAGATCTAAGGGATTGGAATAAAATGTATTATTGACACATCAGCTGAGGAAGGTTTAAGCGGCAAAACTAATGAAGGAGATTAAGCGGAAAAATTTGATGGATGAAAAGAAAATGGTTTACTTGTCTATTTAAGAGACTAGGATTTCATTATGAAACTTATGCCGGAGGAAGGAGACTATAGAGATATTGCGTGAACAAGCTTCATGCATGCATGATCAGACTGGTTAAGGAGAACCGAACTGCAGAGATTACCGAGCGTTAGAAAGCTATAACCAAGAGATAGTAAGTTACTGAATATTGTTGAAACATAATTGATATATTGATCAGAGATTTGAATGAGCATAATATAGATCTAAACATCTGCAACAGAAGTTGTATTATAATCAGATCACCTACTGTTATAGTTTAACCATTGTAAATAGATAAATCTCTTAACCGAGTGGACTTGAAAGTCTTGTAATGTCATTCATAGAATGTACATTTTTTATCCTTTCAACCCCATAGTGAATGTTGGTTGGATGACAACGGTTAGTGTTAAACCCTCTAACAAGGTCACACCTTACAGTGTGTTTTGTAACCTTTAACAGGGTTGGGTCTTCATCGACCTCACTTCAGAAGAGTGAACAATTTTTGGGTTGCCGGTCCCAGGTGTTTTTTCCCTTAACAGGGTTTCCACGTTAAATCTCTTGTGTTATGTGTTCATTGTGGTGATTGTTTGATTGTCATACTTTACATATTGCATATTGGATTTGATCGGTAATTACTTTAAGTTATTGACTGGTAATCCGTAAAAGCACAGACATAATAGTATTTTATGTTACCGAGCTGCAAAAGTTTGTGTAATTTTTTTTTAGATATACATTTTGTATTTGGGACTATGGATAATTGATTCACCCCCCCCCCCTCAATTATTCTAACAAAAGTAAAAGGTTTGGTACTTTGCATGATGGAGAGAATAGTAAAAGATAAATGATTGTGAGGACTGCTCTACATGTAAAAGAATAACCTCAACCCTACGTGATTGATTTCATATGCTCAAATCATATGAAAAACTTAAAAAAAGGAATTTCCTTGACTTTGAAAAAAATGATGGTGGATTAATTAAGTTTTTTGGTGAAGAGGTTGCACTTATCTATAGTAAGGGAACCATATGCATTGATGCTAAGCATAAGACAAAAGATGTTTGTTATAGGGTTTAAGAAATAATCTTTTGAGTGTTATTGACATGTTCAATAAAGGTTACAATCTCACATTTCATGGATCTAGATATCAGATCAAAAAGGGAGATTTCAGAAGGTTGTTTGTGTATATCACATAGAGGATAATAGAAGAAGTAGTCGTCTATTGGTGTAGAGCAATGAATGTTGGTTATGACAAAATATAATGATACACATTAACTTTGACAACATGATGAACATAATTTATACTCAAATAGTGAGAGACTTGACAAAGATTATCAAACCTACTAATATAGTGTGCAAGAAATGTCACATGGGAAAACAAACAAGGAGTATATTCAAGAACAAGGAGTGTTCTACTAAAAAACTTTTGGATATGATTCATGAAAACTTGTATGGAACTAAAAGGGGAAGAGCACCAAATGGTTAAATGAATTTTATGTTTTTCATTAGTGATTATTCTACAATGACATGGGTTTATTTCTTAAAACAAAAATCAAAAGCTCTAGATATGTTTAAGGTGTTCAAAAATATGGTTGAGAATCAAGTAGAAGCTAATATAAAATGTTTATGGTCTAATAGAGGTGGAGAGATTACATAAAATGAATTTGAATTGTTTTGTGAAGAATATGGAAATATGAGACAATTGTCTATACAAAGGGCTTTATAGAAAAAAGGAGATGTTGAAATAAAGAATAGGCTTGTTGTTGAAATGTTTAGAACTATGTTGAAAGATGCTAAATTTCCTAGTATGTATTCAAAATAAGTTGTGCATACTACTGTCTATATTCTTAACATGGTACAAGTGAGGGTTAATCACACAAAGAAACCTTGTGATCTATATAATGGAAGATCAAATACTATCAAGTGTTTCAAGGTTTTTAGAAGCAAGTACTACATCATAAGAGATGAAAAATATTTAGCAAAATTTCATGCAAGATTAGATGAAGGGATATTTCTTGGTTATTCAACAAAAACCAATGCATATTGGTTTTAGAACAAGAGGATGAAGAGGATTTTGGAAAGCACAAACATCAAAGTTAGTGAAGAATGTTGGGATCAAGTTTGCTCTAGAATATTAGGTTGAAATTGAAGATGTCCTCATTATTATAGAAAATAAAGACGTTTTGGAAGACATAGAAGAATCATATACAAAAAAAAAGGAAATTGAACAAGCACCCAATACACATGAAAATTATTTTCAAAAGAACCATTCAAAGGATCAGATCATTGGAGATAAAGACAAAGGAGTTCAAACGAGAACAAGACTTGCCAAGGAAAGTGAACAAGAAAATTTGTGTTTCTTATCTAAGGTGGAGCCAAAAATTTTTGTAGAAGCTAGCAAAGATGATGAATGTATGAAAGAAATTGAAGAAGAGTTGAATGTTTTCCAAAACAAGTTGAATGATGAAGATGGAGAAGCTGCAAGGAAGAAGGAAATAGTAGTTTATAAAGGGTATTCACAAGTTGAAGGTATATATTTTGAGGATACTTTTGCCTTGGTATTTAGGATGGAAGCTATAAGGATGCTTCTTGAATTTTTTGCATATAAGAACTTTAAGGTATATCATATGGATGTCAAGTCAACATTCTTTAATGGATATATTGAGGAATAAGTTTCCATTAAACAATCAGATGATTTTTTGTTGTTAGAAGATATGAATATGGTTTGCACACTCTTGAAATCTCTTTATGGACTTAAGAAAGCTCCTAGAGCTTTTTATGCAAGGTTGGTTAGGTATTGTTGCAATAAAATTTCTAGAAAGGTACCACAGATAGTAATCTTAATTTCAAGGTTGAAGGTGACAAAATTTTTATAGTAGTTGTGTATGTTGATGATATTATTTTTGGTGGAAAAGGTGATGTGTGCAAGAGGTTTGTAGAGGAAATATGAAAGGAATTCAAAATTTCTATGATTGGTGTTTTCTCTTTCCTTCTTAGTCTTCAAGTTACTCAATTAAAAGATGGTATTTTTGTTTCTTAAACTAAGTATATTAAAGAGATGTTTAGCACCAACACCAGTGTCAATGGAAGAAGCACAAACTATGGATTTAGTGATAGTAGAGCTAGGAGATGGCATGGAATACTACTTGACTTCCCAAATGGGTTGATAACTAGGTTACATAACTCTACCCAAGAATTTGGACATCCAGATTGAGTAGTTATCTTCTTCACGGAAAAGTCTCAGTTACTCTTCAAACTAGGGTGTGTGAACTTGAAATGGGCCTACAAAGTATATGCACTAAGTTCCTCCTAAAGCCATGCTAACCTATACTTGTAGGAAAGTAACACTTAAAAATTAAGTGCTTGGAAGTAAATGTAGGAATTGAACTAAATTCAAATGCTTTGCAGAATGGAAATTCTAACATTAATTCAATTATATCTTCTATAGGAAAGTTCAGAGTTTTCAAACAAGAATTATTCTTCCTGCTTTGGTTGTAGGAATAGTCATAAGAAATAGTTCCTAGTGGCTGCAGGAAGAGTCAACCTCTAAATCTTTTTATTGAACTAGAAAACAAATAGTACTAAAACTAACAGGAGTTACTCACCAAGTGGGACCCCTTGAGTGGGTACTCAGAGATTGATCATGTGCTTATAACTCAAAACATAATTTATTTATTCATACTTGCACAATATTTTGATTACGAGTCGTTGATGGAAAAAAAAAACTAAAAATTGTAATGAAACTAATATAATGTTAATACATAGAACTTCTTGAAAATACCAAGCTAAATTCTAAAGAAAATATGCTTCTTATTTATAAAGACAACTACTAAATAACTAATAGATCAACACCAAAAATAGGTGGATCAGACTTATTAGAAAGCTAAAAATAAGGAATACATTTTCTACATGAAGAACATAGGACTCATTCAATAGCATACACAATAGATATAGCCTCTACTACTCCCTAGATTGACTCCTTATTAAAGATACTCAATATGAGTTGTGATTGGCTCAATAGAAGACTTATTCAATCATCACTCCTTGTTGAGCTACAGGGACTTAGTCTCGAGCGCCATTTGATCAGTGCTTCATTAAATGTTTTTGCATCATAGATGTTAACAATCACACACATATGCAACATAATATATATTCATTCATCACATAATTAACTATCTCTTGAACCCTATAACTGACATAGTCCAAGGAAGGAGGGACCAAGATTATCAATCCTAACTTGTATAAAGAGTAAACACAATGAAAAACAACAACAAGAAATAGGAGAGAAAATGCAAGATCCAATTCATATTAATTGAGATCAAACTATTGGCAATTTACCTTCATACATGTCGAGCTATAAGGCCTACCTAGCTACAACCTTAAAATTTAGCTAAATCCACCTTTTGATCCATTATAGATCTAGAAACATTCATCTCTAGCTTACTACTTTATAGAATTACATCAACTTACAATATATAGCCATCGCAACACACAAGTCGACCATTAAGAAAGATTATTTTTTCCCAAGAACAGGAAAAAGTGTTACAAAAAATAGGTTGTTGAAAGATAGCTTCGTTCAGGTTTAAGTATGTAAATCAAAGATAAATATACATATGTAAATGTGTATATATATATAATATATATTAATGTAAATTGACATATTAAAGAAACCAAGCGAATGATGTTAAAGCAGGCTTGTTCGTATATGCACTGCATTACAAACACGATATATATCATGTACTGTAATGTGAGTACAGTGACACGATAAGTATAATGGAATTGTAAACACATTACAGTGCACAATAAATATTGTGGATTGTAATATTGTTACAACCACAATAATCATCATGCACCTGTAACAATATTACAGTACATGATATTATCATGTAGTCTAATTTAATCTTGGTTATGAAATGTCACGTTCAATACACTGTTTCGTAATTACATTGTTTGGTTATAATTTAATGTAGAGTCATGACCCTACATGGCAACCACCATGTATGGTCATGACCTTACATATTATATATATATGGAAATATATTTTTAGAATCAATCAATCACCAAGGCAATTGCATTTTACAACATATACATTAAAAGTAATATATATTAATCTTTTGATCTAATATTCCTTAACATGGTATCAGAGCAAGGGTATTAAAGAAGATATATTATATTATTCATTAATTATATTTTTGATATTTCATATAAACATAATAAAATTTTATTTATTTATTACAATTTCAAAAGGAAATGGCCCAATGTATGAGAATGGAAGATAGACTTGAGGGAGCATCAAATTTTCTATCTTGGAAAACCAAAATTACTTCCCTACTTCTAGAACTTGAATTAGAGGATTACATAAAGAAAGAACCTATGATACCTAAAGATGAAGTAGAAAAATCTACTTGGAAAAGATGTAACAACAAAGCTAGGAAATTGATCATTGAATTTGTCAGATTCTATACTTCCAAGCATTTCTAGATTAAAAACTACATTTGAAATATTCAAAATAATTCAAGACATAATTGAGATAAATAATGCTAGTAGATTATTGACCCTAAAACAACAACTTATGAATTTGAAAATGAACAAGGGTGAAACAATCACCTCCTATTTCCTAAGAATATCATAATTAAGAGATCAACTCTTTACTATTGGAAATAAGATGGATGATCTTAAACTATCCTTAATTTCTCTAAGAGGACTACCTATATCATGGAAATCTTTCATTTAGTGCATAAGTGCAAGACCTCCATTACCAAAATTTGAACAACTAAAAAATGATTACACTCAAGAAGAATCGAGATTAATATCAAGAGGGATAGTACCTAAAAAAGAAAAAGAAGTTCTGGCACTACACACAACAAACAAAAAGAAAAAGTTTTAAAAAAGGAAAAGAAGTACTAAAATATTCAATAAAAGAGACCTTTCAAAGGTACAGTGCCAGAAATGTGAGAAATACAGACATATTCACAAATATTGTCTTGAAAGAAAGAAAATACAAGCAGCACTAACTGAAGTCAAAGAAGTAGAAAATCCTCTATTCTTCTTAGCCTTGTCTAGTGAACTAAACTCAAACAAGAGTACATGGATAACTAATAGTGGAGCTTCAAGACATATCACTAGATTCAGGGATCAATTTGAAACATTCAAAGGAGACTCCTCAAAAGAAGTTACTATTGGCGACAACTCTACTTATCCTGTGAAAGGAATTGGGACCTGTTCTATTAAGATAAGAGAAGGGGTGATCCTACAATTAAAAGAAGTACTATATGTACCTAGAATAAAAAGGAACTTAATCTCCATTTCTAGATTATAAAATCAAGGATATAGAGTCACTTTTAATGAAGATAAAGTTCTTCTCTGGACTAAAAACTCAAATATAAAAAATGCTATCAATATAGGTCTAGGGAAGGAAGTCTATATAAATTATGTGGTGAACAAAAAATTGCCCTAAGCCATGAAGTTCAAAACAATAATGAGATATGGCATAAAAGGCTAGGCCATATTAGATATAGTGCTCTTCCAACCCTAAGAAAAGTTACACTAGGGATACCTCATCTTAAATCTGAACACTCAAGTATCTGCAAAGGATGTGCCTTAGGAAAGAACACAAAAGGATCTTTTCCAACAAGTGAACACAAATCAAAAAATGTATTAGAACTTATGTCCACACACTCCTTGTTAGGTGCGCTATACTATGTAATCTTTGTTGATGAATACTCTAGAAGAACTTCAATATACTTTTTAAAACTAAAAGAATCAAATGAAGTCTTATCTAAGTTCAAAGAATACAAAGCACTTGTTGAAAATCAAACCGGCAAGAAAATTAAAACTCTAAGGTCTCACAATGGAGGTGAATATACCTTTGATAGTTTCAAATAATTCTGCAAATTTGTTGGGATTAAGAGGGAGTATACTGTACCATATAATCCTCAATAGAATAGGGTAGCAAAAAGAAAGAACAAAACCATCATCAAAGTAGCAAAAGCCATGATGCATGATCAAAATATTCACATCTCCTTCTGGGACGAAGCAACAAACACAATAGTATACATATAAAAAATATGTCCTCATGCCATTCTAGAAAATACCACACTAGAAGAAGTGTTTACGGGGAACAAACCAGACCTAAGTCATCTAAGAGTGTTTGGTTTTCTTGTTTACATACATGTTCCAAAAGAGAAGAGAAATAAATTAGAACCTTCTGGGAAGAAAGGTATATTCATAGGCTATAGTGAAGATACTAAGGGATATCGAATTTACATTCCTGGCTAGAGATCAGTAGAGATGTAAAGTTTGAAGAAAATTGCACATCCACAACTACTGAGGATAATTCCTTAACAAAGCTAGATAAAGACCTTACAATTGAGAATGAGAGGGAGAATCTAACAATAGAGACTAAACCTACATTTTTAAATGTTGAGTCTACATCCTTAACTATGGAACCTACAATCCAAAATGATGAAAATAATGCAACATCAAATAGCATCAAAAGACCCTTATGGGCAAGGAAGATGTTTGAAGAAAATAATATAGAGCCAGATCAAATATCTAGGGAGAACAAGAACACAAAAATGTTATGCTGCCCTTCTAACTGAGCTCACAGAATTTGAACCTAAAAATGTTGAAAAAGCCTTATCAAAACAAGCTTGGAGAGAAGCCATGATTGAAGAGTATTAGTCTATTATGAAAAATTATGTTTGGGACATTGTACCTAGACCCAAAAATAAATCAGTAGTCTCCTCAAAATGGCTATTCAAGATAAAATATGCTTCAGATGGGAGTATCAAAAAACATAAAGCCCATTTTGTTGCCAGAGGATTCTCACAAAAGGCTAGAATTGACTATGAGGAAACCTTTGCTCCTGTAGCCCGTTACACTTCTGTAAGAGCCATCCTTGCAATTGCAGCATCTAAAGGATGGAAAGTACACCAAATGGATGTCAAGACAACTTTTTTGAATGGGAAAATTGAGGAAGAAGTCTACATAGAGCAACCAGAAGGATTTATCACAAATGAAAAAAATTACTATGTATGTAAGTTAAAGAAAGCTCTTTATGGTCTTAAACAAGCCCCTAGAGCTTGGTATGAAAGAATAGACAGTTATCTCTCCAAACTAGGGTATGGTAAGAACATAGCAGACCCTAACATTTACTTCAAGGTAGTAAATAATGAGATGATAATTCTAGTTCTATATGTTGATGACTTGCTCATAACTAGAGAAGATCACCTTATTACAAAATTCAAACAAGACCTAGTAGCTGAGTTTGATATGAAGGATATGGGCCCACTACACTACTTCCTAGGTCTAGAAATTTGGCAAAAGGAAGATCACATTTTCTTGAATCAAGGAAAGTACACTACTGACATCCTTACTAGATTTGGAATGATGGATTGTAAACCATTGGCTACCCCAATGGAAACAAATCTACACAAGCTAAAAAGTGAAGCTGAAGATTTTGAACCTACAGATCCATCACCCTACAGACAAATTGTTGGATCCATTTTGTATCTAGTAAACACACATCCTGACATCTGATATGCAACAAATGTGCTAAGCCACTTCATGTGTGAACCTAAGCAAATACATATGATGGCCTCTAAACATATTCTAAGATATTTATGAGGGACCATTGGACTTGGCTTGAAATATGAAAAATTTGAGATCAAACTTCAAGGCTATTCTGATTCAGATTGGGCAGGCAGTTCAACAGATCACAAAAGCACCATAGGATGTTGTTTCAGTTTAGGATCTGCAATGATATCTTGGTTCAGTAGAAAAAAATTAGTTGTTGCTCAAAGTTACACTAAAGATAAATACATGGATACCTCTATGGGAGCCAGAGAAGCAGTCTAGTTATGAAAACTACTATTTGATCTATTCATAAAACCACTGGTACCTACCATTATCCATTGTGATAACCAAAGTTTCATAAAGCTCTCTATAAATCCATTTTTCCATAATAGATCAAAACATATAGAGATTCCTTACCATTACATTAGAGATATGGTTGACAAGAACATCATCAAACTAGTATATATCAGCACCGAGGAACATAATACTGACATATTTACCAAACCTCTTGCAAAACTGAAGATAGATTACTTCAAGAGTAAAATTGGTAAGACTATACTATAAACTTGTTGGATGAGATCCTTACTCTTGTACTTTATATTCATGAATATATAAATAAATAAATTTATTTTTGAAATATTTCATTATGTTCAAGAAGATGACGATATTCTATTGAGGTTACTATTACAAGGTGATGATCTTGACAATAGTTGACCAAATTTCAAGATTGACACCTTAATGGGTTGTCCTGGATTGTGTCGGATATCTTGATTCTGAGATGTTATTACTATATTTTTCAAGATTGACACCTCAATGGGTTGTCCTAGATTGGGCTGGATATCTTGATGATGTAATAACTTATATATCATGATTGACACCTTAATTGGTAGTCCTGGATTGTGCCAGATATCATGATATTGGAATGTCTAAGTATAAATGATTAAGACTTCTATATGTTTTCCTGAATTGTGTCGGTAATCATTAAATACTACGACCTTCCTCAACACATCTTAAACCCTCTCTAACTAAGAGGGAGTGTTGAAAGATAGCTTCATTCAGGTTTAAGTATGTAAATCAAAGATAAAGTATATTTAATATACATGTGTAAATATATATATATATATATATATATATATATATATATATATATATATATATATATATATATATATATATATATATATATATATATATATATATATATATATATATATATATATATATATATATATGTAAATTGACATATTAAAGAAACTGAGCGAATGCATGTTACTACAGGCATGTTCGTATATGCACTGCATTACAGACACGATATATATCGTGTATTGTAATGTGATTAAAGTGACACGATAAGTATCGTGGCACTGTAAACACATTACAGTGCACGATAAATATCATGGACTGTAATATTGTTACAACCATGATAATCATCGTGCGTCGATAATCATCATGCATCTGTAACAATATTACAGTACACGATATTATCGTATAGTCTAATTTAATCTTGGTTATGAAATGTCACGTTCAATAAACAGTTTCATAATTACATTGTTTGGTTATAATTTAATGTAGAGTCATGACCCTACATGGCAATCGTCATGTATGGTCATGACCTTACATATTATATATATATGGAAATATATTTGTAGAATCAATCAATCACCAAGGCAATTGTCTTAACATAGGTCAAGTCCTAAATCATAAGAAATAGATCCATAAATTGTGTGAGGTCATGAGATTCCATATTTAGGTCCACATGTGATCCAAGAACATAAAATAATGCACCACCATTCATCGAAAGTTGTTGATTGTCACCACAAGATTGAAATCTCACCATCAATCAGGAACAAGCAACGAAGACGCTACCCAAGAGAAGATGAATCATAACCCAAGAAACATAGATCCAAATGAAATGTGATCATGGGAAAGTGATCAAAGATAGGTCTAGGTTAAGATGTTACAATCGTACATGCTAAATTGAATGTATGATGAACCACAAACACAATCTCACAAATAGAAATTAAGAACAAAAAGAACGTCAAATCTATTTTTTTTGTTGATGCAAGATTGTGATGAAACCCAAGATGCTCCTGGATTAGACACCTGGGGTTATTTTAATAGTGAGTCTCTCAATTTGCTAGGGTGAAGGAAAACCAAAATGGTTTAACTCCACCTGATTAATCCATGAATAATCCTCAACTGGTCTATTTTTCCTCTTAACAAGATAATCCACATACTACTTTCCTCTAGTGTTACAACCAACTCTAGCATCCAAGATTTGTTCAACCTCATCCTACAACTTCTTAGGATATTGTTGTTCACTCTCTAATCCATCCCCTTCACCACTATCTACTTCATGATACTCATACAAGTCTTCTATGTTGAATATAGGTGAGATGTCCAAGTCCTCTAGTAATTCCACTTAATAAGCATTCCCTGAATCAAACTTCATCAAGATTCTAAAAGGTCTAAACTTATTCATGCAAACCATTCATGTGAGCTACAAATTCTTCAACACTTCTCTTTTCTTCACCACTAATATCCCTCAATTTTGCTACCCCTTTTGGATGTAAACCATAAACAATCTCAAAAGGTTTTCTACATATACTCCTATTCACTGAACTATTATAAGAAAACTCGACTTGTGCAAAAACCAAATCCCAATTTCATGTCTTCTCACAAACCAAGCATCTTAGATGATTACCCAAGTTCTTATTCACAACTTCAGTCTGTCCATCACTCTGTGGGTGAAATGTAGAACTAAAATTCAATTCAATATTTAGCTTCCTCCAAAGTATCCTCCAAAAATAACCAAGAAACTTGGTATTTCTATCCAAACCTATGATCTTAGGCAATCCATGCAATCTAACAACTTCTTTAAAAAAAATTTATCTACATGCACTGCATATGATGTCTTCTTACAAGGAATAAAATGAGTCATTTTTTAAAACCTATCAACCACCACAAACACTGAATCATTACCTCTCTAATTCTTTGGAAAATCAAGCACAAAATCCATACTAATTTCCTCCCAAGGCTTCTCTTGTATAGGAAATGGTGTATACAATCTAGTATTATGACTATTCCCTTTATCCACTTGAAAAATTTTGCACTTCTGAAATAAATTTCTAACATATTTATGAATCTGTGGCCAAAAATATTGCTCATTGATAACTATCATTGTCTTGTCAATCACAAAATGTCCAGCTAGTCCTCCATAATGTTTCTCCTTAATCAAACTCTTCCTTGTACATATTTTTGGTATACACATCTGAACTCTTTTGAACAACAACCCATATTGTATGAAATAATCCAATAAAGAACTCCTATCAGAAAACAAAGGTTCCTTACAATATTTCCAAGGTTTAGTAAAATTGGGATACAAAGTCTTCAATTCATCAAATCCAAGCACTGTCACCTTCATTTTTTTCATCATATTCCTTCTTCTAATCAAAGCATCAACAACCTTATTAGACTTACCACTCATGTACTTTAACACAAATGAATAGCTCTGCAAGTAATCAACCAATCTTATATGTCTCTAATTCAACTGACTCTGACTATGCAAATATTGTAAAGCTTGATGATTAGTATACAATACAAACTCCTTAGGCAATAAGTAATGTCTCCACTTCTTCAAATCTTGAAATATGATATAAAAGTATGATCATAAATAGAATAATTCCTCTTTGCATCACTCAAATTTTTACTAAATTAAGAAATTGATCTAATGTCTTAACTAAGTACTACTTTGACTGCATTCCCACTAGCATCATAATCTACTTGAAATACCTTATTGAAATTAGGTAGTGCTAACACAAGTTGTTCAGTTACCTTCTGCTTCAATGAATAAAAAATCCTTTGTGCTCCATGTGTCCATTTGACTTCCTTCTTATCTCCCCTCATTGTATCAATCATAGCATTGCAAACATAACTAAAATTCCTAATGACCTTCCAATAGAAATTTTCCAAAGCATGAAAAGATCTTACTTCACTAACACTCTCAGCTTTAGGCCATTCAAAAATTTCCCTAACCTTCTTATGATCCATCTTTAGTCCATAAAAAAAAAATCACAAACCCAAGGTGCACAAGCTCTTCCTTCATGAAACTACACTTCTTCAAATTTATCAACAACTTTTCTTCCTTTAACCTTTGCAATACTTGTCTTACATGCAACATGTGTTTTTCTTTTATCTTATTGCAAATTAAAATATCGTCCAAATAAACTATAATAAACTTACCCAAGGATTCCTTCAACACTTCATTCATTAGCATCATGAAAGTACTTGGTACATTATTCAAACCAAAAGCCATTACCAACCATTCATATAGACCTTATTTAGTCTTAAAATAAATTTTCTATTCATCACCTTCTCTTATTCTGATCTAATGATAACCACTGTTCAAGTCAGTCTTTGTAAAATACTTAGCTCTGCTCAAGCAATCCATTATGTCATCCATCCTAGGTAAAGAAACTAGTACTTGACTATGATCTTGTTTATTTATTTAGAATTAATACACATTCTCCATTGTCCATCTTTCTTTGGTGCCAATACAACAGGTATTGCACAAGGACTCAAGCTTTCTCCGATTAATACCTTCTTCAATAACTCATGCACTTGTTTGTTCAATTCTTCAATCTTTGTCAGGGTCAACTAGTGAGCTTCTTTGTTAGGAAAACTAGCCCTAGGAATTAAATCCATGCAATGACTAATACTTCTAACCAGTGGCAAACCATCATGTACATTATCTAAAATCACACCAACATACTCATCCAACATGTCCTTAATTTCTTTAGGTTAATCATCTTTTAGATCTACATCTACGGATTTCATAGGAACAATATAAAAGAAAAAATTCTCATGTTTCATACCTTCCAATAACTTCCTACCATCCATAATGCAAATCCTATCACTAGTACAAACTTCCCCTTTTAAAGGTTCCTCTGAAGGAAACAATCTCTATTTTATACCATTAGCCACAATAGTATATACATTTCTCCTACCATCATATATAGCTTGTCTATCATACTGCCAAAGCCTACCCAAAAAAACATGACATACATCCATAGGCATAATATCACACAATACTTCATCATGATAATTCTGTATTTTCAACTTAACCCAATATTGTTCATGTACCATTACCCTATGATCATCTCTTATCCATGCAATCTCATAGAGTTTTGGATGTTTCATTCATTATTACTACAAATTATCTACCATTTCCTTGGATGCCAAATTATCAAAACTACCACTATCAATAATAACCTTACGTACCTTTCCATTAACAAGACATCTCCTCTATAAAGTGTCTTCTATATTTTCATCATGGTACAGAGTTCTCCTCGTGATCAATGTTTATCCCTTTTCAGCCTGATTGTTGTTAACTAATTTAGAAGATCCCTCTTCTTCCAAAAGATTTTTCCTTCTTCTTATTTTCCTCCTTTCATATCCACTTTTTTTAACATTCAAAGACTTGGTGAGCTTCTCCACTACATCTGAAACAAGTACCCTTAAATATCCTTTTATCATCTCTTCGATAACCCTCATTCCTATAGCCACCTTTGTAAGAGATTATTTTAGGAGTCTTCTCCTCTGGCTTTCCTTTATCAGAATCTCCAATAGATCTACCACCTCTGCCTCTCTGAAATATTCTACCTCTGCCTCTTTGTCTTTGTTCTTGTCTCCTACTTAACTTGTCTTCAGTCTTTAAGGCATACTGATATGCATCTTCTACATTCCCAAACCTAATCATACTAATATCCTATTGAATTGACATCCTCAAACCATTCAAGTACCTTGCAAATATTTCTACTTCATCCTCCTTAAAACTAGATCTGATATCCAACTTGAAGAATTCTTTGGTATAGTGTTTCACATTCATGTACATTCTTTTGCCTCAAATTTTAAAATTTTCTGATCAAACTGACCTAATAATCAAAGGGTAAGAACTTAGCTTTCATCTTATTTACCATCCTACCCCAAGATTTGATCTTCTCCTTACCTCTGCTCCTTCTATCATTTTGGAAATGATCCCACCAAAGTGAAGCATGACCTCTTAACTTAGTACAAGCATACTTTCAACACCTTCAAAACCAAAGTACTTGTCCATAGCTGAGATCCAATCCAACAACTCATATGCATCTAATCAACCATCATAATCTGGTGGGTTAAAATGCGGTATAACATTAACCATAGTAAGAGCAATAATAAATCTTTCTTCTCCTTGATCCAATCTAGTTGTACGTCTGATTCTCCCTTGGTCTATTCTTCATTCTCCTCTTCAACATCACTTAGCTCTTCACTATGTCATCCTCTCCTTAGGCTCATTTCAATTGCCTCCAATCTCATAGAAATTTGTCTCAACATTTCAGCAACATTAGGGTCTACACATCTTTCATGTCTAGCACCTCTCCTAGCCATCCCAAATGAGTCCTATGTAACCAGGGGTCAAATACTTACTCTGCCACCCCATGAAAAACTATTTTAGGAATTGCACACTTAAGAGACATGATGTAATACCCACCCTTGTACCCTGGTATTTTGTACTGATGGGATTATTATGTTGATTATTATGGATTCCATGTTTTATTTATTTAGATTAAATAATGAGACATTATGAGTATATGCTTGGATGATAAGATTTTTTTATGAAATTGAGTAAATGATTTAAAGTATTAGCATCACATTTAGATTATATACATGATTATATTGTTCATGAGGATGATTCATTTCTTATTTTTACATTATGAAGTTAAGATGATTTTGGAGCTAACAGTACTGACCCAATATGCTTTATTATCGATATTGTATAATGTTCTTGTGGGATGAGGGGAGGAATTTTTAGTCACTTCTATAGGAGATCCACACGATGTCACACTCCCCATCCTTGTCTATCACTATTTGTGTGTGTGTGTGTGTGTGTGTGTGTATCAGTGGGTATGTTGTTCTCATCTTGATAATGCAGGTACCAGGTATTGACTTCACCTGGCTACACAAGTCTAAGCATGCCTTCAAATCCTCAAATGTTATTGTGTGGAGATTTACCAAGATTCTCTCAAGGAACCCTTGTTGACTTAGGTCCATGTTTAGGAAGTCACCATATTTAAGGATTGGGCAGTATCATCATTTTGTTGATTTTGAGATTTATGTTTTGTTAGTAGACTATGTTCTTAGTGTTCCTATCTGTATGTTATGTATTATATTTCTCAGTCTTTTGTTCTCTTAGATAAATATAAATTTGGATGTATTAGATTATGTGGTGTAATTTATTATATGTATGTATGTATGTATATATGGGTGCACACGTATATACCTACATGTATATAAATATATATAGATATGTGTATTTGTATGTGTGAATGCTTTTATATGTGAATATATGATTATAAAATTAATAATGCATTTGTAGAATAAAATAAAATAAATAAAGGAAATAAATGTAAATTACTTAATTAATAAAACTAACTTGCCTAGGAATTTTGAACCCAAGACCTCCTAGGGGTTGGACTAGCTAGTTTACCATTGGGCTATATGAGTTATTTGGTAATTCTATTTATCTTTAACATATTTATTATCTTGGTAAAGTAAATTAAGTTAATTAAAAATTAAACTTTGGATTAAAGGTTCACGGGAATGTATGGCTGTTATTTAATTTGTGTGAACCAACTATAGTAGTCGGAGTAGTTTCTTTATGTAAAGCAACTCATCCAACCATATGGTTGGATATTTTAATTGGGAGAAATTTGGATAGAGGGGATTGGATTTGGAGAAGAATTTTAGAAACGAGGATATAATTTTGAGTTAGAAAAATCTCTATGAGGAGGGAGGGGTTTTGATCTCAGAGGGAGTAGGGGGTGTTTCCTATGAGAATAACCATCATCTTGAAGCTTGGAAGGAATATTTTGAATCATACAAGAAGGTGGAAAGCTGAGGATTGCTCAAACAACAAAGGGTTTCTCCACAGGACTCCAAGTAGGGTCTGGAACCAGGAAGAACTTCCCATGTTAGATTATGGAGAGGGGGGGTGAATTAGTAATCCATGATTCTATGATTAACTCGATTAAACACAATTCACTATTTACCAACAATAGTAAATAAACTTTAACAATCAGTAAATCAGTCACATAAACCATACATCACATGTAACACTAGTATTTAGCATGGAAACCCAACTTTGGGAAAAACCACTGTGGGAATTGTCACCCACTAAGAAAATATTCTTCTGAAGTACGCCTGGTTAAGAGCATATCTTGTTTAAGATTACAATACACACTATTAGGTGTGACCCGGTCAAGGGATTTACCTCAAATCTTTTAGGATCTTCACCTTGTTAGGAGTGGCCTTATTAGAGGACTTTAAAGACTCTTTAGAATGTTACCTTTTGAAAGGATTTTACAATAAGATTGTTAAGTTCACTCTGTTAAGAGATTTCTCTATTATAAATGCTAATAATAAATAGTAAAGGATTTGACCTGTAGATTCACAACTATCTTTGTATAACTAGATCATGTGTGCCCTCTTCTATCTTCACTTCAATTCTTCACTTTCTATTGGCTTCAACACTTCGTCAAATCATGTTTTCTGACTCAGAATCTCTTTGTTCCTTCTTCACTGCATCAGTTGGTGACTCTTCAACTCTTCAATTTGCCATCCATTTTCTCTTACAAATCCATCCTTTATATAGATAATTTTTTTCTCTTAATCTCCTCTATTACGTTTTCCTTTGATCAATATTAAGCATCCAATTCATTATACCTTGAATCTGGATCTTGGTAACACAGTTTCTTTTCACCTAGGAACTTGAACTTTCTTGATACTTGTTCCTTCTATTTTAACCATTTAGATCTAAGCCTTAGATCATCATCATGAATTTTCCTCATCATAGATCTCTCTAACTAGCTTTCCTTATCATATTGATCATCTAGCTCATCATAGCTAATCATTAAATGTTGTTCTAATCTTTGTATTTAATTACTGCTCCTTGCTCAGTGGATAAATTTGTATTTCGTTTAACTTCTCTTGGTGCCTAAAACTTTCCTGCTCATTGTCCTTAGTTCCTTTGCCTTTACCGTGTTACTTTTCCTACTCGATAACCAAAACTCTTCATTACCATACTTTAATCACTTGATATAATCATATGTTAGGTAGAAAAAAATTATATCAACACAACCTTACCATTGTATGATTTGTATCAGTTGACCAATTAAGTTCTTCAACTTCATAATATCTCTTTTCTTCTTCTCCTTAACTCATTCAACTTATATCATAATCTGAATGACATGGAAACATAATATAAACTATAAATCATTTGCTTGACATCAATGACAAGACAATAACTAATCTAACCTTTCTACTATCTTGTATTCTTTTGATCTTGGCCGGTCTTCATTATCATCACCATCAGTTATAGTAACAATCTCCCTCTTTAGCATTGATAGAAGCACACTAACAATCTTCATTGTTCAATTGATGATGGTAACACTTCACTATCATTCTTAAACTCCCTATTTTACTATTCATTTATCACTAACAATCTTCTTCTTTACTATATCTATTCTTCTTCTTTACTGTCCCTCTTTGACAACTTCATTGATATTCTCCCTCTACATTATTCATTAATTTCATCGCCCCCTTTGACAATAATGCCAAAAAGGAATATTATTACTATAACTGATGGTGATGATGATGAAGACTGACCAAGATTAGAAAAATACAAGATAGTAACAATCTACCTCTTTGGCATTGTTGTCAAAGAGGGAGATGAAATTGATGAATAATATAGAGGGAGAATATCAATGAAGTTGTCAAAGAGGGACAATAAAGAATAAGATCATATATAGTAACATCCCCATGCTTGTGTGTGTGTCTATAAATTATTTGGTAAATAGGGAATTATTGATGCTATAGGAACAAAAGTATTTGTATTAGAAAATAGTCTAAGTGTGAATGTTTGTGTAATTTGGGAAAAGAAAAAAATGGAAAGATTTGGAAATGATTATTGATGGAAATGCATGTGTTTCCTTGACTTATAAATGTGTTTGACATGTTTTATATATCATTTTTTTATGATGGGAGGAATAATAATTTGATTAGGAATGAATTCTTAGTCAATCTTCCAGTTTTGGGGAAGTCTCTAGTGTTATTTTTGTACTACTTAGTTTATGTGCAGTTTGGGTTTTTATTTTGTAGAAAATTTCCATGTTGGATTGAGAGTTTGAATTGGGTTAAATGAGTGACTTGGATGTTGATTTGGGGGACCTCAAATGGGTCTTCCTTAGAAAACCTTCCCAGGACTCTCATCATGCCTAGTTTTGGCCATAAGATTAATCTAGAGATGAAAATTTGAGCTTTTGGCAAGAAACTCATATGAGTCATGATTCCATGCCTTGAATACTCATAATACTCTATGGGAATACTTGTATGGGCTTCAGGACCATTGATTTAAGTTTTTGTCATGTTATGTTATGTGTTGTGGTCTACACTTTATTTACTAGTGAGTTGGTCCTTGTTTGCACCTGTTTTTTCTCTCTAATCTCTCTTTGTTCTTGCAAAAGGTCTTCCCATTTATGAAATAATTTTATTGGTGGAAGACATAATTATTTTTTATGCTTATTTTGATCACAAAATTGTGGTAGGACTTATCCTAGGGATGTGGCATCACAAGAGAGAGTTCCTAACACTATGTAATGGGTGTCTTGATTAATTCAACCCCTATGATGAAATGTTTGGGTACGAATATTAGGTACCCTAGGTGAGTGGCTCACCATAGGTTTAGAGAACCAAAGTGGTTGCCAAGGGATCCTATGGGTGAGTTCTTAATCCAGTGAAACCCATAAAATGAACTTGCGGGGGGGGGGGGGGGGGGGGGGGGGTGTTCTAAAAGATAATAAAAGATAAACAATGTTAAAGTCTGTATAGACCTGTTGGAGTACCAGGACCATGAATAACTACTAGGGTGGATCCTTAATGAGAAAAGGGGACCAGGTTTACATGGTTTCTAGGGTAGATCCCAATACACAAGCTATGTGATGACACTCACTTAGATGGTATTATGGAACCCTTACCTTTTTGTTGTACTGTGGTGGTATTTTGTTATTTTTTTATCTCTGTTCTTTTGGTGTTTTGGGAGAATGGTTTCATTATCCTTATATTGCCTTATTCCTTGTGAGTATCTTGGCTCTATCTCCTAGCACAGGGGGTGGAACTTCACAGTTTCACATGGTTGGGTGGTAATCCTTTTTTGAGGTATTGTTAGTGATTCATGGATGATTTGGCTTGGTTTCAAGTTCATATGGTGATGAAGATTTTTACTTTTGTGTCATGTACCTCTATCTATTGTAATTCAAAATGCAAATATCTATTGTAAGCCCTTTGGGCACTTTGATGTAATTGTAATGACAATTGAAGAAAAGAAGCTATGAAATTGGGAAGGGTAGTTTTAGGAATACCAAAAGGGGGTGTTCATTGGTAATTTGGAATATTGTGATAAAGGATTATAGTTGTGTAATTTATACCCTCTCTCTTATTATTCTTGAAATGTAATTTAAAAGTAAGATTTCTAATTGTAAAGTTTATCTATGTTGTGATAAGTATAAATGAATCATGTGTAGGACATGGGTAATTGAGAAAGAAACTAAAAGATGAAGAGTTAGTGAAAAATGTATTTGAGCTTAGGAAAGGAGTAATAATGTTATCTCTTCTATATCTTTTCTAAAATGTTAAGTAAAGTAGATAAGAAAATGAATTCATAAGATGAGTAATTGAATCAATAGTTTTAATATTAGTAAGGAACATTAAGGGAAGCTTTAAGGACATGTTCTTATTTATTATTATCAAAGTAAATAACATTATTGGTTTTTTTAAAAAATAGTTGCTTTCTTATAACTTTAGACTTTTTACTTATGGATTCCATGGCGGGGAATTACACACGACTTTGTTCACCGCAATCAAAAACCTTTTCTCTGATACCACTTGACCCATTCCAAGGCAGGAAGGACCAAGATGATCAATCCTACCTTGTAGAAAGAGTAAATAGAAAAAAAAATAACAAGGAATAGGAGAGAAAATACAAGATCCAATGTATATTAACTGAGATCAAACTATTGGAAAATTTCCTTCATACATGTCGGACTATAAGACCTACCTAGTTGTAGCCTTACAATTTAGCTAAATCCACCTTTCAGTCCATTAGAAAACTAAAATCATTCATCTATGGCTTACTATTTTATAGACTTACATCAAGTTACAATATATAGCTGTTGCAACACACAAGCCAACCCTTAAGAAAAATTATTTCTCCCAAGAATAGGAAAATGTGTTACAACAAATAGGAGGAGTCCTAAATCATAAGAAATTGATCCATAAACTATGTAAATCCATGTGATCCCAGATTTAGGTCCACACACAATCCAATAACATAAAATAATGCACCACCATTCATCGCAAGCTGCCGATTGTCACCGCAAGATTGAAATCCCACCATCGGTCAGGAATAAGCAATGAAAACACTACCCAAGCCAAGATAAATCATAACTCAAGCAACATGTATCCAAATGAAGTGCGATCATGGGAAAGTGATCAAACATAGGTCCATGTTAAGATTCTACAATTGCACACACTAACTCAAACGTATGATGAACCACCAACACGATCTCACAAACAAAAAATAAGAACATAAAGAATAAATATAGTTTTTGTTGATGCAAGATTGTGATGAAACCCAATATTATCCTACATCAATAACTTATATTATATATATAATATAATCATATAAAGAGTTTCTCTAGAAAGAGTTTCTCTTGTGTTCTCTTATATATATATTGCATATTATCATAGAAAGAGTTTCTCTAGATGATATTAAGGATAAGAGTAGCAACTAAATTCTTTTTAAACCAAGTTCAGGAAACTAACTTCAAAAACAACTAAAGAGTGAAGTTCATAAACACACTAGAGGACATATAAGGACCAAGACTTAGTAAATACAACAAAACATCATCATTAAGGAGCCAATGTTTAGGCTCAACATTTTCCCCCTACCGAGACTGTTGATAGTCCTCTAGCACTCCAAAATTCTTGACTTTAGCCTTGATCCTGAAATTTCCCACATTGCTATTACCTATACCTGCGTGTTCAAGAATCTGATAGAACTCTTTAGTCTTCTCCAACCTAGACCACCTGGAACTTTCTTCTTCATCGTTATACCCTATCTCTTCTTCATTACAACTATACAAGGACCATAACAATGTTGGCGGATGGAATGTCAATAGCAACTAGTGCTCCTGCCTAACTCTTTCCAAGGTAATGTATCTAGGTGCTCTCTTCATAGAAATCCTAAAATTGATAATACTATGAGGCTCTGACTTTGTGAGTTCTATTGTGAATCTGATATAATATTTGATAAGAGTGTTAGGATTAACAAGGTAGAAATAACAATTACATGCAGATATAACCAATATCAGAAAACAATAAACCACACAGAAGAGAACACAAGACACAAAGATTTAACGTGGTTCACCCAATCCCTGGGCTATGTCCACCAACAATGAGTCCAATATTTTATTAGCCAGTGTTTACAACCTGATTACAATCCGTAATCCCTTACAGCTCAATTCCACCACAAGTACTAAAATCATACATAATGAAAATCCCTAACCCTAAGCCATATTATACAATATTTTTGCCGCTTTAGGGTTAGAATGAGTTACAATATGTTGGCCCAAAATAGACCCCAACGAGGTCGGGAGGAAAAGTGTATAGTACTTTCCTGATCAGTCACCACAAGCTAACAATCTCCCACTTGGTGACTAATCAGTATCCACACTAAAAAACCTCCCACTTGGAGACTAATCCTGTAGCAATACCACTACCATATGAGACTCCCACTAGATTGAACCACCATGGACTTAGCTATTTCTTTATTTTGTTTAGTCTAGAAGACCAACTGAAGTTGAACATGAGTTTAACTTCTCCCTTGTTACTACCTTTGTAAACATATCTACTCGATTATCATCTGTATGAATCTTTTCCATCTTTAACTTCCCATCATCCAAAAACTAACCAAATGAAATGGTACCACAACTGTATGTGTTTTGTCTTTGAGTGCAAAGCAGAATTCTTCGCAAGATGAATGGCACTTTGGCTATCTGTATGTAGAAAATTATCCTTCTGTGGATGTCCCAATTCTTCCATGAAGAATTGAAGCCATATCATCTCCTTGGATGCCTTGGTAGTAGCAACATACTCTACCTCTGTAGTGGATAAAGCAACCACCTTTTGTAGTCGAGAAATCCAACTCACTGCTGTCCCACCAACAGTAAATACATAACATGTAGTACTCCTCCTGCTATCTATATCTCCTACCAAATCTAAGTCAACATAGCCTTGTACAGTAGTAGTAGAACCCCCAAAGTGTAAACACTTACTGGATGTACCTCTCAAATATCTAAGAATCCATTTGACTGCATTCCAATGCTCAATACTAGGGTTACTCATCTATTGGCTAATGATTCCCACTGCGTGTGCAATATCTGGCCTAGTACATACCATAGCATACATTAAGCTCCCTACAGCTGAAGCATAAGGTACCTTAGACATTTTAGTCTCTTCTTTTGGTGTCTTGGGACACATATCCTTAGTCAATTTCAAATGACTAGGCAAAGGTGTGCTAATAGTTTTGGCATTCTCCATAGAGAAACATTGCAACACCTTCTCAATATAATCAGCCTGAGATAGAGACAATTTCCTATTTTTCCTATCTTTGCAAATTTTCATACCGAGGATTTGTTTTGCTGCCCCCAAATCCTTCATAGCAAAAGATTTTGCTAACTATTGTTTCAACCCCTTAATATGATCCATGTTAGATCCAGCTACAAGCATATCATCAACATATAAACATAAAATAATGTAGCTGTCATTATCCAACCTCTTAAAATAAACACAATGGTCAGAATTACATCGAGTGTATCCATTCTCATTCATAAAAGTATCAAATTTAATATACCATTGCCGAGGTGCTTGCTTCAAGCCATACAAACTTTTCTGCAATTTGCACACCAAATTCTCCTTACCCTTGACCTCAAAACCTTGTGGCTGTACCATATATATTTCTTCATTCAAATCACCATGAAGAAAGGTTGTTTTAACATCAAGCTGCTCTAAATGAAAATCTTTAGTAGCCACAATACTTAAAACAGTAAGAATAGAAGTCATTTTAACAACTGGAGAAAAAATCTCATCAAAATAAATACCATGTTTCTGTGCAAATCCTTTTATGACTAATCTGGCTTTAAATCTTTTCTTACCTCCATCCTCTTCTTTTATCTTGTAAACCCATTTATTCTGTAAAGCCCTTTTACCTGCAGGTAACTTGCATAAATCCCAAGTTTGATTTTTTAGCAAGGAGTCCATTTCATCTGTCATTGTAGACTCCCACTGAAGCTTTGTATCCACCTACATAGCTTCATTATAACATTCAGGTTCACCATCTACTTAGCCTTGTTGACCATCTAACATTCACTGGGGTGTGTGGTATTTGTTGTTGATGTTGTTGCGGAGCATAAAGAACTATTGGAACATCAACTTAGCCTTGTTGACTGTCTAACATTCACTGGGGTGTGTGGTATTTTTTGTTGTTGTTGTTGCGGAGCATAAGGAACTACTGGAACATCAACTTTGGGAGTATCATCCAGTACTACATAGTCATTTTCTTTCTTCTCATGCTGCTGCAACAGATATTTGTGCAATACTTTCTCATTGAATATGACATCCCTGCTTCTTACAATTTTATGATTTTCAAAATCCCAAAGCCTATAACCAAATTCATCAATGCCATATCCAAAAAATACACATTTCTTTGACTTAGCTTCTAGCTTAGTTCTATTTTCAGAATCTATAAGAAGCTTCACAACCAAAGTTTTTGAGAAAAGAATAACTCACCTTCTTACCACTCCATGCTTCCTCTGGAATACCACAGTCCAAAGGAGTAGAGGGGCCTCTATTGATTAAATAAATAGTAGTGTTCATAGCCTCTACCCACATATTTTTGGGTAGCCTAGCATGCAACCTCATACTCCTTGCATGCTCCATTATTGTCCTGTTCATGTGTTCAACCACTCCATTTTCTTGTGGAGTCCTTGGTACAGTTTTTTGCCTATGAATACCATTAGAGGAATAATAATCTTCAAATTCTATGCTGCAATACTCACCACCATTATCAGATTTGAGACATTTTAACCTTTTACTAGTCTCATTCTCAACCAAGCATTTCCATTTCTTAAAAGTTTGAAATACATCAGATTTTTGTCTAAGGAAATAAATCCATACTTTTCTTGTTACATCATCTATAAATGTAACATAATACAAAGAGCCACCAAGGGAAGATACCTGAGCTGGTCCCCATACATCTGTATGCACAAGCTCTAATCTCTCATTTTTATTTTCCTTCCCACTCTTCACAAAACTAACTCTCTTTTTCTTTCCATACACACAACTTTCATAGAAATCCATATTAACACATTTCAAACCAGGTAAAACTTTATTTGAATGAATTAATTTCATACCTTTCTCACTCATGCGCCCAAGTCTGTTATGCCATAGTGCTATGTCAGAATCTACAACAATGGTTTGATGTTCTTCCTGCTCAACTGCAGCCAATGTTCCTAAACATTCATTATCTTATGAAATAATTAAAGTAGAAGGAACAGTATGACCTGTACAAAGATATAAGGTGCTTACTTTCACACCTTTTGCTACTACTAAGGAACCTTTTGAAACCTTCCAATTTTTATCATTAAAAGTAACTGTGCAACCCTCATCAACGAGTTGCCCTGCTGAAATTAAATTTCTACTCAGCCTTGGAACATGTCTTACCTCTTGTAGTAGCCAATGATTCCCATTGTGCAACTTAATCTTGATTTTCCCTTTTCTAACAATTTGACAGGGTTCATTATCTCCCAAATAAACTACTCCAAAATTCCCTTGGACATAATCAACAAAATAACCTTTATGGGGTGTAGCATGAAATGAAGCCCTCGAATCTAACACCCATGAATCATCAACATTTTCTAAAGACAAGAGCAAAGCATCCTCTTCAGATTTGTTACTTACCACATTTGCCTCCTTGTTTCCATCATGTTTGTCTCCTTGATCTTTCTTTTGAGACCAACAATCTTTCTTCTTATGACCTAGTTTTCCACAGCAGCAATCATTTGGCCCTTTTGATTTAGACCTCTTTTCCTTTGATTTTCCTCTTAATTTCCCATGATTTCCAAAGTTGTTTCCTCTATCTCTTGTTCTGCCTCTGCTTTCTACATTCAATACACTACCTGATGTGGATGCCCCTGAGCTTTTCCTACGAATTTCTTCACTCAATATAACACCAATAACATCATCAAACTTTAGGGTATTAGAACCAAAAATAGAATTACTAACAGCCATTACCAAGCCATTCCAGCTTTCTGGCAAAGAACACAAAATCAAGAGAGCCCTAACCTCTTCATCAAAAGTAATTTTAATTGAGGCTAACTGACTTGTAACTATATTAAACTCATTCAAATGATCAACAACCGATCCACCTTCTACCATTTTCATATTAAATAAATGCTTCATAAGAAATACCTTATTTGAAGCTGAAGGCTTTTCATACAACTTCGCTAGGGTATCCATCAGATCTTTAGCTTTCATTACTCTAATAATATTGAATACCACCGATTGTGCCAGACATAAATGAATACTCCCCAGTGCCTTCCTATCCAAAATATCCCAATCTTCCTGAGACATTGTTGCCTCTTTCTTGGCTATTCCCTCTAATGGCCGCCATAGATCCTTCTAATAGAGATAGTCCTCCTTTTGTATCTTCCATAACTAGAAGTTCTGCCCATTAAACTTTTCAACCTTTAGCCTACCCTCGTCTACCATTTCTCCCACTTAATCGAGAGACTCTCCCATTGACTCGTGAAACCTGCTTCAGAGAATAGATGAAAGAACAAATGAAATAACCTCACTGTGATACCACTTGTTAGGATTAACAAGGTAGAAATAATAATTAAATGCAAATATAACCAATATCAAAAAAAAATAAACCACATAGAAGAGAACACAAGACACAAAGATTTAATGTGGTTCACCCAATCTGTGGGCTACATCCACCAACAGTGAGTCCAATATTTTATTAGCCAGTGATTACAACCTGATTACAATCTGTAATCCCTTACAGCTCAATTCTGCTACAAGTACTAAAATCATACATAATGAAAATCCCTAACCCTAAGCCATATTATACAATATTTTTGTCACTTTAGGGTTAGAATGAGTTACAATATGTCAGCCCAAAATAACCAAAAATATGTCGGCCTTAAAAAAATTCACCTCAGGGGGCTGCACCCCTAAACCCTGGCAAGGTTAGGAAGAAAAATGTACAGTACTTTCCTGATCAGTCACCACAAGCTAACAAAGAGCCTATGTGACAATCTACCCCTCATTAGATACCATACCCTCAAATTCAATGTGCACTTCTTCATGTAAAGGAAAACTTATGTTTTTGTAGTTTTCAGTAGGCAACTCATAAGTTAACTTAAACCAGTTATAGTAGAGGGTCATGGGATTCCTACTTTCGGGCCTTAGGGGAAGTGTAACATGTCTTTCTCACTCCCTGTAGGTTCTAAGTTTCTCACCCATTCTAAGATCATTTTTAATCCAAGACATGAGGGCTCTAAGATGAATGTCACCTATATATAGAAAAGGATTCCATTTTGTGTCTAATGGTATTGCATAATTGTTGAGATAGAGTTCACATAAAAAAATTCTAATGGTTGTAGGAGATGACTGAAAAACATAGTATAACTCATGGGGTGTGTCTAAATTAGGGTTATGATCCATGATTATCCTCATCAATATGAATAATATATTTTTTTCTTTTAGAGATAAAGCATAGACCCTTGGGGGTAGTCTACACTCCATAAGTTGTGGGATCATATATGTAATAGTCTCTACCTTGTGTTTAGGATAATCTATCTCCTATTTTTGTTCATTAATGATCTTTTGTGATTTATTCTTCTCAATTTTCCACTCAACTTTTCTGTATTTCATGTCCTTGAAAAAGGCTAAAGATATTGAATGAAAAGTTAAATAAATTTTTACTCTAGTACCTGAGTTTCCAATACCCTCTCCTAATTGTTCTTATAGTTTCAGTTGCAAATCATTCAATTCTAACTAGAAAACATGTTGAGGTTGCTTTGGCTCTACCGTACTTTTTGTTACAACAACCAAATTGTCCAGTCCTAGCATATTAATTCCTTCGATTGAATTGCTTTCTATTTCCTGAGTGTCTAATTATTGTTGTATGGCTATAGTTTCCTCTCTAATCTCATGAACATACATTGCTTCAAGGGAAGCGTCATCAAGTAGCTCTTCAGCTGTATCATCAAGTTCTATAATGGGATCAACATCTTCTGACATTGTGGGATCATTTTTCTCTAGAGGTGAACCTAGAGGACTTCTTTCAGTTCTTTCTACTTCTTTCATTTCCCTCTGTTCATTAGATTCTTCAATATCCATGGGAGATGCTTCTTGCAACTGATCCTCTTCTAAAATATTAGCATAAGATATTTCTTCTTGTGGCACTTAAAGGATAAGTTTAGAAGTTTCAATAGGAACTTTTGTCATAGATCCCACATTCTACTCTAGATTTTTCTTTCCAAGTCGAGAACTCCTCCATTTAGGAGTTTCTTTAGTGGTTGCATGAGTTTTCTGTTTGCTTCTTTTGGTAGAAAACTCATAAGTAGGAGTGGTTGTTGAAGGAGGTTTTGTATCTTCTCTCTTCCTTCTAGGGGTAGAAGATTTAGGGTCTTGTACTTCCTCAACCTCCTGAGTACTCTCCTCAATTTTATGTTTCCTTTTTTTCTTTTCTAGTAGCCATCCTAGTTCTTATAGGAGTTTGTGATGAAGTGCTAGGAATAGGGTCTGAAACAAGGGTTTCTTTAGTATTAACAATAATTATTTATGTGGACTCTGGTTCCTGGGATGTTGTGGTTGTAGCAGTTTCAATTTTAGAGGATGTCCTAGAAGATAAATCTCTTGCAGTTATTTTAGCACTCCCCCTAGGATTTTTTATTCTTTTCATTATAGTTTGACCCCTAGGTCCTATATCTCCAAATCAGACCCTTCTAGAAACTACCAACTCATCCCAGGTCATGTGAGAGACATCTCTCAATGACCTTTCTACCAATAATTTAATCAATCCATGATGAATAACCGAGTGAGTTTTTCCCCTTTGAGTTTCCCCTGCACTAATGGAAAGAAAATTATATAGATAATTAGGTACATTTACCAAATTCTTATGATGCATATGGATCATTAGTTTAAAATGCACAAAATGTAAGAAATAAAACCTACCCTCACAAGTCAAATACCGAATAATATAAACAACTATTTCTTTCCAAGTGGGAGGCAATGAGAGCCTTCTTATACCTTGCTTCTTGTACCCTTGTTGTTCTAGAAGCATATTCTTCTTGATACATCTCACCTATGGTTGGAAGCCCCGTTACTTCCGCAATTCTTTACTTTGTAGAAAAAACTCTCAAACCCTTCACTTTGGCTTCACCATTAGAGAATGTGATGGAAAATTCTCTTGCAATGTCATTGTCAAACCCATCTAGCTTCAAGAAATAGTTTTAACATCCACAATTTGTAAATGGCTCAATACAAACTTGGTCCTATTGAAGCGTGGTATGAACCATAGTCTCATGCCTCACTAGAGGTCCTCCCATGATCAATGCACAAGGAAAATGATGTAACTCTCCCAACGCTCTCCAAAGAACTATATTACTAGCTTTTTTACACCTAAGACTTTCTACAAATTTGGAAAATGCGGCTTAAACAACTTTGATTCCATCTTGAAATCAACTTTTTTTGCAACTTCCACTCTTCCTAGAGATAACCCTATGTTCTATGTTCTTTCTTAAATTTGGAAATTTTGGAATTGATATTATGGCAATTTAGGTTTCTCAATCTTATTGGTGGTTTTTAATAGAGGAAAGAATAATTAATTAGCAATTCATATGAAAGTTCACAAAAGGATACACAAAAGGGTTTAAAAATATTTTAAATGTGTCAAACGCCACATCTATAATGCTTAGAAGTTTGAAAATTTGTAGGCATAATGTGGCTTGACTAATGATTTGACACTCTTTACACTTTCGTGAACTTGGACTGAAGTGGACATGATGGCATCCCTGCTGCCTACTTAAAGTTTGACATGTGTCCACACATGTAGAAAAAGGAGGATATGCCAGACTTCATAAATACAATAAATATATCCTAATTAATAGTAATGAATAAATTATGTGAGAAATAAATACAATTTTGTACCTTTGATGATCGTGCAAGATTTTTATTAAATGCAGATGTGATGATCTGTTCCAAGATGGATTGGTTGTAACGTCATCACTGGAGGTACAAAGGAATCAATATTTGAAGTGGATTTTGAGGTGGTATGGAAGACAAATGGAATGAATGTTGGTGGATAATTAAAATAGAGAAAAAGTACTTCCATGAGAAATGGAAATATTTATTATGATTTTCATGCAATATGAAGTTAAAGAGATGAAATGAGTTGAAGTCTTCCACCTTCAGCTATAGGATTCTCGTTTGTATGCTACATGTCAAACTATTGTAGGAACTTCTTCTTGGTGGAAGGCTTATGATACAACCTAAGTCTATGACCATTCACCAATAATTTAAACCAAATAGGATCAATTGTGAACAATTAGACTATTCCATTATCAAATGCTTCCTCAATTTCATATGGCACAATCTATCCAGTGTGCAATTTATCCATATTCTCATTGTATCTGGAGTCATACAACAATGCCCTATCACCAAAGAGAAAACTTCTTGGTTTTGATGTGCTTGTCATGCTATCTATTGTGTTTATTTTGGACTAATTTTGTCTGTTATGGGGCTGATTTCCTGATTTCATCCATTGCATTAAGCTGTAAGATTCTATCTCTTTGTGTTGCAGAGAGATCCATTTCAATTTCTAATGTTGTTCTCAAAGTTTTATGTTGAAAATCAATGAGCATGACAACTGTCTTTCAATATAGAATTTCAAATGGTGTGAAACCTATAATTGTTTTCCAAGTTCTTCTATATACCCAAACTACTTCAGAGAATCTATTTGCCCAATCCTTTCTATGAATGTGTAATATTTTGGTTGGGATTGTCTCAATCTCTCTATTTGTGTTTTTTTCCTAAACATATGCCTACAGGTGATAGAGGCTTGATTTCCTATGCCTTATAGTGTACTCATTGATCAAGGTTGTGATCAATGTGGAGGTAAATTGAGCTCCTTGATCAATGATAAGATCCCTTGGCACTCCATACCTTGTGAATATTTTTCCATATAAAAAATTTGCAACCTTGTTGTCTCTAGCATGCTTCATAGGTCTGAATTCTACCCATTTTGTCACATAGTTTGTGCATACTAGGATGTATGAGTTACCATTTGAAGGTGGATCAATGGGTCCAACAAAATATAGACCTCATTTGTCAAATGGTGTTACTACAACTTGAGTAGACAAGGGCATCTCATCAGACTTAGTGGGTCTTCCCATTCTTTGGCATCCGTCACATTTCCTGGTATAATTTGTTGCATCCTTGTGTAATGTAGCCCAATAATAACTTGTAGTTAATGTTTTCATTGATGTCCTTTTTCCTATGAAGTGACATCCATATGGTTCATCATGACATACATGAAAATATCACATGTCTCATCATCCCTTACAGATCTCATAATCTGATATGGTCTTGTATAAAATAAACAGTTAGCTATCCAAGAAAAGTTAAAACTTTTCTCAACCAACAATCTCTTCTCCGTGGGTGAGAAGTGAGCAAGAATGTTGTTTGTGGATATATAATTCTCAATATCTACACACCAAGGTGTCTAAATGGTAATAGAAAAAAAATCTCATCAAGGAAACTATCATCAATACCCTCTAAATTTTCTTATGTTTGGAGTCTAGATAGGAAGTTTGTACTACATTTGCCTCACCTTGTTTTGTCTATTATTATGATATCAAATTCTTTCATTAGTAACAACCATCTAGATAACCTCCATGTGACTACAAGTTTTTTCATTAGATATTTAATTTCTACATGATCAGTGTGTACAAAAATATGATACCAAGTAATATACTGCCTGAATTTGTTAAGAGCATAAACGACTGCTAACAATTCTTTTTCTATGACAGTGTAGTTCAATTTAGGTTCCTGTATATTTTTACTAATGAAATAAATAACATTCTCAACATCTCCTTTTTTCTGGCCTAGCATTTCTCCTATTGCATAATCAGATGCATTAGTATGGATGTGAAAGGGCAGTGACCAATTAGGTCCCCTAAGTACTAGCACTTGAGTGAGGAATGACTTAAGTTGCAAGAAGGCTTCTTTACGAGAATTTGTCCAATTAAATCCAACATCTTTTGTCAATAAGGTATACAATGGACCTTCTATTTTATTGAAATCCTTCATAAACCTCCTATAATATCCATCATGGCCTAAGAATCTTCTAACATGTTTTTTCTTTGTATAAATAGGCAAGTTAAGAATGACTTCAATATTAGCAGGGTCTACTTGAATACCATCCTATGAGATATAATATCCTAAGACTACTCCCTCTTACATCATCATGAATCTTTTTTCATTGTTCAAATACAGATTATGCTCTTCACATCTTTTTAGTACCTTTACCAAATTGGTTAAGGCCTCATCAAATTTTATTCGATATCTAGTGAAATCATCCATGTAGATTTCCACACATTCATGTGAAATATCAAAATATATAATAATAACTACTCTCTAGAAGGTTGTTGGTGCATTAAAAAGGCCAAATGGTACAATTGAATATCCATAAGTTCTCCAAGGGCATGTAAATGTGGTTTTCATTTGATCCTTAGGGGTAATTATTATTTGATTATAACCACTATACCCATCCAAGAATGAGAAATACATCTTTCCTACTAAAGAGCCTAAGACCTTATCTATGAATGGCAATGGGAAATGATCCTTTTTGGTTGTGATATTCAATTATTTGTAGTCTATGCAAGCTCTCCATTTTCATCCTTTCTTGAGAACAATAACAAGAGGTGAAACCCATTGACTCTCTAATATAGGATAAATAAAACCAACATTAAGTGATTTCTACAACTCATCTTTTACTATCTCTCTAAGGGCCGGATTAACTCTTCTCTGAGACTATCTGACTAACATAATATCTTCTTTTATGTAGATTCTATGAGTGCACAGTTTAGGGTCCAAACCTTTCATGTCACTATAATCCCAAGAAAAAGCTTGTTTGTGATCTTGGAGCAGTTTTGTCAATGCCAGTTGTTCATCTTGACTGAGTTTAGTATTGATATTTAACATTCACCCAGGTGATATTTCTACTTTCTTTGTTAAATCAACTATGGATGCTTATGTAAGGCATGGAATCTAAATTTTATGGGACATTATTTTATGAAAAATTCTTTTAACTACAAGAAAATTTATTGAATCAGGTTCAGGGAGAATAGACTACAATAAGAAATTCTGACTAGATGAGTAGCCAAAAGGTTGCTCACTAGATCCATAATTATTCTGCATTATGCATGTGATTACACCATCTTCCTCTTGTAGCTATGGGAAAGGATCTTTTTCCACCATCATGAGTTGCACAACTGATTTGACCTCTTCTACTTCCTCCCCTAGGGCTAGTCATATTGGTTTTACAATTTCATATTGAGGTTGTGTAGGAGGATAAAGGGAAAGTTTCTTTGTGGTCAAACCATCTGAGATAGTCATATTCGATGATCAGTATCTGATGAATGCATCAGTCATAGCCTACCAAGGCCTTCCTATAATAATAATATATCCTCCCAATGTGGCTTTAGGGGAAAGTATCATGAAATCAAATCAATATTCCCAAGAATCTAGGGTGACCACTAAGTCCTCTACCATCTCATCAGGTTTGATAGTGGAACTATCTGCTAGCTGCAAGATAGTAGGTGTCAAACTTAGGTTGGTGATCTAAAGATGTTGCATAGTATCATGTATAAAGGCTTGTTATTGTGGTTGCTGAGGAGGTGGTTGAAGGTATCCAACATGTTGGTTTTGTCATTGCTAGTTTCCTCTCCAGTGTATATTTTGTTTCCAATTACCCAGAGGTTATTTTCAAGCCCCTTGAGGTTGTTTCCAGCTTTCTTGAGGTTGTTGCTAGTTCCCTTGAGGATTTTTCCATTGGGGTAGAGGATTTTGATATTTAGGCCATTGAGACTGTGGATTATTTCATAGTTGAGATTGATAACCTCCAAGATTAGGATTATACTAGGATTTCCACTAATTATTATAAGAATTTGAATAAGGACCACTAAAAGTTAAGGGGTCTTGTGATATACTTGTCTTGGAGCCCATGGATTTCTTTGAGAAATGTAAAAAACTTGATCATCATCCACCTCTACCATCTTGAACTGATTAGGTAATTTCTTAGTCTCCAAATTAGCCACCATCTTGCATCTGTAATCTTTCTTCTTTTGTCTCTAGTAAGGACAATATTCTACCAAAATTGCCTCTACCTCCTCATGATTCTTTTTGGCTTATATGGTATCCAGTTGCATGGTCATGTTGTTGATAATATCATGCTTGAAGTATGACAATAGGTGAGTGATTTTTTTCCTTGATGCTCCTTTATCAATTGATTTTCCCATAGTAGAGTGATAGCCTCTTCCCTTTTTAATAGCCACTCTTGAGTAGTTGAGACATATCTTCTTGATATCATCCAAAGTTGTTGTGGTGATATCTCCTCCTACCATTAAGTCCAAGACTTTGTTACAACCATCATTAATTCCTCTTAGAAAGAGAAACTTTTTTTATTCTTCATTCAACTCATGGTGTGTGGACTTCTATTGACTAAACATGAACCTTGATATGTAATCCTCCAAACTTTCATCTTCATTTTGATGCATTCTAAAAATATCATCCCCTCTCATATCATTTTCCTTGCAATATTATTTTTACTTCTCCAAGAATGTTGTCTTCATCTCATCTCAATTATGCACAACATCTATTCCAAACCCATAAACCATCTCAGATCGAATTCCTTCAAAGTAGCAGGGAATAACTTGAGCCTATGAGCATCACTGGTATAGTCATAGCTTTGAATAAGGATGTCAAATTCAAAGAGGAATGTATTAGGCTTCTCAGTGACCAGTCCATAAAGATTGGAAAGGGTTGGAGAAGGGATGTTCTAAAGATTATTATTGTCACATTGATCAATAATGGGAAATGGAAAGGTAGGAGGAGGAAGATTTCCTACCATTCTTGGTTGAGCCCTTGGATGAACAACTGGTTGGAAACCTAGTTGATAGACAATCAAAGTTAATGGATTATCAAGTTGATTTTGAGGAAATGGGCTAGTAGGTGGAGTAATATGTAAATTATCCAAGATGTCAACAAAAAGATTTGGGTATGCTTCTGCTTCTTCTTCTTCTTCTTCTTCTTCTTCTTCTTGGGCGAATACACTATGCATAGATGTTTGTGTAATGCACTAGCTTCCCACAAAAATCTATGACTATCTTGAACATCAAAGCATTACACTTCTTCTATTTTGGTAGTGTCACACCTATGTCAACCTTCCCATGCATCAAAGACAAATCTTGAACTACTATATTGAGCTTCAAACTTCTATTTTGCCTCTAATCTTTCATTCATTTAATTCCTCTCATAATTTCTCTAGTATTCTCTTACATTCTTTTTTTTCTCTCTCATGCACAACATATTGTCCTTTTGAATCTCTTTTTATCATATTCATATTAATGTTTAAGCTTTGGGGATTAATCTTCCTTTCTCACAATACTTGTGAGAATATATTTCTTCCTTCAAACTATTTGCCTTCCTTTGATGAGGATGGGTAATCTAAACTTTGAATCTCACTTAGAATATACATTACATTATCTTTCATTTTTCATCATATTGTCCTCTCTTGTGTCTATTTGTATGTATTTTATATTTTAAACTATTTTGGTTCTCTATTGAGGAAAAAACACCAAAGAAAGGGTTTGATTGTGAAAAGCCCCTAAACAATGACCCCAACATGTATCTTTCATCTTTTGCACAAAATTTTAGAGGGAGATTACACTATAAAATCTTTCATAATCCATTTTTGATCTTTGGGTAATCTTTCTCCATTTCTTTATTTAAACTTCCTTTCAATATTTAATAGTTTTTTATTAAGGTAAAAATAGGTTCTGAAGGGACATGAAACCCTTTACAACCAGATTTTGAATGGATCTAGAACCCACAACCAAAATATTTTCAAAAGATAGGAAATTTAAATCACCAGACAACCAAAGGCAATATAGCCCCCAAAACAAACATGGGATTAACCAGGAGGCTCCGAAAACCTAAAACAAGAGTTGCAAGCAAACAACCAACAAGAAGCCAAAAAAAAAAAAAGACCTGAAAAAATATAGCCTAAGCACCCCAACCAAGAGCCATCAATATTTACCTTTAATACTACCCTTCTAGGAATGAAGAGTCATGTCAAAAGAGGGCTTAGATATCTTATTCTTATTACCCTCAATAGTAGTCTAGGCCTCTTCTACTTTCACTGCCTCATCATGCCAAGCCATTGAGCCTATAGTTGGACCACCATCATCCTGAGAGAGAATGTTTGCAAAGAGAATATTCATCGACTCAGGCACAAAAAAACACCTCCCAACAGGTGAAGCATTATCATAGATACCTCCAAAAATAATAGCACTATCACCGACAACATCATCTTGAGACACATTCACTCTTAATTTTGGGGAGTAAAAAAGAGGAACATGTTGTTGCACTCTATCATCAACACCCCCTCCCCCCCAACAGGAATGAGATTAGCTTGAGAATATGTCATTTAGCTTGATAATCTGTTGTATGAAACTGAGAATCTACCACAACCACCCGTGAGAAACTTCTTTGAATTTTAGTTTTCCTCTCAATCATATAATATTTCCCTAAAGCACCATTCCACCAAGAAGCTACCATTTTTTTTCTCTAATCCACGTTGAGAAGTTGTATGACTAGTTTTAAAACATTTTCTACACCTAAACATAATCCCTTCATAGTCCAAAGTTTGACCAGCTACCCTTTGAAGACAAGATTAAGATTTCAGCAAGAAACCCTTTAGAAAGATCCATCTCGACTAGGATATAGGCAAGGGTAGAATGAAGAATATCAGAAGATTCAACATTCACCATCAGAAAATCCCCAAGAGCATCTCCCACTTTGTCTAAAAGAGAATCAACCCATAGATGAAGGGGAGATAAGGAAGTCGAACCCATATCATAATCTTATTAAATGTTTTAGAAGAGAGATTGAAATCAGAGTGCCATGGTTTTACCATTAACAAAAATTTATCCTCCCAACTAAATAATTATCACACAAAATTTTATTTCTATTCTGATCATTCTCAAATTTGGCAAAAATAAAACCCTTTTCCATAGGGTAAATATGAACCATACCAGAAAGGATAGTCTCCCAATGTTGTGAGATCCAAGCATGCAGTTGAGGGAGACTAGACCTGAAACTCCTAAACTAATAGATAACATCATGAGTGGAGAAACCAAAAGCATTATGATCTATTTCCTCATCTATCTCCACTTCAGATTAATGGAAATGCCTCTAGAGATAGGAATAAACCCAAGATAAATATTTCATCTCTTCAGCCCTTGTAAATTCCCAGTGTGTAGAACATCTCCTATGCAGACACATGACACATCTACCACCACACCACCACCAAAGAAAACCCCAATAGAACCATGAACAGATGGCACTAAAGTTTTCACTAAATATTTACTTAGACCTCCCAAGTCAACTGCCACACCACCGCCAAAATAAACCTTAACAAAAGTGGTAGCAACAGATGACTTATCCACAAAAGTGGACACTTTGGAAGACCTAGGCGAAGGTGCAAAAACACCAGCAATTACATAAGTGGATGGAATAGGACTAGGATTAGAACATGTAGAAGGATCTAGGGCATTAGGGGTAGAAGAAAGGGCGATGACAGAAGCCACATTTACATACCCAACACCACTTGATACAGAGTGAGAAACTTGAACGAGAGATGAATAGGCTAAAGGAGCTGTATTGAGAGAAAGATGCGTAGGAGAAGTGAGATCGGCTCCCATAATGGTGAAAAGAGCTAGGGAATCGATGAAAGACATCATGTTACTACTGCTTCAATATTTAATAGTTATTACACTTCAATTTATCACATTTTAGTATATATTTTATGCAAAACCCATACAAGGTTCACAAGGTTTTTCCCACAAAAATATTATTATTTGTCCATATAAGATGACAACACATCACGTTTTCATCTACATACCATACAAAATTCTAGGTCAAAGAGCTTGACTAGTTATCCAAAAAATCCTTATCGTCTACACATTCATTTTCTCAAGACCTCACAAATTAATTTTGTCATTTAATAAAGATATAAACAAAAACTCAAAATCTCCTTGATTAAACTATTTCATAATTAATTGGGGAAACTAAAAGGTTGTGATTAGCTCTTGTATCCAAGTGTGTTGTAAGAATTTGAGATCTCAAGGGATAGCTCTATGCTCTCTTATTATCTACATCTACATCGTCTACCATGACTATTCAATTTCACATATATGTTACTTCTATCAATTGTCCTTCCTATGTTTGATTGTCATCATTGCCTTCTCACAAATGGCATCTCCCTATTATCCTTAATAATTTGGACACTACCTTGGTTACATGTTCCTTGGAGCATCTTGGCTTATCTCAATGGAATCTTGTATGTTCCCATTAAAAATTTGGGGGTATCACCTATATGCTATCTTTTATTTATTATCATATTGCATGGAACCTTGGAATATCATCTTTTAACCCTTATCATCTATCTTAAGCTATCTAGCTTTATGTATACCATAAATCAATTTAAGGGATATCATTTAAACCATCGTGGTATCAATATCTAGGCCTAAATTGACATCTTTATCTCAATATCTACCACATATCCTTTGATATTGTCACTTGCTTGCCTTTTTTGGGTTGCATGCCCTCTTTCACTAGCTTTATCTTTAGCCTAGCTTAGCCTATTTTGGATGGTAGGGGCAAAATTCAAAGGTAACAATGATCATTTTACTATTGGCTTGGTCTAGACTTATTAATTAGGCAAAAAATTAAGTTGTTATCATCATGAACATTATCTTATCATATCCTAACACATTCAAGACCAACCTTTACCAAGGTATCATTTCTAAAATGAAACTATCACACCTACTTGTGCATCTATCTCTTACCATATGATACCTTTGGATCTTGTTTCCTCTTCCCTGTAATCACCCAAAAATGGTCTAGTAAACTTTGAGCCCCTTTCTAAACATCAAAATTTAAATACTAGACTAAATCTTGTGCTTAATCAATTTTGCATATTTATTTAATCTCTTCTTTCTTGATCAAATTATCATTTTATCATTTATTTGATTATATCCTAAAGTTTGACCACTTTATCTTAAGCTTTATTTAATTAAGAGAACATTCTCCCTTTTAATTAATTAAAAAATCTTTTAATTAAATAATTAAACCACTTTATCCTAAGCCACATTTAATTAAAAGAACACGTCCCTTTTTAATTAAATAAAAACCCCTTTTAATTAAATAATGGAAATCACTTTTTTAAAAATAATAAATAATAAAATAAAAATAAAGAAAAATGCACTTTCCAATGAGATGAAATCTTTTGACTTTTGAAAAAGGCTTTTGCCTCTTCATCTCAACCACTCATTGTTTTGCCTCTTAGTCATGTCCATTAATTTTTTCTCTTGAGAATCTTGAGCACATAGATCAACCAAGATTTAATATCCACCATTGCTCATTTATTTTTGCCTCTTAATCTTGATCGTTCACTCATTTTTAAATCCTTTAAAAGGAGACTCTCTCCTCACTTTTAGAGATCCCACCCTCATAGCATTCTTAGCTTCTTGAGTTATTTGAAATTTATTGTAGGTTCTTGGAGTCTTGGCATTGTAGCATATTGGAATCTTGGAGTCTTACAATCTTGGCATCTTGGAGCTATTGCATTCTTGCATCTTTCATATTGAATCATTGCATCAACATTTAACTTAGCTTTTTCATTTGTTTTCTTGCATCTAGCTTAATCCATCTAATTTAGATCTACTTTCCTTGCATTCTTGCATATCATTTTAGCTTAGATCTTGCATCTCATCTTAGATTACTTTACATTATCATTTGAATATTCTTCCATTCTATAGTGCACCTTGTAGGGATCTTACTTATTGAGTTCGTTTGAGAGCCACATCTTAATCTATATGATTCTTGCATGCTATGGATATGAAGCTATAAGCCGCTTCTTGGGATTTCCTTCTTCTTCGATTCTCTCAAGTGTAAAGGTTTATAGAAGTTACCACACTTTTTGGTACATATTTTTGGTGCCCACCGTGGGGCAAACCCACAAATTTTTGGATACTCTCTTTGATTTTTAAGGCTAACCCTTGTGCAAGTTGAGTTGAAGGCAAAAACCCTAGGTTTTTTAAATATTTGATCATATCTCACAAACGGCTTGGAGTTTTGATTTGAATTTTTTTTAAGGTTAGTAATGGTTTAGATGTGTCTCAGTCCGAAAATTAGATTTTTCTAATCATTTTTCCATAAGTTATAATTTTTTATTATTTTTTCATGAAAATTCATTTCTGGTTGCAAATTATTGGAATTTTTGGAAAAATTTATATTTTTGGAAACATCTAAAAATTCTACAGGGGGTTACTTCTTTGTATTTTTTAATTAGATGCAATAACATAGCTCAAATAGTCGATTTATGAAAACTGGTCTATTTTGGTAAAATGGGTCTCTAGGGCACAAAATATTTCTGAAAAAAATTACATTTTTGGAAAGCTCTCAAATTTTTAATAGGTGTCTATTCTTTTCATTTCTATTTTTGGGGCTAAAATTATAGAAAACAAATCAGATCTTGTTGACTAGGTCAAAAGCAAAAAAAAATGTGATGAGCTTGCACTTTATTTGCACATAGTTCAATGCAGGATTTGGATTTCTTGCAAGTCTTTGATATTTCCTATCTCCTAACAAGTGTTTTTGTAGGGCTATTGGTTTCATTTGCCTACTTTTTGTGCCCTAACTTGTGGTTTTGTAGGATTCACTTGCCAAAGGAATTGCATTGCTCAGACTAATAACATTGTGGTTTTGGAGTTTGCTTTGGAGGTATGTAACTAATCTTATGAGTCTTTTTTAGAATTGATCATTTTTCATAGGAACATAGCTTAATTAGTTTCTTTTGGTAAATGAACGTGTTATTTATGTGTTTGGGAGACACTATGGAGTAGGAGAGTATGCTCTTTTTCACATGGAAAATCATAAATCTAGACCTTCATTAGTTATCCATTTACTTTCTTGCATTTACCTTTAGAGGGCCTGCCAAGAGAGAAATCTTTTGGGAACAACCCAAGTGGGGAATAAGCGAACTTGGATACTCCATCCCACTATAATCAAAAGATTCCTTCAATCCAAAGAGAGGGGAGACTTTCCTATTTTCTACTTCTAATGCTTCTTCATGTGTAGGGCCTAGTTGCCTCAATCTTGTTAAGCAAGACTGCACTTGATTGGGCACTTGTAGGGCCTTCTTGGTCTCAATATTGTTTACAAGAATACGAGGATTACATTCAAATTTTATAGGGCCGAGAGGTCTTAATATTTCTTGCGAGACTATAATTTTTGGGTTCTTGTAGGGATATAGGCCTTAATGTTTCTTGTGAAACTATAGGGGATAGTCATGAATGGAGTTTTATTAAATACCTTAAGTTAGAGGCTACCCTATTTTCTGAAAGTATCATAATCTTTGTGCAAGGACCAATCCAAGTTTTTTCCTGGATCACCTCAAGAGTACTCACCATATGTATTTCTTTGGAATATCAAGTTGTGGGCAACGGTTTTGATACTAGCCTTTCCTTGGGTATTTCTTGCTTGACGTGTTTTCGATTTGTAGTAGACCCATGGAAATATTTGTGAGCATACACTTGACATTATTGGAATATTGCAACAAACTTTAGACCTCACAATTTCTTGTATCATGCAAGTTTTCTTTGTCCCTTGCTTGATTGTTTGAAGACTACTCTATGTGTCACATTTGCTTTAAAATTTTGATCTTGAAATTCAAACTTGTTGTCAAAATTCAAATTTCCTATCAAAACAAGAAATTGTTATCTTAATATCACCTACAATAGTGAGAAGTATCATATGACATTCCAAAATATCATATGTCCTTAAGAGAAATATCATCTATTAGTACTGGGGTCTATCATCTGGCATATCATCAGAAAATCATATCATCCTAAAGTATCATCTTCTTTACTGTGAAAGTTCGTACGACTTATTATCCCTTTCTAACTATCATTTGGCTTACTGAGGTTTGTCGTCCAGTCACTGATCTGAGTTGGTTTTCTCTAAATTTTCTCTTAGTTGTCTTAGTAAGCTTATACTTGACTACTTATGGTATCTTGGTCCGAAACTAGCACATTAGGAATTGCCTTTAGATAATGAAGATCACTTGTATCTCTTGACTACACTCTTGGTTAGTTAATGGTTCACTTGTCCACTCTTTTTGTATCTTTTCTTTTGGATGCTTGCATCTTATCTTTGCTTATTCACAAGTGTCATACATAGTGAAATCTACGCACAGCTTGGGCATCTTGTGGTAAGTAATCATTTCTCAATCTCTTTTACACTTTTTCACTTTGGACAAGTGGACACTTTGCTTACCTAGTTTAAAAATCAAGTCATTCTAAGTTATCCTATTTAGCTCTTGACAATCTTCTTTCATGTTGATTAGGAATCATGGCTCCAAAAATGTACACTAAGGATGAAGAGAGATAAATGGTAACCTTATCTAAACAATTCCAATCTTTGAAATCTAGAATCCAAAACTTGGAGAAAGAAAAAAATACATCCTCCAGCCAACATTCTTAGAAAATAGTCTATCCTTTATCTGCATATTCTTCAAGCAAGGCCACGTCACACTCTCACAACAACTCTATCTTTGAGAACTATCAAATTCCTAACAAACCAATCTTTGATCTAGAATCTCTTTATGACCAACCTATCTTTGATCTAGAACCTATCTTTGCTAAATAAAATAAACAAGAAGAGCGAATCTTTACTCCTTTGGGAGAATCTTATGAATCAGCATTGGAAAAAATCCTTGAAGGAAATCTCATCACATTACCTCCAACGACTTCAAGCAGAATTTAATTCATGCATACTTACTATGTGTATCATCGAAATAATAAGCATAAAACTTTAGATTTCATAGAGTTAAAACATAAAATCCAAGACCTTATTGATGATGACATAATTAGAATTGAAGATCCTAATGACTCATTTAATGAAGATACTACTCTCAAGCTTGACCAAAATCATGAACCTATGTATAGTAATGGTTCTCATGCCACCTTTAACTTACCCATCATACATTAATCTTTTAAAGAAGCAAATCCCTCTAAAATTATGTCATTGGATAAAAAACTTAATGCTTTTCACGCTACCTATGCATATTATCAAGGGCTACCTCTAAAAGAGATCCAAGATAATATACATCTTTCTACAAGTCCCTTACATGCTTCAAAGGTCATAGATCCAAAGATTCTTTGTGCTTCAAAACCTATCATACCCATCCTAAATGTCCCTCCATCAACCCTTCATGAACCCCTCACACATATCCAAACCCCTACCTTGTCCCTAGAAGTGGTTCCATGTCAAGAGGACAATCTAAACTGTGAAGAAATAAATATCACTAAAGATCAAGATCAAGATACCATTAATCCTTATCCAATAGTTGACCAAAGTATCATATCCCAAGAATCTCATGATGATCCCCTCATCCATTCCCCTCTTCCAAGAAGATATCCCTCCACCTCCTATATCTTATTCATCTCCCAAGCAAGATCAAGATACTCCTTCCATCATCTCTAAAGAGCTTATTGAAAATCAAGAGAAAAATACTCTTCCTATATTATCCAAAGATCCTTGTCAAGATCATAATATCCCAACAACTCCTTGTTATAATCCTTCATATCCATCTAAAAAATATCCCATCTTCCCTACTCTACATAATAATAAATCCTCCCAAGCTCCTATTGCTCCTATCAAAGCTACTCATGAGCCTATTAGTATAAATATGGACCTTACATATCAGAGCCTTGGCCATCCTGTTCACTCTATGAATGCTGATATCCCTATCCATTATCTATCTTCATCATCCAAATCCATCATTGGTCCTTATATTCCAAAGATAAAACCTTCAAACCTTCCATCCATATTGGGTCCCTATTTTCCTCCATACACAAGATCTCTCACTCCTAGTTTGTCATCCACTTTCCCATCATACCTCAAGATCAACAAAGATATATATCCTTGAGAAATTTCCATCCATTCATCCATCTAAACCCGTCATATCATCCTCTTTCATTCACAATTCTCAAGTCTTTTGGAAGTAATTTGAATGTGCAACGTAAAAATAAAAAATACAAGAATCCACTTACATATGAAGATCACCATGTCCTATCTAATCAAAATGTGGCTACAAAGAAAAAGGAACTATTCAAGAGACCTCAAGGGTTCTCAACAAAAATAATAAAATAAAAAATAATATGGGTTCCTAAATCCATTATGGAAGAGTTGCGATCAAAAGCATCTAAAAGTAAAGAAAAATCAAAAGATATGTGGATTCCTAAGTCTTTTTTAAAAGACTTGAATATAAAATAAAAATCAAAGTTGACATCTGGGCTTCCAAAGACTTCCACTTCGTATTCTTCCAAACATCTTACATCCTCTCCTTCATCCATTTTTGGTCCTTGTGTCCCAAAATCCACATAACTTCCTACATCAAAACCTCAAGCTATTTCATCCATTTTTCCTCCATTGATCTTGACAATAATTCTTATCCTCCTATTAATTATCCTTCCATCCCCTTTCTCACACCCACACATAGAAATGCTTCTTATCCTTTCATTCCCCTTATCTCATCCTACACATAAATCCTTAGTTGTCATCATTTCCTTCATCTCATTTCCCTACCATCACCTTATCAACATCCTCGAGCATACCTTGGCCTATCATAGCATATCTTTCCAAAGAAGCATTATCAAAAGATCATCGAGCTTGACTTCCTCTAAAAATCTATAAAAAAATTCAAAAAATAAAAAATTTAAAAAATTTAAAAAATGAAAAATACAAAAAATTAAAAAAATAGAAAAAGTGTCTTGGTGAAAACCTAGAAACAAGCACCTTGGTAACAAAAGTAAAGAGAAATAAATTTGTCCTATGGTGAAAACCACTACTTGTTGCACCTTGGACAAGTACCATGATGAAAAATTGGCAAACATGCATCATGTGTAGTTCCTCTATCTTGCACTCTACACTTGGGGCAAGATGCATCCACACTAGCTATTTCATGTGCACCCATACTTCATCTTTCGCCTTTGATCTTGACAAGGTTGAACTATCCACGAGCATCATATATCCTAACATCTGATATCCTTTCCATATATCCTTTCCATTAGTTTACTCACTTGCTTCCATCCATGCTACCCTCATCATGATCTTGCTTATCCAGAATTTGTCATCATTATTCCTAAGCATTCTTTCCCTAATACCAAACCATTCACTCATAATCTCCATCATGCTTTATTTTGATTGTACTATCCTATAACTATCATATCCAATTGACCCCTTGGTCTTGATCAAATTGATGAACTATATATATATATATATATATATATATATATATATATATATATATATATATATATATATATATATATATATATATAATTAAAAATCTGTTAATAAGAGTCTCTTGACATGTCCACTCTTTGCACCACATTCTTTCATGATACTAGGTCATTATCCTATGTTCTATCCAACGCTGCTTAAATGAGCTTACATTGCCATATTTTCTATTTCCCTAGCTTGGGTACTCTTGACGAGACTTTCCCTGAGAGTTGCATTATATTTTTGCTTCCTCATTATCTTTCTGCTTCCTCCCTCAACTTTCTAATTCATCCATCAAGTCCTACACCTTTCTAGACATTGGGGGAAAACCAATGTGATCTTTCTTGAGAACTGATTATTTCTAAAAAATTAGAAATTGAAAAATGTTCCTAAATTTTTTTTCTAAAAATCATATAAAATCTCTAAAAAAATTTAAAAACCATATAATATCCTAAAAAAATCATTGTACACACTAAATAGTGCACTTCTCTAAATCATTGCTTCCAAGAGAATCCATGGATTGGAAACCTTGAGAAATTGATTTAGAGCTCCCTAGGCATGGAGTGCAAGGATTTTAAAGATACTCTCAGCTAGAGCTATTAAGCCAATAACCTTGCTAGTAAACCATGCAATGGGAGATTCAATGAGACAAGGGCAAGAATGCCAATATCTTTGAGAATCCAAATGGAGATGAAATGCAAGCTATACTAAGAATGGAAATGCAAGCTAAGCTATGGAAATGAAAGAACAATGCAACTAAGCTATGAAAGGAAAGAACAAGTATTACAAAACCTCCTAATTAAGCTACATGAAGTAATCTAAAGCATAAAGGAAACTAAGCTAAATATGAAGCTATGAATGTTATGATAATGCAAGAAATGAAACTATGATAGCATGTAGATGTAAAAGCCAAGAATGCTTCAAATCTTCAAAAGCTCCAAAGTGACCTAGAAAACCTGCAGCATAACATTGGCATTAAAAGTTGGGGATCTAGAATGAGAAGAGAGCTCTCCTTTTAAAGGAATTGAAAAGGAATGGACCATGGAGATTAAGAGGCAAAAGATTTAATCAAGGGTGGAGCATCAAATAGGAGCAATCCATGTGCACAAGTATCCTCCAATGAGAAAATAAGAGTTGACTTTTGTGTCCATATGAGACAAAAAGTTCTTTTTCCCTTTTTGTAAAATAGGAATAATGCTTTTTTTGTGCAACTTAGGATAAGAGGAAAAGTGAGGGGCTTTTTATTTATTAAAAGGGGAGGAAATTCCTTTTAAATAAATAAAGACTTTAGGATAAAATGGTTAGCCCATAGAAAATAATTGAATAAATGATAGAACTAGGATTTGATCAAGAATAAGCAATTGATAATTTTAGCAAAAGGGGCTAATAGTCTAGATGACCATTTTTAGGTGTATACAATCATATCTTGGTAAAAACTGGAGACAAGCACTACTTGTACCTTTGTGCTCCATCTATTAGCTTGTGGCTTTGGCCATGAACCAATTGACTTTCGCAACACTTGTCTCTATGGTCTGAAATCAGTCTTTGTCTAAGTCTCACTAGGGGGCAATTTCGTGTCATCACTATCTCTAGAACACACTAGTTTTTCTCAAAACTACCCCAAACAATGTTTCTCAACACTTCCTTTGACATTGAGTGTTTCTCAACACTTATTAAATATGCTACCTTGAGTCAACGCTTTGTTTGCAATCTAGGATTGTGCGATATTTATCAACTACAAGCATGAGTCCTAGTGAGTCAGTAATTATCTTTATCTTTTTTACACTGCGCTTAAATTAAAATGACTGAGCTATGCTTAATGATATGCTCTTTGTATGTTGTTTTTTATTGAGGATTTTCACTGATGTTCCCTCCTTGATTTCTCCATGATGTTATGACTAGAGGACTAGGGGCATGGGGCATGTTTCTTTGATTTTTGTCTGTCGTATGATTTTGATGATCTTAAGATGTCTAATAAACTAGGTGTATGTGGTAAGAGCCTCCATCACAATTGGAACGATGCACATACCTCGGCCTTCTTTATCTGGACACTTAGGTGAGGTTGGAATTATCTCCTTGACTGTTACATTGTGTTTGCTTATGCAAGAACCATTCAGGTCATCTTGGATTCTTATGCCTTCATGCTTATGGTTACTTGCAACATTAATTTGGAAACCGTGGTCAAGTCATCTTGGCTCTTATGCCTTGATGCTTACATATGTTTCCTACATTATATCCGATATAGATCATATTCATATTTTCATAGTTGCGCTTGCACTAGTGACTATTGTATGATGATGTCCCTTAATAAGGCTCAATGATGAAAATAAGGAACGAGCAAGATCCCTGCACTTTGCACTTGCATTTTTCATACTAGGTTGCATCTTAATTTTAGTCTTTACATCTTGCATTGAGTGGGGAGAGAGTCTTTGTCTCGTCATTATCAGACAAATTTGGTCATCCTTTCTCGACATCCTTGATTCATATTCAGGATCGAAACTAAAATCCAAGTTTATTTTGTTATTCTCTTGAGGCTTATCTTTTCATCCTTTGAGGCAAACATTGATCATATTTCTCCATAATCGCTTGCTTTGACCTGATGCTAATGTTATACCTTTTTGGTCAACCTTATTCAAACTCGGGCAAATTTTCATCACTTGGTGGTCAAACTTGGTCTTGTGTGCTTATCAATCATCTTAAACCTTATCTTATCCTGATTTGATCAAATCTATCTCATTTTTGCATCTCCTCTGATGAGCCCAGTTTATGGTTATTTAGTTTATGGTTTTCTAGTCTAAACTTTAAGTATTTCATGAGTTTTCATAAACAATATTCAGACTTTCTATGTTTCTATGCTATGACTATGTGTGTATTTGATACTTTTAAGACTAAATAAATGTGTTTAATATATATATATATATATATTATGTGGTTATGTATGAAGAAGTCTGATATTCTTTACATTCTACATTAATGGGGTAGTGTTCCTATAGCCATGTGATGAGGATACACTAAAGTAGGAAAACTTATGTATCATCGTAAAATGGAAGCACTTCCATGTTAAGAGCATTTAGCCCTCTGAGTGAGTTGTCTGGGTCATGCCAAGCACCTTGAATCAACTCTTTTCTCATATCATACTCATTCTCCTCTTTCTGCTTCTATCTGTCCCTGATTTTCACTCCAATATGCATTTCCTAGCATTTTAGGTCAGGATCCTGAGGTTTTTGACCACAAGGTCAAAGTTGACCTTATGGGGTCAAAGTCAACCTCGACCATGACCTGGTCAGGATCGACCTCAACCTTGACTTGGTCAGGATTGACCTGGACCCTGACCTGGTCAGTTCCAAGCTCATCCTTGACCCCCTATCCAAATTTCAAATTTCCTTGATTTTCGGGTGTCGGGTTTTGGGGATATATTTGTTTTCCCGCCTCTGGGTCAACCATTTTGGGTTTCAGAATGGTAAATCCTTAAATTGCATTTAATCTAGGTATATTTTCTAAAGGTTAGGACCTAATTGGGATTTAATTCTCCAAGGTGGCCCCTCTAGAGGATTGTGCCCTAGTTCACTATAAAAGGAGGCCTTCCTCTCTCATTTTCTCCATCAAGTTTCCAAGAAATCTCATCATATCTTCTTTTGCCATCAAACAATCAAGTTTTGCAATCTCCTCTCTCAAGCTCTCAAGGTGATCAAGAAAACATCCATTCAAGCATTCAAGTCCTCTTCTCCATCCAAGTTCTCCATTTAAGATCAAGGATTCAAGCATTCAAGCCATTGAAGGGATTTGGTTCAAGTATTCAAGATTCATCATTCAAACCCTAGTTCTAGCCATTATGATGGTGTGATCTTCCTTCAAGATCCTTTTATTCATCTTTAAGATCCATTCATTCTTCCCTAAAGGTGGATTCCAAGCATACAATCATGGAGGTTTGATTTACATTTGTTAGTGTTGATTCCAAGCTTTCATATTAACATACTTGATTACATTTCAAATACAATTTGCATATCTATTGAATATCATAGCTTCATTATTAGATCTACTTCTACTACTTGCTAACATTCTCCATTTCAATTTCAATATTAAGGTTGATTCCAAACCGGGGTTTGACCAAGGCAAACCCCCCAAACAAACAACAAAACCATTTTTCTTGTAGGTATAGGTGTGAAATTTTGGATCTAAGAGTAGATTTGGATACCCTTTTTGGCAAACTTCTGGGATCTACGAACAAAGTCAGAATTGACATTCAAATAAAGAATGTGGCCTTTGACCTTTTATGAGGGTCAAAGACTACCTGCTGCCGAAAAGACAAAAGATTTTTGGGTTTTCTTCATCTCAGCATTTCTAGTTTGAAATAGGTTATAGAATTGCCTGAAAGTACACACAGACATAAAAAATTGGCATTTTCCAAATTTTTCCTATTTTGAGGTTAGTACTTGTATTTCAATTATTTTAGATTTCAAGCACAACTCCTTTATAGGGAAATATAAGGTTTTCTTCCTCTTTCATATTCTCCATAGATTGATTCGATTGTGCATTAACCTTTTGGTTGATCAATTTGGATCTCTCCTTTGGAAATTTGGATTTAGAAGTGGATCTAATATTTCCCCCATACATTACATTCAATAGAGGTGATTCCATTTTACCTCTATTCAACTTATTATGAATATTTATCTTGGTTGTGTGTTGCGGTTTTTGGTGCGCTAATCTTCTGCAGGAAAGAATAAGTCAGCGAGCAATGAAGACTCAGCATAGGAGTGGCATCATCAAGACAAGTAACTTCTTTCAAGTTTCATAATGGTTCCACTATTCTAGTCAGTAGCAGTTGTTGTTGCAGACCAAGTCAATTCAAGTATCGGGTGTTTTGGAGGAAATCTAGCGCTCGTGCATTCCTATATTCATGTGAATTTGAATGCGGTTTACTCCTGCGTTAAATGTCTTGTAACTGAAAGTTTTATCCATGAATTGGAGGATCCTAGTTCTTAGGAGTTTTTTTTTCTAGTTGCTTATAAATAAGCTAGAGTTCGTGATTCCTGGTTAGCTAGTAGTTTAGGAAATATTCTTTGTAACCAGCAAGTAGTGAATATAGTTTTATTGATGCATCTTGTACTCAAATTTTCTATGAATGAATAAATGATATTCTCAAATCTTAGTCTTTGAGTTTTCAATTCAGTCACTCTTCCGTGGGGGCCCACACGGAAGGTGAACTTAGCTCATGCTTTAAGTAGGAATTAAACTTAAGTTTTCTTGAAGTAGTTATACCCTATTGCTCCTGCAACCACTTGGTAGCAGAACCATTGGTTGTTTTCCTGCAGCATAGATGCACAGCTAGGTTTACCATTTGTAGCATTGTCTTAAGTTCTAGTTAAGTTTTTGTTTCCATTTCTAGTATATATTTCCTGCAGCATTGTCTTTACTTTAGTTATAATGACTTTAAAGGCATATTAGAGCATATACTTTGCAGTCACCATTTCAAGTTTACGCTCCCGAATGGATAAATTAAATGAGTTCAGTATGCTATTTTAAGTATGACCCCTGATGTTATTTAACCATAGAATCATTGTAAAAGGATGTCCAATCCTTTACTACTAAGGTATTATAATGACCAGTCATTTTTGGCACCATTGTCGGGGATGGTGTCAATCTAGTTCAATCTTGAAGTCATTATGTTAGTTTAAAGTTTGCATTAGTTTACATGCACAAAAGAAGAAGAGACCATCTTGGGAGATTCCTTCCTTGCATTATTCAGGATGACCCATTTGATATTTTTCATCAAGAGCCTAAGGAACCCCAAGTTGAGAACATACAAGAAGAAGAACCATTTCAGAATCTATTTGTTGATGCATATGAACAATTGCCTTCACCTTCATCCTCTGAAGAATCATACCATCTGAACGACCTCTTCACTGACCCAGAGTATCAAGATAACCCACTTGCCCTTATTTTTTACCAGCCACAACAACCAAAGCATCCAAGGATGGCCCAACCTACCTTCCCTTTTCCTATTCCTACTCAACAAGGTAACCAAAATTTGAAGAACATACCTACTACCGCCTTACCTAGATCCTATGGCCTCATCATAGAGGACCCTAAGACATTCCTCTTTGAGTTTAACATCCTTTACAGGAGCTACGACTATACAAATGATGCACACAAGTTGAAGTTGTTTCCTTCCACCCTAAAGGAAGCTGCTCTAAGATGGTTTATGGGGTTGGGTGCCAATGCTGTAGTAGATTGGCCTTTAATGAGCAATGTGTTCCTTTCAAAATATAAGGAGTATTGTCAGGGCAAGACTTGAAAGGAGACATCATTTTAAAAATGTCCCAAAAGGAAGAAGAAACCTTGGAAGATTATGTCTCAAGGTTCATGTTCAACTTGTAGCGTAATACTCAACACCAACTGAATGAAGAGTCTCAGAAACATCTCTTCCTAAGAGGTGTAAATGATGGCCGCATTGAAGCTCTAGATCTTGTGGTGGGTGGTGATATCACTCAGAAGATTTGGGATGACATTAAGGATATCTGCTTGAACTATTCCAGAGCTACTGTAAAGAAAGGTAGAGGACTGAGAGACCTACCTCACAAGTCAACTGGTTTAGGGGTGTCCAAGGTAGATTTGTCAAACCTGTTGTTAGACTTCAAGCAAGACATCATTAATGATGTTTCTACATAGCTGGACACTATGTAGGTGAGAAGAAAGAAGGATGAAGCTAATACCATGTTAGCTGAATACTGTCTGCATTGTAGAGAGAAGAAAAGGAACTGTTGATGCAAGTCTGTTGCAAGCCTAGAGTCACAATCGATGCCTACTGAGTTTAAAGCCATCAATGAAAATGGAGAGGTGCTATACATTGCCCAATGAAGGCCATGGGATCAATGACTAGGTATGCCCCAAGATCATCTCCCAAATTTTAATAATAGAATTCAATGGAAAAATCATCAGCATAGTGGTTTTAGTGGGTATAATAATTAGCAACAACCTCAGCAAGGTTGGCAGAAACCTCAGCAAGGTTGGTAGCAGCCTCAACAAGGTTGGCAAAAACCTCAGAAAGGTTGGCAACAACCTCAATAGGGTTGGCAACAGCCTCAATAGGGTTGGCAACAACCTCATCAAGGTTGGAAAAAGCCTCAGCAAGGGTGGCAGCAGCCTCACAATTGGAATAACCAATCTAGTCAGCAAGCTTTAATGCCACCACCTCAACATCAGGCTCTAATGCCTCCTCCTGTAACCTCTAATACTCCCCCTAAGTAGACTTAGTTTCTAGTTCAACCCAATCCTAATCCCAACAATGCCAAACCACCAGCACAACAATAAAGCTATGCTATTTCCTTGAATGATATTCATCTAAGGTCAGGCACCATTCTTCCCTCACCACAAAAGCCTATAATAACCGAAGTTGAAGATTCCTCAGCTGAACAAGTGGATATGCCAATCCAACAGACCTCTCCTATAGCCAAAGAGCCTCTGTTTCCTCATAGGTTGATAGAACAGGGTCAACCCATCGAAAACCAAGCAGTAACTGATTTTCTTAATCAGTTGAAGCAGATGACAGTAAAAATACCATTACTTGATGCTATTAAGGAAGTTCATGTTTATAATAAATCAATTAAGGAAACATGTATTAAATAGCTAGGAAGGAAGAAAAAGGATCCCAAAACTATTCATGTCCTAGGACAACTATCTGATCTGATGTTGGAAAAGTTGACCATACCCAAATATTCTAACCCTGGGAGTCCTGTGGTTATAGTCACCATTCATGGAATGCAAGTCCAAAATTCTTTAGTTGACCTAGGATCATCCATAAATGTCATGACAAATGAGGTATTGTCTCAACTACACATCATTGGCCTCAGAGAAACACCAGCCATACTGCAGCTTGCTGATAGTTCCACTATCAAGCCAGATGGGATGGTGGAGGATGTAATTGTCACATTAAACTCTTGGGAGTATCCGGTAGACTTTGTTGTCCTCTCCCCAAAAGCTAACATGGGTGGGTATCCTCTAATTATAGGGCAGCTGTGGTTAGCTACTATCGATGCCTATATAGCTTGTTGATCAGGGAAAATGACAATATCCAATGGTGTCCACACTAAGAACCTGACTTTATACTCCCCTGCTCAGGCGCTGTTGCAAGATGATCAAGTAGTCTGGCCAGATTTGGGTGATGTTGATCCAGAGGTTAATTCCATTCATCAGCTAATGATGATAAGTTGAGAGCCATTTGTAGCTTCTCGAGAAGAAGATGAGATACTTTCATCCATTCTTGTGAATGAGTATGGTGTAGAGTCTCAATTGTGTTCCCAAGCGGACTGTATCCTGGAAACCATATTACCACCTTTGAATACACCTCAACATTCTGAAGCCTCCCAAATCCTTCACTCATTATTACCTCATTAGGTGCATTCTTCTCCTATTGCTCAACTATTCATGGCAGATAAGGTCATCAAGATGGAAGTTGGTCCAGAGAGAGAACTGAATGTCAGCAGTGCTTTATCACTTCCCCATCAAAAAATTGTCCGGCAGTTATTGTAGGAGAACCAACAAGCATTTTCTTGGGACTACATAGACATGAAAGGACTGGATCCTAAACTCTGCACTCACAAGATCTACATCAGTCCTGAATATAAACCTGTCTATCAGCCTCAAAGGAGAGTCAACCCTGTTTTGAGGGATATAGTTAAGAATGAGTTGCAGAAATTGTTAAATGCTAGTTTTATCTACCCCATTTCTGATAGCCAATGGGTCTCACCCTTGGTTATAGTACCAAAGAAGGGCAGAAAATGGAGATTTTGTGTGGATTATAGGGAGCTCAATTCGGCCACTAAGAAGGACCACTTTCCATTACCATTTATAGATCAAGTCCTTGATAATCTAGCTGGCAAGAAATATTTTTCTTTCCTAGATGGTTTTAGTGGTTACAATCAGATACAAATAGCTCATGAGGAGCAAGAGAAAACAACCTTCACATGTCCCTAGGGAACATTTGCCTACTCAGTTTTACCTTTTGGGTTGTGCAATGCTCCAACCACATTCCAACGAGCTGTCATAAGTATATTTTTTGCTATATCAGCTGACTGTATGGAGATTTACATGGATGACTTTACTGTTTATGGGAATAATTTTCATGAAGCCAAAGCAAACCTAGAAAAGGTAATCAAGTGATGCCAAGACTATAACCTATCCCTAAACAGTGAGAAATGCTTCATGCTAATGGAAGGAGTTGTCCTAGGTCATTTCATCTCCTCACAAGGCATCCAAGTAGACCCAACAAAGATTGAGGTAATTAGTACCTTACCCATGCCCGAGAAGCAAAAAGATGTGCGAAGTTTCCTTGGACATGTCGGGTATTAAAAAAGATTCATAAAATATTTCAATCAACTTGCAGCACCCCTTTATAACATGTTAAAAAAGGATTCTGAATTTTCCTGGGACTCTGCATGTAATACATCTTTCCTACAGCTTACGGAGGTTCTCACAACAACACCAGTTTTGAGGGGGCCCAATCGAGGATTGCCTTTTCACATTCATACAGATGCCTTAGATTATGCTATTGGTGTTGTACTTGGTCAAAAGGTAGACTTAGTTGAACATGCTATCTATTTCATCAGTAAAAATCTGCAAGGTGTGGAGTTCAACTACACAGTCACTGAGAAGGAACTAATTGCAGTCATCTATGCACTGAATAAATTCAAGCACTATATTACTGGATATGAAATCTTTGTGCATACTGACCACTCTACTATTAAGTACCTAATGAATAAGCCTACAATATTCAGAAGATTGGCTCACTGGTTACTACTTATGCAAGAATTTAATATCACAATAGTAGACAAGTCCGGCAAGGCCAATGTGGTAGCTGATTTTATCTCTCGGTTGCATGTCCCTGATGACCCTACAGCCATTAATGACAATTTTTTGGATGCGCATCTCTTTCTGATGTTGGCACAAAATCCTTGGTATGCAGATATTGCTAATTACCTCACCACATGCAAGACGCCAACTCACTTCTTTGCTAAAGAAAGGAAGCTTTTAGCTGAAAAAAGCTTTAACTATTCTTGGATTTCATGATTCATGTTTTATACTGGTCTTGATCAAGTAATGCATAGATGTCTATGGGAAGATGAAACATATGATATATTAAGGGCATGCCATGATGAGCCTTGTGGAGGTCATTTTGCAGCCAAGCGAACAACCTTTAAAATATTGACTACCGGGTATTATTGGCCAAGCTTACACAAGGATGCAGCTCAATACACAAAGAAATGTGATAAGTACCAATGCATGGGGTGACCCACTAAATTAGATGAGATGCCCCTACAGCCTCCGATAGTTGTTGCACCCTTTGATAAATGGGGGATTGACTTTGTGGGTCCTATTGAACCCTTTTCACAAGGTAAATCCTATATTCTTGTTTACACTGATTATGTTATAAAGTGGGCAAAGGAAAAACCCATGAAACATCCCAGGGATAACAATGTTGCCAAGTTCTTATATGAATTTATTTTTACAAGATTTGGTGTCCCTAGGGAGTTACAATCTAATTAGGGAGCTCAATTTACCTCTAACCTAATAGCTGCTTTGATGGAAGAATATAACATTCGGCATGGAAAGTCATCACCTTATCATCCCCAAGCCAATGGACAAGTTGAGGTTACTAATAGGGAGCTGGAAGCTATTCTTACCAAGACAATAGCACTCCATAAAAAAGATTGGGCCACATGCCTTCCTGAAAATCTAAGGGCTTATAGAACCACCTAGAAATCTACAATGGGTTTCACTCCTTTTGAGCTAGTCTATGGTAGGTCAGCTGTCATGTTGGTGGAGTTTGAATATAAGACATTAAGGACAACTTTGGAGCTTGGTATGGATCTTACTTCTACACAACAGGAAAGAATTCTGAGTTTAAATAGCCTTGATGAATGGCGCAAATCTTCTTTGAATAATACAAAACTTATCCAGCATCAACGGAAGCAGTGGCATGATAAGTTTATCAAGGATAAAATGTTTGTTGTTGGAGATTGGGCACTTCTTTATGATTCAAGGTATCAACACAATCTAGGGAAGTTTCAAACTCGCTGGTTAGGACTGTATGAGATCATTGTTGTGTTTTTCAATGGAGCATTCCAACTATCTACTGTTGATCATGTCTGATTCAAGTTGCTAGTCAATGGTCAAAGGTTGAAATTGTACCACAAATCACAGAGTAAAGAAGAGTTCCTGCAATAGTTATCCTCCGCCGTTGGTGATATCACTCCTGCAGCCTCTGGAAATGAGCCTTCTGCTCATTTACGTTCTTCTCTTTGAAAAGTTCTTGTCACCCCCATAATAAACGCTTTCTTCATGAAAGTGATTTCTCCGCAATAAATTCCACTTCATCATTTCTTGTCTTTCACCCATCCATTTCATTATTCTCCACCAATGGATGACGACAGCAACCGCCCTCAGCAAAATTTTAGGTTCGTACACTGCTCGAGGTATTTATTTCTTAATTTGTTTTTCCAACTTTTAGCAATGCCTGGTCACATGCACAATTGAGGGACCAATTGCCAAATTAAGTTGGGGGGAGATATATCATTTTTGTTGTCTTACGTATTCATAAAATCTTTATAGTTTATTCTTTTATCTTACTTGTACTTTACACACTTCTTGCCATGATTTGAAAATCTTAAGGAGTTATGTGCTATGATTTTATTTCACACATATCATGCTAGGGTGACAAGTACGTGCTAGTATGAATTTTGTAGCTATGTAAATTATGAGCAGTTAATGTGCGAGATATTCTTAATTTGCACTCATATTTACTTGGGAGCTCATTTCCAAAATACTAGAACTTTCTATATTTGAAATTTTCCTGTAACTTGCCATTTCAAACTCCTTGTCCAAGCCTTGTTTTAGTGTGTTTAAATTTCCTACAACTTCGTTCTGGGTAATTTGACAATCTGAAGATGGGAGGTGACCTTATCCAGAGTGAACCCACAGTGTACGATATTTTGTTAGATGATCAAGCTTGCAGGCCATACTTCCAAGCAAGAGGATGACTTGATTACATTCTGAGGCTCACCAGTTGGGACGGTGAGGTTGCGTTGCATTTTCTGAGCACATTGAAGGAAGGAGTGACCACAGTTAAGGGGTTTAGGGTACTATTTTCATAGGCAGTAGTGGCTAATGTAATGGGTTTGCTACAGGAAGGGGAAGAATTTACAGAAAGTCTTGATCTGACAACATCTAGGGCGCAGTTTACCCTGCACTCAGACCCACCTTTAGAAATTGACAAGAAGCAAGGTACGTACAAAATGTCTTTACCAAACCCATTTAGGCAGTGTGCAGTCCATATTATCAAGTATTTCACTTGTGAGGGATGGAAGTCATACTTGCACTTTGTTCATTTCAAGTTTTTAAGCTTCCTATGACATGAAAATTGACCCATAAACGTTCCGAGCTTTATGTTTAACATTTTGAAGAAGCAGGCTGCTTTGGTATAGGAAGGTAAACTTAACTTTGTTTCACATCATTATTTGGATAAGTTAATTTTTGAAAAGGCCTTGAGGGAACAGTCGGAAATATCATGGGAAGAATTTATGTCATGAGGATTTAAAGAACAAACCTCGGAGCCTCTAGGGTGAAGAGTTGGGCAGAGAATTCAAACTGAACAAGGGGTTAAGAAAATTATTGTAGAACTTGGACCAGGACCTTCCTCTTAGAAAAAGTCTAGGGTTAGGACTCCTAAAGATTCCCCTCATCCCTCTACTTCTGGGTCAATCCAAAATGAGGAAGAAGAAAATACCTCTGCACAGAAGTCTACTCCGGTGTCAAAAAGGGTTTCTCGGAGAAATGTGGATAAGCAAGGAAAAACTATTCATGGTTCTTGTTAGTAGACAAAAGAACAGTCTCTTGTAGCCACAAACACTTCCAAGAAGCAGAAAATTCTAGAGACAAAGGAAGAAACTCCATTAAGGAGTAGTAGGAGAAAGAAAAATGTGACTGCGAACATAATACTAGAAGGGTTAATTGTTGAACCTAAAACCTCTGAGAAAAAGGAAGAAGAACCTAGGAATATTCAGCAGGAATCACTTGAGAATTTTCCTAAGATTGAAAAAGAACAAGTGCCTGATAAGAAAATGAATGATGAAGAAGTCATAATAATTGGTGATGACTCTAGCTCTAAAGGGAAGATTTTCATACTACAGAGAAGAGGTTCATCCTCTAGGGGTCCTCAGATAAGTGATAGTTGCAGTGACTCAAAAAATGATGAGATCTCCAAGGGATGCTATACGATGGAAGAAGAGGAACCAGGATTATCTCTTGCAGCAGAAAATAATTTGTATGAAGAAAACCCTGATGTTAATATAGATCTTGTTAATAAAGTGGTGGAGCATATTCTAAGTGAGGGGTTGGATGCATTGGATTCTGCTGCACAACAATGTAGTAACACTGAGAGATCTATAGTGCTGAGGATAGATCTTATGAAAGGGATAAGTTTAAAAAATGGCAAGTCCTCTGTTCTTCATTCAACAGAGAATTCTTGTATCAGTTCTATGTCAAATAAGTCTGGTTCTGTGTCTTTGTTATCTATTATTTTTCAGTTGTCCAAGCAATTGGTTTCAGAAAGAGAACAATGGAAACAACAAAGGAAAGAGTTGAATAGAGTCATAGATCAACATTATCAGGAGACTCTTGAACAGGAAGAAAAAGTAGAGCAACTACATGTGAAACTCAACAGAGTAACATCCCTTATTCCTGAGTTGATGAGCTATAGGTCCCCATCTCTTGTATATGCCCTATTTCTTAAGGAACAACTGTTGAATTACCAAATGACTTGTATCATGCAAGATAGGTCCCCATCATTGCAAGACCCTCTTTAGTTTTCCCAGGCTTTTAACAATTCTCCTGCAACCATTAAGAATTTACTATGTGAGTTCTTGCTCCATAATTTAGCAGTCCCAAATGACAGTCTAGAATCCCTTATTGTATGTTGGAGATATCCAGTTGAGAGCTCTTATGTCTTGGATTCAAAATGAGATCAGTCGGGAATCCAAAGCTAAGATATATAGGGAGTTGGAGGAAGAAATTCCCCTTTATCTGAGACCAGAAGCTAAGGACCCTAGGACTTGTTATTATGACTGGTTAAGGATTGCACCTTCAGACTCAGGCAGTAAGCTCATTTACTCGCTTCGAAATGCAACATTTGATGAATATAATCAGTTAGCTAATGTTGAGTTTCCTGAAGCCATGAATGCCATCTAGTGGCGTTGGATCAGTTTAACCAAGGAATTAAGAGATAAGGAACCACATTCGCCCCTTAATTTTGATATGGCAAATAGGTGTGCACCTTGGTACATCTCTTTGGGGATGGTAAGACAGAGTTTTTGGATTCCACTTACCTTTCAGCCACCTTTGCTCATGTCTCCTTTGTTAGCAAATTTAGAGAGCTTAGACAGTTATGATATGGAGGGAGAAGTGAATAGGTGGGAGAAGCATAGGAAAACCAAGGGGTTTTACTAGAGTTTTGCAAAAGGAGGCAACGGACATAAATCGGTTGTAGACTACAAGATGACAACCAGACTCAAGAACTTCATGTTTGTTGTGGGACCAACAAAAGGTCAAGCTGGGGGGCGATCATGAGCCCAGTTTATGGTTATTTAGTTTATGGTTTTCTGGTCTAAACTTAAAGTATTTCATGAGTTTTCATAAACAATATTCAGACTTTCTATGTTTCTATGTTGTGACTATATGTGTATTTGATACTTTTAAGACTAAAGAAATATGTTGAATATATATAGATTATATGGTTATGTATGATTAAGTCTGATATTCTTTCCATTCTGCATTAATGGGGTAGTGTTCCTTTAGCCATGTGATGAGGATACGCTAAAGTAGGAAAACTTATTATGAATCTTTATCTTGGCTGTGTGTTGCAGTTTTTGGTGTGCTAATCTCCTACAGGAAAGAATAAGTCAGCGGGCAATGAAGAATCAACATCGGAGTGGCATCGTCAAGAGAAGTAACTGCTTTCAAGTTTCATAATGGTTCCCCTATTCCAGTCAGTAGCAGTTGCTGTTGCAAACCAAGTCAATTCAAGTATCGGGTGTTTTGGAGGAAATCCAGCGCTCGTGCATTCCTATATTCCCGTGAATTTGAATGCGGTTTACTCCTGCGTTCAATATCTTGTAACTGAAAGTTGTTGTATCCATGAATTGGAGGATCCTAGTTCTTAGGAGTTTTATTTTCTAGTTTCTTATAAATAAGCCGGAGTTCGTGATTCTTGGTTAGCTAGTAGTTCAGGAAATATTCTTTGTAACCAGCAAGTAGTGAATACAATTTTATTGATGCATCTTGTACTCAAGTTTTCTATGAATGAATAAATGATATTTTCAAATCTCAGTCTTTGAGTTTTCAATTCAGTCACTCTTCCGTGGGGGCCCACATGGAAGGTGAACTTAGCTCATGCTTTAAGTAGGAATTAGACTTAAGTTTTCTTGAAGTAGTTATACCTTGTTGCTCCCATAGCCACTTGGTAGCAGAACCATTGGTTGTTTTCCTGCAGTATAGATGCACAACTAGGTTTACCATTTACGACATTGTCTTAAGTTCTAATTTAAGTTGTTGTTTCCATTTCTAGTATAGATTTCTTGCAACATTGTCTTTACTTTAGTTATAATGACTTTAAAGGCAGATTAGAGCATATACTTTGCAGTCACCATTTCAAGTTTACACTCCTAGATTGATAAATTAAATGAGTTCAGTATGCTATTTTAAGTATGACACCTGATGATGTTTAACCATAGAATCATTGTAAAAGGATGTCCAATCCTTTACTACTAAGGTATTATACTGACCAATCATCCTCTACATCATTTCGATTTTGATCTCAAGGGGCAAAAATAATCTATCATCAATTTCTCAAACCTGCAATCATCGCTAGGGGCATCTCATCTTTATCTCTTAACATCAAGTTGGGATTCTTCTGATCTTGGACATATCAGTTCTCATCACATCATATCAGTTTTGGTGTTGTCTTATCTTTCAACCTTAGTGTCAATGTTCAGTTTCATCGCTTCACATCAAATTGTGCAATGGAACTCTTGTTTCCTTTTTGTGCTTCATTCAATCAAGTTCGGAGTTAGATCTCTATCACTTACCTTGACATCATCATTCTTTGACTCAATGTGTTCCCATATTGCTCACACATTAGTCAAAGAGGGGCAAATGTAATCACCCAAAAATGGTCTAGTAAACTTTGAGCCCCTTTTTAAACATTAAAATTTAAATACTAGACTAAATCTTGTGTTTAACCACTATTGCATATTTATTTTAATTTCTTATTTCTTGATCAAATCATCATTTTATCATTGATTTGATTATACCCTAAAATTTGACCACTTTATCCTAAGCTTTATTTAATTAAGAGAACATCCTCCCTTTTAATTAATTAAAAAACCGTTTAATTAAATAATAAAATCATTTTATCCTAAGCCACATTTAATTAAAAGAACGTGTCCCTTTTTAATTAAATAAAAAACCTCTTTTAACTAAATAATGAAAACCACTTTTCTAAAAATAATAAATAATAAAATAAAAAGAAAAGTGCACTTTCCAATTAGATGAAATCTTTTGACTTTTGAAAAAGGTTTTTGCCTCTTTATCTCAACCACTCGTTGTTTTGCCTCTTAATCACGTCCATTGATTTTGCCTCTTGAGAATCTTGAGCACATGGATCAACCAAGATTTATCTCCACTATTGCTCATTTATTTTTACCTCTTAATATTGACCGTCCGCTCATTTCTAAATCCTTTAAAAGGAGACTCTCTCCTCACTTTTAGATATCCCACCCTCATAGCATTCTTAGCTTCTTGAGTTATTTGAAATCTTATTGCATGTTCTTGGAGTCTTGGCATCAAGTGTAATGGTTTATAGAAGTGACCACACTTTTTGGTACACATTCCCCTTCTCTAGTGTTGCCACATTAACCACATGGAGTATGATGATGGTGGATATTTGTAGTGTATTGTTCCACATAGATTCCATTATATCTTGTTTAGTGTACCCATGATTAGTAGTTGTACCCTTTGGTATATTGTTCATGTTCTCATTTGTGTTATGTTTTGTTTTTTGTGCTTGTTATTTCCATGCAAGTATTACTTCTCGTCTCTAGTATCATTTTTATGATATGTTTTCTTTTCTATATCTATGGCTTATGACATTACTTTTTGCTATTTATGTAATAACTTGCTTAAGTGATGAATTGCACTAACATGTAAAATCACAATACATAATAAAGAAAATTTTGAAGACCCATATCACTTTTTTTTGTATTATTAGATTATTGCAACAATATATTTACCACAATTTTACATTTAAATGCTTCTTCTAGTTAGGGTCATAGGTCTATTAGAATATAAGAAAAATATAATAACCCTCAAACTTATTGCATTTCTACACTCGTTCTAATGTCTATTTTGTTAGTATCACTTTACACCTACTTTTAACCTTTCTTTATCACAACTAAACAATACAGGCTTCCCAAACCTTATCCCAAAACCACAAACCACATCTATAAAATAGTTTATGCATCTTGTAAATCCAATTGTCCCCCTTAGTGCCCCTGGTCCTATGCAATCTTGACTCCAATATTTTCTTACACATTCTCGCCCTTTTCATAACCATGTGCCTATGTTTGCCTTTAAGCTTCCTGTTGCACTTTTCACTCTATAGGACATTAAATCATTCCCTCACCATACATCCTTAGCATTTCCTTTATTCTGAAGGTAAAGTGCAAGTGCATAGTGAAGTTTGCAAATCATATCATATATGTGATGCTATGTTTCACTCCTCGTATTATTCCTTTTGATATTTCCTTCCTTGACTCTATTGTTGTATCACCCTCTTGTTTCCCTTATTCCTGTATGAAAACCCTTGTCCCACCACTTCCAAATCTAAAAAATTCTTACTTTCGAAAAATTTGTAAAATATGCATCCTTTCATCCTCTTGTCTTATCCCTCTGGAACATCCTATCATCTCTTTGCATACACTAGCTTTTTCCTAGATTCTCCATACATAGAACATGGATTGAAAGTTCATTTAATGGTGGAGAACTTGTGCTCTTGAAAGAGAGGTCATGAGTTCAAAACTCATCAGAGTAAGGTATGTACACCTCATTTGTAGCATAGTTAGATGCCTCCCACAAGGAATACAAGATAGTCCCACATTACTGTCAACATATGTAAACCTAAAAACCAAATGGTTGATATAATGGACTTTAAAATCTCCTTTCCTTTCTTTATTTTGACTGATACAACCATAGATGGAATACTCAGCGAGTTGCAAAAACTCACTCACCAAGTTTTTGGGCCTAGTGAGTTTTTACCACTTTTACTCGCACCAAAAACTTGTTGATTACTTGCAAAGTTTTTGCCAAAAACTCGGCAAGTCTATCATTAAAACTCAACCACAGTCTAAAATCAACGTTTAAAGGCAAAACATGGCCCCAATCAACTTCATTTCTCATTTCTTCAGTTGTATTTTTCTAAGAAGGGGGAAAATACTCTTCCAAACACTTGCAAACTGAATTCCATCGATTTGAAGCGGATTTGAGGTGATTTTTGAAGAAAAAATAGATTCCCAGGTAGGTATTTTGATTTTCTTTCTATGTTTTTCTAAAACATTTTATTTATTTTTTGTTGTATTAGATGAACAAAAAATCATTTCTAAGTAGTTAAAAATGATTTTGAATCATTGGAACAAGATTTAATGCTATTTTTGACAAGTTATGTTAAATCTTTCGCTATTTTTTTGAAGAATCTCTAGTTTAAAAAAAAAATCAAACCCTAATAATTTTATTTTTTTAAAACTTTGAATGATGTCTAAAATTATTTAAACTAATTTAAATAGTTTACTTAATTGTTTAACTAAAATATAATTTTATTTTTTACTTTGTATGTGTAGGTTAACAATTAACCATTAATTCAGTATGGTAGCTTCAAGGACTAATTGGCCGTTAGAACTATGCTTGTTTGGATATATAGGCACCTATCCTAAAGGTGCTAGAGATAGGACTTGGAGGTATGCCTATGAAGGATCAAACCCTAGGATGATGATTTGCATTAAATGTGAAAAAGTAATTCATGGAGGCATAAACTGCCTCAAATACCACCTTGCAGACATTGACAAGCATGATGCAAGGAGATGTAATAAAATCACATAAGAAATTAAAAGAGACATTAATGTCATACTTGCAACTAGGGAAGAGAAAAAAGTTTCAAGAGAGAGGACAAAACTAGCTATGCGAGCAGTCATACCTAGATCTTAAGGTGCTTCAGTTGACATTGAAGAAGAAGCGCTTGAGGGCATAGTGGGCTCTTGTCGTGGCCCATGTATCTGCAAACTCAACACCCCCTTAGTCACCACTTCTACTTCCTCTAGTAGAGTACCTGTTGTTGCATCACCATCAGGGACACAACCTATGGGTAGTTTTTTTGTGCCCAAGAACACACCTAGAGTACAACCATCATTAAAGGCAACTGGATGGAATAGGGAGGCACATGAGAAAATAGACATTGCATGTGCTGATTTTTGGTACTTCAACAACATACCATTGAGTGTGGCAGAGAGTCCTTATTGGCTAAATTTGGTCACCACAATGACAGTTTCAAGAAAAGGGTACAAGGCCCCTTCTTGCAAGGATTTGGGTGGGAGGTTAGTAAATAGTCTACTTGAATTCATTTTTTTATTTTTTTCTTGTTTATTAAATGGAAATTGTGTAATAAAGACCTAATTTTACTTTGTTCCTATAGGTTGCTCACAAATGCAGTTGATAGGGCAAAAAAAGTGGTGGAGGACCAAAGAAAAGAATGGAGAAAATATGGTTGTGTCATTCTTTCCGATGGGTGGACAGATGGCAAAAATTGCACCATTATTATTTTTTTGGTTGCTTGCAAGGATAATTTGGTGTTCTTGAAATCGATTTATGCCTCCAATAAGGTGGAAAATACAGAAGCATTGGCTGGAATGTTGCAACACATTGTCATGGAGGTGGGAATAGAGAATGTGGTAAAAATCATCATAGATAATGCAACAACAGGTAGAATCCTCCAAGAAAGGCACCTCACTATTTTTTGGACACCTTGTGCAACACATGTTCTCAACCTTCTTTTGGAGGACATAGGAAAACTTGATTGGGTGGCTCCAATTGTAGAAGATGCAAAGAGGATCACAAAATATATTTACAATCACTCTTGGGTTCAACATTTGATTAGAGAGCACACTCAAGGGAGAGATCTGGTGAGATCAGATGTCACAAGATTTGCAACAATTTTCTTGACATTGCAAAGCATTCTTAGTGCATTGACTTCTTTGAAACAAATATTTGTAAGTCAAGTGTGGCTAGACTCACCTTATTCAAAGAAGGTTGAAGGAGAGGTTGTTGCATGCATAGTCTTTGACAACCATTTTGCACAAAAGGTTGCAAACATTGTGAATGTAACTTCAAAACTTGAACTTTTAATTATTCTCGATTCTAGTTTCTCATTATTAATTTGTAACTTCATTAATTATTTTTTTTGTAATTTGTATTTTTCAATTGTAGGTGTCTGAGCCCTTGGTTAGAGTGTTGTGCTTGGTAGATAGGGATCAAACCCCAATGGGATATATTTGTGAGCCCATGGATAGGGCTAATGAGTCTATAAAAAACTACAAGGTGTATAGACTCAAATTTGATCCCATTTGAGAAATTATTGATAGGAGGTGGAACAATCAACTTCACCAACCCATTCATGCAGTACAGTACTTCCTCAACCCTTGTTTTAAGTTTGGGGAATTTTACTCAGATCCTAATGGAAAGGTCATAGAGGGCCTCACTACATGCATTTAGAGGATGATACCTAAGATTAAGGAGAGAGACCTCATTGTGGCCGAACTCCAAAACCATGAGGAAGCAAGAGGTAATCTACTTTCTTCAGAGATGGCAAAGAGAGGAAGAACTACTCAAACCCCAAGTATAACATTTGTCATTTAGATCTTTGGGTCTAAAGTAATTGATAAATTGATAAAATATGTTTTCTCTTTTCTCTTTGCTTTCTAACTTTTCAATATTTTATTTTGCAGATGCTTGGTGACAAAGTTGGGGTGGAAATACCCCAAATCTCAAAAAAATTTCCCTCAAAATCTTATGTCATCCTTGTAGTTCATCCAATTGTGAGCACAATTGGAGCTTGCTTGAGGCTATCCACACGAAGAAGAGGAACAAGTTAGGTAAAAAAATGCCCTAATGACCTTGTCTTTGTGCAATATAATCTTCAGTAGCACATAAAGAAGGCATAATAAGCAATAGTTGGTCCAATTGATTTAGATGATATAATTTCTTATAGTGATTGGACATCACAAGAGCAACCTCCATTGTTTACAGAGGATGACATCAAAGACTTGGAGAGGCAGGCTATGGAGGAGGAGGGGGAGAGGGGAGGATTTGGTTTCATACTAGATGACATTAAGGAGGATGAGTCGAATGAGGAGTCAATGTCAGTGCTAGGAGAAACTAGGGGCAAAGCTACATCAAGGATGGAAGACGAGCTACATACTAAGTCAGACATATTGAGCGAGGAGGCACAATCACACCCAGTGCAGACTTCTAAGACTAGACCCTTTGGTTCTACCTCTCCCTTAGTTTATACTATAGTTGGGAAGAGAAAGATGTAATTGTAATGATGTATTTGCTTTTACTTTCATAAAAACTATTTACTATTTTGCTTCTAGCCATCAACATTCCTCATGAGAATGCAATTTTGTACCCACTTTGTGTTTAAATATATCTAGACTCAGCTTGTTTCTTTTGTGTTCTCATTTATTGACTCATTGGATGCATCTTCTCATTGAATTTTGCAAAAAAAAATGCATTTCCAATTAAATTTAAGTAGTTTTTAAAGTTCCCAAGTTTTTTGCCAAAAACTAGCCAAATTTTTTCCAAACTATTTTTTCAAACCTTGACGAGTTTTTGGTTTTGACACGTTTTCCATCTATGAATACAACACTACCATGTTTTCTTAATCATTATTACACTACTCTAACCACCTTGGAAAATATTCTACCAACTCCCTTTCAAGAAATGTGCCAAAAGAGCAAACTTACCATGTTGACTCAAGTTGAAAAAAAAAATCTATATTCAAATTTTAACTTGGTTAGCATCAAAGTATCTTTGTAGCATTAGTTTGGGTTCACAAGAGGATGATGTATATTCTTTAGTCCATGCAAAGCCCTATGCTTGTAAGAAATGAAATTGAATCAGTAAGATCAAGCTGTAAAGCTTTCAGTCTTTGAGTACTTGCACATACTTTTTCCGACTGCAATCTTCCCTTTTCCCAATTAAAGTAACATTAGACAAGGGTGTATTAACTTTAATCTTTGCATTGCCCAGTTAGAATAACATGAGACAAGGGTTTGTCATATACATTTTAAATGGCCTGATATTCCTCCTATCCATGCTGATATTGAAAGCATTCATCGCCTTAACCACACGGTTAAAGCATTCCCGCAACAATAATAACACTCATGTTTTCTTGGGATGAGTTTGAAGCTTTGAAGCCCCTCTGAGTTTTTCAGATTACTTAATTTGAAGTTGTGAAGCCCCTCTGAATCTTTCAGGTAACTTAAGAAACGTTAGCTTGTTTTATGAACTATATTGTTGTATACCAGCAGTTTGTTTATTGTACCAACCATTTTTTAATAATTCGTATGTATAGAACACAATAAAAAAGAATGAAGATCAACTTTAGAGCAAACCAGAAGCCATCATGTCACACGTGACAAAATGAAAGTAACACTCAGCTGCCATACGTCCATTAAATTTTGATATTAGGACATATTATAACTGTTCAGCCTTCGACAAATCTGTTCAATCTATTTTACAACAAAATAGAAAATTTGTACAACAAAAGGAAGTGGAGCTTTGAAAGATTAATCGTTAAGTCAAAAATTGTTTAAAGCATTTTTGTTTAAATTTTTTATTATATATAATAGGAACATGACCTAAGCATGTCCCTTCATTGGACTTCAACTGAATCACAATTCTAAAGGGAACAGAATTTAATCATTTTTTAATTGTTTCAGAATTTATTTATAACATTTAAATGAATGTTGGTTGAAATTTACACAAAAGAGCTCTAAGACTAAGAAGAATAAATGCATTCCCTTAGCTTGGGAGTGGGACTCACACGGTTCAATTGCATGAAGTGAATGCTATAGTTATCCTGCTGCCATAATAAACCCCCTATTGGGTCCTTAGTTATCATTATTGATTGCATAAACAAATGTTGTTTCAGGGATTGAAATTAGTGAGGCATCCCAATTGGAGGCAAAAAGAAGATAAATCAATGTTGATCTTTGGGCATGATTTGGTAATGGTTTTTCTCATAGTATACCTCTTCTGATTACCTATTAAATTGTATTCTGTTATCATGTGCAGACATTTGAAAAGGGGGTAAATTGTAGCATTTAATATATCTATTAAATTGTATTATGTTATCATGTGTGGACATTTGAAAAGGGGGTAAATTGTAGCATTTAATATCTAACAGCTTGATACTCCGTAGTATGAAATGTGTGAAAGTTTTGATAAGATACGCACTGCTGTAGGGTTTGAATTTGTCATTTTCTTATTCAGTATACAGCTAAAAGTCATATAATTGTGATGATTCTTTTATGAATAAGATTTAATAATAAATAATAGTAATAAATAAAATAAAAATAAATAAATTATAAGAAACAAAATTGTAAAAAATATGTTCTCTTTCTAAAATAATATTTAATAATAATAATAATAAAATCTAAATTAGTATATAAAAGAGTTAAATTGAAATATAAATGAAATCTAAATTAGAATATAAAAGAATTAAATTAATATAAAAGAAATATAAATAATATCTAAATTAGAATATAAAAGAATTAAATTTAAATGTAAAAGAATTATAAATAAAATTTAAGTTAAAATATAAAAGAATATAATTAAGTTTAATGAGTGGTCAAAAAGCATGAAATGAAAAGATGTGACTCCTTTAAGCATGAGATATAAAAAGAAGAATAAAATTTCATTAGAAAGCGAAAGGAAACGGAAGAAAATCACATACATTAAGAAAGAGTGACATATCAAGAAGAAAATGGGATCATACATTGAGTTGATCAAAGGATTAAAGTATAATACTCATCAAAAGGATTAAAGGATTATATATATTTATTAAGTTGGAATAAACTCATAATTATATGTATCAACTATTTTATATATATTTACATATAGCTATAATATATCTAAACTATATAGATAAGAGAACATCTAAAATATAAAAGATAATTGTGAAATATATAATAATTGTAGATATATATCCATCATATATATAGATAGAGTATATAATTGAATGGATTAATTTATTTGGAATATTAGAATGAGCTTATATATATAATACATATATGTTAATAATAATAAAATCATGATTATATATGTTTGTGTGTAGAAAGAGAGATATTAATAAATATGTTCTCTATATTCAAATAGAAATATTAAACTAATATATCCAATATAGATCATACAAACTCGTCTCTTTCATCCCACGAAAGCATCTTTGAGTGAGAAGGTTGTGGAAGGTAGAGGAGCAGTAATTTCAGGCACATGATGGCTATCCCAATATTGGGGTTAGGCCTTGAGGGAAACCGCTTGTAGCCCGTTTCACGCGACCTAGGCCTTGTAACTCTTCCACTCTTGATGGCCTTAGAGAGAGAGAAAGAAGGATTCCTCTATGATCATATGAGAGATATTTTGGCATTTATAAAATATGTTGCTTTTCTCATTCTATTGCTGGTTTGTATTTCTTAACATTCATAAATAATGATGGTTAATATAGAATAATATACTAACGTTCGTAGTAGTGATTCCTTAATTAAATATTCCTAACTTGCACTATTCATGAATTATAAGACATGATAGGAAAGGGACCATTACAATAATTGTCATAATTAAAATGATTCCTGCAAAAGCTTAAATGAACTCTAAATTAACTGGATTACTTTTACATTAACCACGTTCTTCCACTAGGTAATGGTTTTATGATCTAGAGTAACAACTCTAGAATAATAAAGGAACAAGTTCATCATTTGACATTGACCCTGTAACTCTAATATTTGGTGCCATTTTTGGAAATGATTTCCCCTAAAAAAGGTCCACTAGGAGAATTCCGACCATATTAGCATTAGAAAAAATGGCTAACGGGAATTATCACTATTAAGAAAGAACTATCTATAATTTACATTTTATAAACACAGCCTAACTTGCCTCTTTAGAACATATATAAAAGAACGATCAGAAAAAGAAGATATGTGTGCACTTGTTGAGGTCCCTCAGGTTATACGGATCAACAAAACAACAAAAAGGAATACACAACTCATGACAAATATCATAAGCCAAGTGAAACAACTAGTTTTGAAGCTTTTAGAATAAATCTCTCCAGCTCGTTCAGTTGCATGTCCTGTACTTGCCAAACTGTGTTCCACTGCCCGCTCTGTAGAATCTAGTATCTGAGGGCACATACGAAAAGTTATACTCACATCAAGCAGATAAACTGGGACTTATGCATATGTCAAAACAGATTTTGTGTGTAAGCTTTGGATGACAAAGTTCAACTACCAAATCAGGGTTTCTAATTGATACCTTGTCAGTATCAAGCAAAGACTGATTAATCATAAGACTCGTTTCCTTTAGCTTGTGTGCTAAATCAACCATTTCTTCAGTCAAATCCTCCTGAAGTCTCCTGTTACAATTGGCTGTTAGAGGAAATGATACACAATAATATTAAATTTAAATAATGAAAAAAGAATCAAAATTTAGGTTAGGACCTAAAAATCAAATCCATCGCAACTATACAAAATGTTATTCAAGACTTTCTTGAACTTAATAGCATTCCATCTGTCCAAAGTCACACCTGTGCTTTTCGATATGCTCTTGGGCTGGTGCATCCAGTTTTACTGACGAATCTGTCTTAGCTGTTACAATTTCATGACCCTTGCTCTGATCTATACCGCTATGCCTGTCTCTGTCTCACAGTTAGCTTAAATGGAAGGATGTCCAGTTCATAAATATATTACTACTATTCTGTGAAAAATAATTAAACTTATATATGCAATAGATTTTTGAAATACATTGTGTAAATTCTTTAATTTTATTTTTTCATCAAGCTTTTGGATCATACAACATGATCCATCAGCAGGATGAAAGAAGAGAGCAGAATGTTTACACAAATTTAAGCAGAAAATTTACACAAATTAAACAGATAATTTACACAAATAAAACAGATAATTTAAACAAATTTTTCAAGACTCCTTAGAATTGGACAAAAAGGCTCTGAAATGCGGAGGAAGAGAAATAACAGTAAAAGGTATTCTAGTATATTTTTAAAACTTAGATCCACTGCTTTTTGGGAAATTCTGATGCATATTTCTAAACAATCAAGAACATACCCTTTATTATTTAATCAACCTTAAGACTTACAGCACATGAATTAATTATTTAATTGATATCATGTTTGTTTTGTTTTCTATTTTTATGTGTATGTTAATAGTGTCTCCAATTTGTCACCCACTTACACATGTCTCTTCCGTAATACTGGATTTGAGGATGTAGATGCAATACTCCCTTCATTGGTCTTGTGTCTCTCTTTCACTTCAGTCACTTTTTCAATGGAGAAGCCATCCGATACTCTTGTTGGTTCTGAAGCTTCCAGCTGTGAGCCAAAAAATGCAATTAATACGTTAAGGATGCAACTCGTATTCAGTAATAAATATCCTTACACCAGACTTGCCTGAAACAAGAAATAGATGCAGTTTTTAAAACAAAATTACAAGATACATAAAAAGGAAGAAATCTACTGAATATTTAAACATGGTAATGATAGCAAATTATTCACTATACCTCTTCCTTTACAGATTCACACAATATTCAGCCCTTGGACAGGCAACTTGAATTTGTCTCTTATATTGGCCAGATATTTATGGCTAGTTTACTATCGTGTGGTATAAGATACTGAGGGATTTCAAAAAGATATAGATATCATAAATTTTCAATTACCAAAAATCAACAGTGCTGCATGCTTTTGAAGCTGAACAATATAATAGTTGCAGCATTTATCAAGATCTTTCTTGACAGAAAAGGCCTAACAAGCTTTATAGATAAGGCTCAAATAACCATATCCAAATATATTTAATACCTTTGTTACTGGGTTCCCCTGTTTGAGACCGGGTTCTGGTTCGGGTTCTAGTTCCAGTCCAGTTCTTCTCCAGGTTTGCCCGGCTTCTTGCGGTAGGAATCCAAGTGCCCGGGCCACACCCAGGCCAAAACCTGGGCAAACCCAGGCGCAACCGCAGCTGTTGGTGCCAAAAAATAGGCCCCACATGCCTTAAAAAACTATTTTTCACCCTAAAAAATCCTTTTGCAAATACATTTTGAGACTTTTGCAAATTATGAATATGATACATGAGGTATTTAATTTATAATTATAGGCAATAATGGTTTTATGAGTATCACACTTCTAACGTATTATTATTATATGTTTGAACATTTATGATGTATATATAAATTTATAATATATCAGTATGTATATATATATTTGAAATATATATATATCTTGAAGAACTCAAACCCAAACCCAAGGAAAAAAAATTGCCGAACTTGCATACCCAAAACCGTGTCGGAACCAGAATTGGTACTTATTATAATACTTCAGCTACATGTGTCACTCTCCCACACAAGTAGTTGAGTTAACACCCTCTTTTGGCTTGCTGTGCCATCTCTCCTACCCACTATTTTGTAATTATCTAAGTAGGTTATGGATAGTTGGGTTTCTCACCTCTTTTGGCTTTATGTGCCACCTTTCATAACTCTATTTTTGTCTTCATGTAAAGAGGTTATGCTACATGTTTTAACATTTACCAAGTAGGTAAAACCTCACACTTTTTATGGGAAGTGGGAGTTAATGCACCTCTTGGATGTATATGCCTTTATTTTTCTATATATTCAACATTCTCCTCTCACCTTCACTAGTTAAGTGATAGCTCGATGAGAGCATTGAGAATATTCTCTAATTTCTCTTGCATTGTCTCTATTTTCTCTCATTTCATATTTTTCTCCATTCCTCTATTTTGATCTTCGATCATCTATTGCTTGGAGTTGCATGTGATCTACAACTGACATCAAATCTTGGCTTGGTTCTTGCTTCTCACGAAATTTAACATAGTATCAGAGTACAATTGTTTGGTATAGCTCATTGTTTTTTTAATTTCTTTGAGAGATCTGAGACTAGATAGATAGTGATTTGTTCTAAACTTCTAAATACCTAGAATGCTCTTACCCTACATCCTCATATAACCTAGAGAATCAAAAGTTTAAAGGAAAAAGATAAGCATCTAGTTAATCTGGTTTATATGTGTTCCTATAAGATCTAGGTGATTGCAGCTTTTTGGTAATATTGAAGGTATCTTTAGCATTTCCAGAGTTTCTAGAACAAAGCACCATTAATCGTTTGGGGAATAAATCGACAAACCAAAAGAGTAGGATTTTTTGAAAATTTTGGCAAAAAAATAGAAAAATATTGGATTTACAAAAAAAGTAAAAAAAATTGAAGAAAAACACTTAAAAACTATTTTAAAAAAATTTAAAGGGCATTTCCATAGCATAGATATATTGAGAGCAAACAAAATATAGAGTTCAACCCGTTAATTGTAGAAAATAGAAGAGATTGTACAAAAGCCATTGAATTTTCTATAATGGGTTTGCCATTTCCTTGCAGCATTAACTCTGAACCTGAACTAAGTGCATTGCCTAGCTTACCTTGTGGTTCTCTCTGATCATCACAATCAAATTGGAGGAACTTAAACTTTTCTATACGCTCAAAACTCCTATTTACTTGTTTCTCACTACATGAAAGGATGAATACTTGTACTAGCAAATCCTACATCTTGATGTATTACATATTCTTTCTTCTCTGAGCTTCCTAAGATGGGAGTCTTTCTGTGAATGGCTGGTTGCTCTCTAATGTTGAGATTCATCACCTATCTTTCCAAAATATTATTGGTCTCACAAGCTTGTATTGTACTAGAGTTATTGTGTATCATTGCATCATTATGCATTTGATTGCATATTTCTTCTCTTGACTACAAATTTACTGTTATTGTTTATGTTACCAGATTCGATCCTGCAACCCTGGAAGTCCAGTTCAATTTGCAACTAATTCAGGTTCATGTCAAATTCTTCCCAAATTTGGCTGCAGGCCCTCAAATTTGCACCAAATTTTGTCAGACGGACCCAGGCAGAATTTGGGCGAATTTGTTGCCCAACAATAGAACTGGGACCGACTTTGGGCTCAAAACATTTTTTTAAAAACTTTTTTGAAGTGTTTTTTTGCCTAATTTGATCTATTTGACCCTCAAACCATAAAAGAGACTACTAAAAAGGCCAAAAGGGATGTTTTATATGTCATTTGTGCATTTTTAAATGAAAAAGAAAACTTCTTGCCTCCATTGCTAAACTTTCTTGTTTGGTTGCCATTACTCAAGGAGTGTTAAAAGGTGACTGTTGCATGCTCTAAGCTTGGTTGTGAGCTATCCCTACGTGGTTGCAAGTGTGGAGAACTCCTCAAAGACATCGAAGAGGAAGATTTCAACAAAAGAGGTAGGGAAAATGAAATGAGCTGTCTAGTTTTATTTTCTTTTTTTCATTTTGGTTTGTGGCATTGTATGTTGTTTATAGATTCATAGAATGGCAAGTGTTTCTAGCACCAGGAACTCCCGGATCAAAACAGGGCCATGCTCTCCACTATGAAAATATGTGGAAATGGTTCAGCAAATGCCAGACAGAGGAGGTTACATTTGGATTAGCAGCCATTGCAAAGAGGAATCTAGTAGCTCTTATAGTAGAGTGGAAGCACATTGGTGCTTTATCCCTCAAAAAAGCATTAAGTTTTGTACAGGGAAGCCAAGAGTTGATGGGATACTACCTAAAACCCTTCTTGCAAACCATATTGTGAACAAATATATTCAAGAGCAAAAACAAGCAGATGAAGAAGTTGGGAATGCACATGCTCGTCCTTTGCAAAAGTCTAGAAATAAAACTGAAAAAACATCTATGGCTTTATTTTCCACTTCCAATGAAAAATCCATAGAGGCCCATCCATTCTTGCGTGTTCCTCAACAACCGGTGACAAAAAAGAGAGCAAAGGGGCCCTTGGAAATATCATTTCAAAATGAGGCTAAAGACATTGTCAAGCAAGACATAGCAAGAAGCATCTATGCAAATGGATTCACATTTAATGTTGTTCGCTCCCTGTATTGGCAAAAAATGGTGAGATCAATTAATGAGGCTCCAAGGGGGTTCAAGGGCCCGGGTTATGAGAAGGTGCGCACCACTTTATTGGACAAAGAGGTGAACCATGTGGAGGCTTCCATGCAAACCATCAAGGATTCATGGATCGAAGTAGGTGTGTCCATGACTCCATAGTATCCAATGGATGGAAAGATGCAAGAAATCACCTTTTGGTCGATGTTATTGTAGTGTCCACGAGAGGTGCAATAGTTTTGAAAGCCATGGATTGTGAAGGGGAAGTGAAGGACGGTTCATTCATTGCAAACATTCTCATTCAAGCCATTAAGCAAGTTGGCCCTCAAAATGTTGTTCAAATAATAACTGACAATGCTAAAAATTGTAGGGCTGCCGGGTTATTGATTGAGGAGTGCTTCAAACACATTTTTTGGACACCTTGTGCTATCCACTCACTCAACCTAATGTTGCAAAAAAATTGGCAATAAAATTGAGTAGATCAAAAAAATGTATGAAGATGCCTAGGAGATCCAAATGTTCGTCACAAACCACCATATGACGCAAGCCATATTTAGACAATTCTCGAGGTTGGAGCTCTTGAAGGTAAGTTAAATTATTTAAAATTTAAATATGTTTTAGACTTATGTTTAGTAAACTTTCTATGTTTTTTAATTTTAATTTATTATTATTTTTATTTTGAAATAGGTTGTTGAGACCCATTTTGCCTCCAACACTATTGTTTTGAGACGCCTTGTGAAGATTAAAGAGGCATTGTCTAGAATGGTAATCAGTGCTAATTGGAGCATATGGAGGCAATTTAGTAGTACAAGGGCAGCTTCCATTAAGGCAATGATACTAGATGACTCTTGATGGGATCGTGTTGAGTACCTCCTAAGATTCACTAAGCCTATATTGAGCATGATCCGATACACTGACATGGATAAGCCTTTCTTGGGTGAGGTATATGATGGCATAGACTCCATGATTAGGATATTAAAAAGATCGTAAAAGAGTAAGAGTAAGATCTTGAAGAAACATTCTTCAAAGAACTACAAAAATTCACAGTGGAGAGATGGAACAAGATGACTACCCCTTTACATCTCCTTGCCTTTGCATTGAGCCGCAGGTACTATAGTCAGTCGGTCCTCAAGGAGAGTACCACTCGAGTTTCCCCATACAGAGATCCTGAAGTTGCTCATGCGTACAACGCAGCCTTTCGTAGACTCTATCCCAATCACATACAGCCTACAGTGAAGGCTGAATTCATGGGTTTCGCAATCACCGATGATTGTGGCCATGAGGCTCTTCAAGCCAAAAACAATGTTGATGCTCATAAATGGTGGTACTTCCATGGAGAAATGTACTAGCGCCTATAACTTGTTGCCATCAAGATTTTATCACAAGTAAGTTCTTAACTCTTAAGATTCTAATTTCTAAATTCTTGTCGATGACTATTGAATTTCTATTTTTAAATTTTTTATTCAAAACTCCTAACTCTCTAATTTTTAAAATTGAAAATCTTGATAGGTTGCTAGTTCATCATCATCTGAGAGGAACCGGAGCCCATACTCCTTGATCCACTCAGTAAAACACAATAGACTACATTTCAAGAAGGCGGAACACTTGGTCTATGTGCATTCAAACTTGAGGCTCATAACACACAAAGACAATACCTACAAAAAAGGGGAGGCAAAGCATTGGGATGTTGAACCACGTGCGGAATTAGAAGATTTGATTGCCCGCCTTGATGCACTTACCTTTGATGATGATGATCACAAGCTACCTAGAGATGTTGAGGCTGTTCCTAAGGCTGACATTGCCAGTACCGATGCCAATAGCACTATTAGTCTATTTGTGCTTCTAATTTGCAACAGCTAGATGATGATGATATGTTTGATGATATTTGATTAGTGATGGCTGATTGTTAATGTTGACATTATAATTTTTGAACTAAAACACTGATATGGTGGTGTATTTTGGTATGTTGCTTTAACATTAGCATAGTGGTGTACGAACTTATTTGCTGCAACATATATACATATATATATTTTTGTGCAAATGAACCCAAAATGAATTTGAACCCACCCCCCAAAAAAATTGAACGAATTTCAAACCCGAATCGGAACCGACAACTTAGGTTAGTATAAATCAATTAATACAATAGAGACGAAAGGCTCTATTTATTAGAGATTACAAAACGATGTTTCTAAATGAAACAATCCTGAACTAAAGCCAGAATTAGAAACTAACTAAACTAACTAGGACGACCATTATAAAGACATTACAATATTTTAATATTCTCCCTTAATGGTCATTGCACTAACTACCCTACAAAAGACATAACCTACAAGTCTTTTGGTCACAAATGAATAAAAGGCTGCCCCTTCTCTTCAAAATGCTTTGTGAAATGAGTCTTCTGCTGAGACCCTCCCTAATGCTGCAAAACTGAAACCACAATTTTGAAGAGAAAAATGCCAAACCCAAACATTTTCAAAAAAACAGCCAAGATTTTGTTTGAAAAAAAATCCCCAAAACTTTTGCAAATGAGCACTACAACTCAAAAAATCGTCAAACTCTTGATGTCATGCTGAGATCACCTACCAAAAGCTGCCTGATTTTTTAGGAGAAATAACAGAAAATCTAATAGTAAAATATTGGGGAAATTTTTTTAAAACATGACAATATTTTTTCGAGGAAAAAACTATAAACCTAACAATATTTTTTGAGGAAAATTTTATAAAACCCAAAGATAATTTTTGAGAAAAAAATTAGAAAAACCTAGACACTAAAACATCAATAATGATATTGCAGTTTCTGGATTCGATTGTGTAGATTTTTTCATCAACATTTCGGATCATACTACATGATCCATCATCAGGATGCCAGAGAGTAAGAAGAACATAAGATCCTAATGATGGATCATGTAGTATGATCCGAAACGTTGACAAAAAAAATCTACACAATCGAATCCAGAAACTGCAATATTATATGCATGGATTGTGGAAATCTAATAGATTTGATCAACAATTATTTTGAGGGAAAAAATTGAAAAACCCTCTTGCAGAGAAGGAACCAAAGATTTTTGTGTGAAAAAATTAGGTAAAAAACAAAAATGCTTGATTTTGAAAATCTAGATGCAACCCACCATGAATTTTTTTTGGAAAAAATCAAAAAACCCTTCATCGCACAAGGCATGAACACCCATGAGCCAAAAAAACCCTAGATGTGGGTTTGAGATCAACAAAAAAGAGGAGTCGTTTGTTGGAGGTTGCAGAGAACACAAACAAAACATTAGAACTAAGTTACCGGTTCGAGTTCGGTTCCAAGTTCGGGTACGAAGAACCGGTTCGCAAGTTCGACAAAATTTTGAAAAGGGGTTTGGCTTCGGGTTCGAAAAAACATGTAAAAATTTAAAATATATATATATATATATATATATATATATATATATATATATATATATTTATGAAGCCTAGAAGCATGAGTTAAAATTAGATTGAACTAGGAATACTCCCTCTTAGGCTTGATTTCTTTGTCAATTCACATTTTGCACCATTAAATGAAGTAAACCATTGACTAAACAAAGTAAATGCAGTAAAAAATGTCTAGGAATACTCCTCTAGAGGCTGCTCGGACCAGAAGTCGAACTGTACCAGTTCGAACTGGTGCTGGTCCGGGAGGCATTTCCAACGAACTGGGTAACTAAGCATTAGAAAGAAAAAACAAGGCTGCCCAAAAACGCAGGGAAAAAACCCTTGATTGCAACCAATGTAACATGGGCACTGGGGGATGTTGAGACGTCAAGGCATTGGAACGGGTTTCCAGGATGGGGAAAAAAGGGTTTCAATTTGGGGACAACGGGGCCAACGGGGGGACGGTGGTAGGGGGGCAAGGGTGGGGGGTGTTGTAATATACTATACATATAGTACTTGAAATGCTAGTTATGATATGATGTATAATAGTATAAAAACTAATAAATTATAATACCAAATACTTGAACATAGAAAAATTGCAACATGAATATCATAAGATGATTACAACGAGTAGCATGATATCAAAACAAGTACAAAATCATGTACATACATTCATAAATATGCATATGTAGTGTTTGTGTGTAACAGTGACCTTTGCGGTAGCCATTAAATCCCATTTCTATCACAAGTGTTGTAGCTGCAACTTTTGCTTGCAGAAACCCTCGGCGATGAGATGGTGGAGCAAAGGCGGTGGTGGGGGACTTGGGAACACCAAGTCCCCGATGCGGGGACGTCCCCGACCCGTGTGCGTGGGGGTTGTGGGGGGATGGGTCCCTATGTTACACTAGTTGCAACTCAACACAAAACCCTGTCTCAAATCATAGAAAATGCAAACAAAAACAGTACTAAAACAAAACACGCATGCCTAAAACAAACGAAACGCTAAGACTGTTGCGCGCGCTCACACAAACTAGACACAAGCACAACCAAATGCAGTCCTCCATTTGTGCCAAAACACACATCAAAAAACAACAAAATGCGGGCCGAAAAACACAGAATGTGCCACCAAGAAGTGTAGAAAGCCACGACCCATAAAAATTGCAGCCACCAGGCAAAGAAAACATTGAGAAGAGCAACTCGAACAACAAAATGTGAGCTAAAACCTGAACAAACCCTACCGAAAATCCTTCTTGTGGAAGAATAACACAGAAACAAAAAGGTCATGGGCCCCAAAATGCGGAAACCAGAGAAAGAAAATGCAGATAAAAAACGAGTTAAAAAACCATTGAAATTGCAAAAGATCCCCCGCAATTTGCAATAAAAAACTTTGAAAATCAAAGACGTCTTTTTCATAAAAAACAATTAAAAAATTTCTAGAAGAAAATTCCAGGTAAGAGTCGAATTTTTATTAAATAATTTGCCAAACTTTATTAAACCCCATCAACCTACTCCGATACCATGTTATTATAAATTGATTGATACAATAGAGATGACAAGACAATGTTTCTAAATGAAACAATCATGAACTAAAGCCAACATTAGAAACTAAGATGACCATTATAAAACATTATAATATTTCAATATTTACCCCTGTAATGTGGTTTCCCCATCATTGTTCTTGTAAGCTTTATTGACCTTGTATCACTTCTACACTTTAAATTGCACATTTGTCTTAACCTTTTGACAAGAACATAGGTAGCAAGGCTTCCTTTCAATGTTTTATGACAGTTAATAGGACTGTTACAATAGCTTCTGGAATTTGATTGTGTAAAGATATTTTATCATCAACGTTTCAGATCACACTATGTGATAATACAACATAAATATATTACCATAGTGTGATCTGAAACATTAATGATAAAAAATCTTTACACAATCAAATTCCAGAAGCTATTGTAACATTGATATGGATTGTGAAAATTTAATGGCTTTAGTCAATAGGATTGTTCTGCATATTACTTCTCTTTGTCATGTTAACATGTATCCTTGTGCATATTACCAAAGGTACTCTTTATGACTATGTCTATTCCTTGCCTAACATATTTTCAGATCTCTATTTTCTTGTAACAGTGAATAGATCTTATCTCTTGACAGTGAATAATTACCTTCAAATAGTAAGAAAAACTCTTCAAGAACAGTCATTCACTCTTTTCATAGCACACTCATTCACCTATGGGACAGTCTTTTGATCTTCAAAACAATCATTTGATTGTTGATAAGATAGACCTTCAAAACATAAATATCTTTTGAGACAAAGTATGAAAACTTCGAAAGAAGGGTGAAACCCTTAAGTAGAGCAATGTCACAAACTTTTAAGATAGTGGATACTCTTTATGAACAGAACCGTGATATCTCTACCAGTCAAGAATCAATGAATAGATCTGCCCTATCAATCTAAAAGCATTGTCTATATCTTTGAAAAATATGACTAATCAAATGCAATAAACACATGAAAGAAAACCCCTTCACTGTTCTTTGACCTCACCAATACTCTCAAGAAATTCTAGAGCCTTTCTAACATTGAATGACATCTCATATTCAATGTGACTTTTCTCTCACAAATCTCGAATGAAGACATTGAGAAATACAAACATAGACTAGGGCTTTATGAATATGCATGGAACACTACCTTTAATGTGATCCCTTTCTTGACCATCATATTGAATGCCCCTTGAAATCTGCATCTTCTTTGTGAAAACTACTGTATAGGGTTTTATTTGTCAATTAATTGCAATTTTTAACTAATTAATCGCCCAAAAAATTGTTGATAATTGTTGACCAAATAATTGCATTTTTTTGGGGAATAAATTGGCAATTTGGTGGCATGGATGATTCCTGATAAATTGGGTATAATCGCATTTTTTGTAGATTGACTTTTATTTTACCAAAATAAAAGATGGGAGGACACAGTAAAAAAAAATAGAGTTAAAAATTTGAAAGTTTTACAAGAGCCATTTTCATTTTTGCTTCAGAATTTCAGCTTTTGCTCATTTCTAAGGACAAAAAAATTATTTCTATTCCCAAGGTCAATAAACCATCTAAGAAACTGCTATTTCCGCAAACAAACAATCAATTTTGTGGAAATCATATCAGAAAAAGGCACAAGTCATTTTTGACAAGCAGATTCAGCATCTTTTTTTCAAAAGTGCATAATCTTGGGTGTCAGATTTTCACAAACAAGTACTTGACAAAAAGTGAGTACTTTTCATCAACAAAGGCCTTGTTGAAAAATCCTATCGTTTTCTATCAAATATTGCAGGTCGAAGCTGCTGTACTTTTTCTCTTCAATAGGTCATATCTTTCACCTTTGAAGTCCATGTTTAAAAACGAAAAGGCATTGGAAAGGCATCGAAGATTATTACACAGCTACAAGGTTAATTTTTTCAGATTTTGTATCAGTTTATATTGTATCAAAATTTGTAAATTTGATCATTAGAGGATTAAACAGCATTGTAATCTGATAAAAGGCCTTGTAAATGAACTAATTATAAAGTGTCAACCTTGTAATATTTGGTAGTGGGGTCATTTTTGAGACTAGTGGAAAGGGGGGGTGTCTCATGTGTCTTCTTTTTTGTAAACTTATTTTTTGTACTCATGGATGCATCTATAATTATTGTTTCCATAGTGGGCATACTGGCCAAGATTTTTAGCTCAGTGAGTTTTTCAGCCAAAAACTTGCACAAAAAACTCGCCGAGTTTTTAAAAAAACTCTCCCACATGGCAATGTTAGGGTTTGAACGCCAGAAACGACATTTTTGGGCACAGTCTTTCATTTGCAGCATTTTGGTCTTTGAGTAGAGGAGGAAAGTTTCCAATTTTCCAGTTCAGGGGTGGGAGGATTTATACAAATATAACATTTAAGTATAAGTTCTTATACTTTAAGTTATATTTGTATAAATACTTTTAGGATGTTTGAGATAGGTTCCATCTTCATAGGAGTTAAGATGCAGATTCTAGATTTTGGGGGTTTTCGAAAAATTTCAGACTTAGCCAAATTTCAAGATTCAGCAAGCCTTCAATAGGGTTACCTCCCACAATCCATCATGGCTTTCTAAGGTCAAATTGAAGCTGGCAAAAGGATTCCCAAAGGGTTTTAACTCGTTTTATCACAAATCACTTGTTTTTGACCCCATCTCTATGACAGACTTAGCTTAGCTCTCGCCCAAATCCCAAACAAACATGACTTCCCAACAGGCCAAAATCACTCAAACCTCATTTGCCGAACCTAGGGACTTGAAAACAGCCACCAACAAAGACTACCTAAGACCTAGTTATGAAGACTTTGACATTTGGCATTGATCAATGATCAAGCATCATAGATTCATACTATGCAAAGACTTAGTTTTATAATTATGTATATTTCTCTTATTTTTTTGTATATATAATGCATAGGAGGCACAGTCACGCCCATCACAGGATTCCTCTTCTAGGATTAGACCCTCTCACTTATATGCTAGTAGAGCTGAGAAGAGGAAGATGTGATTGTAATGATTTCACACTGGATGACATTGAGTTGAATGAGTAGTCATTTCTAGTGCCAGGAGAAGCTAGAGGCAGAGCTACATCCAAGATGGAGGACAAGACACAAATTGGGTCAGACATACCGAGCAAGGAGGCACAGTCATGCCAAGTGCAGACTTTTAGGACTAGACCCTCTAGTTCTACCTCTCCCTTAGTTTTTACTAGAGCTGGGAAGAGCAAGATGTAATTGTAATGATGTATTTACTTTTATTTTTACATAAATTATTTACTATTTTGCTTCCAGCCATCAACATTCCTCACAAGAATGCGATTTTGTACCCACTTTGTGTTTAAATATATCTAGACTAAGCCTGTTTTCTTTTGTGTTCCCAAGTTTTTTGCTGAGTTTTTGCCGAAAATTGGCCGAGTTTTTCCCGAATTTTTTTTCAGGCCTTGGCGAGTTTTCCAACTATGATGTTTCAACACCATATAACTATTTTGAATAGAAATCTAAGATGATAATATATCTGAAAAGACATGGATATTATCTTATTACTTTGTGTATGTCAGTCTCTCTTGACCTTTTTCACATTGAATCTGCCACTACACCAAATGCAGTGTTGAGTTGTGGACTACCTTGGAAACACTCTTTGGTAAGTAGGATGAGCTAAGAGGTCATCAATTAGAGAATGAACTCATAGGGTTGAGTCCTGCCAATTTTGACACCATACAAAACTTTTCACAAAACCCAAATTTGTAAGATTGCAGTTAATAGTGTGGAATCAAGAAAGATGATAAGCAACTAATCTTGAGCATTCTCTGTAAGCTTGGTCCAAACTACTTAGTTTTTGTTTCTACATTTATTACTACAAAACGTGCCCTACATTCCACATACAAAATGCCTTCTCTAGCTGAATTTGTTGTAGAAGTCGCTAGGGAGCTAGACAAATTGGGTCTAATGGGTACAACCAAACCCTCTAAGTCACATGTCTTAGCTATAATTTGTAAAACAAGGCACAAAAGAACAAAAAGGGTTTTACAAAGCGAGACAAGAAACAAAAGTACCAAGGAGAGAAGAAAGAACAAAAATCTACTACAAAAGTAGATAATCAAAACTTTTCATCAAAAGACAAACAACTTGATAAGGAGGTGGTCAAGTTTTGTTACTATAAGAGGTTTGGCCATGATGAACAAAGTGTTCAAAGAAACAAATAGATCACCATTCACATCTTCTAGAAAAGAACAATATCAAGGTGCATGATTCAGTCAAACAAAGTTTGCCAAAAGGATCTTCTAAGGACACAAACAAGAGTAAGGGGAAAGGAAAGGGTAAGGCCCTAGTTGCTATTGCTTCACAACCGAATTCTCGGATCATTGACTTGGGTGCTTTGCACCACATGGCTTCTTCAAAAGATGAATCCACCTCTTTGGAGCTGTGTTCAATGCCTACCATACTAATGGGTGATGACATTCGTGTAAGTGCATAAGAGAGGGTCTATTGATGTGGACAAAGGAACATTTGAGGATATCCTTTGTGTTCCATCTTTATCAACTAATCTCCTATCTGTTTATTAAATCACTCGCGTCAGTTCTGGTAAGCGAGTTGAGTTCACACCAAATACAGTGGTAATCAGTGAAATGCCTAATAGTGGATCTACAGTTGTTGTAGGAAAAGAAGATCATCAATCAAGACTATATCAATTTTCTCACTTGGTTCCTAACTCTTCTCCAACAAACTTACTCATGCAAATGAGGTGAGTTGTTTGTGGCATCAACAATTTGGCCACTTGAACTACTATTACTTGCAATAGCTCAGTCAATAGGACATGGTTCCAAGGTTGCATTCTATTCAATTTTCTAGTAGAGTTTGCTAGGGATGCATTCCTGGTAAGCATCTTGAGGAGAACTATGATAAAGGCAAAACATGTAGAGCTACACAACCATCTTTCAGCATTGCTAGATGTTTTGATGAATTTTTGGGTTTACTTTCTTAAACAAAAGCCTGAGGTCTTTGACAATTTTCCAAATTTCAAAGCTTTTGCAAAGAAACAATCTAGGAAGTTCATCAAAATTCTGTGTATAGATAATGGGGGTGAATATGCCAACAATTAGTTCGAATAGTTTTGTGCTTCAAAAGGTATCAACATGCAACACACAATTCCATAGAATCCTCGACAAAATGGTGTCACAGAACGCAAGAATAGATCCTTGAAGGAGATGGGTAATTGTATGATTTACTCCAAATCTTTGGCACCTTAGTACTAGGCAGAGGCCACCAACCATGCATGTGATATCCAGGATCAAGTTCCTCGCAAAGTTGTGAAGGGGGTTAACTTATTTTCAAGCATGGACTGGTAAAAAACCCATAGATTAGCAATTCAAAGTATTTGGTTCTCTCACATCAACTCACATTCCAATTAAGAAACACAAGGCTATGGATCCACGAAGCAAGCCTTGCATATCTTTTGGGTATCCAAATGATGTCAAAGCCTATAAACTATCCCACCACTCATGAGTTCATTGAGAGGAGTGTTTGATTTGAAGCAAAGTTGCATGGATACGGATACGGATACAAATACGGGTACGGTTTCAGATACGGATACGGCCATTTTTTAAGACCCCCAATATGGATACGATTGGATACGACATTCATAGCAAACAAATATCCATATATTAAACACAATTTTCTAAGCTATTACAGGATATTTTCATTGCTTTACAAGCAATATAGACATATAATTGCTACATACATAATTATTAGTTGATTTAAATATTTACAATATTCAAAAAATGGTGGAGTTGCTTTGGAAGATACCCCCAAAAAATGGGTAGCTGAAATAGAAAAACATTTCATTTTTCTTCCTCATTTGGTGTAGGTTTTTGTTTATACCAACTAAAAAAAGTTGGATGAATGAAATTTTGTTTTAAATTAAGGAAGATTTATGGCAATTTTTTTTAAAATCAAATCACATAGTGTTTGGACAGTCAGAAAACTAAGGGTTTTTGGGTACATGCGGGTAGGGAATCCAATGTGTATCCATGCTGTATCGTATCTGTATCTGATACAGATACAGGTACAGGTACGGCCTGAGGAGGGGCAGAGGAGTTTCTGGCTACTTTGAAAAATATAAATCAGCAGACAGTAGATGATAGTGTTATAAAAATCTAAATATTAGAAAATAACAATAATAAAAGTTTGAAACTTAAAGTTGATAGAATATAGTAGTTTTCCACAATCCATTGTAGAGGTATGCTGTTGTTTCTGGAATTGATTACGTTTTTCTTGTTTGCATAAACACAATCAATTCCAGAAACAACAGCATATCACTTAAAGTTGATTTTCTTGCTCATTCTTGTAATGTTTTTCACTTAATTGATTTTAATTTCTTAGTGATATCAAATACCAAATATAAGTGTAATTTGTAATGTCAAAAGGTGTTTGCTATTGAGTGATCAGATGGTTACCTAAATTTGTATGTCAGGGCATGTGCCGTGTATTATTTTTATATACGTAAGCAAAGTTGCATGGATACGGATACGGATACAAACACGGATACAGTATTGGGTACGAATACTGCCATTTTTTAAGACCCCCAATATGGATACGGCTGGATATGACATTAATAAAAACACATACACATATTTAACACATTTTTCTAAGTTATTAGAGGAGATTTTCGTTACTTCAAAAGCAGTATTGACAAATAAATGCTAAATAAATATTTATATGTTAATTTAACACTTTACAATAAACAAAAATAGTAGAGTTGCATTAGATGATAACCTCAAAAAATGCGTTGCTGAAATAGAAAAACATTTTATTTGTCTTTCTCATTTGGTGTAGGTTTTGTTTATACCATTTTTTTTTTTTAAATTGCATTAATGAAGTTTTTTTAAATTAAGTTTGCGAAGATATATGACAAATCTTTAAAAAAATCAAATTACATAGTATTTGGCATGGTTGGAAAATCAAGTTTTTTTAGGCAGATATGGGTACAATATTCAATGTGTATCCAGGCAGTATCGGATACGTTTCCAAATTGGATACAGGGATACGCGTGCCCAAGGAGGGACGGAGGAGTTTCCGGCAACTATGTACGTAAGTAATCATTATCAGTTTCTGCACAATGACCCTCTTGGCTACTGCTCTTGCTCATGATGTTGGACAATTACAAAAAAATAGAAAGCTCTTCTTTCTTTCAGCAAACTAGGAAGGAAAGAATCAGACCAGAACTGAACATCATCCATTCTTGATATTAGAACAAAAATTGTGGAAAATTTAACCTTACTTCCTTGACAAAAGGCAACCTGTTTTCCAGCAAAATTATAAAAGCAGGACCTTCAACATAGTTACATTCATCTTAATATTCTTGATTAATACCAAACATGAGCCCAGTTTCTATCAACATATAAAGGCACACATATCACCTACCTGCTCTCACAATAGCACTCTGGTTGTCATCAAAGATACTTAGTTTTTGTTTTACATTGGTATTGGTATGTATAAATATGTCCTCAAATATGTGCCATAAAAAGTAATTATCATTCCATTAAAACATCAAGCTTACTTAAAATATCCAGAAAACATATCTAAAACCTGAGCTGTTTAATGTTTTCCCAATCTTTTAAAACAAAGAGGTAACACCGTTTTAAAAACTAAAGTAAGGACACAAACATGTAAAGCTAATATTGCAGCATCCTTCAAAACCACAGAAGTTATGGCTACTATCAGTATTTAGTATGAAGAAACTAGCATTGCTACTTGATGTCCACCTCTTGCATATTCAGCAATCGTGTTGCAACAATGTTCAGAATCTTGGGCTTTATTTGCAGTATAATTATCAGTATTTACTTTTTTCTTAAGACAGCTTCAGTACAATATTAGCACTGTATTACTATTGAACATTTGAAAACAAAGGAGAATACAAACCTAAATTGGCCATCTTTTATCATATGCAAAAAGACATCATCCTTTACTTAACAGCTTGGATCCAATGAAGAACCTCTTGACGTCTACTCAATTTTCTTGTCTTTGGCATTGAAATGGAAATTAAAACCAAGATTTTGGTTATTAGTGACCTTGATTGTACTGTTTTATTTATTCTGTATGAAAGATTTGATATATTATATATAGATTGCTATCTTATAAATAAGCTATTTAAGTGACTTGTATGGTTGAGGTAATTATCTATATAAAGGTACTTGCCATCCTTTTCTTATTTGTTAATGTGGTGAAGTTGACTTTTGTTTCAGTTTTTGCATCTCTGGAACGATGAAATATTGTTAAGTTGTTCAAAATATAAATACTGGTCGTAACATGCTGGAAAAATACCGAGTTAATGGTAATTTGGCCATTTATAAAATAGTTTTAATAACATGCTGAAAGCCTGAAAGTAATGAGGTAATATTGTTAATTTGGCCAAAACATAAATAGTGTCCATACCATGCAGAATTTTTTCCAATGCAAACTCATCCTTGAGGATGGTTTTTCTCCCTTTCTTTTTCTTTTTTTGGGTTTTGTTATCAGGTGTATGTTTTGCTCATGCAGCTTTTTAAATGTAAACCAATCCAGGGTTTGTTCAGTTGAGGACCAAAATGATAGCATCCAATCCCCAGATGATGTGGGAGTTGGAAACCATTTTCACATCCACATAAAAGAAGAAAGCTCTCCTGATATCCTGTGTTCATTTGCCTAGTGCCTTGTTGGTATTTAAAGAAGTTGGCTAGTTTGGTCATTACGTTTTGATGAATTAATAAGATGTTTCAAGTCACATATGCATCTTGCAATGAAGCACTAATTATGCAAATGATTATTTTTATTTTGAATGTGAACTAGAGAAGAGATTGGTGTTGATTTCAAGGACTTTCTCTGGGAATTGTTATCTTATTTGCAGATTCTTATTTGTCCCTCTGTTTTTTTTGTTTCCCTTTCAGTCAAAGTTTGATAGGCAAAAAATGTTCAATTTTTCTTTATTATGATTAAATCGAGATGGTTAATTTCAGAAATAAGGAACAATTATTGATGTTGGCTGTTGATTACCAAGTAAATAAGAGATATTTGGTTATATAAAGAATTTTTTTAATTATAGTATCTATGACAGATCAAAGTAGATCAAATGGGGCTCAATACTATACGAGGCTATAATAGCTAGTTGGGAGTGATAAAATACAATTCAATAATAGAAAATAAAGCATCTATAGGTAGGAAACTTAATAGCCTTATAAGATGGATAAATCTTTGAAGAGAGTCCTTCCATCTCTTCTCATACCACTTCTCCATCCACCATCAAATTGGAGGCTTTGCATGATGATGACAGCACTTTTAATGATCTTAATCCTCTTAATTTTGACGAGTCTTCTTTCTCCACTTCAAATGGCGACACTGAGATGAGGATTCTCATTCCTCTCCTAATCATCATTCAGTGTTTGATGATTCTCCCCTTGACCCTCCTGTCTCAGCACCTCTATGGGCTAGACAACCATTGTATTTAGCAAGTGATTGGGTTGGTGATCCATCAGATACTAGAAGAATAGGGTCACAATTTCGACAGGCTCCACATCTCTTCATTGCTTCAACTTTTGATCTACGATCTTTTCAAGAAGCCACGAGTATTCCCAAGTGGGATGCTGCAATGCAAGAAGAGTTCAATTCATTGAAAAGGAATCACACATGGGACCTTGTCCCTCTTCCTAAGAGAATAAAACTTGTTTGATGCAAGTGGATCTATCAAACAAAATTTGCATCATGTGGGTCATTTGATAACATAAGGCTCAACTGGTAGCAAAAGGATTCTCCCAAGTTTCTAGGATCTTTTACACCAGTTGCTACGATGAATTTCATCCAACTTGTCCTATCATTGTAGCTGATCATTGGGAAGTTCATCAAATGGAGGTAAAGAGTGTCTTTCATCAGGAGGAAATCTAAACGGAGCAGACACAAGGGTTTGTTTAGGATTCTTCAGTTATATGTCAAGTTCAAAAGTCTCAAATAGGCTCCTCAAGTTTGGTATGCCAAGATGGACTCCTTCCTTCTTACAATTGATTTCACTAGATGTCATTCTGATCTGAACTTACACATTTTGCAAAGAACTAACACACATTTCTGATTCTCTCTATTGATGACTTGGTGATCACAGGGAGCCACTCATCCACCATCAAGATAGTGAAAATTGCTCTACATGATAGATTTATGATGTCAGATTGGGTCATTTGCATTACTTCTTGGGGACTGAGATTACTAAATCATCCTCAAGTATCTTCCTTGGACAACCCAAGTATGCACATGATATGTTCTCTAGATTTCGCACGACTGGCTGCTATAAGCCACACCAACTCCATTTTTGTCAAGGATCAAACTTGAGGTCAAGTTCTCTTCACCCTTGGTTGATGGTACTTTATACCGACAGCTTGTTGGGAGTCTCATTTATGTGACTCATATGAGACCCAACATTTCATATATTGTGGGAATGGTCTCTTGATTCATGTAGAAGCCACATGAGTTCCATTTATGAAAGAAGCTAAGCGGATCCTCCACTACATTCAAGGTACTCCTATTTGTGGAATTCAATATGCAGCAGGTGTGGATATTGACTTGGTGGGATATATAGACTAGTTTGTTGTTTGAGCAAAAAGAAGTCAACAATTTCTCTTTCATCTATAAAGATTCATATCCCTAGCATAAAATATCCGAATATCAGAAAATCGTCTTATGATAAGGCATCACAATTTTCAAAAGATTCCCCTGATCCACACATTACTATGGCAAGGCAATAAACCCACAATATGTAGCGATGGTGAGAAGGAGAAGAGACATCAAAGAATATACAAGTCCAATGAACAACGACTATCTTCCAAAAAGGGGCAAGATTCAAAAATAAGGTATAATACATTAAGCAAGTGGTGTGTAATAGACGACGATTATCTACATTAAGCAAAATGGTGTGTTAGTAGTTATTTCCCAAAGGGTGCGACTTAATCAAAGGAAATAAAGAATTTAATTTAGAAGAGGTGTGATTGGCAAGATGAAAGGATGTCATGTGAAGAGACATGTCTCTCTCATTCCAAGGAGGTATAAATATATCTAAGGATTGACTCCAAGAAGGCATTGAACACCAGCAAAAGTAAACACATGTACAACAAAGACAATTTAACAAACAGTAGAAGCAAACATGAATATAGTAGAACAACTTATTTATAATCTCTTAATTGTTGGGGTATGAAAGTTCAAAGAATAGATATGCATTTATAAATATACATAGATGAGGATCCATATATATTTATACCTAATTATATGTAATTGATGAATACTTGAATTTGATGTCTATGCATTTATCAATATGAAATATTGCAATAATTGATCATGTTGAGGGATGGAAGGGAGGACAAGGAGGGGGAATAGTGAAAGATCCCTTAGTGTATGGCACCTCATAAAGATAGTTAAGGACCATGGGGCCAAAGAGGATAAGCACCTACCTTTGGGCCTTGGGTTGAGGGTCAATTTAAGGGCACCCTATTGCAACACCTCTACTATCCCCACATTGATCAATTGTTGAAGTAAGCTAGAAGGGATCCTCAATCATATGAGGTGAGAGGTTGACATGATGGAGGAGAACGATCTACAAACCTCACTAGGTACACCACCTCATGAGAATGATTAAGGACCACACGAGGCCAAAGAGGATAAGGTCTTGTTGTTGGGCTTAGGTAGAGGATAATTGGGGCACCTCATCATGTCTTCCATCACAACCCTCATTATGGTTGAGTTCCCACCTAATCATTGAGATTTGTTGTGTAGATTGCTATACATATATATTTCCTAACCCTAGAATCGAATGTATTTCATGAGTTATATCTACATTATAATTTGATCTAATTGCAGGTTTCCAAAACATGCTTATCTCATCTTATTCTTGAGTGAAGATTATATCTATAACTATATTTTGCTCTTTGTTTCATTTTGTGAAGTATAAGGTGATCCAAGAAAGGGAAATTATAGAGGTTAGGTATCGCGGGGCAGTTAATGCAACCACTGAGGCTATTTGGCTTCAGAATATTCTCACCGAGTTTGGTATTCCAATCAGAAATCTTACAATCTCTTTTGTGATAATAAGAATGCTATACCGGTCTCAAGAAATTCAGTTCATCAAGAGAGAACAAAACACATTGAGATACTTACATTCAAGAGCTGATTCAAGAAGGCATCATTGATCTTATTGTTCTACATTGGAGCAAACTGCAAACATCTTCACCAAACCCTTCACATAAAGCAAGTTCCTTCGTCTACGCGCTTTGCTAGGGGTGCAACGGGTATCTACTTTAGGAGGGGAGGGGCTTCTCAGTCCTTCATTCTTTCTCTCTATTTAGGAGACTACTCTTATAATGAGGCTGCTTTCTTTCTTTCTTTTGTCTTTTTTTTTGAGGAGGGGGGGAGAGAGATCTCTATTTACATGGATACCTAACATGGCCTCATTTGTTGAGACACGTCTTTTCGCCCATCTAAGCTACACTTAAAAGGGAGTGCTAGCATAGGTTTTTTATTTTCCTTAGGGGGTATTCATTTTTCCTACACATTTTATTTAAGCTTGCTTAGGTTATAAAGAGTGGTTCATATGAGGACATGTGGCAAAATATTTCAGCTACATATGTCGCTCTTTCCTACACATGGGTAGTTGAGTTACACACCTCTTTTGGCTTGTTGTGCCACCTCTCATAACCACTATTTTGTCATTACCTAAGTAGGTTATGGGGTAGTTGGCTTTATCACCCTCTTTTGGCTTTAGGTGCCACCTTTCATGACTCCTTTTTTGTCTTCATGTAAGGAGGTTATGCCACATGTCTTGGAATTTACCAATTAGGTAGAACATCTCACTTTCTTTGGGGAGGATTTAATGCACCACTTGGATGTATATGCCCTTGTTTTGCTATATATTCAGCACTCTCTTCTCACCTTCACTAAGTGATAGCTCAAGGAGAGTTTTGAGAATATTCTCTAGTTTCTCTTGCATTGTCTTTATTTTCTCTCATTTTAGATTTCTCCTCATTCAGCTATTTTGATCTTCAATCATCTGCTGCTTGGAGTTGCATGTGGTCTATGAACAACATTAAATTCTGGCTCAATTCTCGCTTCTCACAAAATCTAACAAATTTGCTAAGTTACCAATTCGAGTTCGGGTACGAGAATCCGGTTCGTGGATTCATGAATTTTTATTTTCCATTATGATTCGTATGGGTTCGTGTGTGTGTGCATTATATATATATATATATATATATGCATTATATATACAAAAAAAAGAGAAATATACATAATTGTAAAACTAAATCATTTCATAGTATGAATCTACGATGCTTGATCACTGATCAATGCCAAATGTCAAAGATAAACATTAAAAATTTAAATACTTGATCATTGATCTATGTTCACAATTCTAAAGAAAATCATCACTTGTTTTGAGAAAAAAAAATAATAAAAAAATCATTTTTAACTTGTTTTGGACCGTGGGTCCCTGGCGATCTGCGCAGGATTCTCCTAGGTCCACACTAGATCTCCCCGGGCCCATGCTGGATCCGGACAGGGTACGCATTCGGACCTGTGGGTTCGTTCGGATCCGCAGCGCTAGATCCCCTCGGGCCTATGCTGGATCCAAACAGGGTCCGCATTCAATCCTATGGGTCCATCCAGATCCGCAGTGCTACGGATCTGGACGGACCCACAAGTCCTAATGCAAACCCTGTCTAGATCCAACACAAACTGGTCTACGAATCCGGACCCAGATCAGACCCAGACCCAGTTCGAGGGTCCAAGGTCTGAATCCGGTAACGTAGCAAATTTGTAATAACCTCGGTGCTTGTGACACCACAGGAGAACTGTAACACTTGATGATTTGAAATTCCTAATTTTTATTCAGTTTGTAAAATATGGATAAACTCTAATAGACATCACCCTTTCATTGATTTATTCTATGACTTCTTAAACACCAAAGTTCTAAACAACATAAATGAAATTCATTATCCACAAAAACATAGGACAACTTTGGGATAGCCAATGGCATTTTCCCAAGGACATGATTCCTTTTTGTGTACCATCAACACTGTGAATTTATAAGTTATTAGAAGCGAGGATTGGATGCTTTATTATCCACAAAAACATGGGCACATGTTTGTTATAGTCAATAACATTTGTCCAGGGGCTGTTAAAAATTATTACTAGTGCTCAGCTTGTTATGTGTTTGTTATGAGTTGTTTTAACAACTCCCTAATTCTAGGATTAGTTTAAACCATGTGAGAGAAATTTAAGGAACACTTATTCCTACAAAAATGTAATATCTTGAATGGTTTGAGTGAGAAAATAAAAACAAATATCCTTTGTGTGCTGCTCTGAAAATTAATATTGTATCAGAGCTATATCTGGAGTTGTTGCATTATATGGAGCATAAGCTTGAGACAGGGGTCTGTTAATATTGCAAACATATCATTGGAGCTCTCTATGGTTTACTAGTGTCACTAGGAGTTCAGCCAAAGCAAGCATGACCATGGGAGTATTGGTGCAAATCTTCCTTCAGCATGTGGGCATTCTTTTTACCAGCACGGTATCCATTATTCAAAGTGTGGGGCATTTAAAATGGAGGAAGGATTATGTAAGAACCCTTCACAGGCTCTAATTGCTGAAGCTGTTTTGTCTCAATATATGTTTTGAAAGTTTATAATTTTTTGTGGTTTTCACAAGTTTTAGAGCAAAAACAAAATATACCATAATCTGAAATTCTGAAACAATTTGAAATACTGCTGCAACTTCTATTTATTTTCTAATGAAATACAAGTAAAATCCAAACAATCTTTTATTGGAAAACTATCACTAAAGGCAACTATGAACTACATAAAAAAAACCTGGAATAAGACTGTCATGTGCTACTATAATTATTTATTTGCTGAAGTAGTAAATGTTGAAGGTGTCGTTCTGTCTCTTATACCCACGTTTCAGCCTCTATATGATATAATCTGTCTTCGTCAATCCCCAACTGCCAGCCGATATTATCTTTCTACAACTGCGAGAAAAGCCCTCTGCTGAAGCACAATAAGAATCTCTGGATGAGACCCTCTACACAATACCAAATTCACCAGGTATTTCACTGGCTCAAATGGCGAACACAGAAGAAAACTACGTTTCTCCAATGGTGAAATGCTGAAAACCCTTGTCTAGAGCTCAGAGCAAGAAGCAATAATCAATAACAATAACAATGGATGCCTTTCTTCTTTCCCCAACAAGCATAAATAGGCTTTCCAACCCTAATTCACAATTCCTTGAAAAGCTGCGATTTCTTTCTTCAAGGCATTAAAAATATAATCATTAAATAAATTTAATGATTTAGAGTTAGGAAAACATGCCAATTAATTAATACATTAATGTGGCCCCCTTCATGATATTAAGACCCATCACTTAAGTGATTTAATATAAAGTCAATTTACAACTTAATATTATATCCTTTGCCATTTAATTAATATATAATCACCGAAAACTAAATAACTCCCCCAAAAATGCGAAATCTGGCTTAACTGTCTGGAACTGGAGTTGGCATAATAATTTCCCATGTGATCAAATAATATTTCTAAAAATAGCAAGGGTCCATCTCTATGACTCTAAAAGTTGCTAAATATAGCAAAACTCAAACAAAGTCTGAAACCTCTCCATACCAAATCAAGGGTGCTGAGCTCTGCAAAAGTCTAACCATCAGATAAGCATATCTCCTTTGTGCACAAATTGACCCTCTATCCGTCTCTACTAGCCTACGAGGGTCCAATGATAGGCTAATCAATAGCTAGAATGATGTCTCTAGCTAGAAGGGGACATCACAGTCCGCCCTTCCTGAAATTGCTTGTCCTCAAGCAATCTCAACTCTAGATGCTGTAAAATCTCCTCACTCTCCCAAGTGCATCCTCAACCGGCATGTCCTTCCATTTCACCAAGTACTCCCTGATAGTGCGCCTCCTCAAGTTTCTCTCTCTAAACTCCAAAATAGCCTCGGGCACTAAAACCAACTTCCCTTCATCATCCAAGGGTGGAAGCACTGTAGAAGGAACAATCTGGTGTCCTAACGCCTTTTTGAGACGTGACACATGAAAAATATTATGGACTTTACTCTCTGCCAGTAAATCCAACTCATATGCCACCTCTCCAACTCTCCTGATCACCCTGAAAGGTCCATAGTATCGTGGTTTCAGTTTCTCGACACCACTCCTTTTAAGAGTGGATTGGTGGTAAGGCTGTAACATCAAGTACACCATATCCCCTATCTCAAAAATCCGCTCAGTCCTCTTTTGATCCGCATACTGCTTCTGTTGATTCTGTGCCTTAGTAATATTCTCCTTAAGAGCCTTTACAATGTCTTGGCTCTCATGTAACAAGTCTCCAGCACTAGGCACTCTACTGTCGCTCAACAAAAGATCCATGAAATTGGGTGCCTCATACCCATACAATGCCATGAAAGGTGACATCTAAATAGACATGTGATAAGTGGAATTGTAGCAATACTCACATAGGTAAATCCACTTAACCCAAGCCTTTTGCTGCCCTGCTATGTAGTTCCTGAGGTGTCCCTCCACCCATTTGTTGACTATCTCAATCTGTCCATCCGTCTGGGGGTGGTAGCTAGTACTCGGAGTGAGCTCTATCCCGCACAATCTGAATAACTCCTACCAAAAGTGACTCATAAATCTGTTGTCCCTGTCACTGACAATGCTCTGAGGTAAGCCATGCAACCTTAATACCTCTCTGAAGAATAAATCTACCGCTTGGGTAGCAGTGTATGTAGCAGTGATCGTGAAGAAGTGGGCAAACTTCGTAAGCCGATCAACAACAACATATATACAGTCTTTGCCCTGGGCTCTAGGCAATCCTGTGATGAAGTCCATGGACAAACACTCCCACTTTCTGTCAGGAATCGGAAGTGGCTGAAGTAAACCGGCTGGATAAGAGTGCTCTTGTTTATTCTACTAGCATGTAGGACACTCTCTAACATACTGTAACACCTCAGCCTTGAGCCCTTTCCAAGAAAAACGCTCACGAATCTGCCGGTAGGTTTTATAAAAACCTGGATGTCCTGCCATAGGTGAGTCATGATAAACTCTCAACACCATCCTCCTCACCTCTGACCCTGGCACCAAATAAATGTGCCCTTTGTAAATGATGAGCTCATTCGCAAGGGTGAAATCACTATCCTGAACCGATCTGTCTATGAATCCTGATGCCCATGTATCCTTTGCATACTTTGCAAGGATCAAATGTCTCCAGTCCTCTGATATATCCATCATCAAGCTCAAGTGGGGTCTTCGTGACAAGGCATCTGCTACTACATTTTGTGTCCCCTTGAAATAGGTAATATCAAATTCATATGCCTATAATTTACTTACCCATTTTTGCTGCATGTCATTAAGATCTCGCTGCCCCAAGAAATGCTTTAGGCTATTGTGGTTTGTTTTTATGCTGAATTTGCTACCCACTAAATATTGCCTGAATTTGGCCAAAGCATGCATTATGGCCAACATTTCCTTATCATAAATGTTGAAGCTCCTCTCAGGTCCCCTGAGCTTCCCACTCTCATACACAATCGGGTGCTTGTCTTGCATAAGCACCTCTCCAACGCCCTCGCCAGATGCATCACAATGAAGCTCAAATGGCTTACTGAAATCTGATAGTGCTAACACTAGACAAGAAGTCACCAACTCCTTGAATTTATCAAAACACTCTTGTGCCTTAGGAGTCCACAAGAAAGCCCCCTTCCTCATCAAATCCATCAAGGGTGCTGCATGCCTAGAATATCAACTAACAAACCTCCTGTAGAACCCACACAACCCCAAAAATCCTCTCAACTGTGTTGGGTTTACTAGAGTAGGCCACTCGACAATACCATGAATCTTTTCAGGATCCATGTGTACTCCTTGTGCACTGATAATGTGACCTAGATATAATAACTCTGATAATCCCAAATCACATTTAGACTCCTTTGCATATAAGGATTCCCTGCTCAAAATGCTCAACACAGTGTCTAAGTGCCGCACATGCTCATCCCATGTCCTACTATACACTGGGATGTCATCAAAGAAGACTAACACAAATTTCCTCAACTGAGGCTGAAAGACCATGTTCATCGTGGACTGAAAAGTGGCTGGAGCATTAGTTAGCCCAAATGGCATAACTACAAACTCAAAATGGCCACAATGACACCGAAATGTCTTCTCTATATCCTACTCTCTGACTCAGATCTGATGATACCCTGATCTCAAATCAATTTTGGAGAAGAAGCATGCTTCGTGTAACTCATCTAATAACTCATCAATTTGTGGTATGGGGTACCTATTTTTGATAGTCTTCTTGTTCAGGACCCTGTAATCTATGCACATCCTAAGAGTACCATCCTTCTTCTTCACCAAAACCACAGAAGAAGCAAAAGGAGACTTACTTGGTCTAATGTGCCCCATAGCAAGTAGTTCCTTGATGGTTTTCTCAATCTCATCCTTCAATCTCTTTGGATGTCTGTAGGGTGTAATCATAATGGGTTTGGCACCCTCCTCGAGCTTAATAATGTGCTCAATACCTCTATCAGGAGGACTACTTAGTGGAATGTCACTAAACACCTTACTATGCTTGATTCTCAGCGCCTATATGTCTGGATGATACTCGGAATGTTGTTGCCCCTGTGATGGCATCAAAGTGCAACGGGCTGCCCACTCAACCTGGTCATGTCTCAACAAGCTCCCCATGCGTCTGCAAGACATCATCCTAAACTCACTGTCACGGATGGCCTTAAGTATATGTGTCTTTCCATCCGATTGGAATTTCATCTCCATGTCTCTCAGATCAAGAGTGAACACTCCAATGTCATGCAACCAAGTCATACCAAGTACTAGATCTGTGTCACCCATGTTTACAACATAAAAATCAGCTTTGAAGTCAAAGTTATTAATCCTCAAGGGTAGACCTGTAATCTTCCTATTACATTTGAGGACATAGCCATCAACTACCCTCACTCTCAAACCCTCAAACTGCTCTGTCAAAATCCCACATCTCTCAACCAGCCTAGAATCAATAAAATTATGAGTGGCACCCGTATCAAGCAAGGTGATAACTCGCTGCCTTGCCAATACTCCCCTCATCCTGAATGATCCCTCCTGCTGCACACTGGTGAGTCGGGCCTCCTTAAGTCTACCCTCAGTCTTTTCATCACCTATAGCCATTTGGTTTAACTTTTCATCACCTGTGCTTTCCTTTTCTTTAGCCGATCCCTCATTTTCAGATTGCTGGTCTGAATTTTCAGAATCGGAATCCTCATAATAAGCCCACATAACCCTGTTTGCTTTGCCCTTGGGTCTTAAAGGACAATCATGGTTCATGTCATAAGGTCCTTTGCAATAGAAACACAATTTCTTCTTCCGCAAATCATTAAGTGTCTCCCTGTCAAAAGGTGCAAAAGATTTATCTCTATTTTCGGGTTTAAATTCAGTCCTCTCTGGTTTCTTAAAGAATGGCTTATTGTCCTTGCTAGAGGAAGCTGCCTTGGGCTGAAATTTATTCACTGGGGCTGCATGCTCCATGCTTCTTGCTTTCTTCATAGCATCATTCAATGTGAAAGGATCAAAAGCCTTTACGCAACCTCTAACTGGTTCGGCTAAGCCTTCAGTAAATAATACTATTAACCTCCTCTCTAATATGTCTGGTACCATAACTGAGGACCGCTAAAACTCATTAATAAAATGCTCTAAGCTCCCTGTCTGTTTGAGTTGTGCCAGGTCTCTAAAGTATACCTCTGGATCTTTCCTATCAAACCTTTCGACCAATCTGTCCACGAAGTCCTGGTAAGAAGTCACTTGGTTGTGCTGAAGAGTGATCAACCCATGATACCACCAATCGTGTGCTACTCCCTCTAAATGTAAAGTGGCATATTTTATTGCCTCAATCTCTGTCATAGGCCTCAATGCTAGAAATGTATCAAGCTTGTGGATCCAAGCTTGCACTGTCAATCTACCACTACCATCAAAAGTGGACAAGGAAAGCTTGCATGTAGCACGCTTTAGTTCATTATTATGCCCCCTGGGTCTCCTGTCCTATCTGACTGCACGGTAGTGTTCTCTCTTTTGGTTCACAAACCTTTCAAAGGTTATCCTTTCTCGCACATGTGGGGCCAATAGTTCCCACTCATCATTTGCAGCCATAAGGATGTCTCCAAACATCTCATCCCTAGCTTCCTCTACTAGATCCTGCACTAGTTCCTCCCTAACAAAGGTAGGACATGTGGGTCTATCTGTTGTCCTAGAGTGTGTCCTTTGTGCCCGTGGAGAACCTACAACACTCTTGTTATCCTCATGTTCCCTATTCTGCCTGTCAGGTGGATTCATCCGCTCCATCATTGTAGTTAGTGCCTGTAATGCTTGGGCCACCTGTTGTTGCCCTGTTGCCATAGTTCTAAAAAACTCTCTGGTTTCCTGGTCTTCATCATTCCTGTTTACCCTGGGTGGGCTACCATCGTGCCTATCACCCATGTTGACCGATTGTTCTAAAACCTATTCGCCTTCAAGTAAGGCTCTCCTGCATGTTTAATACCTGTGCGAACCAACCTACTCTGGCTGCATGTAATAACTAAACCCTCAGGATGGCAGGATTTAGCTTTGATACCATTGTAAGAACCCTTCACAGGCTCTAATTGTTAAAGCTGTTTTGTCTCAATATTTGTTTTGAAAGTTTATAATTTTTTGTGGTTTTCACAAGTTTTAGAGCAAAAAGAATATTACCATTATCTGAAATTCTGAAACAATTTGAAATACTGTTGCAACTTCTATTTATTTTCTAATGAAATACAAGTAAAATCCAAACAATCTTTTATTGGAAAAATATCACCAAAGGCAACTATGAACTACATAAAACAAACTTGGAATAAGACCGTCATGTGCTGCTGTAATTATTTATTTGCTGAAGTAGTAAATGTTGAAGGTGTCGTTCTGTCTCTTACACCCACGTTTCAGCTTCTATATGATATAATCTGTCTTCGTCAATCCCTAACTACCAGCCGATATTATCTTTCCACAACTGCGAGTAAAACCCTCTGCTGAAGCACAATAAGAATCTCTGGATGAGACCCTCTCCTCAATACCAGATTCACCAGGTATTTCACTGGCTCAAATGGCGAACACAGAAAAAAATTACGTTTCTCCAATGGTGAAATGTTGAAAACCCTTGTCTATAGCTCAGAGCAAGAAGCAATAATCAATAACAATAACAATGGATGCCTTTCTTCTTTCCCCAACAAGCATAAATAGGCTTTCCAACCCTAATTCACAATTTCTTAAAAAGCTGTGATTTCTTTCTTCAAGGCATTAAAAATATAATCATTAAATAAATTTAATGATTTAGAGTTAGGAAAACATGCCAATAAATTAATACATTAATTTGACCCCCTTCATGATATTAAGACGCATCACTTAAGTGATTTAATATAAAGTCAATTTACAACTTAATATTAAATCCTTTGCCATTTAATTAATATATAATCACCGAAAACTGAATAACTCCCTCAAAAATGCGAATTTGGCTTAACCATCTGGAACTGGAGTTGGCATAATAATTTCCCATGTGATCAAATAATATTTCTAAAAATAGTAGGGGTCCATCACGATGACTTTAAAAGTTGCTAAAAATAGCAAAAATCAAACAAACAGAGTCTGAAACCTCTCCATACCAAATCAAGGGTGTTGAGCTCTACAAAAGTCTAACCATCAGATAAGCATATCTCTTCTGTGCACAAATTGACCCTCTATCCGTCTCTACTAGCCTACGAGGGTCCAATAATAGGCTAATCAATAGCTAGAATGATGTCTCTAGCTAGAAGGGGACATCACAGATTAGGGTCTTATTCGTATGCTGCAAAAGAATGCTTTAATCTTTCATTGCATGAATTTACTGTTTTGCCGCTGAAATCGGTTTTCTAGGCAAGAGTGCTACTCTGAAATTTCTTACATTTGTCATTGTTGTTGATGTGTAAAGAGTAGGAAGGGACAGAAGCCTTCAATTCAGCATCGACCCTTTTTATCAAGCGAGTTCTACTTCTTTAATAGAAACCTCTCTTTCATTGAGGTGTGGAAGAAGTTTTGTTAGTGTGGGTATTTGATTTTGTCTTTTAATGCAATTGAGTGTCGAGGTTAGTATTTTTTAGATTAAAGTTAACTCTTGGTAGTGGTACATAATATTTAAAAAGTTACATTAATTTGTTCATTTGTCATTAAAAGTGTTAAAATCAAGGTGCATTATTGGAAGTGTCCGACACTTTTAATTTTCTTTTAGTTAAAAGGGCAGCCAAGGATAAATTAAGTTATATTGAAAAACATGAAGATCGAGATTTTCATACTTGGCAAATACAGATGCAGTTACGCTTGATCAAAAAAAGATCTTTGGGATGTTGTTAAACCCAACTCAGTCTCTCCAACTGATGCAAATGAACTTGCCAAATGGATTGTCAAAAATCAAAAAGCGTTGGGGACTATTGCCCTTGGCCTATCAAAAGCATACTTACACCATGTGGATTTTACAAAGTCAGCAAAGGAAATTCGGGAAGCATTAAACAACCTCTTCGGATCTGAATTAAAATGTGCCAAGACAACATTGAAGCAAAGATTGTATAGATTGAAGATGGATAAAGGTACTACAATAACAAATCATATAAAAAAGTTTCACTCTCTCTTGAATCAGCTAGCTGGGATTAATGAGAAAGTAAACGATGATGATGCCAAAACAATACTTTTGAATAGTTTGCTTAAGAAAATGTTTGGAATGGTGTTTTCATTGAGTAAGGTAAATGTTAGTCTTGAAGGAGTAATATCTACTCTACTTGACCATAATGAAGACTCGGAATCAAAAGAGGTCTTATTTGCACATAACAAAGCAGAAAAAGGCAAGTACAAATCCAAGTATATTTCTTCAAAACGAAAAATCAAATGCTTTTATTGCAATGAAATAAGACGTGTAATTTTGAATTGTAAGAAGAGGGCACCAAGATCTACCATATGATAAACTAGATCATCATGCTTCCTTGGTTGAAGAAATAGATTGGAAAGAATATGCCAGTAATGAAGAGCTATCTTGTGCCTAGACGAGGAGCATGTGTTTTAAATAATTCAAAATAGGAGGTAGGAGGCAATAGAGGAAGGAGGACAATCAGTGTCCTCTCATCAGTCACCAACGACAGGACCGCTTATTAGCTTTGGTGGCATCTTGAGATCTATTGTGAAGTGTAGTTTTTCTAATAATTGGAAATGTCACATTATGGGGGGGATATAATAGCAATATTTCATCTCCAGTGGCAGTGACAATTTCCTATGTAGTTGGAGAAAGAGTGACACAATCAACAACAATGGAAATTTCTATTCTTCTGTGTATGATTTCCTCATGTAACCTCCTAGTGTAAAATATTGTAATGAACAAAAGCACTAGTGTAATACAGTTCATGGATCTTGAAATGGTTAGTGCTAATCCAGAAAACAACATGAAGTGAACAAATGAGTGTGGTTATGTTTGTGTCTAGGTTTGAGGTAAACCTGTGTGAAAACCATGAAAGGTTGATGAGAGGTGTCTTTCGTTTAAATCAAGATCATGAGCCAAAAGAGTTGGTCTTACTACAATGGAAGGTGTGAAAGCTCTTATCATGTTCACACTAATGGGGAAATGCTGGAAATTATTATTAGTGCTCAGCTTGTTATTTATTTGTTACGAGTTATTCTAACAACTCCCTAATTCTAGGATTAGTTAAAACTATATGAGAGAAATTTAAGGAAGACTTCTTCCTATAAATATGTAACATCTCGAATGGTTTGAGTGAAAATAAAAACTATTATCCTTTTTGTGCTGTTCTAAAGATTAATAGGAGCATGCTTCATTTTAGCTCGCAATTTGAACATTATAGTAATTTAGAATTTACTGAAAGAGGATTGGATGCAATCCAATCCTCTATCAATCAGTTCTCTTTCCTTTGTGAGTAGAGTATCTCAAATATTTTCAGGCTCCAATATCCTAGAGAAAAATAATTAATCAAATATATCATGTCCTACAAACAAGGAAAGCTAGACAAAAACATTTTTGTAGTTTGTTAATAGAAACTTCATAATCAATGTCAAATAGATTTTTATCTGTTACACATTTTTAGTCCATTAATATTTAAGTCATTTGTACAGTAATTGACTTTAATGAGTAATCAATTCTATATTCTGTGAGGACACACCCCCAAATTTTTTTGACATGTACCATTACCAAGGATGTTTTTGAGACACCTCAGGGGTGTCCCTCAAGAAATACCTCTCCAAAAAATAACCCTAACGACCTAAAAACATGGGGACAATTGATTGACATCATATGTTCCTTAACCATCCCCACACATAAAAGCTCTATTTTTTGTAGACAGAAGAATTAAAAATTATTTTATTGTCTTATTTTGTGGACCCCAACACCACACTCAATCCTAAACAAGTAAAAGAATCATCCCTCTTTCATTCCAAATCATTTTTACATGCCGAAAAAATTGTAGCTGAGTTGAAAAAGTGCAATTGGAGAGAACAAAACTAGGGCAAAACTAGTGAGCAGTGAGTTAGAAAAACTAGTACCAAAAGTGAGTGATTCTTTCCTTAGTTTCCTTTTTCTGATTTTTTTTTCAAAATTTCAATATCTTTTTTTTCCAATTATTTTCTATTTTCAATTTGCATTTGCATTCTTTTTCTCAAAACATGGTCAACCATAATGATGATAGTGAGCATGAAATGAAATAAATAAGTGTTAAGAAATTCAGCCTTGGCTGGAGGATTATCATAGTGTGGGAGTGTTGAGGATGAAGAAGAACAGCCACATAACTCGTTTGAGTGCCCTTCCACCATCTTGAAAACTTATGCAAAGGACCCTTTCAATTCCAAAAAACCTCTTCTCCAATTTGTGAAAACCCTTGACAAGGATAAAAAGTTTGTGAGATAGATGTTAGAGGGGTTTACACCAAGATATATTCTCATATCATGGGCCTAAAAAGACAAGGGCTTAAGATTTGTCTAGATTTAGATGATAGGTAATTTTAATTTTATTTTATCTGTTATGCAGGAGTGTATAATCAACAAAAATTGAACTCTACACAGTTCGATAATCTGGAAATATGGTTGTTTGTACTTCACAATAATATCACCGAGATATGTTTATTAATATCAATCTGTTGTAGTTCAATATCACTGAGATAGGTTAATCGATCTGTTGTATACTAATTTTGCTCTGCACTAATGATTTATGTATGTTGCAAAGTATTTGGAACGGGTTCACATATATATGACAACGAAGAGTCATGTCTCACGTAGAAACATGTCTCTACGTGAGATAAGTATGTTATCGATATGTCTTATCATTACCATTAACAATGCCATTCGATAACTAAGTCTCAGCAATATCATTAACAAGTTAAACATGAACAATTATATATATCCGCTGCAACAATTATATCAATATGAATTATTGATATACTCAGCAATAACAATATGATTATTAATCATCACAACATAAATGATTATATATATATATATATATATATTTAATCGGTGATGATTATTCCACTAATAATTAATCATGTACAGCAGGGATTAATAATATTATATTATGATAACCATAATCATAATATAGTATTACTACAGATAATCAGATCAGTATAAGATAAAGGATAGAAATCAAATATTCAAGACCGATAGGCCACTTATACATTTGATTAAATCGGTTAGAGTAATCCGACCGAAGCTACATATCTTTAACACTCCCTCTTAGCTAGGGAGGAGCATTTCTATCCTTGATGAAAACACAATAGATCCATTTATTGTGAAAGAGAAAGATATCACCTCACTATGATATCAGGAGTAATGGCATGTCCACAAATATCACGTCACATGATATTCACCATAAACTCGCAATGTAATATCCATCACTATGGCATGTGCACCTACCATAAGGATATTAGTTCATGGCATATCCACGAATATTAAGTCACATAATATCCACCATGAATATCTCAGTAATATCATTCATCATGACTTATCGATAGATATCAAGTCTCATGATATCCACCATTCAATTGATATTACTCCAAGAGATAATGCGATTATTGTAAGATCGTCATCTTACAATAATAACCAATAATACAAGTGCTCATCATTAAAAGATCGTCACATCTCAATGATGTTCATAGGGTCACACACATGACAATATAAGAGTTTACACATTAAACATCTTTAGAATATATTAATACAACAAATTAACATTGTCGAGACTCCATCTTAGATAAGGTTACATTTTCTACCATACGAAGCTTACCTCGAAAGTATTCAACCTTTGTCTTGGAGAGAGGCTTGGTGAGAATGTTTGTCATTTGTTCACTTGTACTAGCATATCTCAATTGAATAACATTTCTTTCCACCATGTTTCTAACATAATGGTAGGGAATTTCTATATGCTTTGATCTGTCATGAAAATTTCTAACATAAAGAATGAGAATCAACATTTCACCATTAACTACTTTGAAGTATAGAATCGGATTTGCATCATTCTTGGAGAAGCCCAAGCCTAAAAGGTAATGATCTATCATCTCATACCAAGCACAAGGAGCCTGTTTAAGACCATGCAGTGCCTTCTTTAATTTGCAAACATGAAAATCATTTCCATGTATTACAAATCCTTTAGGTTGCTCTAGGTACACTTTCTCTTCTATAATGCCATAGAGAAAATCAGCCTTTACATCTATTTGGTGAATCTTCCATCCTTTTGATGCAACAATAGCAATCACAGTCCTAATAGAAGTATATCGAGCAACCAAAGCAAATGTTTACTCGTAATCGATCTCCTCCTTTTGAGAAAAGTCTCTGGCAACAAATCTTGCTTTATATTTTTCAATACTGTCATCTGCAACATGTTTGATTTTGAAGAGTCATTTAGATGAAACTATTGATTTATCATTTGGTCTAGGAACAATGTCCCAAACATCATTCTTAAGAATAGATTGATATTCTTCTATCATAGCATCTTTCCAAACTTGGAGTTTGAAGGCTTCCTCAACGCTAGAAGGTTCTAACTTGATGATTTCACTCATTAAGGCAACATAGCTGGAGTATCTAAGAGGTCTTTTGCTTTCCCTAAAGGTTCCTTTAGGTGCTGCAAAACTTTCAGCCTCCTATATCATTTCCTTTCTCGTAGAGGTCTTTTCTGGTTCATAGTAGTGTCTCTAGGCCCATCAACAGGATCCATAGGCTCATTTGGAGTAACATCTTCCATAAGTTCATGGGTCTCCCTCTGAATCTCAGAAACCTGATCCTCTTCTATGTTTTGAGTTCTTGATCTTCAATGTCCATCTCATGAATGTCCTTGGATCTTTTGAATGCAACATCTTCAAAGATTACATCCATGCTTAGCTCAATTAATTTTTGTCTCGGAATATAAAACCTATAGGCTTTAGATGTTTCACTATAGCCTACAAATATTCCCTTTTTGCGTGAGGGTTCTAATTTAGATCTTTTTTCTTTGGATATGTGAATGTAAACAAGACAACCAAAGATTCTTAAGTGGCCTATATCAGGTTTTATCCCTGAAAATGTTTCTTTAGGAGTTTTTTTCCAAATTGGAATGAGGACATTTGTTTTGGATATAGACTGTACTTCTAGAGGCTTCAACCAAAAAAGAGGTATGAAGGTTTTGATCATGCATTATGGTTTTGGTTGCTTCTACAATGGTCCCATCTTTCCTTTCTGCCACCCCATTTTGTTGGGGGTTATAAGGAACACTAAGCTCCCTCTTAATCCCAGCATTATTACAAAAGGTTTTGAAGTTGTTAGAGGTATATTCTCCTCCATTATCTAATCTTTAAGGTTTTGATTCTTTACCCAGACATATTTTCTACTAAAGCTTTGAATTCCTTAAACCTCATAAGGACTTCATCAGACTCTTTACATTTCAAAAAATATATCCATGTTTTCTTAGAATAATCATCTATAAAAATAGCATAGTACAAGAATCCTCCTAAAGAAATTACAGTCATAGGCCCATATAAATCTGAATGAATAAGTTCTAACACAAGTTTAGATCTACTTTCACTATTATGGAAGGTACCTTTAGTGTTCTTTCCCAAGGCACATCCTTTGCAAGTTCCTTCATGTTCTTGTTTAAGTTTAGGTAAACCTGTCACTATTTTCTCTATTAAAGGTAAAGCACGAAAAATGTAGATGCCCTAATCTTCTATGTCAAATCTCACATGTATTTGAAGATTCATGAATTAGGGCTTGAGAAGGAGAAGTACAAAGTTTATATAAACATCCATGTCGAACTCCTATGGTGTGAGCTTTTTTGATATTTGAATTCTTGGGTCATGCTAGGACTTTACCATCCATGAAGGTAATTCAGTATCCTTTGTCTTCAAGCGCTAATATGGAGACCAAGTTTCGCTTGATTCCTAGTACAAATAATACACCTATTAATTGAAGGGAGATGCCTGATTTTAAATGTAAGGTACAAGTTCTGACTCTTTTCACAGGATAGTTAGAATCATCTCAAATGGTAGCTTCCTCATCTAAATTTTCCACCAAGCTATCTAGGTGTTCTCTAAATCCTGTGATGTGACGAGATGACCCACTATCAATTACCTTAGTGTTAAGGCTGCTTGACACATGACTTGACAGGGCTGAATAAAATACAAGTCTCTCAGAGTCCTTTTCTGAGCCTGCCTTACTAACTTCAGCAATGGAAGCTTGAGGTTTAGGCCTGTCCAAACTTTTCATTGCATAGTGACCATATTTGTCACATCTAAAACATTGTACTTTAGACATGTCCCTCCTTTTCTTGGATGAGCATTTTCCATTTGAATCTTTGTCTTTCTTCCTTTTGAAGTTTCCTCTCTTGCCCTTCTTGTGAGAATGAGAGTTTAGAACTTGTATATCTTCATTTGTAGAGTTTTGACCAATCCCTCTTGTGACTAGCCTTGAGTCTTCTTGATTGCAATCAGTTTTTATACGATCAAACTCAGGAAGTTTAGATCAAGCACTTATCCCTTGAATGAATGCTTCCCAAGATGTTGGAAGTCCATTGAGAGCCAACATGGTTAACTCCTTGTTATCAATTGTGTGACCAATCGTGGATGGTTGATCTCTTAATTCTGTTATCCTCATGAAGTAAGATGTGATGCATTCTCCTTTGTTCATTTTCACGTGGAGTTGTTGCTTTAGTGCAAGAGCCCTGCTTGTGTTACTTATTTCATACATGCTTTCTAATGTTGTGAACATGTGATAGGTTGTATCTAATTTGGAGATAATTGGAACTATGTGATCTTTCATTGCATCCACCAACATCTTCATGGCTTTATTGCCATTTATCATCCACTGAAGTTTCTCACTATCTTCATCAAGTATAGGTATTGCCTTCTCCATGAATATATCTAAATCAAGTTCTCTTAGGGCAAGCATGATCCTGAATTTCCAAGATACAAAATTTGAAGCCCCTTCAAGTCGGTCCTCAAATCTAACACCATTCACCATTTTGCTAAATATAAAGAATTCTAGAAAATTTAATGGCAGTTAGATGATCTTTGCTTATAAATCTGATCGGATCTTCCCTATGCTGGCTCCGATACCATGTCATTTTTTATCAGATTTAGATGATAGGTAATTTTAATTTGATTTTATCTGTTATGCAGGAGTGTATAATCAACAAAAATTGAACTCTACACAGTTCGATAATCTGGAAATACAGCTGTTTGTACTTCACAATAATATCACCGATATATGTTTATTAATATCGGTCTGTTGTAGTTCAATACTGTTGAGATAGGTTAACCGATTTGTTGTATACTAATTTTGCTCCGCACTAATGATTTTTGTACGTTGCAAAGTAGTTGGAATGGCTTCATATATATATGACAACGAAGAGTCATGTCTCATGTAGAGACATGGCTCTATGTGAAACCATATATTGGTCTGATGTAGTTCAATATTGTTGAGATAGGTTAATCGATTTGTTGTTTACTAATTTTGCTCTGCACTAATTATTTTTGTACGTTGCAAAGTAGTTGGAACAGCTTCATATATATATGACAACAAAGAGTCATGTCTCACGTAGAGACATGGCTCTATGTGAAACCATATGGTTTCACATAGAAACTGTCTCTACGTGAGATATGTTTGTTATCAATATGTCTTATTGTTACCATTAACAATGTCATTCGATAACTAAGTCTCAACAATATCATCAATAAGTTAAACATGAACGATTATATATATCCGCTGCAACAAGTATATCGATATACTCAACAATAACAATATGATTATTAATCATCACAACATAAACGATTATATATATATATATATATAATCGGTGATGACTATTCCACTAATAATTAATCATGTACAGCAGGGATTAATAATACTATATTAGGATAACCATAACCATAATATAGTAGTATTACGGATAATCAGATCAGTATAAGATAAAGGATAGAAATCAAATGTTCAAGACCGATAGGCCACTTATACATTTGATTAAATCAGTTAGAGTAATCCAATTGAAGCTACATATCTTTAACAAGCACTAGTGACCTAGTGCTGATGTTTCTGAAAGAGAAAGACTAATGGTGGTGAGGGGTTGGAAACAATTGCAAATATGTTCAATACACAAGTATGGGATGGCAAAGTCTTTTGTTGCCCAATTTTCTATGCTCGTGCCATCTGATTTCATGTGGCATGTTTTTCTTAGTTCAAATTAAGGTTCAAAGATGCACCTTTTGTTGGTCCTTCATTTGCCCCCATAGAGAACATAAAGTATGCACTACCCTCCTTGATAAATAACACTTTAATCTGAATTTAGTGATAAATAATTCTATGATTTAGTCTATGCACGGTCTACTAGTGGCTATGTATTCTCTCTTTGAGAGAGTTGTTTGATAAATGAGTAAAAGACAACTTCTTGCCCTTTCCGCTATAGAAGCTGAATCTGTAGCTGCTACACAGGGTTGTAAAGAAGAAGTCTAATTACAGAGATTGTGCTTGGATATTGGTTTTGAGAACAGAATAATAAGAATCAGTAGTAATAATCAAAGTAACAATTAGCTTGGTTAAGAACCCTACTTTTCATGCAAAGACAATACACATTGAAGCACAGTATCATTTTGCTTGTGACATGGTGAGGTCAAGAGAATTATGATCAAGGTAGTGGATAATTCAATAAATGTTGCATACTCTTTACTAAGCCATTGAGCACAAACAAGTTTATTTGGTCAGGATGGCTATGGGCATTATTGTGCCTAGTAGTTAGTTCTTCTTTGTCAGAACTCTATGTTCCTTTGCAATATATACAAGTGGGAAAATGTTAGGACTAGGTATTATATAGCTTGAAAGTTCTTCTAATATTTAATTAATGTAATCTATTGTAAAATTGGACCATCATAGAATGATATGCCACACTTGGAAGAAAGCTCGAGATTCTTTAAATGACACACTATGCAACAAATGTACTACAATAGGTACAAGAGAGCATTGAAATGAAGGTTACACAATGGACTAGGAAGAGCATTTTGGACTATGCATTTCAAGCAGTGTGTACATGCATCTTGAAAAAGGAGTTACATTTTCCAAATGGAATTTCTAGTTTGACCAGTTGACCAGTCAAATAGTGTGAGTTACACTTGTATACATGGAAGGTGGCACTTGGGTTTGAATAGTCCCCTTGACCATGACTTGGACACCCACTTTGGAAGCTCACAGTTTCATGGAAACACAAAGTGGTTTTTTGGATGGCCCATAGCAAAGTGGGTTTTTTTGCATGGCATTGTTGTAGAGATTTGTCATTGCCTTGGATGGTATTACAAGTTTAGAGGGTACGATTAGTTATTTGCATGATGTTGTAATGTTGATAGTAGTACTCTTCCTTTGTGGGGTTTTCTGATTGTATTGTATGACTTGTTCCAAGTTTAATATAATAAAATCTACATTTTAGCTGGTATTTTTTTAACCCATATGGGTTTTCCAAGATATATGTCGTGGCATTCTTCTTCCTGCTACTTCTTTTTGTATTTTGGTTTGGATTATGTACTATTTCTGATTTATATAAGCACTAGATAAAATTTTAAGATGTTTATTACTCCAAAGTCTAACTGACGATATTAACCTTCATATTGAACATGAAAAAGGGAGAAGGAAAAACCACCTACAAACAAACTTCACAAAAACAAGACAAAAAATGTATGTTTTTCTTTTCAGTTTCCCAACTTCAACTTATTTATTCCCATTTCAAAACAATTTGGTTCTAAGTAATGCAAGTCTTCATATATGCAACAAAACTAATATTCAATTTGAAAATGCATCAGATTTTGAAACCAAGAATATTCATAGTTCAAAAAAGAGAAAGCTCACATACTAAGAACCATGCGGGCACCATTCAATTAAAATTACACAGCAAGATAAGAAATCAAAACTGACAAATTTATCTGACTTCCCACATAATTGTTATATAGTAACAAATTGAAAGGCACAAATTGGATAAGATGAAAATAAGAAAATAATTCCACTCTGTAGGGAAATTGCATTTAGAAGAAATAAACTCACAATGCATAGCCACTTGTAACATAAAAGAAAGAGTTATTATATACCGGAGAATCAGAATCTATTCTTTCTGCAAGTGCCTCAATCTTCTCTGAATATTCCTTGGCTTTTGAAGCAGATATACTACACAAAAACAATAAGGCTCATAAGAAGTGATGTACATCTGACACAGCATTATTTTGGTTGCTTGTAAACAGAAGGGTCTAGATATTGCAGCATCAATATATATGTCAAATGAAACAGTCGAGAGAATAACAGAAAAGTAAATTCACAAAGTATATCTACAAAGAGTATCTAGATGTGACCCAGAACACACATAGATTTAATATTTCAAAATGTATGTAGTTGTGCAATATGCAAAATTAGATAAAAAAAATCAACATACAAATAGTATAAAAAAATCCCAAAGGGTTTGGAACTGGCAGCGGGGAACGACAAGTTTCCCACCAGACATTCAGCTTGCCTTTTCACAAGCAGGCACATTGTTGTGGGCATCCAGACAACTTGAAGTAGGGATCTAACTAATGAAATACATAGATCTAAGACTATGCTTAAGCGTAGCCTTATTAAAGACCCAAATCCATCCCAATGTTCAATACAAGCTATGCCTAAATATATAGCCTAAGAGTAGGTTGAATGGGATGACATGTAGTGAAAAGGCTATCAAGCTGGTGCTCCGAATCCAAATCCCAAGATGTAGACATTCTGAAGGCAATGCATTTAGATGTAGAATTGTTTAAAATTTCTCCCTTCCATAAACAAATCTATCCCTCTGAAAAAAACTACTTGGTGGAAAGGGGCTAACCTCAGACAACAACATGTTGATCCTGATACTAAGGATGTAGCCAATTACAGTGTTTCAACAAAGTTTGAGCCCATTGCCTTATCTCATAGTGACATGACAATTGAAGAGATGAAGCCTGCAAAAGAAAATAAACAAACCCTAGACCCTCTTTCAGAAAGGTATCACAATATGTCAAAGACTTGCAATTTAGATCCATGTACGAGAAACACAAATGTGGAAACACCTGTCAAGGAGAAAAAGGAAGCATTGTGCAAAGCAGAAAACAGGAAGCGTCCAATGACTTTTCACTCCCATGACTAGAAGGATAAGCAGGAACCATAGGCAAAATAGTTTTTATCTTACATGGGTTCCCACCATTGAGGGTGGTGTGAATTTTGTTACTTATTTTCAGCTCTCTCATTTACTGGACTGATGCAAATACATTTATCTGATGTAATCTTTTGTCAATTTCTTTCCTACACACCCAGTTTTGGGTTGTGTCTATTTGGCCCTTCCTCTAGGAACAGCCTTTTGTAAAATATTTGATACTTTTTCATGCTGGGAGCAGTCCCCACCAACACCACAATTCACTGATCAAAAAATAGAAAAAAGGATATAAAGATATTATTGTTATATTTTTCAATTTAAGTGTATATATCTATATTAAAGTAATTTATATTCCCACTCCCCCATAATCCCCATCCCCAAAACACATCCCCTTCCGTCCCATCATCACCATCCCTGAAACACCATGAATCATAGTTTGAAAACTAACATGAAATGATTTAAGATTGTATGCATATGTGGATTATTTACAGGGGACAAAGTTGCATTTGTGTTACAATTTTAATTTGCAAGCTTCTGCAGACACATCTTTGCTTAGTGCTACAAGCTCTCATAACATCAATGGAGAGATGTTTCTTTCAGATTATATCAACCATTAATGTATGTACCTTCAAATAAGTAGTTCATTTCATTAAGAAATCCAAGAAAGCCACTAGATGGATTATTATTCAGCTCTGCACCCTTTTATCTTTTTCAGTATCAAGTCAGTTCATAATGAAAAGAAGCCTAAAAAATTAGATAACAAAGTGCATCAAGATGATAAACAAACCTTGGTAAGCCTTCTGGCGTACCTTCTCCAGTCAACTGTGCTAGTTGCTCCCGTAATGTTGCAATATACTGCCAAAAAGTAAACCACCAATTCTCATTTTCTAGATGTAGGATACCAAACTTTACCATAAAGAGAGGATTTAAGTAAAGTCAAAGTGGAGAGTTTAAAACAATAAATTTTTGTAAGTTTATATTTCCACCACATCACAAATCGCATGTTAGTGTAAACCACAGAGAAAACTAAACCAAACAAGAGTCTGATGTTACATTGAATGCCACCCCTACAATTCTTTGTTTTGTGGATAGGCAAAAAGGTGAAGTGCATGTCACTAACCAACCAACTGGAAAAAGAATGTTAGAATGTGATGCAAAGAACAATTTTAGAACACCCATCTCCAACTTAGTATTCTAACACTTAAAAAATTAACTTAGATATCCACAACAAAATCTATGTGGTATTTTGTATTTTCTTAAGGGCTGTACGCTTATATTTTGTCGTATTCCTAACGAAATATGATGCGACAAGTCCTCCCTCCTGCCTTCTAACACAAAACTCAGACAAAAAACATTTGCAGAGACTCTCTGCACTCAAATCAACATAACAGATTGTAACAAAGAAATAAAACTTATTTCTCATTAAATATGCAAAAATTTAATTACATACATGGCCTCTTCAATGGCCTCCATCACAATTTGACGTCACTCCAATTCATCAGCATGTTCCCACTCTTCGCATTCTTCCTTCAACAAATTACTGGCCTGCCTCCATTCCCAGCCTCTTCTTTTCTGCAGTCGCCTTCTCTATATACTGCAAGCTCCGTTCCTTTTCTTTTCTATTGATCTGCATTTCCAAACAATTCCTCTGTTCTTAATTCTGCAGCACACTCTGCCTCTCTTTCCCATTCCTCTCACACAGCCCACACTTCACACAATGAAAGAGGTCTCTCCTTGTCCTCTTAGCCACCACACTCCACACACTCTCTGCCTTTGCTCCCTCTTTTTGCACCTACTGCATATCTTCATGCTGGCAAAGGTTGTAAAACTTGGATCTACACCTGCCAATTTGTTTGCTTGAAATTTTTTAAAGCCTTTTTGACAGAGCATATCCTGCAATCATTGTGATCCATGAGACACATTTGTTTGAGGCATTCTCTCAACAATTCACATGCCATCTCTATGCTTCCATGGATGTCTATAACCTGTTTCAAAGCCCTGCAGCAAGGTTACTTGGCAAACGTTGGGGAGTTTGTTTTAAATTGGCCACTCATTTCCTTGAGTGCATTACATTTTATGAGGCAGCATATCATTGAGGCACTCTTTTGAATAGTTCACATGCTCTTTCTGTGTTTCCATATTTTTGCATACATGTTTATCAAGGTAATTGCACTTCAAACATTGATGAGAAGACTCAAGACCCCACTGATTCTAGCATCATCTCATAGTATGCTTTTAAAGTGCCATATTGAAGTCGTAGAAATTAAAAGGTTTAAACACTGATGCTACCCTGCAAAGCTGAATGGAGAAATGCCAACACACCATAACTGAAACAAACCAAAACTAGAGAAATCAAACTGGAATGTTTTTGGGTGGTGCAAATTGCCAGTTCGCCCTCGTGCTCCTGCACCAGACTTTTTGCTGGGTAGAAAACATTTTGTGAGCAGAATGACAAAATGGAGTTAGGTAACAGGATTACCCTTTTGGGTTGTAAACAACCCACAACAAACTCCATCCCTGTGACAAGTACACAAAATCACCTCTTTTTCCTTCTCTTCCAGCATCTTGCTAGAGAAACCATTGTCCTTTGGCTGCAACTCTTCTTACCACCCTTCGCTCCTCTCGTGGATTTGCATCCACCACGTACCATCCCCCTCCACTGGAGTCTCTCTCCACTACTCTTCTCCTTCATGGGATCCAACCCGCCATTATCTGGCCTCCTCCACAAAATAATCTCTCAACTCTTCTCCTTTTTTGTGGATTTTGACCCACCACAAACCAATCAGCTCCACCAAGTTTCAAGGGTAGTATCCTCAATTGCTTCCACATCCCATAACTCTCTTCCCAGTATCATTCCAAAAACAAAAGCATCATGGGTCTCCTCATGACCCATCTCATCTTCTTTGAGTCCATCCTCTCTTCATCCGCAGATATCTTTCACTCGCATTCGCTTTACTTCTAAGTTGCCAGTACAGATACAAGCACAAGAAATGGGTACGAGAATCTGATACGTGGATACGAGCAAAAACAAATTGCCTTTGGGTAAGCGTGTATGTGTATGTGTGTGTATTAAAATTTTATATAGATACATATATATACGTATGTTATATATATAGTAAATCAAAATTATTAAAAGAAATAATATTATATTAAAATTAAAACATTAGTAAGTTTCAAATTTTAATTTAGATATTTAAATTTGTTTATTTTAAAATAAAACAAGTTAAATTCAATTTAAATATCTGAATTTTTAAAATTTCATATTTACTAATTTAAGATTAATCTATTAAATCTTAATCTTAAAAAATAAAATAATATTAAATGTTAAGATTTATAATATAAAATAATGTAAATAAAATAATACTTATAAACTCTAATAAAAAGTTTAAATGCATTTATTAAAATTGAGGAAATAGTGTTGTCGGCATAATTGTACTTGTCAAGAATGGTTAAGTCAGTTGTTAGTAAGTCATTAGTGACCAAAGGGTAAGCCGTTATGACACGACGGTTGAGTCACACCCCCTTCGGATGGTATATGTACACTCTCTCCATAGACGAGGAGGCAGTAGTATGATGTGATATGTAATGTCCATTGATGTACTTGAAGAACAGTAATGAAATACATGGTGGTTTCCTAATAATCAATAGCATTTACTTTCTCTGTTAATACTTTCATAGTACTATAGCATGCATAAAACCCGTTTACCGTAGGCGGTAAACATTTGGCGTTGTTGCCTTTACGATCTCGGGAAGTGACGAGGTGCGGATGGCGCACGGAAAATGGGGCAACCAATAGATTATGGTGGACGAACAAGTGAGGAGAAAGAGAATGCAGAACTATTTCAAGGCGAACGGGCATTGACAACAAATTTCATCTCGTTACTTCAGGCATCCATCAAAACGCACGTTCGAAAGGAGGTTGCACGTGAGGAACATATTTATGCCAAACTAGTTAAATAAAAATAGGAATTTGAAAGAACAAGTAGAAGTGTGCGAGGCTATACAGAAAGCACTAGCGTTACAAGTAGAAAGAAGACGACAGTTGAGGAGACTTGCGGAGGGACTAACCGAAGAGGTGGTCAGTGAAGGCGAGGCCATCGACAGCAAGGAGGAGTTTTGTGAAGGAGGGGACGGTGATCTTCACTTGGAGGTGAATAGAGCGGAAAATTTTATTGAGGAAACGAGAAGTTTGTTTGCGAACTTAACCTTAACCTCGGGAACAGAAGCAAGTGAGGCCTGAAGGAAGGAAAGGGAAGAGGTCGAGGGTAGAGGATCCGAGGATACCAGTGCCGCCACAAGTGTCAGAGGGATAGAGGGGCACGGGAATCCAAGCAGCCTACCAGGCTTGAACACTTCTAGTAGTTCGAGATTACCAAACGCATCAAGCTCAAGAATACCAAGCTTGGGGGTACCAACACAACCAGTGCCTAGACCAGTTACCATGGCGCAAGAGCAAAAACTACCCAAGTTCACAAGTGACAAGAACGAAGAACCCGTTAGACATTGTAAAACGTGTGAGACCAAGACGACCCGATAAGACAATTTCCAGCGACCTTGTGAGGAGTAGCCATCGACTGGTTCTCTAATGCAGATAAAGTGAAAATGGCCACATGGACAAACCTCAAGGAGTTTCAAACAGAATTTCGACTACTCAAAGACGATAATGAAATTATGGCAGAAATTTATATGTAATGTTTCGTACCTGTCCTTGCTAGTTGAAGACACTTTGCAACCACTGTCTATACTTGACCATACCAATATACTCCGTCAGAGAAATGAATGTTGTCGTACGGTGTCAATGCCTGACCATACGGATGAAGGACTGACCACACACTATTGGGTGATGGGTCGTATGGTGGGAATGAATTTGATCGTACGGTGTTGCTAGGAGGGGCCATACAGTGATACAGGTCTGGTCTGACCGTACGGTATGCGGAAAGCTAATGGGCATACAATGTCGAGAGGGGTATGTTGTACGGTGCCACCAGGCAGTACGGTACCTTGGTGCAGGTCGTACAAAACCATAATACAAACCGTACAGTAGTAGTGGGTAGCCTTCAGAAGTTCCCTTCGGATGATTTATGAATGCAATATGAGGATTATAAATTGATACAAAAGAACATCGGATGGATAGTCGTTGAAACACAACAATGCAAATAGAGTTTCAGATTAAATAGTGATAGCACTTCAGATTACAAAATCTCGAACCGAGAGCAAAGAAAAATAGGGTCAGGAGTTACTCCCACCGAAACTGCAAATACCAAATAGGGAGGATCTTTCACCTCCGAAATGGCAAACAAAAAACTCCAACTGGAATTCACAATACGAATAAAATATCCAAATCACATGCTAAAAACTACCTACACGCTAGTCTTAAATACCCGTCGAACAAACTCCCGAGGGTGTACAAATAAAGCCGACACGACAAAAACCAACCCTACACTAAAAATTAAAAGATGGGGCTGAGATAACAATAATGGATCCGGCCCCAAATACACATTACTATTTATTTTTATTTAATGACGGGGACATCATAGTCCTCTCGTCCCGAAGATTGCTTGTCCTCAAGCAAGCACAAGCTAGGGTGTTCCAAAATCTGCTCACCTTCCCAGGTGGCGTCTTCTAGCGGAAGATCCTTCCAATGCACAAGAAATTCTTTGATCGTGCGAGTCCTCAACTTCTTCTCCTGGATGTCGATGATCTCGGCTAGCTCCAAAACTAACTTCCCTTCTTCGTCGAGAGGCGGCAATTGTGTTGTCCCACCACTTTCTTCAGGTAAGATACATGAAACACATTGTGGATTCGGCTTCCTTCACGTAGTTCCAATTTGTATGCAACCTCACCCACCCTCCTAGTCACACAGTAGGGTCCGTAGAACCGCGGCCTCAACTTTTCCTTTCCAGAAACCTTCAAAGAGGACTGCCTATATGGTTGAAGCCGAAGGTACACCAAGTCCCCAACTTCAAAACTCCTCTCGAGTCGATGCTTGTCAACATACATCTTCTATTGATTTTGTGCCCACTGAAGATTTTCCTTGAGGGTCCTCAAAATGTCTATTCCCACCTGTAGCCAATCCTTGGCCTTCGATGCGCGACTGTCTATTATTCCTAACCGGTTACTGAGAGGGGGGGTGAATCAGTAAATACTATTTCTATTTCCAATTAAAAATTGTATAAAGATTCTTGCAAGATAAACAAAATGTAAATAACCATTCACAAACAGAAATAGAAATACTCAGATCAACACATCATATGTACATGGAAACCCTCGGTTAGAAGGAAAAAACCACGGTGAGACAGAGCTCACAACTCCACTACTGCAATAATCAAGGTGCCCGGTTAAGAGCTTAGAAAACACTTGTGAGAGTGCTACCCGGTAAAGGGATTTGGTAGAAGACCGGTTAAGATCTTGACTTTGTTAGGAGCCGCCTTGCTAAAGGACTTTCAACATCAATCAAGATGCTACCTGGTTAAAGGATTTATACAAAGAACCTATTAGGGTTCACCTTGATAGAGGGGATTTGAATATGCTTTCACAGTATAAAAGCAATGATCTTAATTGACACTTTTTGTTTGATTAGATCATACCTGTTGATCTTCTTGTTCTTCCTGGTTGTTGATCTTTTCTGCCTTTCACCTCTATGACCATAGCTCTTCACTCAGAAGATATCTCTCTCCTGCTCTATATATTCAACAACTCTGTTTTCGTGTCCTAAAGCCTTTATAAATAAGAAATTAATCTTATTAAAACCTAACTCATAGAACCGTCAAGCTGTAAACTCAACCATAAATCATGCAACAAGAAGCTTTGCGAGATGATCTTGAGTTTAGCTTGAAACATCCACGGAGAAATAAAACTAACTCATGTTAAAAAGCTAACTCCAGTTCTAAACGATGGATGCTCCATATAATCTGGTTTTAAATCAGACAATTCCGCATAATCTGGTGTGGATTATTATGCTCTTGACCGGTATTAATCTTATACCTGGTTCATCCCCTGTATGCACTATAAGACTAGTACTATGTGCTTTGTTCGGTCTACCGGTGCATCTCCTTTGTTTAGTCTATCGGTGCCTATAAAGTAAAATAAGTGAACTACCAGTGTACCTTATATTGGTGGGAATGGTGTTTGCATTTATCTTCACTAATGACAACTTAAATTTGCTAACAATCTTCCCCTTTGTCATTGGTGGCAAAACCATCACTCACTCATCACAATTAATTCCTTGTACTGTAGACTTCTACTCTTATGTTTGCAGACTTCCCCTGTTTACAGACTTCCCCTGTTCTAGTGCTTTAGCTCTTCTCTCTTGTAGCTGAATCTGAATCTACTCTTTTTTTTCTGATCTTTGACCTTCTGACCCTTTTCTGATGTCTTCTTCTTCAACCAAAGTCTTCTTCTTCCCCTTTTTGCCTCCATAAGACAAAGGGTTATGCTTCACTGATTAATTTACATTTGCAGCTTGATGAAGATATCCTTTTCCATTGACCGGTGACATGTTCGAGATTTTTGAGTGCTTTCAGCGATATTATGATATTCTCCATGTCCTCTACTATTTTGTAGTCTGGTTCCCTTATCAAATTCTTTGCCGATGTTGCTGTTTGTTGCATTAAATCAAATGTTGGGGCAAGAAACAGTTGAAATCCAATAAGATCTTGGATACACTTGGTCTTTTCTTCAGAAGTCTTTCTCAAAATGAGAGCTAGACTTGTCATTTCTTTGCTGAAATCTATTGCAGATTTATTCTTTACATCAAATGTGGAAGACAGAGCTTTTATGTCTTCAGAAGTCTTGGAGGACTTTTCAGTGAGATCTTGTGTAAAGGTATCAAAATTTGAAGTCCTTGTCATTAGACTTCCTGCAACTTACAATTGTTGTTGCAATACTGTTACATTGGTAGCAACTGTCACCTTTATTTCTTTGACCTGTGTATGAAGAATCTCTATTCTTTTCTATTCATAGTGATCAATGGCAATCATTTTTGGATCGGTGACATCTTCTCCAATCGCTTGTGCCAATATCTCCAACTGATCAATTACAGGTTCATCTTCGTCAATGTCAGCATCAGGTACAAAGTTGCAAAGAATGTTCTTAACACTTGTAAGGACCATGTCCTGTTTCCACTTAGTCAGCTCCTTTAGCTGTCTTGTTGACATTTTGCTAATGTCAACCACAGTCTTGGTAGCCTTGCTCCTTTTGGCTTATGTGTCTGCTGCGAAGGATAGCTTCCTCTTGGATGAGGATGAGCTTGGAACATCTACCTGTTCCTTTTGTCTTGGTTCCTGTACCAATTGTTCTTGTGTAGGTAACTCATGTTCCTCTTCATCTTGGTTTTCTTCATTCTCCAGTTGGAGCATCCTTTTCGGTTGTGACACTTCTATTGGTAGAACTTCTGCTGTTGTCCTATCTTCCTCTGTCTGTACTTCCCCTTCCGGTTGTTCTACTTCTGGTTGAGCATCCTCTTCCTGTTGCAATTGCTCTTCTGGTGGGGCTTCTTGTTCCGGAGGTGGTTCTGAGTGTTGCTCCTCAGCTGTATGAAGCTCACCTATAGCAATTTCTTCCTCACCAGTTTTATTGTCAGTGGTCATCTTGACTGATGACACTTCTGGTTCACTGGTTATAGGTTCTTCACAAGCAGTGAATTGAACTGGTGGTACCAGTGCTGGTTCGGGTTGATCTTTCGAACCTATTGCCTTGAGAGCACTGAAGTCATATTGCTGCCAGAAATCTAGAGTCTCTTTATAGACTTCGTTTTCATAACCATTTATTATTTGGGCAACCCTATGTTTGGTGTCCAAATTCATTGATGCTTCCTCTAACAGAAGTTTTATAGTATCTTCACTAAGACCAAGTCTGATTAGTGACAATGTCTCCTTAGAGATTCTAGTGTTGGAGCTTAGACCGGTTCTCCATTTTTATCAAGAAATTTTGCTTATGCAGTTCAGTTTGGTGAGTGACCTCGTCCAAAGTAAAATGATTCTGAACCTCAAGCAAAGCTCGAATCCTCAACTCCTTTTCTCTGTCCATTGAAGCTTTCCATCTAGCTTCAAGAATTTCTTGGAGGTCATCAGGGACAACCTTACGAAGTTCTATGGGAGAAAGGTTGAATTTGTGAATACAATGTACTACTGCTTCTTCTATTTTTCTTATATCTTCTTCATTTGCCAATTGATATCTTCTGTTGACTGATCCCATTCCACCAAATTCTTTCAATCCTGCCACAAATTCATCAATTATGGGCTTTTTGGCTCTCGGTGCATCTTCCTTCACCGATTTACCAGATTTCCTCTTTCTAACTCGAGGAACTGTTTCTTCAGTTTCTTTTTCCTCCTGTTCTTCTCCTTGAGTACTGGGTGCCGGTTGTGCTCTCTTCCTTTGAGCCTTGGGTTGATCAGTCACTGATTTCTTCTTTGGTGTGGGGGTCCTTTTGACATAGACATTCTTGATTGGTGCCCTTTTCCTCAGATTCTCCTGAATTTCTTTGTAAGTACCAAACCGGTAAGCAGAGAGATCTAGGTCAGCTTCTTGTAGAGCATCAGAATATGCCTTGGCTGTCTTGGAGGTGATCTCGTAACCCAGTTCAAGAGCATACCCGGTTCTTGGTTCCACTACTTGAATGATGCAGTGATTGGTGGAGACCAGAAACCATACATCATCTTTGTACGAGTCAACAATAGTTGACGGAACCTTTTCTCTGGTGTGCATTCTCAGTTGAAATGCCTCAAAGTACTCGGTCATTACTTTACCGAACTGGTTTCCCAGTTGGTTGGCCATATCACTTATTTGCCTCATAACTAGCCGGTCGGTTGCCCAAGTCACCTTTCCAATTCCCGGAAAGAAGTTAGAATGGAAAAAGTAGAGGCATACCAGTAGGGTGCCAAACTTTAGTGATTTCTTCTTTACAATGCTGAGCTTCTTCATATTTTTGAATATTTGACCTCAAAGCATTCTGCAAAGATCGTACTAGGCGTTGTCATGCATTATCTAGTGAGCGGCATGAATGGCTGCTCCTAGTATGTTTTCTAGGTTGCTGGATTGATAAATCTTGTAGCCTATCACAGCGGATGTGAACCGAACTCCTTGATCTTCTATGTCGTTTACAGCCATAAGCCGACCATCAGATTTCAACTTCGTCAATTTTGCGACCACAGCATTGGAGATGGTTCGTAGGGTGAGTGCTTCCCCTTCATGATTGTACCCGATCACTCGATGCAAGTCCTCCTTGGTAATTTGTGTACATGCTCCTTTCATGAGCCAAAACCCTGGATCGTGAACACGACTGAGAACCAGTCGAATCCAGTTAGGTTGGAAGATGGTCGGGCAGCAAACTCCTTTGATTAGTCCAAACGACACCAGCTTCACGTATTTGTCTGGTAGCTTTCCATCTGCGCATAACGAGAGATACTCGCTTTGGATGAAGGTCTCACCTAGTTCTTCTTGCTTGGCGTGAATAAAAGCGATCACATCTTCCGTCATGAGAACACCATCAGACACGGATGACAGTGCACCAGACATATCGTTTGCCCTATTCTAAACTGCCATGATGTCGTAGACAGGTCGGTCGATTTGATTACCTTGAACCAGCTTGGCGACAGATGATGAAGATGCCATTGTTATCAACCGGTTAACACAGTAAGTAGCTTGATCGGTCTTATAGACAATATCTTACGATGATCAAAGCATGAGAATATTACTCAAGCATAAGAGATTTTTAATCACAAATCGCAAAGTAAAGAAAATAAGTAATTCTCCTTTCTTTATATAGAATTAGGGCATAACGGTAATTACCAAACGGTAACTATTGGTTAATGGCTATAGCATTAATTACCCTACCTAACCTTTCTTTCCTTTTTTGCCAACCGGTATTCAAGCTTTCTCAGTTGAGCAAACCCCGATTGATCAACGCTTACCTGTCTGGTCTTTCTTGCAGACTGAGTGAGTTTAATACTCACCAATTCTATCGAGAACAGTAGATGGACTACCGGTTCCCTCTAAGCCCTGTAGGCTCAGTTTGCTAAAGAGATATCACCATCGGCCGATGATGATCTTCTCTCTATTTTCTCCTCAGCGGAGTTCTTTGATTCCTTCTTGAACCAAATCTTCTTTACTTCCTTCTCGGTCTCCTTTTCTCCATTGTTCTTCTTATTGGAAGATGAGGTCTTCACCACCATTTTGACCGATCCTTTTCCTTTGTTCATTGACCGGGTCCTGCAGTCTTTAGCTAGGTGTCCAACTTTGTTGCAGGTGTAACAGACTATCCCGGTTGCTTTCCATGGATTTACCCTTCTCTTGTTAGGTGATTTGCACCAGGAGTCATTATGACTGTGCATGCCACAGTTAGCACAATTGGTTGTGCTCCGGTTCTGGATTATTTTGGGGAATCCCAGTCTCAGTGGGGATCTAAATGCCATTGTTTTAGATTTGCATTGATCATCTTTGTGTCCAAACTTGTTGCATGCGTAGCAATAGCCCTTAAAGCTTACCCTACTTCCACTGGACGCACTCGTGGGACGAGACCAGCATTCAGTGGTCTTGTGGCCATTCTTGCAACACTGTTTGCAATAACTGTTGGTTGGCTTTACCGGTGCATTTCTGCAGTTACTTGTTTTCTACCCCGGTTTCCCACAGTGATTGCAAGAGGAGTTGAAGGTGTCTTTACCCTTTTGTTCTACCAGTTTCTTCTTTTCCTTCTTGCTTGTGTTGGCTCCAGATGACTCACCGGTTTCCTTGGTGTCTTGTCTGGTGAACCCAAGTCCTGTGGGGTCCTTGTGCTTTCTTTGAGCTTTGAGTTGCTCATCAAGCTTGACAAAGCTTTTGTTGTATCTTCTTAGGGTTTCATTCATTTCTTCGAGTTCTTTCATTTGTTCCTTCAGTTGATATAGCTCAATTGCTAGCCTCTTGCATGCATCGTCTTTATCATGCCAACTCTTTTGCATGTTGGCATTTTCTTGAGTAACTATTTGCATGTCTTCTTGAAGTTGCAGAACGACAAGATCACATTCCCTTACCGCTTCCTCTGCCAAATTCCTTGCTCTCTCAGAGGCTGTTAATGACTTAACTACAGAGTTTCTTTCATCTTCAGCTTTCCTCTTTTTCTCAATCAGTTCAATCATTCTTAGGGTATTATCTTCCTGCTCCCTCTTTAGGTTGGAGATTTGATCGGTTAGGATCTGGTTCTTCTCCATGAGCTCAGAGACTGCCTCCTCAGCTTCATATGATCCACTTTTCCCAGAGAGTTCATCAATTGTTTCATTGCTCTCACTCAATTGCAGAGCCAGCTCCTTTCTTTTAGCAAGGGATCTTCTCAGCCTATTCTCCAGAGAGGCAATGATGTCGTTGGCTTCCTCAAGCTGCTTCTGATACCTGTAACCCTCCATGATCTTTTTCTCAAGCGGTTAAGCTTTGTATCTTAGAGAACTTGGCTCTGATACCAATTGTTAATCCTAACCGGTTACTGAGAGGGGGGGTGAATCAGTAAATACTATTTCTATTTCCAATTAAAACTTGTATAAATATTCTTGTAAGATAAATAGAATGTAAATAACCATTCACAAGCAGAAATAGAAATACTCAGATCAACACATCATATGTATGTGAAACCCTCGGTTAGAAGGAAAAAACCACGGTGAGATAGAGCTCACAACTCCACTACTGCAATAATCAAGGTGCCCGATTAAGAGCTTACAAAGCACTTGTGAGAGTGCTACCCAGTAAAGGGATTTGGTCGAAGACCAATTAAGATCTTGACTCTATTAGGAGCCGCCTTGCTAAAGGACTTTCAACATCAATCAAGATGCTACCCGGTTAAAAGATTTATACAAAGAACCTGTTAGGGTTCACCCTGATAGAGGGATTTGAATATGTTTTCACAGTATAAAAGCAATGATCTTAATTGACACTCTTTGTCTGATTAGATCATACCTGTTGATCTTCCTGTTCTACCTGGCTATTGATCCTTTCTGCCTTTCACCTCTGTGACCGTAGCTCTTCACTCAGAAGATATCTCTCTCCTACTCTGTACATTCAACAACTCTGTTTTCGTGTCCTATAGCCTTTATAAATAAGAAATTTATCTTATTAAAACCTAACTCAGAACCGCCAGGCTGTAAACTCAACCATAAATCATGTAGCAAGAAGCTTTGTGAGATGATCTTGACTTTACCTTGAAACATCCGCGTAGAAATAAAACTAACTCTTGTTAAAAAGCTAACTCCAGTTCTAAACGGTGGATGCTCCGTATAATCCGGTTTAAAATCAGACAGTTCCGCATAATCCGATGCGGATTATTATGCTCTTGATCGGTCTTAATCTTATACCCGGTTCATCCCCTATATGCACTATAAGACCGGTACTGTGTGCTCTGTTCGGTCTACTGGTGCATCTCCTTTGTTTAGTCTGTTGATGCCTATAAAGTAAAATGAGTGAACTACTGGTGTACCTTATACCGGTGGGAATGGTGTTTGCATTTATCTTCACTAATGACAACTTAAATTTGCTAACACTGTCACCCAATGCCATGTCCACGAACGAAGGGGGTTCATAACCATACAATGCTTTGAATGGTGCCATCCCAATCGACATGTGGTATTGTAACAGTGTTCCCCTAGATGTAGCCACTTGACCCATGCAATCTGCTATGCCGAAACATAGTTTCTGAGGTACCCTTCCAGCCATTTGTTCACTATCTCGGTCTATCCATCAATCTGCGGGTGATAACTGGTGCTCGGCGACAACTCTATCCCTGCAAGCTGAAACAATTATTTCCAAAAAGTACTGAGGAAGCGGCTATCTCTATCGCTTACTATGTTCTGAGGGAGACCATGCAAGCGGAACACTTCTCAAAAGAACAAATGTGCCACCTATGCAGCACGATACCCAGCGAAACAATGAAGAAGTGCACATTCTTGGTTAATTTATCTACTACAAAAATATGGTCCTTTCCTTGCACCTTGAGAATCCCGCAAATGAAATCCATGGAGATGCCATCCCACTTCTGCTCAGGAATCGGTAAAGGTTGAAGTAGACCTGCTGGTAAGGTGTGTTTGGATTTATTCTGCTAACAGGTAGCACAATCCCTTACATACTATAGGATACATTCTTAAGACCCTTCCATGAAAACATTTCTTGGATCTGCCTATAGGTCTTCAAGTACCCGCGATGCCCATCCAAGGGCAAGTCGTGCATCTCCCTTAATATTTTCTCCTTTAATTTGGACTCAAGTACCAAATAAATTCTACCCTTGTAATAAATGATATCATCGACCACTTTGTACTTGTCGTCTTGCACTCCATCATCTAGCAATTGGCATGCGAAGGTGTTCTTGGAATATTCAACCAAGAGATATGCCCTCCAATCTGCCGAAATCTAAGATAAGGAGCATATGGCCGGCCTTCTTGATAATGCGTTAGCCACAACATTATTTTTCCCTTTTACATACTCAATGTCAAGGTCAAAGGCTTGTATTTTACTCACCCACTTCTGTTGTTGTTTGTTCAATTCCTTCTGTTCTAGAAAATGCCTCTAGTTGTTGTGATCCGTACGGACTACGAACTTGGCTCCCATGAGGTACTACCGAAATTTTGTCAAGGCATGCATGATGGCAAGCATTTCTTTGACGTAGATGGAGTACAACCTTTCAACTCCAGAGAGCTTCCGACTCTCAAATGCAATTGGGTGGTGGTCCTGCATCAGCACATCCTCGATGCCTTCTCTCGATGCGTCGCACTCCAGGATGAAGGGCTGAGTGAAATCTAGCAATGCAAGAACCGGACAAGAACTCATAACCTCCTTGAGCTTTTCAAATGTTTGTTGTGCCCGTTCACTCCACTGGAAGGATCCCTTCTTCGTTAGATTGGTAAGTGGTGCACTGAGCTATGAAAATCCCTTCACGAACCATCTGTAGTAACTGCACAACCCAAAGAATCTAGGCAGTTCTGAGAGAGTTTTCGGAGGTGGCCAATCCAAGATAGCTTGAATATTTTCTTGATGTACCTGAACTCCTCAGCTACTGACTATGTGCCCCAGATATAATATCTTTGTCATCCTAAATTTACATTTGGATCTTTTGGTGAACAACAGTTGTGACTCCATAATCTCGAGCACTTCTTCCAAATGCCTCAAGTGCTCCTCCCATGTCTTGCTGTAGATTAGTATATCATCGAAGAACACCAACAGGAACTTGCGCAGCTGTTTGTTAAAAATGTGATTCATGCAAGATTGAAATGTAGCTGGCGCGTTGGTCAAACCAAATGGCATGACCAAAAATTCATAATGCCCATAATGGCAAAGGAAGCTTGTTTTCTCCACATCTTGTTCCCTCATGCGGATTTGGTGATATCCCAAATAGAGGTCTATTTTGGAAAAATAAACTGCGTCGTGTAACTCATCCAGCAACTCGTCGATCCTAGGAATAGGGTACATTTTCTTGACGGTCTTCTTGTTTAGTGTGCAGTAGTCCATACACATACGCAACGCTCCATCCTTTTTAACCAACACTACTGACGACGCAAAAGGACTGGAGTTGGGCCTAATCCAACCCTGTCAAGAAGCTCCTGTATTGTCTTTTCAATCTCGTCCATAAGCTTCTTAGGGTGGCGGTACGGTGTGGTGATGACAGGTTTGGCACCAACCTCCATCTCAATAATATGTCCGAACCCGCGGTGTGGTGGTATGCCTGGTGGTATGTCGGCAAAGACCAGGTGGTGCTATCCAAAACTACCTGAAGTTTCTCATCTTGGTAGTAGGCCCTTTGTCCCTGTACAGGATCTGGTGAGATGAAACAGTGTGCGGCCTAGACCACGTCGTCGTGTCTGAGGATTGCCTCCATCCGTCGGGCTGAAATTTCCCTCGGACGTCCATTTGTCATCCCTCTTAGCACAACCTTTTTGTCGTCCACTTCGAATGAGAACTCCATTCGTTTGAAACTCTGTGTGTACTTGTCCAATGTTTCCATCCACTGAATGCCCAGAATGACTTCCATGTTGTCCAGATCAACCACGAAGAAATCATCTGTCACCGTGTGGTTTCCCATGGTGATGCTCAGTTGCGGAATCAGATGGGTACATGTCAAAAGGTTCCCTCTGCCACTTTGACATCGAATCCTTGGTGTGCCTCTGTATGCAGACTCTGTTGGCTGACCAACGATGAGTTGATGAAGTTGAGTGTGGCTCTGTTGTCGAGCATGACCACAACCAGCTGCCCCTGGAGGTTACCCCAGACCCAAAATACATTACACCTCGGAGTTCCTGCTAGAGCCACAATGGCACCTCCTCCAACAGTGTGACGATCCTTTCTGCACGATTGATGTTTACCTCCCTAGAAGCTTGTTGTTCGTTCCCTTCGGGCTCAGGTGCCTACTCCTCGCCGTTGGACAACACCACAATGTAATGGATCTTTCCCTTGCCTAGGCATCAATGCCTTGGTTCCCATGGCTCCTTATAGTTGAAACAAAGCTTCTTCCTTCTGAGCTCCTGTCGAGTGGCCTCATCCAACAAGGGTTTCTTAGGTGGGGGTCTATTGTCTTTCTCCCTTTGAGCGAGAGGTGGCTTGGAATGTGAGTAATTCTTGGCGGAAGAGGAAGATGTTGCCATGTCACGTGCCTTCTTAATTGCCTCTGTGAGTGTGATGGAGTTGAATCCCTTCACCCAGCCTTTCAAGGGTTCTATCAGCCCATCCATGAACAATACCACCAATCGTCTTTCTAAAATATTTGTTACCAAGACGAAAGGTCTTTGAAATTATGCGATCTAACTGTCGACTACGCCGGATTGCTTCAGCTGAGCCAACTCTTTGAAATTTAGTTCTGGATCTCTCCCATCAAAACGGTCTATCAACCTCTCCGTGAATTCGGCATAGGATGTTATTTGATTGTGGCTGAGAGTGACCATGCCATGATGCCACCATTCATGGGCTACCCCTTCCAAATGCAGTGTAGCAAATTTGATGGCTTCATCCTCCGGCATAGGGTTGAGTTGGAAATATGTGTTGGCCTTCTGCACCCATACCCGAGCTGAGATGGATCTAGACCCATCAAAAGACGAGAGATTAACCTTGCCAATCTTCTATCTGAGATCGTCATTATATTAGCCATGCTTGTTGCCGCTAGAATACCTCATTCTCAGATCAACATAATCTTTGTAAGAGATATCCCCTTCCATATTTGCGTTCCTCCAATTCTCCCGAAGTTGATCTTGCATTTCTTGGAAAGTTGGTTGCTCTCTGTGTTGTTCTTCTGCCCGTGAAGGGAAAGTTGGCATCAACGGTCAAGAGCGTATGATTTGGGGCTTTGCCTTTCCCGAAACAGAATTGTCGCTTTGTTCTACGGATATTTTGCCTTCAACCAATTTGCGCAATGTCTCCTCCATGAGTCGTTGAGTGTCGTTAATCTGGACTTGGTTACTAGTGAGTTCTCTTAGGAGAGCCATGACTTCGGCGGCAGGATCTTGTGGGCCCGCCATTCTACCAATTGAATGATACCTTCTTCTCTTCCTGGTATAAACTTGCATTCACTACCCACAAGCTGTGGGAATCACCAGCTCGGATACCACTGTAATGTTTTGTACCTGTCCTTGCTAGTTGAAGACACTTTGCAACCACTGTCTATACTTGACCATGCCAATATACTCTGTTAGAGAAATGCATGTTGTCGTACGATGTCAATGCCTGACCATATAGATGAAGGACTGATCGTACGCTATTGGGTGATGGGTCGTATGGTGGGAATGAATTTGATCGTACGGTGTTGCAAGGAGGGGCTATATAGTGATATAGGTCTAGTATGGCTGTATGGTATGCGGAAAGCTAATGGGCAAACAATGTCGAGAGGGGTATGTTGTACGGTGCCTAGGTGCAAATCGTAAGGTGCTAGCAGGTCGTACGGTACCTTGGTGCAGGTCGTACAGAACCACAATACAAATCATACAGTAGTAGTGGGTGGCCTTCAGAAGTTCCCTTCAGATGATTTATGCATGCAATATGAGGATTATAAATTGATACAAAAGAACATCGGATGGATAGTCGTTGAAACACAACGATGCAAATAGAGTTTTAGATTAAATAGTGATAGCACTTCAGTTTACAAAAACCAAGAGCAGAGCAAAATAGGGTCAGGAGTTACTACCACCGAAACTGCAAATACCAAATAGGGAGGATCTTTCACCTCTGAAATGGCAGACAAAGAACTACAACTAGAATTCGCAATACAAATAAAATATCCAAATCACATGCTAAAAACTACCTACACACTGGTCTTAAATACCCGTCGGACAAACTCCCGAGGGTGTACAAATGAAGCCAATACGGCAAAAACCCCTACGCTAAAAATGAAAAGATGGGCCCGAGATAACAATAATCAATCTGGCCCAAATACACATTACAATTTATTTTTATTTAATGACGGGGACATCACATAATACCAAACAAGAAAAGGACGAAACCGTCTGAGGATATGGACGACGATTGAAAGAATTAGTGGGGAAAATGGAAAGCCCACCAGCGGATGGATTGAAGAAACGTTGGTTCGTTGAGGGATTGAAGCCTAGCCTTTGAAGAAAAATGAAGATTGTGCCACCGGCATCATACAACGATGCTTACAATAGAGCAATGGACCTGGAGAGCGAGAATAAAATAGCAAAGAAGAAAAGCAAATCATCTGATGACGACGACAAGGATTCTTCTGGCGAAAGCAGTTGCGAAGAATCAAATAAAAAAATCCAAACTCTCCAAAAAGATATGCTTTGCATGATGGAGTTTAAAACGATGAAAGGCAGCACTAACCAGAGTGACCAAGGGGACCTGTGGTGTACGGATTGTAAAGGTCATACTAAGGGCTCCTGCCCGAAGAAACAATTTTGCGACATCTTCCAAATAGTCAATCATTCCACCAAGGATTGTTCGTACAATATGAAGACTCGAAGCCATCAATAGGTCTTGTTAACGCAAGTAACATCTACCTCAACGACAACAAGGACGGGGAACATGAACACCAATACAGCATCATTCGGTGGTTACAGGAATAACCAATGGGGAGGTAGAGGTAATGGTAATAATAACAGCAATAACGGGGGTCGTAGTTGCATTCAATATGATACTAGCAGACGGCCAATGATACAATGTCGTATGTGCAACCAATGGGGGCACTTCGCGAGAGACTGCACGATGGGGGAATCACCACAATTCTTTTGCAAGTGGTGTGGTCCAAGGGACCACAACGACACAAAATGTCGAAAGCCTGGGGTGAATCTCCTCAATATTGAAGGCAACCAAGAGGAGATGTTGGCCGTCACCCGAGGGCAAGCGAAGAAAGCCACTTACCCAAACCTAGAGGCCGACAAGAAAAGGTTGCGGGAAGCAAAGGCAGATATAGAAAAAGTGATGATGGTTGAGAAAAGAGGAACATGTGACACGGCCAATACCTCGTTGAGAGGCAAGGCAAAACAAAACATAATACGGTAGGTGATGCAGATGGAAATACCAATAAAGTTAGAAGACCTTGTAGCCATGTCGCAACTGAGAATGGCCCTATTAAACATGACACCATCTCTGGAAGTATCAAATGGGACGGAGCCGAAGGGAACCTACATTGAAGGAGAAAACCCCTTCGAGAAGGAGAACTCTCTCAGAACCTTGGAGGACCCGATGCTACTGGTGGTAAATACAGGTAGACACCCAACTATGGTAGAGATGGGAATTCTTGGCACCATCTTGACTGACACCATCATCGACAGAGGGTCGGGTGTCAACATACTACCAAAGAAAACATGGAAGAGACTGCGGCGACCTACACTGTGGCCGCCAATCTTCCAACTTGTAGGTGTTGATCAACATGGGATCAAACCCATCAACACATTAATGGCACAACAAGTAATGATTGGTACTTAGCCCTTCGTCTTGGATTTTGTGGTCATCCCACAGAAAAGGAAAGGGTATGACGCCATCCACAGAAGGGGTTGACTGGTGCAAGCTAGGGTCAACCATTATTGGAAGAGAAATACCTTGTCCATGGAAAAAAGTGGCCAGAAATTCACAATTGACCTCAGGACACAAATGGTCAGTGAAGACTTCGCATCTTCATCGGAGTCTGAAGCTGAGGAGGAAGTGGACGAAGGAAAGCGGCGGATGGAGCCGAATAAAGGAGTTCTCGAAATAGAAGGATGCTCAAAAGATGACCTAGACTCACTAAATGGACTCTTCCATTGGCAAATGGAAGACTATGAATTATTCCACTGTAATATGCTCCAGGTGGATGAAGGAGACGAAAAGCTTTCATTTCCACCCGAATACGGACAGTACAAAGAGGGGGATGCTCAGGTAAACGAGACTCCAGCATATGAATTTGATAAGGCAAAACCAATCAAATATGAGGAGCCCTCTCTAAAGGTCATGAATTTGGGGGACGAGGCTAACCCCAAGAACATCCTTGTGGGTGATGATTGGAGCCCTGTCTTGAAGGTGGCGGCATTTAAAATTTTCATGGTATACAAGGATGTATTTTCCTGGACGTATAAAGACTTGAAGGAGGTCCCGTCGGAGTTATGTGTCCACCGGATCCCGTTAGTGCAAGGAATCGTACTTGTATGGAAGTGATCGTACAAGATGAACAAGAACTATCCCGCACGAGTGAGTGACAAAATTGAACGAATGCTAGATACAGGAATCATATTCCGTGTACAAACGAGTGAGTGGGTATCCCCAATTGTTATCTTTTTGAAAAAGGAAGCGAATCAGATCAGGATATGCGTGGACTTCAGGTGCCTGAATGCGGTCACCATTAAGGATCCATTTCCAATACCATTCACTGATAGCATTTTGGAGGAAGTCGCAAGACACAAAATTTATTCATTTATGGATGGATTCTCTAGATACAAACAAATATCCATCGTCGAAGAGGATAAACCCAAGACAACCTTCGTAGTAGAAGATGGAGTCTATGCTTACAATCGAATGTTGTTTGGACTGTATAACGCTCCAGCAACATTTCAGAGGATCATCCTGCATATCTTTGATAAAATGTCAACGGGGAATTTCAAGGCCTTCTTGGACGATTGGTCTATCTACAGTGCTCAAGACACATACCTAGTAGCCCTTGGGGAATGCATGGAGAGGTGCAAATGGGCAAGGCTTGCATTTAATCCTAAAAAATACAGGTTCATGGTACCCCAAGGAAAACTATTGGGACACATTTTATGCAAAGCTAGACTGAAGATGGATCCGGATAAAGTACGGGTGATTCTGGAGTTAAACAGATGTGACCAGAGTGAAATCATTTCCGGGGCACATAGGGTACTACTGAAGATTCATTAAGAATTTTGCCGTGTCTTACCCAGTGGATAAGCTGACCCGAAAGGGGAAGAATACACGTGGGGAACAAAGCAAGGAAAAGCATTCGAAGAACTTAAGACATAGCTAGCAGCAGCACCCATCCTGGCATACCCCAACTAGGACAAAGAATTTCATGTTCACGTCAATGCATCAAATTTTGCCATTGGAGCTACGTTAGCACAAACAGGCAATCACGGGTTGGACCACCCCATATACTTCACCAGCAAACTTTTTTCGAAGGCAGAAAAGCACTACAACACAACAAAGAGGGAAGCCTTGGGGATGGTCTATGCAGTACAAAAGTTTCAGCACTATTTGTTGGCAACTCCATTTATTTTCTATGTGGACCATCAGGCCTTAATGTATATGGTAAATAAGCCAATCATCTAGGGAAGGGTAAGCAAATGGTTGCTTCTACTACAGGAGTTCACATTCAATATTATACTACAGCCCAGGAAAAGCCATGTAAGTGCAGACCACCTGTCCCGAATCAAATCAGGCGAGCAGCCAAAAGGTGTCAATGATGACTTTCCGGATGTACATCTCTTCAAAATTGCAGTCCTACCCCTCTTGGTATACAAGTATTGGAGAGTAGCTGTCCACATGATAACTCCCTCGGGATATGCAACCAAGTGAAAGAAGGAAACTAGTCCCTACGGAGTAGTACATTTCAATTAATCAATGGGTTTCTATATAAGATACGACCCGATCAAATACTTCATCGATGTGTCATGGAAGAAGAAGGTCCAACTGTGTTGAGGGAAGCCCATGAAGGTCCCGCAAGAGGGCATATGGGACCCGACACAACCACACGGAAGGTGTTACTTGTCGAGTTATGGTGGCCGATGGTATACAATGATGCGAGAGAATGGGTGGTGAGTTGCGACACATGTTAGAGAGCAGGGAAGCCCTTGAAAAGAGACTTCATGCCTCTAAACCCCTCTAACGCGCAAGAGTTGTTTGAACAATGGGGACTCGATTTTGTGGGGCCACTTAAGGCAAGTAGAGCACATTGGTGTAGGTATATTGTTGTAGCGGCAAAATATCTCACCAAGTGGGTCGAGGCACGAGCCCTTCCTGATAATTCAGCCTTGAGTACGGCCAAGTTCATATACAAACAAATAATTACAAGGTATGGCATACCCATCCGGCTCACTAGTGACAGAGGGGGACATTTTGTCAATCATGTTATAAAGTTGCTCACCACAAAGTTTAAGATTTTTCACTCATTCTTAAGTCCATACTACCCGAGAGCCAACGGCCAAGCAGAAGCTACCAATAAGATATCAATATCAGTGATCTATAAGTTGTGCGGAGTTGAAGGAGACAACTAGGAAGAAAGGTTGCCATCAGTGCTGTGGGCCTATCGCACCACGTACAAAGTCACTACCGGACAGACCCCTTTTCAGTTGATGTACGGACAGGAGGCTGTCATACCTGCTGAATTCACTACAGCCAGCCAAGCACAAGAGTTTTTGAAAACTTCATCAAACCCTATACCCTGCAGTGATCAGCATAGGACATCATTGAAGGGTAACAATTGGATCTGGTGCATTTACAGTGGATATTGGAGACCCTGCACCTATTTCATGACCAAATCCACAAGCTTGGAGGCAGTTCACAGTGAACATCAAATCCAGAGGCCAAGTTACACCCAGATTTTTCATTGGAACGTGAGTCTATCAAGCTGCACTGGTTTCAAGGGTTGGTGAGAAATCAGATCTAGGGTTTTGCAGATGGCAGCATCTCCCAGGCACCTCACCACCCACTACAGCTCCAATTGCAGACCTAACCATTTTGGGTGTTGGCCATCAGATCTGGCCGGTACTGTACACTTTCAGACCTATGTAATTGCCTCATTATGCATAGAAAATTGTATAAAGTTCATGCCAGGTTCTATAATTTGTTTCCATTCAGATCTGAAATTATACTTATTGAACTGGGTCTCTGCTATGTGCTTCCTGATTTTCGGAAATTTAAGTTGGATTATTTTAAGAAATTAGTTGCAATCAGAAATCTACACATGTTATGATCTTTGTGAGTTGGGTGTGAAGGATAAATATTTAAAATATTTCCTTACGACTGTTTAGGATAGGAAGGTAAGCTCTAGGTTCATTACATACTAGTATGGTCATAAGATAAAATTGGGCTGATCAGGGAATGAAATCGCATCTGGACAGCCAAGAATTGAGTTGTGAATTTTATCAGTGTCTGTAGTGAGGTTTGACATGGTTATAGCAACACCATCGTTGGAGAATGTAACTCAAATTTGAGGAACAACAGCATCTGATTGCAGCTAGAGGAATGAAAAATTATAATGTAACGTCAATGGCATTACAGTTATGTCACTTAAAGATAACACACAACTTCAAGCCAAGAATGCCAAAAAATGAAAAAAGCGGTGTGGTTACAAGATCATTTAGAGGACAACATCCCAACAGCTATCAATGTTTGGGAGCTATGTTTAGGAATTAGAGGACTACATTAAAAAATAAGCTTGTATTAGATTCACTAGCACAATGTGTAGAAACAGTATCTCTTAAAATATTAAATTCTTTCGAGATAGTATATCCCTGTCTTATCTAATTCAGGATTATTCGCTCCTTTTCCTATCTTTTCTAAAATATTATAGGAATCTTCCCAAACAGCGTCTTCCCAATCTTAGCTGCTCGAAGGCTAATCTTAGAATTATTCTAACATTAGCTTGCTTAATTTTCCAGAGATTCACATCATTACTTCTTAAGAACCTATTCCATCAGTTGAGTGTATTTGAAAAAAAAAATTGTGGTCAAATTCAGCAACTACACTTGGAAAACTCAGGCCAACATCTGAGATGACATCAATACAAGGTTCCAAAGAAATGCATACACAACCCTTCCCCAAAAGATGCACCATGCAAGGCATGAGGTCATCCCCAAGACACCAAGGTAACTTCCCCCACTGCCACCAGTAGGAGAGAGACATCCCCCAGATGTTTCTGTCAAAGAGGGGAACATGTCGAAGGTGTACCCCTAATGGAGATGTTGAGGGGGCATCTCCTCCTCTCTGCTCCCCTCAAACAAAAGACCATTTTTAGCATGGGGATGTCCCAAGAAGCCAGAGGAATGTTCTCCTAATGCCACCAGCACGGGAGAGCCATCCCTAGGATGTTTCCCTAAAAGAGGAGATGTCTCCAAGCCACCCCTCTTGATGGAGATTTTGGAGGGATGCTACGAAGTCCCTAGGAGGCTAGGACAACAAGGGATCTTCCAGAAGCCCCACAACCATCTCCAAAAGTTAAAAATTCAAATTTTTCTTTTAAAGCATTTTGATTTTTTTGAAAATCTAATTCACTAATCCTGATGTTAAAATGCTAAAGGGCCTAACCAACCCAAACATTCAAAACAACTATAAATATTTCAAAACAGTTCTCTGAAGAATAAAGATTTGATAAAAAATAGTGGAGGCTTCATATTGGAGAAAAAAAAGTGATTAAATTGTGAAAAAAGGCATGCAACATTAAGGTGCATCCTTTGCTCCGGTCCTGTACCATAACAAGGGAACATATCCAAAGTGCTGCCCCAAACCACACAAGGAAGTTTAACAGGGATCTCCACCCCTAGACCCCCATTGTCCCCAAATTTAGGTCCTTGGTCCCCCCATCCCTCCATTCCGAAAATTCATGGAGCTATGAATCAATACCTTCTCAAGAAAGTTTTTATCTTATGCATTGTCTCAAAATATGTTTTACAGTACAATAAAGTTTTTTTTTTGGTTCTTCTAAAAGAAAATTTTGTTGTTCCTTCATTGTCTTCATCTCTTAATATTGCATTTGGACTTCTATCAGTTCAGTTTCACAGCAGTTACAGTTTGGATTATAACAGTAGTACAAACTGAACACAGTATTTTGCCCGCATAAACAAGTAAGGAAGATTGCTTACATGTATAAGCTTAGCTTGATTTTCCTGTTGAGGAGCCGCGGCAAGCAACCGTCTTAAATTTATTTCAGTTTTACTCAACCCCATTTCTATCTCAGCAAACCTGGACCAGAATAGCACATGTCAAGCAACATGATCATTTGACTGTAAAATTCTAAAACTATTCTAGTAGAAATTTTACAAAAGAAGTTCTACTAGAACCTACCCTTTGAATTCCAACATTTACCAGTGCATAACAAATCTTACCATCCCTCAAATATTTTATTGTCAGAAAGTCCAATGCATCCAAGGATTTATATTGGTAAACAAAAAGAATGCATTCCTAAACTCAAATTAACTACTATTCGAAAAAATACAAAATGTTTCTATTAGCATCCACAGGGCACTGAGTATCTAGAACTCCTTTCACACCAACGGTATAAGTCTTCATAAATGAAAAACTGCATCACACCTATAAATTTAAATAAACTGCTTTCATTGGATAGGGATACAGGATGTCCGCATGTACATGCCCAAATAAAGTACAAATATTGTGTAATAACCCCAATGAATTTCACCCCAACTTTTCACTTTTTCCAGCTTAGTTATTTTCTTGAACAGTTTACATATGTCCCTTGAAAAGTATCAAACTGAAATCTTTAATGAAGTTTCTAATTTGTATGTCAACTGTTATTTGTATCTCAGATTTGCTGATTGGTGGTTTAATTGTTTAAACAGAGAATAAGAATTGCAAACATAATAGAAATGTTCATAACAAAAAGAACAAATACATTCTCCAGATAAGCTATGTCATTCACCAACTTGCTTAGTAATCATTTTATTTCAGAAAGGGAGATGGACAAGTTCTGTTCTTGTAAATTTGCAGCATCAACAATGATATATACTGGTGACCACCTTCATAAACTCAAGAACTACAACTGATTTTAGAATCAGATTAAAATGTATACTGAAACATTTAATGTGCAGTGTGCACCTTTAAATGGGCTCCTTACTCAGCAAAATACCACATCTCAGACAACCTTCAACAGCAGCAACCTTGTTGGTCAATATTTCTGAGGGAGAATCTCAAACAGCAGCAACCATTTGGTCAATATTTATGTAAAGAGCCTTTGTAGCTCTTCAATTTGCAATGATAATTTTCCGTGAACTAACAATTTATAATTCTAAATCTTCTCAAATGAACAGAAATTTCATTTGCTTAACAATAGCTCAATTCATAACTCGCATTAATTCAATGCATCATATTCAACGCCATAGTATTAAAATTAATATTGTGCTTCACATCATTCATTCAATATAATTAGAAATGAAATTATTGGCACCTGGATGCTCTTGAATTAATATCGAAACCTCCTGCTGTAGCTTTCACATGAATATATACCAGTGCGTTAGCTGCTGTAGAAACCGCTGGCATCTATTCTCTGTTACCATGAGAAATTCCCTGACGTATACCATAAATCTCCAACCCCCATACGCCTGGTCTGCAAACGACTGGCTTTTATTGATTCACGGCATTGGCACAAACCATACGGCCCAGGATTTGAATCTGCAGGCCGTTAATCTTCATACTGCTGGCAGTCTTCACATTGTTCAATGGCATTTGACATCCACCTCACAATGCACGTCTTGGAAGGAAAAATCTTTTCCCCAAGTCTGTTCAAACCCTTGTTTGCACAAGTTTCAAAATCTTTCAGAAAATCACAAACTTTGATAATAATAACATGATGATGAATCATGCAAGGCTGGGCTTATTAAATAATAAATGAAATCTTCCTCTTCAAACCACCATTCAGCTTCACAATCACACCATTCACTTAAGTGATAACAATCGTCAAGTACACACTTTCAAATTAGAACACTTAAAGTAAAATATTGAAATAAGCCAAGCTTCATTTCATCAAATATGAAGAAAGTGATAATTGACAATTCCTGGAAGAACTCCAACGAAGAATGTACACTAAAATCAACGCCCAACTGCCTTTCCTGAAATAGAAACCGGGTATAACTGACTTACGAAAAAATAGTAAGTCAGACACAGAGACCCCCTAATCAATTCGCCAGCTCACAGGGATCGCATTGATGAACTGACAATAACAAGCCCAGGTACCTGCTAAATTGGGAACATTACGGTCCTCCCTCCCCAAGATTGCTTGTCCTCAAGCAATCACAAACCAGGATGCTGTAAAATCTCCTCTGACTCCCAAGTAGCATCCTCATTCGGTAGACCAAGCCATTTAACCAAAAACTCTCGGATAACTCGTCTGCGCAAATGTCTCTCCCTGGTATCCAACATGGCCTCAGGGACCAATTCTAGCTTCCCCTCATCATCCAATGGTGGTAAAACAGATGAGGGAATAACATGCCTTCCCAAAGCTTTCTTCAGACGAGACACATGAAAAACATTGTGCACCTTACTAACTATTAGATGGAAAATCCAGCTCATAAGCAACCTCTCCAACCCGCCGAACCACACAAAAGGGACCATAATACCGAGGTTTAAGCTTTTCAGCCCCTCTCCTCTGAATGGAAGACTGCCTGTACGGCTGCAGCATCAAATACACCATGTCCCCAACCTCAAAGGAGCGGGCCACTCTCCTCTGATCAGCATACTGCTTATGTTGATTCTGTGCTCGCTGTATATTATCCCGCAAGGTGCCTAAAACATCCTGACTATCTTGTAACAAGTCACCTGCACCAAGTACTCTGCTATCACTGAGCATCAAATCAAAGAAACTGGGAGGATCATATCCATACAAAGCTCGAAACGGAGTCATACAAATGGACATATGATGAGTCGAATTATAATAGTACTCACATAAATAAACCCACTTCACCCAAGCCCTCTGCTGAGCGAAAACATAGTTACGAAGATAGCCCTCCACCCATTTATTAACAATCTCAGTCTGACCGTTAGTCTGCGGGTGATAGCTAGTGCTAGGAGTTAATCCTGTACCACATAACCTGAACAACTCCTACCAAAAGTGACTCATGAAACGACTATCTCGATCACTCACAATGCTCCACGGTAACCCATGTAACCGGAAAATCTCCCTAAAGAACAATTCTGCCACCTGTACCGCTGAAAAGGTAGTAGTAATGGGAAAGAAGTGAGCAAATTTGGTCAAACGATCCACTACTACATAAATACAGTCTCTACCTTGGACCTTAGGCAGGCCCATAATAAAATCCATGGAAATGCACTCCCATTTCTGATCAGGAATAGGTAGTGGCCGCAATAAACCTGCTAGATATGTATGTTCCTACTTGTTCTGCTGACAAACAGAACATTCTCTGACATAATTCTGAACATCATGCTTGAGACCCCTCCATGTGAAACATTCACGCACCTATTTGTAAGTTTTATAGAAACCCGGATGTCTAGCTATAGGGGAATCATGGAAAGCCCTCAACACCAACTGTATAACACTCAAACCAGCCAGCAACCAAACCCTTCCCTTGTAGATGATCAATTCATTCACAAGAGCATACCTGTAATCCTGGATAGTCCCATCCAGAAAGTCAATGGCCCACTGATCCTTTGCATACTCTGCGACTATCAAATGTTTCCAGTCCTCAGTAACCTCTATCAAGGCACACAAGTGTGGTCTCCTAGATAGAGCATCAGCAACAACGTTCTGTGTCCCCTTGATATAGGTGATATCAAAATCATAAGACTGAAGCTTGCTGACTCATTTCTGTTGCCGCTCATTCAGATCACGTTGCCCTAGGAAATATTTCAAACTATCATGATCAGTTTTAATGCAAAATTTGTTGCCCACCAAATATTGTCTGAATTTAGCCAAAGCATGCATGATGGCTAGCATCTCCTTATCATAAACACTGAAAGACTTCTCAGGACCCCTGAGCTTCCTACTCTCGTACACAATAGGATGACGATCCTGTGAGAGAACGGCACCAATGCCCTCACCCAATGCATCACAATGCAAATCAAAAGGTCTAGAGAAGTCAAGCATAGCCAACACCGGGCAAGAAGTCATAATCAATTTGAACTTCTCAAAACACTCCTGTGCCTGAGCAATCCACTGGAAAGCACCCTTACGAGTCAAATCAGTAAGGGGAGCTGCATGTCGGGAAAAGCCGGCAACAAATCTGCGATAAAAAGCACACAAACCAATAAACCCTCTAAGCTGAGTCAAACTCTCTGGCATTGGCCAATCAATGATAGCGCAAACCTTATCCGGGTCCATACGAACTCCCTTTGTGCTAATAATGTGCCCTAGATACAGTAACTCAGACATGCCCAAAGCACACTTAGACTCCTTAGCAAATAAGGAAGCCTCAGCCAAGATACCTAGCACAGTGTCCAAAAGCATTAGGTGCTCCTCCCACGTCCTGTTGTAAACCAAGATATCATCGAAAAAAACCAATACAAACTTCCTCAACTGCCTGTGGAAAACCCTATTCATGGTAGACTGAAATGTTGCCGGAGCGTTGGTCAACCCAAAAGGCATGACCAAAAACTCAAAGTGACCATAATGACATCGGAAGGTTGTCTTCTCTATATCCTCCTCCCGAACCCGAATCTGATGGTATCCAGATCTCAAATCTATCTTAGAAAAGAAAGCAGCTCCATGCAACTCATCAATCAACTCATCGATGCGAGGAATAGGATACCTGTTCTTAATGGTTTTCCGATTCAACATTCTGTAATCAATACACATCCTCATGGTGCCATCCTTCTTCTTCACCAAAACTACCGATGAAGAAAAAGGGGACTTACTCGGCCTGTTGTGACCCATAGAGAGCAGCTCCTCAATAGTCTTTTTGATCTCATCTTTTAGCCGCTTGGGATGCCGGTAGGGAGTGATCATAATGGGTTTAGTACGCTCCTCTAACTCAATAATATGCTCTATGCCTCTGTCAGGTGGTCTGCCATGTGGTAAATCACTAAACACTTTGGAATGTTTAACCCGTACTTCCTGTATATCAAGCTGATAGACTGTCTTCTTAGCCTCCTCAGAAGTAGGTAACATCCTACACTCTGCTACCCATTCCACTACATCATGGTTAATAAGTCGCTGCATACGTCTGAGGGTAATAGTCTTCAAATTCTCTTCCTTAATAGCTTTCAAAATATGCTTCTTTCCCTCCACTTCGAAACTCATTTCCATATTCTTAAGGTTGAGGTAAAAAGCCTCAATGGAATGCAACCAACTCATGCCTAGTACCAATTCTGTCCCACCCATATCAACCACATAAAAATCAGATTTAAAGTCATAATTGTTTAGCCTGAGGGGCAGATTCAAAATCATTTTGTCACACGTAAGAGTGTAACCATCAGCAACCTTGACACTAATTCCCTCAAACTCTTCAGTCAACAACCCTCTCATGGATACTAACCCTGAATCAATAAAATTATGTGTTGCCCCTGTATCCAATAATGCAATGACACGTTGTCCCGCCAAGAGCCCACGCAATCTGAAAGACCCTTCCTTCTGCATGCTAGAAAGATAAACCACCTTAAGCTTAGGATCTTCATCATCTTTCCTCTCTATAGTTATTCCTTCTTCAGTGTCAACCTACTGTTCTGAAAAATCAGTCATATGCTCATCATCATAAAACCATTCCATAAGTCTATTTCTCCCCTTAGGCCTCAAAGGACACTCATGTTTCTCATCATAGGGACCCCTACAATAAAAACATAACCTCTTCCTTCTCAAATCATTAAGGGTTTCCTGATCAAGTGGTCCTGTCATAGGACGCTTAGAATCTGATCCATCCTCTTTCTTTGAGGCAGAATTATTGTCCTGTGAAGAACTAGATGGTCTGGAAGGAAAACGAGTGTGTAGAGCTGAAAACTCTACGTCCTGAGCTTTCTTCATGGCTGCCTGCAAAGAAGGGGGGTCAAAGGACTTAACCCATCCTTTGAGAGGTTCTACTAATCCTTCTGTAAACAACATCACCCGTCTTCTCTCTAAAATATCATAAACCATCACTAAAACTCTTTGAAACTCATTAATGAAAGTCTCCAAATTACCAATCTGTCTGAGTTGAACCAAATCACGAAAATATGATTCCGGATCTTTCCTGTCAAATCTCTCAACCAATTTATGCACAAAATCCTGATAAGTTCTTACCTGATCATGCTGTAATGACACGAGACCATGATACCACCAATCATGAGTAGCTCCGTCTAAGTGCAGAACAGCAAATCAAACAGCATCCTCTTCAGACATAGGACGTAATGCAAGGTAAGTATCCAACTTATGAATCCAGGCCCTGGCTGTCATCTTTCCACTACCATCAAAATGAGTCATAGTGAGTTTACTGGTTGCTTGTTTAAGTTCAAACTGGTTAGTCCTCTGTCTCGTATCTGGACTGTGCCTACCTCTGTGATGCTCTCTTTTTGGGGTTAAGAACCTATCAAAGTTCAAGTTCCTCTTAATGGGTTCAGGTAATGCATCCCATTCAACATAATGAGCAACCATATCATCCACAAAAGGGGCTGGCTCAAAATCAACACTAACTGCATCCTCTTCAGGTCTCAAAAACGTAGGACATAATGGCCTATCACGGGTGCCTGTAGGATCATCTCTGGTCACCTGCCTAACCACAATTCTAGATCTATGCAAACCAACAGATGCATCTCTAGTGCCCCTGTCACGGTTCCCTGGTACATTCATGCGTTGCAAAGTGTCAGAAAGTTGTTGCAAAACAGTTGCGACATGATGTTGACTGTCTGCGAGATTCCGAAAAGTATCTCTGGCTTCCCTGTCCATGTCATTTCCCACATTGTCTCTATTCCTGTTACCTATTTGATCACCCTGCGGACCATGTTCATTACCTTCCGGAGGTGGCGAAGCTCTACCCCTGCGGGTATAATGAACAACTGGTACAAATCTATCTGCCATATCTGGGCCCAAAACTTCAGGCTGGCAGGATCAGTGCTCTGATACCATTGTAAAGAGCCTTTGTAGCTCTTAAATTTGCAATGATAATTTTCCATGAACTAACAATTTATAATTCTAATTCTTCTCAAATGAACAGAAATTTGATTTGCTTAACAATAGCTCAATTCATAACTCATGTTAATTCAATGCATCATATTCTACGCCATAGTATTAAAATTAATATTGTGCTTCACATCATTCATTCAATATAATTAGAAATGAAATTATTGGCACCTGGATGCTCTTGAATTAATATCGAAACCTCCTACTATAGCTTTAACATGAATATATACCAGTGCATTAGCTACTGTAGAAACCGCTGGCATCTATTCTCTGTCACCATGAGAAATTCCCTGCCATATACCATAAATCTCCAACCCCCATACGCCTGGTCTACAAACGACTGGCTTTTATTGATTCACGGCATTGGCACAAACCGTACGGCCCAGGATTCGAATCTGCAGGCCGTTAATCTTCATACTCCTGGCATTCTTAACATTGTTCAATGACATTTGACATCCACCTCACAGTGCACGTCTTGGATGGAAAAATTGTTTCCCCAAGTCTGTTCAAACCCTTGTTTGCACAAGTTTCAAAATCTTTCAGAAAATCACAAACTTTGATAATAATAACATGATGATGAATCACGCAAGGCTGGGCTTTTTAAATAATAAATGAAATCTTCCTCTTCACACCACCATTCAGCTTCACAATCACACCTTTCACTTAAGTGATAACAATCCTCAAGTACACACTTTCAAATTAGAACACTTAAAGTAAAATATTGAAATAAGCCAAGCTTCATTTCATCAAATATGAAGAAAGTGATAATTGACAATTCCTGGAAGAACTCCAACGAAGAATGAAAACTAAAATCAACGCCCAACTGCCTTTCCCGAAATAGAAATCGGGTATAACTGACTTACTAAAAATAGTAAGTCAGACACAGAGATCCCCAAATCAATTCGTCAACTCACAAGGATCGCATTGATGAACTGACAATAACAAGCCCAGGTACCTGCTAAATTGGGGACATTACAATTTATGAGGTAGACCGTAGAACAGCAACTGAATTCCACAAGGTATGGTTACAGTACATTATCACATATCTGCACAATCAAATACTCCAACCATCCAGTCTATGCTCAGAATTTCTGATCTCAATCAATACCATGCAAACAATCCTGCAACAGATTATAAGCAGCCCACTATAGGCAATAATCATCCCTTAAAAAACTTCAAACCTTCAATCCAGTGCTCTAGTAAGTCTCATAATTTTTACAGACATTTCCAACCAGCCTGAGATGATGTAAATTGATAGCAAATATCACTCTAATTACTGTAGCAATGGTACGGATTACTGTAGCATGCTTTCAAAATTCATAGAACCTTCAAATCTTCATAAAACTATGCAAAATCTTTACCAACTGATCAAATAAGCACAATGTGAATTCTAAAATGAATCCACCTAATAGGCTGAATGGGTTTTCATCCACACAACTGACTTACCCAAGGGTTTTCATCCTAGGGCACGCTGAACCTGAAAACACAAGCTCTCCAAAAGTCTCCCAGATAAAATATCAAAATCATAAGCAAGTCTTACTTCATCTATCCAACCTCCTTATAAAGAACTCCAAGAAGCATCTAGAATATTAGGCCAACTCAGCCGACTTTAATTTTAATCTTATTTAAAGAACTTTATCTAATAAAGTGGCATTTCATAATATTTTTACTATCTTATTATTATTTTACTAAATTAATTAAGTTATCATCTGAATATTTTATTTTATTTTATTGACAACTTAATAAAAATCAATTTAATTAATTGACACCTTAAAAGTTGAGGACATTACATATTGTAGTATTGGTGGTTCATTAATATTACTCTTTTAAACTGTTGAATTCTAAAAGATCAATAATGTAAATACATTAATAATTTAATATCATTGGAACGCATTTTTTGTCAGTGTTTCCATTCCAAACATGTAATGCATTTCCATTTCTATGACTAGTCCCTGAGCGCATGTTACATTTAGCATACCCTTAATTATGTTTCTACAGTCCAAGAACATCAATTCTTTACTAGCTACTGAAAGAGGCCCCTTGTGGAGTTAGAAGGCTAAAACATTGATTCTTTTACTACATATCAGCAAGAAATCATAAGTTTGTTTATTCGATCAAAATTCAATAAAATCTCTTATATATGGGGATTAAATCATTTTAATTTTTACATGAACCAACAATATACTAGCACTTGCACCCGAAGGAGGTGTGACGGTTATGCTGTTAGAAAACTATATGTAAGCTATGTGTAAGCAGTTAGAGAACTATATGTAAGCTAATATGCTAGAGAGTACAATAAAATTTGTGCATGGATGAAAGAGAGGACAAGAGCACAAGAGGGCAGATATTAAGGTCAAATTTGCACAAAATCAGGTAACTTATCAGAACATACATGTCATATAGTTTCCATAGTCCATCATGTTAGATTCAAGCATTTCTGGATTAAACTGTGTAATTTTTCATCAGCAACATTTCGGATCATACTACATGATCCATCATTAGGATGAAGCATTAGCTAGAGAGCATAATGTTGAAAACTGAACCAAAAAGATATGCAGAACAAGATAGAGCAAAATAAAAGAACACGCTAGGATTACCCTGGGAAAAAACCTCTTGGCAGAGGGAAACAACCCAGCCCACAAAAACAGTATTCCTTTATTGATATTCAATGCATGAAATACAATATGTGAACACTTTCAACTAGATGGAAAACAACAACACAAAATAGCTCACTGATTAAGTCCACACGTGAAGGCACAGTTCAGAAGTTGAACGCACATGTAGAAGTCCGGCTCACTGGTTGAGCATTCATGCAGATGCTCGGCTCATTCTTGTGATACTATGATCTGAAAGAGTTCGATAGAAAATCCACAGTCAAGCCATGAGCTCGATATTGAGATGGTATGCACGTTCAAGGATTCACACACAGCAGAACTGTCTTAGCATCACGCACTATACGCACATCCAAGAATTCATACACAGTAAAACTGTCTTGCCATCACGCACTGTATGCATGTCCAGGAATTCATACACAGTAAAACTGTCTTACCATCACGCACTTACATTACATGCGATGAATAACGCAAAACATACATATGAGTGAACACGATCGGAAACAAAGCGTCAAGGGAGGTGACGCTTCACCTTGCTTGGCGTTACAGCCAACAAGGTGAAGCGCCATCGCTTTGCCCATTACAAAAGGAGAAGGGGACCCGATGCCAAGACACGGCTTGCCAGATATGAAGTGTGGTGAGTCATACAACATAGGTAATGAAACTGTTTAACGGTAATGAACAACACATGGAGTAAAGACAACACGATTGTCGTTGGTGGTTACAACTGAACTCAACCACCAGCGATGGTTGTATTTATTATGCAAAGAACATTCAATTGAGTCTCTGTCGCTGCTACCAAAATTTAACACATAAAACATACATGTACAAAACCATTCACTTGAAATAAACATAAAACTAAATAAAAATAACATAAAAATACAAATTTTACCAATACAAATATGTGTGTGTATATAATTAATTCTTGTTCCTTGAGCTACACCACTTTGGTACTCCTAACTCTTCAATCACTAATTAAAATTGACAAACCTTAAACATATATTGCTAGTTCTCCTAAGATTATTACAATTGCAAATAAATTTTACTTTTTAAAATATAGAAATCACAATTTATGTTTACAAATAACATTTTGTACCTATCTAATTCCTTAGTGAGCTCCTATTCATATGTTAACTTAGGTCCTCAGTGTCTTTCTAGAAGTCTTAGTACTCAATGGGATCATATCTCATTTACTTCTTGTGTCCTAGGTCATTTAATGTTTTTTTGAGTTAGTTGTCTCATGTTATAGGATTAAAAAACAAGTCAACATCTTGTTTAATCTCATCACTCACCTTGCCTATACAAGCAAGACTCTTGTTAAACTTTTTAACACATCTCATAGATCTTAATATCAAGGAACTCATTTCTTGCATACTCTCTTGTGGAAGGTTATCGTTGTTTTTGCAAGTGGTCTTGGAGTGTTGAGCATATCTTTGGCTCCTATAAGGTATTAGAGGTTTGATCTTGCAAAACTGTTCTCAAATCTGAGGGTAGAGATATTGTCAAATGAGAGATTTTGGTGGATTTAAGTAAAGTTGAGTATGCTCCTCTTGCATCACATGATGACCTAGAGAATCAGAAAACTTGGAAAAACACCAAATTTGGGGGTTTTTATTGCAAGTTCATATTGGAGTGTGCTAGAGAAAATATGAGCTCACCATCGAGTTTAGGGAGTTGGAAAAAGTCAATTTTGACTTTTGTTTTGCCTAAATGATTAAATCAGGCTTGTGAGACAAGATCTACAAAGGTTTGAAGTTGGGAGAAGGTAGCCAAATCTGGGAGGTGGCTGAATTTTTAGAGTACTTTGGGTCAAAATAGACCCTGCCATTGCATTTGGAAGGCCCTAAAACCCTAAGATCGGCAATCAAATCATCAAAATCGAAGACTTTTGCAGATATAAAAGAGGAACATATGCAAATATAAAGAAGATGCTGATACAAATTGAGAAGGAAAGTGTATGCAGACATAAAGGAGAAGTATTAAGAAAAGACATAATTTGAAGGTGCGAATCAAGAAAGAATTAATGGAAGAAGGAATAAGGAAGGAGCATGTGAATCAAGGAAGGATTAATGAAGGGGTGGGAAGTAAATAAGGAAGATCCTATTTCAAAAGGGCAGAAATTATGAAGGGCTGTATTGTTCCAAAAGGTGTTAATTTCTGAAAGGTTGTGACTCTTTCAAAGGGTAGAAATTATGAAGAGATGTGAACTCTCCCTTACATTGGAAGATATAAAAGGAAGAAGTTTAATAAAGGGATATCAATTGAGAAATAAACTTACTACTCTCAAACGGAAACGAATCACTTACTAGATAGTTTACTATTAATCAAAGACTATAGACAGTGATCATTATGCAGCAGTAATATGTGCTATTAATATGGGGTCAGGTGCGATAATAACAGCAACTTGATTAGTTACAAAGGGTCACCATCATTGCAAGGATTGTGACCACTAGAGAGACATAACCTCCCATTCATACTGAAGTGATACAAAGGGAGCACATCGACATTTCAGAAGGGATCATCCAACAAGAACAAAATGCAATCAGCCATCTTACCATCCAGCAAATAGACACGCACAACAGAAAATTGCATCAGCATCAAGCATTTCATCAGGAATAATAGAATTGGATATCAGACAAGCAACGACCAGGACGCATAACCAGAAGGGATTGTTCCAACAGTAGTGACCAGCAATCAAAGAGGAAATTCATACCAGTTCTAGCATTCGAGTTAGAGCAGAACTCTAAAAATCTCGGACTCTGTCATCAAACTCATACTCATTGGTATATTTATTATGTTAACATCCTTGTCCGTCATGATTATTAGATAAATGTATGTTGTTTAAATATAATGAATAATGCTTAAGTCTATATAAGATATATATCAATATAAATGTTGATGACTATGTTGCCTATGATGACAAATATGTGAGAAATGTCTAACTATCTAAAATCCATCTTGAAAGTAAGGGTCCAAGTCGTAAGAAAAAGGGGTTTGAGAGGGCTAAGTAACTAGACCGTCCTAAAGTTGACCATAATGGCTCCTAAGAGCAAAGGGCCCTTACATAGAAGAGTTGAGGGACCCACTTATGACCTCCACCCAACTCAGCAAGATGGTATGTGTTTTCTAGGAGATGAGGAGAGATGGGGAAAGCAAGTACAAGCCATCAAGTGAGATGTCTATGGTAGACGCCCCTCTTGGACTTGGTGTAGAAATGGCTTTGAGCGGGCCCATCATGTCTCTTCCCCCAAACCCTAATATATTTGTGTGGCATTATCAATAATCCATGAATATGATGCGGTTTGCTTAACCCTAATTATATATGTGTGTGTGTGTGTGTATATTTGTATATATTGTTTATGATTGCAAGGTTCAAGCCTTAGGGTGCATTATTATAGAGATATTTAATTGGTAAGATGTAACCCTAACCCTAAATTGTTGCAAATGTGATTTTAGGGTAAATTAGGAAGGGGATATCACAAATGGTATCAAAGCATAATCCTACCAGCTGCAGGAAAAATTGGCCTTAATCGCATCTAATTAGAGTTAACTATTCAGCCCTTTTTCTTAAGTAGGTCAAAAAAATATAATCAAATAGACCAACATTGCATTTCTATATGTATGTTCCTTGAACTACTTCATGTCTAATATAAGCATGTTCCTTGAACTACTTCATGTCTAATATAAGCATGCTTAATCCATGTGTAATTTATGCATGCTCTTCACACGTATGCCTTACATGTCTGACATGTATTTATGTGACTTACATGTCTAATGTGTATTGATTCATGCCTTGCATGTCTGATGTATATTTATGGATTACTTTGTGCCTTACATGTTTGGCATGTATTTAAGTGTATTGCTTCATGCTTTATGTGTCTAATGTGTATTTATTGCTTCATAACTGACATGTATACTTCATGCCTTGTGTGCATTTATATGACGTCATGCCCTATGTATGATTCATGCCTTATGTATATTCGTATGTACTAATGTGTATTGTTCATGCCTTGAACGTATTCTTTGGTATAATTCATCCCTTACATGAATTCATGTGTACGATTCATGCCTTACGTGTATTCATGTGTATGTTGGTTGTCGTTACACCAAAAGATCGACTTGTTAATGCCCAATACAACCACTAGACTTATAGAACATAAGAGGTGGTTAAGCCATGTTGCAAACCTAAGGGTCGTGATGCACATCACAAGGAGACCAAGGGGCACAAAACTTGCAACAATCCCCCCTCTAGCGCAAACATGTATTCACAAATATGCTCTATGACTTAAGTGAAATCATGTGTATACTTCATGCTTTATGCACTACGTGTGTTTGCATGTATGCTTCGTGACTTAAGCGGATTCATGCTTATGCGCTACGTGTATTTATGTATATGCTTCATGCCTTATGTGTATTCATGTGCTTTACACCCTATGTGTATTCGGGTGCATACTTCATGCTCTTCATGTATTCGTGTGTATGACTCATGCCTTATGCGTATTCAGGTGAATAATCCAAGATTTACATGTTTGATTCATGTCTCTTGTGTTTTCAACATACACTTCAAGTTGATTCCATGAATACTTATAAATGTTTCAAGAGCCATATTCTTGCATTCAAAATAAAATGAGGTACATTCTTTATGCAAACATCTCACTGTCCCCTACCAAACATGGGTAAGACTCTAGTAAAAACAACCTAAGGATTGTTGGACGAGTAATGCCATGCAAATCTATAAGTGTATGAACAAGGAGGGGAAGAAAGAATACACAAAGTCTAACACCATGAAGTGACAATGTAAGAAATTGATAAGTATAGAAAATTTGCATATAAATTGTCATAAATTGTGAATTTATGAAAAGAAACGTGTTGAGAATAATAACCATTCACAATATATTCAGGATTTTAACTCAATAAAATAAGTGTGCAAACAAACAAATCACAACTTGACATAGGCAAGACCATTCCAATAACCATCTCTAAACATTTCCAACAAAGAACATTTAAGGACATAGATGTGTGTCATGCTTCTAAATCTCAACCTAGGATATGGAAAGCTCATTCAAAGAAATATCCATGACACTATGTAAACATAAGACCAAACAAAACAATTTCGTATGATTACAATTGATGATAGAAAACTTATCTTAAAATTACAAACCTTGCAAATCTCTAATCATTGGTTGAGATAACTTACATTTGAATTAAAGACGGAGAAATATGCCTTTAGTTAATATGAGAGTTGCGCAACAAAAGCTAATGGAGGATCTGAGGATGACAAATCTCCAAAGGTTAGTTTAGGGACCTTCACATTGAAAAGATTTGGTTAAAATCGACATTGCTTGAGGACAAACAATCTTAGGCAGGGTGGCCTGTAATGTCCCCTTTCTAAAATAGGATTTAATAATAGATAATAAATTAATTAATAAAATAAATATAAAATAATAATAAAAATATGATTACAAATTAATTAAGTTTAATGAAAGGTCAAGATTCATGTAATGAAAAGTTGTAACTCCTTCAACATAAGATATAAACGGGAGAGTTCACTTGAAAGGGGACATGGATGGAGCAAGGAAAATTAAATATGGAATAATCAGGTTGGAATTGAGAAGAATTTAGAATTAAACCTGAAAAAGAAATAAAGAACAGCAATTAAGATTAGTTAAGGAGCAATTAGGAAAGTGGAAGAGACACCACTCTTGGGAAGATATATTAAGAAGTTGTAGAGTGCATTTGAGGGGAGCAATAGCTTATATCAGACTTACATTGCAGATCTGCCAATGAGAAGATAAAAATGGAAAGATCATCAAAGAAAGGTTGAAGGCATAACTATAAGAAGAGTTTATAGCAGAATTGTAAGCAGAGTATATACAGATATAAAAGAGGAATATATACAGATATAAAAGATGATGCTGATGCAAATTGAGAAGAAAAGTGTATGCAGACTTAAAGGAGAAGCATTAAGAAAAGACATAGATTTGAGGTGTGAATCAAGAAAGAATTAATGGATGAAGGAAGGAATAAGAAAGGAGCATGTCAATCAAGGAAGGATTAATAAAGGAATGGGAAGTAAATAAGGAGGATACTATTTCAAAAGGATAGAAATTATAAAGGGCTGTACTATTCCAAAGGGTGTTAATTGCTAAAGGTTGTGACTCTTTCAAAGGGTGGAAATTATGAAGAGAAGTGACCTCTCTCTTTATTGGAAGATATACAGGGAAGAATTTTCCATTTGAGAAGGAGACTAAACGGATATCAATTGAGAGATGAATTAATTACTCTCAATAAATATGCTGTACAATGTATAGGTTTTATGAAAGAGAATGTGATAAAGTTAACATATGAAGATGGTCTGATCTCTACTATTCACTCTATGTGAAAATAGCTCTACGACAATTGCATAAACAGCATCAGCAGTAGCTGATATCCATTCAATACTAACTAAATAATTCTGTTGGAAAAATTGTCACAAAAATAACCACGAGCACAAGGAAAACAAAATAAACAAAAATTTCAAATCACCAAATAAACGTAAAATTCATTTCACGGTCCAAAATATCTCTATGTGAAGAAACAAATAGGGATCTAACACAAGGAATTATTATAATATCATGTATGAAAACAGCCATAGATAAAACCACATAACCAATGCCATTTATTTAACAGATAACAACAGAATTATTTTCAAATGAAATAAAACACAACAGAAATGATCCAGCCACAGACAGATTTAATAAATTAAAAAAACTCACCGTAACCAAAGCAAGTGACTTACCTCAAAACTCTGCACCAAATAAGTTATGATGTCAACGATGCCGATGAAAGATAATGGGCAGGGTTTGCAGGAAAAGCAGAATTTATAAATGAACCAAAACCACTCTCTCTACAGCTACTGCTTCAATTCATTCACAAGAAGCGAAAAGCATATCTAAAAAATATCAGGATTTCAAAGCTACATTAGATTATTGAGAGATCGAGACAAGATTTTTGCAGCGTTTCAAACGAATATACTGGTTGCGAGTTAAAAATTTGTTTTCAGGCGTGGAACTTAAAACGTTTCACTGCCTGATATTTTTTCCTTCAGCGGCACACAACTTTCCAGGTGAAAACTGCTATGAAATATAGCTGAAAGCTAACTATCGGCTAAATAATCCTTTATATATATTATTGTTATTTGTTATAATTTTAATTAAAATATAATATTTGAATTTTGGTGCAAGAAAAGTATTGATGGATTGGTCCACCATATGATCATTTTTGTTTGGAGGATTCATATTAGCATTTTTATCATGACATACTATTATGATTCTATTAAGACTAGACTAATCTACTGTTGGTTCTTCTCCTTCCTTGGTTTGATAATGTGAGCTATGTATTCAGTATTTGTTCCTATATACTAGGTGGATGCAGTGGCTAGGTACCTATGCATTCCGGTGAGATGGATCATTTACCACATGGACACTCTTTCTTTCCTATTTTTGGAAGCACTCTTCCAGATTTGATTGATCATCTCTTCATAATTTGGTGTTTTTATTCCATCTGTATCTTTGCATTCAGGTGTTTACCATTGTTTGCCTCCTAATTCGAGTAGTGTCATTTGAGGGCACTCGTCCATATTATAGTATTTTGTATCTTCAGATTCAATTGTTTACCTTTGTTTGCCTCCTAATTTGAGTAGTGTCATTTGAGGGAACTCATGCAAATTACAGTCTTCTCTACCTGGTCATATTTCAGTGGAGGATCTTCATATCAGCAGTTACTTCTTGACAGCATTTGCATCTTCTTGCTTCTGTGATGTTCATCCTTGTTCCTATTTTTTGGAACATTCCCTAGTTTTGGAGACTTTTTCAGTCCTTCAGAGTAGTCTTTGTCTCTTTTTGGAGTAGAGTTTTTCCCATGTGATTTTCTCTATTTCTTTGCTTTATAGAGACTCTCTTTTGTACTTGGGTATCTGATCAAGCCTTTGTTGTCATGACCCATTTGCTTTCATTGGTTCTTTCTATGTTTTTAGCTTCTCTCAAAGTTTATCTTAAGGGGGGGTGTTAGAGTAATAAGTTGTTTTCTTATTAATTGAATCATATTGATTTAATTATTAAGTCACTTATTATCTCTTTCTACTTAAGTTAAACTTTAGACATATAATAATTAATTATTTTATTAATTATTATCATGCAACCTAGGTTTGTCCACCCTTTTAGGGTTTTAGATCTCCTTTATAAGGATCGATCTCCTTTGTATTCTTAACACATTATTATTTGATTGCAACTTTTGTTTTTTAAACATCAATAATGTCTCCTTTTTCATGGATCCTTGCGTTCAAGCCTTCATAGCTTTTGCTTCTCTCTTTCTGTGACAAGTGTTTGCATGCAGATGTTCTTGGGGGTTGTGGGTTGTTTTCTCATCAAGTCCAAGAGATCTCATGAAAACATTTGAAATGACAACTAACTTTAATTATTCTATTAACAAGATAGGGGTGTTATCTTACTTCAAGTTGTAAGTGTTAGAATTATTTTAGAATAATTGAGAGGGGGTGAATCAATTATCCTCAGGTCCAGATATACCAATAGAACTTTTAAACTCTTCAACAAACTTAGATCTAATCATAAATTCACTCAGTCTCTATAGCATATATCAGTAACATAAAACTTGTAGTCCACTGTCTAAAAGTAATCAACTTGCAGAATATAAAACTTTCAACAACATTCACATCAAATAACATTCACACAAGTATAACACCAGGATTTAACATGGAAACCCAATTTGGGAAAAACCACTAGTAACATGCTACTAATTTTCACTCTTCTGAAGTGAGCTTTGTGAGAAGCCAACTCTGTTAAAGGTTTACAACACACATTGTTAGGTGTGACCTTGTTAAAGGATTTAATTACCCTATTAAGAGTGGCCTAATTAGAGGACTTAAGAACATCCCATTAGAATGTCACCTTGATTAAAGGGTTTACAAAATGATTGTTAGTTCAACCTTGATTAAAGGATTTTGACTGATACAATGGTTAGAAAGTAACACTAGGTTTTGATCTGAAATATACAACTCACTTTGCAAATATAGATCCAATGCACTCGTATGTTGATTTACTGATTGACCTTCATTACCATCTCCAGCTCTGATCTACTCGAAAATCTCTTCAAGCAATCCCCACAACTCTGTTTAGCTCTTCACAACTTCTCCTTAGCCTTCTTCTTAGATTCATTAGTCAATAACATCAACATTTTTCCACTCTCTCCATAATCCACAATTAGGTCATCCGTGTACCTCCTTGATTAGGTAGATTAATCTTGATGCAGGGGTATCCAAGGTTAAGGCAAGGGCATTCTTTGTCCTTGATGAAACTGTATGGGGTGTTAGTATTTTGGCCGGTGTTACTCGGTTGCAACCTTGACCGACGGCCTCGGTCATTGAAGGAAGCTCGATCACTGAAGAAACTCGGTAGTCTCTGGCACTCGGTGAAAGTTTTACTTGGTCATGCCTGCGGTACTCGGTCGACACTAGTGCTTGACGATGCCTGGCTTTCTCGGTTAATTCACTATCACTCAATAGTTCTAGCTTACCAACTGGAGTTCTATGTGATTTGTTGAGCCGACTTGCTAAATTTATTGTTGGTAGCTATTGTTATGGGTCGACATGCTGAATTAAATGTTTGTATACATTTGTAAACTGACTTGTATGGTATTTAATTATTTTTTGGGGGGAGTTAAGGGTTTCATCTAGCTGACTTGTAGTTGATGATTAGTATTTATAGGATGTTTGGGTAGATGTTTAGGGAGATCAAGAGAGAGGAGCAGAGAAGTTCACTACTTGAAGACTTAGTGAGTCAGATATGAGGTTCTGAAGCTGAAGTTCGTGAAGTTGTGGAAAAGTTCTTGCATGTTCTTTCATATCACATTGATATCTGATAGTTGTTTGTAGCAGAACTAGGGGTTTTCATACTTGGAGACAAGGAGATTGCTTGGAAGCTTGCAAGCTCAAGTTTAGATCTACCTTAGGGTTTCCATTAGCTTCTAATTGTCTTCAGAGTTGAACTAGCTAAGAATTGTTTCATTTTGTAATTGGCCCTAACCCAGAAGGCCTTACCACTAGGCATGTTAATGCAAATTACTTGAAATATTTGTGGTGTTATTTATTGTGTTGAGTTTTACGCTGTGTAATTCCGTTGGTTGCAAGGTTTGGACTATCCTTCATTGGATCCACCATCCTTGACTGCATCAGGTGGTATCAGAGCTGAAGTTTGTTCCTGTTGGAGCTGATAGCTGATCTTGAAGGTTAACCTAGCAAGGTTGATCTTGCGAAGTTGATCCTGTTGAAGCAGAGATTGTGCATAATCTAGATTGTAGATCCAAAGCACTGAACTTGTGGAATTGTGCCCTAGTTGTTTGCAAGATTGTAGGTTGCGATCTAACTTGTTTACAACTTAGAAATTGTCACAAGGTGGTCAGTGAGGGTTTGTTGCAGAGGGTTTATTTTGCATATATTTAAGGATGCCTTCGAGAAGATTGGACCTTACAGTTATTTCAGATCTTTGTGATACTGTTGAATCTCGGATCACAGAGAAAGTGAAATCAGATTTCAGATCTGAGATGGAATTAATGAAGAATGACATGGTCACCGAGATCATGAGAGTTGTTACTGGTATACCTCAGAATGTTGGTATTGAGGATGGCTATGAAGAAGCTACTGAAGAATTTGAAACTATTGGTTCTAGTGGTGATGACCAGAGGAACAGATCTAGTGAAGATAGAACTACTCAGTTGCATAGATCTGGAGCTCGGTTTAGCAGTAGTTACCAAATGGAAGTTTCTACTTTCTTTGGTACTTTGAAGCCCAACAATCTGATTGATTGGATTGGTGAACTTGAAGATTTCTTTGAGCTGGAAGAAATTGAAGATCCTCTTCAAGTGAGATTAGCATAGACAAAGTTGAAAGGACATGCTACTCTTTGGTGGAAAGAACTACAAAGAGACCGAGAAGATGAAGGTGAAACAAAGATCAATCAGTGGAGGTTGATGGTGACTAAGTTGAAAGCTAAGTTCATACCTTATGACTATGAGCTTGACTTGTTTAAGAAGTTACAAAATCTGAAACAGAAGGATTTGTCTACTGAAGATTATACCGAAGAGTTCTATAAACTTACTATTTGGTCTGGACACTGAGAGCTCGGTAAGGAAAAGGTAGCTCGGTATGTGAGTGGTCTGAGATTCAATATTCAGGATGAGCTTGGTATGCTGAAGATTGATTCTATTGAAGATGCTTATTAATATGCACTGAAGGTAGAAGATAAGTTGAAGAGGAAACAACCTAGTAACTCCCGAGGGAAGGAAAAGGTTGATCACTCAGTGAAGGATAAGTCGACTGATGCAGAAGATGAACAGAAACCTGTGGAACCGAAGAAGAAGATAGGTAGAGTTATCTTTAAGGGTACTTGCTATAACTATGGAGAGGAAGGACACTGTTCTTTTGAGTGTACACAAAAGAAGGTTGACCAACGAACTATTGTGATGAATGAGAACATTCAGAATGAACCTGAATCAGAGAACTTGCTGCTTTGGTGAACATTTCTCGGTACAAAGGATGAACCTTGTTAGAGGAGTAACTTGTTTAGGAATCGATGCAAGTCTAAAGATAAACTCTGTGATGTTATTGTTGATAGTGGTAGTACTGATAACCTTGTTGCTGACGACCTAGTTCAGAAACTTGGTTTGAATAGAATGAAGCATCCTTGTCCTTATAGGATTGGTTGGTTAGAAGATTTTCATACTTTGGAAGTAAGAGAAAAATGCTTCATTGATGTTTAGATTAGCCAGTACAAGGATCTTGTGTTATGTGACATTATGAAGATGAATAGTTGTGATATAGTATTCAGTAGACCTTGGCAATATGATTGCAGGGCTATTTATGACTGTGTCTGGAATGTGTTTACTATTGAGAAGGATGATAGGAAGTTTTCACTGATGCCTTTGATGGATACAATGCTTGGTAGGAGAAGCTTGAGTATTGGTAGCCGAGTTGAGATTGTGGATCCAGAGAAAATGAATGATTAGTATGGAGAATTGACCTGTATGTTGACAAGAAAAGACTTGAAGAGACAGAGGAAACTGAAGTGGAATAATTTGCAAGCTGAAAAGGTGGAGGACTTGTATGTGAAGAACCAGTTTAGGATTTATATGATCAATCCTAAAAGATGTTCTTCTCACATATGAACATCTTTTAGAACTTGGGGTGTCTGATGCAGGGGCATCCAAGGTTAAGGCAGGGGCATTCTTTGTCCTCGGTGAAACTGCATGGGGTGTTAGTATTTTCACCAGTGTTACTCGGTTGCAGCCTTGAACAATGGCCTCGGTCATTGAAGGAAGCTCGGTCACTGAAGGAACTCAGTAGTCTCTAGCGCTCGGTGAAAGTGTTACTCAATCATGTCTACGGTGCTCAGTCGACACTGGTGCTCAATGATGCCTGGCTTGCTCGATTAATTCATTATCGCTCAGTAGTTATGGCTTACCGACTGGAGTTCTATGTGATTTGTTGAGCCGACTTGGTGAATTTATTATTGGTAGCTATTGTTATGGGCTGACATGCTGAATTAAATGTTTGTATACATTTGTAAGCCAACTTGTATGGCATTTAATTATTTGTTTTGGGGAGTTAAGGGTTTCATCCAACTGACTTGTGGATGATGATTAGTATTTATAGGATGTTTGGGTAGATGTTTAGGGAGATTAAGAGAGTGGATTAGAGAATTTCACGGCTTGAAGAATTAGTGAGTCAGATCTGAGGTTCTGAAGCTGAAGTTGGCAAAGTTGTGGAAAAGTTCTTGCATGTTCTTGCAAATCAAATTGATATCTGATAGTTGTTTGTAGCAGAGCTAGGGGTTTGCATACTTGGAGACAAGGAGATTTCTTGGAGGCTTGTGAGCTCAATTTTAGATCTGTCGTAGGGTTTCTATCAACTTCTGATTGTCTTTAGAGCTAAACTAGCTGAGATTATATTGGATCTATTATGGATCTTGCAAAATTGTTTCATTTTGTAATTGGCCCTAACCCGGAAGGCCTTACAACCAAGCATGTTAATGCAAATTACTTGAAACATTTGTGGTGTTATTTGTTGTGTTAATTTTTCCGCTGTGTAATTCTATTGGCTACAAGGTTTGGACTATCCTTCATTGGATCCACCATCCTTGACTGCATCAAATCTTTTGCCACTTAATATCTTTCGTAGATCTTAGGTTTAGGTCAGATTCATTGAATCCTCCCTTCATTTTGTTCTCCTTCTTTTCCTTCTAAATACATCTCCAAAATTCTCCTTGAATCCATAATAAAATAGTTTACAATGCATTAAATGATCCACATCATTCATTAATAATTTCAACACCTTTTACATATCCCAAGAATTCAACTATGTCGGCTGGGATTCTCAATTCTTTAACAAACTATAAATTACTGACACTCGGTCAATACTATGTTCATCTTTTCGATCATCACTGGATATCTCAGTCATCACTAAAACTTTCCTTCTTGGCAAATATTGTCTTCACTCGGTTAATTATCTGTTGCTCGACAATTATTGATGCTCAGTCAACACTAAATTTGCTCAACTTATACTAGCACTCGGTCGACACTAGCATCACTCGGCTTAAACTAAATTTCTTCATGTAATCACCTAAAATTGGTCAAGATCAAATCAAGTGAGCAACTAAGGAAAAATAAAAGCATAAATTGCAATCAAGCCAAAATCCAATAATAATTAAAAATCAAAACCAATAAATCAATTTAAATCAATTAAATCAAGATAAATTAATTAATTATGCAATTAATCTAATTAATTGTATAGTTCAATTTAAATCAAATCAACCCATTCAAAGGGTGCACATGGCTAAACAAATCATTTATATCTTCACAAGTCAAATTTCTCATGATTATGGTTAAAAGTGTTGTAAATATTGTCTTGACCTTGGGTATAGTATAGGAAGAACATGAATGCCTTCACTAATTCTTGGATCTAGACATTACTACTTATCTTCCATATTTGATTCTTGAATGAATATAAATGTGAATATATTGCCTTAATAGATTGAATACTTGATTGAGTGTCTTGATTAAATTCCTTTCCCGCCTTTAGGTGATTTATTATCCAAAATGAGGGAGGTAACTTTTCTTTTATACCTCACCTAGTCATTTTGGGGCTCAAATCTTGAAGGATGATGTTGGGATTTCAAACATCCCACTAAAATCAAATCACCATTCTCCAATTCAAATTTGGGCCACTTTTACAGGGTGTGGGGTACCTCCCAAGGCATGGGGTAACCTATCTCACCTCATTCCTTATTGGGTACCCTATACCAACCAATTAGGGCATAAATTCAAATTGGGAGTCAATTAGGATAGGGGATACCCAAAATGCACATGGAATGGAGGTTTGAAATTAGAATAAATACAAAAGGCCACCCATGATGAAATAGGGTCCATGTATGCAAGAGGTGATAAATGAATGAAATAATTAAAGGGGCACACCTAAAATTAAGGACCCACATATAAATTAAGTTAATAGAGGACATATATTTAAATACTTATTAATTAAATACATTGAAAAAAGGTCAATGATGCATGGAATCCTTGGACACTAAAATGGGGCCTAGCTAAGGACCAAAACTATAAATGATTAAGGACAATACATTATCATTTTCACCTCAATGGGTTATGATTTGACAAGGTCATTCATGATCTAATGAGATCACATGTCATTTGGTAGGTTTGCATATCACATCAATAAATCTACAATAATTCTCATCTAGTAGGTCCACTCTATACTTTGAAAGCTTTTTCATCTAATCCAACAAGACTGTAAGATATTATAAGCCCACCTCAATACCATAATTTTACATATTTGTCAAATATGCTCCATCTTTTGACCAATTAAAAATTACCATGTACTTTTTAGTTTTGGCAAGATCATATGAACTTCTGACGGGTTCAAAGTTTGAATAATCCAACCAGTTTGTCATTTAGATTGGCAAGATTGCTTACAATTTAGAGGGTTTGTGATACATGTTTACATGATTTATAATTTAATAGGTAAGCTCTTCTCTTTGGTGAGTTCATCAATATTTGGCATATTTGATCTTTTTTTTTATGAGTTTTCTCTCCATCTTGTCAATCCTTTCCTGCATGTTTGAATTTGATAGTAATATGCTAACTTGCTTTGTCTTGTGATTATACTAACATGTTTATGTAGCTACCTTTTAGAGTCTGCGACAAATGAACTAAACTATTGATTCATCTATTATAGGATGTGGTCAAAGGAATTGCTTTCACACTAATCTAGGAACATTTGAATTTTAGTATAAAGGGCCAATTTACGAGTGTATTTTGTATTTGGGATTAGTGTGGCCTAACATATGCTCTACTTACATGCCCCTATGATCCAAGATATGAGAAATCACACAATAGTACAAGTCTTATTGTGTAAATCATACATGTATTAGTTTAGCATGTATGATTTGTCCTTACATGCTTATATGACCCTAGATATCATAATCACCTAACACTTTTATTTCTTTGGGAGGCCTATGTTGGTTCCCAAAACCACATATTGGAAATCCAAGAGATTTTCCAATACCCTAGTAGGATTACTCAATCAACTTTGGCCAATAAACAAGAAAAGTACCTTGATACAATTTTCCTACACTTTAGGCTTCGCTAAACCTTGGTGGGTATACCTTCACCTCAAATCCTAATCACTTGGTCAAAGGATTTTCTATAGTGAATTTAAACCTTATGATTTCCCAAGGTGGCAATTGGTCCTTGAGATTAATCAAAATGAACTGTATGTGTGCTATGAATTGAATGTTTTTTTGTAAGAAAATATTATTATAAATTATGAATATGATTGATGGAATAATGAACTTTGTAGTTGATGACTACTCCCTGAATTATGAATCAATCTTTAGACCATTCCTTTATCCCAGATTGGGCAAATAGAGTCAATCTTTGATTATACCCTCATGTACAACTCTGTGAGACAGTAAACCATACACCATCCACTACCTAAATGATAGAAAATATCTCTATAGAAATAACCTAAGTCTAATTGAATTTAATTTCACTGAGAAAACCAATTAGATAGGGTCACATAGACAACACTTCGTATGTAATCTTTGATAGTCCAAGATTAAAATTACAATTCAATCTTTCACAAAATATTTAAATGCCAATAATTGAATTTAAAATTAATAATCACAGAGGAATAGCATGACCAATGGTAAATGAACTTACAATCTTCAATATGGAAAAAAAGAGGGTCTTTGTATTAATTTCAAAAAATAGGTACAATTGATTTGTGCTTCAGTTGCATTGTCCTATATAATCATCTTCAAAAAGTAATGCTTCCATCTAAATCTAAATCTATTATGTGTTTCTCTATCTAACCTCACTATCGAATGTTCTTGGTATCCTTCTTATATAAAATGAAAGGATGCGTACAAGCTTTAGACCATCTCAATGCTTCCTAACTAATAACTAAAATTTTACCCTTATGTACAATTTTATAAGATGAACACACTGCATCAAGAAAATGGTATCATTGAATGTGGATTATGCACACTATCTCCAGTAGTTCATTTTACATGCCATATGGAACCCAACCATTGTCGTTCATTTGTATGGCTAGCATCATGTTAGCCAATTATGCCTTGTCCTGCTTGACCTCTAACTCAAACAGGTCACTCTAGTACATGGTGTAACTAGTATGAAGTTTCCAAGCCACATCCATCAAACTAGTTAACACATCTTATTGGTCCTCCTCTGAGCCTATTAAGTCAGGTTGCAATTGTGTGTGTGAATTTTGTACCTAGTTGTAGAACACAACACTTCAGTAAAATATTAGAGGTTAGCAAAAATTAAAATCATGCAAGTAATTGAAAACTAAACTAACCAAGTGATTTACTGCCTTCTAATAGATGCGAGTATGTATTCTCAGATTAGACCGAGATCAGTGACCTTGACGACACCTAAATGAAGGATTTGAATGCAAAATCTAGATATGGATTAGATGCTAATTATTCTATTTTTTTGGGTTTTAGATGCAATAATATGAAAAAGTGGATATGAAACTATTCTAGAATGAAAAACTGATGTGCAATGCAATTAATCTAACAATGATATGCTAAAATATGAATGATCTCACAAAAAGTTGATGATTTGCAAAGAAGCTCCAATTCTTCAGACACCAATTTGCCAGCATAAGTTTGCAAAATTATGAGATATGAGATTGAAGAGCTGAGCCTTGGTTTTATAGAAATCCAGGGCTTTGAGGATGCATTGAAAAGCCATAAATCACTCAGATAAACTCAGGTTGATTTTTGAGTTATCAAAGAATAAAAGATAATTAACTCACAAAATCATGCAAAAATAGCTTTTTAGAGTTGAGTTTATTTCTAAAACAACTTGAATTGATTTTCTGATTTCAAGTTTAACTGCTTTTTGAATGTGCATAATAATTATGAATTAAATAAATAAATAAAGTGATTTATTTCCAACTTAACTGATTTTTAAAAATAAAACAATTGATTTATGGGTTAATCAATTGTTAAATCAAACTTTTATTCCAAAAATAATATCATTAAATACGACAACTTGCTTTAATCAATTAAATAAGAATTTAATCAACTAATGATAGGAATTTTGATTTGTTGTCAAATTTAAATAATAATAATTAGGAATAAATATAATTAAATTCAATTAAATAATTAAGTGGCAGTATTAAATCTAATTAATTAAATATTCAGAATATTCAATTAATCAAACTTTTGGATAAATAGGATTTATCACCAAATAACTATTAAATTAAAGATAATTAAGATAATTAGGAATATTACTATGAATATTCCCTGATGCAGAATTTGAGATATTCAGTTAGGATTCGATGATGTTTAGATGTGCCTTAGGTTAGGACTTCAATGTCGATTTCGTTCGATATGTCGATATATAGGAGATTAATGAACCTATAGCCCATTTTTGGGGTATTACATTTTGCCCCTCTTTGAATTGTTGTGCGAAGCGCAATGGTTCAAAGATAGTCTGTGTATGATGTTGAAACTGATGTTTGAAATTGAAATTGATATAAGACTGATTTGAAATTGATATGAAGATAATAAGTCCTGAATGACCAAAGATAATGTTAACTATAACAACAATGAATCGATGATTGCAAAAAAGTGTCAAAACACCTGATTCTGAACCTTATGATTGCAAAGAAGTGAGTGACCGATTCCAGACCCGATTGTCAATAAGAATCACATTGGTATCACATCTGAACCCTTCAGTTTCCAAAGAACAAGGAAATAACACAATTGAACCGATAGTTACAAAAACTGATACAATTTACAAGATTAAGAGAATACCAGATTGATATGGATCTCGATGAATCTAATATGCCCCGAGCGATGATCGATTTTCCCCAAGTGATGATTTTTTTTGATGAATCAACAACTAGACGTGGTTGTTGTCTTGATTACTAAGGAAAGATATGATTTCAAAATTTAGATTACAAACTTTGAATGATGTGCAATACCATGCCCCCTTCGGGATTAAAATTGAAATCTGACAAGAAAAGTTAGTATTGATAGTGTTCAGAAGCATGTTAATTGATTTGAGAAGTGGTTAAACATGTTCGAGAATGTATTCTACATCGTTTGGAGGTCCTGACGACCAAGTTTGACTAGGTTTGACCATGGTTGACCAAGTTGAAATTTTGATAGTTTGATGTAGGATAATCAGTTAAGTTGAACACTGGATTTTTGTGATGATGGAAGGTCGATTATGCAAGTAGTGAATAATATAAATGATCTTAGATTTTGATTTTGATCCCGAAAAAGGATTCTACTTGTTGTTTCATTGGAGGAACCTTCATGTGAGATTCAGCTCTTATGATAGGTTTTTAGCATTTTTGAAGAATCGTTTAAGCATTTAAGTTTAATTCAATAATTTGTGAGATCATGCAATCATGCAAAGTGCAAAGAAACATGGAAAGTAAAATGAAATCTAAGACCTAGGACCTAGTCACTGATCATGTGTCAGTCATTCTCATCATTGAATTTTTTTAGGTGACCAGATAAATCAATACAATGTCCACTAGTTATGAAACCATAGACATGAATATCAATTTGTATGCGCAGGAATCAATACAACACCCACTGATTAGGAAACCATGAATATATGAATATTGATTTTATTTTTGGAATGTCGGATTAGATATAAGCACCAAGGCACAAATACCAGGATGACCTGAATATCATGTCCATTTTGATATAGCAATTTGTATAAGCATCAAAACATAAACGTCATGATGACCTGAATACACCTTGCGGTACAAACACATCAAGCAATCAAGAGGTCATTCGAAATCCAATGTGAATTACCCGTAGTGACCCTTTATCATTCACATCCTTAGGTAAGATTGCATTTCACAATAGGAGAAAGAACTCACTCAAAAAGACAATAGTTAGATCAAACTTCCTTGAATTTTCCAGGTATCAATGGTCGAGGTACGCATGGCCATCCAATTCGAGATAGAGGCTCTTACAGTTGGACACCATTTCAATCCAGAATTTCCAAAGGGGTTAGATTTTCACATACAAGTAGAAATCAAAGAAAAGATTATGCTCCTAGTCATCACTCTCTAAATCCTATAAAGGACATCATTGAAGAGCTCGAAAGGACATAATATGCAAAAATCTCAACGTGAATCAGTAAGCATACAAGGAGATAAAAGCATGTAAAAAGCATAGATTGTTTTTAGTTTGTGTTTGATGTTTGATTGTGTTGTTGTAGATGCCAAATCCTTTCTAGAGACGAGATAGACTAACTGACTCAAATGAAGCTTCAAAGGACTTTGACTGGATATGATACATCTAAGTTACATTGGAGGCCATAGGATATGACATTTATTGCCCCCAAGTGTTAAGCATTGATAGGATACAAACGCTTGAGCTGATTGGTGTATAAACTGACTTATTGAAAATAGACTGGGAGATATGTACAAGCTAAAGCAAGACTGAAAGCTGGGAAAGACCAAGATTGCACTAATAGATGGAGCATTTTGAAACAAGTGGCACATGTTTGTCGGGTTTTCACCATCTTGGCAGAGATTCTATTTTTCCTACCAAGGCACATGTTTCCAGGTTTTCACCAAGGCACTTTTTCTTTTTTTCTTTTTTTTGTATTTTTCATTTTTTCAATTTTTTTGTACTTTTGATAAACTCTTTCTCCATTTCAGGCCAATAGTATCCAGCCCTAATAAGTTTTTGATCTAGTGTTAAACCGTTTGAGTCTGACCCACAAATACCATCATGGACTTCCTCTAATGCACGTTGAGACTCTTCCTGCTCTAAATATCTTAGTGTACCATCTAGACCTCATTTGTATAAATCGTGACCAATGATGACATATCGGGAGGCATTACGGATAAGGTATCTCTTCTCATGGCGGTTGAAGGTATTGGGAATGATTTGGTCTTGGAGATAGGAAAATAGGCTTTTGTATCTGGATGAATCATGACCAACAATAGTGCAGATCATGCGGGTTTCGGGGGAATCATATGCAGGATAAGATAGTGCTTCTACCAGGAACTCATAGCGTAGCTCATGTTCAAGCTGCTATAATAAAGTAGATAATGTTGCCATTGCATCGGCAACCTTGTTCTCCATTCTAGGTATTTCCTCAAATGTGATAGATATGAAATACTTCTTTAGATCATCTACTATTCTTTTGTAAGGAATGAACTTTTCATCTTTAGTTTGGTACACATCATTGACTTGATGGATAACAAGTTATGAGTTTCCATGAATGTGTAATTCTATTACTCTCCACTCAATCGCTATTTTCATACCATTCAAAAGGGCTTCATATTCTACAATATTGTTTGTGCAAGGGAACTTTAATCTGAATGCTTTTGGGATTGAGTATCCTTGAGGAGTTATGAACAATATGCCTGCTCCTGATCCATTCTGTGTATAGAAGCCATCAAAGAATAACTGACATTCTCCAGAGGAAAGAGTCATGATAGAGGAATCTAGAAATTCCATTTGCATTGGTGTATCATCAATCATAGGTGCATCTGCTAATTGATCAGCAATGACCTATCCTTTGATAGCTTTTCTTTCCACATATTCAATGTCAAATTCACTTAAGAGCATGATCCATTTGGCTAATCTACCTATGAGGGTAGCTTTGCTTAGTAGGTATTTGAGTGGATCAATCTTGGCTACCAAATGTGTGGTATGAGATAACATGTAATGTCTCAGTTTCTATAATGCAAAGATCATAGCTAGACAAGCTTTCTCAATCATTGAATAATTCTTCTCATATGCAACCAATGTTCTATTGATATAGTATATAGCTCTTTCCTTTTTGTTCTCATCATGTTGTGCTAGTAGTGCCCCCAATGATGTATTTGTAGCCGAGACATATAAGATCAAAGGCTTCCCTGGAATGGGAGGCATCAAGATAGGCAGATTTGATAGATACTTCTTGATATGGTTAAAGTTGTTCTCACATTCTTCATTCCATGCAAAGGTCGCACCTTTATGTAATGCTTTTGTAAAAGGTTGTGATATGTCTGCTAGTTGTGATATGAATCTTCTAATAGATTGAACTCTTCCTTGCAATGTCCTTGTTTGACTAATATTCTTTGGAGGTTGCATTTCCATGATAGCCTTTACTTTAGCTGGATCAACTTCAATGCCCTTCTTTGAGACTATGTATCCTACGAGCTTTCCAGAAGTGACACCAAAAGCACACTTCTTAGGATTTAGTCTAAGACTAAATTTTTCCATTCTATCTAGTATCTTGCTCAAGTCATTTAGATGCTCAGCTCTAATCAAAATTTTTGCTAAAGTATCATCAACATAATCTTCCATAGTCCTATGCATCATGTCATGGAAAATAGATGTCATAGCTATTTGATATGTAGCACCAGCATTTTTAAGCCCAAATGGCATGACATTCCAACAAAAGGTGCCCCATGCACATGTAAAAGCAGTTTTCTCTTGATCCTCTGGAGCAATTTTTATTTGATTATATCCAGAAAAACCATCCATTAGAGAATACATCTCAAAGCCCGCAGTCATGTCCACTATCATATCAATGTTAGGTAGTGGAAAATCATCCTTAAGGCACGCTCTATTGACATCTCTAAAGTCTGTGCACACTCTGATTGATTTATCTAGTTTTGAAATAGGTACAATATTAGAGATCCACTTGGCATAGTCAATAACTCGGATGAATTCAACTTTCAAGAGCTTCTCTAATTCAGCTTTTACCAAGAGTGCAACATGGGGATGCATCTTTCTAAATTTTTGCTTGATAGGTTTGACATTTGGAGCTATAGATAAATGATGCATTATAAGATTAGGATCCAACCCCGGCATATCTGAATATTTCCATGCAAAGTTGATCTTCTTTTCTGTTAGGAATGTAGTAAATTTTTGTTTCTCTTCTTCTAATAAAGATTGTGCCACATGGATCAACTATGGTTCCTCTATTGTTCCCAAATTGATGGATTGAGTGGGCTCAATTAGAATTGGAGATCTATCCTGTAAATGACTTGGAAGGACATCAAATATCTCATCCTTAGGCACCTTAGAGAGATTTTCACCTTTGGATACATCTTTTATTTTTACTTTTGTAGGTTCTGAGATTGCTACAAAGTGGTTTTGACCCTCAGAACTCCTTTTCTTTTTATTCTTATTCTTATTTTTCTGACTAAGATACTTGATGTCCGACTCTGTCATGCTAATGCTCGGTTCACTGATAGAAGTCCTCATAGGCTCAACTGCGTTGAGGTAGCAAGCAAGGGCATAGTCATTTGGGAAGGTATAAATACCATGGCTCGGATTTGTGGAGGTTTGATCAATAAGGTCTGGACATTGGATAGTCAAAGTGGGGAAGGATTGGGAGATAGTGTTTATGAATATGGATCTATCATCATTGGTCCTAACCTGATGCTCAAGTTTAAAGGTGATATTACAACTTAAGACATTCAATTCATGAATAGGCTCAATGTCATTGTAGGAATCCAATTCAGCCATAGGTGGATCAGACTCGATAGGTTCATCATTTCACTCTAGACTTACATTGGGTTCAGGTGCATATTGGTGAATGACATCAACATGTTTCTCTTTAATAAGCTCATCTTCTTCTGGAATGGCTCCCCATTCATAGTCATTAGATTCTTCATCTATGCCTCTAGGAAATCTGAGAACATGAGTAAAGTCAAGATGATTACCCCAAGAAGGGTTACCCTCAGATTCTGATTTGAATTCATACTCATGAGAATCTATCTCAGAATAACTACCACCTTCCTCTTCTTGATTATTTTCAAGATTAGCTGGTTCTTGTGTTGCAAATATCTCTTGATTGATAGTAGGTTCTTGTGTTTCTACTACATTAATTCTTTTGATTGGATCATCTTTATCATCAAGAAGGTCTTTGATTTCTTTAGGAAAATGCTTATAAGGGATAAGTTTAGAGTTGTCTGAATCACTATCTAATGGTTCAGTTTCTTCCTTCTTAAGAAGAGGTTCTCTTAGTGCGATCTATTCTATGACATGAGAACAATTACCTTTGAGGTGGAAGGGTTTCTTTTTAAAGCCTAGGCCAACAGTATCTTTGTTTGCCCTACCAGTATGTGAAATAGGTGTTATAAGACCTTCTCCTCTAATTCCTAGAGGACCTTTACCTGAATATCCCATTTTAGCTATTAATTTATCTCCTGGACCATATGCCTTAGAAGAGATTTTGGATACTGTAGAATCACTAGTTTGGACGACTTGAGATTCAAGTTCATCTTTGTAAAGCCATGTGAGCACAACTTCATCCTCTTCAAATTCCTGCTTGGAGACTTGTTCAGCTACAAAATTCTTTTTATATGTCTCAAGAGGTTCTTTATAATCTAGTTTGGACTGTTTTAAAGATTGTCCATAAGACTTAGGTGAGATAGGGAGAGATGTCAAAGATAAGAATGGCTCTATAGTATATTCTCCCATACCATTTTCTTTGATATTGACCTCTTTTGAAATGTCTTCCATTTTAGATGTGGATGCTTCTTTAGTTGGCTCAATGGAAGATTCTTTGTTATTAGGCACAATTTTATCTACACTTTCCTTCAATGTATTGCAAGTGGTGGATATGTCTGCTGGAATAGTGAATTTTACTCCTTCATAAGGAAATTTCAAGCATTGATGGAATGTAGAAGGAATAGCCTTCATCTCATGTATCCATGGTCTCCCTAGAAGAATGTTGTAAGCCAAAGGTAGATCAAGAACTTGACATATAGTATCTTTGATAACTGGACCTGCTCTGATAGGTAAGACAATGGTGCCTTTAGAGGATCTTTCTTGTTCATCATAGGCTTTTATAGTTATTTTCTTTCTAGGATCAATAGCCAATTTTGAAAATCCCAATTGTGTGACCAAGCTATAAGAACAAATGTTTAGGCCAACGCCTCCATCTATCAACACATGTTTGACTCTACGGTTCTAGATCAAGACTTTTATATGCAAGGGCTGGTTATGGAGGTGACTCAAGGATTTGTCATCTTCCTCTAAAAAGGATATATATTGTGGAGACATAAGATGTCCAACCATAGTCTGGAACCTGTCTAAATCAAGGTCATTAGGAACATTGGATCCGAGCAAAGCTTTGTTTAGAATAGCTCTATGAGCTGGAGATATCCGAAGCAACTCAAACATGGAGATTTTTGTGTTAGTGTGTTGGAGTTGTTGAAAAATGCTATAAGATGTTGGCCTCATGTCTTTAGGATTGGAAGATTTAGAAACAACCTTCTGTTTGGAAGTAGAAGAGAGATTGAAGGGCATCTTAGGGACATTTGATGAATCTAGGATCAATCTGTTTAGATGTGCCTGAGTCTGTGATCGAGTCACTGCATTAGCTGAAGTATGATCTCTATCTCTTCGCACAATTGTGATGACATTGCAATGCTCAGAGAGATAAGGTTCAACCATATTGATAACAACATTATTTCCAGGGTAAGCATAATTGACCTTTGCCCCCATATTAGGCTGAGAAGATGAAACTTCTTGACCATGTTTTGGAAATGGTTTTGTGAATGTTGTATGATCATTATTACTCTTATGATTGTCAATCATGATGTCTCCCTTATCAATCAAATCTTGAATAGTATGTTTCAAGCATAAGCAGTTATTGGTTTTGTGACCTTTACCTCAATGGAAATCACATAATTCATTCTCTCTCCACCATTTTGGTTTAGGATCAAGATCAGATTGTCAGATCTCAAGCAAAGAGATGATGTTATTAGCCAACAAAGTTCTCATAGCTGATTCTAAAGATTCTCCAAGAGGAGTGAACTTTCATTTATTATTAGCGGACCAAGATTTGTATTCTGGTTTCTTTTGAGATGGTTTGGACACCTTTTGCTTTCAGGCTTTGATGACTTGGGTACCAATAGTTAGATTGAAAGCTGGTGCCTTTGATGGGGCACAGATAGTATCAACAACACCATCTGGGACAATGCCTTTATTCTTGTTCCAGTTTTTGTTCTTGTCTTTAGAACTGGATCCAGATTCACACTTGTCCTTTTGAAGTGTGATTTCTCCTTTTTTCACAAGTACATTTTCAATTTTGATCACATTGTCTACCATCTTATCAAAAGATGTATGATCTTGCATTTGTAAAGGGTAGTTGATCTCTGGGATAAGATTATTGATGAAGATTTCTAGTTTCTCAGTTTCTGGAATAGGCCTAGCATATAGAGAGAATTTCTTCCTCCATCTTTTGAGAAATATTAGGAATGGTTCGCCTGGATATTGTTTGAGATTACAGATATCAATCATGGTGACTGGATGTTGAATGTTGTAGGAGTATTGTTGATAGAACAATTTGATCAACTCCTCAAAAGTTTTGATAGTAGAAGGCAATCTAGAAAACCAATGAATGGTTGCTCCTCCTAGAGATTGAGGAAAGAGATGCATCATATAGGTTTCTTCATGCATGAACTCCATAGATTGTGTGAAAAATTCTCTAACATGATCTTGAGGATCAGAGTGTCCATCATACTTATCATATTTTGGCATCTCCACTCTTTTTGGGAATGGTGGCATGTACAAGTCTTTGTCAAATGGAAAAGGACATAGAGCCTCCATGGAGAACTCCTTGGGTTCCTTTTCTTTCTCAAGATTATTAAGTTTGACTTGCATGGCATGCATTTATTTCATCATAGCTGTAAGTGGAGTTTCTTCCTCATGCATAATGATATCTTCAACATTAAAGCTAGGAGGAAGTTTAGCTCCTTGGTGAGCTAATTGTAAAAAGTATGCTTCTCTATCTTATTTCAAGAAATGCTTCATCATTCTTTTGAAATTATCATCATTTTGATATTGAGCAATTTCTTTAGGTGTGGGTTCCTAATCTACACCATGTTGAGATTGAGCTCTTTGAGATCCAAAGTTTGTCCCTGCTTGAGACATGGTAGGAGTTTTCCCTAGGATAGATTGAGGAGGAGTTTGTTGATTACCTCCGTGAGTTGATGAAGGAGGAATGTAACCAGATTTCAATCGAAGGTTGCCAAGACTGTTGTCTTCATAAAGACTAGAATTGTAGAGTTTCTCAAGAGTTGGAGCTTGGAGAGTGGTTATAGGTAAAGTATGGGATACTTCTCTAGATTTCTTGTGAGAGGAAGCTCTAGTTTCCACCATTAACCTTAGGTGAAACAAAAGAATGTGATGAAGACAACTGAAGAAAGATCTAATTCAAGAAGATCAAATGATGCAACCTTGTCAAGGTTTAGTTGATTAAAGCTTGGATTAGACATAAATGAAGGAGACTATGGCCTGGATGTATGGGTGGATTCCCAAAAGATAGCGGACATGAGTTCACAACGCTTAGCCATTTTGATGATTGATTGAAGATTGATAGTTATGACAAGGTTTTGACACAAGATGATAAAGACTCAAATCGATTAAACAGAAGGCTAAATCAGATTCAAAAGGCCACTTTAGGAAAATGATTGGATTCTCAATATTTGTTGCTCTGTTCTTGACATAGTGATTTTCTTGATAGATTCTGGAAATAGGCTGGAAAAGCTAGGTCTCTGACAGTTCTAACAACTTTCTAACAACTTTTCAAAATTTCCCAAATGACTTTCTACAGGCTCATACAATAGTGGGTATAGCATGAAATGACAATTGAAAAACTCGTACAATAGTTGTCAAACTCGCACGATAATTGATTGCAGGAATTTTGACTTTTGGAATTGACTAGCAACAAAACTCGTACGATAATGTACCTAATACCATACGACAATATAGGGGTTTTGAAATGACAATAGCCAAAATTTGTAGGACTTTATGACTTTACAAAATGACTATTGACTCCAGAAAGGTGTTTGACATCAGATTTTGCAATTTTTGAGGTTTTCAGTTTCAGATTTGTTTACAAAATTGTTTGTCCAGATTTGAAGATTGTAGCGGATTGATTCGTTCTTAGTAACCAGATAGATAATCAAGCACATAAAATAGCAAGCAAGTGATTTCAAGCACATCTGAAAATAATGAACAGGGGACAAAGCAACCATGTGCATGAACAATCAAGTGACTAAATTGTGCTAATTCCTAGGAGTGCTAATAGTGTATGTTCTAAAAAGTTTTGCTATAATGCACATATTCCTAGAAAAATGAAAATTTGGCCTCACTAGGGTTTTTAGTAACGGTCTGACTCTACAAATTTTGTGATCTCAAGAGGGCGAACTCCAATCCAGGTGCACTGGGTTTTTGACACAGTCCAAGAATTTAATCAATTAGGAGCTGCTAGGGAGATCTGATAGCCCAACAAGAGATCACACCTGTGGAGATTTCTTCCACAAGGACATTTATATAGCGGTTGTCACTACCATGGTGAAAATGGCTATTATCGCTTGAGGTTCTGTCAACATGGTTGACCCAATTAAGGGAATGTCCACTGTGGTTAACCCTCTCTAAAGGTTACTCACAAAATATACCACATGGAGACTAGTTCCAGATTCAAGGATCTGAGTTTCTGGTACTACCCAAAAAGGGAGTAGAGCATAGTCCTCTAGCCTTTTCACTTTTAACCCAAACAAAGTAGATAGATTAATCCGACATGCTAAGACCAAGATTATCTCACAAAGATCTATGATGTCAACCACTCATGATCTATCAACCTCTTCGGAGAGAGAATGTATCAATTAGAAGTTGAAGATGCACAAATCTAGTAGAACGTGAGACTCTCTCAGTAATCTCCCTACCTACAAGGGTTCCTTTGTTGAGAAGAGTTTCACTGGAAACCCACTCTCTTAAGAGCCATGAATAGTGTTCATAGGGCCTATTTACTATGTGTAACAAAGATGCTGAAAAGCAAATCTATGTTCATTTTTATAGTCCAAATGAAATATGTTATATGAAAGAAATAAAGGTCACACAAGCTTGACACGTAAGAGTTCTTTTTAATCCAAATCGAAACATTATCAGCTGAAATGATTACTTGAATTCCTCGCAATGCGCTTAGTAGATTATTACCTATTTTTAGCAATTCTTGCACTTTTTCCAATCAAAATCAACATAAATCAATCAGAACCAGCAAATTTCAATCGTTAATGTTAGTTGTTAGTCCAAATCAGAAAAACAAATCTGGAAAACTGCCTGAAAAAGTGAAATGGCAATCGAAACCTGGCACTAAGACTCGTATGACAATGGGTCACCCACTAGACGACAGTCCAAAATCTCGTACGACAATGGGTATCAAACCATACGATAATAGAGCCTCCAAATGACACTGTGATCTTGATGGTATGATTCTCGATCAAATCAACTGTCATACAATAGTGGGTATCTCCTGGTACGAGTTTTTGAGAAAACTTGTATGACAACTGTATGGACAGAAATTAAAAATTGCAGCTTGAAATAGAAAATGACAAGAAGATGATAGAAATTGCTAGAAATTGAATGGAAACCCATTTTAGGGCCCCACGGTGGGCACTAAAAATGTGTGTGTGAATTTTGTACCTAGCTGTAGAACACAACACTTCAGTAAAACATTAGAGGTTAGCAAAAATTGAAATTGTGCAAGTAAATGAAAACTAAACTAACCAGGCGATTTACTGCCTTCTAATAGATGCGAGTATGTATTCTCAGATTGGACTAAGATTAGTGACCTTGATGACACCTAAATGAAGGATTTGAATGCACAATCTAGATATGGATTAGATGCTAATTATTCTATTTTTTTGGGTTTTAGATGCAATAATATGAAAAAGTGGATATGAAACTATTCTAGAATGAAAAACTGATATGCAATGCAATTAATCTAACAATGATATGCTAAAATATGAATGATCTCACAAAAATTTGATGATTTGAAAAGAAGCTCCAATTCTTCAGACACCAATTCGCTAGCATAAGTTTGCAAAATTATGAGATATGAGATTGAAGAGCTGAGCCTTGGTTTTATAGAAATCCAGGGCTTTGAGGATGCATTGAAAAGCCATAAATCACTCAGATAAACTCAGGTTGATTTTTGAGTTATCAAAGAATAAAAGATAATTAACTCACAAAATCATGCAAAAATAGCTTTTTAGAGTTGAGTTTATTTTTAAAACAACTTGAATTGATTTTCCGATTTCAAGTTTAACTGCTTTTTGAATGTGCATAATAATTATGAATTAAATAAATAAATAAAGTGATTTATTTCCAACTTAACTGATTTTTAAAAATAAAACAATTGATTTATGGGTTAATCAATTATTAAATCAAACTTTTATTCCAAAAATAATATCATTAAATATGACAACTTGCTTTAATCAATTAAATAAGAATTTAATCAATTAATGATAGGAATTTTGATTTATTGTCAAATTTAAATAATAATAATTAGGAATAAATATAATTAAATTCAATTAAATAATTAAGTGGCAGTATTAAATCTAATTAATTAAATATTCAGAATATTCAATTAATCAAACTTTTGGATAAATAGGATTTATCGCCAAATAACTATTAAATTAAAGATAATTAAGATGATTAGGAATATTACTATGAATATTCTTCGATGCAGAATTTGAGATAATCAATTAGGATTCGATGATGTTCAGATGTGCCTTAGGTTAGGACTTCGATGTCAATTTCGTTTGATATGTCGATATAGGAGATTAATGAACCTATAGCCCATTTTTGGGGTATTACAACAATATTGGTTGAAGCCCTAAGTTCTCATTCAAAGGATCAAAGATAGTTGGAAAACCCATATTTATAATAGATGCTTATGTCTTAATCACACAATATAGATTTTGGGATAATCTTGGCCCTTTTTATAGAAAAAATGCATGTTACCACTTATTAACTTTGGTTTTAACCACCTTTAGAAACTTAATTGATATTTTTACTTCTGGTCATTTCCCACTTAATGACGAGCTTGTGGACGAAAGAATTTGTACACTTAACAACAAGGTCTTACACCTCATACATTCCCTCGAGAATATAATTGTGTCTTAGTTGTCTTTTCACTCCAAGAATTAATGTGACCTTATGCCAATTTATCTTTCAAACATTAACTTCAAATCTTCTAACATATCCTCTCAGTACTTGAGATGTACATTCTGAGTTATCAAATTGGTCACCTTCTAATTAATGTCCACCCCTTTAATTTTTTGATACCTTTCGCCAACTCACAAGTCTTTCTTTTGGTCCATCACAAAATAAAGAAATTTTTCTACTTCTCAATTGTTATCAATGTGACCCACAAAAAAAAAATCGCTATCTCACACATCCTTATCCTTACTCTAGCGCAATGGCAAAATTTTTCTATTTTGCGGTTGATGTTTTGAGGATCCACAAAATAGCAAAAAATGTCCCTTTACTCATTTTAAAAGGCTAATTTTCCAAATATAATATCTCTCTTTCATCAAAAGTAGAAATGTGACACTTTTCAAAGCTTCAAAAGAAAATTTTCAAGTGAGCCAACAATGGCTCTTTCTAGGGATGTATGCTCCTTGTGAGTATAGTGAGAATTCAGTTATCTCTGGTAGAAGCAGACCAAGTTCCTTATCCATTAGGCTATGGGAGTCACTACACATCCTAATTCAAAGAGTGAAATCATACTTTAGCTAGTGGTGCTGGGCTACCAAAAATATAAAACAAATACTTTCCCTTATAAAAAATCTTGTTTTCATCACATTGTATTGGTACCAATTCTACTTGGTAGAAAATGGTGACTTTTCTCACCCACCTATAATGCTTGACATAATCATTACTAATATGTTTCTTTACTTCAAGGACATGTCGAGAATCATGATCTAATTTATAACATTCTACTCTTCCACAAATTACATTGTACCCCCTTTTTCATCAACATTCATGAAAATACATATCTCGGGCTTTAACACAAGTTTTGATTTAGCTACAGTATCATTCATATTCTCAAACAAATCATTACTCATTTGTAAATTCATTTGTGGTAAAAAAACTATTGGATTTGTGATCATTGTCCTTGTTTTCAAAATCAAGCAGCCCTATACCATTACTTGAGTGAGTTTCTTGTGGCCTACATGCTTCTGTAGGAGGAGTTTCAGTGTTGTCATCTAGAGTTCTTTGATTTGAAATATTACGCATCACTTCAATTTTATCATCACATGATACACACAACTTTATTTCATATTTACATGAATCATCTTGATAACATTAAATGACCTTCTCTTCCTCATATAATGGATTTGAGAATGCACGTGAATCACCTTTGACTGCATCATCATAATTCTTATAACTATTTTCCCCTATCTCATCATATAAGAGATTTGAAAAATATTTGGAGTTATTTCCATAGATGTGCTCATACCGAACTCCTTTTCTAGATGTATTATCTTCCTGAGAATTATTTAATATTTCCCCTCATCAATGACATAAGCCTCACTTTCATTAGGACTAAATTGTGCTCTCTATATATGAATGGATCTTTCTCTTGTTCACCCCTATAAACCTGAGAAAGTTCAAGACCATTTTTGTGTACATGCCTATGATATTCTTTGTCTAATAAATTTGAAACCTGTTCAATGCTAAGGAAATTTTTCTCCTCATCTCTTTTCTCAACAATATTTGGTTTCACCTCACTGATGGTTTCATCATGGTTTCCAAGAATGAATGAATCATTTATTCGTTCACATTTATATTTTTTTTCATGATCAACATACCCTTCACCTTCATAGATGTCAAATATTTGAGACCTTTCCCGATCATCAACAACTTATTCACATACTAGATTTGAAAAAATTTGAATTATTTTTTTAGGTGTACATACTTCTATGTCATTAAGATACCCATCATGATTGGATTATTCTTCAATCTAATCTAAAATTTCCTCCTCTACATCATCATTTCATTCATTTTTATCACAAATGTCAAAACCATTTTTATGTATAGGAGCCTTTTCAACCCGATCAAAAACTTTAGTTGTATTCAAATTTGGGGCACTTGTAAATTTTATCCTATATTCAACATTTTCTACCATCAATTCTTCATATACATGATTTAGAAAAATTATCAATGGAGAGTCATGGTAGATTCCTAACTCACAAAGTTTATTTGCCAATTCCCTACGCAAAGGCCTAATATCTGGAGGTATTTTCTGATAAATGTCTATCATCCTTATGCACAAATGAACTGGATATTCACCCTCATATCTTTTCAAATTGAAAAATGCATCCAAGGGAGACATGCAAGATTCTTTGTTCACAGTGTAATCTTGACTTTTGTCATAGTACATGATTTCTGCTTCTTCACCTGCATCATGAAACATATCAAGAAACCATTTCTCAAATCCCCTCCATGGTGAAATGCTCTATGTAGGTAATGATTCATATTATTTTCTTGCATTATTCTTCAATGTTCTGACAAATAGATTCATCACCTGATCTTTTACAAAAATATCATAGTTTCCTGCAAATGTATAAAATGCATATAAATGCTCAAGTGTTGATTAATCATATTCTTCATGGAATTTTGGAACAATTTGTGAAAATTTTGGGAATATCTTATTAGGGATGCATCAAAATATTCTAAGGTCCAACAACCTGATACCATCAGGGATAAACAACTATCTCTAAGATGACTGTTTATTTTGGTACATTTCGAAATAGAACTATTATTTTCAAAAAGGAAAATTTTCATATCCTTCTGAGTCTCCTCCTGCAACAGAGTCACTTGACTGAAATGCCTTTTCAAATAATAGAGTCACCACCTCACTTTTAGGGAAAACTATTATGTTTTTTGAGTTGCTTTTCTCCTAATAGAGTCTATGTGTATATCACAAAATATTTGAAAAATATTCTTAAATCTTAAATTTTCAATAAAAAATACCATAAATTTTGAATGCTTTTGAGTTGTCCTATAGAAAACCTCCCCAATGGAGTCACCAACATGTTGGTTCCCAAAACCACACATTGGAAATGTAAGAGCTTTTCCAATTCCCTAGTAGGATAACTCAATTAGCTTTGTCCAACAAATGAGAAAATTACCTTGATATAATTCTCCAGCACTTCAGGCTTCACTAAACCTAGGTGGGTATACTTTCACCTCAAATCCTAATCACTTGGTCAAAGGATTTTCTATAGTGATTTAAACCTTATGATTTCCCAAGGTGGTAATTAGTCCTTGAGATTAATCAAAATGAATTGTATGTATGTTGTGAATTGAATGTCTTTTTGTAAGAAAATCTTATTATGAATATGACTTATGGAACAATGAACTTTCCAGTTGATGAATATTCCCAGAATTATGAAATAATCTTTAAACCAGTCCTTTATCCCAGATTGGGTAGATAGAGTCAATCTTTGATTATACCCTCATGTACAACTCTGTGAGAAAGTGAATCATACACCATCCACTACCTAAATGATAGAAAAGATCTCTACAAAAATAACCTTAGTCTAATTGAATTTAATTTCACTAAGAAAACCAATTAGACAGAGTCACATAGACAACACTTCGTATGTAATCTCTGATAGTCTAAGATTAAAATTACAATTCATTCTTTCACCAAATATTTAAATGGTAGTAATTGATATTAAAATCAATAATCATAGAGGACTAGCATCACCAATGATAAATGAACTTACAATCTGTAGACACCTAGATTTGATTACATTATTTGGTAATTTCATTTAGTCTTCTCCTAGGGCATTTTATTAATTAAATATTATTATTTAATTAATTTATGTCATCCCCTAGTTAATTAATTTAATTAATTAACTATAGTCCAATTAATTATTTAAATGACAAACCTATAGTCTGATAATTAATTAAATCCCTATTCCTTTATTAATTTAAATGGATACATTTATCTAAATAAATTAATTCATAAACCCATTTTTCCTCCCACTTGGAATCAAATAAAATATTTAATTCTAAAAATCCTAATTCTCCTCCATTAGCTAATAATTCATGCTTAGCTAATCTAACCCTCCACTCATTCTCTCTCCTCCATCACATCTCTCTAATCCTCCACTCACCCTCTAATCCAAGCCTAGTCACCCCTTAAACATTTGCACAATCATAATCCAAGATTAAGAAATGCTAATCCATCACAAGTCAACCCTCATGTCTAACACCTCCACATCCTCCAATGATAAATCATAAAGCCTCTTACACACTTGTCCCCTCTCTTACCTTCTAAAGTGGATACATCCCTCAAGCATTTGGCCTCTCTTCTCATCCTCCCCCATTGTGACACTTGTCACAATGCTATGTATTTGAGAAAGCACAATCCCTGTGCTCTCTCTTGGATGCATCTCCACTGTTGCTCATTCTCCTTTTGCCTCTTAATCTTGACCATCCATTTCATACCTCTTTCTATAAAAGAGCTCTCTTCCTTCATTTTCATCCACCATTGAAGCAAAGTTATTATGCCCATTTCTCTCTTGAAGCTTGAAGCATAGTTCATGAGCACACATCCAATCTATTGGACAAATCTTCCACATTTGGAGACTTTGAGGTTGTGAGGTTTGCATTTCCTTTTGGGGTTTTGTCTTCATTTTGTGGGTCTTAGCATAAGTTTTTGTTTATATTATTTTGTTGAATGCTAGCTTAGTTTGGTATTCTTAGACATTGCATTTTAGACACTTACATTTTGGCACGCCCGGTGGGACCCACTTCAAGGGTCATTTTTCTTCATCTTCCTTTCTTTTCTTTGCAAAACTAACCCAACTACTAAGGTTTTTTGTTGTTTGAGTGTGTTGCAAGAGTTTTTTGGGTGTTTTGCAGGTTCAGGGCCGATGATGAGACATTTGCGCAGATATTCCCGCCTTCAGATTTTACATAGCAGTAACATCCAAAAAATCTATAGTTTTGTAGGAATGCTCGTATGGACACGTGAACACTTGTACAGACATAGGAACGCCGATCTCTTTGTAGGAATGCTTGTACAGATTTGTGGGAACACATTCCTGCAATGAAAATTTATTTTTTCTATCTTTTTCTGCTCTTTGTCTCGACTTTACCAGTGACTGATTATACCCATTTTTGCAGGATCGCAATGCGTGTTGACCAGGCAAGATTGCCTATGTACTTTTTGTAAGCTGTAAGACATTCACTATTGTCTTTTTATTTTGCCTTCATTCCCATAATGCGAGATCGTTGTTTGACTGTTGCAGGAACATTGTTTGACCTGGCGGGATTGACTGTTAAACTTTTGTAAGCCATGTCATTTTTCTGAGATTTCTGCCCTTATTCCTACAACGCGAGATCGACCTTTGACTTGTGGGAATGCTTGTTGACTTGCAGGAACACGTCCACAGGTATCAAAATTCTATCTGCGCTTATTATTCTATTATTTTGATTTTTCTAATAGTCCGTGGGAATGCCAGTATGACTTTGCAGGAATGTGGTTTTTCTGCTACAGGTTTGTAGGTCTTTGCGGGAACGCAGGTTAAATTTTTAAAATAGAATTAAATCATTTTTGTTTTGGTGCATTAAAAAGAACAGTGTATGCCAAACAACACTTCATCATTTCGATTTCGGTTTAAAATGAACAAAGGTTAAAATTGAACTAGGCAAACATCACACTTCCCTTTTGGTGCTGAAAATCAACAAAAATCAATCTTGAATGCATAAGGGACAAAGAATCAATGCGATGAACACTTCATTTGGTGCTTAAAATTGATCAAATACAATCTTGAATGCTAAGAGGAGTAAAAATTTTTCTTGTTTTTTCAAAGCAATTTCTATTTTTCAAGCATTGTCATTTACTTTTAAAAAAGAACCTTGCATGCTAAACATGAGTGTTTGATGTTTTAGAATAAAAAACACTTAGTCTAAACTAGGTTCAATTTGGAATGAATACTTCTTGGCGTGTTTGAAGGAGTATTTTTTAACACTTCCTTAGAGCTTTTCATTTTGCATAAACCTTGTTAAAGTAAGCAACGTGAAAGCAATCTACTTGTATTCATATCCTCTCCCCTTGCCTTCATGGATCTTGGGTGAAGAGAAAGATCAAGTCCGATTGACAACACTTCTAGCGAGGCCTATCTAGAGAGAAGCGCTTCCTCTTTAGAGAACAACCTCAACTAGTAATTCCCTGGCCGGTATATAAATAAGGTGTTGAGAAAACTCTCACCTTATCCCCACAAGCTTAGGCAAGGCATGTTGATGGTAGCCCAAGGTAGGTGAATATCCCTATGATTTTGGCATGGTCAACTAGGCTCTTAAGTGAGTCACGCATGTACAAACTAATTGGGGAGACGCCACAGACCATACTAGAAGCCATTAATTAGAAGCCTACCTGATCTATTCCTGAAAGTATCATAATATTTGTGCAAGGACCGACCCAAGTGGTTTCTCGGGTTGCCTAAAGATTACTCACCATATGTATTCCCTTTTGGGGATATCAAGCTATGGACAAAGGTTGTGATACTAGCCTATCTTATAGGTAGGAATTGCTTGTATGTGTTCTTGAAAGTGATCAGACCCAGTGAAAACATCTGTTGAAAATACACAAAATCATAATTACAAAGTTCTTTTGCCGAGAGTGATCATTTTCCTATTTCCCACAAGATTGCTTTGTCTCTTGTGAGGACTGCTTGTCAAGACAATACCTTGAAAGCAAAACCAAGTTTGTTCGAAACCACGCCAAGGTATACTTACCATAGTCACTTCCTAGCTTGATCCAATCTAGTGTCCTGAGAACAATTGCCATTTTTATGACCTATGACCGAGACTATGAAGCAAAAGAAAGCTAAGTTACCCATCCCACATGAATATCGAGAGAAGAAAGTTGCAAAAAGAAAGCTCAAAGATCATCAGCATATTGTCACTACAGCCCGCGAAGAAGAAAAGTACCAAACTCGATTGGATAACATATAGTATAATGCAAGAATTAAACAGTTTGCCTTTCAGATCCAAGTTGAGCGCTGCTTTGTCAGATTAGAGAGTGAAGACTAGTAGGCACAATCTCCTCCTTTTTCAAAACTGTGAAGTTGTCTCAGCACCCTATCATTTTAGTCCCATAGGAACATTTGCATCATCCTTTAGGTAGTCTCACCTAGCATCACTGCCTATCCAAATCCTAAGAACCATCATCTAATATCCCCATCACATCCGAGGAATCACCTTGAGTTTTGCCAACCTCATCCTTAGAAATCAAAATCTTAGCCACACCCTTTGACTAAGCATTATTTGGGGTAGCTAGTACTTTCTCTTGTGGACCTCATCATCTTGATCCAAAGATTGGTTCACGTTAGTAAGGATCCTATTGTCTGAAGATCACAAGTCTATCTGAGGATGACACACCCACATATTTTGATCCCACATTAGGAAAGGTAGCTCATCGCGATCCCTTAGAGAAATCCACCATCAAAATCCTCCATCACCCACCATCCTGCATCTAGGTTATCATCAACCTCATCCCGATCTAAAGATCCCCATCCCTAGCATCATTCTGATACATCTGCATTCTCCCTCATCTTAGGACTTTGAATTTTCATGTCTACTGTGACATGATCAAAGAAAAGAAAAGGGATGGATTCCAACCAGGCCACTAGTTCGGCAAACCCAAATGATTCCATAGGGGAAATGGTGATGTATGACCCCCAAACAACAACAATTCAGAATGTATGGGAAGATCCCAATGAGATGCCTACCACCAACTCCATGGAAGCTTTCATGTGTCTTCCAGGACATGTGCAAATGGTAAGCATAATCATTACACAAAATCATCTGGCCATCTTGGCAAACTATGTGCAGGAGGGTACTCCCATCCCACCACAATTACGCTCTTTTGACCCCACAAACCCCTTTCACATTTCTATCAATGTTGATTCATTTGTCATCCAACAAGTCCATGATCTAACCATGCAAGTATCCCATACAGTGTCACCCATCCCGCATCTCTTGCAACCTGGTGCAACAATCCCCGCAAGTACCCCAATTTCCATTATGGGCATACCACCCCCTACCTCCTCGAAGATAGCCACTCAAGCGCAAGCATCCACCCAAGCATCTACTCAAACAACATCATCTCCCACTGCATCAACACCTCTTTCTTAAGGAGGCGTACAAACCACCCCACCTACATCCACCCCACAATCTCAATCCACGCAAGTGCCTCTCACATTTGCTGCTGGCACACAGACCCAACAAGTCACTTTCACAACAGGAATGCCACATATGCCATCCCACAATCCTCCACCTGCACCACAAACTCCCATATCAGCCCCCACATTTGTATCCAACTCTACATCGCAACCCCTACTAGGGATCAACACCACCTGGAGCCTCGATCAAGTGTAAATGAATGCCATGGGCATACCCACACATGGCCAACTTTATCAAAAATCCCATTAGCAACAAACCATCCCACAAGCAGTACATTAATCAGCCCCATCATTATTTTCTGCACCTCCACCCACATTTACCAACTATTTGTCTATTTCATCCATCACTCAGCAAACCAATCCTCCACAATCATAGCAACTCTCCGCTACCCAACCCACTAACTCTCATATGTAACCACCCATAGTGCACACCCAAGCCACTATTCTCACTCTCAGCAATACGGGTATGCACCCATCTTATATTGGCCAAGCTCATCATCAATCCCAACCACAACCATTCTATCAAACTCCCCCATAGTAGCAATACTTCCCGACATCGCAACATAATCCCCTCATCTTGCAGCAGCAAGCCCTGCCACAACATGCACCCACCTTACACCAACAATACATCACTCAGTAGGCTAGCCAAAACCCATTCCAAGTGGCCTTTTTAGTCAAGCAATCCTTGTACCCAAGCTCACCATATCCTCCACATATCCCTCCATATTCATCTGCACCATCCGATCCATTCTCAATGAGAGTGCCCACTCTAGCACCTGCCAAGTTAGAATGCAAAGAAATGAGGAATGCCATAAAAGAGCTCAAGACTGGTACTGAGGCTAAGACATTCAAGTTTGAGGAGGTTTGTCCATATCCGTTCAACAGATCAATCACAATGATCCCCTTCCCTAAGCATTTCAAGACACCAAAGTTTGACAAGTATCGAGGGAAGGGTGATCCAGTCAGCCATGTCAAGGAGTTCTACATGGCATGCCAAGAGGTGGAATTCAATGACATATACCTCATGCACCTCTTCCCCAAGATTTTTGGAGGACCTACCCTCGAGTGGTTCTACAAAATACTATACAGGTTTGTTTCCACATTCCTAGAACTTTTGGAAAAATTTATAGCCCAATATGCACACAATGTTGAGAATGAGCTCACTTTATTGGACCTATGCCGTACCAAGCAAAAGGGGGGAGAAACTCTAGCTAACTACCTGCAACGATGGAAAAATATCATGATGAGATTGTCATACCAACCGCCAGAAAAAACACCTTGCCAAGATCTTCATTGATAATCTACATCTAAAGTTATCCCACTTTATGAAGATGAACTGCATTCAAACATACCAAGAGATCAAGGGAAAAAGCATAGATATCAAGTGAGCTCTTTTGGATTATGGTAACATCAAATATTACAAGGAAAGTTCTCAAGACAGACCTAAAAATGACCGCTCTCGATACTGGAACAAGAATAAGAACATGGTCACAGATGGAGCCACAGACACCAGGAATGTCCAAGTTGTGGTCGTAGGTCCTAATCCCCCTCCTCCATCATACCAACAAAAAACACCCATGTATCAACCACAAGCATCCATGTGTCAACAACAAGCACCTGCCTACCAACAACCACCCTGTCACCCTCCTGCTAATCAAACCAATGCTATATCTGTTACTCAAGGACAAAATAAGCCCCATGTTAAGAATGACCCAAAATGCACATTTACACCCCTTGGAGAACCCCTGGATGTTGTTTTTTGCAAGATGGTGAGTGCCAACCTGGTTGTGTATTCGCAAATCCAACCCTTTGATGATTTGACACCCAAGCCAGCCTGGTACAAGGACAATGAGTACTGTGAATATCACTGTGTTAAGGGACACACTACCACTAAATGCATGAAGCTCAAGAACTATGTCCAGGACCTTATAGACAAAAAGGAGATCACAATCGACGCCCCTCCCCAGGTGTCACCCAATTCCAACCTACAAATCTACCAAAATGTGTTTCCTAAACACAATACCGAAAAGACCCAAGTCAATGCTAACCCTCCCGTAGACCAAGGTAAGGGTAAACAAGGTGACCATGGTGATGGGAAAGATTATACCACTGCCTACATCAACTATGATAAATTCATTGGTTGTATCTCCCAGGTCGAGCCTACTGTGAATATGATCCATGTAAAAGATGCTGACAGTCAATGTGTTGTTACTACCTATAGAGGCCGGATATCTATTGCCGATGCTAATACTATAACCATCCCCAGTGCACAATACAATCTCTTGGAACACCTTGTGAACACACCTGCACAAATCTCCATCCTTGATCTCCTTCGCACATAACCCCTCCATTAGGAAGTCCTCAATAAAGCCCTCCAAGAGGCCCACATCCCTGTAGACATCAATGCCATCCAATTCAAGAACCTTGTGGGGCACCTATCCACACCATCCACCCTCTCTTTCCAGCCATCTAACATTCCATTTGTTGAACCAGATCATAATCTCCCACTCCGCATTGCCGTCATGATCAATGATTTCACCATCAAATAGGTCATGATAGATAATGGTTCGGCCCTCAATCTTTGTACATTAAAATTTGTTTAGTAGATTGACCTCATAGAAGAAGACATCTCCCATGAGGTGATCACCATCAAAGCCTATGATAATCTAGAGCGTACCTTTGAAGGTACCATTTTGTTGCCAATCAAGATTGGTCCTGTCACTCAGGACACAATATGCCACATTGTTGATCTTGACCTCCCTTACAACATCCTCCTGGGTTGTCTATGGGTCCACTCCATCCGAGTAGTCCCTTCCACCTATCATCAGTGCATCAAATTCCCATACCAAGGCACTGAAATCACCATCCACACAGATCCCCAACCTTTTTCATATTGTCATGTGATTGAAGCCTCATTTACCCACTCCACTCATCGTCCTAGAATTGACATTGACACATCTAACGCTAGCTCTTCCCGATCCCATTGTGATCTAGAAACAATCCTCACCTCCACTCTTTCCTCCGTCAAGATCAACAACAAAGGTTGCAAAGAGTACAACCTTATAGATGCCTTTGTAGTAGGGGCTCTCCCCCTGGATCTGCACACACAAGGATGACCTACTCACCAAACTAAAGCCCCTGAAGAAGGTCCCAAAATCAAAACCATGGGCTCATCTTCCTTTGTCTCCAACATAATTTTGAATGGCCAAGAGTTAGCACCTGATATCAATCAATGGTTGTACAAGGATCCCCCACCTCCTGATACTGAGTTCCTCAGGTACTTCAAAGAAAAATATCCTATACCACACAAATGGGCCACTAAACAATGGGATTATCAAGGAGGTGGTCTGGGACCCAATGAAGCTAGAATGAAAGATCCCATGGAGGTCTCTAAGATTCCACCAAATCAAGGCCTCAATTTTGATCCCCCTTGCTTGCACATACGAAGACCTGACACCATGACTGGGGGCACCAATTCATCCAGCGTAACCTTTCTGAAAATCCAAGATGAACTTGTGGAAGTCGAAGATGTTTCAAAGGAGGAAGAAAAATAGTCCTACGATGATATCTTTGATGACAAAACCTTCCTGGGCAATTATGTCCTTCACTAAATCACCATCAACCTTATTGACCTCCCACTCATTCATCCCTACCTCATAGACTGGGACCAACTGAGTGTGGTACATATCGATGAGTTCTGAAGTGAGGCAACGCTCCTAAGATTCATGGGTGCCACAAATCAACAACCAGAATGGGGGCAAGAATCAGATGAAGTATATCAGCTCAACCCAAAAGGATACTTCGGGGAAGAGGAAGTCTCTAGCCACAAAAATAAAGATAAAAAATAAAATAAAGAATCTTCATGTGAAAAACCCTCTGGGGTGCATCTTGATTCAAAAATAGTAAAAACAAAGGGTGTATCTGACAGTGAAAACCTCTCTGAGGTGCTGGAGGATGGAGACTTGCCTCTTCCTCCCATCCAAGATCATCAGTCAGAATAGTCATCCATTGTCATCGAGGAAACCAAGCTGGTCAATTTGGGCACAGAAGAAATCCCAAGGATCACCTACATTTCTACATCATTAACTGAGGGAGAAGAGTCGGCCCTTGTGGCTCTTCTACGAGAATCACTCATAAATTTTGCATGGTCATATGTGCACATGCCTGGACTTGACCCAAATCTTGTTGTCCACCATCTTGTAGTCAATCCTGAGGTGAAACCAGTCAAACAAAAGCTGAGAAGAATGCACCTGAAAGTGGCCCTGTTAGTGAAAGTAGAACTCGAAACACTTCTCCGAGCAAAGATCATCAGGGCCATTGACTATTTCGACTAGATCTCTAACATTGCACTTGTTACCAAGCCTTCAAGCACCATAAGAATTTGCACTGACTTCCGAGATCTCAACAAAGCATGTTTGAAGGATGATTTCCTGCTCCCCAACATTGATATGATCGTAGATCTCACTGCTAGTCATGAGATGTTGTCACTTATGGATGATTTCTCATGGTACAATCAGATTAGAATAGCTAAAGCAGATCAACACAAGACAACATTCACTATGCCTTAAGGCACATTTTGTTATAACATGATGCCATTTGGACTTAAAAATGTGGGAGCTACCTATCAAAGAGTGATGACTGCAATTTTTCATGACATGATCCATAAGATCCTTGAGGACTATGTAGATGACATTCTAGAAAAATCCAAAACACGATGTGAACACCTTGATGTCCTTGAGGATGTGTTTGATCGACTGCACAAGTATGGTTTGAGATTTAATCCAAATAAATGTGTATTTGGTGTAACATCCGAAAACTTCTAAGGTTCATTGTATCCAAGTGTGGCATAGAGATTGATCCCAAAAAGGTAACAACCATCACAAAAATGTCTCCCCCCAGAATGCTTAGATAGTTGAGGAGCTTGCAAGTAAAATGAAAATTAGTCTGGAGGTTCATCTCCCAACTAGCAGATAAATGCCAGCCGTTCACACACCTGTTGAGAAAGGATACCTCCTTCAAGTGGGACCCAATCTACCAGCGCAGCTTTGAGAACCTTAAATAATACCTAGAAAATGCACCTATCCTTGTGCCACCAATACCTGGTGAGCCCCTCATTTTGTATATATCTGCTACTACTATAGCATTGGGGGCACTCCTAGCCCATCTTGATGACAACAGAAAAGAGAGAGCCATTTACTATATCCGTCGTACATAGGTTGGCTATGAATTGAACTACTCTTTGATGGAAAAGGCTTGCCTAGCAGTGGTCTTCGCCACCCAGAAGCTTCATTACTACATGCTCAACCACACAGTAAAGCTAATCTCAAAGGTAGACCCGCTCAAATACTTACTCTCAAAGACCAAACTCATAGGGCAAATGACAAAGTGGGTAATGCTACTTAGCAAATTTGACATCCAGTACATCGATCGAAAAGCCATTAAGGGATAAATTATTGCTGATCAGCTTGCAGAAACCCCCTTAATTGATGCATACCCTCTAGTGATGGAATTTCTTGATGATCACCTTTGTATGGTCGAGGAACAACCCCAGTGGAAATTATATTTTGACAGCTCATATACATCACATGGATCAGGGGAAGGTATACTATTTGTGACCCCTCAAGGAGACTACATCCCAAAATCCTTCAAGCTAGGATCATGTACACAAACAACATTTCAGAATATGAAGCCCTTGTCACTGGTCTTAGAACTGCTATCCAGTGGAATATTGTAGAACTTCAAGTATTCAGAGATTCCCAGTTAATCATCAAACAGGTCCTAGATGAATATCAAACAAAGGACGACAAGCTATTACCCTACAAAGAGCTTGTAGATAAACTCAAAGAACATTTTGTCAACATACAGTTCACACAAGTGCCAAGGCTTCAAAACAAGGCAGTAGACGCCATGGAAACCATTAGCTCACTATTGGAAATCCCTTGTGAGGCTATGCAATATGAATTTTTAGTTGAGTAGCTACACACGCCCACTTATGAGAACACTGAAGCTGATATGGTATGCATCTTGGTTGGTCCCCAGTCCCCATGGTACCATGACATTCATGCTTATCTAAAGAATGGTAATATATCTCCTCACCTCACAAACACCCAATGCTAGAACCTTATTCGCAAAGCATCCCGCTACACTCTTGTAGCCAACACCCTATATCATCGTGGGTATCATAACATCCTCTCCTGATGTTTAGACTTGAACGAGACCATCATGGCTTTACAAGAGGTTCACACTAGTATTTGCAGTGCTCACATGAGTGACATCATCCTTGCAAAGTAACTGCTTAGAGTTGGGTATTATTGGCCGACCATGGAGCATGACACCTGCAAGTTCATGAAGAAGTGCCTACAGTGCCAACAGCATGCCAATTTGATCCATGCACCAGCATAGGACTTACAACCCATTGCTCCTCCGTGGCCCTTCTTGTGTTGGGGTTTTAACCTTGTTGGCATGATCCACCCTCATTCTTCTAACGAACACAAGTATATCATTACAACCACTGAATACTTTACAGAGTGGGTAGAAGCAATTCCGCTCAACTTAACTATTGGTGTCCAGATCTCCAAATTCATCCTCTACCACATCATTTGTCATTTCTACATTCCCTCCACCATCTTCACAGATTACAACTCTCCATTTGAAAACTAGCATGTCAAAGAGCTCTATGACTGGTTCCAAATCCACCAATGCTTTTCTAGCCCATATTTCCCACAAGGAAATGACCAAGCTGAGGCAACTAACAAAACCATCCTAAAAATCCTACAAAAAGTTGTCAATGATTCTGTTCATGGCTGGCATTTGCAAATCAATCCCGCCCTTTGGGCCTATCGCACCTCATTCTATACCCCCATAGGCACCACCCCATACTCCTTGGTATATGGTGCTGAAGTTGTTCTTCCAATCAAGGTCGAAATCCCTTTACTACGCATGTCAATGAGGAACTACATCACAGATGAAGACTATTATGTGGCGTGCCTCACCCAATTGGACTTGCTAGATGAAAAGAGGCGATGGGCCTATGATCACCTGATCTTGTACCAAAATTGTCTCAAGAGGAGCTTCAATAAAAAGGTACACCCTCGATAGTTCCAAGTGGGAGATCTAGTCTTGAAAGAGTACCAAAAAGTACAAGCAAATCATGAAAAGAAAGGGAAGTTCGAGCCCACCTGGTTAGGTCCCTACATGGTGATAGCTTGCTTTGGCTCTGATGCTTATCAATTGTCTACACCTGAAGGGGAGCCTCTTAATGATCCTATTAATGGCATACATCTAAAGTGATTCTATGCTTGAACCATGAAATATGATCCTGAAAAAAATCCTAAAAATCAGAAAAAATCCTAAAATTTGAAAAATGTCCTGAGAAAAATCATCATCCTAGTGAAAACTTGGCAAATAGGCGCCTTGATGAAATAAAAAAATAAAAAACATTGAAAAAAGTAAAGAGAAAAATATCGTCTAATGGTGAAAACTTGGTAATTCAAGCACCTTGGACAAGTATGTTGGTGAAAACCTAGCAACAGGCACCATACATAGTGGACCGTATCATTATCTATAAAACTCCCATTCCCTCCATCCAAATCCACTCACTATCACTTTCCATTCCATTTCCCTCATCTCTTGCTCCCAAGGTGTTATTCCCATTCTGCGCTAGCACACGAGATTCACTATCCTACTTCCTTTAATGATGTACATACTCACTGTATATAGTGTCCCCATCTTGTACATATCATCTTGGTCTCTCCTAGCAGTACCTTTTGATTGCAAAGCACATGACCCGCAATGACCACAATATCAACAATGTTCCCTCAACAAGTATCATGCGTCACTGTGATTCTCCAAAGGTTGTCTATTTTCCCATCAATAATTCCCAATGTAGTCAATACCCATCAACCAGGTCTTTGTAGGATGCATCTTTCCTCCATGTTTGACCTAATCTCAACATCCACAGTTGGTCGATCTCTTTTGGCAAAGGACATCTTTCGGTCTTATCACTTTGGTTTTAGTTTTCTTGTTTTATCTTTTCAGTTGATTTTGTGATCTCAATTGACTACTCCCCTTAAGGCCACCATGATCATTTATATCATGGTGTGTTGTGACAGGAGGCATTATTCTGGGGCAAGGTCTTTTGCGATCTTTTTATTTCTGCCTATGAGTCAATTAAACATGACCCTTACACGTTTCACTTGTGATCTTTTGGGTTACTTGGTGCACTTGGGAAATGTTGTTTTCTTGTGGGTTCCCCCACATCATTTCCACCATGCATCCTTTGGGGTGCATGCGTGATGCTGGGGAAATCCTTGCATGTCTTTTTTGCATCATTCCTATACAACACTAGCGACATGACCTCAAGTTCCTAGTAACTGTGGTTAGTCCCTTCTATTGCTATATCAAAATAAGTTCTCAAACTACATGGTGGTGTTCCTTCGGAACACCTCACACCCAAGCTTCACTAAGCATCCTCTATCCCATCAATCATCTGAACAAAACTCCCATCATCATCATCCCTATCCAATATCAAAGCATCATCCCAAAAAACCAAGTCCCTCAAGAGCATCTCTCTCACATCACCCTCTCATCCCATTTTTCCACCATCTTCGCCACATAAACCCCTCGTCATGATGCAAAATTCCCCACCTCCTTCACCTCAGGTTCTTGACCTTTGGGTTGTGATTGTGCAAATATCCCCCTTCGCTTGTCATCCCATCCCTCCCTTAGTGAGGGTGCAGTCAGGCAGTGATACGTTGTGCCACCTCTTACACCTCACCCTCAACCTCCAATCTGCATTCATATTTTCCTAGTTGCCTTCCTAACATGCATGCATTTCATTTCCCACTCCTATCCTAGGTTGCATTATGTCATCTCATCCTATGTTCATTCATTATCTTGCATTAATTGGACCCATTTCATATCACCCACTTTTATCTTGCATTATTTCGTCATGTCATATCATTTATCACCATGCATTCATTAGGTTCATTCATGTCTTTTCATATCATTTAGATTCATTTTCATCTTGCATTGTTAGGGTTCATTTTAGGTTCATTCATATCATTTAGATTCATTTTAATCTTGCATTGTTAGGGTTCATCTTAGGTTCATTAATATCTTTTCATATCATTTAGATTCATTTTTAATCTTGCATTATTAGGGTTCATTTTAGGTTCATTCATATCTTTTCATCTCATGTTAGATTCATTTTAATCTTGCATTGTTAGGGTTCATTTTAGGTTCATTTCTTATCTATCATTAAGTTCTCTTAGGTTCATTAGGTGCATTTATTATCTTGCATTGTTAAGTCATTTTTTATCTTGCATTGTTAAAACATATTTACATATCCATCAACCACTGCATTTCATCATAACATACATGCATCATATATCAAAAGCATCTACATCACATCTTGCATCCAAAAAGTCATTAGAACATGCATCTCATATCATAACACAAGTCATCTCACACACTGCGCATCCTGCATCACACACATGTCAGTCTCACAATATATAGAAATCATATCACATCCTGCATCATCCATGTTAGTACATCATATGCATCACAATATCCCACCCAGCTCATCATATATATATATATATATATATATATATATATATATATATATATATATATATCATGCCAAAAGAATCATCACAAAGAATAAAGTACATGTCCCAACCCAAAGCATGAAAGAATAAAAGTCTTTCTGAGTCCCTGACCAAATCCAAAGTATAGATACATATACAATAGGGACTATGCCCTCCATCAATGAATAAATCATACAACACATGATCAAAAATTGCAGCATATCACTACCTATCTGCCTCTCCTGAGGGAGGCTGCATGTCAAAATCCCCATCCAAGGGGTTTGCCTCTAGTGGTACCTGCAGGACTAGTGACCTACCCAATGTACCCTATATCCCTGTACCCTGTGTACCTATTCCATGCACACCTGTACTCCGCACCTCCCTAGATATCCAGACAACCCCTATACTGATCTCCATCCCTGTACCTACCTCAGATCCCTTTGCCTCTGCCATCTATATCGAGCCACCGACTGAGTGTTGCTGACTCTGTGAATGGCCCGACCGACAGCTCCCCTACCTTGTCTTGTGGCTACCACTAGCCCCTGATCTGTGACTCCCACTAGAACCTGTCCTCTTGCTCCTACTAGATCTTGATCCTGTGAGAAATGGATGGATCAGATCCCTATAATGATGTGCTCTCTCTGGTGGCACAACTACATAATATAGCCCCTGATAGAAACCAATCTGCTCACCTAGTCTCACCAATTATCGCTAGAGGCGGGATACCTCCCCTGATCACTCATGGGACCCCCATGTGGTGGTGTCCCTCTCCCCCAGTAGCCGGTCCTACTTTGACCGCAGACCATCCCTCTCTGCCACTAGGGTATCCCTCTCCTCCACCAGTGTATCCCTCTCCCTCCATAACCACTCCCTCTCATCCACTGTCATCAAGCCATCTGATATAGATTGCACTGAGCATGCAATCAAGCTATCCCTCTCCTAAATCAGGCCATCTCTCTCTACCACCAAGAGATCCCTCTCAGTCCTCAAACCATCCCTCTCTCCCACTAGTCCATCCCTCTTCGCTCTCAAAGCATCCCTCTCCCCCTGTACATCACGGATCATCTGGGTAGTCCTATCATGTGCAGCCTACAATGAGGTCCCCTACTATGTCATCCCCTCCACCTCTTGATGAACCCTATCCCTACTGTGGGTGGTGGCCCTACGGTGGTAGCCCTGCTGGTGGTGGTGATCTTGGTGGTGGTGGCCCTGTGAGAATCTATCCTCCATCCACATCCATCCCATCCCCATCCCCATTTTCATCTCTATCTCTATCTCTATCTCCATCTCCTCCTCTCCCTCCTCCATCTCTCCCTCCAATCCTTGCCCTATCCCCTTCACCAATCCTCCCTCCTCCTCTCCTTACCTGTCCCCTATACACAACTGGTGCGGCCCCCTCTCCATTTGCTAATCCTAACCTCCCTACCACCCTAGGTGGCTGAAACCACACATCATATGTTGGTATAGTCCCTGGATCAACCACCCCACCAACCCAATCCCACTGAAATGGCTGCATGGCCTGATAGGCAACCAGCAACCCTCCCCTGTCCAGTGCTGGCCCAAACTTTAATATCCTCTCACAGGTGGCCCGCTGATACCACCACTCTCCATCTGATACATCATGCCTGAACCCAAACTGGCGTGAGGTCCTATTGGGCCTATACTGCTCAACAATATAATCTCTTCACACTGTGAGATGCGTCGGCATCACGGTGTAAGGTATCTCTTGAGCATCCTCTGCCCATGGCGCTTGTCCAAGGTATGGATGCCATGTAATCCCGTCCTGTATGCCATCTAGTGTCTCCTACTAGAAGTTAGTGTCCCTACTCTCTAGGTAAGTAATCAACTCTCCCCAACTATATGCTACAAGCTCCTCTGCCTACCTATCCACTTGACCTAAGGGTCGTAGCACTACTATGTGCTCTCATGCCCACACCTATAGAAGGGAGGCAAAACCAAAACTCCTCCTCATAGTCCCCGCTCCATGGTAGACTATCTGATGTAAGTCCCAATACATCTCTATGAGCATCAGGGTCCCCCATGCTACTGGTACCCCTACATCCACGATTTGGCAAATCACCAGAATCAACAATAATGTAACACCAGAATCAGCAATAATGTAACACTCCTCCTGCCTGTGTCTAGGGAGAGATACCCTGACGCTAGTCCCAACACATTGTAATGAACACATCGTCCTACTGGTGCCATTGCCGCATGTTGTGCTAATGCCAGCTACCCATGCGATAGAATCAACACTACCCCTGGCCCTAATAGTGGGGCCACTGCCTGTGCCTGTGTGTATACCCCTGCTACCATAGGTGTACCCCATACTAGTAACCGAAAGATGCGATATACATCCTCCAAAGTCATAGTCATCTCCCTAGTGGGTAGATGAAAGGTCCTTATCTTTGAATGCCAACGCTCATAGAGCACTATCACCAAGGCCATGTAGGTCTGTCTCCGCAGCATCCGCGCTATATGCCCCAGTCCTAGTCCATCCACCTGAGCCCAGTCTGCTACACTAAATTGCTTCGAGATGATCAAGACCACTGTGCGTCACTCTCAACTAGTCAATTAATCCACCAACCACTGCATCCAAGCCAAGCCAATATGTCAGTTTTCTGCTATACCAAAAACCTAATTCCTCTTCCCACATTCTCGCAACCACCTTTTTTCCCGCATTCCCATAGGATTTTTCTTCCCCATGTTCCTGCAGATCTTTTTGTCCCCGCATTCCTATAGGGGACTCCCTTCACTCATTCCTGCAAACCCCCCAGCACCGCAGGAATTCTTTCCCATGCCGCTTGCATTTTCCCCCCTCCCCTACGAGAATGCACTTTTTTGGCACCCCGCTGCCCTAGCTCGCGAGAACGTGATCCCACAAGAAATCCTTGCGAGATCGTGGTCTCACACTTATCCTAGGGATCTTCGCATTCCCGCAAAAAACCCTTAACCTTCTCATTTTGACCCCCCCATGCCTTTTTTATAGGAACGCGTTCTCGCCAGTGCAGGTGCGTTCCCGCCAAGCGCGTGCTCTGTGGGAATGCAGTTTTTCAACATAAAAAGAACAATAAATGCATGAAAAACTTAATGAAAAGCTCAAATTTTTTATCCTACCTGTCGATTAGGCCCTCCACTCCATAGTACGCATCTCACAATGTCTGATCAGTGCATCGGTCACCCTCGCTATGCCATCTCGCCCTCACTTATCAAAGCTCCAAACTCACAATTCCTAGGCTCTTGGTGTGCAAATGACTTCATTTTGACCCCTCTGGCCCTTATAAAGGCCCTCCCGAGCCCTCATTTTTTCCCTCAGACACCCTTTCCCCCCCCCCCCCCTTTCTTCTCCTCATGTCCAATCTCATCCCTCATTGCCTCTTTCACCTCTCTTTTCTACACTCATCCCCCTTCTTAGCCCGTAGCACGCCTCTTTCCTTTTCTATCCTTGTTCCTTTCGAGCCACCGCCCGAGCCCCTTTTTCTTTCCTTGCCATCCTCTCGAGGGGGAATCACCTATTCTAACCATCCTGACCCATAACTGGGGCATCTCTGCTACCAAGTCCATTCTTCGTGTCATTTATTTATTGCTAAAAACATCTTTGAAATAGTGTTATTTTAACACTATGTCGAAGAGGGGCAAAATGTAGACACCTAAATTTGATTACATTATTTGATAATTTCATTTAATCTTCTCCTAGGGCATTTTATTAATTAAATATTATTATTTAATTAATTTGTGTCATCCCCTAGTTAATTAATTTAATTAATTAACTATAGTCCAATTAATTATTTAAATGACAAAGCTATAGTCTGATAATTAATTAAATCCATATTCCTCTATTAATTTAAATGGATACATTTATCTAAATAAATTAATTCATAAACCCTTTTTTCTCCCACTTGGAATCAAATGAAATATTTAATTCTAAAAATCCTAATTCTCCTCCATTAGCTAATAATTCATGCTTAGCTAATCTAACCCTCCACTCATTCTCTCTCCTCCCATCACATCTCCCTAATCCTCCACTTACCCTCTAATCCAAGCCTAATCACCCCTTAAACATTTGCACAATCATAATCCAAGATTAAAAATGCTAATCCATCACAAGTCAACCCTCATGTCCAACAACTCCACATCCTCCAATGATAAATCATAAAGCCTCTTACACACCTCTTACACACTTGTCCCCTCTCACACCTTCCAAAGTGGACACATCCCTCAAGCATTTGGCCTCTCCTCTCATCCTCCCCCATTGTGACACTTGTCACAATGCTATGTATTTGAGAAAGCACAATCCCTATGCTCTCTCTTGGATGCATCTCGACCATTGCTCATTCCCCTTTTGCCTCTTAATCTTGACCGTCCATTTCATACCTCTTTCTATAAAAGAGAAGCTCTCCTCCTTCATTTTCATCCACCATTGAAGCAAATTTATTATGCCCATTTCTCTCTTGAAGCTTGAAGCATAGTTCATGAGCACACATCCAATCTATTGGACAAATCTTCCACATTTGGAGACTTTGAGGTTTTGAGGTTTGCATTTCCTTTTGGGTTTTTGTCTTCATTTTGTGGGTCTTAGCATAAGTGTTTGTTTAGATTGTTTTGTTGAATGCTATCTTAGTTTGGTATTCTTAGACATTGCATTTTAGACACTTACACAATCTTCAATATGGACAAAAAGAGGGTCTTTGTATTAATTTCAAAAAATAGGTGCAATTGATTTGTGCTTCAGTTGCATTGTCCTATATAATCATCTTCAAAATGTAATGCTTCAATTTAAATCTATATCTATTATGTGTTTCTCTATCTAATCTCACTAGTGAATGGTCTTGGTATCCTTCTTATACAAAATGAAAGGACGCGTACAAGCTTTAGACCATTGTAATGTTTCCTAACTAATAACTAAAATTTTACCATTATGTACAATTTTATAAGATGAACATGTTGCATCAAAAAAATGGTATCACCGAATGTGGATTAAGAGCAACATCTCCGACGGTTCATTTTCCATGCCATCTAGAACCCAACCATCATTGTTCATTTGTATGGCTAGCATCATGTTAGCCAATTCTACCTTGTTTTGCTTGACCACTAACTCAAATAGGTCACTCTGGTACGTGGCGTAACTAGTATGAATTTTCCAAGCCACATCCATCAAATTGTTTAACACATCCTGTTGGTCCTCCTTCGAGCCTACTAAGTCAAGCCACAATACTGGTTGAAGCCTTGAGTCCTCATTCTAAGGATTGAAGATAGTTGGAAAACCCATCTTTATAATAGATGCTTATGTCTTAATCACATAATATAGATTTTGGGATAATTGACCTTTTTTATAAAAAAAAAATACATGTTACCACTTATTAACTCTAGTTTTAACCACCTTTAGAAACTTAACTAGTATTTTTACTTCTGGTCATTTCCCACTTAATGACACTCGTGACCAAAAGAAATCACATGCTTAACAACATGGTCTTACACCTCATACATTCCCTCGAGAATATAATTGTGTCCTAATTGAATTTTCACACTAGGAATTAATGTGACCTTATGCCAATTTATCTTTCAAACATTAACTTCAAATCTTTTGACAGATCCTCTCGGTACTTAAGATGTACATTCTGAGTTATCAAATTGGCCACCTCCTAATTAATGTCCATTCCTTTTGTTTTTTGATACCTTTCACCAACTCGCAAGTCTCCCTTTTGGTCCATCATGAAATAGCAAAATTTTTCTACTTCTCAATTGTTATCAATGTGGTCCATGAAATAGCAAAAAATCAATATCTCACACATCCTTATCCTTACTTTAGCACAATGGCAAAAAATTTATATTTCACAGTTGATGTTTTGAGGATCCACAAAATAGCAAAAAATGTCCCTTTGCTAATTTTAAAGGCTATTTTTCTAAATATAATATTTATCTTTCATCAAACGTAGAAATGTGGCAGTTTTCAAAGCTTCAAAAGAAAAATTTCAGGTGATCCAACAACCTATTTGCAAATCTCATCCTCCTAAAGAATGATCTTAGCCACACATTCCAGCGAGGTATAAAAAGGGGTGGGAGGGAAATTTCTAGTCCAATCTTCTCTTGACATGTCTTTAACCAAATACCAAAGCTTGGGTGATACCACAATAGGAGTGCATGACTAGTTATCTTAATCTATAGTTATTCTATTTTCTTTGGAATTATTGCAAAAGTAAATTTAAAATTTAAAAAGTAACATGTAAATATATATTATTTACTCTTTTAAGTTAAAAAAATTATATTCAGTATAAATATATATATATATATATATATATATATATATATATATATATATATATATATATATATATTCAGTATAAAAACTTATATTCAATATTAAAAAAAAAAATGGCTCTGCCTTTTTCGGCACCCCACTTCTGCACTATCGAATCATTGGATACTCAAATCAGCTTCTTTGCGAAAACAAAATATGCGGTTAATCTTCCTCACACTTCTTGCAACTCTTGCCCTAAGTCTCATCACAACATATTGCACTCGGAAACTGATGTTGTTGCAGCATCCACAAACATTAAGCTCAATGAAGAATGTACTTTTCAGCACTCTTCCCCTAGACTAATGTTTAGGGCTTCACCACGGGAGGTGATTTTCACTAAATGGGATTCTTCATGGCTATCGGCTCACCAACAAAATTCCAGGTTGGCAAAAAAACATCTCTCATCTTTCACACAGAGCAACTCACAAACATATTCACCATTCTTCTACCACTCAACAACAAATTTGATCGATTGGGTTCAGAGAAGGCTACAATGTACTCCATGCCTCATAAGCACACATCAAAGTTGATCCCAAAAGAAAAGCCTTTCAAAAACAATGCATTAGCCCACAGTAATGGACCTTATACCAGGAAGAAGAACCCTAGATGGGAACAGGGCAAGCAAGATTGGCAACCTTATTCACCCCCACACCACAGGTTCAATGGTAAGTTCAACATATCATATCGTAATTTAGAAATTGATGAAAAATTTGATATTTATCCACAGAATCCTACAGTTGTTCATAATAGTTCTGTTTACTCTCCCCCTCATAGACGAATCAATAACATTAAGGGAAACAATGGGGAAGTAGAAAATAACAGGCAACAAAGTAACATTAGACCTATTCCTAAACAAATTCAACCCGCTAATGAGACTACTAACCTAGATCTTAAAGATGGTTGCATAGAAAGAGTTCAAAATTCTTGTGCAGGTTCAGGTATAATATGCAGATGGAATGGAGTCGGAGCTATAGTATATGATACAACAGCCTAGTTGAAATCTCAGTGGCCTAAAAAGGTAGCTGTCACAATCCTTACTGAAAATTTCATTTATTTAGACTTTAGCAATAATTCCTTTAAAAAGCAAATATTATCAGAAGGTTGCCCTAAATTTAGACATATTTCATTTTCTATTTTAGACTGGTCTCCCCTCTTCAATCCTAAAAAACTCACGAACTTCATGGTGGACAAAGCTATCCTCCTTAAGAACCTACCCCTAGAATGCACTTGGCAAGAAACCCTTAGGAAGATATGCAATCAGATTGGCAAGTATATTGGAACAGTGCAAAATGAGTATAATCAAGTAGAGAAAATAATTATTGTTAAAATGAAATTACATCAAAAAACTATTCCTCCTATCTGATTATGCTTTAAATCTAGCTCAGTAGTCATTAACCCAACCTTTGATGAGGATTACATTGAAGAGATGGAAGATACCCCTGTTTGCCCATCAAGCACTATAGTTGTCCCCACTTATCAAATTAAGAACATGGGCATTAAGGTAGATTTCTATGAAGATAAGGGAGGGTTTGTTATATATAACAACATTGACAAGAACGCTGAGAGGGCCCCCTTTACTCCTAAACACAATGATCCACTTGCTACCAACATCATAAGGGAGAAGAATAATTCGATCAAAAAAGTGGATCTTAATCATGACAAATCTCCTACCTGTGCAATAAAGGGGGATGAAACAACTTCTATAATAGTACAACTAGAAGCCAGTAAAGTAACAGGACATTATTCAATTGTTTCTGACAAGACTTCTCATAATATAGAAGTTTCCACCCCAAGGTATGAGGAAAAACAAGATCTAGTTACTAATTTAAGTAGAGAGAAGCAAGAGCTCTCCTTCAATCATAGTATATCTGCTGGAAATGAGGCCAACACAATCTTAGATAATGAAAGGAATTATGATAATGAGGATGAAGAAAAGAGATGTGAGAAAGAGGTTAATGCAATCGCATAATTCTTAGGAGAAGAAGTTACTGATGAACTAATGGACAAATTCATTGATGAAATCTATGATAGGGAGGAACTTATTCTACAAAGGGATCTACTAATTAAAACTATAAAGGAAGCCAAGGTAGCAAGGAGTGATGAAATTGTTAATAATCTGAAGAGTGAAAATGAGAACCTCCCCTTCACAATTCCAATTGAAGTAGAATCTATTAACAAGACATTAGGACTTTCTCAAGGTTCAAACCTATAAGAATATGGAAAAAATCTTATGGACCATGAAGATTAATTTATGATTCCTTTTAAGGATGCTGAGGATAATGCACAAATTGGTATACATGAGGAGGGAAACTTGATTAAAAAACATATACAGGATGATGAAGACATCGGCAAATGCTTAGATGGGATAACTAATGCTGATAGACAGCTAGGAATTGCAACTAACATTGAAGGTCTATCCTCTCCAATCACTCTAAAGATCAAGAAGAAAAGAGGTAGGAAATCAACTATTGAATTAAGAGCCAAAGACGGACAAGTTGAGAATTAGTTGAATTTATTCGATATTCTGAATGTAGGGAAGGGGAAGATCCTTCCCCAAGGGCAATGAGAATAACAACTTGGAATGTTAGGGGCCTTAATGCCCCTAACAAGCAAACATTAATTAAAAGATATCTAAATATATTTGAATCCAAAATAATATTACTTCAGGAAACTAAATTAAACTAGGAGGAAAGTTTGAAATTTAGTTGTAAATTAGGAATCTGGTAGTTAGAGATAGTCTTCTTGGAAGGAGCCTCTGGTGGCTAGCAACTATATGGGACCCTATGAAAGTAATGATAGAGGGAGTTTTAAAATATAATAACTGGTTGATACTAACAGCCATCAATATAAAAACCAAGTTAAAATTCAAGCTTATTAATGTATATGGATCTATCCCAAATTCGAAAAAGAGAAAATTATGGCAAGACTTACATATTCAACTAGCCAACAACCCCGATGATATACATATAATTGGAGGGGATTTCAATGCAATCCTAGACATTAAAGAAAAATCTGGGGGTTCACAATTTGTTTCACAATCACAAAAGGACTTTAGTCTTTGGGTCAGTGAGAATAATTTGACAGCCATCACCACTAATAATGGGGTGTTTACATGGAACAATCGTAGATCAGGTTTTAGTAATATTGCTGAAAGGTTGGATAGATTCTTTATTAGCGGAGATTTGGGGAATTTTAATTACAATACATTTGCGGAAGTTCTTACTAAATCAGGGTCAAATCACTTCCCAGTTAGATTAACTATTACAAAGAATTTCAAACCGGCTAGAAACCCATTTAAATTAGAATTCATGTGGTTTCAGGATGCAGAATTCATGCAACTTTTGGAAAAATGGTGGAAACAGATTAAGATCTCAGGTTCTAGGATGTACTGCCTAGTAGCCAAACTTAAAATTATTAAACATAAGATCTTGGAATGGAACAAAGAAAAATTTAATAATATCTTTGAACAAAAATTGAAAATAGAATTAGATCTGAATGACTTAAATGAAACTGTCATAAAGCACGGAATGGATGAATCATCATATATAAAGGAAAAAGAACTCATGGCTAAACATGCGGAGATCTTAACTAAGGAAGAGATCTTTTGGAAGCAAAAATCCAGAGAAACATGGCTTAAAGAAGGTGATAACAATACCAAATTCTTCCCTAACAACACTAACAATAGAAGAAATATTAATAGAATTACAAAACTCAAAGACTCAAATGATAATGTAATTGAAGATCCAAGACATATAGCAGATCGTCTTGTTCACTACTACCAAGTGCTTCTTAATAATCATGATTACTCTGATTTAGAGGCCCAAAAGAAATTATTAACATCAATCCCCAAATTAATCTCTAAAGCAGATAATAAATGGATCAACAGAAAAATATCATTAGAAGAGGTCAAAATAGCTCTATTTCAACTCCACCCTGAGAAAGCACCCGGTCCTGACGGCTTTCAAGCTGGTTTCTTCCAAAAATGTTGGCATTTTCTCGGTGAGGATATCTGGAAAGCGGTAGAAGCTACCAGAAACTCAGGCACACTGCTAACTGAAATTAATAATACCTTCTTTTCCCTCATTCCAAAGAAACATGATAGCCTAGAACCAGGGGATTTTCGCCCAATCTCACTATGTAACTCAATTTATAAAATTCTCTCTAAATGCTTAGCAAACAGGCTCAAAACCTTCCTTCCAACAATTATCTTTGAAGAACATACAGGGTTTGTCCCCAATTGCTCAATTCTGGATGGAATTATTATAGCCCAAGAAATAGTGCATACAACTCAGTACAATAAAGAATCATGTATGCTCATTAAAATAGATATCCAGAAGGCGTATGATAAGGTAGATTGGAGATTCCTATGTAAATGCCTAGAGGCATTCAGATTCTCTAAACAATGGATAAATTTAATTTATAACTGTATCTCTTCTCCCAATATTTCACTCTTAATTAACGGTTCCCCTGAAGGCTTCTTTGAAATCTCTCGAGGTATCAGACAAGGTGATCCACTTTCATCCTTCTTATATGTGATCATGGCAGAAGCTTTAGGAAGATCCATTACTAAGGCTCACTTGGAAGGTAAAATTACTGGAGTTAAAGTAACTAACAACATTTCCAATATAACCCATCAACAGTTTGCAGATGATACTATACTACCAGGGGCATGCGATATAAAAGAAGCAAAGGCCTTTAAAGCAGCTTTGAATGTTTATATGAAGGCCTCAGGTCAAAGTGTCAATCCCAATAAATCAAAAAAAAAAATTGTTAACACCCCCTCGGCTAAGGTTAGACATATTTGTAACATTTTAGGATATAAGATTGGTAAGTTTCCTTGCAAATATTTAGGAATCCCCCTAGACAAAGGGGTTAGTAGCTCAAAGCTATGGGATACAGTAGTATCTAAAGTTCAAAAAAAGAAAGGTAGTTGGAAAGGAAAATGGCTCACTAAAGCTGGCCATGCAATGATGATTAAATCTATTCTATCTACTATTCCCACTTATCAAATGTCTCTTCTCCCACTTCCTAGCAATATCAAAACCAATATATATAAATTACTTAGAGATTTCTATTGGCAAGGTACTTCGGAAGACAAGAAAACAACGCTTATTAAGTGGGACAATCTCTACAAACCAATTTCACAAGGAGGGCTAGGCATTAAGAACCTCAAATGGCAGAATACAACCTTAGGAGCCAAACTAGTTTGGAATATTTATAAGAATCATAGTAGAAAATGGGTGACTATCCTTCTAAATAAATATGTCCCCAACGCAGAGCCCATTAATATTTTTAGAGCTCATTCACACACTAAAGGCTCTCATATTTGGAGTTTTATTATAGAATCCAGAGGAGTTATTAACAACCTACTTACGTGGGATGTTGGAGTAGGTAACAAGGCCTTATTCTGGGAAGATTCTTGGGGAGGTTATCCCCCATTAAAAAATGAAGGATTCTCACAGGAGTATATGGATAAATGCAAAACATGTATCGGTATCTACTTTAAAGATTACATTTCCCCAAGTAAGGATCCCATATGGAAGAATATAGAGATTAGCCTTGGAAATCCAAATGAGAATGTCAAACTAAGGGATATTCTTAGCAAAAGAAATATTTCATTAAAAAATAGAGAGGATCAATTAATTTGGACAGGCTCAAACGATGGAAATTATAAAATCAAAGATGGATACAAAACAATCCTGCAAGAACAGAATCTGGATTCCATAGATATACCCCTAAACCTATGCTGGAACAAAGTATGCCTTCCTAAGTTAGGAAATTTTCTGTGGGCAGCAGTGCAAAAGAAGATTCTAATAGTAGATAGAATTAAGAAGTTAGGTTATGAAGGCCCATCTAGATTCCCTTTATGTGAATGTCAAGAGGAAGATACTAACCACTTATTACTTAACTGTGAATTTTCTCAAGAATGTTGGAACTGGTTAAGCAAGTGCTTAAACTGGTACTCAACAAGGCCTAAGGATATACTAGATTTTCTCAAAGCATGGCCCTCACCAAATAAGGACAACTTGTTTAAAGATATCTGGGTTATTGCCCCATCTATAGTGTTATGGGAAATTTGGAAAGAGCGTAATAGAAGAATCTTTACAAACCAAAAACTCAAATGGAGTACAGTAACTAATAAAATAGAAACCTCAATCATCGAAGTAACTAACAACAGACTTCAGAACCAAAATAATTATGAAAACTCCTTTAAGCAAAGTGATAATAATCTTAGAAGGATATGGCCAAAATTGGCTAAACCCCCTTTATATGGTAGAGGAGGAAACAAAACTAAGAATGATAGAAGCACATGTAAATGGTCACCACCAAAAGAAGGGTGGTATAAACTAAACTTTGATGGTGCCTCTAGAGGCAACCCAGGTATATCAGGAATAGGCAGGATTATCCGTGATTGGAAAGGAGATGTGATCGCTAAATTCACAAAATCTATTAAGCCAACAACCAATAATATGGTAGAATGCGATGCAGCCCTAGAAGGTTTTAAAATCTATTATCAATTAAGCCTATCAAAAATTGAAATAGAAGGAGATTCCCAAATTATAGTAAATGCTATTAGGACCAGGAAAACACCAAACTGGAAACTTAATTTGAAATTAGAAGAACTCCTAGAAACCATGGATAAAATCCCTCAAGTCAAAGTAAAACACATTTATAGAGAAGGTAACGTAGAAGCTGATCTCCTAGCAAATAGGGGAGCAGAGGGTGAAATCTTTGTAGACAAATTTTAAATAAAAATAGCTTACACGTATATTGTATTTCATAGATTAGCCATCAGAAACCACATTTCTCATACATATTAGCATTATTTATAATAATACCGAATAATAACCTTCTAGAATTATTCATACTCCCGGTAGGAAGAGGTATGTACAATTAGAATTCATAGAATCCATCTCAAAATATAGGATAAATAAAGCTAGAACTTACCTTATCTCTGGCTCGGCTGAAACAGGGTTTCCCTCTGTATTCATCAGACTCCTGAAACTCGAATGGTATTTTAGGTCTCCTAGACAGTAGACTCATAGAGAGTAAATTCCTCAGAACACCACCCTTGTAATATTATTTGTCATATCCTTATAGGTGGCTAGATCATATTTATATTTAAAACCTAAGAGACATTCTTAGATCTTAATATCTATCAATGCTATAGGCAGATTTGATCTTATCATTTTCAACCTAGTACTCTTATATAGATAGTTCTTCTGTTAAATATTCCCATGCTATCAAAAAGCATCTGACCTTCCCTTAACAATTCGGATTAATCTAGTTATTAACCTCAGGCTAACTGCTATTTGATTTTCCTTTTAGTCCTGGTATAGATGTCCTTTTCAAATGCAGTTTTATCTCCGTAGTTGCTCCCCCCATAGTTTTTTCTGCAGAACTCTTTAGATCCTTTTGCAGTAGGAGAATTCTATAGCTTCAACTTTAGCTTATCCTGCCCTTTTCTAGGAGCTCTTTTCCATTTTTAGTTTTAGGCTAGAGATTCTCTTTTCAAACCTCTCAATCAATTAATCTCTCTATCACTTCTAGTATCAGTCAAGGCCTAGTCACTTATCGGATTTCTCTGGTACATAGTTTATTTCCCTATACTCATAGTAAGATATATTACCGCTGACAAATTTCTAACAAACATCTTAGCAGTATCAATTATGTTAACCTCCAGATTTTTAGGCTTTCCCAAGGAATTATTTACTAGCATCCTTATCTGTCAATTATAAATTATCCTCACATGAATAGATTTTTAGGAGAATAGTTAATAATTAATTAATACCCTCAAGGACTGAAGTCTCGGATTTAAAACTACATTATGATTATATATACATCACTTAAGGACTGCTGAGAAACGATAGATTTATGGGATCCCTACTCTTCCATTATTAGTTGTCCCCCCTGCTCAACTGAAATCCATGATCCATCTTAGTCTCAATCTCTGTTAATAATCCTCCTCCCCTTTTCAGTCTCATTCGTAGACTCGTGTAGAAATCAATCTTTGGTTATTGGCCACGACAGACAAAATCGACTGTCGAACTGAATTGCCACCTAAAATTAATACTACTTCTAACATAGATATAGTACCTTTTAAAGGTAACAGTTAACTTCGGCTTCAACATAGCGCAGGGTCATACCTTTCTTAGAGTTATTTTTAGAAAGGACAGGCACGAGTCTTTCCAATTGAAAGGAATCTTCAATTAGCATGAGTCTAGGAGGGATTGTATAATTATTATTCAACACATATTGTATTATTACATAATTATTAATATATATATATATATGTGATTACTCATATATAGAGGTATGAGTAATCGGTGCCTATATAATTATAGGAGACCTAGATCTTCCCAGTATACTGACATGCTCATTTAATACTAATCTACGCAAGATAGATAGAGGGAGTTGTTAATAGCAGTGCATAGATTTAACAATATTTTAACTAGGGAGGTCTTCAATATTTTTAGATCTATACAGGAACACTCTAATTATTCTCCTAATCCTTTTGCTAGGATAAAGGAATGATTAAAACATGTGACTAGGAATGATTGTAAGGCCTCCCAGAAATGTTCCTCCTCTCCACCATACTCCATCATGATAGATTAAGAGGATGTTGCATCATCATTCAATCTCGATGGCAGACTCCTATAGAGTATTCGATAACCTTCTCATAACCAACCTAGAACCTTCTCCTACCTCATTTAAGCATTGTAGGATAGTAGAAAGGTTGTTATCCTGCTCAGTTACTCCTAGTGCCATATGATGGAAACCAGACTAATCACCTTCGCAATTAAGGAGAACAGGGCTATGGCCTTCAGGGGCCCTATTTTGCCTGAACGATGGAACCAAATACTAAACCCATTATCGGATTCTGCCAGGAGGGCAATAATAAAGGCCATAGGAGACCATTTCTTTGATAATACTTTCTCCTATAGAACTAATGGGGTAATTATTGGTATGTTTATCACCATCTCTGTATTCGTAGGAAGAAAGAAAGAAGAAATCTTACAAGTAGCTAATGTAGTTTTCAACCTAGAGCACCTTGGTGGCTTGGAAAAAATGGTCCTATGTGTAGACAATCTGCTTACTATCCCATATCCAGAGGTGACTATGAACACTAAGAATGAAAAACTAGATGAAATTCCACAAAACCAACGGATTCCTATGCTAACTTTCAAGAATGAAGATTGTTTTGACAATCATTGGCCTGAAATGAGTAGAAATTTGGAATACCTTTATCATGAAATCCTTCAAGAAGAAGTGGATACAACAGAGAAGCTCAAATTTTGGAGAGATGAGGGATTCAATATCCCAAAGGAACTGGATAAAACAGAGGCATCTAAGATTCATATCGTGACCCCAATGATTCAGCGGTGCACCCGCCTTAAGAAGAATTCTGAACCAGAAGAAGAATGTATAATGGTCATGGTTAAGGGAGACACCAATTGGAAGTATGCTACGGTTTACAAAGATGATGATGTTTAGTTTACATGCGGTAATTCAACTTTTTGTTATCTTACAAGACATATAGGTACCATGGGATAAGATTGTTCATATATAGCCAGTGATATGGGTCAGAATATTATGGTTGTCCTGTAAATAGTTAGCATATGTACAGTAATAGGTGCATATTAGGATTCAATACTCTATGCAGTATATTTGGGAAATATAGCAGGATTCTATAACATTTTACTACAGTTAAACATGAGACTTATGATAATATAGTCTTATTACAGTATCATTTGCTTATCGGATCATTTAATAACTACCTATACTTAGAAAATGTAGTATAATCTGATGTGAAAGCTCTGAATGTTACCTCTTTAAACAATGAAAGTTTTTATATTATTTTAGATTCTCTCCTCTTTTGTTAGCTTTAATCTTGGCACTCAAACCGATTGATATCTTTATATTAAGATATTCTTAAATATGCATCCTTTTTCGCATTCCCTCTAATAAGATTGAGCCAAGCTATTAAAAGGAAAGGGAAACACGAACAGTCAGAGTCACCCATTAGGAATCCTAATTAATTTGTGGATGGAAGTAGGCAAGGAACCCGTAGTTAGATCACTGTAGACAATCAACCCAGAACCTAAAAGATGAGGTAGTTTGAAGGTGATAGATTAGCTCTCCATTGGTATCAGTTAAATACTCTAATTTTTATGGTCTACAGATCCTAGAATCAAAGGAGTCAAAGGCTGCTGTAATATATTAAGATAACATAATCCTAACATCAACAAAGTGTTGGATTTAGAGGATAAGTTTTTTAATAATTATTGATAATACAGTCTTACCACCAAGCCTATTGTAAATTCCTCCTTGGTCTCCTTCTTTTATAGTAGTACACTGATTTTTTTCTCTTCTTCTTGTTATATCTGGCTCAATATTAAGCATAGGTTAAGTTCCAATTATATTAATCTTGATTTTCTGAAATATAGAGATGAAAAATTTAGGTAAATGTTAAGACTTTCTTATACCATGATTGACATATTAAGATGGTTGATATTCCTTTATTTGAGTAGAGTATATTGAGGATTCAAGAACTTATCCAGTAGACCCTATTTGATATTATGAAGTCTTATCTTATCTCCTCTAATGGTAGTCAAATGTAATTATAACGAATGGTTCATCAACATTATGGTATTAAATCCTATTCCCTCTCTCTTGGTAAATAGGGAATTTAAGTATAAGGATTGGATCCATTGTCCCAGGTTTAATCAAGACCAGCTGTTTTGGTATTTTATCTAATATTTACAACAATGAGGAAATAGGATTTAATTTGGGTTCTATATGCTTTATGTACTCAAAATTTGTTTCGATATATCATAGCTAAACTTATTAATAGTATTTAGTAATGATGATTATTCCAGGTTGATAACTCATTCAATGAAGTAGGGCCGCCTCATGCTAATTGTAGATTAGAAAAGCTCATTTCCTTTCAAAATCTAAGGACAAGCATTTAGTGATTAGATCTATAGTATAAAGGAATTTTTAGTGCTATGATATAAGGGAGAATTATTAACAATATATAAAGATAGCACTTTTTAGATCATATTCAGGAAACAAGGTTACAATGCCATCTCTGTACACTAAAACAGATTCCACAGGTAAAAGAGTAAGTTTCTTTCCTTTTGTTAGCAAGATTTCTTCTCTGATTAACTAACTCTCCTGCTATGAGTTATCCAAAGCAAGGATCACAATTTTATGGCAGGTTAGTAGATAGAACTCCATAATGATAGGTTCAAATATCAACTTTTGATAAGCCATCAAGGGTGGAAACACTAAGGCAGTTCAGGCTCCTACACATGACAGTCTTTAGGAAATCAACAACATCGTCAAATAAAGATCCACAAGGACTTTGTGATTACCACATGATATTGTACTAAAATATTCTTGTATTAAGCATGACTTACGATTGAAATTGTACCAAAAGCGGTGGGTATGCCATCAAAAATTGTTTGTAACAAGATTCCAGACTAAGGTCCCAGGCATGGCTAGAGGTTTTCTCTTCCCTGCTCTTTCCTACCAGTGCCTGCACAGAGCGGGGATCCCTGTAATTTTATTTCATAGATTAATAATATTTTGGCTTCGGCCTTTTACCGATCAAAAAAAAAAAAAAAAAGTTTTTTTTTCAAAATTAAAATTAAAATGTGTACAAAAATAAAATTACTATTTAAATGAAGAATAAACCCTGATGCCTCAAGTGGAGCTGGAACTACTAGGTGTGTGTCTCTTTTTCTCTCTTTTGGCAGCTACTAAGATGTTTCAGGTTGTCCACCCATTTGGCAAAATTAAGGTTATCTAAAGGAGGCGAGGCCCTAAAGTCCCTAACTATCTCCTCTATCATGACCCCTTCCTGTATAGAGCCTAGCCATAATAAATATTTATTATAAGATTTAAATATTACATTCTATAATATAAAAATAAATAAATAAAATTAAATAGACAAATAATATTAATATCACAAAATTATAATATAGATATTAATAATCAATACTCTAATCAATACCAATAATTTTATTAATCAATATATAATTGATTAATATGTAACTAATATTATAATTAATTAATATAATATTAAAAATAATACGTTCTCATATGGTGAGTGGAGTGGGAGGACCTAGAGGTTTGAATTCAAATTTTGACTTGGGTGGGAAACTAGCTAATGGTAGATTCTCTGCAAGAAATGATGCAGGTGTTGTGTAGTTGGGGGGAGGATTGTCAAGTGAGGGCTCCACAAAGGAATCTAAGGAAGACAAGGAACTTGACGTTATTCCTTCCCGAGGTAGTGGGTCTGAGAAAACATTATCTCCTCTGGTGGGTAAGTCTTTCTCGACGAACTTCACTGGAAAGTTTTCTTTAGTGTCTTCGGCTAAAGGAGGTTGGTCTTCCCTTTTTGGGGTTAAATCTTCTGGAAAATATTCCTTTCCATGTATTAAAAATATTTATGAACCTGGGAAGGGAGTTTTTGGTATCTTCTTACCTAACCCTCTTGTGGATCACACTATATCTATTATGGCTCTGACCCTGGTAGGTAAATTTACTAGACCTAGACCAAACATCGATGTGGTTAGAGCCTATTTAGTGAAAAAATGGAATTTGAAGGGTCAAGTGGATATTGTAGCCATGGCGAAAGGACTTCTCATTTGAGTTCTCTAATGAGGAAGATCTCTCTAAGGTGATGTGTGGAGGACCTTGGATGTTTGGCAAGTCATCCTTGGTGCTACAAAAGTGGTCAAGCAACTTGAACCTCAATGATGACTTCTTTGTCTCTTCTCGTATTTGGGTGCGGTTCCCTGGTCTTCTGTTGGAATATTGGCATGAGGATGTTTTATAGGACTGACAGGTGCTTTTGGAGAACTCCTATCTATTGATCCAATGACAGTAGCGAGATCAAGGTTGGTCTATGGGAGGATATGTGTGAATATCCATCAATATTTGGATCTCCCTAAAGTTATATCTATCATGTCTAAGTTTGGTAAATATATTCAATCCATTGAATATGAATCAGCGCCCTTTACCTATTTTGTTTGCAAAAAATTGGGTAATTGGGCAAAGTAGTGTCCTCATAAACAATAAAAAAATATCAAGGGGACTCAAGAAAAAAAAGAAAGAGACAAAGAAAGAATGGAAGGAAAAAAACCAAAATAGTAAGTCTGACTTGAGAACCATGGAAAATATAGGTGAGGAAGGAAAGGAAAAAGAGTCAGAGGGGACTATTCCCAATAATGATAGTCCTAAGGATATGGACAATCCTCTAGTTATCAGTAAAGATGTTGGGAGGTTAGAAGAAGAATCGAAGGTGCCTACTATCATAACCAACAAAAATCATGAAGTCCAAATGGATGAAGAACTATCCCCAACTTTTAGGACTGTGGAGAGTGTGGGATCCTAGGAAATGGACAATACTACACCAATTTCGAGGGTGGAAGATTCATTCAAAGAAATGACAAGAGCTGAGGAATCCTTAAATAATTTGAACCCTCAAGAGGCTTCTATGCTTGAAGGTTCCTCAAATAGTGATACTATTAAGGATAGTGGAAATGATGACCCTCTTTCTCTGAGTAGCTAGAAGGAAGAGAACTTGGTTAATCCTTTCACAATAAAGAAGGATCAAGAAGGAGAATGGACAATAATAGGTGGGAAAAAATACAACAGAAACTCAACCAATAAAGGTGTTATAAAGAACCAGGCATCTGCTAAATCAAGATCAACTAAGAAAAATGATAGTCAAGCCTATGGAGGAGTGCAAACAAGGCACCAAAAAAGGGCTGATGTAGGATCTCCTAAAGATCCTAGAGGTAGAATATCATTGAAAGAAGCAAGAGAACAAGAAGCCAAACAGAATATTACTAATGATTGTCAACTTACCATCCAGGAGATTTGTTCACCATACCACAAATGAAAATAATTTCCTAGAATATTAGAGGATTGAACACTCCCCATAAGAAGGATGTTCTTTGCAATATTGTTAGAGACTCTAATCTTGATATTTTGCTTATTCAAGAAACTAAAATGCTAAGGGAAAAAGTTGAAAAAATTCACCCTATGAAGAATGGAGGAAGTATTGTAAGTGATTCAGAAGGAGCTTCGAGAGGAGTGGCAATTTTTTGGAACAAAAAGTCTATTGATTGTTCCATTATTAAGGTTGACAAGAACATCATAATGGTGAAAGTTACCCATACACAAGATAGTTTATCTTGGAATCTTATGAATATCTATGCCCCTAATACTAGATTAGGGAGACATAAATTTTGGAATAGTCTAAAAGATCTGGGTAAGAAATTTCAAGAAACAAGTTGGATGGTGATGGGAGATTTCAATACTCCTTTGAAATATTCTAAAAAAAAAGGTGGAAACCCCTCACAAATTGATAGTAGATCGGATTTAATGGAATATATCAATGATGAGTCATTTTTGGATGTGGGGCTGGAGGGTATTCCATTTACTTGGTCTAATAGAAGATTAGGCAAAGAGCTAATCTAGGTGAAGTTGGATAGAACCCTTATCTCTTTGGATTGGATCTCGAGGTACTCTTGTTCCGTTTCTTCTATGCTGAGGATAGAGTCAGATCACTTCCCAATATCTTTTATTGCTAATCCTTTGATTGGCAAAAGTAATACTCCTTTTAGCTTTGAAAAAATGTGGATAGCCCATCCCAATCTAAAAGATATCATTAAGGACTAGTGGAATTGTTATGTGGAAGGGGGAGCTATGTATAGATTTACTAAGAAATTGTACTCTATTACAAGAAAGATAAAAATTTGGAACAAAGATGTCTTTGGAGATATTTTCCTACCCAAAAACTATGTGCAACTTGATATAAAAGAGGTTCATGATCAAATTCAGGAGGAAGGCCTTTCTGAGGAGCTAAGAAATACAAAAAATACTTTGCTGGTGAATTATCATAGTATTATAACTAAGGAGGAAACTTTTTGGCATAAAAGATCAAGGGCTTTATGGATGAAGGCAGGGGACATAAATACCATATTTTTTAATATAACCTCTATGAAACATAAGGCTGTGGACATAATTACTAGCCTCTCTTCTAATGGGAACAAGGTGGTTAAGGAGGAGGATATTAAAAATGAAATGCTTAACTATTTTGCATCTCTCCTTTCTAAATATCCTATGCTATCTCCTTTGGACCAGGATAAAATTTAGGAGGCTATACCTTCATTGATTGATGCAGAAACCAATGATCAACTTCAAGCTATCCCTTTTGATAAAGAAATACGAAAGGCTATTTTCTCCTTTGAAGGTGAGAAGTCTCCTGGCCTTGATGATTTTCCCATGTTTTTCTTTTAGATACTTTTTGGGATATTGTTGGAAAAGAAGTGATTGCAGTAGTTAAAGAGTTTTTTGTCACTAAAAACCTTCCTAGGGAACTTAACACAACCTTCCTAGTTTTGATCCCTAAAAAGCCCGTAGCTGATTCTATTGATACCTTCAGACCTATTATTCTTTGTAATTATATTTATAAAATCATTTCTAAACTGCTTAATTTGAGGTTGTTGGTTATTCTCCCTTTGATTATTTCCCCCAGCAGAATGACTTTGTTTTGGGGAGGCAAATCTTGAATTCCATTATTGTTGTTCATGAAAACATCCATTCTTTGGAAGTTGCTAAGAAGCATGGATTTCTTATGAAGCTTGACCTCTCTAAATCTTATGATAGAGTGGACTGGCTTTTTTTGAAAAAAATTCTTGAAGCTTTTGGTTTTAGAAAAGGAGTCATCAAACTTATCATGCAGCTGGTAACGATGGTATCTTCATCTGTCATTGTTAATGGGGGCTCCTCAAAAAATTTCAAACCCTCCCGGGGCCTAAGACAAGGCGATCCCATATCTCCCATACTTTTTGCTATTCTAGCTGAGTGTTTGGGTAGATACATCAGTAATATTGTGGGAGAGGGGCTCATTACTGGTCTCCAACCTTCTTTGGCTAGAACCTTTTGCTCCCATGAGAAATTTGTGGATACTATTACAATGGGGGAAACAACTATTAAGGAAGCTAGAAATGTGAAGGCTTCTCTTACTACTTACACTTCAGCTTTTGACCAGCTCATTAATCGGAACAAGAGCTCTATCTTCTTCATTAATACTCTAGAGGTTAGACAAAGGAAGATCTCTAATATTTTGGGCTACAATATTGGGGTTCTTCCCTCTTCATACCTCAATTTTCCTATGAATGCTAAACCTCCTGATGAGTTTTGGTTTTCCATAATTGAAAGATTTAATAGAAAACTGGCAGGTTGGAAAGGAGCCCTTTTAAGTAATGCTAGTAAGATTCAATTGTTGAAGTCTTCTCTGCAAAATCTACCATTCTATGCTTTAAACCTCTTCAAAATACCCCATAAATTTACGATGATGATTGAAAGAATCCAAAAAAATTTCTGTGGTCAGGGGTGTAAGAAAGAAAAGATTAAGTCTTGTGGCTTAGGATAGGGTTTGTAAGCCTAAAACGCTTGAAGGTCTTGGGTTGAGAACAATCCAAACTTTAAATAAAGCCCTCTTGGAAAAACAAGAGTCTATGGTGAAAGAAAAGAGTGGAATTCTATAATCAGGAGTAAATATTTGTTCAACTATCCTTCTCTTGAAGATTTCATCCTTTCATGAGAGAAAGTGCAAGGTTCTTATATATTGAATAGCATATACAATGCTAAGGAACTTATTCTTAAAGGTATCAGATGGAAGCTCATAAATGGTAGGAAAATTGACTTCTGGGAGGACTATTGGATTCAACTGGATCCTTTTTCTAAGATGAAGAGTGGAGCCAAGCTATAGGTAGATGTAAAGTCTATTTTGGGGAAAAGGTTAGCAATTACCGGAGAGGAAAGAAATAGATCAAATTGGGAGAATTTGACAGAAAGCTTCAGCCTCTTTATATGATGTTACAAACCTGGTTTGTTAATGACAATTTCCATGATGAAATAATCTAGGTTCCTATTTGGATGGCAATTACACTGTTGCATCGGCCAGTAATCTGGTGGTTGTGGAGGAAGTTAGGCCATTGTGTTCAATAGTTTGGTTTAAATTTTTTATTCCTAAGATTAATTTCTTTTTTTCTGGCTTCTAGCTCAAAATAAACCTTTAACCCTTGATAATATTTCAAAAAGAGGTTTCTTCTTGCCTAATAGATGTTTCTTATGTATGGAGGAAGCTGAATCTTGTGACCATATTATGCTTCATTGCTCCTACTCCCACAAGGTCTGGGAGGTTATTCTTAGCAAATGGAACTTATGTTGGTGTTTTCCTCTCACTTGGCAGGATTCAATTATTCAATGGAATTTTCCCTTTTCGAAAAAATTGGCCAAAGTTTTCTGGAATTTGATTCTCCCACATTTCAGCTAGCACATTTGGAAGGAGAGAAATAAAAGAGTGTTTAGGGAGAAGTCTGCAAAAGCTGAGCTGGTTGGGAATCTTATTTGTAGAGGGCTGGAGGAAAATTTTAATATGATTATCAACAACTACCCTTCCTTGATTTCTTCTTAGGAGAATATGGAGAATATAAAAAACTGGTAGTTTAACTTAGATGAATCTAAAGCTCCTCATCCCATAGATGATGTGATGTGGTCCTCTCCTCCCCAAGGATGACTCAAAGCCAACTTTGACGGGGCTACCAAAGGAAATCTGGGTAATGTTGGTGGAGGTGGTATTTTAAGAGATTAGGCAGGTAATTATGTTGCAGCTATTACTTTCCCCTTGGGAGTTCAATCTAATCATAGAGGCGAGGCCATGGCAGTTCTCAACACTATCATGCTGGATGATGATATAGGTTGTAAGAATTTATGGTCAGAGGGAGATTCCCTTAACATCATCAATAACATCAAAGGCACTTCTAAAACTTCATGGACTATTGAGCATATAATAGAAAAAATTAAAAATATTGCTCACAATTTTGAAAGGTTTCACTTAACCCATGACTATCATGAAACCAACATGTTTGCGGATGGGCTTTCTAACATTGGGGTTACAAGTGATGTCACCCGCAAGTGGCTTGGGACTTGTAACAGTTTTGATGACATTAATTAACTCATTTATTATGATAAGCTTAACCAAAAGGAGGGAATCATATGGTGTAATAATGAAATTGAGTGATTTAACACAGATGTTAATAACTCATCAAATGAAAAGGAAAGCAAAGTGGAAGATCATTATTAATCATCCTTTTATACATGCTTTATGGGTTCTCAAAAGGGTTGTTGTGTTGAAATAGATTTTGTCTGTGCTTTGTGTCTCTTGTTTCAGAAAGTCTGGTTCTAACTAGTTGAAGCTTAATTATGATAAATTTTTTCACAAGCCTAAGTGTATGACAGAAGACATGGGAGGGGATTTGAAGAGAGAAGAACCTTCAGAGTGCAAATGGGTTTAGGAGAAAGCGGTTTGGAAAAAACTTAAGAAGGGAAAGATTGACAAATACCTCATGCACTTGCATGGCACCGACAAAAGCATTACTAAAGAGTTTTTTGCTAGTTGGGACAATGGAGTGGTGCACATTGGGGCAAGTCCTCGTTGACTCTAGACCTAATTGTAGAAATTACTAGCTTGCCGCATGAAGGCATGAATTACTTCAAAGATAGCAAAATTGGAAATAAGGCCTATAAAGATTTTCCTAAGACTGTGGAGGAAAAGGCTATGCTTGTTAAGGCTAATATTAACTATGTTAGTATTAATAACATCAAGCTTATTTGGGTGCATGTCTTGAGGGTGATTATGGAATATTTTACCTTAGATTCAACAAATTTACTAGGGTTTATAATTTTCATTTCGTCCTGGTAAATCATTTTTTCCATGATACTAGGGTCTCATTTCCTTATTTTTTGTTAAGTTCCTTGAATTAGAGTATTATGGACAATAGAATTAAGTCTAGCCCGTCGGTTCTTCACAAAGGCTTGATTCTTCTTATAGAGGAGTATGCAAGAGATAAGGTCCCTGAGCCTTTGCCTAAGCATATAAGTAAGCAGAAAAGGAAATCTATTGAGGGTAGTTCTGTGAAGAAAGCTAGCCTGACCTCTTCTAAGAAAAGAAAGGCTACACCAACTAAGAAAGAAGAGTCCCTCTCTATTTTTGATGAGGTTGAAGGCATGGAATCTAAAGATGGTGGTGAAGACAAAAACACTGATGAGGAAATCCTAGAAACAAAGGTGCCTGTTGATAAGGAGATTTTGGTTAAGGAAGATGAGGACACCCTGGTGCTGAGCCCTAACCCTATGGAAGGTATTGAAGATATCAACCTTGATGACCCCAAGGATGACTCTGATAAGGATTCCCACTAGGAGATTTCAAGGGATACTACTAATGTGCCAGACCAGGACCAATTTGTTGAAGATATCCACCAGGAGGATGGTGCTAATGAAGAGGAAGGTAAGGTGGAAGAGGAGAATATCGAAAGAGAGTTTGATGAGGAAGTTGGTAATGAGGATACTAAAATGGATTTTTAGGAGAATGCTAAGGATACTTCCCTTCTTGAGAATTTGACCAACATTGTCAATTCCACAGTCAATTGGGCTTCTAATGCCTGCCATAATACTACAACTAGGAACCCTAATAAAAAGGATATTTTTGGTAAGGGAAAGAAGATGGACACTCAAAGCAAGGAGGATACTACTACTCTTGAGGAACAAGACTTCAATCCCAAAGAGTCACCAATATGAGCATCCTTAATGCGGCTAGAAGCAGAGCCATTTTATCCTTCAACCTCGACAAATGGTCCTTCCATGAAATCCAAGACCTCAAGGTGAAGTACAAAGTTCTGGATGCTAGGCATGAGGTGCTTGATGAAACTATGGATAAAATGAGAATGACGTTGCTATGTATAATATTACTAGTAAAAATGTTTTTATTGAGGATTCTGAGAACACTAGTTTGCTGGAAGATAAGATCAATAGTATTATTGAGGAAAAGATCACTCCCATCCTTAACAGTTCTACCAACAATAATGATACTATGCTCAAGAAGTTATTGACCCTCAGAAATGAGGGAATCAAAGCCACTGTCAATAATCTGAATGCTTTGTATGCCTTGTTGGAAGGTAATCAAACGGATACCAAGGCAATTATCATTTATGATGACACTAAACAGGAAGAGCAGGCTGCATGTCTAGGTACCAGAACCAGATCTAGCACTAAGAAGAAGATGGGCTCCCCGCCTAAGGATCTCTTGAGCCTAAAGAAATTAATCCAAAAGATACAAACCCTTCTGGTGGACTCTGAGGAGTTCCTTAGAAAACTTGATTGATTTGCTTTGTTGGGTGTGCTTTTTGGTGGTCAGTTGATGTGCTGGCAATTTTTTAGCTTTTTTGTGTTTAAAAGTTTGAATTTTTTTGTAATATCTTGGGGCTAGACCTTTTTTGGTTTTGTCACTTCTTTATGAGCAATTGTTGTTGTTTTGCTGATCTTAATGCTTTATCTTTCTTCTAGCTTGTAAAAGGTTTCGGGTACCCTTCAAAACCTATTGTTACCTCAATCAAAACAATAATACAAATAATCAATGTAATTAATTAATAATACATTATAAATATATATAAAATAATTAATATTATTAATCAATACACAATTATTATTAATCAATGTAATATCAATAATATTAATATCTCCAATTAATCAATATATAATTAATATTAATATTAATCCATATAATATCAATTCATATTAATAACACTCTTAATCGACTTCAATAATGGTAAGTCGGTGATATTAAACTAGCTACAACCCGTCCACCATGAAGGGACACCCTGTTCGTGGCGACAGTAGTATGGTCGGAGTAAGGTCGTGACCCATGACATGGGAGATATAAGAATGGGGTCCGAAATAAGACTAAGACATGGAATAGATCAGTTTCTTCATTTTTTCTATATTCAATGGACTGTTGGGAATTAGGAAGGTACGCACTTCCTCCATCAAGGTATAAGGAATTTATAAATGGTGTATATCTTATGCTAAATAAGGAATTAATAAATAGGAAATTATGATTACATCTGGAATACGATGAAAAGAGACATTTGGAATACGATGGGAGATAAACAATTAATCAACTGAGAATCATAGCAGCTATTAAGATTGACTAGGCCACTCAAATACAACTGAATGAATAAGAATTATATGCGGCAATGCATAACAATGTCATGTAACCATTTCTGACTCATAATGCCTTTGAACCAACTATATACAACATAGACAACGAAGAGCAAAACTGGAACCAAAAGAATACGAAACCCATTTGATATTCTATTATCATATTATCAGATCGATTGGAGAGCTATCAAAGTTAATCATAAGAAGATATCATAAATGAATTATATTTATATATTATTGTTGCTGAATTGGTTTATATGCATAGTATGCATATAAAAGGTAACCATAGCACAATCCACATAGCTAGATCAGGGGCATCAACATATACTCCATCGTATCGAATCAATAAGAACCATACATTGTAGAGTTGAGCATAAATATATCCACTACTTCAATATAGTTGAGCATCCCATATTAACCAAGAGACATCAATTGTGAGATACAAGATTATAGTATTTTAAAAATATAAAGGTCATAAGTTAAAAGGTTATTATTCTAAAATAATTGGTATCATCAATATAAGTCAACATTTAGTATCAAGATATTGTATCTTCTTTATACATGAAGTACTTAATTAGAAATGATCCTCTAGAAGTTGAATTATTACCAAATAACCTCATAATTTCAAGAGTTTACATAAGGGGAAACTACATCCTCCCACCTACCCCAATTGGCAAGAAAGCACACCCCCGACCAAACATATTTATACTTCTAATAAAATAATATGTTTTTGGTTGATCTTTGGTACTATTGCTCCTGGAGGGTGCTTCCTTCTTGTCTTTATCTCCGCCATGAAATTGTGTAGTGTCACCTCAAATGTTTTTCTTTCCTCAATCTTCCTACTCCAAGTATAGTCATGTGAAACTTCCCATATAACTTGTTAATGAGTTGATAGAAAACCCATACAGGGAAGTCATTGTACATAATAGATTGCTAATTTGGGTAGATGGCCCCATGGGATGATAAGCCTAGATATACAAGATTGTATAGATTAGGTCACTTTTTGTATAGGTAGATCCTTCATACTTTGTATATAGATCCTGTACCTGTAATTGTTTGTTGATCACACCTAATACTTTAGGCTATTGTTATAACATCAAGGAACTATAAATGATGTATTTTTTTAATCTTTGGGATGATGAATCGGTTGTAAACTTGCAGAGGATATTGTAAAATCTTCTCCTTGATATTTAATACAAAAAAAGAATTTTTGGTTGATTAAATGAGGGATTAGTTCCCTCTCCCATATATTATATTAGAAATATAGAAATATACATGGATAGTCCTAGAATGGAGTAGATTAGAGGAAGTAAATATTGAGAAATAGATTAACATGACATATAACTTCTACTCTATTGAGGGATTTTCTAATAACCATTACCATTCCCCAAAAAATGACTAATATAACAAGAAATTACAAGAAGACTAGATGATACTAAAAAATAAAAACCTAAGCCATGAAAATATAGCACAAGACGCTGTATATATTACCTTATTTATAAAAAGGTTAATATAACTGTCTACATTGGCCACATTGAATCTCTTTTATAAAAGAGAATATTTCATAGATCGAAGAAGCTCGAGTACATCAAAACCAAGCTTTTAAAACTCCAAGGAGACAAAAACATTCAATTCATAACCACCTCATGAACCAATTTCTAGTATAGCTTCTACTCTTCTTACCAAGCCAATAGAGGTGAGCCCACAAAATTTAGAAGCCATTGTTGCTGCTGTATGCACCCTAAAATGGTCACCTAGACTTTGGGCCCCCATTCATCAATTTATCAATTTCCTGAATCAATGCTTTGCAATATTTTCAATTCAAATCAATTTCCTTGATCAAATCACAATTAATTTAATTATTTTAATATTTCCTAAGGTTTGATCATTTTATCCTAAGCCTCATTTAATTAAAATAAAACTTCCCTTTTAATTAAATAAATCATCTTATTAAAATAAAATTTCTCTTTTAATAAAATCCCCACTTAAATCTCCCTTTGTGTTGAAAAAGGAAATAAAAATAAATAAAAATCTCTTTTTTCTCTCCACTTTGAATGCACATACTTTTAAGTGGTGGGCTTTTTTCATCTTTTTTCCTCTTACAAAATCTTGAGCACATGGATCAACCAAGATTTAATCTCCACCGTTGCTAATTTATTTTTGCCTCTTAATCTTGACTGTCTTCTTTCCTTTATAAGGAGCCCTCTCCTCATTTTTCACACATCTAGGTTTTTGTATTGTTATGCTACAAGTTTGGAGAGCAACTTTGGAGAAGATTCTTGAGCACTTAAGCTTGGATATTGAAACTTCTCCTTTCTTGTCTTCTTCTCTCATGCTTCCATGACAATTCATTTAGATTAATATTGCACTTGCATATTTGATTAGATTCATATTTTTTTTCATAGAATAATCTTGCATAAGCATTTCCTTTCATAGATTAGTTTGCTTTTATGCATTGTTATCATATAGAATAGTTTCCATTTTTATTTACATGCATATTTGATGATCACGGAAACTAACATTCTCGCTTTTCCTCTTTGAATCTCTCATTTTATGGTGTACTTGCATGTGCATAAACTAGGTCTAATCTGAGGGCCTCCATCATAAACCTGTGCACTCCATGAATAAAGAGCTACGAGTCACCATTTGAGACCTCATTCTTGAGTAATCTTAGATTTAATGACTCATAGAAGTGTGACAACTTTTTAGCACACATTTTTGGCGCCCACCGTGGGGCAGAATATTGCATTTCTTGCCTCATTTTATTTTATTGACAATTTTTGTGCGGTGTCCGTACTTCCACACATCTCTAATACAGATTCTTGCACGAGATTCTATGTTTGCACGTGCAACTCTATGTTTTCTCATGCAAACTTTTTGTGTTTTCACACGCGGTGCTATGTTTCTCGTGCAAACTTTTCATGTTTTCGTGCGTGGCTTTGTGTTTTCTCACATGAACTTTCTATGTTTTTGTGTGCGGTGCTGTGTTTTCCCATGCAAACATTCTATGTTTTCGCGCACGGTTATGTGTTTTCTCACGTAAACTTTTTGTGTTTTCACGCGTGGTTTTGAGTTTTCTCATGTGAACTTTTTGTATTTTCGCACGCAATTCTATGTTTTCTCGTGCGATATTCTGACGATAGAGATCTAAATTTCTAGATTTGCTAGTTTGGTTACTATTTTCTAACATTAATGCTTGTTGTGGTTTGTTTCCTTGATTCTGATTGTTGAGGCAACATAGCATTGGATTGCAGATATTTGGACCTAAGGTGAGTTGCTATGATCTCTATAACATTTGGATTTTGGGTATAAAATGAATCTCTCATGTGTCTAGCTTGAGTGTTTATTGCTTTCATAGATCACACTTAAATTTTGGGCTCTAAAAAAAATATAGATTCACTTTCTTGCATACATGTTTCACATAGTAATTAGTCCCTATGAACACTATTTGTGGCGTTCTTGAGAGAGTGGGTTTCTTGCGAAGCTCTTCTTGATGATAGAACCCCTTGTAGGTAGGGAGGATATTGTTACTATCTCATGATCTTACTTGGTTTTAGTCTTCAACATTGATCGGTACGTTCTTTCTTGGTCTTATTTAGAGAGCTCGATAGACATTATTATTGACATCATGAACCTTGGTGAGGTGGTTTCAATCTTAGCATGTCAATGAACTTGCTTGCTATATTTGGGTGAAGTGAAGAGGCTAGAGGATTATGCTCTACTCCCTTTTTGGGTAGTACCAGAAACTCAGATCCTTGAATCTAAACCAAGTCCCCATGTGGTCTTTTTTGTGAGTCACATTGTTAGAGAGGGTTAACCATAGTGGACACTCCCTTTATTGGGTAAACCACATGGATGAAACCTCAAGCAGTAATAGCCATTTTTGCCATGGTAGTAACAACCGCTATACAAATGTCCTTGTGGAAGAAATCTCCACGGGTGTAGTTTCTTGTTGGGCTATCAGATCTCCTCAACATCTCCAATTGATTAAATTCTCAGAATGTGTCAAAACCTCGATGCGCCTGGATTGGAGTTCGCCCTCTTGAAATTGCAAAAGTTGCAGAGTCAAACCATTACTAAGAACCATAGTGCAACCAAATTTGTCTTTTTAGGATTATGTGCGTGGTTGGAAAATATTTTGAAGAACATACACAAGAAGAATCTTTAAGGAGTAGCATACTAAGTCACTATTCATGTTCATGTGCAAGGTTGCTTTGCCCCTTGCCCATTGTTTGGAGACATTGTTTGCATGAAATCCTTGATTGATGTCTTACGTGCTTAATTGATGCTGAAAAATCGATTGATACATTTAGTTGATCTTTTAAAAATGAACAAAAAAAATTGAGTTCCTGAGTTTACAAACTTGTTGTCAAGCAGCTTGACCCTGTTTTGTCACCTAGCTCTGCACATTCTCGCATGAGCCTAACATTTTCTCACATGAGATTTCATTTCCTTGCATGATCCCTGGTGTTTCCTCGCGTGGGACTGCATTCCCTCGCATGAACCTGTACCCTGGTTTGTCAGAATAGTGAGCTGATTCCTATCATTTTCAGTCTTCCTTGGTTGGTCCGGGTCAGATCTTAGGTGCTATGACATGTTTCTCAACATCCAAATGAACTTAAATGGTATCAAGTTGCATAAAATAACTCTTGGTCTTCTTTCTTCCACATCTCCCATGTCTTCCTAGTCTCTCATTTCCATCCTTTCTCTTCTTCCTTCACACTTCTTCATCTTCTTACTAAACTCTTCACGTCTTCTTGATTCTTTTCCTCTTATTATCTAGTCTACCTTCTTCTATTCATCTCTTTTGTCACTTCCATGCTTGATTCCTCTTCTTCAAGAACCATGAATTTAAACTATCTTGTTATGGAACCTCTCTTGACAATAGATGATCTTGAACTCATTGCACAATTTGAAGAATATTATTCCTCCAAAACTCTCAGTGATGAATTTATGAAAAAAATGGAAAAGAAAGCGAGTAAGTCACATGCCTTAACTAGAATCATCCACATGATCCTGTCATGACCTCCTTCTTCCAAACATTCTTTATCATCTAAGTATTCTCATTCTTCCTCATCTTCCAAGTCTTATCATGACTCTTCTAAACATTATTCACCTTCTTCACCTTCCAAGTCTTACCATGACTCTCCTAGACATTATTCACATTCCTCATCTTCCAAGTCTTACCATGACCCTTCTAAACATTATTCACCTTCTTCATCTTCCAAGTCTCATCATGACTCTTCTAAACATTACTCACCTTCCTCATCTTCCAAGTCTCGTCATGACTTTTCTAGACATTATTCGCATTCTTCATTATCCAAGTCTTCTTCCTCCACTGGGTCTTCACTTTCCTCTTCTTCATGATCTTGTTCCTCATCTACTTTTCCCAAGAGTCTTACTTCTCTTCTCAAGACATACCATAATGAGCAACGTGACAATCCTTGTGATACCTCTTCCATGAAAAGTGACATGCCCATCTTTGATGACTATGATGATGAACAATGTAGTGATACCAATGACACCTCTATTCCTAAGAGTTGTCCTAGTCATGTGCTCATTCTAACTAGAAATTGGTCGTCACATTGGATAGATCGTGATGGTGATCCATATGAATCTGATTTTGAAAGAGACTTTGATGATTTCTGTGAACAATACCTAGATGATACATCTACTTCACTTGAGGAAGAGAAAGCTTACCGCGCTGATTATAAACGTAAATACTATAAGAATGTCTCCTACAAGAACTCTCATGTTGAAAATAAAGATTACACTCTCAAGCAAGATTATGTTAATGATTGACCTTTGTCTTGTGATGGCTCCCTTTCATCCCCTACTTCCTCCAATACCCATACATTTCCTAAAGCTTCCAAGTCTTTCAAATCTTTCATAAATCCTTTATCTAACAAAGGTCCTAATACTTTCCATGCGATTCCCTATAGTTGTCCTCAAGGGCTACCTCTTAAAGAAACTCAAGCTAATCTTCACTTAGCTGCAAATACTTTCAATAAAGCTAAACCTAAAGAGCCTAAGTCTTTATACACTATAATGCCTACTTCAGCTAGTCCTTCACTATCTCTTCCAAAGTCTTCCATACAATTCCAACATGCTTCCTTGTCCTTAGAAGTGACTCCATGTCAAGAGGACTCTAAAAATGATAAAGAAAAGAACATAAAGAAAGATCAAGATCAAGAACCCTCCATGTCATCCAATCCTTTTCATGATGCATCTTATCCATTTCATGGTTCTTTTTATCCTCTACACCCTTTCTCATTCATTCCACCATGTCTTAAGTCTTCTCCTAAGCAAGATCAAGCTACTACTTACACCATTGAGCTTATTGACAATCAAAATAACCTTACTACACTTGCGCTTTCCAAAGATGATACTTCCATTAATGTTATTAAAAATAGTGTTGTTACTTCCAATGTTAAGCCTATTGAAAATCATGAGAAAAATTATACGCTTATGCTATCCGAAGCTCCTTGTCAAGATCAAACTCTTCCATATTATTGTTCTACCACTCCATGTTCGCTTCCACTTTCTACTCTTCCTAAGTCTTTTCAAGCTCCGAACAATCCTATCAAAGAAGTTTCTCCTATTCAAGATGTTCATGATCCTATTGCAAATCCTAATGCTCACTCTAAAGATGCTAATATCCTTGGTTTTCATATAGATGTTGATGAACTTATTGATTATCCTTTTGTATCTTCCACGTCCATCCTTGGACTTCCTCCACCAATACTAAGGGCTTCACGTCTTCCTTCCATCTTGGGCCCTTATGTCCATTCACTTTCCCCTCCTAACTCTCCTAATTAGTCATCCATCTTGGGTCCTTATGTCCCTCCATCTCCTATCTTTCCTCAAGATCAACATAGATGCATACCATTGAATCTTTTTCATCCACCCACCCATCTAAACCAGTCATATCTTCCTTCTTCTTCCACAAGTCCCAAGTATTTTGGAAGTAATTTGAATGTTCAATACAAGAAAAAGAAGCAATACAAGAATCCATCAAAAAAAGAAGTTCATCATGTCTCCTCTAATCAACATGGAAGCATAAAGTCAAAAGAGATATCTAAGAAGAAAACTACAAGACAAGTATGAGTTCCAAAATCCATCATTAAAGATATTCTCTCTAAATCATCAAAAAGAAATGAAAATCCTACGACTATATGGATTCCAAAGTCTCTCTTGAAAGAGTATGATGTTGAGAAACAAGTGAAGTTGACATTCAAGCTTCCAAAGGCTTCCACTTCATCTTCCTCCAAAAACATTCTTCCATTCCATGTGCCTAAACCACAACCTCTGCTATCCATTCACCATATTCCTTCACGTATTCCTTCATTCATGTTTCCTCCATCCTCTCGCCACCCTTCAAGGTGTGTGTTGATGTTGATCTTTCCTTCCTTTCCATCTACTCTTTCACAATCCTTCCATTCATTATCCTTCTACCTTCTATCATTTTTCCTTATTTGCCTATTTCTCCTATCTTCCAACCTCACTCACTTTACATAAAACTTTATCCTCCATTTTTCTTTTCCATCTTCCTTTCCCTATTAACATCTTTGAGCATATCATTTTGAATCCTTGGCATATCATGGTTTATCCTTTCAAGGAGCATTATCTAAAAAGCTTGCTTTCTTCCAAAATAAATAAATAAAATAGAAAAAAATAGAAAAAAGAAAAAAGAAAAATGAAAAATGAAAAATGAAAAAATGAAAAAATTGAAAATGTGTCTTGGTGGAAACCTGGAAATAGGTGCCTTGGTAGAAAAAGTAAAGAGAAATAAATTCATCCTATTGTGAAAACCACTCCCTTGTGGTGCCTTGGATAAATATAGTGATGAAAACTTGGCAATCAGGCATCATGCGTAGTTCTTTTACATATTTCATCTATTCCATCTTCTCTCTTTGATATTGACGATGTTGACCTATATATGAACATTTGTCTATCTTGTAAGCTATCTTACGATGATCTTGCTTTCATTCCATTCATGTTTAGCATTCATATTTATTTTCCTCCATTCATTCTAGCCTTTCTCTATTCTTTTCCCCTTGGTCTTGATCTAATAAAAAAGAGTAAAACATGATGCTATGAAGCCTCTTGACATGTCTACTCCTTTGGATTGCATCCTTTCCTTCTTTTGCATTACACTTTTGTGACTTATCTTATGCTAGCCTTTCATTTCTTGTCCAAATGTGCTTTGCATGCCAATTTTTCCCTAGCTTGGGTACTCTTGAGGAGTTTTCCCTTGAGGATTTCTTCCTTTTATTCTCCTTAATTCTCTTGTCTTCCATCTCTTCCACCAGCTTGCTATTCCCTCTTGTCCTCCACCTTGCTAGACATTGGGACTACATGATGTGATCTTGCTTGGGAGTTTGATGCCCATTGTATCTGGGGGAATCCTTTGTACATACTTATTGATCTTGAAAAAATTCAAAAAAATGGTATATTGTCAAAAATTCTAAAAACTTGGAAAATGTCCTAAAAAAATGATCATCTTAGTGAAAACCTAGCAACAGGCGCTTTGATGTATCTCAAAAAAATTATTTATTCCAAAAATACAAAAAAATAAAAAAATTCAAAATTTCAAAAAAAATAGAAAAAGTGCCTTGGTGAAAACCTGGAAACAAGTGCCTTGGTAGAAAAAATACAAAAAAATTATAAAAAGTCCTAAAAAAAAAGAAAAAAGGAGAGAGAAAAAAAATTGCAATAAAATCCAAGTGGTGAAAACATGGAAACGGGTGCTACTTGAGGCCTTTGCACCCTTGTTTCTTAGCACGTGTCCTTGACACTTAGCCTTTCTCCATCATGCCTTGTCCTTGTTACCTTGGTTTGGAATTGGTCTTTGTCCTTATCTAGGGGGCATAACTATGTTAGCTTTGGTTTCTTGGATGTGTTAGTCTTTAGGACACCTTGAAAACGGTGTTTTTCAACACCACCCCAACTGTGTTTTTCAACACAACCCCTGACATCGAGAGTTTTTTTAACACTTATCAGCTTGGTCTTACCTAGTTTTATCATGTGATCTTGCCTGCTTGCAAGCATTCGATCCTTATCCTTGGAACTCAGTATCAGTTAACACACTTCAATTTTTAAACACAACACTAAATGCTTGAGCTATGTCATGATCTTTTCTTTGTGTGCTGACTATTATTGATTTTTGTTAAGTGTCCTTGGCTAATAAGTCTCTTCGGGATGCATAACTAGAGGACTTGGGACATGGGGCATGCTTTTATTTGATTTCTTCTTATGGGTGTGGTCTTGAAGCTCTTGAGTGTCTCTTATTGTTCCCTTGACACACTTAGGATATTTGAGGCATCATCCTTGACTCTTTTTGGACAACCGTTCTTATGGCCATCCTGACATCTTTGCCTTGATAAGAACATGGTTTTGCTACATTAAATTGGGTAAGCTAACATCGAAGTCATCTTGAACTTTTTGTCTTTGATGCTTATGTTAGAATCTTTCCACATTCTAATCCGATATAAATCACATTCATATCTTCATAGTTGCGCTTGTGACTAGTGATGATTGTGTGATTTTTCAATGTCTGTTAATAATGGCCCAATGATGAAAATAAGTTCCTTAACATTCTCTAATGAATGATGAACACAAAATCCTATGTTATTGTTGCTCTATTGCAAGTACACCTTTGCATTGTCATGTAGCTTGCATTGTTAGACTTCATGTTAATTTGCTTTTTTTAGGCTGCATTATGAGTTTGAGAGGGTTTTCCTTCATCTTTCTTTTGGACTTTTAATCAACTATGGTCACATTTTGATCTTCATTATCTTATCTTCTTTCGTGATCTCAATCAAAATTTTCTATCTTAAACAGTTGATTGATTTTGAGGCATTCTCTTTCTCGAGGCAAATTATCTTTCTTCTCTCCATTTCTTTCCACCTCTTCCAAACTTCGATCTTCCATTCACTTTCACCCCACTTCTTTTCTTCTAATTCAACCTTGGGGCATAATCTTTCATGTTTAATGATCTACCTTGGTTCTATGATCCTTATATCTTTCATCTTACATCAAGAACTTTATCTTTAGTTTGATTTGATCAAATTTATCAATTTATTATTTCTCCTCTATCTCATTTTGATTTCGATCATGAGGGGGCAGTACCTATCAAACTTCAATCCTTGATTCGGCTTTATCAAACCTATCAATCAAACCTTGCTTGAGACTTGACAATTACCTATTTATAGGGGTGTTGGCCTTGTCTTTTTCAATCAACTTATCTTTTTCCTGATGTGTTCCTATCTGTCGATCACACGTCTGGGTTGTTTTGTGATCAATCTCACATTTCAACTTCATTCTTTGACTACATGTGTTTCCATGAAGATCACACATTACACATAGAGGGGCAAATGTATGCACCCTAAAATGGTCACCTAGACTTTGGGCCCTCATTCATCAATTTATCAATTTCCTAAATCAATTCTTTGCAATATTTTCAAATCAAATCAATTTCCTTGATCAAATCGCAATTAATTTAATTATTTTAATATTTCTTAAAGTTTGATCATTTTATCCTAAGCCTCATTTAATTAAAATAAAACTTCCCTTTTAATTAAATAAATCATCTTATTAAAATAAAATTCCTCTTTTAATAAAATCCCCACTTAAATCTCCCTTTGTGTTGAAAAAGGAAATAAAAATAAATAAAAAATAAATAAAAATCCCTTTTTCTCTCCACTTTGAATGCACATACTTTTAAGTGGTGGGCCTTTTTCATCTTTTTGCCTCTTAAAGAATCTTGAGCACATGGATCAACTAAGATTTAGTCTCCACTGTTGCTCATTTATTTTTGCCTCTTAATCTTGACTGTCATCTTTCCTTTACAAGGAGCCCTCTCCTTCTCTTTTTTCACACATCTAGGTTTTTGTATTGTTATGCTGCATGTTTGGAGAGCAACTTTGAAGAAGATTCTTGAGCACTTGAGCTTGGATATTGAAACTTCTCATTTCTTGTCTTCTTCTCTCATGCTTCCATGGCAATCCATTTAGATTAATATTGCACTTGCATATTAGATTAGATTCATATTTCTTTTCATAGAATAATCTTGCATAAGCATTTCCTTTCATAGATTAGTTTGCTTTTATGCATTGTTATCATATATAATAGCTTCTATTTTCATTTACATGCATATTTGATGATCACGGAGACTAACATTTTGCTTTTCCTCTTTGAACCTCTCATTTTATGGTGTACTTGCATGGGCATAAACTAGGTCTAATCTGAGGGCCTCCATCATAAAGCCTTGCACTCCATGAATAGAGAGCTATGAGTCACCATTTGAGACCTCATTCTTGAGTAATCTTGGATTCAATGACTCATTAAAGTGTGACAACTTTTTAGCACACAGCTACAAGTAGTCACATCTATCTCCACACTAGTTAAGAACTCCTCGCAAGTGCAAAGTTTTCCTAAAGCTAAAGAGCATTCTCTATTCATTTTCAAACAAATAAAATTTCAAAAAACACAAAAACAATTTCAACATTTACTATCTTAAACCACCCTCCATGAAATATCTTTCTAAGATCTTTAATTACGATGCATAATTTCAACTTGTTGAAAGAAGAAAATATTTTTCAAACTTGCAATTAAAATCTCTCCCTAGAAAACCATTTCTCTTACCATTGATTGCAAATGTAATGTGGTTCCATGACAACTCAAACACAAAAAATGATGGCTTCAAAAAAGGATAATATAAATCACCAAGGAGGGACATAAAAGAAGAGCTCCCTCAAGTAGGGGTGATTGAATGTACAATGTCATAGGTAATAAAGGATGCTCTTGTGAATGAATCCATCATCACATAGGGTGATCAACAAAGAGCAATCATTAATGGTAATGTGAGGAAAACCTAATCATTAAGAGATCCTTGGTCATTACTACATCCTCCCTTTGACCAATACCTTTATTAGAGAGATAATTATTCAATACATTACCTTTTCAAAAGGAGTGTTCAATAGTGAAATTAAGAATACATTCAAGAATGTCCCTAACTTCATTTAAAATATTATTAATTTTCTAATAATTAGAAAACCCATTTCATAGGCATATGGTGATAATCAAAGTTGCATCTTTGATTCTTAGGATTTCGTGATATAATCAATTGGAGATGTACTAGAAGAGCCTTTACTTCGACTTTATTGTTAGTTCCTAAATATAGTTTTATCATGATAGCTCTCAACACTTTTTCTTCATGATTGTGGATGACTCACTTGACCTTGAATGGCTTGAGCTTTTTCAAAGATGCATCGTAAAAAACAATTCTACCAATTGAGTTGAGATGGAGACCACTTGATCTGGTTATAATCACCATAAAAATTTAATTCCACCAATTGAGTTGAGATGAAGACCAATTGAAAAGAATAAAAAAATCTATGAATGAAAAAACTAAAATAAAATAATCTTAGCTAAATCATTCCATATATCTACACCAATTTTATTTTATTTTAGAATTATTTTATTTACTAAATAAATACATAATTTTTTATTTTTATTTAAGAATTATTTAATTTTCTTATTATATATTCAAATTCAATTGAAGAATAATATTTTACCAAGTTTAAAATTTATAATTATAATTTATTATCTTTCTCTTAATATTTTCATTTATAGTATTATATATTTCTAAATTTTGATGTCTTTATATTTAAAATAGTTACTATCTTATCTACTAAATATAAATTAATGAAGAGAAAATGTGAAAAAATATAAATTAATGAAGAGAAAATGTGAAAAACTTAGTACCATTGTATAAACACATTGCATTACGCCAAGGAAAGCCAATGTGGTAAATTTGGAGGAGAGACTGAATAAAATGAAAATAGAGAACAAATCTTTGAAAAAGAATTTGGAAGAGGTCATCTAACTAAGCATGGTAACCATAACTTAGAGCTAAGTGACTAGTATAAATATGTTACAAAAAAGATTAAAAGTAAAAACATGATTACTACATTGAAACAAAGAATAAGACAAGGTTGACGACTTGAGAAGAATGATACAAACTTTGAATTGATAAAGTATATAAAAACTTAAGACCATCTTACAATCATCTTAATTTTTTTTAATACATTATTATTTATTATATTATTTTTATTTCTTGTGTGTTTAAACCATAGATTCTTATTTCTTAATAGATTTATAATTTTCCTTACTTTATGATCTAACCTTTTAAAATATTTTTTAAATTTTTAATAAGAATTTAATTAACTTACTTCATATATATAATTTTAATATTTTATTTTTATTTTTTGATAAGTAATAAGCTGAGGATAAGAGTTATATTTTATTATAAAATAAAAAAATAAAAATACACTTGTGTTCGATGTGGGCATTGGTTGGAAAGAACACAGTAAATAAAAAATCCAGTCTTGCCTAGGACTCGTTGAGTTCAGATCATTAGATTACATCACACACTTGTAAATGTTGTTCAAAAGCTGAAGAGGGACATCAACCCTCTTTTTACAAAATTGTAGACCAACATTACATTTATAACTCCTACCTCCAGAATATGTAGGATACATAGTTTTCAAAACATTACATTGTAAATCTTGGAACTAGACATCCGTGCATGCCCAACTTATTGCCATATTTGAAATAACATATTACATATTACATATTACAACTCAAGACAACCCTTACTCTTGGAGGTAGGTCCCCACTTTTATGTTTTGCCCTTATAATGTTGTTTCTGTTAGTATGTGTCAAAAATAAACATGCTTCCACT